>OX352297.1:32005159-33381159 GCA_947086415.1 Pammene aurita | reverse complement strand
CGTGAAGACAGCCGCCCCAGTTCTTTTCTATAGAAATGTTGTATGATCGATTGTAGGCATATAGCTTAGTTTGCCAGCAATAAACAATACCTTTTCAATTAGTTGTGAACTGTAGAAAAAAGTCCATGCATTTAATTCGTTAGGATCTCAAGGGGACACCATATGTGACACTTTATCTGAATACCTGAAATGGTCGTTATGTATTTTTGAAATTATTTTTTTCTAGCCAAAGTATATGGGTCCTTACGTCCAAAATGCCTCAACAAACAATATAACACCTCGCTTCATCGGTACATGTAGCCAGTTATTACAAATTCTGTATAGTTTGGCCAGTACGATGTCCGTGAATATAGCCGCCCCAGTACTTTTCTATAGAAATGTTTTATGATCGATTGTAGGCATGTAGCTCAGTTTGCCAGCAATAAACAATTTTTTTTTCATTTAGTTGTGCTCCGTAAAAAAAAATACATGCATTTAATTCGTTAGGATCTCAAGGGAACACCATATGTGACACTTTATCTGAATACCTAAAATGGTCGTTATATATTTTCGAAATTATTTTTTTCTAGCCAAAGTATATGGGTCCTTACGTCCAAAATACCTGAAAAAACAATAAAACACCTCGTTTCATCGGTGCATGTAGCTAGTTATTATGATATACGTATAGTTTGGCCAGTATCATATGCGTGAAGACAGCCGCCCCAGTACTTTTCTATAGAAATATTGTATGATCGATTGTAGGCATATAGCTTAGTTTGCCAGCATCAAACATATCCTAATCGATTAGCCGTGCTCCGTAGAGATATTGAATTCGTTAGGATCTCAAGGGAACACCATATGTGACACTTTATCTGAATACCTCAAATGGTCGTTATGTATTTTCGAAATTATTTTTTTTCTAGCCAAAGTATATGGGTCCTTACGTCCAAAATGCCTGAACAAACAATAAAACACCTCGTTTCATCGGTGCATGTAGCCAGTTATTATGATATACGTATAGTTTGGCCAGTATCATATGCGTGAAGACAGCCGCCCCAGTACTTTTCTATAGAAATGTTGTATGATCAATTGTGGGCATGTAGCTAAGTCTGCCCGCAATAAACATATCCTAATCGATTTGCAGTGCTTTGTAGAGGATAGTTCATGCACTTAATTTGTTAGGATCTCAAGGGAACACCATATGTGACACTTTATCTAAATACCTAAAATGGTCGTTATATATTTTCGAAATTATTTTTTTCTAGCCAAAGTATATGGGTCCTTACGTCCAAAATGCCTGAACAAACAATAAAACACCTTGTTTCATCGGTGCATGTAGCTAGTTATTATGATATACGTATAGTTTGGCCAGTATCATATGCGTGAAGACAGCCGCCCCAGTACTTTTCTATAGAAATATTGTATGATCGATTGTAGGCATATAGCTTAGTTTGCCAGCATTAAACATATCCTAATCGATTAGCCGTGCTCTGTAGAGATATTGAATTCGTTAAGATCTCAAGGGAACACCATATGTGACACTTTATCTGAATACCTCAAATGGTCGTTATGTATTTTCGAAATTATTTTTTTTCTAGCCAAAGTATATGGGTCCTTACGTCCAAAATGCCTGAACAAACAATAAAACACCTCGTTTCATCGGTGCATGTAGCCAGTTATTATGATATACGTATAGTTTGGCCAGTATCATATGCGTGAAGACAGCCGCCCCAGTACTTTTCTATAGAAATGTTGTATGATCAATTGTGGGCATGTAGCTAAGTTTGCCCGCAATAAACATATCCTTATCAATTTGCCGTGCTTTGTAGAGGATAGTTCTTGCACTTAATTTGTTAGGATCTCAAGGGAACACCATATGTGACACTTTATCTGAATACCTAAAATGGTCGTTATATATTTTCGAAATTATTTTTTTCTAGCCAAAGTATATGGGTCCTTACGTCCAAAATGCCTGAACAAACAATAAAACACCTCGTTTCATCATTGCATGTAGCTAGTTATTATAATATACGTATAGTTTGGCCAGTATCATATGCGTGAAGACAGCCGCCCCAGTACTTTTCTATAGAAATATTGTATGATCGATTGTAGTCATATAGCTTAGTTTGCCAGCAATAAACATATCCTAATCGATAAGCCGTGCTCCGTAGATATATTAAATTCGTTAGGATCTCAAGGGAACACCATATGTGACACTTTATCTGAATACCTCAAATGGTCGTTATGTATTTTCGAAATTATTTTTTTTCTAGCCAAAGTATATGGGTCCTTACGTCCAAAATGCCTGAACAAACAACAAAACACTTCGTTTCATCGGTGCATGTAGCCAGTTATTATGATATACGTATAGTTTGGCCAGTATCATATGCGTGAAGACAGTCGCCCCAGTACTTTTCTATAGAAATGTTGTATGATCAATTGTGGGCATGTAGCTAAGGTTGCCCGCAATAAACATATCCTAATCGATTTGCCGTGCTTTGTAGAGGATAGTTCATGCACTTAATTCGTTAGGATCTCAAGGGAACACCATATGTGACACTTTATCTGTATACCTAAAATGGTCGTTATATATTTTCGAAATTATTTTTTTCTAGCCAAAGTATATGGGTCCTTACGTCCAAAATGCCTGAACAAACAATAAAACACCTCGTTTCATCGGTGCATGTAGCTAGTTATTATGATATACGTATAGTTTGGCCAGTATCATATGCGTGAAGACAGCCGCCCCAGTACTTTTCTATAGAAATATTGTATGATCGATTGTAGGCATATAGCTTAGTTTGCCAGCATCAAACATATCCTAATCGATTAGCCGTGCTCCGTAGAGATATTGAATTCGTTAGGATCTCAAGGGAACACCATATGTGACACTTTATCTGAATACCTCAAATGGTCGTTATGTATTTTCGAAATTATTTTTTTTCTAGCCAAAGTATATGGGTCCTTACGTCCAAAATGCCTGAACAAACAACAAAACACTTCGTTTCATCGGTGCATGTAGCCAGTTATTATGATATACGTATAGTTTGGCCAGTATCATATGCGTGAAGACAGTCGCCCCAGTACTTTTCTATAGAAATGTTGTATGATCAATTGTGGGCATGTAGCTAAGGTTGCCCGCAATAAACATATCCTAATCGATTTGCCGTGCTTTGTAGAGGATAGTTCATGCACTTAATTCGTTAGGATCTCAAGGGAACACCATATGTGACACTTTATCTGAATACCTAAAATGGTCGTTATATATTTTCGAAATTATTATTTTTCTAGCCAAAGTATATGGGTCCTTTCGTCCAAAATGCCTGAACAAACAATAAAACACCTCGTTTCATCGGTGCATGTAGCCAGTTATTATGATATACGTATAGTTTGGCCAGTATCATATGCGTGAAGACAGCCGCCCCAGTACTTTTCTATAGAAATGTTGTATGATCAATTGTGGGCATGTAGCTAAGTTTGCCCGCAATAAACATTTCCTAATCGATTTGCCGTGCTTTGTAGAGGATAGTTCATGCACTTAATTTGTTAGGATCTCAAGGGAACACCATATGTGACACTTTATCTAAATACCTAAAATGGTCGTTTTATATTTTCGAAATTATTTTTTTCTAGCCAAAATATATGGGTCCTTACGTCCAAAATGCCTGAACAAACAATAAAACACCTCGTTTCATCGGTGCATGTAGCTAGTTATTATGATATACGTATAGTTTGGCCAGTATCATATGCGTGAAGACAGCCGCCCCAGTACTTTTCTATAGAAATATTGTATGATCGATTGTAGGCATATAGCTTAGTTTGCCAGCATTAAACATATCCTAATCGATTAGCCGTGCTCTGTAGAGATATTGAATTCGTTAGGATCTCAAGGGAACACCATATGTGACACTTTATCTGAATACCTCAAATGGTCGTTATGTATTTTCGAAATTATTTTTTTTCTAGCCAAAGTATATGGGTCTTTACGTCCAAAATGCCTGAACAAACAATAAAACACCTCGTTTCATTGGTGCATGTAGCCAGTTATTATGATATACGTATAGTTTGGCCAGTATCATATGCGTGAAGACAGCCGCCCCAGTACTTTTCTATAGAAATGTTGTATGATCAATTGTGGGCATGTAGCTAAGTTTGCCCGCAATAAACATATCTTTATCAATTTGCCGAGCTTTGTAGAGGATAGTTCTTGCACTTAATTTGTTAGGATCTCAAGGGAACACCATATGTGACACTTTATCTGAATACCTAAAATGGTCGTTATATATTTTCGAAATTATTTTTTTCTAGCCAAAGTATATGGGTCCTTACGTCCAAAATGCCTGAACAAACAATAAAACACCTCGTTTTATCGGTGCATGTAGCTAGTTATTATGATATACGTATAGTTTGGCCAGTATCATATGCGTGAAGACAGCCGCCCCAGTACATTTCTATAGAAATATTGTATAATCGATTGTAGGCATATAGCTTAGTTTGCCAGCAATAAACATATCCTAATCAATTTGCCGTGCTTTGTAGAGGATAGTTCTTGCACTTAATTCGTTAGGATCTCAAGGGAACACCATATGTGACACTTTATCTGAATACCTAAAATGGTCGTTATATATTTTCGAAATTATTTTTTTCTAGCCAAAGTATATGGGTCCTTACGTCCAAAATACCTGAACAAACAATAAAACACCTTGTTTCATCGGTGCATGTAGCTAGTTATTATGATATACGTATAGTTTGGCCAGTATCATATGCGTGAAGACAGCCGCCACAGTACTTTTCTATAGAAATATTGTATGATCGATTGTAGGCATATAGCTTAGTTTGCCAGCATCAAACATATCCTAATCGATTATCCGTGCTCCGTAGAGATATTGAATTCGTTAGGATCTCAAGGGAACACCATATGTGACACTTTATCTGAATACCTCAAATGGTCGTTATGTATTTTCGAAATTATTTTTTTTCTAGCCAAAGTATATGGGTCCTTACATCCAAAATGACTGAACAAACAATAAAACACCTCGTTTCATCGGTGCATGTAGCCAGTTATTATGATATACGTATAGTTTGGCCAGTATCATATGCGTGAAGACAGCCGCCCCAGTACTTTTCTATAGAAATGTTGTATGATCAATTGTGGGCATGTAGCTAAGTTTGCCCGCAATAAACATATCCTAATCGATTTGCCGTGCTTTGTATAGGATAGTTCATGTACTTAATTCGTTAGGATCTCAAGGGAACACCATATGTGACACTTTATCTGAATACCTAAAATGGTCGTTATATATTTTCGAAATTTTTTTTTTCTAGCCAAAGTATATGGGTCCTTACGTCCAAAATGCCTGAACAAACAATAAAACACCTTGTTTCATCGGTGCATGTAGCTAGTTTCTATGATATACGTATAATTTGGCCAGTATCATATGCGTGAAGACAGCCGCCCCAGTACTTTTCTATAGAAATATTGTATGATCGATTGTAGGCATATAGCTTAGTTTGCCAGCATCAAACATATCCTAATCGATTAGCCGTGCTCCGTAGAGATATTGAATTCGTTAGGATCTCAAGGGAACACCATATGTGACACTTTATCTGAATACCTCAAATGGTCGTTATGTATTTTCGAAATTATTTTTTTTCTAGCCAAAGTATATGGGTTCTTACGTCCAAAATGCCTGAACAAACAATAAAACACCTCGTTTCATCGGTGCATGTAGCCAGTTATTATGATATACGTATAGTTTGGCCAGTATCATATGCGTGAAGACAGCCGCCCCAGTACTTTTCTATAGAAATGTTGTATGATCAATTGTGGGCATGTAGCTAAGTTTGCCCGCAATAAACATATCCTAGTCGATTTGCCGTGCTTTGTAGAGGATAGTTCTTGCACTTAATTTGTTAGGATCTCAAGGGAACACCATATGTGACACTTTATCTGAATACCTAAAATGGTCGTTATATATTTTTGAAATTATTTTTTTCTAGCCAAAGTATATGGGTCCTTACGTCCAAACTGCCTGAACAAACAATAAAACACCTCGTTTCATCGGTGCATGTAGCTAGTTATTTTGATATACGTATAGTTTGGCCAGTATCATATGCGTGAAGACAGCCGCCCCAGTACTTTTCTATAGAAATATTGTATGATCGATTGTAGTCATATAGCTTAGTTTGCCAGCAATAAACATATCCTAATCGATAAGCCGTGCTCCGTAGATATATTAAATTCGTTAGGATCTCAAGGGAACACCATATGTGACACTTTATCTGAATACCTCAAATGGTCGTTATGTATTTTCGAAATTATTTTTTTTCTAGCCAAAGTATATGGGTCCTTACGTCCAAAATGCCTGAACAAACAATTAAACACCTTGTTTCATCGGTGCATGTAGCCAGTTATTATGATATACGTATAGTTTGGCCAGTATCATATGCGTGAAGACAGCCGCCCCAGTACTTTTCTATAGAAATGTTGTATGATCAATTGTGGGCATGTAGCTAAGTTTGCCCGCAATAAACATATTCTAATCGATTTCTCGTGCTTAGTAGAGGATAGTTCATGTACTTAATTCGTTAGGATCTCAAGGGAACACCATATGTGACACTTTATCTGAATACCTCAAATGGTCGTTATGTATTTTCGAAATTATTTTTTTTCTAGCCAAAGTATATGGGTCCTTACGTCCAAAATGCCTGAACAAACAATAAAACACCTCGTTTCATCGGTGCATGTAGCCAGTTATTATGATATACGTATAGTTTGGCCAGTATCATATGCGTGAAGACAGCCGCCCCAGTACATTTCTATAGAAATATTGTATGATCAATTGTGGGCATGTAGCTAAGTTTGCCCGCAATAAACATATCTTAATCGATTTGCCGTGCTTTGTAGAGGATAGTTCATGCACTTAATTCGTTAGGATCTCAAGGGAACACCATATGTGACACTTTATCTGAATACCTAAAATGGTCGTTATATATTTTCGAAATTATTTTTTTCTAGCTAAAGTATATGGGTCCTTACGTCCAAAATGCCTGAACAAACAATAAAGCACCTCGTTTCATCGGTGCATGTAGCTAGTTATTATGATATACGTATAGTTTGGCCAGTATCATATGCGTGAAGACAGCCGCCCCAGTACTTTTATATAGAAATATTGTATGATCGATTGTAGGCATATAGCTTAGTTTGCCAGCATCAAACTTATCCTAATCGATTAGCCGTGCTCCGTAGAGATATTGAATTCGTTAGGATCTCAAGGGAACACCATATGTGACACTTTATCTGAATACCTCAAATGGTCGTTATGTATTTTCGAAATTATTTTTTTTCTAGCCAAAGTATATGGGTCCTTACGTCCAAAATGCCTGAACAAACAACAAAACACTTCGTTTCATCGGTGCATGTAGCCAGTTATTATGATATACGTATAGTTTGGCCAGTATCATATGCGTGAAGACAGTCGCCCCAGTACTTTTCTATAGAAATGTTGTATGATCAATTGTGGGCATGTAGCTAAGGTTGCCCGCAATAAACATATCCTAATCGATTTGCCGTGCTTTGTAGAGGATAGTTCATGCACTTAATTCGTTAGGATCTCAAGGGAACACCATATGTGACACTTTATCTGTATACCTAAAATGGTCGTTATATATTTTCGAAATTATTTTTTTCTAGCCAAAGTATATGGGTCCTTACGTCCAAAATGCCTGAACAAACAATAAAACACCTCGTTTCATCGGTGCATGTAGCTAGTTATTATGATATACGTATAGTTTGGCCAGTATCATATGCGTGAAGACAGCCGCCCCAGTACTTTTCTATAGAAATATTGTATGATCGATTGTAGGCATATAGCTTAGTTTGCCAGCATCAAACATATCCTAATCGATTAGCCGTGCTCCGTAGAGATATTGAATTCGTTAGGATCTCAAGGGAACACCATATGTGACACTTTATCTGAATACCTAAAATGGTCGTTATATATTTTCGAAATTATTATTTTTCTAGCCAAAGTATATGGGTCCTTTCGTCCAAAATGCCTGAACAAACAATAAAACACCTCGTTTCATCGGTGCATGTAGCCAGTTATTATGATATACGTATAGTTTGGCCAGTATCATATGCGTGAAGACAGCCGCCCCAGTACTTTTCTATAGAAATGTTGTATGATCAATTGTGGGCATGTAGCTAAGTTTGCCCGCAATAAACATTTCCTAATCGATTTGCCGTGCTTTGTAGAGGATAGTTCATGCACTTAATTTGTTAGGATCTCAAGGGAACACCATATGTGACACTTTATCTAAATACCTAAAATGGTCGTTTTATATTTTCGAAATTATTTTTTTCTAGCCAAAATATATGGGTCCTTACGTCCAAAATGCCTGAACAAACAATAAAACACCTCGTTTCATCGGTGCATGTAGCTAGTTATTATGATATACGTATAGTTTGGCCAGTATCATATGCGTGAAGACAGCCGCCCCAGTACTTTTCTATAGAAATATTGTATGATCGATTGTAGGCATATAGCTTAGTTTGCCAGCATTAAACATATCCTAATCGATTAGCCGTGCTCTGTAGAGATATTGAATTCGTTAGGATCTCAAGGGAACACCATATGTGACACTTTATCTGAATACCTCAAATGGTCGTTATGTATTTTCGAAATTATTTTTTTTCTAGCCAAAGTATATGGGTCTTTACGTCCAAAATGCCTGAACAAACAATAAAACACCTCGTTTCATTGGTGCATGTAGCCAGTTATTATGATATACGTATAGTTTGGCCAGTATCATATGCGTGAAGACAGCCGCCCCAGTACTTTTCTATAGAAATGTTGTATGATCAATTGTGGGCATGTAGCTAAGTTTGCCCGCAATAAACATATCTTTATCAATTTGCCGAGCTTTGTAGAGGATAGTTCTTGCACTTAATTTGTTAGGATCTCAAGGGAACACCATATGTGACACTTTATCTGAATACCTAAAATGGTCGTTATATATTTTCGAAATTATTTTTTTCTAGCCAAAGTATATGGGTCCTTACGTCCAAAATGCCTGAACAAACAATAAAACACCTCGTTTTATCGGTGCATGTAGCTAGTTATTATGATATACGTATAGTTTGGCCAGTATCATATGCGTGAAGACAGCCGCCCCAGTACATTTCTATAGAAATATTGTATAATCGATTGTAGGCATATAGCTTAGTTTGCCAGCAATAAACATATCCTAATCAATTTGCCGTGCTTTGTAGAGGATAGTTCTTGCACTTAATTCGTTAGGATCTCAAGGGAACACCATATGTGACACTTTATCTGAATACCTAAAATGGTCGTTATATATTTTCGAAATTATTTTTTTCTAGCCAAAGTATATGGGTCCTTACGTCCAAAATACCTGAACAAACAATAAAACACCTTGTTTCATCGGTGCATGTAGCTAGTTATTATGATATACGTATAGTTTGGCCAGTATCATATGCGTGAAGACAGCCGCCACAGTACTTTTCTATAGAAATATTGTATGATCGATTGTAGGCATATAGCTTAGTTTGCCAGCATCAAACATATCCTAATCGATTATCCGTGCTCCGTAGAGATATTGAATTCGTTAGGATCTCAAGGGAACACCATATGTGACACTTTATCTGAATACCTCAAATGGTCGTTATGTATTTTCGAAATTATTTTTTTTCTAGCCAAAGTATATGGGTCCTTACATCCAAAATGACTGAACAAACAATAAAACACCTCGTTTCATCGGTGCATGTAGCCAGTTATTATGATATACGTATAGTTTGGCCAGTATCATATGCGTGAAGACAGCCGCCCCAGTACTTTTCTATAGAAATGTTGTATGATCAATTGTGGGCATGTAGCTAAGTTTGCCCGCAATAAACATATCCTAATCGATTTGCCGTGCTTTGTATAGGATAGTTCATGTACTTAATTCGTTAGGATCTCAAGGGAACACCATATGTGACACTTTATCTGAATACCTAAAATGGTCGTTATATATTTTCGAAATTTTTTTTTTCTAGCCAAAGTATATGGGTCCTTACGTCCAAAATGCCTGAACAAACAATAAAACACCTTGTTTCATCGGTGCATGTAGCTAGTTTCTATGATATACGTATAATTTGGCCAGTATCATATGCGTGAAGACAGCCGCCCCAGTACTTTTCTATAGAAATATTGTATGATCGATTGTAGGCATATAGCTTAGTTTGCCAGCATCAAACATATCCTAATCGATTAGCCGTGCTCCGTAGAGATATTGAATTCGTTAGGATCTCAAGGGAACACCATATGTGACACTTTATCTGAATACCTCAAATGGTCGTTATGTATTTTCGAAATTATTTTTTTTCTAGCCAAAGTATATGGGTTCTTACGTCCAAAATGCCTGAACAAACAATAAAACACCTCGTTTCATCGGTGCATGTAGCCAGTTATTATGATATACGTATAGTTTGGCCAGTATCATATGCGTGAAGACAGCCGCCCCAGTACTTTTCTATAGAAATGTTGTATGATCAATTGTGGGCATGTAGCTAAGTTTGCCCGCAATAAACATATCCTAGTCGATTTGCCGTGCTTTGTAGAGGATAGTTCTTGCACTTAATTTGTTAGGATCTCAAGGGAACACCATATGTGACACTTTATCTGAATACCTAAAATGGTCGTTATATATTTTTGAAATTATTTTTTTCTAGCCAAAGTATATGGGTCCTTACGTCCAAACTGCCTGAACAAACAATAAAACACCTCGTTTCATCGGTGCATGTAGCTAGTTATTTTGATATACGTATAGTTTGGCCAGTATCATATGCGTGAAGACAGCCGCCCCAGTACTTTTCTATAGAAATATTGTATGATCGATTGTAGTCATATAGCTTAGTTTGCCAGCAATAAACATATCCTAATCGATAAGCCGTGCTCCGTAGATATATTAAATTCGTTAGGATCTCAAGGGAACACCATATGTGACACTTTATCTGAATACCTCAAATGGTCGTTATGTATTTTCGAAATTATTTTTTTTCTAGCCAAAGTATATGGGTCCTTACGTCCAAAATGCCTGAACAAACAATTAAACACCTTGTTTCATCGGTGCATGTAGCCAGTTATTATGATATACGTATAGTTTGGCCAGTATCATATGCGTGAAGACAGCCGCCCCAGTACTTTTCTATAGAAATGTTGTATGATCAATTGTGGGCATGTAGCTAAGTTTGCCCGCAATAAACATATTCTAATCGATTTCTCGTGCTTAGTAGAGGATAGTTCATGTACTTAATTCGTTAGGATCTCAAGGGAACACCATATGTGACACTTTATCTGAATACCTCAAATGGTCGTTATGTATTTTCGAAATTATTTTTTTTCTAGCCAAAGTATATGGGTCCTTACGTCCAAAATGCCTGAACAAACAATAAAACACCTCGTTTCATCGGTGCATGTAGCCAGTTATTATGATATACGTATAGTTTGGCCAGTATCATATGCGTGAAGACAGCCGCCCCAGTACATTTCTATAGAAATATTGTATGATCAATTGTGGGCATGTAGCTAAGTTTGCCCGCAATAAACATATCTTAATCGATTTGCCGTGCTTTGTAGAGGATAGTTCATGCACTTAATTCGTTAGGATCTCAAGGGAACACCATATGTGACACTTTATCTGAATACCTAAAATGGTCGTTATATATTTTCGAAATTATTTTTTTCTAGCTAAAGTATATGGGTCCTTACGTCCAAAATGCCTGAACAAACAATAAAGCACCTCGTTTCATCGGTGCATGTAGCTAGTTATTATGATATACGTATAGTTTGGCCAGTATCATATGCGTGAAGACAGCCGCCCCAGTACTTTTATATAGAAATATTGTATGATCGATTGTAGGCATATAGCTTAGTTTGCCAGCATCAAACTTATCCTAATCGATTAGCCGTGCTCCGTAGAGATATTGAATTCGTTAGGATCTCAAGGGAACACCATATGTGACACTTTATCTGAATACCTCAAATGGTCGTTATGTATTTTCGAAATTATTTTTTTTCTAGCCAAAGTATATGGGTCCTTACGTCCAAAATGCCTGAACAAACAACAAAACACTTCGTTTCATCGGTGCATGTAGCCAGTTATTATGATATACGTATAGTTTGGCCAGTATCATATGCGTGAAGACAGTCGCCCCAGTACTTTTCTATAGAAATGTTGTATGATCAATTGTGGGCATGTAGCTAAGGTTGCCCGCAATAAACATATCCTAATCGATTTGCCGTGCTTTGTAGAGGATAGTTCATGCACTTAATTCGTTAGGATCTCAAGGGAACACCATATGTGACACTTTATCTGTATACCTAAAATGGTCGTTATATATTTTCGAAATTATTTTTTTCTAGCCAAAGTATATGGGTCCTTACGTCCAAAATGCCTGAACAAACAATAAAACACCTCGTTTCATCGGTGCATGTAGCTAGTTATTATGATATACGTATAGTTTGGCCAGTATCATATGCGTGAAGACAGCCGCCCCAGTACTTTTCTATAGAAATATTGTATGATCGATTGTAGGCATATAGCTTAGTTTGCCAGCATCAAACATATCCTAATCGATTAGCCGTGCTCCGTAGAGATATTGAATTCGTTAGGATCTCAAGGGAACACCATATGTGACACTTTATCTGAATACCTCAAATGGTCGTTATGTATTTTCGAAATTATTTTTTTTCTAGCCAAAGTATATGGGTCCTTACGTCCAAAATGCCTGAACAAACAACAAAACACTTCGTTTCATCGGTGCATGTAGCCAGTTATTATGATATACGTATAGTTTGGCCAGTATCATATGCGTGAAGACAGTCGCCCCAGTACTTTTCTATAGAAATGTTGTATGATCAATTGTGGGCATGTAGCTAAGGTTGCCCGCAATAAACATATCCTAATCGATTTGCCGTGCTTTGTAGAGGATAGTTCATGCACTTAATTCGTTAGGATCTCAAGGGAACACCATATGTGACACTTTATCTGAATACCTAAAATGGTCGTTATATATTTTCGAAATTATTATTTTTCTAGCCAAAGTATATGGGTCCTTTCGTCCAAAATGCCTGAACAAACAATAAAACACCTCGTTTCATCGGTGCAAGTAGCCAGTTATTATGATATACGTATAGTTTGGTCAGTATCATATGCGTGAAGACAGCCGCCCCAGTACATTTATATAGAAATATTGTATGACCAATTGTGGGCATGTAGCTAAGTTTGCCCGCAATAAACATATCCTAATCGATTTGCCGTGCTTTGTGGAGGATAGTTCATGCACTTAATTCGTTAGGATCTCAAGGGAACACCATATGTGACACTTTATCTGAATACCTAAAATGGTCGTTATATATTTTCGAAATTATTTTTTTCTAGCTAAAGTATATGGGTCCTTACGTCCAAAATGCCTGAACAAACAATAAAACACCTCGTTTCATCGGTGCATGTAGCTAGTTATTATGATATACGTATAGTTTGGCCAGTATCATATGCGTGAAGACAGCCGCCCCAGTACTTTTCTATAGAAATATTGTATGATCGATTGTAGGCATATAGCTTAGTTTGCCAGCAACAAACATATCCTAATTGATTAGCCGTGCTCCGTAGAAATATTGAATTCGTTAGAATCTCAAGGGAACACCATATGTGACACTTTATCTGAATACCTCAAATGGTCGTTATGTATTTTCGAAATTATTTTTTTTCTAGCCAAAGTATATGGGTCCTTACGTCCAAAATGCCTGAACAAACAATAAAACACCTCGTTACATCGGTGTATGTAGCCAGTTATTATGATATACGTATAGTTTGGCCAGTATCATATGCGTGAAGACAGCCGCCCCAGTACTTTTCTATAGAAATGTTGTATGATCAATAGTGGGCATGTAGCTAAGTTTGCCCGCAATAAACATATCCTAATCGATTTGCCGTGCTTTGTAGAGGATAGTTCATGCACTTAATTTGTTAGGATCTCAAGGGAACACCATATGTGACACTTTATCTGAATACCTAAAATGGTCGTTATATATTTTCGAAATTATTTTTTTCTAGCCAAAGTATATGGGTCCTTACGTCCAAAATGCCTGAACAAACAATAAAACACCTCATCTTATCGGTTCATGTGGCCAGTTATGCTGATATCCGTACAGTTTGGCCAGAATCATATGCGTGAAGACAGCCGCCCCAGTACTTTAATAATAATAGGAAAACTTTTCCAGTCGGGTCCTTACGAAATTTCGTTATGCATTCGCGTGAACTAACGAATATCTACCGATTGTCATCGATAGAAACCTTAAAATCCGTTTCGGGGCGGTAGCGTGAAGTTTGCTGCCCCACTTTAAAAATAAAAAAAAATATATACACAATGGGGTCCTTACGAAATTTCTTTGTGAATACGCGTGAACTAACGAAAATCTACAGACTGCCATCGATAGAAACCGTAAAATCCGTTTTGGGGCGGTAGCGTGAAGTTAGCCGCCCCACTTTAAAAATTAAAAAAAAATATACCGAATCGGGTCCTTACGAAATTTCTTTGTGAATTCGCGTGAACTAACGAATATCTACCGATTGCCATCGATAGAAACCGAAAAATCCGTTTTGGGGCGGTAGCGTGAAGTTAGCCGCCCCACTTTAAAAATTTAAAAAAAATATACCGGATCGGGTCCTTACGATATTTCTTTGTGAATTCGCGTGAACTAACGAATATCTACCGATTACAATCGACAAAAACCGATAAATCAATTTTGGGGCGGTAGCGTGAAGTTAGCCGCCCCATTTTGTTTTTAAAAAAAATCGATGTTGGAGTCGGGTCCTTACGATTTAATATACTGAACTAACGTGAACTAACGATGAACTAACGATATAGATACGTAAATTCAGGATACTGAGTTTGGGGCGGTCAACTTCACGGACATTTCAAGTGCTCTTATTTCAGCTGGTAATTTGTACTCTGCAATGCTCATATTAAAGGCATTCCTTTAATATATGTCAAATCTGCAGCGCGTTGGTACAAAATATTTCTATATTGAGCTCTCATAGCTCCTCGGATAGGATCCGAACGCAGTCTAAAGTAGCTAGGAAACCTTTTTGTGAAGTTACAGATCTTTAGTATGTACATGCATGCTAAGGATAAGAACATTGAGCTGTTTGAAAATGGGTCTGCAGTGAGCATCTATCTTGGCGCCGACTATTGCAGGCATACATTTTCTTTGTAGCCAATGTATCCTACCAACATCTACTGAGTTACCCCAAAGAATAAGGCCGTAATTGAGAATAGACGACACTTGTCCATGGTAGGCCATTAGAGCCGCCTCTCGAGACGTTCAGTCTTAGTTTTCCTAACGCAATCCGAAAGCGGTCCAGTCTTACGCATATTGAGTTGAAGTGTTCCTTCCAATTTAAAAATGAATCTATATTAAATCCCAAGAATTTAGTACCTATTGGCAGTATCCTCTAGCAGAAGCCTCTAGCTATTCATATTCATTTTAATTTGGGGAAGCTCAGCCCCATAGGAGTGAATTAATAAGTAAGTTATTGTTGCGAATGGTAAGACACTTTGTGCAGCCAGTACTACTTTCTAGGTGTTATAATTCTAAGGTGGATATACCGATTTAGAATGCATGTGATGTTTTCACGGAGTGCGAGAAACTTATACTTTTTCAACTTTTTCTGATTTAGGTCGGCGTCAGAACCAGTTGCCGCTAAACCTATATTTGTGTCAGTGTAGAGAAAAATCTCCTCTTGATGACTTCATTATTCGGGAGATTCCCCTAAGTAATCTGAGCTTACGGTAGTAAAAAAGGATGGTAGTGCTAGTTTCCCGTCCGGGTTCAGTTTACCGTCCACCTGCTTAAACTGCTACAGATATATGGTAAAAACTGTTTAAGGTCAACGAATTTCCAATTTATTCCTACTTAAACTTTTTAATTGTAAGCTTTTATTTTAGGGAAAACTTAAATTGAAAAGTATAAAAATGTGTGGACGGAAAACTGACATGTATGGACGAAAACTAGCACAATTATCCTACGTTATACGAGTAACATAGTAAATCCTCAAAAGGCCTGTAATTAACACCCTGAGAAATAGGCTAAATAATTATATTGTGTTAATTAAAATTGACTCTGAATACAGAGGGTAGGTACGTAAAACAATTAAATTAGGTACTTTAAAGGTAACCTTCATACAATTTAATTATTTGTAAATGTTAGGTTCGAAGGTCGGGTTTTACTTTGTCATTTCTAAATGTAATTGTAAGGTATCTGCGATACAACGATGTTACTTTTAATCGATTTCAATTTATTTATCAACATATAGTTATTTGATTAAAGTTAGATCCATTTAAGCGTCATTTTTTTCATATAAAGGACTATGCGTCAAAATCTGACCACCAAGATGGTTTCCATTGCAAAACTGAGAAATCAAAGGTATTTTATTTATTAGAAATTAAGTGTAGCGGTCTATTTAATGACCCAACTCTTAGTTATATTGGTATAAATAATTGGACTAGATTCCATTTTTTTATTTTTATTTTTATTTTTTTTATTCAAATAAGTTACACAGTATTACAGTAATAAAACCAATGCACTGCGAACTACAAAAATATACAGAAAAATATTTATAACTAGTTTATTTAGGCGACGTAACTGCGTGGCTCCGTTGCGCCGTCTGATCTGGTGTAGGATTCGGTAGAGTGCCCCGGAACTGCCGAAACACAACACCCTTCGGCCAGAAGTCAGCATTCGCTATCGTGTCCTGCAACGGTCGCGGCACGCGTACCACAAACGAGCTGAAGTGCACGTAATGGCGGGACCGCAGCTGGTGCACCCTCAATGAGTAGCCAGTCTTCCGGCGGACGTACTCCACCACATCGTCGGCCACGGCGGAGTAATGCAAGCGCGACACGTAGAGCGCCTTACTCGGTGTCGCAATCCGAAGTCCAGAATTAGCCGGCTCGGCAGTGCCACACAGAGTCTTGCGGGGCGCCCTGCACGCCTTGCGCTTCCGTTCCACCAGTGTGAATCCCTCCTTATCCACATTGGTGCGGGAGGAGTTTTTCTTATCGGGAACCCGTACTACCCACGCCTTAGAAGGCGAGGAGGCCCGGTAAGCTGCGACTGGCCGACCGGCAACGTCAGCATAAGCACGCTGACGTGATTTAGAAACAGTAGGCGGCCGCACACGCGAGGGGCGCGCGGGCGGTGCAGCGGCGGGTGCGGCACATTTTACAGCGTCAGCAACACGCACACTGACAGACTCCGCGTTTATAGTAGCGGGTCGGTCATCGCTCTTGAAATTTGATTCCGCCGACCGAGTTGGAGCATTTCGCAAACTATTGACTTCGTTGCGTAACTCGGCAATAGTGACTTGGGCCGCTTCAAATTTCAAAATAATTTCTGCTAAACTCGTTTTAAGGGCCGCGATGTCCTTAAACAAGCAGCGAACGTCGATATTATCTGGAACATGGGTCGGCAGGATAGAGGCATCCGTCGCCACAAGCTCCGGAATCCGCTCTTGATACTCCTTCAAGATTTTCATAATATCCGCAAGGGTCTTGTTCCCGGTTTCATCCCCCTTCCGGTAAGGTACATATGTGCCGACGATCCCAAGGGTCTGGCACAACACCTGCTTCGCTTCACAGATGTCTTCGACGGTGAAACTCGATGCCCTCGAACTGAACTGGACAGCGGTTGCCGCATTCATCTTTTCTTCCAGCAGCATCTTCTCCTTCTGCTGCAGAAAGGCGAGGAAATCGTTCACGACGGGTTGACTCTGATTGAGGGCACTCATCGTGTCGAGTCGCTAGTAGCGGCCGGGCCGCGCTAACTTCGCAATTAATATTTATTTAATTACTCATCAATGCATCTAGGTCGCTTGGCGCACTGGACACGACTCCATACCTCAAATGAAGAATATCTAGAGTTGAAACACGCGTTTGCACAAGAAGGACAGAATACACGCAACACGACTAATTTTAAAACACGTTTCGAGATGGCTGAGAGCATACCGTAAATAATAGCCTACATAATTCATTCGGTTTCTTTGTTGCCCTTCAAAAAGCGGTGAACAACAAACGTTTATATTGTTAGGGCCTTTTGGAAGTAAGCAATAATCACAATGTGAGACTGTGACAAGGAACAACGATAATAGCGCCTTTTCAGTCATATCTATTGAAAGTTTAATAAGGCCATCCCGTTCATTCTTGGTATTATTATTTCTATATGTTACAATACACAGGTTGCATGAGGTCCCTTGTTGTTTATGCTGGTTCTCCACACTTTGTCACTTTAACACTGTTTGAGCCAATACGATAATCGCCTAAAAACATAAGACGTGACTTTGCCTTAATCTAGGGACTTACTTGGTGGTCCGCGTTCTTCTTTCAGGCTGTGCTCTGGCCTTGCTGATGGGAGGACTCGCCCGTTCATGCGCCAGTACCGGTGGCGAATGCTACGAATATTACGCAGGTGTCGCATAATTATTTACAAGCAAATGTCTCGCGCAAATTATCAACAGCAATGTTAGCTACCGCGAAAGTAAATGCCGTAGATAAAAATGGTAAAACACATGTTCTTCGATGCATGATTGACAATGGCTCACAAGATCATTTTATAACTACCGCTACTTTTAACAAGTTGTCCTTAGATTATTCAACGGAAGAATTGCCCACTATAGTGAACGGCTTTGCAGGTGCTACTAATTTAACTAAAGGCATAGCACAACTTACTATTCGATCGCGTTATAAGAGCGATGTAACGTACGATATTTTAGCGCTTGTCGCGGATCGCATTACGCTTCCTTTACCTACCACTCGAGTGGACCGCGCCAAGTTAGCTTTTCTCTCCGGAGTGCCTCTAGCAGATGACTCTATTGATGTCCCCGGGGACATTGACCTACTTATTGGGGTAGAATTGGTTGGAACCTTGCTTATGGCCGGTAGGGTTCAAGGTCCTCCCGGTTCACCGGACGTAGTGGAGTCTACGCTTGGCTTCTTGGTGATGGGGAGGACTCCCATTGCAGAAGCTACGTCTAGGCCAAGGTCAGTGGCATTATGTGCATTTACGGGGGCACCGCTAAATAAATTATTGGAAAACTTCTTTTAATTAGAGGAAGTACCTGCCTGCACTTCCACGTGTATGAGCGCTGAGGAACAGGGTTGTGAAGAAAATTACAAGAACACTACCACTCGGGATGACTCAGGTCGGTACTCTGTAACTTTACCTTTTAAGAGCAACCCCGAGGAACTTGGTAATTCACTAGTGACTGCGACAAAACGATTTTTATCTCTGGAAAGGAAATTTAGTTTATTTCCAGACTTGCGGGCCGCTTATAATGATATAGTGCGGGAGTACTTGGAAAAAGGTTACTTGACCCCTGTGACAGGAGCCAGAGCCGAGGAAGGGTACGTGATTCCCCCACCACTGTGTGGTGCGAAACGACAAAGTGTCAACTAAATTTCGCTTGGTTCTGGACGCCAGCGCGCCGACGGACAGAAACATCTCGCTGAATTCAATTCAAGGCCCTAATTTACAGTCTGATTTATTTTTGGTACTATTGAACTTTAGACTGTTTCCTGTTGCATTCTGTGCAGATGTTAAAAAATGTACCTTCAGATTCGAGTACACTCCGAATTTAGGAAATACCAAAGAATACTGTATAAGTTTAACCCAGGCGACCCTTTACAAATGTTTGAATTTGAGCATGTTTGTTTTGGTTTGTCGGTGAGCCCGTATCTAGCCTTGAGGACGATTCAACAATTAGCGATCGACGAGGGGCCCCGCTATCCGCGCGCGGCGGAACTTATTAAGCGAGGAGATTACTACATGGATGATGTTGCGTCCAGTGCACAGTCTGGACCAATGGCTGCCGATACCGTGGCGTAGCTCGTTGACATGTTCAAGGCAGGTGGTTTTGACTTAATGAAATGGTCGAGTAATTCACCAGAGCTCCTCAAAGCCCTGCCTAAGGAGTATTTACACCCAAGCTGGGTTAAGTTTGATGATGGGTCCTCTCAGAAGGTTTTAGGAATTAAATGGGAGCCGCGATCGTATTCGTTCTCGTTTGAGGTAAACTCTAATCCAGAACGTTGCACCAAGCGTAATATTTTATCGGTGGTAGCGAGGTTATGGGATATTTTAGGGTTTGCTGCCCCAGTAATCTTGTACGCCAAACTTATGATAAAGCATCTTTGGCTGGAGCGTATCGATTGGGATCAGACGCCACCACCGGCTATCGTTGACGCGTGGACCAAATTTGTTAGAGATCTGCCGCTTCTTAGCCAAATGAGAATACCGCGTCACACCGGTGTGACGTCTTCGGCTAGTCTCGCTTTTAGCTTTTGCAGATGCTAGCGAGAAGGCTTATGGTGCGGTTTTATATCTACGTGTCGCTACTGAACAAAGCATCTCAGTGCGGTTCCTGTGCGCGAAATCGAAAGTGGCGCCAGTGAAGGTTGTATCGATAGCCCGTTTGGAGTTGTGTGTGGCACTACTCATGTCTAAATTGGTTCGGGTTGTTATGGATCACTATGGACTTCGAATTTCGTTTTGTCGAATCTATGCCTTCTCAGATTCAACCGTAACCTTGCATTGGATTCACTCGAGTCCTCACAGATGGAAAATTTTCGTCGCAGACCGTGTGGCAAAGATCCAGAAAAATTTGACACCCGATTGTTTTTTTCACGTGTCTGGGAAGGAGAACCCCAGCGATTGCCTTTCGCGAGGGCTGACGCCCTCCCAGTTGTTAGAGCATCCTCTGTGGTTGCAAGGTCCATCGTGGGCACTACTAGAATACTCGCAGTGGCCTATCAAACCCTTTGTTGCGAGCTCAGAGAGTGAAATTCCGGAGCGAAAGGCAATAGCCCTACCAACTACGACAACTATCCCTGCAGAGGAGCCAGTATTGTACATGTTATCAAAGAGAATCTCATCCTGGCCTAGATATCTCCGCGTGATAGTTTACGTGTTACGTTTCGCAAAATTGCTCCCGTCCAGAGGCGAGGTTACTGTGGAAGACCTGGAAGCGGCGGAACTGACCGCTATCAAGGCGATTCAGGCTGTGCATTTTCCTGAATATTTGGAAGTCATGCAGGCTGGCAAAACCCCCGCCGCGAAAGCTATTCGGAAACTTAGACCCTTCATAGCTGATGGAGTCTTGCGAGTGGGTGACAGGTTGGAGAACAGCAATCTCGCCTTCGATCACAAACATCCATTTTTGCTACCACGGAAGGATCACGTCGTCAATCTCATTATAGACTATACCCACCGTAAAAATTGCCATGCAGGTGAAAGGCACTTACTCTCTTTGTGTATTGGATATTGTCCGCTAGGGGTGTTGTGCGCTCCCGGGTTGATTCGTGCGTACGTTGCTTCAAGGCACATCCGAAAGGGGTGACCCCACCTGCAATGGCGAATTTGCCAGAATGCAGACTTCAAATTTCCAAAGCTTTTACACGTATGTGGAGTTGATTTATGCGGTTCGGAAACGTGGTGCTAAAAGTCAAAAGGTTTACGTTTGTATCTTCATTTGCCTAACCACGCGCGCTACTCATATGGAAATCTGCTTGGACTTAAGCTCGAAAACGTTTCTTAACGCGCTGAAGCGATTCATATCTCGTCGGGGTCCGGTAGATACCATGTATTCCGACAATGCGACAAACTTCGTTGGAACTGTTTCGCATTTGAAAAATCTTCTTAAGCAATGCTTTTCTGAAACATTTAGAAGCGAGCTTTTAGATAACCGAATAAAATGGAAATTTATCCCACCAAACGCTCCACACTGGGGAGGCAGCTGGGAGGCAGCTGTAAAATCCTTCAAGACCCACCTGTATCGGGTGATTGGTGCCCAAATATTATCATATGATGAGTTTTTTTCGCTTCTGTGTCAACTGGAAGCCGTTCTCAACTCTAGACCTTTAGGCTTACTAAGCGCTGACCCCTCCGAGCCCACGCCGCTCGGTCGTTACCCGCCGTGGAAATAACTGAGGAGCGCACCCATCGACTATCGCGCTATAGCTTGCTCGAGAGCCTAGTGCAGTCATATTGACGTCGTTGGTCCCTGGAATTCCTACACACGTTACAAGCTCGGGAGAAATGGAACACGGATTCGCGCCCTATATCTGTCGGGACAGTAGTTCTTATTATCACCGATAACGCTCCGCCGTTACATTGGCCAATAGGCATCGTTATAGAGACTTATTCGGGTAAAGATGGCGCGATAAGGGTAGTTTCAGTTAAAACAAAGAATGGCACGTATAAGCGTCCGGTGGTACGTTTATGTCCACTCCCTTCCAACATACCTTAGTCAATTATTTCGTAATCTGTAGCTCAAGTAGGTTAAGTTTTAGAAATAGTTTTCCGTCAGCTGCTTAAGCGGCTCTTCTAGTATTAGTTGTATGCATTTAGTGTAAAAATCGTAGTTTTTCTTTTTTTTTTTTGAAAGGGAACCTTTCAAGGCCGGGGCTACGTTTGAGCCAATGCGATAATCGCCTAGAAAACTAAGCATGACAGCGCCATCTAGGGGCGATACGGCGTCTACATCTGCGGCCATGATTAAAAGTTCAGTTTTCGCTCGAAACTCCTACGTGTGGAAGCAAATATTGCCTCGTTCCCGTAGCACCGCCCGTATTACGCATTAAGTGTTTTTTTGAGTTATATTTCGCCCCGGGGTTGTTAGTTTATGAACGACGTCGGATTTTGTGATCAAGATCAAGAGTGACAGTGTTTTCGACCTGGAGCGGGCCACGAGGTGCCCTCCCATCAGCAAGGCCAGAGCACAGCCTGAAAGAAGAACGCGGACCACCAAGTAAGTCCCTAGATTAAGGCAAAGTCACGTCTTATGTTTTTGATCGGCGAAGATATCGCAAACCCGCCCCACCTTCTATTCTCCGCTTTATTTTTTTCTTTTTTCTTTTCGGAAAATATTACCTCTCGTTAAAATTCAATGAGACCAAGAGTGGCAGTAGTTTTACGTGCCGGTGGCTCATTCAAACACATTAGATGCAGTGTTAGTGAGGTCTAACTATTTTTATACCACGACTGTGGCAAACAAGCATACGGCCCGCCTGATGGTAAGCCGCTACCATAGCCTATGGACGCCTGCAACTCCAGAGGTAACACATGCGCGTTGCCGACCCTTTACAGGGAGGATTCACTGTGTTGACGGCTAACGGAACAAGAGGATCCCTCATCATCAACACACTGATTCCTCATTGAGCTCTTTGGCAACCTTACTCACCAGCAGGAACACAACACTATGAGTAAGGTCTAGTGCTATTTGGCTGTGGTTTTCTGTTAGGTGGAGGTACTTCCCCAGTCGGGCTCTGCTCCAGATTTGAGCGAGATGACATTCGCTGTGCTGTGCCCTACCACACATAGCGAGATGACATTTGCAGTACCCATACCTCTCTTTTGGACGTAGTTTTAGGACATACCCAGGTCCAAAACTGTAGCTAATTTCGAGGCCATGTACAGTCAGCAGCAAGGATGATATAGATATGGATGGCCAATATCCATACAAAATCGCGTGGGATTATTCCAGGTTAAAGCACTAGCGTCATCCATCGGTCACCGTACGTACGTACGTCTGTTTTCGGTACTAAGTGCCACAGCGCCATCTGTCGAGTCTGGAGTCGAGTTATTCTGTCAGCGTTACGCGCCGAACTGAGTATTAGAAACTAGGATTTAGTGTCCGTGGTGACCGATAGATGACGCTAGTGCTTTAACCTGATATAAGGGAACGCGATTTTGTATGGATATTGTCCATCCATGTCTATATCATCCTTGGTCAGCAGCAAAAGTAGCTACGCAGCTCAGGTGTTCAAAAAGACCTTCACGCGCTCTTATTCTCTCAACAATAAAGTCGTGTCAAGCTCATTTTGAATACTTGAGCTGCTTAGCTACTTTTACTGTTAACTGTACCTGCGGTAGGAACATTATCGCGGCACGCAGCTTGTGATTATGACGCCATAACCATACAATTTCACTTTTAGTGTAATGAAGCAATAGGTATACGTTCGCCGAAATAGGGAAGCTATCATATTTACCATTATTTTGTGATCAAAATGTTGAAAAAACATAAAATAATAGCTATTGAAACGTTTTTATTTTAGTTTAAACTAATTTCAAATAATAATTAGGATTTGAAGTAATGTGAAACGGAACGTGTTTTAATCCACCAATCAGCGTCTGGTGACGTCACTCCTGTTATGACAACTAATGAGGTTGGCAACTTTCTATGGGATTTGGCTTAAAAGGCTAGCATCCAAGTCAAAAAATTAAAAAAAAACAACAAGAATTTGACACTGTGAACGAACCAGGGACCGGAAAACCCCTTCATTTGATTAATCGTTTCGATAGGGTAACCCTATTAAAGTCTTACCCTAATGATAGGGTTACCCTATCATTGGGTTACCCTATCGATATGGAAATCATTTTGAATAGGCTTAACCCTTTTCAATGTGGTTTCCGAGTCGAATGGGGTAAAGATAGCTTTAATATTTACCGCTTACCCTATCATAGGGCTACCCTTTTCCTGTCTTTTTTCCACGCAGGCAGGCGGTTCTATCTTTCTCATTTGAAATGGAACAGGAGAGGTGGCGGCGGAACAAATTGAGTAAATATAAGATTTGCTGTCGTTTATTCATTCTGCTAAAGTCACACTCACAGTCCAGTCCTCTGCTCACGTACACAACTTTAAATTAAAGAATTTCTTTTAAAGAAATGTGTCTTACGTTCAGTTTATTTTTGCATAGTTCGCACGTACTGATGAGATGGGCAATAATTATATTGAATAAGAATAAAAACACAATTTTTATTCATATTCAAATCGATTTGACACAAACCAATATTCATCCTCCTAGAGTTTGTCCCGGCTTTTGCCACGGCTCAGTTGAGCCTGTGGTCCGCTTGGCAACCTAATACTATGAATTGGCGTACGGATTGGTAGTCGTTTTCAGCTAATTATGGGATATACGATATTTTAAGGTCACATTATAAATATTATTTGAAACGGGGTATTTACCATGTATTATGTATATTAGCGTTATTGGGCACCCGATATTTCGGGTGCGAGGTAAATAGCCCGTTTCAAATAATTAATATTTATAATTAGGGGATGTAATTTCGAAAATTATTTCTGTTTTATAATCCAAGATGGCGGATGGTTATATACTTTTTACTGAAAAATAGTCATGGTACTTATTTTCGGTTAATTATTCGGGGTGTATGGTTAAAATCTGTCGGGATACTCAGATTCACCGTGTATGTATATTAATTTTTTTTTTTTTCATTTTATATTTAAAAAAATTCAGTGTATTCATTTTTTTTTGTTTTTCTTTCATTTTTTTTTTCATTTTTTTTTCATTTTTTTTTCGCTTTATTTTCGTTTCGTTTTCGTTTCGTTTTCGTTTCGTTTTCGTTTCGTTTTCGTTTCGTTTTCGTTTCGTTTTCGTTTCGTTTTCGTTTCGTTTTCGTTTCGTTTTCGTTTCGTTTTCGTTTCGTTTTCGTTTCGTTTTCGTTTCGTTTTCGTTTCGTTTTCGTTTCGTTTTCGTTTCGTTTTCGTTTCGTTTTCGTTTCGTTTTCGTTTCGTTTTCGTTTCGTTTTCGTTTCGTTTTCGTTTCGTTTTCGTTTCGTTTTCGTTTCGTTTTCGTTTCGTTTTCGTTTCGTTTTCGTTTCGTTTTCGTTTCGTTTTCGTTTCGTTTTCGTTTCGTTTTCGTTTCGTTTTCGTTTCGTTTTCGTTTCGTTTTCGTTTCGTTTTCGTTTCGTTTTCGTTTCGTTATCGTTTCGTTTTCGTTTCGTTTTCGTTTCGTTTTCGTTTCGTTTTCGTTTCGTTTTCGTTTCGTTTTCGTTTCGTTTTCGTTTCGTTTTCGTTTCGTTTTCGTTTCGTTTTCGTTTCGTTTTCGTTTCGTTTTCGTTTCGTTTTCGTTTCGTTTTCGTTTCGTTTTCGTTTCGTTTTCGTTTCGTTTTCGTTTCGTTTTCGTTTCGTTTTCGTTTCGTTTTCGTTTCGTTTTCGTTTCGTTTTCGTTTCGTTTTCGTTTCGTTTTCGTTTCGTTTTCGTTTCGTTTTCGTTTCGTTTTCGTTTCGTTTTCGTTTCGTTTTCGTTTCGTTTTCGTTTCGTTTTCGTTTCGTTTTCGTTTTGTTTTCGTTTCGTTTTCGTTTTCGTTTCGTTTTCGTTTTATTTTCATATTATTTTCATTTTTATTTTATTTTTATTTCATTTTTAATTTATTTTATTTTTATTATATTATAATAGTAGATTGTACAACAAGTGCATAAAACGTACGATTTTACGCGAGGCGTTTAAAAGTCGAGTGTAAAATGGGTTTTATGGACGAGGGTTACACTCTAATTTTCACTTCATTTGCGAGGAAATTATTTATCGGTAATCGTAAAACAATTTCAAGTTGTGACAAAAAACAATATATTACAATGAAAACAAATATGGTTCCAACCAATTAATTTTTTAATATATTTTTTTGAATTTTTAACATGTGAATTTAGAAATTTCCTCTCAAGTCATCAAAACATTTCGGGGCATTTCTAAACTATTATCAACTCCTATTTTATTTGATTTCATTTATTTAATTATAGAAAACACGCAATTCAAATAATTATAGCAATACTCAGATAGAATTAGCGGAAAAATCATAAAAAGTACAGTCAATTCCTATTGGACGGGAAAAAATTTGTTTGTATAGGTCAAAGTGGCAGGAATTGATATCAATAAAATTTATAAGTGAATATTGGGCGCTAAGTTGCCAAAAAAATGGTAAAAACCAGTTTTTCGCTTCTAGAGGAAAAACTACGGGTCGGACAAAAAAATAGTTAAATATAACAAATGTGCGCAATTATAAAACAAAGAGAATGAGCCCCGGTAGAGCAAAATCGGTCCAGAGGATCGTCCGCAATTCGCAAAAAAACACATTTTTTTTGCAAATATTGTAAATTCAATAACTCGCGTTCCGGAAGTGCTGGAGAGCTGAAATTTGAATATGATGTCAGTTTTGTGGTCCTCTAACTACAGTTAATTGTTCAAATTAAAATGTTGTAAACTTTTTGCAAACCGTCGACTTTTGCAAAAAGTGACCTTTTTAGGGTTCCGTAGTCAACTAGGAACCCTTATAGTTTCGCCATGTCTGCCCGTCCGTCCGTCCGTCCGTCCGCGGATAATCTCAGTGACCGTTAGCACTAGAAAGCTGAAATTTGGTACTAATATGTATATCAATCAAGCCGACAAAGTGGTAAAATAAAAAGTGGATTTTTTATTTTATTAGGGTACCTCCCCTATACGTAAAGTGGGGAGTGATTTTTTTTTTCATTTCAACCCTAACGTGTGATATATTGTTGGATAGGTATTTAAAAATGAATAGGGGTTTACTAAATTCATTTTTCGATAATGTAAATATTTTCGGAAAAAATCGCTCCAGAAGTAAAAAACTATGCGTCCCCCCCCTCTAACTTTTGAACCATAAGTTTTAAAAATATGAAAAAATCTCAAAAGTAGAACTTTATAAAAACTTTCTAGAAAAATTATTTTGAACTTGATAGGATGAATAGTTTTTGAAAAAAAATTACAAAATAATTTCTGAACTAAGTTTGTAATTTAACCGTATAAGCAGGTGTTTATTGTACCTGTAATTTCTACAAAATTACAATGAAATGACGTGCTTTCAAATAAAGTAAAAACGGTGAAAATCGGTTCACGCAATAAATAATTATTCCATAAAACTCATCTTCCATACTTTAAGCTCGCGCGCAATAGTTTACTTAATTTGCCGATATATGTCGCTGTACGTGGAACTCTCATATCATATCCTACATGGTGGTGTTATTAACTCTTAAGTGGGGACACTTACTGTGACGGACGGAAAACTACGGAACCCTACACTGAGCGTGGCCCGACACGCTCTTCGCCGGTTTTTTTTTTAAATCGATTGGGAGGGTATTTTAATTTTCGAAAAACGTTATAATTTCGGTTTCTATGCATTAAGGAGGAGTTGAACTACAAATTTCCAAATTTACAGATCATTTGGCAAGGAATAAACTTGTTTAAATAATCTATGTATGACCATCAGACACTTTTTACGCGCGCGGCAGCGGCGCACTATGGCCGAAACGCCCGATCTAGCTGGGCAAAATTATTTTACACTCATAGACTAAAATTGACCATTTTTATTATTATTTTGGTATAAATCATGTGAAAAAAAATTAACCAGTGTAAGTTGACCTTTGTATAAGAATAATTACTAGGGCAGAAGAGGTCAGCTAAACATGGTTTCTAATTTTAAGAGAAATGAAGCATTATTGCAAATGGCACCTAAAATATAAGAATAGCAGAATTAAAATACTTAAATATAGTTTAAGTTAATTATTATTTTTTTAAGGTGCAATTTGTAATAATGCTTCATTTCTCTTAAAATTACACAACCAAGTTTAGCTGACCTCTTCTGCCCTAGTAATTATTCTTATACAAAGGTCAACTTACACTGGTTATCTTTTTTCACATGAATTATAGCAAAATAATAATAAAAATAGTAAATTTTAGTCTATGAGTGTAAAATAATTTTGTACAGCTAGATCGGGCGTTTGGGCCATAGTGCGTCGCCGCCGCGCGCGCAAAAAGTGCCTGAACTTATTGGGATTAGGTCCAGTTTCCACACGATGTTTTCTTACACCGAAAAACCCAGATACATTCTTATACGCGGAACATTATTTAAAATAAAAAGCATGATTAAATGATTCTGTTAAGAATCAATTATTTTTATTACATTTTCTCGCATATATTAGTCCCGACGAAATTATTTTGAATCATTTTAACGGGAATACAATCAACATAAGTTTATTCTTACGATATTTTTTTCAAATAATCATTTTATTCTTGAGTGTCCAACAATGACTGATATTGATCGTTTCATTATACTAGAAGTATCGGTGAACGGCGTCACATTTTGCTGGAGCCATTGAAACAAAGTACTACCTATAACTAGAATAACACAAAATTATATATTTTAACACTTCACAATATGCATTTGATTTTGGTTCCTATAAGCCTGGGTCTAAGATTCAACCGACACGAGCCGTCACGCTCGAATGGCAAGAACAAAAACACCGGCACCACACAACGATCTTTTAGCGCACTAACAAGCAATAATAGCGTCTAGATTCAAAGGCGTAAGTACGAAAACATACGCAAATAGATTCTTGTTTGTCTGTAGGCTCGCTCGTGCCGCCCGGCAGCGCTTAGCTCGTAGGGTCCTCGAATAATAAATAAGTCAAATGTATTGGTCACAGAGTTTAAAATAGCTTAATCGCATTTGAAAAACCCTATCTGATAGGGAAACCATATGCTGGGTTGTAACCACTTACCCGAATTAACTGTATTGACATGGTTAGCCTTTCGTTCGGGTAAGTCAAACGATACGCTTACCGAATTGATAGGGTTTTTAAAAACAACTCTATCAAATACCCAATCTAATACCCCTTTAATGGTTACCGGTTCCGGTCCCTGGAACGAACAAATATGGAGTGACACACATGAGTGACGTCAAAGAAACTGTAGATCCGTTTAGGCGTGAAAATTTAAATTTTCAATTTGTAACAGCAATTTTTTACTATAAATTAAAGTATTTTCATTTTTTAATACACTCGTGGTCTACTCTACGTGCAATTATTTCGAAAGAAAGCATAAATTAAAATATAGCATCTTGCCTATTAGGTTGGGATTAGAATAAAGCCCGCTCTACACATTGGGCCAACGTTGGCCAATCTAAGGGACGCAGCTATACGGCAGAACGAGATCGCTATATCTCTTGCTCCCTCTAACGCATAACTGCGTCCTTTAGATTAGCCAACGTTGGCCCAATGTGTAGAGCCCGCTTAAGATTGGTTTTAGGGAGAGGACGTTTGGTAAATTTATTCCCTGTTTGATTAATAATAAATAGATATTTTGGGGACTATATTTAAATTGACCGAGCGAGTGATGAAAAAAATGTCAAACCTAAACGCTATAGCTAGTTTACAATATGTGTATAAGTATTATTTAAGAGCCCATTAACGTGTATATTAGTGTCACTTGTAAATCATTGTGATTATTTATATTTAATGATAGATATTTTACAAAGGTACTACTCGTATGTACTCTTTTAAAACATCAACACAGTTTTTAAGTTACTGGAATCGTCAATCTTCTCGTCTAAAGTTAAAACGGCCGTTTTATTTTTAAGACATATATTAACGAATGCAGCAACGACAAAACTATTTTGATGTATTCAAAGGGTACTTAAATACAAAATACAGTACAGTACCTCTACCACGAGTCATGTAGAAAATTCTGAATATTTTTCTATAGGCGTTAACGAATAATCGGGCTTCGAATCGTTTTCCTTCAGTTTCGACAGCAACACATACAAACGATCTATGCTGACATTTCATGTCGGATTACGTTTAGTGCGCTGCATACATCCGTCTCATAGGTAGAACGAGACCGATGTATGCGGCACGTCGAATGTGATCTGTCATGTTAACGCACTGAAGGTCAGTACAGTTTGTTATCGATGGGTTTTATTAATACGTTACCATAAGACACTAATTTGACTTACGTCACCGAAAAATACCGTATCGACTGTAGAAAACTCTTTCACTATCAAATTCTAAGGTGAGATGTCAAAACATGGTGAAAGTGAAAACCATTCGTATTTATTGTGTTATATTTATATATTATTGTAAACATCGGTATCAACGTTCAAATTTCGTGGCACTTGGTAAGGGTCGCAAAAAAAGAAATACATAGGTATCATTGTTTTATTTATTATTAGTAATAAATAACATTTAATTTATTTTTATTCTTAATCGTACTTTGGTAAACTGTACATATATTTAAAGAGGTTTATATTCTTAATACGTCATAGAACCTCAATACTCATTTCATTATCCATTTGTAAAAAAAATTCTAAATGCCAAATAGGCAACAAATGTCAATTTAATTGTCATGCAAAATAATATGTGGTAAAATCTTCAACGATAATAGTTCTTAAAAACACTTACAACTACAATTTAGCATTGATAAATCTTTACCCAACTCCCTATCAGACTTGAGAAAATGGATTTGACGCAGTATACTGATTTTATATTCACTAACGAAGGTGCTTGCTGTACTATTTGCGAAATGAATATAAAAAAGAAAAGGTACAATATAGAGAAACATTTGAAATCAAAATCTCAAGATAAATTATCTGATTCACGCTGCCATTTACAGGATATAATACGAGATAATGCTGATTTCGAAATTAAAGACGATATCGTATATTGCAAATTGTGTAATTCGAAATTATTTCCCTCTAAATCTAGTATCGACCGCCATTTAAAAACAGATTTACACAACAAAATTCATAAAAATAATGCACAAGAAAAATTTAATAAAGATTTAACAGAGTTTATGATTTGTTCGAATATACCGTGGTCAAAATTAGACAATCCTAAATTTAGAAATTTTGTAGAAAACCTTTTAAATCATAAATATGGAAACGATATTACTGTGCCGAGTGAAACAAAAATACGAGTAAAATGCTTACCTGAATTGTATGAATTGAAAGAGAAATTACAAAATAAAATGATTTACCTCAGTGTTGATGAAACATCAGATTCCGTGGGAAAAAAAGTGGCAAATATTTTGATCGGAGCTCTAGATGGAACTAGTACCCAGCCACATTTATTTGCTTCTAAGGTATTGGAGGCGACTAACCATTCGACAATAACCAAACTCGTTGAGGAAACCCTTGAAGATCTTTGGGGCGATGAATACAAAAAAAACATGGATAAATTATTATTTTTTATAACGGATGCCGGTTCCTACATGGTAAAAGCAGCTAAAAACCTTGTTCAGAAATATAAAAATATGACTCATGTAACATGCATAGCACATGGATGTAATCGAGTCGCAGAGATAATTAGAAGTCTTTACCCGACCATAAACAGTTTGATTGACTGTATCAAAAAAATATTTCGTAACGCTCCTTCAAGGACAAATTTATTTCATCAAATGTGTGTAAATATTCCTCTACCACCCCGACCCGTGATAACAAGATGGGGAACATGGTTAAATGCTGCCTCATATTATCACATGCATTATGATAAAATCAAATCTGTCATCGATGCCTTAAATCCGCGTGAAGCGAGTGCAATTTCTAAAGCAAAAAAAATTTTCCGTAACCGGAATTTAAAAACTGAGTTACTATTCGTCGATACACACTTTAGTATAATTGCTAAGTCAATAAAATTATTGGAGGATCCAAAACTGAGTCTAGCAGAATCATTAAACATTGTTCATGGTTTGCAAAAAAAAATATCAACGTTAAGGTTACATCAAAATGCCAGAAAAGTTTATTTTAAATTAAAAAGTGTATTAAAGAAAAATCCTGGTTATAAGACTGTACAAATAATTAACCAACTATCTAAAAACAACGAGGCTGAAATACCAGAAAGTGTAAATAAAAACTGTGTGCAAAATTTTCAATGCTTGACATACCTTCCTATTACCTCAGTCAGCGTGGAAAGATCTTTTAGTCATTTAAAATGGATATATTCTTACAGACGTCAAAGATTGACAGCAAAATCTATGGAACAAATTTTAGTGATCTATTTTAACTCGTAAAATATTGTATGCCACACCTGGACATAAAGTGGCTTTTTCCGCACGCTACGCGTACGGATAGAGCCGCTTTCTGGCCAAATGTGCACATATTTTTCCAACACGGGAGGTAATAAAGAAAGCCCTCGATCGCATAATTACGTCCCTCGCTTGCAGCTTGGGCCGCAACAATTGCGATTGCGCGGCCTTTCTTTGTTTTACCACCCTAATTAGGAAATGTACTATTTAGGGGCTTTTTTATTTACATATACAAAATAAAGGTTAAAAATACTAAGTGATTTGTTTGTATTTATTTTTCTGCCAACCGTACATTGCCACGAAATTTGAACGTTGATACCGATGTTTATATTAGTTGACGAAATAATACCGACAAAGCCTTATATTAAGCATAATTTGTTAATAAGACTGCATAGTATGATAACTGGAACTGGAAAACGAAACGGTAAATTTCAAGCCGATATGAGAAATAGAAATATCCACATCAACACTTCAATAAGAATACTTTTAAAAAAGAAATCTAGACCCAAGAACTGCTGAATATTTGTGAGATTTATGTATATAATAGCCAATTAATCTGATTTTAAATCGACACAAAAATACCAACTCTAACCTAAAATGAACGGTAAGTAGTTGAAATTTGATATGATACTCGTAGTTATAAACACTTTCATTTTCAATCATAATAATTACAATGAAACTGTGAAAAATATCAAATAATATTGAAACTTCTTTTACAGGTTTTTGTGCATCATTCATTTCTGATTGATTGCTGTAGCAGCTAACTTATCAATCACCAGCAAGGCAAACTATTTATCCCAGGAAGGTGTATTATTTTATATTCAAGAAGTAACAACTGCGTTACAAGCCGGGATCTTCGAATTATTGCATCCAAGTACTATAAAATAGTGCTTACTTAAAAGACATCCAGATTTATACAGGGCACTTTGAAATTATAATGTACATAATTATATTAAAGATTTATTTATTGCGAAATAGCCTTTTAAAGTAACATTGTCACAAACTAGAAACTTATAAGTACTACTAACAATTACTCGTACGTGTAACTTATAAATAGAAATAAAACCATCATTATGTAAGAAGCGGCAAAGCCGCAATCCTGCGTTGTGTTATGTATGAAAACCGGCGGCTTGCTGGAGCATCTTTAGCTTCCCTTGTGCGTTTGTTAGGTCGTGAGGCTCTGTGCCCCTTGCTCCACGGATCGATTGCCTCGACACCAACAATATGTAGTTAGACGAACGACAACTATATTTAATAGTCTTGTAGTGAATTCGGATGTCGGGTGCCGCTCCGGCTTGTTCGCTGGTAAATAAATTAAAGGACTTGGCCAACGTGTCGGCGTCGACGCAGGTGGGATGTGTAACAGTAGCGCACTGCCTAATACTTTAGAGAATCAACAACATCCTGAAAGGGTACTTATCCTTTTGTGATTATACAATAGACCTAAATAATAAGAAATAAACCTATGATCCACTATGATCACTAAAAGTCGAACTGTCATGTTGACAAAATAACCAAATAAATTAAGAATCACCTATTACATATGGACCATAGCCTAATTATAAAGATAATTTAAATTTTTGACAGCTCGTCCGAAAAAACCTCACCTACGTCACATAATGATGCCATTCTTGACATCTTCAATTCAGTCAGGGAGTTTAATTAATACACTATTCATGTTCAAAAATGTTAGCGTGCCGTTACTTAGTTTATTTTGCGTTTTTTAATTATTTTATACCTAAAATAAGCTTCATATAATTTTAGGTAATTTAATATAATACTTTTAGTTGGCAATTCATTTACGGCATGTAATTTAATGAGGACTTTTTTTTAACATTGTGGCAATACAACTATTTGGCGAGTATTACACTGACAGACGGCCATATTGTATTATCTCTGTTTCTTTTAAACTTATCACGCCGTTTCATTTTTGTCTGAGATTCCCAAATATTTGATAGATATATAATGTATATAACAAATAATAATAGTTGCTCGTAATAAATATTGGTGTAGTGTAACTGCATGTAAAACTTCATACCAACGCACTGAATGTGGAATTACGCTAAATATTTTATAAGTTACGTTGTAATTGTAATGGAATTACATTGTAATCTTTAGTAACATATTTATGAGCGGATATTTGTCGGTAGGCTGAATTTTTGTATGGAGGCCATAGACAAATTTCCGCTACCATAGCTCAATTTCCGCTTTTGTTTACGAATATTCCGCTCTAATGTGTGGTGCCCCTTAAAAACTATAACAGTTTATGGCCGGCCATGAATTCCGTCATAGGGACACCATAAGTAGATAATATTCAATACTGTGCGGAAAATTGTTTATGGTTTGTGGAAATTGTGGTTTGTGGAAACCGCGGATCTTCCGCATCATTTTCAAAATCCGCATCCGCCTCCGCATCAAATCGATGCGGAGCTCATGCGAATGCAGATGTGGAATGGAACAAGTCGGTACAGGAACGTCTCTGCGACGGCGCACGTGCTAGGTAAAATAACGTAGGTAATTTCACCATTACCCAATCGGAATATTGTTACATTTTCGTGATTCGTCGATCGAGCTCTATGTCCTTGACGGATAGCGACAAGAAATGACGAGTTTGTTTTGTTTTGATTTTAGTGTTGAAATGCTATTGAAACAACAAAACACTATACTATACAAAACTATATACAAAACTTTAATATTTGTTTGTTTTGTGTACTTATCTTACATCCGCATCCGTATTCCAGGGATGTGAGCCTTTTAATATCCGCATCCGCGGATGTCAAAAAATCAGTATCCGTAATATCCCTGATACAGAGCTCCTTCTTTGACGTTACGAATCATGTTGTCCCTTCTTAACGCATGACAAGTTCTCTTTCTCACTTAGGGAAACGTATCGGATACTAAATGTCAAACTCAATTTTTTTTACAGAGATGCACACTTGCACACCCTTGGTATGGTGTCGTTTAGATATACCCAATGATTTGTTTTTAATGGCACGGCATATAATTTGCATTCTTATTATAATGTCTAAATAGTATAATTACTAATAATAGAGGTAATCCTCTATTAAATAATTTTCCCTATTTTAAAAGTTTGAGAACCGCATCGTTCCCTGTTGACGTCAGTGTGGTCACTGACGTCACGAGGTGTCAAAAATTTAACTGACCTGTATAATTAGGCTATGATATGGACGTAGTTCTAGGACGTTTTAAACTAGTAGTGTTATTTGTACATTTGAAATTTCATCAATTTGGTTTTCTTAGGTAATCCTATATCCTACGACGAAATAAGTATATGGATGGATGGATGAAGTACTGACAGTTTTCACCCCTTTTCCTAGCTTTGAATATGTATGACGAAATACGTAATTTCCCTGTTTAAAAAAAAGTTGCAATCGGTGAACATTATGAAATAATAGTGAAAATAAAGATCCTGACGAATTGAGAACCTCCTCCTGCGAACTCTTGAAGTCGGTTGATAACATTTTATGCGTTCAAAGTCACGCGCGTTTAAAGAAGGTAAAGGCTTACCACACTTAAGGCTTAAGGGGGAGGCATATGTTCAGCAGTGGACGTCTTATGGCTGAGATGATGATGATGAAAGGCTTACTGTCATAGCTTGTATTTCCCGGCTCCGATGGCATGAACCGTAAGCAATGAACAAATTTCATGACCAATCGCAAGGCGTCCCAGGCGATGATAATTTTTGAAGTGATTAAGGACGAAGTATAATGATGACTCGCGTAGGTCAGCTGTCAGTATTTGATGCTCTTATTATCAGGAAAATCGTCAGCCGGCTGTATTGAGGTAGAAAGACCGTCTGCTGATACCCTAAATACCATATATTCATGTGACTAGTTTACGGTCTTTTCAGTGGTATACAGACGGCTGATGATTTTGATTTTATTTGTAATAGCATATAAACTATCACCTGTTTCAACTGGGACGCGATGGTCATTTTATTTTATATGTATTTTATGTGAGAAAATGGCTGCCGTTCCTCAACCCACTCAAGGAACGGCAGCTGACCATCACGAAGCTTGATTATTGACCGCCCTTAACGACTTAAAATTTACCGCTTGGGACACGATGACAAACGGAAATTATTCCTAGTTAACGGCCTAGCAAGCGTATTAAATACCCACAAAAAGTAGGGTAATTTTACAGAGCTAGTACGATTTCTATGCTTATTATTGTTCACTGCTCATATAATTGTCTACAGTTCTAAACCTTCAGATAAAATGTACTTAGGAAGTAAAACCTTTTTGGTTTACCTACAATCTGTTTCGGTCATAGATATAAAATGGCGCTTACTGGTTTCGGCTGGTGTGAAGGATGTGACGTTTGTCACGTCACGTCACTTTGTAATGTATTGAAATCTACACAAACGAAACAAGCAATCGAACTTTCGTGAGCGAATTGCATAAACGATAATTTAACTTATGGTATGGTATGGCAGTAATTTTTAGTTCTATAAGTGACCGCTAGAGGCTCTGCACAAATTCTCCATACAAATAATTTACGAATTCATGAACGAATCTCGAATTGGGCTTATTTGCATGACTCGTGGTAGAGGTACAGGACCGCAAAAACATGTGACACGCTCTTATGGCCCTACAAATACGAGCGCGTCACATATTTTTGCGGCCTTTGCGTAGGAAGAGATTATTGCTAGTGACAGTACATAGACATAGTGGTCCGGTTTTTTAAATATTTATCGTTAAATTTAAATAGGTAATCACAATTAATTACGAGTGGCGCTAGTGTACACATTAAGGATAATTGAAATTACATGTAATTATTATGCTGAGTTGGGTCCATTTTGTGATGCACGTTCATTGTTTGTTTTCATTGTTAATGTTCATGTATTATTTAAGCGTCACAAATAAATGATTTATTATTATTCTTATTATTATACATTTTCTGGATAAATAATATAAATATGTTTGGACATTTGAATGTTTGTTTCTTCTTCTCGCAAAAACAGCAGAGGGAATTCATAAACGCCTTCATCAAAAATTCAAATATACGTGTAATGAGTAAATGCTCCGTTTCCAATAATAGGTACTAAGTTCGAACAGGCGCGGATACAGGGGGGGGACATACTACGGGGGCCATAGGTGCGGACCGCGAGGTTTTTTGTGAAGGAAAGTGCCCCCCCTGAACGAAATCCTGGATCCGCGTCTGTACATAGCTGCAATGCAAATAGCTGGGTGAACTTTTTGTCCCAGAATTCATCTCCTAGTTTTTTCGTTACGACAGCTAGCTTTACTTAACAATATTGCCATTTTAGTCGCAATCATTCGTGTCAGGCAATGTAATTTGATTAAACAGGGAAAATAAGACAATTTATTTAGTAAAATCCGACTTTAAGGCGAATAACGAAATTAAAGGCCCAGGATTACAGTCTGTTTCGATGAGGAAAGACTTTGTTTAATGAAATCCAATTTAGAATCAAGTTTGATGATGTAATCTTGAGCTGGCGATCAGAGGACCAAAAGGATTTAGATGGGTATAAAAAACTGGCCAAGTGCAAATCGCATTCGCATGCCGAGGGTTCCATACTTTTATGTTCGTCAATTGCTAGTATCCTATAGGTATTTTTTGTTTTAGTGGTAGAAGGATTTTTTATTTATTTTTTTAATTCATTGCACACTAAAATAAGTACAAATGGCAGACTTAATACCACAAGGTTTTCTCTACCTCAACCATAAGGCCAAACAAAATTCGCTAAAGTGGATGCTGTGAGAGAAATCTTGCTTATGTATCTAATTTATCCAATCATTAATTTACTTACTAAATATTATATATTACGATAAACACACAATTATACATTTGTGTGATGCATCTAATTAACGGTATAAGATTTTTCCTCTACTTGTTCCTTGATCATAACAATAATAATACGTTTCTTGCTCAACGGGTAATATTTCATAGGGTTTTATTTTTTGTTTTCGTAAAAGGTATTATTTATAAGTTTTTTGTCTCTCTGACGTTCATAAGTGCATTTGTAATGTGAATGTGCCTAAATTGAAGAATAAATATATATCTTTTTTAACTTTATCTTCTGTTATGTGACTACTGTATTTAGTTATTTTATAAATGTGCTACAAAACATTGTATCTGTTCAATATACTAGATTTACATGCATTTGGGTATATCTCTAATAACTTAATTTGACCTTGTTAAAACAACAAAAAAACTACTTTTAATTAACTAGGAAGCTAGGAAATAGCGATTCGGAAATTGACCATTATATTTGCATATTTGCTTAACTGTTCCTCTCTTGCTATAAAAAGCTAAATATACATCATGATAGTAAACAAGGTCTATTCCGTTTGTCTTGTAGCATTCGCTGGCGTCATTTTCATATTCATACATTCATTTACATATAAATGTGTTAGCTCTATCAATTTATCTAAAAACCTACCAAGTGCGAGTCATACTGGCGCTCCAAAGGTTCCGTTTTTCCTGACACAATCTTTTTCCATTGCCTCAATTGTTATTCCTTATTCGACCCCAGATTTCGGAATAACCCAAATGAATAAAGTTTAAGTATGTTTTGTGTAAATTTTACCTATTTACATTATGCTGATTCTGAGCCTTTTCTTTATCGCGCTCATTGCTGAACACATTGTGAACTTCTGGGGCCATATTCTAACTTAGAAACATGTATAGACACGATCCAACTTCAATAAAACTCCAATGCATTAGCAACGCAATACAGCTACGGCATAAACATCTGAATCAGAAATATCAGAATTTGCTTGAGAAATAATCCAACGCAACTCCAATACAACTTCAATATTGGTTGATTGTTTGTTGTGTGTTGGAGTTATGTTTGAGATAGGTTGTGTTCTTATTGTATTGTTATAGTAGTTTATGTAACTGTTGCGTAATAAGGGTCCTTAAAACATGAGTGTGGTTTTATGAAACGAGCCGCAGGTGAGTTTCATAATAAGATCACACGAGTGTTTTAAGGCCTAATTACGTACAGTTGCATACACTGCTTTATCTACACTCATATTATTTATTTTAAATGCCGTATTCGGAAACCATAGAATGGCCGCCATTGCACCGCCATGGCCAACTCGATTGTGCCGGCGGTCGGGGAGGCGCGTGTCGGGCTGTCGGCGGTAGCGCGGGAGGGTGCAGGTGTACATTATGTTATCAAAACTCATTACACATCAATAGTTGAGCATGTAAAGTTAAAATTACGTTACTGCCACAGATAAAAAGCTTATCATAGTAAAATCGGTCGTGGTAATGCTAGCCATTGCCTACCGTTTTCGAACACGGTTTAGAGAACTTACAATATGAGTGTGGATAAATGTATTTTAAAATTAGAATCCGGCACCTGGAATAGTATGCATTTACCAATCTCTGGTTTTTATGTTCTGTAGTCTGTGCTTTATTGAATATTTTTTTATCTATCTATCTATTTCATTCTTACATTTCTTAGGATATACAGAATATAGTATTTGTCTTGTACAAATAAACGGAAAGCGTTAGCATCGCAATAGTATTTGTATTGTCTTTAGGTAGGTACGGAACCCTAAAATGGAACTTGAAATTATTGCAAATGACTTGCAATCCTTCGACGGGTAAATTTATTATCAATTATACTTCATTAATTCCGCTGCGTTGTTTTGTTTATATTTTATAAATGAAAAAGTAGTAACAGTTTTCGTATCACCATTTATTACATAGCTTTTAAAAATAAATATTGAAATAACTTATTCTAGTCGTCTCACATGCCTTTTACTTTTAGTGTTTGGTGCCTAACCCCGTCATTATTAATTATCGAAGTCACGTAACCTTTACCACCTTTTTCTTCTAAAACTGCTTTACTTTTCTCATTTGACCTAACATTTTCTTTCTTAACATATGCCTTGATGTAAAAGTCACGGAATAGATATATCATTAGTCCTAAATTAGCGTAAATTGTGAACAAAAGCACGTAAGATGTCCTGCAATTTGAAACTAGGGCACTGATTGTCACTTGGATAGTGATGAGTCCAAATTGAATCTGAAACAAATAAAACAGATTTTGTCAAAAACCTCATTTTTTAAACAGGTTTTTAACACAGACTGCACTTTTGTTACAAAGTCATCTACTGCACGGTTAGCACAAAAGTGACGCGACAGGATCTTGCGCGCGGGATAGACTACCCGTCTCTTTTTAATTGATACAGTCCGAAAAGGACGGATAGACTATCTCGCAAGAGATACTGTCGCGTCACTCTTGTGCTAACCGTGCTGCTCAAAAAGGTAATTCTAACAAACCTAAATAAAATGAGCTTACATGGTTTTATCACAGAATTCTTATGACCATCTCCATCATCAGACTAGGGGCCCATTTCTCAAAAGCTTGTAACTTGTAATACAAGCGGAAGTCCCTTTCTAGCAAAAGATGTCGAAAAGTGACAACCGCTTGTATTACAAGTTACACGCTTTTGAGAAACGGGTCCCAGCTGGAGGGTTCAATATGCTACAATAATATATTATGCTATGCTATGTATAGGTATGCTAAATCTGATCTCAATCGGGCATCAGGAACCGGTTCATATCTTGCTTGCAAGATTCTATCTAAACAACAAACTAACTAACTGACAAACACTGTGAGTTAAATAAAAGATTGTAAAAAATGTGTATAATACTGACAATTACTAAGAATTTATATCACTGAGGCTCGGATGTCAATTCCAGTAATTAAAAGATAAGACTAAAGCCTGACCAGAAATATATGATCATGCGCCGTATTGTAGAATTTCATTGGAACAAAGGAGATCGTCAATTTTTGTTAGGCGATTTGCCCCAGATCATAAAGATGCGTATAATTATGAAACAGATATCAAAACATTCGCTTTAATTTCTAGATCAGGGTGGTCATAAAATAATCATGAAATGTAACGGGAAAATTGAGAAATCGGGATGTAAAGACATGAATGTGATAAGGACAATATTTTAAAGCGTACATGTTTATGATTTAAAGTATAGCACAAAATAAATACCTGTTTTATAAAGAATTTTACAAAATCTGACATGATAATGAAACGGAAATCATAATAAAATAATAAAAAGTCATATTTTGATCCTGCCGCAGATTTCTTGTATTTGGGTAAACAATGATAATGGCTGTCAAACCATCATTGCTACTATTAACTAAACAATCGTAGCACTTATTACAAAGAGATAAGGTTTATCACTGTTAGTGCGCTCCTACTAGTATCCATGAAGTTATAATTTTAAACCGGAGCACACTCTTGGGCCAAAACGCAAGGCCGAAAGAGAGAGTAATTTAGGGAGCCGCGTCCCGCGTTGACTTAGGGAGTTTTGACGTCATTAGACAATAATGCCAGCATAACAACAAGTCAAAATGTCAATGTATGTATGTCAATTTTGTAACGAGTTCGAGTGAAACACCGCCCCCCATATTATGCCCTCTATCGGACCGTTTTTTCTAGTCACCTATGAACGTCTATTTTACACGGTAGTAAGGTTCATCAGATGAACCTTATAATCTGTGGTTAGGGAAAAAGTGCAACAATTACATCCACTTGTTAGAAATCCATGGTAGTATCAGACATTACTTAATAGAAAAATAGTCAAAACGAGACGCATCCCCCCCATAGAACTCCTTCGGCCCCACCTTGTTGCCGAAGAGCACACTCCAGTTTCAAATTATAACTTCATGCGGCAGACATGGATGACGGTTACGTCATACATTAATAGTGTCGAACTATAATCATAAACAAGATTAGCAAAATAAAGTCCTTACTGAAAATGTCCGTTTCGTCTCGGCCCAGGAGAAGTTAACCTTATGTCAATGCTGTAAAGACGTTAACAAGTTATTTAGCACTATTTGGATGGCGGAAGGATCAACGAAATTACTTTTTATTTTTCATTTCTAATTCCCGTTTTATTTTCATGCAATATTTTGTCTAGTTTCTTAATAAAATGAGTATTTGCTTAAAATTAAAGACCAAACTTTATACGAGACCATATCGCAAGTGGGCCTAGAATTGACGATCTCCTTTCTTACACTGACAATAATTTTAATGACAGGATGATATGCATGCGTTGGGCTGTTGTGTCATTGAGGCGGTTTACTTGAATAATAATAAAGTGTTGAATATTAAATAATAAACGACAAAAAATTCCCAAAATTTTCCATAGTCAAGAGCGAAACATCGTAAATAGTGTGCATGATTAACTGCTTTAAATAAACTGTAAAACATTTTCGAATTAATATCAGAGCTGACAGGTAAACAAATCAAGATGTCACGATACCATAGAGAATAATACTCTCTATGACTATACCGAACTGTTGCCATATAAATGATAATAATAGCCTCCTCTTGACAATCCATATACTTACTAATATTATAAATGGGAAAGTGTATGTGTGTGTTTGTTTGTTTGTTTGTTTGTTTGTTTGTTTGTCCGTCTTTCACGGCAAAACGGGGCGACGAATTACGTGATTTTTTAAGTGCAGATAGTTGAAGGGATGGAGAGTGACATAGGCTACTTTTTGTCTCTTTCTAACCCCCCACTTCCCTAAAATGGGGGTGGAAGTTTGTATGGAGAATTTAATGCGAGCGAGCCGCGGGCAAAAGCTAGTAATCATATATTTCTGGTCAGGCTTTAAATCAAAAGTATTACGTTCCAATCCCTCCTCCCAGCCCAATCGGTAGTGACAAAGCCTACGAAGCAGGGGGTCCCGTGTACAAATCCTGGTAAGGGCATTATTTATTTGTGTGTTTATCACAGACATTTGTACCTAACTTATGGATGTTTTCTATGTATTTACCTATATCTATCTATCGTATATATACTTATATCGTCGTCTAGTACCCACAACAACAGCCTGACTGTACCCACAGTGAGCTTACTGGGTATACCTACCTACCTAGGTAGTCCTTTTTTGATACTTTGATAATCCCGAAATTTCCGTTTTTGTGCAAAAAGCAATGGACAGTCAAACCTAGTCCCACAGTAAGCTCACTGTGGGTACCAGTCAGGATGTCGTTGTGGGTACTAGACGACGATATACACCGTGGGCTGGAATAACCCGACAGATCTTAACCACGAATTTCTAAGACCAAAAGAAGGAAAGAATATTATGTGACTTTAGGTCAATTTCGCCAAAAAAAAAATATTTTTTTCGTTTTTTTTTCGATTTTTTGAATGTTTATTGCACATGAAAAGTAAATGTTATTAATACAATTATCGCCTTAAACAAATTGGTACATTTCATTTTGGAAAAATTTAGTTTCTGCAAAGTTTTCCTTGTCACTTTGATATCTGTCAATAAGGACGTGTAAACTATGCCCAATAGTGGCAACAACGCCATTAGAAAGGCGTTTTGTGATGAGTTATAATAAAAAGTGTATTTTTAGGGTTCCGTAGTCAACTAGGAACCCTTATAGTTTCGCCATGTCTGCCCGTCCGTCCGTCCGTCCGTCCGTCCGCGGATAATCTCAGTGACCGTTAGCACTAGAAAGCTGAAACTTGGTACTAATATCAATCACGCCGACAAAGTGGTAAAATAAAAAGTGGAAAAAATTTTTTTATTACGGTACCTCCCCTATACGTAAAGTGGGGAGTGATTTTTTTTTTCATTTCAACCCTAACGTGTGATATATTGTTAGATAGGTATTTAAAAATGAATAAGGGTTTACTCAACTCATTTTTTGATAATGTAAATAGTTTCGGAAATAATCGCTCCAGAAGTAAAAAAAAATGTGTCCCCCCCCCCTCTAACTTTTCAACCATAAGTTTCAAAAATATGAAAAAAATCTCAAAAGTAGAACTTTTTAAAAACTTTCTAGGAAAATTATTTAGAACTTGATAGGTTGAATAGTATTTGAAAAAAATTACAAAATAATTTCTGAACTAAGTTTGTAATTTAACCGTATAAGCAGGTGTTTATTGTACCTGTAATTTCTACAAAATCACAATGAAATGACTTGCTTTCAAATAAAGTAAAAACGGTGAAAATCTGTTCACGCAATAAAGAATTATCGCATAAAAATCATCTTCCATACTTTAAGCTCGCGCGCAATAGTTTACTTAATTTGCCGATAGATGTCGCTGTACGTGGAACGCTCATATCATATCCTACATGGCGGTGTTATTTTAACTCTTAAGTGGGGACACTTACTGTGACGGACGGAAAACTACGGAACCCTACACTGAGCGTGGCCCGACACGCTCTTGGCCTGTTTTTTTTTATTGGTATTAACTCTGAAACTAGGCGTATTCCAGAAAAGTTTATAGGACATTTTAGTATCTAAATATGATGAGGAATACACTGTTAAAATCTGTCTAGTTATATGGGCCCACGGTGTATATATGATAGATAGATATAGGTAAATACATAGAAAACATTCCTAATTTCACAGTTATTGTTACTACGTCAGCGTCTCGACGGATGTGAACTATATATGTTTTAATCGTCAATGTGATATTCTTCCATTGCCTCAGAATATTGAGGTAACACTTTAGTTTTAAGTTTATGAAATCGATATTTAATTTCAAAATCGATAAATCATTAAAAATTTAAAAGTGGTACTAAAGTTCCGAACTGCGGTACTGATAAAGATCCAACAATAACAAAGTAAACTGACCAGTTGAAAAGACGTGATATATTTCTTCCACCACAAATACTTCGCCAGGCTAGGGTACGCCGACAATCCATAGTATCCATACATAACGACGTGGACGAGAGAGTTAATGGTCCCCAAAAACACCACTGCGTCCGTGGGGTTGTATTTAATGGCAGCCCACGTGCTGAGCATCATCAGGGAATGATGATAGACGTGAAGGAAGGTCACTTGGTTCATCTTCTTACGCAGCACAAAGAAGATAGTGTCGAGGAGTTCTGATACCTTTGCCAGGAAATATAAGTGGACTCCTCGTAGGATCTGAAAATGGGAGAGTTGATACATATTAAATTTTGTAATAAGTTAAATATAATATAACTTTTAAAAGATTTAAATGTGAGCTAAATTTTGTTAGACAAAAAAGTAGGAAATAAACAAAATTCGACAAATGGCGTGCTCTTGTGTCGGAGGCCAGGGGCCGTTTCACAAAAGATTGTAAATTGTAATACAAGCGGATGTCACTTTTCGACATCTTTTGCTAGAAAGGGACTTCCGCTTGTAGGTATTCCAAGTTACAAGCTTTTAAGAAATGGGCCCCAGGACTCATTTTGGGTCGTTTCGCCAAATAAGTACTTGTATGTATTAAGTAATAAATTAATTTCAAAAAAGGTTTCTATATAGTTCGACTTAAAGTTAAAAGATTTATTTCCTACAGCGTTTCCATACCCTATTCACAAATGTATGTCAAGGGTAGGCAACGTGCATGTGAATCCTCTGGGGTTGCAGGCGTCCATAGGCTACGGTAACTGCTTATCATTAGGTGGGCCGTATGCTTGTTTGCCACCGTCGTAGTATAAAAAAAAATCGAAAATACCGTTGATTATTTTTTGCCTCTACCCGATTCAGTTGTAAAATCCTGAAGTGCCTCATTGTTTCGATCCAAAAACGGCTAACAATCTTTTTATACTACGACGATGACTGACAAGCATACGGCCCGCCTGATAGTAAGCAGCTACTGCAGCCTATGGACACCTGCTACTCCAAACTCTTTAGTTTATAATATAAAAGAGAATTCACTGTGTTAACTTACATAGTCTTGCGAATCTTTTCCCTCCAGGGCACAACTCGAGCTGACCAATCCCCAGGTTCTCAATATATCTATGCCCTGTAAATAAATGACATTCACTATTATTATCATCACTACATGTCAAAACAAAGTCGCTTTCCGCTGTCTGTCTGTCCCTATGTATGCTTAGATCTTTAAAACGCAACGGATTTTGATGCGGTTTTTTTTAATAGATAGAGTAATTCTAGAGAAGGGTTTATATGTATAATCCAAACTAATATTATAAATCGGAAAGTGTATGTGTGTGTTTGTTTGTTTGTTTGTCCGTCCGTCTTTCACGGCAAAACGGGGCGACGAATTGACGTGATTTTTTAAGTGGAGATAGTTGAAGGGATGGAGAGTGACATAGGCTACTTTTTGTCTCTTTCTAACACCCCACTTCCCTAAAATGGGGGGTGGAAGTTTGTATGGAGCATTCCGCAATTTTCAAGGTAGAAAGCTAAAAATTGGTATGCGGACTATTTGTGACTAACAAAAAAAATCGTGTATCATTTTTTTTTTGGAAATCTGCACCCAACCCCTTAAAAGAGGGGGTGAAATTTTAATAATATTCCATTCCGAGTTCTCTTCTGTGTTTTAAATCAGGAAAGGGGAACCGTGTTACCCCGAATTTAACGCGAGCGAAGCTGCGGGCAAAAGCTAACGTATAATAAAGTAGAGAAACACTGATAATTTTAGAGGTTTCTAATGTGATGTCGTAAATAAACAATTTTTTTGCGCTTACATTGCAAACGCTGGCTGCCCTACCAGATAAATCAAAATATAGTACTACAGTATTGTACACCTTAAAGATGTCTACAAAAAAGTCCGCGATGGTATATGTCTATCTCTTAGGGATAACCCACAAGAACCATTTTTCCCCGTGCGAAGCCGGGACGGGTCGCAAAATTTAAAATAAAATAAAAAATCGGGGTACCGGTAAGGTCAACCACAACCCACGACAGCGAACCGGTTTTGCGGTATTAATGACGTTATTAGAGTGAGACCATATGCTGATTCTGCATGGAGTTTGCATCGATAAAAAGGTAGCGCCTGACCAGGGTTCTGTATTCAACTAGAACAAATAGTTTCGCCATATCTGTCGGTCTGTCCGTCCGCGGCTTGAGCTCAGAGATCATTAGTATTAGAAAGCTTGAATTAGGTATAAGTTACTCCAAAGACTTATTCTTCCATACAGTTCTCCGCAGCCCCGAGGCTTTTCAACCTACTTCAAGATTTCGAAATCGACTTTTGATTTCGACTAAATGCGAAAATGAGTGAGGTCCAAAAGCCTCACTCATTTTCGCATTTAGGGTCGTTTCTGTGCTACAATTACAGTAAGTTTATTAGAGGCATTTGTATACCACGGGAAACATCATCGAATGACGATTCCCATAGTAGTTTATGTAACTGTTACGTAATAAGGGTCCTTAAAACATGAGTGTGGTTTCATAGTAAGATCACACGAGTGTTTTAAGGCCTAATTACGTACAGTTGCATACACTGCTTTATCTACACTCATATTATATATATTAAATTAAGTGTTCGGAAACCATAGAATGACCGCCATTGTACCGTCATGGCCAACTCGATTGTGCCGGCGCTCGCGCGGGACCAATCGAGTTGGCCATGGCGGTAACATTATGTTATCAAATTCGATGTTCCAAATTTGAAACTCATTGCTTAACAATATTTGAGCATGCAAAGTTAAAATTACGTTACTGCCGCAGATAAGAAACTTATCATAGTTAGATCGTTTGTTGTAATGCTTGTCATTGTCTACGGTTTTTGAACGCATTTTAGAGTACTTACAGTATGAGTGTAGATAAAAACATATGTATGTGGCTAATAAATACAAAAACCCACAAATGGTCAAGCGCCATTGTAGAACCATTTCTGTCATTTTTCGGAGGTCTAGAGACTGTACCGTTGCCATCAAATATATCGGAGCGGCCAAGGTACTAAATATAAAAAATATGTGGACATGCACTTTATCACCTCGACAATAGAGGCGTTGTTCAGATATTTGTGACCACCTCGGCCGCTCCGATATATCTGATGGCGACTGTACCATAGACTGTATGGATTTGACATTCCCAAACTATAACCGACGAGATATTTGTTTATTTGCGATTGCGTCGCAATGTGCGCATATTTTTGCGCGTTTATCCTTATTGCATAAAAAATGCCGTCCAAATAAGCGTGTGTGTATAAAAAAACCGGCCAAGTGCGAGTTGGACTCGCGCAAGAAGGGTTCCGTACCATTATCTATAAAAACGGCAAAAATCATATCTATTGTATGGGAGCCCCCTTAAATATTTATTTTATTCTGTATTTTTTTGTATTTGTTGTTATAGCGGCAACAGAAATATATTACTTATTTGTGAAAATTTCAACTGTCCAATATCACGGTTTATAAGATACAGCCTGGTGACGGATAAAAACGGCAAAAAAATCATGTCTTTTCTTTTGTATGGGAGCCCCCTTCAATAAGTATTTTATTCTGTTTTTTAGTATTTGTTGTTGTACTTAACGGCAACTAAGGCTTGCAATTATTCGGATTTTATCCGGATAATACGAATATTTCGAATAATATTCATACAAATTACTATTCGAAATATTCGGATTGCAAGCCGCAACAGAAATACATCTGTGAAAATTACAACTGTCTTACTTTCACGGTTCATGAGATACAGCCTGGTGAAAGACGGACAGACCGACAGACGGACAGCGGAGTCTTAGTAATAGGGTCCCCCTTTTTATACTTTGGGTACGGAACCCTAAAAACTGGAAAGACAGGTCATAAAACTTCTTTTTCTCACTTACACGGTCGTAACAAGAGTGAAAAAGACAGCGTTATGATCTCAGTCGCCAGTTAGTTTTGCGGTTAGGAGTTCGACCACGCGAAGTTCACACACATTTGACACTCTTACTCGTAGCAGTGAACCATACTCGTAACACTTTAAAGTCGACACCGTGGTGACCGTGGTCAAACTCTACCTACGCTATTTATTATGGAAAGTTTTAGCAAAATAGCGATTTACATAATAAATATGCAAGTTCTGTTAACCAATTGACCGTATTAGTTTTGATTCCGTACAACATTTAACCGGTTATTGTTATTTCCTACTGACGACGAATAAGACCTTGTGCTTAGAGCACACACCGGAAAACGTGAGACAGGATGGAAAAACTGGCCGAACGAAGGGTTCCGTACTGACCAAGGGCCATGTAATACCTAGATTGCATTACCTATCTAAGGGCCTTTTTCACAATCTCCAGATAAACTTATCCGCCAGTTAAAATTATTGCTATCCTTTTCTCCAGTCATATAAAGAAAAGGACAGCAAACATTTATCTGACAGATATGCTTTAACTGGAGATTGTGAAACAGGCCATAAGTATACAAAATTACATTATACTAAAATTGTATTATGAAGCTAGATAAAGCTACCGCAGCGCCGCACGCCGTTTGTTGGAAGTTGTTTTTTTTTGTACTGCTATGCAAACATTTTTGTTACTTAATTGTCCTTAAATTCGGTGTAAACATTTTGTATGTGTATTGAACAGGAAAAGAACAGGAGAGGAAAAAATCACATTTGCAAAGTTGCAACGTATTTTCAACCGACTTCAAGATTTCGAAGGAGGAGGTTATCAATTCGTCGGGATCTTTGTTTTTTTTTTGCATTTGTTTTTTTTTGTATGTTCACCGATTATTCGAAGACGGCTGGACCGATTTGCAAAATTCTTTTTTTGTTTGAAAGAATATACTTCACAGTTTGTCCCATTGTAACCAGGTTAGGATCTGATGATGGGATCCTGGAGAAATCGAGGGAACTCTTCAACTATTATAGTCACACCTATAGTGATTTGAATATTTTTTACAGCAACTCGAGCATTTGCTGTTTGAAAGGTGGATGGTAAGTGAAGTCGGTTCTTTATTGTTTAAAATTATCATATATATCGCTTAGAAGAAAAAACGATTAACCATTTTACTTTTTAATAATTGTTAATTTGAAAACAGATGTCATATACTTCAGAAAAAGTGACCAAACCCTCCGGTGTCCGAGGCCAGATTTGACGCCAAAGCTGAAGACGCCAGTTCAAATCTGGCCTCGGACACCGGAGGGTTTGGTCACTTTTTCTGAAGTATATGACATCTGTTTTCAGTTTATATATAGTAGTGTAACTACTTAAAAATTGTAAATCAAAAAATATTGAACAAAATAATTTGATTTGCTTCAAAATTCATAGATGGCAGCACCATCTCTCTCGCTATACCAGAATCGCGTAAGAGATTCGGATAGGAGGTGCAAGCACGTACTGCGCATGCCCTTAATTGTTAATTTGTTGCCTAAAAAAATCTGAATATTACTTACATAATTAAAAATGTAGGCCGACAGTACAACTTGAAACATGTTGTACAGGAGTAGCGTATTCTTGAGTTGGTAGGCCGGCCGCTTGGCCATATAGGCAGGTCCTAATTTCAGTACAAACGCGATGTAAGCCAGCCATATTGATATTACTGGCCATGGGGAGCCCATCAGGAACCAGTTGTCCACGTAGTCCACTGAAATAACACAAATTTACGGTCAGTGACATATGTAAGAAAAAATGGGGTTCTCATTAGTCATGTTTTCAAATATCAAGGGACCGGCAATTATGTGTCAAGTTTTTTATTATTGTGATTTGTTTTTGTTTTTAATAAAAAAATAAGTAGTATAATACGTAGGTATTCAATTTTCACTTAAAATAAGTACGGACCATTGAACTCATGTTCTCTTTGGTGGAGTATACGAAGTCAAAGTCATCATTTTAGAATAACACAAACAAACGGTCAATAGATTAGATACTACATTTTTATAAAAATTCTTGTTATAATTATTGTTTGTTACTGAAACACTTTATTTATTAGCTTTTTTACTTCATTATGTATGAATACCAATACAATAGGTCAATAGAAGTGGAAAATAATGAAATTAAATATGGCTGAGTTGACTGACTACCAACTTTACTAGGTAAAAAAAAAACATCCGACACATGATAAAACATTACTAAAGCCATTTGTTTTCATTGAAATATAAGTGCTGTAATAAACGGATATGTAACTAAAAAATAATATGTTTATGTGTATTAATTAACGATGGAAATTGTTGTCTTTTAAGTTCTGTGATTGCAAAACAATGAGGATAAATTGGTTTGTTTACATTTTTGGCCATTTGAATACCTACCGGCTATTGACGTAGGGACGATATGATTAAAGATCACAGGTAAAGTAAAAATCTGTTTGACTCGGTTTTAAATAAGTTTTAGTCACAAAATATTTTTTTAATACAAGCTTGCATTAAAAAATTATTTCACTACCTACGTTTTACTTTTTATTTTGTTTATTTTTTGTACTTATTACGGCATCAAAAGCTTTTTAACGCCGACTTTAAATACTTACCATAAAAAACTCATCTATTTCTCAACAAGATTATTCTAAAAAACCCAAACATAACGAGGTGACCACTCGTCGATTCCCGTTAAATCACATACAACTCGTGTTATGGTGCCATTAACTAATGTAGTTGGTCTAAGTAAAACTTGGTCTACAACAAAGTCAGCTACCTCTTTCAAACACCGATATGTGATAAAGAACAGGATACACAATCAGCTCAAAAAATAGCCCCACTACTAGTACTGTAAGAATAACTCCTACAGGACTTTCTCGGTCAGTTTTATTAGACTTTAGTCTGTGATAAATAATACTGGCCGTTTACAAATTTTCAAAAGCCATGTTCGGTAACTCTTCGGATTATTGTGTATCTTTAAGATATAATGTATTACTGTTTTAAAAAAATAAGTCCCGCCGTGTTTCTTGCCGGTCATAATATAGGTACTTCTCGCGTCAGAGGTGTAGAGTTAAAACCGGTAGTAGATTTTTTTTGTCTCTGACGTTCATAAGTGCATTGTAATGTGCTTAAATTGAAGATTAAATATATTTTATCTTTTCTTATCTTTTATCTTCTTTGATACTGACTGTACCTCTACTATATTCTAATTCAATGCTTACAAATTTTCGTTATAAAATAGAAAATATGCCAATTATTTAATGATAGAATTAAAATATTAGTTTTTAATTATTTGGTCTTCACGGTCGCATTAAAAACAAATAAAATTTAAAGCAAACCACTATGTCGCTTGTAAATAAACCGCTACTAACATTATTACGCAAGCAGAAATGGCCCTTATTGACAATAAACAAAGTGCTACATTTTGCTGGTTGCGTCACTAATAATAATAATTACCCTACGTCTATTACAATGTAGGTAAGTACATTATCATTTTAAAACCGGCTCAAAACTAGTTTACGGTTAAGTTTCCACTGATATACTTAATTAAGCCGTTAGGTATGTTAATAGGTTTAATGCCGCAATTTTTTTAAATATTAACCTAATGACTAAGACTTTCTCCTTACCAGAAATCATTGTTTGTTATTAATCTTGGAACCTTCTATTCATTGATAAAACTGCAAGTATAATTTTAATTTGAGTTTCGCAATGGTTGCAGTTTGCAGTGTAGGAAGCATTAATGAGTCCTGTTTGTTTACTGTGTGTGAACTTAGTAACACCGGTCACTGAGTTCACACACAGTCAGTGAGTGTATACCACTGTCAATTTATCGGTGTAAGTGGCGATAACTGGTTTGCCAGACTAAATGTACAAAGTACTCGTGTTGTGAGGCCCCTCGGTCATCACGGAGTTAAATTAAGACTTGATGAGAGATTTTGACTCGCGTCTTAAGATTTGGTTAACACCTGGATAAATTAGAAAATGATTGCTAATCGTACTTCAGATGTAACAAACAGTTAAAGTTAGTAGGTAGCTGTTAATAAATTGCCAAAAATGTAGTTCCGTGAAATTTAGTCGTGAATATATAAAAACAGTCAAATACCGTCGAAGACCATTGATCAATGATCGATGTACGAAGAAAAAAATAATTTGGTTACTCAAGAATATCCGGGACGTAGAGAAATATGTAGGTAAATACATATTTAGGCTGCTCAATGTATACTTCGTTGGACATATTGAGTCACTTCGCGTTTTAGTTAACTAGGCAAGCTTTGCTGATTTTTTTAGGGTTCCGTACCTCGAAAGGAAAAAACGGAACCCTTATAGGATCACTTTGTTGTCCGTCCGTCCGTCCGTCCGTCCGTCCGTCCGTCTGTCAAGACCCTTTTTCTCAGGAACGCGTAGAGGTATCAAGCTGAAATTTATACCAAATACTCAGGTCTACTGTCCCTTAGAGCTGAAAAAAAACAAACTTCTAAGCCAACGCAATCAAAAGATACAGCCGTTTATGCCGCAAATTTTTGAAACTCGCAAGGGAATCAAACCTACAGGGTGCTTCCCGTGAACTCAAAATCTTGAAATTTGGTACGAAGCAACGTCTTATAGCACAGATAAAGGAAAAAATTGCGAAAAGCGTACATTTTTAGTAACATAATATAATAAAAATATTTTTAATAATTTTAAAGTTACTACCCCTTTCCTCATGAACGCGTAGAGGTATTAAATTGAAATTCATATGAAATACTCAGCTGTAATACCCTTAAGCTGTAACAAAATCAAACTTCTATGTCAACGCAATGGGTGAACTTTTACTTATACACCTACAGGTTTGTACGGAACCCTCGGTGCGCGAGTCCGACTCGCACTTGGCTGATTTTTTTTTATTAAGATTTAAGCTTAAGTAATACATTTCATGCCAAAATAAAACGTTTTATTATTAATAAAACTTTAACAAAACTTTTTTACTTAAGGTAAAATTAAGATGTTTTTGTGCAAGGTTTGTGATGAAATTAAAGCACTTGGGAGCGTGGATGTGGCATGATCTGAAGGGACATATAGTCAGGTTTCAGGTTAGTTTAATGGTTTTCTCTTGTATATCAAAATTAGGTATAAACAGGGGTATAAAGTGAAGGGTGTTTTAACCAGTATGTAGGGCAGCTACTAGATCCCGCCACGCTACGCGAGAATGGTCTTAGAATACCTTTTCTAACTTTTTAATTATTTTTTCTACAATTGTACAGTACGTCCGTCCATATGTCCCAGGCATTTTACTCAGAAACTGTAAGACGTATCTTAATAAATGTTTAACATAATATGTATCTTGTATGCAGCTATTTAGTTTTTTGGTAAAATTGCTGATAAAATAAATTTAAGGGGGCACTCCATACATGTAACTAATTGCCAAAAAAAATGGTTTTACCAAAGATCAACATGTTGCACATCAATCGAAAAAGATTATTGAGGTTATTTTGTTTTTTTTTATTAAGGGAATATTTTCAGAAATAATCACTCCGAAACTCTAAAAATTAGTGTAACTTTTGAACCGGAGATCCAAAACTTATGAACATTTTTGAGAAAACATCTTTGCATATTCTTTCAACGAAGATTGTTTTGAACATTAACGGTAATAGTGTTTACGAGTTATCTCCAAAAAACCTCTTCTATAGACAGATACAATCTTTTGATAATTATTTTTTCTTATTCCGTTGCAAGTATGGAACCCTCCATTATACGTGGTCCATTATGCACTTGGCCGGTTTTGTAATTTATTTTAGTATTGTGCATCTATTTATGTATGAGAGTTTGCCTCGTGTATCCCACCGAAGCGTGGAAATTAAGTACTGGGCCGATATACATATACATACGTAGTCTAAATTTAAACCGCTTTTAAAAGTAAGAAGTTTTTATGAGTAACTAACTCTGAGATCCTCTTCATGAAATTATTAAACTAATATTTAGGAGAATTTATTTAAAACATACATAATTATTTTAACTGCAATTTTATAATCCGCAACACACGCTTCGTCAGGTGTATACACAAAAAAAATATTCCTTATTTCGGAAATAGAAACAGTAGGCGACACACTATGAAATACAATATATCGTTTTGGACTACTTTCCCCCATCAGAAAGTTTTGCTGCATAATACTGAATTAAAACCAGAACTCTAGGATTTGTATTCTTAAAGTAGTTTGCATTCTTTAACCTCCACCACTTTACAGCTGCCAGATGCCCGGATCTAGCAATAAGGATAGTATTGCAATATTACTAGATGGGTTCCGTCGCTCTCATTATTGTATCATATCTGACGTGGTTAGCTATAGTAGTGCGATAGGGAGACGGAGAGCGTTTCGATTCGTTTTCTACAAGCGGTTGTCATCTTGGCTAAGCCTCGAGGCATCTTAATTATTCACTGACGTCTACTAATATTAGTCTGTCTCTCCGTTTTTATGTATATCGTATTATTTGCGTCACGTACTAATAGCAAACATTCCGGTACAAAGGTTGGTCTACAAACATCCGAGTAGTCAAATATATATTGGTCGCGGAAGCCAATGTACACACATTGATCTTCCATATTTAAAGTTTGACGCAATTCTGACGTTTATGTTCTTTTTTTGTAGCCCATCTATGTTGGCTTTTTGCAATGTACGTATATCATCATGGGTCCATCGTGTGGAATGTTTTAGATAATAATAACATTTAACAGCCTCCTAGCCCAGTCGGTAGTGACCCTGCCTACGAAACATGAGGTCCCGGATTCGAATCCTGGTAAGACCATTTATTTGTGTGTTTATCACAGATATTTGTTCCTGAGTTATGGATGTTTTCTATGTATATAAGTATTTATCTATATCTATATATTATATATATCGTGGTCTAGTACCCATAACACAAGCCTTATTGAGCTTACCGTGGGCCTAGGTCGATTTGTGTAAGATTATCCCATAATATTTATTTATTTAATTTTAGACGGGATTTAATCGACATACAGATAAATTTCTTATAAAATTGTAAAACATAATTTATTTATTTATTTATAATTATGTTAAACCACATTAGAACAATTGAAAAGTGACTTTAAACCTATTTTTAATAAAATCGTCCGATTTGAGCAAAGGAGGCTAATTTTAAGAATATCTGTTATTACTTTCTTATATTGAGCTGGATCGGACGTGAAAAGCGATGCTTTGTTAATCAAGATCATAATTTTCATATTATCAAGTTCAAATAGACTATATCATAAACACATTGCTTAACGGCAAATACAACACATTAATGTTTACATGGCATTGGTTCTTAGCACGGACATAATCAGATAGTCCTATCCTACCGAATATTAAGACCGAAAGAGAAATCAAACATCTCGTTTTCTCAAGGAAGTAACGACGTTATTGGATTAAAATGCCAACACATCAACAAGTCAACATGTTTGTCAATATTATTGTTAAAGGGACCTTTATTTTTTTTGTATGAAAAAAAGAAGGAAATTGTGGAAGTTGTTCTGTTTTTTTTTTGTGAATATTTTTCATTTAGTTAGCTACCATACCATCGACGTTAGATTGAGTAAGTATATGTACATACGAAAGCCATACTTAAACACTTTTTTCACAAAACAAGTAACGGAAGTACAAACACAAACTTATCTTTCAGTTACCTAAATATGAACATACCTAGGGCCGAATTCTAACTTTAAAACACGTATAAACACGATCCAACTTCAATACAAATCCAATGCAATACAGCTACGGCATAAACATCTGAATCAGAAATATCAGAATTTGCTTGAGAAATATTCCAACGCAACTCCAATACAACTTCAATATTGGTTGATTGTTTGTTGTGTGTTGGAGTTATGTTTGAGATAGGTTGTGTTGTTATTGTATTGTTAATGTATTTTAAAATTAGAATCCGGCACCTAGTATAAGATGCTTAATTGTAGGTGCTTACTGCTTACAAGAATTAGCATCGGAATCCACTAGTGGTTAATCAGATTACGCATGAACTTGTAATGTAGACTATAAGCAGCAACAAAACCCGGCTGTTTAGATTGCTATACTATCCTTTCTTCTAGATCCGGGCATCAGGCAGCTTTTAATGGGTGGAAGTCAGAGTGACATACTACCAAAAAATTTCAGGTCAAAAAAAGCAATAGATAAATAGGTAAAACCTGCCGATTTCGTCTCATTTATAGAGAACAGGGCCTATATTTTAATATAAGAACAAAAAAACATTGCGTATAATGGCAGAATCAAAAACAGTAGGCGACAAACTATAAATTAAGGCCCATTTACACATTGATTAGTGTTTAGTGCGATTGCATACATTTGTTACTAAACACAAGTAGCAAATGTATGAACTCGCACTAAACACTAATCAATGTGTAAATGGGGCCTGAAGGACATAATACGTCGTTTAGCACTACTTTCCCCAAACAAGAAAGTTTTGGCATTGCTTATTCTAATTATTTATACAATTTATCATAATACGAGTATTACATCAAACTCATGACTCTAGGATTTGTATTCTTGAAGTCGTTTGCATTATCTGACCTCCACCATAGTATAGCAAACTAAGTAGAGGGGCTTCGTTGCTCTAATTATTGTGTCATATCTGACGTAGCCAGCTCTCCGTCTATCGAGTATTTACCCAATATTTAAATAATCTTAAAGGTTAATATCGCATTAGGAAATAAACAATAATTCTGACTTGGATTGAACAAGTTTTCGTAAGGCTTAAATTATTTGCATAGTGGCCTAATATGTTTAGTTGCTTTGTGAGTTTGTTCATCATCATCATTAATAATTAAAGAGCTGGGCTCTTGTCGGTGGAGCAATTTCCATATATGTCTATCCTTTGCCTTCTCCTTGACAGCCTGATACGACCCGACGTTTATTTTTTCCTTAATGGGCCGTATTGTAACTTTAAAACATGCATTAACCAAGCAATACAGCTGACACCTAAACGTCTGAATCAGAAATATTAGAATTTGCTTAAAAATTATTCCGATGCAACTCCAATACAACTTCAATATTGGTTGTAGGTATATTGGAATTATGCTTGAGAAAGATTGTTTTTTTAATGTATTCCATGTATGCTGCTCTTGGCTTCCCTGACTTAGGTACTCTTTGTTCTGTGAGTTTGTTACCTATGTTTTTTGTGACGTGGCTTTTTTTATTAACGCTTGAAAGATGTATTTTACATTATACTAGTCGTAAAATAATGATACTAATATCTATTTAAATGCAACATTATTAGTTACCAAAACTGGTATTTTACCATTAATTCAGGTCTTTGTATCGTATTTCATATGAGACGGATTTTAAATCTAGGACGTTTTTAAAAAAAAATTATATATATTATTATTGCATGATTTGATTGCAAAATGTATGTAGCGTGCGTAAGAGCAATAATAGTAGATAATTACAAGGTCAACGGAGGAAATTGCAGACAAGACAGGGGCATTTTTCCGATCGATTTAACTTATTATCATCAGAAAAGTTTTATCATTGTGAAATGAAATAGTCCGTTTGAATACAAGTGCGAATGCAATTGCGAAAAATTTACAAAAATACGAATACTTATAAATATCTTTGAGTCACTTAGTGGTTTTTGGTTACTGTACTACACCCGTTAGTGACGAAATTTGCATGAAATTCTCCAATTTTTTTTTACATACGCATTAAAATGCAGCATTTCATCTAGCGATGTAACACACACAAAACCAAACAGAACAGCTCGTTTTATACAAAAACATTCAAAATAATTGCAATTTAAACGCCGGAAAAGTTAAGAGGCTGACAACACCCGATGACCTTCAAATTGAGTTAACTTTAAAGTTTTTTAGCTGTAACTAATTGTTTTGGGAAAGTAAAAATAATGGTAATATTCATTATTTTTAGAAGAACTTTGGTAATTCCGATACACGATTGGACGAGATCGGCTCGACAGAAAATAATTCCAAAATTACACCTGAAAATTAGCTTTAAACAGTTGTATGTATTTAGTTTCTTGACTTATACGTAAAATAATGAATTTTTAGTATTAGTGTGGTGGAATTTTGTCCGTTTTATTATTAAGGACAAAATTCCACCACACTAATACTAAAAACTTCATTATTTTATACCTATTTCTCATTTAATGCGTTTTTTTTTAAATTCATCATTTTGCAAAATTTGCAATGAGCTCTCATACTTATCAAAAAGATAGGGATGGAATTTAGCTGTTGTCAGCCCCTTAAAAGTACTAGTGCGAAATATCGAGCTTTCCGGCTATCCACCACTAGAAAACTCACTCTTTGAGCAACATTATTAAAAACGGTATTTGTATAGAATTAATCATCAGTTCATTACTATTTTATATTACAATTTTTTTTTGTAAAAAAATAGATTTCATTGGATAACACAAAAGTAAACAGACGATGCACTCCTTAAGTTTATGTCTTAAAACCATTCTAATAAACTTTATCTTGTTCAATTTACGTGTCACCAAAACCAAATTAAAGTTAATATTACTCACCAACTCCCTTAGAATACCAGGCCATATCCGTAGAACTGTGGGTTCCGTTGTCCATCACTTATATTCTTATTAAAATCCTTGACACTACCGTCCACACCACGATTTAGCGACCGAATGACGGGTCATATATCCATTAAACTCACCTAATACGTCTACGTAAATGGCAATCTATTAAAATTATTCAATGTCATGCTAACGTATATTTACATTCATTTTATAATGCGATTAACTTTAGATAGCAACTTACAGTCATTCATATCTTTTTTTCATAATCAAAGAGTCGATATTACAAATCATCGCGTCATATAGCGGCGCGTATTGAATATTGACTTTATTGTGTTTGTGTTAAGGTAGAAAATTAAACTGATAAAATCAAACTGGCTTTGAAAAACATATAGGGGAAACTGTTCTACCTTGGACATAGTTTTACCTAGGTCAGTCGACTTTTTTCGAAAGCGACTGATTCTTTTAAAATACTAGCCTTTTCCCGCGGCTTCGCCCGCGTTTTCTAAGTACTCAAAAAGGATACGATACCCATGTTGATTTTCAGACTTTGTGACCACATTTGCCCCTTTTAGGGGTTGAATTTTCAAAAAACCTGAAACACGTGTTTACTCTTTTACCGTTAGGAATACTCCTGTGAAGTTTCGAATAAAATAATCTAACAAATCTTGATTCGCTGATTTTAGTAAACCCCTATTCATTTTTAAATCACACGTTAGGGTTGAAATGAAAAAAAAAATCACTCTCCACTTTACGTATAGGGGAGGTACCCTAAGGGGAGGTACCCTAATAAAACATTTTTTCCATTTTTTATTTTACCACTTTGTTGGCGTGATTGATATACATATTAGTACCAAATTTCAGCTTACTAGTGCTAACGGTCACTGAGATTATCCGCGGACGGACGGACGGACGGGCAGACATGGCGAAACTATAAGGGTTCCTAGTTGACTACGGAACCCTAAAAAGGCTTTCAATGCCCTGCGCGTCCAGTTCAACAATGGGTTCAGAAAGCTGTTGGGACTGCCTCATTTTTGCAGCGCGTCAGGTATGTTCGCGGAGGCGCGCACTGATGGTCTCAGTGCGATATTAAGAAAGAGAACGGCCTCCCTGATTCGTCGCGTGCGTGACAGTTCCAACAGCCTTCTGCGCCTAGTGTTAGAGTCGCCTGCTTGCGCCTTCTGGAAACATTGGGACTCTATACACATTGTCATCCAGAGGTTTAGTGTATAACATAGAATAAGTTTAACTAACTTAGTTTTAGGGGAATGTATACTAACACTAAATATTTGAATTTGAATTTAGTACATATTTGTACTGATCAACCTTATTTTTGATATAACCATAAACATTATAACTTATAGTAAGTTGTGTAGCCAATCTCTTATACTTATTAAGTTGAAGACCTCACTTATTTCGCAAGTGATTGTGACAAAACATCTAGTAACTAAATGTTAACTTGTTTCATGTTAATTGACATATTTGTAAAGTCGTTAGACTGCTTTATGATAAAGCAAACATCGCGCTAGAATGCACGAGTTCCATATATGCAGATCTGCATATATCGGGTGAATCGTCAGTAACTGGCCCTGTTTATTTAGTTACTGGCTGTGGCTGATTTACTTTACTATTTAAATGTAAATATCATATGTTCATATAATTAAAAATAAAAGATTAATTGGCAGAAAACAAGATACATAAGAAAATAATACTAAGCTTTATATATAAATTAAAAGTAATATTAAAATAAATGCTAATTAAAGTAAAGTTACTGACATTGCCAAAACAGTTGCGCAACTAAAGTAGGATATATCTGCCGCAGGGACGACGACCGATGGAGCCAAAGAGTTCTCTGCAGGCCTTGAATGAGAAGACGAGATGACGGGAAGCCACAAGCCAGATGGTCGGACGTCATTAAAAAGACGGCAGGGCCGACCTGGCACAGAACCGCCGCGTCAAGAACAACATAGAAATCCATGAAAGAGGCATATGTCCAGCAGTGGACGCGAATATGCTGAGAAGAAGAAGATGAAGAAAGTAAATCTTAACTAAAAAACTAAAACTTAATAAAACTAAATAATATCAAAAAAATTAGGTGTCCGCGGCATGGTGCCAAGGAGGCTGGCAGCATTTCCCTGCTGTATTGCAATGCTGATGCGTTGCGCGAGGAAGCTGCCAGCTCGTCGGTCACCTGTAGTATCGATAGTCTTTTCAACATCTCCTTGAAAAGTTGACGAGCGCTGGGTCCCCTCGGACCCAGGGTCTCGAGTCGACTCCGAACGGCATGAAAAAGTAACAGGAGCCGAGTCCCCGGTATTTCGAGGTTTTTAGTTTTTCGGCCGCTTTAGCCGCGGCACCTACCTCCTTACTCGTTCCGATAATGTAAGAAGGGGCCAGTGTGTCCACGCAAGTGGCGTCCCACACTAGAATTCTTCCCACACTCCAGGGAATGAGGGACAAGCCGTCCGGTCTCTTGCCGTCGTCCCTGGCTATGCCAGTTGGTTCCATTAAGTTAGGGACGTTGACGGTAGCAAGAGACCGGCGGATAATGTCATTCAGTGCGGCGTACCTACAATTACATGTAGTTCTTGTTCATGTTATAAAGTTTCTTGCTTTATAACGCTTTAAGCTTTAGCACGTAACTGGTGGCCAGTTATTGGCGATTTACTACAAGCAGCATTCGTTTTAAGTTTTGGAAAATCTTTTCCAAGAAATCCAACGCGCATGTGACACTTCTGGAGTTGCAGGCGTGCATAGGCTACATAGGGTAGCTGCTTACCATAGGCACAGGCGAGCCGTATGCTTGTTTGCCACCGTAGTGGTATAAAAAAAATGAATACGGCACAAGGTTGCATAAGGTAATGTCTAGTGTTTACGGTTCAAGCTATTCTTTTGTTTAATACTAAATTAAGTATATAAAGTGTGAACCTAGATGGCTCAACAATTAAATTACGCGTCCATACCTAGTATACAGTCACCAGCAATAGTATCTTCCCGCACGAAGGCCGCAAAACTATGTGACTCGCTGTTATGGCAATACAAATAAGAGTGTGTCACATATTTCTGCGGCCTTCATGTAGGAAGATACTATTGCCCGTGAATGTACCTAGTTATCGAGCGCATTCTACCAACTTATTTCTTTATGTCCGTGCCGTAAAATACTGGATACATCCCAGTCTCATACGGACTACATTGTTGTCAGAAGTTGTCAAGAGTTGTTGTCAGAAGTTGTCAAGGGTTGTTGTCAGAAGTAGTCAAGATTTGTTGTCAGAAAGTTGTGCTAAAAGTATTGTTAGGATATTTATTACATCTGTCGTTTTAGGTAACGTTACAAAGATAAGTTCCAAGTGACGTCACACTGTGCTACACTTTAAAACACGCCGTGATGTCACAATGCCCCTCTCATAAACATCGGCACACCTTATCTTAGTCTTTTTTGTTAGATTTACAGAAAAAAACGTACGCGCCCAATATTTTGTTGATGAAATGACACATTGGCTAATTTATAATCGTATTTTTTACTCTGGAAATACGCCTATTACAATATGTGATGCGTTATAGCATTGTGCTATTTAGGGTCATTTAATGTTATGCTCGTACCCTTGAGGAGACGTTCTTCAAGATGATCAAATATTGCTTAGCTTGTATAAATAAGTACAAAAGTGATTACGTCTGTATAGAATAAGCTAACCTGTGTAGTAGATACATGACAACAGTCCAAAGTCTATTAGTATGCCATCTTATCAAACTTATAGACGGAAGGCTGGCCACGTCATATATGACGCAATAATGAGAGCAACGAAACCCATCTAGTTAGTTTGCTATACTATGCTTATTTCTAGATCTGGACATCTGGCAGCTATAAAGTGGTGGAGGTCAAAGAATCTCAAAGAAAACAAATCTTAAGAGTTCTAGGTTTTATTCAATATTATGCGAAATTATGTATTTAATTAGATTATATCATAGCTAGAAGTTTCTGTTGGAGGAAAGTAGTGCCAAATGATGTATAATGCAATTTATAGTTAGTTGCCTACTGTTTTTGTTTCTGAAATACTACACAATGTTTTTGTTCTAATGTTAAAATATAGGCTCTGTCCTCTATAAATGACACAACTTCGGCAGTTTTTACCTATCTTGGTATTACTTTTTTCCAACTGAAAAACGTTGTTGATCTGTCACTCTGACCTCCACCCATAAAAAGCAATCTAACTAGACAGGTTTCATTGTTCTCGTTACTGTGTCATATCTGACGTGGCCAGCTCTTAGTCCATGAGTCTGTACCCAGGTGCCGTATTCTCATTTTGAAATAATACATAAACAAAACATTAAAAACACAATCTATCTCAACACACAACTGCAACACACAACAAATAATCAACCAATATTGCAGTTGCATTGGAGTTGCATCGGAATAATTTTCAAGCAAATTCTGACATTTCTGATTCAGATGTTTAGGTGTGTATTGCTTGGTTAATGCATTGGAGTTGTATTGAAGTTGGATCTCGTCTAAACGTGTTTTAAAGTTAGAATACAGCCCAAGAAAAAAATAAACGTCGTGTCGTATCAGGCTGTCAAAAAGAAGGTAAATTACATACACATGGAAATTGCTGCACCGACATGATGATGATGATGAACAAACTCACAGGACAACTATACCTATTAGGCCACTATGCAAATAATTTAAGCCTTACCAAAACTTGTTCATCCTACGTCACAAATATATTTTATTTCCTAATGCGATATTAACCTTTAAGACTAAATATTTAAATATTGGGTAAGGACTCAATAGACGGATAGCTAGTTACGTCAGATATGACGCAATGATTAGAGCAACGAAGCCTCTCTAGTTAGCAAACTATACAATGCTTATTTCTAGATACATCTGGCAGCTGTTCATTGGTGAGGGTTTAAAATTATTCCGATGCAACTCCAATACAACTTCAATATTGTTTGATTATTTGTTAAATGTCGGAGTTATGTTTGAGACAGATTGTGTCTTTAATGTTTTATTTATGTATTTTAAAATTTTAATACGGCACCAGATCTCCTACCGTTTCTCTAATATTTTGTACAATTTATGTTAGTGATTAGTTTATATTCAATTAGAATTTATTGTGCACGTACAAATAATCCTGTAAAATAACTACTAATAAAAAAACTGGCCAAGTGCATGTCGGACCACGCATAATTCGAAACAAACTAATACCAAAAGATCGTTTTTGGTGCTAATGTTTAAAAAATTAACATCGCAGTATTTGCATTTTTAGTGTTTCGTACCAAAGGAGATCGTCAATTCTGGGCCCCCTGATATAAACCGTATACAGTTTGTACTTCAATGTAAAATAAATATTCATTTTATTACTAAAGTAGACAAAATATTACAAAAAAAAACCGGCCAAGTGCGAGTCGGACTCGCGCACCGAGGGTTCCGTACAAACCTTTACAACTTAAAGGTATTATAGACCAGAGTATTTGATATGAATTTCAATTTAATACCTCTACGCGTTTACGAGGAAAAAGGTAGTAAGTTTAAAATTTAAAAAAATATTTATTGTATGATTTTACTAAAAATGTCTACTTTTCGTAATTTTTCCTTTGTCTGTACTATATGAAGTTTCTTCGTGCCAAGTTTCAAGTTTCTCAGTTTACGGGAAGTACCCTGTAGGTTTTGAGTTTCTTGCGAGTACTCAGTTTCAAAATATGCGACTTAAATTGCTATTTCTTTTGATTGCGTTGACATAAAAGTTTGGTTTTGCTACATCTGAAAGGTCCTATAGCCCTGAGTATTTGACATGAATTTCAATTTAATATCTCCACGTGTTTACGAGAAAAAGGGTAGTAAGTTTAAAATTTAAAAAAATGTTTTTATGTATGATTTTATTAAAAATGTCTACTTTTTGTAATTTTTCCATTGTCTATGCTATATGATGTTGCTTCGTGCCAAATTTCAAGTTTCTGAGTTTACGGGAAGTACCCCGTAGGTTTTGCGAGTGCCGAAAAACTAAAATTTGCAGCATAAACGACTGTATCTTTTGATTGCGTTGGCTTTTGAGTTTGATTTTTTCACAGCTCCAAGGGACAATAGACTTAAGTATTTGGTATAAATTTCAGCTTTATACCTCCACGTGTTCCTGAGAAAAATGGTCTTGACAGACAGACAGACAGACAGACAGACAGACAGACAGACAGACAGACAGACGGACAACAAAGTGATCCTATAAGGGTTCCGTTTTTTCCTTTTGAGGTACGGAACCCTAAAAATGAAACGGGAATTAGAAATATCAAATTATGTTGATCTTTCCGCGATGAAATATAGCACGACAAATTATTAACGTCCTTATGGCATTGACATGAAGTTTAACTTCACCTGGACTGAAACGGGTTTGTTTTTTGGTCTGACACTGCCAATGTCTACCGTTACATAATCAGCGTTTTGATACTGTTCAGTAAGTTAGAACATTGTAATATTAAAATAATATCTAAGCCTACGAACACGGAAGTTTAAATTAGATATCGACTGTATCCTACACACACCTAAAGATTGAAAATGCGTATTTTTGCATTTTTGATCCGAGTTTGAATATTAAAAGTTGGTTTCATAATGACATCATATCATGCTCCTTCGATAACGAAACGCATCTTTTTTTCAATTTTGCAATGTCAGATACTAGTGGTATCGCACTTAACGGTGGTAAACCTTATCCCCTCGCAATGGGTGTTAGGAATGTTCAGTTAATAGTATCAACGATGGTTTGACAGCCGTCTTTGTTTACCGAAATCACCGAAATACAGAAACTATAAATACGATCAAAATATGACTTTTTATTATTTCACCATGATTCCCGTTTTGTTTTTAAGTCCGCTTTTGTACATTTTCTTTAAAAAACCGGTACCTTTTTTACATTAATATATAAATCATAGGCATGCACCCATTCAAATATTGTCCTTGTCAGATTCAAGTTTTAATCCATGATTTTTCAATTTTCACATTAGATTTCGCAATTTTTTTACCACCGTCCTGATCTAGAAATTATGACGATTGTTTAAAGGTAAGAATCATTCATAAACGGTCCTAAATAATCTGAGCCAAATCACCTAACAAAAATTGACGATCTCCTTTGGTTGGTAAATCGTGTCTTTCTCGGAAACGGTTTGGATTAGGCACTTATAGAAAATGTCGGCTGTAACAAGGTACTGAGGCCTTAACTGCTTATATTACATTTTAAAATAAATAAATGAAATAAAAAATGAAAAATTAAATTAAATAGGTTTCTTTTCAGACAACATAGGTCGTTAGTGAAATAAACATAAAAACTAAAGTTAAACCTAAATTTTAAAACTAAGACACTAAAACTAAAATGAGTTAGTAATAACAAGATAATTAAAACTAAAAGCCCTGCATATCAGCTGAGCCGTAGTTGGTGGTTCACTGAGGCGGACGCACAATCGGGGTATGCAGCTCGTCAGACCTGCCGAGCACGGCGCTGTCCTGCCTCCCGACCACGACCTGCAGGAGACTGTTGGGCCTTCCCCTGAGTCGTCTGATAAGCGACGTGACTTTAAGCGTAAGCGCATATAAGTCATCAGTATGCGCGTCGGCAAACATACCTGAAGCGCTGCAGTATCGAGGAAGCCCCACCATCGCCCGAAACAGGTTATTGTATAATATGCGCAGGGTATTGTACGCTCCTTGGGTGTAGTTTATCCACAGACTGCAGGTGTAGAAAGTTTGGCAGTATGCCTTAAAAAGCGTGACCTTGACATCAAGTGTGCAACCAGCAAATCTGCGAACCAGCATGTTCCCTCTAATAGATAATGCCCTTCGTTCTCTCTCGATGTCACAATAATCTCTTTACTCCTCGTTTACAATGTGCCCAAGGTATTTAAATTGCGAGACTCTCTGCAATGGCAAACCATTGAGGCAAACAGGAGGAATATGTTCCTCCAGCATATGCATATATGCTGGAAGTTTATTTTTGCCTTTAAATACAAAGAGCTCACTCTTTTTGGACTTGTAATATTGTATGTAGCTATTAATTTACGCAAACCCCCCAATCGTGGACCCCAGCAGCACCATGTCGACTGCGTAGTTTATATTATTAAAACTATCTCCGTCCACATCGTATCAAACATAGATGCTGCTGAGTTCCTTGATCAGCTGATTTACGAAAATGTTAAGCCTAGGAGAAATTAGACCCCCCTGCCTTACCCCGCATTCAAGTCCATACTGGTCAGACAACGAGTTGGCAAATTCAAGATTATTTGTTTGATGTTGTTACCAGTACGATAATACACTTATGAGTTCAACAGGGACACCAACATTCTCAAGCTCGACAGGTCCAGGAAGAAAACAAGAATAGTTTCACAGTGGATAGCGCTATTTTATGATATTAAAATGTGAAACCCTACCTAATGCCAATTCGCAGACTACACAGACTACTCATCATTAATAGCTCACCAAACGAAGACGCTTAACTGCCTGATAAGGGAAGTAATTCGTGTATAGCTGAATTTTGGTGTAGTTGTAGGCAAAGGTATCTTACACAACATACTAAAAGTACCGGTGGTTGGGGGCGCCGCTAGCGGGGAGGGCGGGGTGTAAAGGTCCCTTATTTTGGTTTTTCGTAAATAACTCGGTAACGGTGGCTCATACGAAAAAATATTGTATAGCTTAATTCATCCACATCTACTTTTCTATAAAAAAGATTCTTTGCAATTTTTTGCTAGGATAAATGTTTAATGAGATATCGAGGAAATACGATAAACACTTTTTTAAACTTTCGGAGCTAATATTTACGAAAGTATTCGTTTTATCCAAAAATTGTTTCAAAATACCCGTATTGTTTTAAAAAGACCTATCCAACGATACCCCACACATTAGGGGCACTCCATGTGTACGGGAGGTACCCGAAAAAATAATATTTTTTGACATTTTGTTTTAAAACTTTGCCGGCGTGAATAAAGTACATACTCATACGATTTTTTTATTTTATAGTACTAACCATTACTGAGCAGGCTGCTCACCCTGCTACCTCACTTCCTACCCTTATAGTTTCGCCATGTCCGTCTGACCCCATCTGTCCGTTTAGACGTCTAGTACTAACCATCACTGAGCAAAGCCGTGGACGGACAGACGGGGACAGACGGACATGCCGAAACTCTAAGGGTAGGCGCCCTGCTCACCCTGCTCAGTGATGGGTAGTACTAGAGAAGTGAAATTTCATATATGTATGTGTTTTAATTACGCAGACAAAGTTTTAAAACAAAATGTGAAAAAATATTATTCTTTCGGGTACCTCCCGTACACATGGAGTGGGGGGGTAAATATTTTTTTTACTCCAACCCTAATGTGTGGGGTATCGTTGGATAGATCTTTTTAAAAAACTAAGGGTATTCTGAAACAATTTTTGGATAAAACTAATACTTTCGTAAACATTAGCTCCGAAAATTTAAAATAGTGTTTATCGTATTTCCTCGATATCTCATTAAACATTGATCCCAGCAAAAAAGTGCAAAGAATCTATTTTATAGAAAATTATATGTGAATGAATTAAGCAATAGAACACTTTTTCGTATGAGCCACCGTTACCGAGTTATTTACGAAAAAACCAAAATTAGGGACCTTTGCAAGATTTGGCTGATCGAGGGAAATGTATTCTGAACTTATGGTGTTATCGCGTTACGTTGCATGGCTTTGAGTAAATATTGTAAATGAAATAACTCGTGAGGAGCTCGAACATGCGATCTCAATGCAGTTTTGGATTCAACAAGTGATAAATTCGAGTTATGTGATGTAAAATACTTAACGCACTCTGAAATTTTCCAAGAACCACAAAAAGCAACAGACCGCCTCTCCCTTACAAGTAAGTAAACGGCTATTGTATAAAATGAGCTGCTTTGATTTATTTCTCTCTTGATACTTGTATCGCTATTTTATTACTTATTTATTTTTATCGCCAATTGCGTAAAATTTTCAATTTGGTGACGTTCATGTAAAAATTCATGACTGCGGTGTAGTAACCTCAAACTTACCAATGTTTATATTTTTGACAATTTTTCCCAGCCGTATTAAAAAACCGGGCAAGTGCGAATTGGACTCGTACACGATGCGACGAAGACTTATTTTTTAGAATAAAATGTTTTTTTCTTTCTTTCTTTCACCAAGGGTTCCGTACCATTATCTATAAAAACATCAAAAAAATGATGTCTGTTGTATGGGAGCCCCCTGAAATATTTATTTTATTAAGTTTTTAGTATTTTTTTGTTATAGTGGCAACATAAATACATCATCTGTGAAATTTTTTATTGTCTTACTATCACGGTTAATGAGATACAGTATAGTGAAAAACGGACAGACAGACGGACAGCTGAGTCTTAGTAATAGGGTCCCGTTTTTACCCTTTGGGTACGGAACCCTAAAAACGTCGTTCAATACACGGACGGAATGTCATTCTACACTAGAGATGCTACGGATATCCGGCCACTATCATCTGGCCTATCCGGCCAAAATTTTACTATTCGGACAAATAGCGGATAACTGTGTACTATCCGGCTGGATATCGGATAGTGTCATTTTATTCTATAGTTTTAAAACGGGATGAATACATAACTGCATAATAGTAAACCACCAAATAATTTACTAATAAATTATTACTATTGTTTATTACGTCACGCGATTCGTATATTTAATAAAGGGCATAACTTTAGGTAGCTTACAATTTCTTGAACAAGTTGCAACCTGCACAGAGTGCCACCTGCGTGCTTAAATTAGCTTTACTGTAGGTAAAACTTCAGGCCGAATATCCGGCTATCCGGCCAAGGGGTCTGCCGGATATCCGGTATCCGGTATCCGGCCAAACAACTATCCGTTGCATCTTTGTCCTGAGTTATGCCACGAGCCGTAGGCGAGTAGAGCGTTCAAAATGTCTCGGAACTCGTGGCATAATGACATCCTTTCCGACCTGGGATCGAAATGGACTATTATCGTATTTACTTACTAGGAACATTATTATACTCCACTCCTTGTCCGAGACGGATTTAACTAGTAGTACGGCTCATCTTGCAGCACAGATCACTGTTTCAAAGCAAAAGTAAAAAATAAAAAACGCCTCTCATTTGACAGCTAATTGACAAGTCATATTGTGCTTAGTGCGCGCACGGATCGCTGCTACCTCTCGTATTTTTTTCTCTTTTTAGTGTTTAAATCGAGTGTTTCTTAAATTCAAGTGTAATTAATAGCATTTATATCAAAAATGGTTTATGTGTTTAACAGAAAAATAGGTGCATGTGATGTTTTTAGTGTGTTAAATCCATTTCAAGCCAGAGGTACGGTAGGCTTGCCGGGTTTCTGTTTTGGTAAACAAGTATACATCACTTGAGGTATGTTGTTACAGTTTATTTTATAATATTTTATGATTATTAAACTTATAGTGGCGTAATTTCTATTTACATTGTTTGCTTGTATTGCAAAAAACAATGTTAGGTTATATGCCGAAACTTAGTGTAAACATAGACAAACCAAATGAAACGGGTTCGTCTAGGTGCGTGTTTGTAGTGACGTCCTTCTTTCAAACGTCATTCATTCTTTTACCGGTTTTTTACGTCAGGTTGGTAATTACATTGAGCTATTAAAACTGACGCGAAAACAAACGTAAACCGTTTTTTTTTTCTTCGCAATTCGAAATTGTGTTTGCAACAACGTTCTGTGTTCCCGTCGTTGATTATTCTATCAAAATGCCAAAAAGGAAAGCTGAAGAAAGTGAAACGGATTATCTCAAAAGAAAATTACGGAAACTACAGAAAAGACTAAATAAATTACCTTCGGAAACCGTACATCCACCAACTGTGACAACAACACCACCAACTCCGAGGTCTCCGATACATCCGTCACCTCCAACACCACCAGTTTTTAGAGAAAATCTAAATAAGACGTTACCGGAAAACCATCATGATGAAGAAAATATTGAGAACTTAGTTCAAGGTACCTATATTTAGTAATCCACAAGTACCTATCGGTTTAATTCAATTTATCTTCCATACGACTTTGAACGTTTGGGTTATGATTATGATGATGTACCTATGGTTAAAAACACAAGTTAGCACTACCACTCAGCGGGTAGACATACATGTTTCATCTTTCACTGAAAATACCTTAATATTTTTATTTTCACGGTGTGCATAAAACGTAAAACACCATTTACTGTAAGCAAGCGCTAACATACAACGGTTAGACAAGCTTAAAATTCTGTAAAATATTATACATATATTTTTTCATGCGCTATCACACAGTGGATAGACCATTACAACCCTATTAGGTGTTGATTATTATGCCATTGCTTTTTCAGAAGATGAAGTGTTACCGGAGGAGTTTCTTCTTGCCCTCGGTACGGAGGGAGAAGAAAGTGAAGTCCGCGGACCGGAAATTAGAGCGGAACTGGCCAGTCGCTGGACAACTATTATGGCAACCGGGCTGGGAAAGGACACCAAAGAAAAAATTGTGCAAAAGTATCCAGCACCTGCAAATTTTTTCAAGGCGCCACCTAAAATTAATCCGTAAATAATGGCATCCCTCTCAGAGGTATCTCAAAAAAGAGATAACCGGATTTTATACAGACAAACCTTAATTTTAACTGCCATGGCTGCATTGGGAAAAACCCCAACAAATGTTCTTAAGGGCAATATAAATTCCAACACTATCATTGAAGAAGTAAATGACGCAGCCAAGATATTGGCTGAAGTGTACTTTGAGGACTCAAGCTCAAGAAAATTTTTTGCTCTAGCAGGAGCAAACACAATAATTAAGGAAGCAGTTCGGGACTCTAGACCCGACGAATTTCTTTTCGGCAAGGATTGTCCAGATAAAATAAAAGCTGCACAAGCAATAAAAAAGACTGGCTCACAAATTAAAAACCCTGAACCCTCTACCAACACAAAACAACCTGCCGCTAAACAACAACCTCAACAAAAAAGGCAGGGAAACTGGAAGGCCCCGTCACGACAGTATCAGCAGTACCAACAGCGGGCACGTGGCGGGCATCGTCAACCTCAGCAGAGAAAATACAATCACCAACGAGAACAGAAACACCGTCAACAACACCGGAGCCGCCACACCTATCGCCGATAAATGATCAGGTACATGCTGGCAAAATTAAGCATTTTATTAATAACTGGTCAGAAATAACCGATGACCCGACTATATTAGACTGGGTTCAAGGTTACGAAATACCTTTTTCAAGTATACCACCCCCATATCATACAGCCCCACAAAAGTGGTCTAAAAAAGAATCTATATTGATTAGTCTGGAAATTGATAAACTTAAGGCTTTGGGTGCAGTATCTACCTGCTCTTATGATAAAAATCAGTTCACATCACCAATATTTTTGGTTTCAAAACCTAATGGATCTTACCGGTTTATTTTAAATCTTAAGAAACTTAATGAGTATGTAAACACCGAACATTTTAAACTGGAAGATATCAGAACTGCGTACAAATTAATGACAAGAGACTGTTATATGGCCAGTCTTGATCTGAGAGAAGCATATTTTTCAGTGCCTGTTTCTGAAAATTCGAAAAAATATTTAAGATTTGAGTTTAATGGTCACTTATATCAGTTCAATGCTTTACCTTATGGTCTGTGTACAGCGCCCTTTGTATTTACAAAAATAATTAGGCCAATAAGTACATATCTCAGAAATAATAACATAATACTGACATGTTATTTAGATGACATTTTACTCTTTGGAAACTCTGAAAAACTTTGTACAGATAATCTAACAATAGTTTGCAATCTTCTACAAGATCTTGGTTTTGTTATTAATTTTGAAAAAAGTGCCCTCCTACCAAACAAAATATGTAAATTTTTAGGTTTTTTATTAAATTCTGCCAATATGACCATAGCCGTACCTGAACAAAAACAAATAACATTATTGGAAAAAATTGAATCATTTCAACATAAATCATATTGTAGTATCAGAGACTTGGAGTTACAGGCGTCCATAGGTTACGGTAGCTGCTTACCATCAGGCGGGCCGTATGCTTGTTTGCCACCGTCGTGGTATAAAAAAAAAAAAAAAAAAGACTTCTCTCAATTGTTAGGATCACTAAATTCTATTGCTCCAGCTGTTCCCTATGGTTGGGTATATACGAAAATACTTGAACGAGAAAAAATCTTAGCATTATTAAAACATAATGATAACTATGATGTCATAATGACGCTTTCACAAAATATTTATCCGGAATTATATTGGTGGTACAAAAATATGCATAAACCTAACTCAATAAAACAAAATCACTTTGTCCTAGAAATCCATTCAGATTCGTCACTCACAGGTTGGGGCGCTGTATCAGAGGGCAAAAAAGCATCGGGGTCCTGGTCACAAGTTGAAAAAGAAAATCACATAAATTTCCTTGAATTAAAAGCAGCTTTAATGGGTCTTAAATGTTTTACTAAACACTTAAAAATTGTGAAATTCTACTAAGAATTGACAATACTACAGCGGTGTCTTATATAAATAAATTTGGTGGGATACAGTATCCGCATCTAAATAGGATCACTAGAGAAATTTGGCAATATTGTGAAGGAAAAAATATATGGATTTTTGCTTCTTACATTAATACTAAAGATAATGTTGAAGCTGACACCGAGTCTAGAAGAATAAATATTGAATGGGAACTCTGTCAAAAGGCATACAATAAAATAAAAGATAAATTTGGTAAACCTGAGATAGATTTGTTTGCTTCAAGAATCAATAATAAATGTAATAAATTTGTCTCTTGGAAATGTGACCCGGAAGCCTTTGCAGTAGATGCTTTTACCATCAGTTGGAAAAATATTTTCTTTTATGCGTTCCCACCTTTTTCTTTAGTTTTAAAATGTATTCAAAAAATTATGAATGACAAAGCTACTGGTATATTAGTATTTCCATATTGGCCTTCACAGCCGTGGTTCCCGTTAGTAAAACGAATAGTAATAGGAGATATTTTATATTTTGACCCTAATAAAAAAATATTATCATCTCCTTACAGAGAGACTCACCCTCTCCACCACCAGCTTACCCTGGCTGCAGGGCCGCTGTCAGCCAAGCATACGTGAGGAGAGGAACCCCAGCTTCTGCACTAAACATTATGCTAAATTCACTGTCACATAATACCATGAGACAGTATGACAGTCCTCTAAAACTGTGGTGGAAATTTTGTAATCAATTAAAACTAGATCCATATCAGACATCCATTCCTTACATACTAAAATTTTTAAGTGAACAATTTGAAGCGGGTGCGTCTTATGGCACACTAAATTCGGCAAGATCAGCACTATCTCTAGTGCTAGGTCCTAAAATAGGTGTGGACGATAGAATTAAGAGACTAATGAAAGGCATTTACAGATCAAAGCCTCCTAAACCTAAATATAATATTACTTGGAACCCTGCAATAGTACTAAATTACCTATCTACCTTACCTTTAATAGATATTAACTTAGAAATGTTAACAAGAAAACTAGTAACCCTTTTGGCCTTGGCTACTGGTCACAGAGTTCAAACTCTATCCCTAATATTCCTTAACAATATAAACTTCTCTGATGAATCGGTTTCCATATTCATACCAGACATAATAAAAACGTCCAAAAAAGGTACTCTTCAGCCATTGTTACAACTCCCAATTTATGAAACAAAAATAGAAATCTGCCCTGTAAGAACATTGAAGTCATACATTGAATTTACAAAAGCGTTAAGAAATAATCAGGAAAAATTAATATTGACTTTTAAAAGGCCGTATCTCCCAGCATCAACACAAAGTATAAGCCGATGGATTAAAAAGACATTACAAGAAGCTGGTGTTGATGTAAATATATTTAAAGCGCATTCCACAAGACATTCGTCTACTTCTGCGGCATTGAGATCCGGTTTAAATATCGACCAAATTCAAAAAACCGCAGGATGGTCTGAAAGCTCAGCTACCTTTGCTAGACACTATAACAGACCTGTCACACAGACCTTAAATTTCTGTCAAGCAGTACTAAACTCTACCCATGATAATTTAGGGTAGCCAGTTAAATAAAATAATGAATCTTAAATGTACAAATTATCTTATAATATAATATAAACCTGTATGTTAATTTGGGTTACTTAATTGTGTTACAGATGTTAAGTTTAACAGATGTTAATGATAATTGTTATAATTATTTAGAAGGTTTATAATGTTTTGTTTCTTTGTTGTGTAACACAATGCCTGTGTTTTAAAAAAGTAAAATAAATGTTTTTAATTTTTTATATGTACACTGGATGTTTATTCACAACCCTACCTTTGAACATCTACTAGTTAAATCCGTCTCGGACAAGGAGTGGAGTATAATTATATGATTAAACGAACTTACCTTAAGTGAAGTTCTATCATAATTATACGAAGCTCCTTGTCCGAGACGGCAGTCCCAAAACCCCCCGAAAAAATCCTTATGTATTTTCTCCCTTAGAAGGAAATAGGGGTTGTTCATAAATAAATAATAACTATCTTCAAACTATATGACTTGTCAATTAGCTGTCAAATGAGAGGCGTTTTTTATTTTTTACTTTTGCTTTGAAACAGTGATCTGTGCTGCAAGATGAGCCGTACTACTAGTTAAATCCGTCTCGGACAAGGAGCTTCGTATAATTATGATAGAACTTCACTTAAGGTAATTTCGTTTAATCATATAATTCTTGTTCAATCGAGATGACCATGGCTGAAAATAAATAATGAAATTTATATTTAAGATTCTATTATCGGTAATGTTCAAGGTATAACGAAAAAAATGCATTGTCACAATTTTCAATTGTTTAGTTGAGTCATTGTAATACAATACCATAACGACTACCTATCTTGACATTTCATCATTTGCACGCAAAAAATAGGAATTTATTACAAGTTACTATGCTATTTAATTTCCTTAAGCCAATCTCACTACTACATTATAAATAAATAAATATGGGACATTCTTACACAAATCGACCTAGTCCCACTACAGTAAGCTTAGGCTTGTGTTGTGGGTACTAGGCGACGATATATATATAATAGATAGATATGAATAAATACTTATATACATCCATAACTGAGGAACAAATATCTGTGATAAACACACACAAATATATGCCCTGACCAGGATTAATTCGAACCCGGGACCTCCTGCTTCGTAGGCAGAGTCACTACTGACTGGGCTAGGAGGCCGTTAAAGCTAGGAGGCCAAGAATAGTAGATTGTACAACAAGTGCATAAAACGTACGATTTTACGCCAGGCGTTTATCCATCCGAGCGAGCTTGCGAGCGAGGACTGATATAACGTCGAGTGTAAAATGGGTTTTATGGACGAGGGTTACACTCTAATTTTCACTTCAATTGCGAGGAAATTATTTATCGGTAATCGTAAAACGATTTTAAGTTGTAACAAAAATATTAGAATGAAAACAAATATGGTTCCCACCAATTAATTTTTTAATGTTTTTTTTTTTAATTTTCAGCATGTGAATTTAGACATAGATACTTGTTTTCTGCCAAGTCATAAAACATTTCGGGGCATTTCTAAACTACCTATTATCAACTCCTATTTTATTTTATTTCATTTATTTAATTATAGAAAACACGCAATTCAAATAATTATAGCAAGAATGTAATTAAAGAACAAGTTTCACTATTCTACGACATTATACTGCTCAATTAAATTGTGCAATATATTTTGACTCTGTTTGGCTGTTGAGCCACATTCTTAGTCTTAGAAGAAAATTTTACTTTATGCCCTAGAGCTTAAAATGCGATTTTATGTCATCCACGCACGACTTAGTGAAAAAATGTTTTGGACGCGATTTTTCTTTGTATGGGACACGTCATCCCAGTCGGCCAACCCTCCATACAAAACTTATTTTCTTAGTTTTTCATTATTACAATAAGATACCAATAAACGGATCACGACAATTTTTAACCACTTGTATACGTTCAAGTAATTTTCAATAGGTAAGTCAATGTTATTTTTTTTATATCGTCAATTTATTTATGAAACACATACAAAACAAACACAGGATAATAAAAATAATAAAAATATTGATTAAGAATCATCTTTTGTTATCAAAATTACATCTAAACCATGTCTAAACATTGATTGTGAATCTGACAACCTATTTGTCACTAAAAGGTTTGTCGAATCATATTGACGACATGCAATCTCTTTTTGATGTTAACTAATATTTGACATGCACTTGATAACCATTGCTACCATAGAAATGATGATCTTAATAAACCAAAACTTTGCAAAATGCCTGTGTTTATTGCCAGTGTTTTTACTAAGATTTGATTAAATGTTTCTTTGCTAATATACTTGCTTAGGCGCTTTAATATCCATGGCCATGTCGTCTCCATGACTACCTCACTTCTTACCCTTATAGTTTCGCCATGTCCGTCTGACCCCATCTAGCCGTCTAGACGTCTAGTACAAACCATCACTAAGCAAAGCCGTGGACGGACAGACGGGGACAGACGGACATGCCGAAACTATAAGGGTATGCACCCTGCTCACCCTGCTCAGTGATGGCTAGTACTAGACAAGTGAAATTTCGTACGAGTATGTGTTTTAATTACGCAGACAAAGTTTTAAACTAAAATGTGAAAAATATTATTTTTTCGGGTACCTCCCGTACACATGGAGTGGGGGGGTAAATATTTTTTTTACTCCAACCCTAATGTGTGGGATATCGTTGGATAGGTATTTTAAAACAAATGAGGGTATTTTAAATCAATTTTTGGATAAAACTAATACTTTCGTAAATATTAGATCCGAAAGTTTAAAAAAGTGTTTATCGTATTTCCTCGACATCTCATTAAACATTGATCCCAGCAAAAAAGTGCAAAGAATATTTTTTATAGAAAATTATATGTGAATGAATTAAGCTACAGAACATTTTTTCATATGAGCCACCGTTACCGAGTTATTTACGCAAAACCAAAATAAGGGACCTTTGCACCCCCTCCCCCCGCTAGCGGCGCCACCATCCACCGGTACTTTTAGTATGTTGTGTAAGATACCTTTGCCTACAACTACACCAAAATTTGGCTATACACGAATTATTTCCTCTAAGTTTTCCTTCATTTGGTGGGCTATTGTTCGCGAGAACCATTTTGTGATAGTGGTTGATGGTGAGTAAGAAGCAAAGTTATAGCATACCTACCAGCATTTCCATTACATTTTCTCCACAAGTTAACTTCGATTTTTATCATTCACTTCACTCTCACAAAATGTCAGAAACAAGTGCAGTAAAAAGTTCAATTGAGGAATTGTCCGAGACATTCAAGAAGACGATGGCGCAGTTCCAGAAAGATCTCGACAACGCGGGCACCACTAATCCAACAGTCGCTGCTGTGGCTTCAAAGTTTGACTTTTTCAAGGACTTTGTTGTGAGGTCTCTCGATGCCTTGCAGAAGCAGGTGGAGCTTGTCACTCGCCAGGTGGACCACATTGAGACGCGCTCTCGCCGCAAGATGTTGTTAGTACATGGTATAGATGAATCTGATTCTGAGGACACAACAAATCTTGCGGTTAACAAACTGCAGGCCGTGTTAGAAGATCTTTCCGCAGCAAATATTGAGCGCAGTCATCGGTTGGGTGGTCGTGGAGGGCGCGGCAAAAAACCTAGAGCCATTCTTGTCAAGTTCAAGGATATAGCCATCAGGGATGATGTATGGTTTGGCAAGGTGGCACTCAAGGGCTCAGGCGTCACACTTGGTGAGTTTCTCACAAAGCCCCGCCACAATGCTTTCATGGAGGCTCGTGAGCGTTTTGGAGTGCGCAACTGCTGGACCTGGAACGGCGACGTGCTTGTGCTGGGAAAAGATGGCGTGCGCCGCCGTGCTAACAGCGTCGCCGATGTGAAAGCTCTGTCGGTTGCGCAGGCGACGCCTACCGATGCCGACGCGGAGCATCCTGCCGCTTCGTCGGAACCTGATATTCGGCCCGTCCCCCAGGCTCCGCGAGCTAGGCAGCAGCGTGCAAAGAGGGAGACTGTGAAGGCGAAGATTCGATCGTAGAGTACTCGTACCTACTTTGTTTGTTTACTGTGTAGTGCTTTTCTTGTTACCGTGTTACAATTGACTTCTTAATTTTGTCGTGCAGCACTTATCTGTGTCTACCCTTTCTTTCTTTTTTGATTAATTTGTTTATCTTAACTAGTTTTCGTAATAGCATTTGCTTTGCTTTGACATTAACTTGACATGACAGGCGCTTTGACATGAACAGCCCAGTGTTGCCACTTGTAAATTATTGCGTTCCGTTTCTGCTCTGAATGTTAATTATTTGTTGTTTTGTTTTTAATTTTGATCCATCCAGATATGCTGGCGGGTAGCTAAGGTACCTTAAATTAGTTTAGGGTTAGTAGATATATTATTTATTTGCTGCTGGCGGGTAGATTGTGGAGTTTTTGTTTAGTTTTTACTGTATATATTTTTATATTTATTGAATATTAGTATACACTTATTATATACTTATTATATTTTTAACTTTATATATATTTTTCAGATGCCTTTCAGTGATAACAGTGATCAGTATTTATCTTTTTCCTCCTTAGATAGTGTAAGTGAAGACAGTTTCCATAGTTTGCCTCCTTCGCTTCACGACTTTCTGGAATCTCAGTTTAATGATGTACCTAAAAATTTTAACGTTGTGCATTTAAATGCGCAAAGTATTCCTGCACATTACAGCGATATGTTACTCTCTTTTGACATTAAGAACATTCATGCTATTTTAATTTCCGAATCGTGGCTCAGACCAGCTTTGCCTTCAACGTCTTACTCTTTACCTGGTTTCAATTTAATTCGGCACGACCGCCTTGGAAGAGGTGGCGGTGGAGTTGCGATTTACCTTCGTTCTTACATCCCCTATTCAATTGTTAATGTATCTGCCAGCTCTTCTACTTCTGATGCCGCAGAGTATATGTTTCTCGACGTTTCCCTCTCTCATTCCAAACTTTTACTTGGCGTTTTTTATTCCCCCTCCCTTCACGTTAATTACTTTGATTCTCTTGAGAAACTTCTCGAGGACCTTATGCCTTCTTATAATCATCACATTCTTATGGGAGATCTAAATACGTGTCTTCTGAAGGATGACAGTCGATCCCGGCGCCTTAAATCCCTGGTAGATGCATGCAATCTAACTATTCTCCCTTCAGACGCCACACACTATTTTCCAAATTGCTCGCCTTCTCTTCTTGATTTAACTTTAGTTTCTTCGACTTCTCATGTGTCTAAATTTGGACAATACTCCGCGGATGCCTTCTCATATCATGATCTGCTCTATCTCTCTTACAAAATTCGTCCTCCCAAATCTAAATCAAAAATTCTTTTGCAGCGCAATTTTAGTGGATTAAATGTGGAAAAGCTTCGAGATGACGCTTTAACAATCGATTGGAGCAGTATCGCTCGAGCGGGTTCGGTAGACGATCAAGTTTCTCTCTTTAATTCGCTCCTCATACAACTTTATGACGCTCATGCTCCTGTTCGTGCAATAAAAGTCAAGCATCTCCCTGCTCCTTGGCTCACTGAGGATATTAAAGCCCTTATAGAGAGGAAGAATCAATCTAAATCTAAGTATAAGGCTAACAACTCTGAGAAAAATAAACTTAAATATCATACCCTGCGCAATCGCTGTAGCACTATATGTCGAGATGCTCAGAGGCGTCATATTCACAGTTCTGTTGAAGATGGAAATCCAGCCAAAGTGTGGAAATTTTTGAAAGGTCTCGGAGTTGGCAAATCTCAACAGGCAACCAATTTAAACAATATTAGCGTTGACCAGCTTAACCAGCATTTTTCATCGTCCACCTGTTTCAGTGGTCCTAAGAAATCTAACTCACTTCATCATCTTTCATCACTTCCTGCCTTAGATTTCTCTTCTTTCTATTTTAGCCATTTCTGTGAGAGTGATGTTAGGAAGGGTATATTGAATATCACTTCTAACGCCGTTGGTGTTGACTGTGTTAGCCGAAATATGATACTCCCTCTCCTTGATTTGTTTGTTCCTATTATCACCGGTATTCTGAATTTTTCCATTTCATCAAGTACTTTTCCCAGTCTGTGGAAGGATGCCAATATTATTCCTTTACCCAAAAAATCCAACCCCAGTTCCCTCTCTGACTATCGCCCCATCTCCATTCTTCCTTTCCTATCCAAAGTCCTCGAACGGCTAGTGCATCAGCAACTAACTTCCTTCCTGAATAGAAATGACCTCCTAAACCCATTTCAATCTGGTTTTCGTCCGGGCCATAGTACTACCTCGGCTCTTGTCAAGGTTACCGATGACATCCGTTTGGGTATGAATGACCAGAAGCTTACAGTTCTTGCACTTCTAGATTTCAGTAATGCCTTTAACACGGTCGATTTTGACATTTTGCTCGCGTTCTTACAGTCTCTTAACATATCGGCTGCAGCGATTGACTGGTTCCGCAGCTATTTGGTTGGTCGTCGGCAAAGAATTAAACTAGATTCTTCGTGTTCTTCCTGGTGCAGCACATCAGCTGGTGTTCCACAGGGTGGTGTGCTGTCTCCTCTTTTATTTTCTATCTTCATTAATTCCATAACTCTTGATCTCTCCTCTTCGTATCACCTCTATGCCGACGACCTTCAAATATATTCGCAGGGTATGCATAGCGATCTCAATTCAGTTATAGAAGCCACGAATCTTGATCTGCTCCGCATATCAAATTGGAGTCAAAATTACGGTTTAAAAGTAAACCCCCTAAAGTCACAGGTAATTGTGATGGGTAGCGCTAAACAAATCTCCAAAATTGACTTTCTCAGGCTCCCTCCGATAGTCTTCGATGGTATCCAAATTCCTTTTTCCAACCAAGTGAAAAATCTTGGCGTAATCATGGATCGTTGTCTATCATGGGTGCCTCAGGTGAGTGAAGTGAGCAGGAAGATGTTTGCTGCCATAGGGTCTCTCAGACGGCTCCGGAATTTCCTGCCAAATGCTACTAAAATTGCGCTTGCTCAGTCGTTACTTCTCCCCATTCTTGATTATGCAGATATCTCCTATTTAGACCTAACCGAGGAGCAACTTAATAAGCTTGAGCGTATTCAAAATGCCTGCATTCGGTTCATTTTCGGATTACGCAAATTCGACCATGTTTCTAGTTTTCGTTCTCAACTCAAATGGCTCCCTATCCGTCACCGCCGTAACTCTCACATACTTTCTTTACTCTTTTCTATACTTTTTAACCCTGCAACTCCCGGCTACCTCAAAGAGCGTTTCTCTTATCTTAATTCTATTAGATCCTCTCAAAAATTGCTCCTAAAAGTGCCATCTTCATCTTCCAAATTTTATAATTGCTCATTTACGTTCCAGGCCGTTCGTTTGTGGAATTCTCTCCCTCTCAACATTAAACGCGCGCAATCTATTGGTAGCTTTAAATCGCAACTTAAGGAATACTATTTATCTCTTCCTTAGGTTTTTAAGTTGACACTGTTGTTTCTTATTGTGTGTATTATATATGTATATATGTACGTATATGTATGTTTATTTTGTATTTATTTAAGTATGTATATTCATATGAATGTGCTGTGTTATCTATTTCGTCTCTTTTGGTTCTATGCACCACCTACTGCTTATTGTTTTTCTCTAGTCTCCACTACCCAAAGGTTGTCTGGAAGAAATCGCTCATTAGCGATAAGACCGCCTGTTGTTACCTCTACCTAAATTTATCTAATTGTAAAATTTGTGCTTGTAACTGTATGAGGTGTGCAATAAAGAGTATTTATTATTATTATTATTATTATTATTATAGATGAAATTTTTGACGCACTCTCAAAATTTCACTGCTGACTTAAAAATAGTATAAAATAGATGCTATGTATATTTATTTTATATAATTTAATAATTTATACCACGACGGTAGCAAACAAGAATACGGCCTGCCTGATGGTAAGCAACTACCGTAGCCTATGGACGCCTGCAACTCCAGATATGTCACATGCGCATTGCCGACCCTTTACAAAAATGAGGATTCACTGTGTTGACGGCTAAAGGAACAAGAGGGTCCCTCATCGTCAACACACTGGGTCCTCTTTGAGCTCTTTCGCAACCTTACTCACCAGCAGGAACACAACACTATGAGTAGGGTCTAGTGCTATTTGGCTGTGGTTTTCTGTAATAGGGTGTAGGTTCCTCCCCAGTCGGGCGTTGCTCCAGATTTCAGCGAGCGAGATGACATTCGCTGTGCTGTGCCCTATAACACATAGCGAGATAACATTCGCAGTACCCATACCTTTCTTTTGGACGTAGTTTAAGGACATGCCCTGGTACAAGAAATCCAATCCAATCCAATCGGGATCAATTTGATAATAAGGTGTTTACTCTATACAAATTTTATTTTCGTTGACTGAATCATACTGATACATAATCATACACAATCATATCAGATACTATCATAAATCATTAAAAAAATTGCAGACAACCAATGTGCATCATATTATTCACATTTAAATGGTATAGGTTGTTTAAGTGACCACTGATACAGTGGTACATAAATCAGTAATGAGCTGACAATAGGAGTTCTGGTGTGAAACAAGTCGACCACGAATTCTTGTACCTATTTAATAATGGGACACATGTACAGTCGAGGACAAAGAGATGTATACACTTTTGGACCTTATTACAACGCAATAAGGTCCAAAAGTGTATACATCTCTTTGTCCTCGACTGTACATGTATTTGCATATTGTATATAATCAGTTACCCATTAAACTGTAGAAGTTTTAGGGATCCGTAGATTTTTTTAATCAACGTTTAGTGTCTTTTTTTTTTTTTTTTTATACCACGACGGTGGCAAACAAGCATACGGCCCGCCTGATGGTAAGCAGCTACCGTAACCTATGGACGCCTGCAACTCCAAAGGAGTCACATGCGCGTTGCCGACCCTTTACAAAAAGGAGGATTCACTGTGTTGACGACTAAAGGAACAAGAATGTCCCTCATCGTCAACACACTGGGTCCTCTTTGAGCTCTTTGGCAACCTTACTCACCAGCAGGAACACAACACTATGAGTAGGGTCTAGTGCTATTTGGCTGTGGTTTTCTGTAAGGTGGAGGTACTTCCCCAGTCGGGCTCTGCTCCAGATTTGAGCGATGACATTCGCTGAACGTGCCCTACCACACTTAGCGAGATGCCATTCGCAGTGCCCATACCTCTCTTTTTGGCGTAGTTTAAGGACATACCCAGGTCCGGACGTAGTTTAAGGACATACCCCGGGTCCGGGTGTCTATCCTTTTATTGTAAATTGGTTACATTATTCGAATGGTTAATCGTAACTTTTTATTATAAGATTATATTTGTATATTTCTAGGGTTCCTCAAAAGGAAAAAACGTAACCCTTATAAGATCAGGTTATTATCTGTCCGTCTGTCTGTCCATCTGTCTGTATGTATGTCAAGACCCCCTTTAAGAACGCGTAGAGGTATAAAGTTGAAATTAACATTAAATAGTTATGTTTGCGGTCCCTTGAAGGCGTAAAAAAATCAAGCTTTTAATTTGACGCAATCGAAAGTTACGGCCATTTGAGCATTATTTTCAAATCTGGCCTCGGACACCGGACGGTTTGGTCACTTTTTTTGAAGTATATGACATCTATTTTCAGTTTATATATAGTAGTGTAACTACTTAAAAAAAAAATGAGAATAATAATTGCAAATCAAAAAATATTGAACAAAATAATTTGATTTGCTTCAAGATTCATTATTTTCCAACAATTTACAGGGGAATCAAAACCTATCCTATAGGCCTAGAATCATGAATTTTGGCAAAGGAAGATCTTGCAGTAGGTACAAGTAAAGTAAAAAAAACTATTGTTAAAATTGTGTGATGTACGGTACCAGGGCACGAATCCGACTCGCACCTGGCCGGTTTTTAGGGTTCCGTAGTCATCTAGGAACCCTTATAGTTTCGCCATGTCTGCCCGTCCGTCCGTCCGTCCGCGGATAATCTCAGTGAACGTTAGCACTAGAAAGCTGAAATTTGGTACTAATATGTATATCAATCACGCCGACAAAGTGGTAAAATAAAAAGTGGAAAAAAATGTTTTCTCCCCTATACGTAAAGTGGGGAGTGATTTTTTTTTTCATTTCAACCCTAACGTGTGATATATTGTTGGATAGGTATTTAAAAATGAATAGGGGTTTACTAAAATCATTTTTTGATAATGTAAATATTTTCGGAAATAATCGCTCCAGAAGTAAAAAAAAATGTGTCCCCCCCCCCTCTAACTTTTGAACCATAAGTTTTAAAAATATGAAAAAAATCTCAAAAGTAGAACTTTATAAAAACTTTCTAGGAAAATTATATTGAACTTGATAGGTTCAATAGTTTTTCAAAAAAAAATTCAAAATTATTTCTGAACTAAGTTTGTAATTTAACCGTATAAGCGGGTGTTTATTGTACCTGTAATTTCTACAAAATCACAATGAAATGACGTGCTTTCAAATAAAGTAAAAACGGTGAAAATCGGTTCACGTAATAAAGAATTATCCCATAAAAATCATCTTCCATACTTTAAGCTCGCGCGCAATTTTTTACTTAATTTGCCGATAGATATCGCTGTACGTGGAACGCTCATATCATATCCTACATGGCGTTGTTATTTTAACTCTTAAGTGGGGACACTTACTGCGACGGACGGAAAACTACGGAACCCTACACTGAGCGTGGCCCGACACGCTCTTGGCCGGTTTTTTTAGTTAAGTCCTCCATGTCGTATTCGACAACGGCGACCCTTACTTCCTCTGATGAGCCCGTATGGGCGTATGTGACTCACAAAGCCGAATTTGGTTTAAAAAGCTGCCCCTGATTATTGAAATTATATGTATATATAGGTCGGTCTAGGCCGAGCCTCCCTAAAATGGTGCTTCTGGTCTTGGTGTTCAAGTCGGGCTTCTTCAAAGGAGGCCACACCTAGTCTATCCCTTTTGCGCCATTCCATTCTAGTCGGTTTTTAGGGTTCTGTACCTCGAAAGGAAAAAACGGAATCCTTATAGGATCACTTTGTTGGCCGTCTGTCTGTCTGTCTGTCTGTCAAGACCATTTTTCTCAGGAACGCGTGAAGATATGAAGCTGAAATTTATATCAAATAATCAGGTCTATTGTCCCTTGGAGCTGTGAAAAAATCAAACTACAAAGCCAACGCAATCAAAAGATACAATCGTTTATGCTGCAAATTTTAGAGTTTTTCGGCACTCGCAAAACCTACGGGGTACTTCCCGTGAACTCAGAAACTTGAAATTTGGCACGAAGCAACGTCATATAGCATAGACAATGGAAAAATTACAAAAAGTAGACATTTTCAGTAAAATCATACAAAAAAATGTTTTTTAAATTTTAAACTTACTACCTTTTTCGTCGTAAACGCGTGGACTCGTGGAAGTATTAAATTGAAATGCATATCAAATACTCAGGTCTGTATTACCTTTAAGCTGTAAAGGTTTGTACGGAACCCACGGTGCCCGAGTCCGACTCGCACTTGGCCGGTTTTTATTTAATAATGTCATACATAAGCAGTGATCAGAGTTGTGGATGCCACACCGCAGGTGCTGAAAAAGTAGTTTTTCAAGATCTTATGTAACTACGTTACTAGATTAATTGCCTGCGCTAGTACAAGTATTCATCTCCAATCGGGAGCATGCGGTACATAAGATCTAATTTGCAACAGTTTGCTGTAATTAAGGATCATATGATTTCACCCACATTGATCACGTGGGCTTATACAGCCCACACACTTATACAGTGCTATTAAAAAAAAAAAATAACAAAATAAAAATAAAAACTGTTTATTTCAGACATACGTCCATAAAAGTGTTAGTTGTACAGCCTTAAGAGACTATGTTAGTGTTACATAAAATAAATAAATAAATAAAAAGAAGCAAAAACATAAATCAGAAAATAATTTAGTGATGGCAGGAGCAGGTATTAAATATTTTATTTACTACCTGGTCCTACCAATGACCACCTCCACCCAGTACTTGGTAAGCGGACAATCCAGGCGCTCCGCCAACCCCCTCAGCATACTGTTGCTGCTGCTACGCACTCGCCTTAGCATCGAGGCGATTCTTTTCCGCCTAATGGCAAAAAAGTCATCTGCCCTCGCCTCGGCAAACATGGCTGACGCACTGCAGTGCTTCGGCAGCCTCAGCAGCATCCTGAGGCTATTATATGATGGCGTATAACAAGCTGATTAATACTATTAAAGAAGAACCATGTGCAGCAACACGCATTATTGTTATTTGAAGTAGCAGAATAACTGATAGCATTTTAGGTGACAGTGAGGGTATACTCTAAAAACTTCATAAATGCTAAAGTTACTAATGTGAACCTTTTGTGACATCCTATAATGCAGTTTCGTGCTACTTGGGACAGACCTTAAATGTGATATTATTTTCGTTGTGTATAATAAATGTTTATTAGTGTCTTTTAAAAATAAAAGGCATATTTGTTAGGCTTGTCAAGTATTTATTGCATTTTTCGTTGGTACAAAACCAACAGGACCTTGGTTTCAGAACTCATCCAAGGAATTTAAGTTTTAAAGGCTTGTATGATTCATTTATTATCCGTGGAACTATCGTTTCGTCTGAAACATTCTTTTTGTTATTTGTACCATATGCTTTCATATAAAAATCTCTGAAAAGATATATCATTACTCCTAGGTTGAAGAAAATAGCAAATAGCAGAACATAAGATGTCTGGCATTGTGAAACGAAGGTACTGGCGAGTGCATGTAGGGTAAACAAGACATTTCTATTTACAGTTAAGAATATCAAACTACTATTAAAATAATAATCTAACTAAAACTAAAAACCTAACGCAACCCTTTAACGGGTTCTTGCCCGCTAAAAAAATCCTCAATTCAAGCCTCATCGCCAATCTATAAACTAAAAATTCTGTACAAGAAAAAAAATACAAAAAGATGATTTTACAGGTGGTCTTTTTTGATACCGTTGCTCTAAAGGGTTAAATATAATTTACTAAAAAGTTACCATTAAACCGCAACCCTTTGGCAGGGTTCCCATCACACAGGCAGTTTTCCCGCGCTGTATTGCAATGGCAATCCTTTCCGCGAGAAAACTGTCCGGCGAGGGTCGCTTGTTGCCTCCCTCAGGCGTTTACTGGACTCCTTGTGGAGCCCGAGTGCACCCTTACCCCAAGGTCCGAGTGTCTCGAATAGTGAGAAATCGTTTAGGGCGCCGAGACAACTATACTTAGTGACCTAGAAATTAATTATCTACCCAACTAAATATTTTTAGACATCGATACTGGATTTAATAATACGTTAGGCACATTTTTGCTTCAGCTCACTTTGCATAGGTACTTTAAAAGGTTGTTTTTTCCTCTAAGTCTGTATAATTTAGCTATTACTCCAGAAAAAAAGATATTTTGTCATACCTAACTTCTTAAAATTTGTACAACCATTATAGAAAAGTTTTAAGTGGCAAAATTTTGTTCCTTACAATAAAATATTTGTTGAGAATATATCTACAGCCACAAATTTCTAGCAACTCGGCTGACATCTCCATTAACTAATTTTTTCGCAACAAATAAGTGACATATATTAAATGGAACTTCTCTCACAGGTAAGATGGAATGGTTTAAATTCTTCTCTTTCAATATTTACAAGTTGTAACAAAAATGCTGGTGATCCGTTTAGGAGCGTTTTTGACATCATATTTTTCTCAAAAATGTCAGGCAAAGTCAACTTTTCGGGAAACAATTTAGGCCGAGAAGTGCGTAGTTTATGGTCAAATACAAAATTAAAAAGTTAAAGAAATTGCAGTCTCGATTTCGCGACAACAATGTTGCATACAAATTTCATTTTTGTCGAGGTACAAACTTTTTAAAAAGTCGAAACGGCTATGGAACATGATGGCAACAGCCAAAACAGATAATAATTATTTATAATGTTAGTACCGCGTGTTTTTAACCGTCTCAAATAGATTGGCGTATTTTCGGCAGAAAAATACATTTCTTATGAATATTAAAAAAATAAAAAAGCCGGCAAAGCAAATGTTTTTAGTTTTTCTGTGAAAATGTTATAAGTACCTTACTACCTAAATACGTTGCTACTGAAGATATTTATTTAAAGAAAATGAGTTCTACTTCAAGTGACGAAGGTATGGAATATACGCCTCCAGAATTAAGAGAAGAGGCGAATTCTGCAATGAATCATTTGTTTCCAACAAAATCTAAGGACAAATATATGAAGGCGTACGAAAAATTTATGAAGTGGCGAGAAGAAAAGCAAGCTTCATCATTTTCAGAAACTGTATTTCTGGCTTACTTCAGCGAACTTTCTAAAACAAAAATGCCATCTACTATGTGGGCAAAATACTCTATGATAAAGTTTACAGTAAATATAAAACATAACATTAATATTAAAAGTTACTCAAATTTGACTGCTTTGCTAAAACGACAGTCTGACGGATTCAAGAGCAAAAAATCTCAAATTTTTACAACTGAAAATATCGCAAAGTTTTTAAATGATGCTCCGGACGACATGTATCTAGTGACAAAGGTATGTGTAATAATAAACAAGGTTTACTTTAGCTTAACAACATCTGTTTAGAAACAAAAACTAGATAGATAGGTTATTTTATTTAAAGTTATGTTTTTTTTGTTGCAGGTGGCACTTATTTTAGGTGTAAATGGCGCTTGTCGTTGTATCGAGCTTTATAACTTAACAATCAAGGACGTGACTTGTCATGATGATGAGATGTGGGTGAAATTACGCGATACTAAAACAAAAATAGATAGAGTTTTTGTGGTGAAGAACGAATATCTCCCCATAATTCAGAAGGTCACGTCTGAAAATATGGATACATTTAATGTGACAAAAATATGTAGCCACGACCCTATTACCAAGCCGTAAAGTCTTGAATACATGTTTTTGTAACATTCAATATATCCATATTTTCAGACGTGACCGTACCAAGCATTGCGGCCGGCTTCAACAACCTGCGACAAATTCTTTTTACAATATAGAAATGGTAAATGCCATAACCAAGTTATGGGTAGGCATAAAATATCCAAGTTTCCCAAAGACATCGCCACCTTCCTTAATTTAGCCACTAGCGAAAACTACACGGGTCATTGCTTCCGGCGCACATCAGCAACATTGTTAGCAGATTCTGGAGCAAATTTGATGTCGCTGAAACGCCATGGAGGATGGAAATCCGATAAAGTAGCCGAAGGATATATAGAAGAATCTAAGGCAAGCAAAAGAGAAATAAATACTCAAATAAATAAAAATATTAAATGTAATACTGATAATGATCACAACCAGCCATCCAGCTCTCACCACAAAAGTCAAAAGCAACAGTCACAATCAAACACATCAACTTGTTTCAAGTTTCAGCCATCCACGTCTAGCGCCAACATTCCTACGCCTAGCCCGCCTGCCTCCCGCCATGATTCTCCAAAAAATGACACTAATCTACCAACATCCATAACAAATACTCAGGCCGAAATACAACAAACTAACATTAGCTTTCCTGGGAAATCAGTTAATTTAACATTCAATAATTGTACCACCATGACATTTAATTTTAAATAATTGATGTCTTCTGTAAATTGTTAATGTTTAATAAAACTTATTTTCAATGTACCTATTTTTGTTTCACTGCATCATTTTTGAGAAAAGCACTATATTTGACTCGGCGTGAAGAGCCATTGCTGGCTTCGTATTAAATTAAACGGACTCCCAAGTCCGTCCGTTTAAACATAATACTCAGCCAGCAATGTGCTCCTTCACCTCCTCGACAATAATGTACTATTAATTATAAAAATCTAAGAAAAATATTTTTTTCACGCGAAAAACTAAATTGTTTTGTATCCCATTTTTTTTGCACTAAAATTTTTTGTTCTCCTACTTTTCTTAGTCGCAATACTGTTATGGGTCCCGTGTAAGATTATAATAAAACTACAAGCTGAATCTATATTAACTTATGTTCTATAACTTATCCTAGTTTGTGTTGAGCGCCAGGAGGGATTTGATGACGGTTGTAGGAACCCTGCCTATCCTTTATGCCACCGACTAGCTCTCATGAGCAGCGTTGTGATTCGCCTTTATTCGGAAACCCCGTAAAGGGCTAAAAGTAAAATTACATAATTAGCGTAGAACTACAATCAGAGGTATGAAATACTTTCGTGAGCCTATAAATACTGACAAAACTATTTGCTAGACTTACCTATTTACACAGCCAACACGTACACAAAACAAATGTCCAAAACAAGTGCAGAACTTGGCCACAATTAAACATTAAACTTTAGGTACATGTATTTTACATTTTGCCCTTATTGTTTGCAATTACGTCGGTCAACAGCTCCACGTCCGTTGACGCCTTTAGACGGAATGACTGGTAAACTTGAGATTGCGAGGGTGTTGGTTAAATATTGTTGCGAACTCGATTTTTGCGAATCATATCCTTGTAACCCTACGCATGCCATAACTAAACAAATTAAATACACAACTTGGAAAAAAAACAAAAATCTCAATTGCGCCGAGGATCGAACCCGCGGCCACTACAGTGATGCAACGAGTCTTATAGACGGAGAGCTGGCCACGTCAGATATGACACAATAATGAGAGCAACGAAACCCATGTAGTTAGTTTGCTATACTATGCTTATTTCTAGATCCGGACATCTGGCAGCTGTAAAGTGGTGGAGGTCAAAGAATGCAAATAACTTGAAGAAAACAAATCCTAGAGTTCTGGGTTTAATGAAATATTATGGGAAATTATGTAATTAATTAGGCTATATCATATCCAGAAGGTTCTGTTGGGGGAAAGTAGTGCCAAATGATGTAAAATGCAATTTTTAGTTAGTCGCCTACTGTTTTTGTTTCCGCAATAATAGACAATGGTTTTTAATCTTATGTTAAAATATAGGCCCTGTCCTCTATAAATTACACCACTTTGGCATTTTTTACCTATTTTTGTTATACTTTTTTCCAACTTAAAAACTTTGTTGGCCTGTCACTCTGACATCCACCCATTAAAAGCTGCCAGATTCCCAGATCTAGCAATAAGGATGGTAAAGCAGTCTAACTAGACAGGTTTCATTGCTCTCATTATTGTGTCACATCTGACGTGGCCAGCTCTTAGACCATTAGTAACACGGTGATACCACGAGGCTATCCGGTCAGTTAAGTTGGTTAACGAAATTGGCCTATGCTATCTGTCTGTAAGTAGTTAATCCTTATTACTATTGTTATAAGATCTAAATTCGGATGCCCCGTGTCACATTCCGTAAACATGCATCTCGCTTCGCATAACCTGCCTCCTCCTTTAGAAAAAAAATGCAGTATGTATTTTTTTTTTTACGTATGATATGGCTTGTGTGAGTGCCAGACCCCTATGTCTTTCCCAAACTTATTGTTTAAAGGAAATACTTCGTTGGAAATCCTTTCCTTTACAATTGCTTTGTCAAATTTTGGAGCTAATTTAGCTTTGAATTTATTACAGGCATTCGACAAGAATTTAGTCCTTCTCCAAACGATATCCCCAACTTGGAGGTGACAAGGTCTCCTTTTAGAATTGTAATATATAGAGCTTTTTTCATGGGACTGTCTTATCTTAGCTTGCACTTCCCGGAATTCTAATTGTATGTCCTTAATGGCCGGTAAACTGAAATTAGGCACGGTTGCTTCTCTCCCGAAAAACAAATATGACGGAGTACGGCCGGTTGTTTCATGTACTGCTGATCGAATAGCATGTCCTATTTCTTGTAAGTGAACATCCCATTCATTGTGTTTTCTACTCGTGGTATAAGTAGAAATCATGGTGCCAATAACTCTATTTATACGTTCCGTCGGATTGCTTTGAGGGTGATAGTTAGGCGTATACCATATCTTACAGTTAAACTCTTCCGCTAATTCCTTGAACAGATTCAAGGTGAACTGTTTACTGTTTTCTGTCACAGATGATAGCCTGAGGCGCACCATAGAGCAAAAACTGGCCTTTTAGTAGGTTACAGATTTTATCTGCTTTCCCAGTTCTTAGAGGGAATAGTAACGTGAATTTACTAAACCAGCAGGTGACTACTAGCAACATGGTGTTGCCCATTTTACTCTTAGGATACGGCCCCATTAAATCTAGCGACACTATTTGCCATGGCTCCGAAACATCTCTATGAGCACCCATATGTCCTAAGGATAATTGATGTGATACCTTGTATTGTGCACAAGTTTCGCAGTTTACGACATATTTTTTAACGTCGGATAACATATTTTGCCAAAAGTATTTTTGCCTCACTTTGAAATATGTCTTGCGAATCCCGAAATGGTCAGCTTTAACATCATCATGGCACTCACGTAGAACTTCTGCTCGTAGTGGTTCTGGTATGTATAATTTCCAAACGTTTTGCTTATTAGGAAACTGCTTCAGATGCGCTTTTTTTAGAAGCAAGCCGTTCTGAACCGCCCATTCTGATTCTTCTTTTTGCGTCAATATTTCTAGCACCTTTTTCTTATACCAGTCGTCTTTATGCTGGTCTAATATATCGACGGTATCAATTTCAATCTCGACGTTATTACTTCTGGACAACGCGTCGGGGACAATGTGCGATTTGCCTGGTCTATGGACTATATCGAAGCTAAATTGCTGAAGTTTCATGGCCCATCTGGCCAACCTTCCATGAGGATCCTTCATTTTATGTAGCCATTGAAGAGCACTGTGGTCCGTCACCACTGTAAAATGGGTCCCATCTAAGTATGGGCTAAACTTTTCTATAGCAAGCACAATACTCAGCAACTCTCGTTCAGAAGTCGAATAATTACACTCCCGGTCATTTAGCTTCCTGCTTAAGTACGCTATGGGCTAATCTGAACCATCCACTTTCTGACAAAGGACCGCGCCAATCCCCTTGTTTGATGCATCACATTGTACGATAAAGGGTTTCGTAAAATCTGGACAAGAAACAACTGGCGCGGAGGTCAACAAAGTCTTCAACTTGAGAAATGACTTCTCCGCTTCATCTGTCCACGTCAATTTCTTTTGCCTTTTGCCTTTCGTCAAATTATGTAAGGGAGCCGCAACTAGAGCAAAAATTTCTACAAACCTCCTATACCAGCTTGCTAAGCCAATAAACCTCTTAAGTTCGGTAAATGTCGTGGGCCTCGGAAAATTTATGATAGCTTCTACTTTGTCCTGATCAACGACATACCCTAAGTACCGAAGGCTAGATCTAGCAAACAGACATTTGTCTACATTTATGGTCAAATTGGCCTCCTTCAGTACTGTCATAACTTTACGTAGCAGCACCAGATGCTCTTCAAAGTTGGCTGAGCTAATTACTATGTCATCTAGGTTCGCCCAGATCCTAGGTCATGATTGTATAGGTCTACTAGATTGTGGGGCAAATCGCACTGTTATTAATGAACAGTTTGCGGGCATGTTAGGTAATTTGGGTCTTAGGCCTACAAGGGTAAAACCCGATGTTATGTCAACCGCTGGTGGTGTGAGACATATTATCAAAGAGGTGATAGATATGCCGGTAAGCTTTGATGAACAATTTAAGGTTGTTCCGGCTAGGATTATGCCAGGGTTAGTACATAAATTGATACTTGGTAAGGATTTTTTTAATGAGTTTGGCATTGAGATAAAGTTCAAAAGTGAAATGACGTACAATATTGCGCAATTAGATTCTTTGTCGCATAATATACCAGCTGTAGTTTCGAGGAGCTGTATAAGCGAAGAACAGGAAGAGCAATTATCAGATATAATCGTCGAAATGAAAAACCAGATTGGATTCGGCTTAGGTAGAACTACGTTACTAAAACATAAAATAGACACGGGGGCAATTCGGCCGATCCATCAGAAGCAATATCATTTTTCACCATTTATAAAAGAGGCAATTGAAAAGGAGCTCGATGACATGCTCAGTAAAGACGTGGTTGAACCATCTTATAGCTCTTGGTACTCTCCTGTTCTTATTGTGAAAAAGCCTAATGGCGACAATAGACTCTGCTTGGATAGTAGGCTGTTAAACAAGGTCACAAAGCGAGATACTTATCCACTTCCTCGGGTGACTAACATCCTTGATAGTTTACGAAATGCTCGTTTCTTAAGTACAGTCGATTTAAAATCCGCGTTTTGGCAAATTGAGCTAGACGAGAGTAGCAAAGAAAAAACTGCCTTTGCAATACCTGGTAGGGGCTTGTATCAATTCAAAGTTATGCCTTTTGGACTGGTCAATGCGTCGCAGACGCAGCAGCGGTTAATGGATATGCTTTTCCGGTCAAGTGAAGACAAAATCTGGGCGAACCTAGATGACATAGTAATTAGCTCAGCCAACTTTGAAGAGCATCTGGTGCTGCTACGTAAAGTTATGACAGTACTGAAGGAGGCCAATTTGACCATAAATGTAGACAAATGTCTGTTTGCTAGATCTAGCCTTCGGTACTTAGGGTATGTCGTTGATCAGGACAAAGTAGAAGCTATCATAAATTTTCCGAGGCCCACGACATTTACCGAACTTAAGAGGTTTATTGGCTTAGCAAGCTGGTATAGGAGGTTTGTAGAAATTTTTGCTCTAGTTGCGGCTCCCTTACATAATTTGACGAAAGGCAAAAGGCAAAAGAAATTGACGTGGACAGATGAAGCGGAGAAGTCATTTCTCAAGTTGAAGACTTTGTTGACCTCCGCGCCAGTTGTTTCTTGTCCAGATTTTACGAAACCCTTTATCGTACAATGTGATGCATCAAACAAGGGGATTGGCGCGGTCCTTTGTCAGAAAGTGGATGGTTCAGATTAGCCCATAGCGTACTTAAGCAGGAAGCTAAATGACCGGGAGTGTAATTATTCGACTTCTGAACGAGAGTTGCTGAGTATTGTGCTTGCTATAGAAAAGTTTAGCCCATACTTAGATGGGACCCATTTTACAGTGGTGACGGACCACAGTGCTCTTCAATGGCTACATAAAATGAAGGATCCTCATGGAAGGTTGGCCAGATGGGCCATGAAACTTCAGCAATTTAGCTTCGATATAGTCCATAGACCAGGCAAATCGCACATTGTCCCCGACGCGTTGTCCAGAAGTAATAACGTCGAGATTGAAATTGATACCGTCGATATATTAGACCAGCATAAAGACGACTGGTATAAGAAAAAGGTGCTAGAAATATTGACGCAAAAAGAAGAATCAGAATGGGCGGTTCAGAACGGCTTGCTTCTAAAAAAAGCGCATCTGAAGCAGTTGCCATTTTGGTACGGAATCCTAATGAACATTAAGAAAATTCCTAGTTTATAATATCCATAAGGCATGTAGATACAGGAATGAGTGCTTCAAAATCTTGACAGGGTATGGCGTGTGTATTGTCTATTTCGAGATAACAACTGTAAAATGAGTATATAATGGCGACTTTTGCCATATATTCTGGAGTAAAACAGGTTCTATATTGGTTGAAAATCCACTTGTGACTTGAAAAAGGTCGTTCTACACACATCAACAGACGTTAGAGTAGTATATTCTAGAACGACTAGAACTCGCTCAAATTGTTAAGTAATTGCCATCTGCCTTATGTCTATAAAGTCCGGATTTCTATTGTCTCATTTCGTGTAATATTTGAAAACCATGCTTTATACAAAAAACCCTTGCTTTATTGCTTGCTTGCTTTTGCTTTTAATATTGGTACACTGCAATTTTGTGATCGATTCAACAATTAGTTTATAATTATATTTTATAAAACTGAGCTCGTTTAACATATATCAATAATGCAGTTTGAGCGTTTAATATAAACTTACTTTCGGTATTAATTAAATGAATGAGTATGAGTATGAATATGAGTTAAATTTTTGTTTTAATATCGACTCCATAGTTTTCTTTCATCTTACCATGCGATAAAAAATCCGAGGCTTGGTTATGAAAGATTGCTCACTAAATATCTATCAATTTAACTACATTTTGGCTAAAAAAATCTTTATTAGAAACTTGTCCGATTCTGTTAAATATCGTCTGCTAAGAGAGTATTGTGAATAAGAATTCCTGTTCAAGAAAGGATACGTTTTCGGGGACATGCAAGTCACTTAATACTTACGAGGCAAACAAGGTAGCAAGACAGTCCAACTTGAAATAAATTGTACACGACTAAAGTGTTCTTGAGTTTGTAAGCTGGCCTTTTGGACATGTAGGAGGGGCCCCATTTGAGTACAAAGCCGATATACGCTAGCCATATCGCAACAAATGGCCAGTGAGTACTCATCAGGTACCAATCGTCTACATAATCCACTGAAAAAATACATTTTACAAATGTTAATTATAATAATAGATTGCAAAAAAAACATACAGTTAATTAAGCTTCGAGCAACAATGTGAAGGAGGTACAGACTCAAATAAGATTTACTGAAAATATGGCTCGTGAAAATTTGTAACCAGTCATACCGTAATAAGACTGTCAAAGAAAGTACTGCCCGAGTCGTTCATGTGGTACTATTGTGGGGTAATTTGTTTGGACTGAATGTGCATCCCTAGTATTATTTGATACGATCAGACAGGTTCGTCTTTGTATTTATTATATTTTTTCTTTTGAACTGTAGTTTTTTGAAACCAATTAATTTTCAATATCAAATAGACTATATTAAATGTACACACAATCACATTTGCAAGAGGTGCTTAACTTATTTTACCTTCGACTACTTTTGTATAGCCGTCAGTGCCTTCATAAAGAGTGTCAAATTATTAAACTGTATTTAATTATTAGGTGCCTAAAAGGTATGAGTACTACGTATTTAATAATTAATAACTAATGTTACTGCTAAACAAGACATATATAAATACAATTATTTTTTTTTGCATAAAACTCATCAACCGACTTCAAGATTGCGAAGAGTCGGACTCGCGCTCCGATTTTAATTTAAAAAAAATCTTAAGTGCCCCCCCCCCTACAAATGCCCCCATGCTTATAATTTATAGGTTGGCGTAACACGCCTGCCTTTGGGTTGCGGACTTACATATGTGTACAAAATTTCAGCTCAATCGGTTCAGTAGTTTCTGAGAAAATTGGATTTGTGACAGACGGACAGACAGAGTCGCACCATAAGGGTTCCTTTTTTTTACCATTTTGGTACGGAATCCTAATGAACATTAAGAAAATTCCTAGTTTATAATATCCATAAGGCATGTAGATACAGGAATGAGTGCTTCAAAATCTTGACAGGGTATGGCGTGTGTATTGTCTATTTCGAGATAACAACTGTAAAATGAGTATATAATGGCGACTTTTGCCATATATTCTGGAGTAAAACAGGTTCTATATTGGTTGAAAATCCACTTGTGACTTGAAAAAGGTCGTTCTACACACATCAACAGACGTTAGAGTAGTATATTCTAGAACGACTAGAACTCGCTCAAATTGTTAAGTAATTGCCATCTGCCTTATGTCTATAAAGTCCGGATTTCTATTGTCTCATTTCGTGTAATATTTGAAAACCATGCTTTATACAAAAAACCCTTGCTTTATTGATTGCTTGCTTTTGCTTTTAATATTGGTACACTGCAATTTTGTGATCGATTCAACAATTAGTTTATAAAACTGAGCTCGTTTAACATATATCAATAATGCAGTTTGAGCGTTTAATATAAACTTACTTTCGGTATTAATTAAATGAATGAGTATGAGTATGAATATGAGTTAAATTTTTGTTTTAATATCGACTCCATAGTTTTCTTTCATCTTACCATGCGATAAAAAATCCGAGGCTTGGTTATGAAAGATTGCTCACTAAATATCTATCAATTTAACTACATTTTGGCTAAAAAAATCTTTATTAGAAACTTGTCCGATTCTGTTAAATATCGTCTGCTAAGAGAGTATTGTGAATAAGAATTCCTGTTCAAGAAAGGATACGTTTTCGGGGACATGCAAGTCACTTAATACTTACGAGGCAAACAAGGTAGCAAGACAGTCCAACTTGAAATAAATTGTACACGACTAAAGTGTTCTTGAGTTTGTAAGCTGGCCTTTTGGACATGTAGGAGGGGCCCCATTTGAGTACAAAGCCGATATACGCTAGCCATATCGCAACAAATGGCCAGTGAGTACTCATCAGGTACCAATCGTCTACATAATCCACTGAAAAAATACATTTTACAAATGTTAATTATAATAATAGATTGCAAAAAAAACATACAGTTAATTAAGCTTCGAGCAACAATGTGAAGGAGGTACAGACTCAAATAAGATTTACTGAAAATATGGCTCGTGAAAATTTGTAACCAGTCATACCGTAATAAGACTGTCAAAGAAAGTACTGCCCGAGTCGTTCATGTGGTACTATTGTGGGGTAATTTGTTTGGACTGAATGTGCATCCCTAGTATTATTTGATACGATCAGACAGGTTCGTCTTTGTATTTATTATATTTTTTCTTTTGAACTGTAGTTTTTTGAAACCAATTAATTTTCAATATCAAATAGACTATATTAAATGTACACACAATCACATTTGCAAGAGGGGCTTAACTTATTTTACCTTCGATTACTTTTGTATAGCCGTCAGTGCCTTCATAAAGAGTGTCAAATTATTAAACTGTATTTAATTATTAGGTGCCTAAAAGGTATGAGTACTACGTATTTAATAATTAATAACTAATGTTACTGCTGAACAAGACATATATAAATACAATTATTTTTTTTTGCATAAAACTCATCAACCGACTTCAAGATTGCGAAGAGTCGGACTCGCGCTCCGATTTTAATTTAAAAAAAATCTTAAGTGCCCCCCCCCCTACAAATGCCCCCATGCTTATAATTTATAGGTTGGCGTAACACGCCTGCCTTTGGGTTGCGGACTTACATATGTGTACAAAATTTCAGCTCAATCGGTTCAGTAGTTTCTGAGAAAATTGGATTTGTGACAGACGGACAGACAGAGTCGCACCATAAGGGTTCCTTTTTTTACCATTTTGGTACGGAATCCTAATGAACATTAAGAAAATTCCTAGTTTATAATATCCATAAGGCATGTAGATACAGGAATGAGTGCTTCAAAATCTTGACAGGGTATGGCGTGTGTATTGTCTATTTCGAGATTACAACTGTAAAATGAGTATATAATGGCGACTTTTGCCATATATTCTGGAGTAAAACAGGTTCTATATTGGTTGAAAATCCACTTGTGACTTGAAAAAGGTCGTTCTACACACATCAACAGACGTTAGAGTAGTATATTCTAGAACGACTAGAACTCGCTCAAATTGTTAAGTAATTGCCATCTGCCTTATGTCTATAAAGTCCGGATTTCTATTGTCTCATTTCGTGTAATATTTGAAAACCATGCTTTATACAAAAAACCCTTGCTTTATTGCTTGCTTGCTTTTGCTTTTAATATTGGTACACTGCAATTTTGTGATCGATTCAACAATTAGTTTATAATTATATTTTATAAAACTGAGCTCGTTTAACATATATCAATAATGCAGTTTGAGCGTTTAATATGAACTTACTTTCGGTATTAATTAAATGAATGAGTATGAGTATGAATATGAGTTAAATTTTTGTTTTAATATCGACTCCATAGTTTTCTTTCATCTTACCATGCGATAAAAAATCCGAGGCTTGGTTATGAAAGATTGCTCACTAAATATCTATCAATTTAACTACATTTTGGCTAAAAAAATCTTTATTAGAAACTTGTCCGATTCTGTTAAATATCGTCTGCTAAGAGAGTATTGTGAATAAGAATTCCTGTTCAAGAAAGGATACGTTTTCGGGGATATGCAAGTCACTTAATACTTACGAGGCAAACAAGGTAGCAAGACAGTCCAACTTGAAATAAATTGTACACGACTAAAGTGTTCTTGAGTTTGTAAGCTGGCCTTTTGGACATGTAGGAGGGGCCCCATTTGAGTACAAAGCCGATATACGCTAGCCATATCGCAACAAATGGCCAGTGAGTACTCATCAGGTACCAATCGTCTACATAATCCACTGAAAAAATACATTTTACAAATGTTAATTATAATAATAGATTGCAAAAAAAACATACAGTTAATTAAGCTTCGAGCAACAATGTGAAGGAGGTTCAAACAAGATTTACTGAAAATATGGCTCGTGTAAATTTGTAACCAGTCATCTATACATATAATAAAGCTGAAGAGGGTCGAAAGTCTGCACATGGAAGATAATCGAAAAAAAGTTGGCTGGGGATACTTAGAATCGATAACAGAACACGTTCCAACAATTTTTAGAATTTTTGTCTGTTTATCTGTTTATTTGACCGCGCATCACGTGAAAACGGCTGAACGGATTTCGATAAAATTTTGTATAGAGATAGTTTGAGTCCCGGGAAAGGATAATATATAGTTTTAATCCCGAAAATCAACCCTGGTGGGGGTGAAAATGGGGTTGAAAGTTTGTATGGAGAATTTTTAACCGCTGAAACGATTTAGATAGAAATGAGTATGGAGATAATTTGAGTCTCGAGAAATGTCATTGGATAGTTTTCAAACCCTTGTGGGGGTGAAAAGGGGGTTGGAAGTTGGTATGAGGATTTTTTTACCGCTGAACAGATTTAGATGAAAATTGGTATAGAGATAGTATGGGTCTCGAGAAAGGACAAAGGATAGTTTCATCTTGAAAAAAGCCCCCCCCCCCCCCACCTTACTTTAGAACCGTACGTCCAAAAAATTTAAAAAAAATAATGGAAGCGAAGCCTGAAAGGTACTTTCAATAAAAACTATCTATCTATACATCTATCACGTGATAACGGCTGAACGGATTTTGATGAAATTTTGTGTAGAGATAGTTTGAGTCCCGGGAAAGGACAAAGAATAGTTTTCATCCCGAAAATCAACCCTGGAGGGGGTGAAAAGGGGATTGAAAGTTTGTATGGAGATTTTTTAATAGAAATTAGTATGCAGATAATTTGAGTCCCGAGAAACGACAGAATAGTTTTCATCCCGAAAATAAACCCTTTCACCCCGAAAAGGGGGTTGGAAGTTGGTATGACGATTTTTAACCGCTGAACTGATAAAGATGAAATTTGGTATAGTATGGGTCTCAAGAAAGGACAAATGATAGTTTTCACTCCGAAAATCAACCCTAAAGGGTGAAAAGATAGTTGGAAATTTGTATAGGGAATTATTAACCGCAGAATCGATTTAGATAAAATTTGGTATGTATGAGATAATTAATTAAAAAAGGAAATAAAATAGTTTTTTCTACTCCTGCACTTTTATCTGTCATTTATACATTCGTCAACACCTTTATAAGAACATAGATAATATACTCGAAGAAAAGTCTACCTAGTCTATTGCCCAAAATAACACTTGTTCTATAAAAGCGCCAAAATAGTATCGTGTAATCGCGTGCAAGCACATTAATATAGGACAAAATAAATTACTGCCAACCTAAGAAACCTAAATAAACGCAGCGTTTTTAGAAAAAAAAACTTTAAAAAAGAAAAAATTAAAAGAACCACAGACACTTTGTAGTTTTTATTTTACGTTTCCCGTTCGTTTGTTGGGGCAAACTGTAAACTTTGAAAGTAATTTAGGTATTTTTACTAATCTCTGTAGCTCTTTAATCATTGATCAAATAACGACGTGTGTATTTGTGTTAGTAATGTTAGTATTCTTGAAAAATAGTGTTTTAAAAGGTAAAACTTAAATGATTGTTGATTATATTGACAAAATAACTGCGATATCCATGAAGTTTTCAATTTCGCATTTTATGTAAAAGTAAGTGTAGTCGTAGAAAAAGTATTGTATGCAACGTCGTATAAGTAGGTCAAAAAATGTTCGTGGCGTTTTTCTTAACAATTTTCGCCTACGGCTCAAATTGTTACCCACGCCACTCACCTTTTTTGACCCCTCTTATACAACTGTTGCATAAACTACTATTATCTCGGAAATTATCCTTTAAACGGATACAAAAGGGGTGAAAGTTTACATGGGGAAGAAACAACCAATAACCGCTGTCCGTATTTAGATGAAATTTGGTATTTAAATAATTTGTAGTTTTTTGGTCAAGGTGTTCATATTTATAACATGTTACCCGTCGATGCTTTAAATTTACATTTACCCGCTCTTAAGAAATATTTGAAAATGTCATGAATGTCAAAGGGTTATTGCTGGTTCGAGTATTATATATGACGGACAAAGATGCATGGCCCAAACCAAAAAACTACTACAACATTTATAGGACACCGTTTAGGTAGGAAAACATATCAAACGTTTTGTGAAGCAGTCAGATTAGGATTTATTTTTCTTTATAATTAAACAATAGTACATTATCTGTCTCTCAAGCTGTTTTGATATGTCTTCTTGAAGAACTACGCATTATTTTGTATCTTTAAGATCTAATAATGTATTACTTACTGTTTTGAAAAAAATAAGTCCCGTCGAGTATCTTTTCGGTCATAATACTTCTTGGGCCAGAGATGTAGAGTTAGAACCGGTGGTAGATTTGGAACGAAGTTCCTTATTGGACGGTTCGCGGATGGGGGGCTAGGTGAAAAAAAGTCACGTGACCGTCACGAAAAAGCGTCACGTCACGAAAACGCGACACCCATACGATTGAGAAACATGTAAAATGGAATGAAATATAAAATAGAATAAAGTGACAGTGTGGTAAAAACGTATGAAAATTCATTACCTACGGTAACGTAATCAAAATGCGCCCCTCCCCCCCCCCCCCCCGACCGCCGGCACGCATGGTTTCAGTGTATTTTTAATATGTGTGCTTCTGTACATAATTAGGCCTTATTACGTAACAGTTACATAAACTACTATTTATCTCTTTTTAGGGTTCCGTAGTCAACTAGGAACCCTTATAGTTTCGCCATGTCCGTCCGTCTGTCCACGGTCTAGCTCAGTTACTGTTCGCAATAGAAAGCTGAAATTTGGTGAGGCCTGATAAGAACTTTCAATAAAAACTATATTGAATAAAATCGGTTCAGCCGTTTTTGAATTATCAGTCAAAATCGCATAGTGAAAGGATGTGCCGGATAGTAAACTGACGTGAGCGCCGCCAAATATCCCTTAATAAACGACCGTTTGAACGAATGTTTCGTAACAGGGCGGCATTTACGAATAGGTACACCTACTATTGTATGTCGTTTAAATCATACCAATAAAAATTAATAGGATAAATCCATCTGTCAACTTTACTTCAAGTTCCGCCTCCAGGGTAGCGGGAGAGAAATTAGGGGTGAATTAGCCGCTTACTGACACAGACCGCATTCCACGCGGGCGGAGCCGCGGGCACAGCTAGTTTATTATATTTTTTCTTTTGAACTGTTGTTTTTTGAAACCAATTAATTTTCAATATCAAATAGACTATATTAAATGTACACACAATCACATTTGCAAGAGGGGCTTAACTTTTTTTACCTTCGACTACTTTTGTATAGCCGTCAGTGCCTTCATAAAGAGTGTCAAATTATTAAACTGTATTTAATTATTAGGTGCCTAAAAGGTATGAGTACTACGTATTTAATAATTAATAACTAATGTTACTGCTAAACAAGACATATATAAATACAATTATTTTTTTTGCATAAAACTCATCAACCGACTTCAAGATTTCGAATGGGAATAACCTCCTCCTCCAATTCGTCGGGATCTTTGTTTTTGCTTGTTTTTTTTGTTATTTTTTTTATGTATGTCCACCGATTATTCGAAGACAGCTGGACCGATTTGGAAAATTCTTTCTTACTTCACAATTGGTCCCATTGTAACCAGGTTAGGATCTGATGATAGGATCCTGGAGAAATCGAGGAAACTCTTCAACTAAATCATAAATACTGTACTTATAGGTGTACCTATAAAGGCACACCTATAGTGATTTGAGTATTTTTTACAACAGCTCGAGCATTTGCTGTTGGAAAGGTGGATGCTAAGTGAAGTAGGTTCTTTTTAGGGTTCCGTAGTCAACTAGGAACCCTTATAGTTTCGCCATGTCTGCCCGTCCGTCCGTCCGTCCGTCCGCGGATAATCTCAGTGACCGTTAGCACTAGAAAGCTGAAATTTGGTACTAATATGCATATCAATCACGCCGACAAAGTGGTAAAATAAAAAGTGGAATATTTTTTTTTATTAGGGTACCTCCCCTATACGTAAAGTGGGGAGTGATTTTTTTTTTCATTTCAACCCTAACGTGTGATATATTGTTGGATAGGTATTTAAAAATGAATAGGGGTTTACTAGAATCATTTTTTGATAATGTAAATATTTTCGGAGATAATCGCTTCGAAAGTCGGAAAAATTGCGTCCCCCCCCCCTGTAACTTTTGCACCGTAAGTCCAAAAAATATGAAAAAAATTGAGAAGATGTGCGTTATGATAAACTTTATAGGAAAATTATTTTGAACATTATAGGTCTAGCCATTTTTGAGTTATTTCCTAAAAGCTTCTTCCATAGGCATCAGATACGACCTTTTGGCATTAGTCTTTAACTCTTAAGTGGGTACACTTACTGTGACGGACGGAAAACTACGGAACCCTACACTGAGCATGGCCCGACACGCTCTTGGCCGGTTTTTTTGTTTAAAATGATTTATGTAAAACAATAGTTGACCTAAATCGCTGCCTTGTGGAACTCTTTGCACTTAATTTGACTGTACTCTGATAATAGTTTTTATTATTTTTAATTGACGTGCATCTGAAACACCTTCGGTTCTATCTGAAAGTTAAATCTAATTTGATTCCATTTCATTCATTTCATTTTATTCCAAGATCATTGAGCTCACATAATAGTATTTTGTGAGAAACATGGTGATTTGTCTTGCATAAGTCTATCTGCTCTCTGCTACTCTGCATCTGCAATTTAAATCAGGGACCGTTTTCGTTACGGTATGAGCGGTATGGTAGTGCTATAGAATATCGATACCTTTATGCTATAAAGGTAGAACTATACCGGTTGAAATATAACGGTACGCTTCTGGTATAAAATAACGATATCGCTATTTTTCGATACGGTACTTATACCTTTATTATAACGATAACCTTCTTCTTCCTCCTAGCGTTTGTCCTAACTTTTTTCTCTATTGAGCTTGGGGTCCGCTCGGCAACCTAATCCCATGAATTGGCGCCGGCACTAGTTTTTACGAAAGCGACTGCCATCTGACCTTTCAACCCAGAGGGGAAACTAGGCCTTGTTGGGATTATAGATCCGGTTTCCTCACGATGTTTTCCTTCACCGAAAAGCGACTGGTAAATATCAAATGATATTTCGTACATAAGTTCCCAAAAACTTAGTAGTGGTACGAGCCGGGGTTTGAACCCGCGACCTTCGGATTGAAAGTTGGATCTCTTATCGCCAGGCCAACGCTTTTTCTTTATTATATCGATAACCATCCGTTATTATTTCGGTATCGTAATTTTAGATTGTAGCTGTTACGGCGCGCGCGGTGGCCAAAGGAACTGGGCCCTGTTTCTCAAAAAGTACAAGCCTTGTATTACAAGTGTATATCTATGGTAACGCTTGTATTTCAATATTTTTCACAAGTTTCCGTTTCACGTAAATGTATAATTGTTACAAGAGCGGGGATACAAGAGTGTTCACAAGTGTATCGTTGACAAATACAAGTAGATATTATATACTGAAACAGTAATTTCGTTTCTCGAAGGCTATATTCTACACTTGTAGCTTGTGACTTATCACAAAATAATGAAGAGTCTCTATAATCTGCTAATGTTGTTTTTTTCGTAAAAATCGATTAATACATAAATGAAGATATTGCATTTTTAAGATTTCAAACGTGTAAGTTTTGAACGGACTTCGTTAAAATCAGTAATATATTTTAAATTGGCCTTTTATAAATAAAATTCAGTAAACTCATTGCTATGAAATTATTATTATTGGGAAAGAACCAGTAAATGACCACTAACATATTAAGGGTTAGCGTGATTTTTTAACGAATTCACACGTATTATATAAAAAACTGACTTACCCTGAAGCTTGTAAACATTCATTGAGTGACTAGGGAAAATGTGTTTGATTTTACACTTGTAATTGATGCTTTTGAGAAACGCTTTTCTTTACTACTTGTATTATTACACTTGTATATTCCGAAGACACAAGTCGGCCATTTTATTGAGGAATAGTTGATGATATTGATTGTCACTTAAATTCAATAAAGTGACGTGTATTCGTTTGGTGGTAATGTGGTCTAGCGACTCTTCAGATGATGAAGAAGTGGTTGTGGTGAAGAGGCCTCGAGTGTATAGAGACAATAAATTATACGTACATGGAAAATACTTTTGAGTACAACGAGAGATTTCGAGTTACAGCAGTGAAGCTGGAACATCTAAGAAATATATTAGGTCAACATTTGGCCAGACTTACTAATAGAAGTAGAGCATTGTCTGTCGATTTACAGCTGCAAACTGCTCTTCACTGGCTGGGGACAGGCGTGCAATACCACGCAGGAGGAGACATGCAAGTAATTAGTAAAGCCAGTGTTTGCAGGGTCATTCACAACTTTGTTGCCGCTGTAAATGAAGCTTTATACCCCGAATATGTGAAATGGCCAGAAAATATGCACGCACTGGTTGCAAAATTCTATGACATCGCCGGAATGCCCTTAGTGTGCGGTTGTATGGATGGAATTCTAATCGATATAGATGCACCTAGCGAACACGAGGAAGTTTTTGTCGATCGACATGGCAATCATTCGATCAATTGCATGGCTGTGTGTGGTCCGGATTTAAAATTTTATTATTCCTACGCAAATTGGCCGGGAAGTAAACACTTGTAGTAATCATTCCTTTGAGAAACAGAATTAAACATACACTTGTATAATTAAGTTTAAAATGTAAGCTTGTAGACTTGTGAACTTGTAACATTCGAGAAATAGGCCCCTGATCGCTGCGCAGGGAGCGGGGCGCGGGGTACGGGGAGCCGGCAGGTAGCGCATACTTCAAACGATACCTTCATGAAACTGGATGAGGTATCGAAAAAAATAACGGTACCTACCGTTATATTTCGGTACAGAAAAATTTCGGTGTGCTACCGAAATCGTACCGAACGAAACGATATGGCGTCATATCGATTAAAAACGGTACCTATATTTGTCCGATATGCAGTCCCTGATTTAAATACCGGTTGTACACAATTTACCTACGAATCGGCTAAATAGTACCAACGACAGTTGAGTCCCCGAAGTTTTGTTTCTGTAATTGCCTTGTAGCAATGTTGTGTGTTTCTTACCACCGTGTTTTTTTTAACCAGACAGTCTCTTTGGCAGATCAATGCTGATAAACGGCAACACGCTAAAGATGCCATTTCGTTACACTTATGCCGTGTTTAGTATAACTACCTGTCTGTGTATTTGTTCACTTACATGTCAAAAGCTTTCACAACTATGCACAATCAGTCACATTTGTAGGTAATATTTCCTATTTCATATTTTTAATTGGTACAATTAAAACAATTATTTAGAAACTAAACTAAATAAGAATTAAAATTACCTATGAACTTAAAACTAGCACTACAAAAACTAAAAGTCTAACTCTAAAATTGGCCCCTGTGGCATTGTGCCGAGGACGCAGGCAGCAATTCCCCGCTGTATAGCAATGCTTATGCATTGAGCGAGGAAGCTGCCAGCTCTCTTGTCCCCAGTGACGTCGACCAACCGTTTGGCGAGGTCGCGAAACAGCTCATGGGCCGCAGGGCCTCACGGACCAAGGGTCTCAACGCCAAAAGCAACAAGTTGTAGTTGGCGTCGAGAACCCTGTACTTTCCGTCTCTTAAGAGCCTCTGCTGCCTCTGCCGCCGCGCCGGCTTTGCTTATAGTCCCGCGAAGGTGAGACGGAGCCAGAGTGTCCACGCAGGTAGCGTCCCACACCAGTATCCGTCCCATCTTCCACGGGATCAGTGACATCCCGTCTGGTCTCTTGCCATCGTCTCTGGCGATTCCGACCGGCTCTAGGACCGCCGGTACGTTGACGGTGGCAAGGGACCGTTTGAGGATGTCGTTCAGCGCGGCGTGGCGAGAGAACCGGCCCGCACTTTTTTGGCAATTACTTTCTTGCAAAAAATGTCCGCGTTGACATGTTTTTCCTATCTAGTTATTGAACTCACTATATGACACTGGGCACCACCACCGCACGTTGTTTTTTGTGTCCAAATGCCGAATAAGTATAAGTAATCCAGTCTATTACGTAAATAATTAATCTGTATTCAATTATTAATTAGGCTAGGTGTGTTTTGGTGAACTCTGAGGCCGTTTTTTAATACATCAGTACCGTGCCTACTTACGTAAGGTCAAATCAAGTGGCAAAAATAAACATTTAAATGAGTTCCGCCTAAAATGGTGTAACTATACTGCTGAATATTTTACGCTACGCAATTTTGCAAGCTTTCGTTGTTTTTTTTGTAGAATAATATTAATTTTCTCATGTGTAAACATTATCCCTTTTTCATGGTTATAATTTTTTTTTTATACCACGACGGTGGCAAACAAGCATACGGGCCGCCTGATGGTAAGCAGTTACCGTAGCCTATGGACGCCTGCAACCCCAGAGGATTCACATGCGCGTTGCCTATCCTTAAGAACCTATACACTCCTTTTTTGAAGAAACTCATACTGCCCGCTGGGAAAACCTCGACAGGGAGTTCATTCCACAGTCGCAGCGTTCGTGGGAGGAAATTCCTCTTAAACCGTACAGTGCGCGACCCATTAGGCTCCAGGGTGTGAGGATGAACGCCCTGCCGGCGGCGAGCGGTGCGGTGGTAAAAAGCTGCCGTGGGCATCATATCAAACAGTTCTTCACAGCACAACACATTGCACAAGCGAATTTGCTACCTTTCTACTGTAAAAAATACTGAAATCACTGTACTCGTAAGTGTGCCTATAATATTTAAAGAGTTCTCTCGATTTATCCAGGATCCCATCATCAGATCCTGAGCTGGTCACAATAGGACCAACTGTGAAGTATTCTTTCAAACAAAAAAAAATCCAAATCGGTCCAATCGCATCGGCCATCTTCGAATAATCGGTGAAAATACATATATTTTTAAATAAAGCAAAAAACGGCCAAGAGCGTGTCGGGCCACGCTCACTGTAGGGTTCCGTAGTTTTCCGTCCGTCACAGTAAGTGTCCCCACTTAAGAGTTAATAACACCGCCATGTAGGATATGATATGAGAGTTCCACGTACAGCGACATCTATCGGCAAATTAAGTAAACTATTGCGCGCGAGCATAAAGTATGGAAGATGATTTTTATGGGATAATTCTTTATTGCGTGAACCGATTTTCACCGTTTTTACTTTATTTGAAAGCACGTCATTTCATTGTAATTTTGTAGAAATTACAGGTACAATAAATACCTGCTTATACGGTTAAATTACAAACTTAGTTCAGAATTTTTTTTGTATTTTTTTTTCAAAAACTATTCATCCTATCAAGTTCAAAATAATTTTCCTAGAATTTTTTTATAAAGTTCTACTTTTGAGATTTTTTTCATATTTTTAAAACTTATGGTTCAAAAGTTAGAGGGGGGGGGACGCATATTTTTTTTACTTCTGGAGCGATTATTTCCGAAAATATTTACATTATCGAAAAATGATTTTAGGAAACCCCTATTCATTTTTAAATACCTATCCAATAATATATCACACGTTAGGGTTGAAATGAAAAAAAAAATCACTCCCCACTTTACGTATAGGGGAGGTACCCTAATAATAAAAAATTCCACTTTTTATTTTACCACTTTGTCGGCGTGATTGATATACATATTAGTACCAAATTTCAGCTTTCTAGTGCTAACGGTCACTGAGATTATCCGCGGACGGACGGACGGACGGACGGACGGACAGACGGGCAGACATGGCGAAACTATAAGGGTTCCTAGTTGTCTACGGAACCCTAAAAAAGATCCTGATAAATTAAGAACCTTCTTCGAAATCTTGAAGTCGGTTGAAAAATACGAACATTTGCAATTTACCCATGTGACCACACTTTTTTTTTTTCATTAATAGTTGATTACTCAAGAGGCTGCAATGGAATGGCCTATTTCAAATCTGGACTACTCTGAATTCGGCCTAATTTTATAGCTATTGTACACTTCAACTTACGAAAACTGGGGGCACTTCTTTTCTTTGTCCAAAAATACAATGGAAGGGCAACAGAATAAACAGAATTCCTGATTTTAAGTAAAAGGTATTTTCTAGTGTTTTTACTACATAATATTTTATCATCATCATCAACATCATTATCATAATATACTAAGAGTTGGCTTCTTTTACCTTTTTGTCTATAGCCGATGAAACAATTTCCATGTAGGTACTAATGTCTAACTTCCATCTTCTCCTTGACAGTTACGACACGACTTTTACCATTTCCTTTACTTGATCCATGTCCGCTCTCCTTGGCTTTATTGACTGCATCTTTTCTTCACGCCACCCTTATCTGATGTTACTGATGAATTTTTCGTGTCGTATTATCATCTTTTATTTTATTTTATCTAAGTATGGTTAAATATAGTCTCTCTCTCTCTTCCAAGCTATGTATCCCACATAGTGGAGGACTCAGCTTTCCGCACCTTTCTTCTCCACTTCTCCCTATCCTCGACGTCTTTTTCGGACACCTGACACTCACTCATGTCCTTTAGCACAAAGTGCTTCCATCTTGTCCTTGGTTTGTCTCTACCTCTTTTACCAGCGATGGAAAGCCGTAGCGCCAAGTTTCCTACGTAGTCGGGTAGCTTCCTCTTTACGTGGCCATACCATCGCAGCCTACTTTCCTGCATCTTGTCGGCGATATCGCGCACGCCCATGCTTCCATGGTTAAATATAGAATGTTTAGAATAATTGATGTTGCTCCGTCGTTTATCCGCTGTTCAAAGCGAAACGATTAACGTTTTTATTTATTCTACGGAATTGTCTATTGCCTGAATCCTTTTTAAATACCCAAATGATGGTTACTACTTATTTTTACTAATTCAATTATAGTTATTAATTTTATATCATCTCTATTACAGGTTCAGAAATGAAACTTTGTAAAACCACAAAATGTCACAAGGAATAATATACGTTTAACTATATATCACAGTAAGGATTATCCAAAATTTAGCGTAGCATGAACGTGACAATTTCCGTTAATACGCATAAAATTGGACAGTGTCCTGATAAGCCGGTTTAGCCGATGAGGCCTGCCCGGGATCGAACGCGTGACTGCGCCAATAGGCATCACGTTCGGCTGAACTATCCACCCGTGAATTTTGGACTTCGAAAATTAGCATTATTGTTTTAGAAAAGCCTCTAAAGGTATATGGCTTCAAATGCTATTTTGAATATATGAAGTTTCTTGTGCCGTATTCTAATTTTGAAATACATATTAAAACAATATATATCAAACATAACTTCAACACACATCAAATAATCAACCAATATTGAAGTTGTATTGGAGTTGCCCCGCAATAATTTTCAAACAAATTCTGATATTTCTGATTCAGACGTTTAGACGCCCTTCTTATTCATAAACATCTCTAGTGTAAGGCCTGAGTGCACGCTCGTAGCGGAGCGTTGGGCGGGGCGTGCAGCGGGGCGGGCGAGCGTGAGATAGAGCGTTCAGGGACTGGCCTTAGTGCACGCTCACCGCTCGTGTGAATCGGACGCATCCATCATGACGTCGATGTAACAAGATTGATTTTTAAAAAATAATTGTAATATTTATATTAGAAGTATAGCTAATAAAATAAAATTGAAAATAAATACTTTTATTTACCTTCCATATCTAGTTTTGTTGCTAATTCTTTCCATATTTTGTTTTTATAGTCTATTTTTGTATAGGTATACAGTATGAGAAGATAGACAAAGTGCTGGTTTATTTTGTATTTCAATAATTATTTGTTCGCACGACATGACAGCACGCTCTTATCACCGCTGCAAATCTCAAACAGGTTTGAACCTGTCCGCGACGCCCCGCTCGCCGCTGCATAGCCCGCAAACTTGCCCGCTCGACATTCACCATAAGCAGCGTCGACTCAGGACACTAGTATGAGCTTCCTTTGTTTGACATGGACGCTGCACGCCCCGCCCCGCTGCACGCCCAACATGAGCGTCCACTCAGGCCTTACACTAAGGGGTCGGTTAGTTAATTTATGTTTTGTCCTTATCTGTCACTGTGACAGTTGTGTTTGTTAGAAACAGACAAAACTTAAATTATGAATAAGGGGTTAGCTGTATTGCGTAGCAATGCATTGGAGTTAAATAATATTGAAGTTGCATCGTGTTTTCAAACGCGTTTTAATGTTGGAATAGGGACTTTTGAATAGGAAACATATCTCATTACTTAACTTTTTATTTTGAATTATTTAAAAAAAACGTTTTAATTTTAAGATTTGACATGTGCTTTTTAGAATTGAAATACATCTTTTTAATTTTCTACATATATAAAATACACGTATTACTAAATTACCATTAAAAATAAAACTACATATAAACTAAACTAATACTAAAACCTAAAACATACTTACAAATTAAAATTGGGCTCTAAGTCGGATCCGACCGGTAGGGTGCCCAGAAGGCTGGCGGCATTGCCGCGTTGGACGGCACGGCAATACCGATGCGCTGGGCAAAGTATGCCCCAGCCTTCTGGTCACCCGTCGCATTAATAAGGCTTGGCTAGCTCTTTGTATACTTTGTGAGCTCCTGGTCCCCACGGCTTAAGCGTCTCCACCCCAAACGGGTCAAACATGTAACCAGTGCTAATGTCTACATATACACTAACATTAATCGTAAGATTGCTTGAAAATATCCCTATTAGACATTGCAATCCATTCGACCAGGAAAAAGTGCCTTAGATGCAAATCCGCAATAAATTGCGGGTGGCGACGGATTTGGGACATTAATTTGCGGGAAATCGCCTGGAAAATGGAAATTTTGTGCAGCCTTCTACAACACCGGTTACCTACGTCTACACCTGGTTAACTCAGATCACCTTTCTGTTACAAGGAAAATGACACCTATGTAGTGAGAATAAGAGTGTTAAATTTTACTTCTTGTTATTGATGACACGCAAAGGTAGTTTTAAACGTGATGCTTGCTTGAGACGTGATGAGAATATTATTACTTTTTAATGAGGATCAAGGTTTATTATTGATAAGGGTGAGAGGTGTTTATGGAAGCGACCGATTATTTTTAAACCTTTTATGGCAATAATTAATGGACTTGCCTGTTGCCGTGTTGTTTTGTTTTATTTAAAAACTAGTAGTCCGCCTCGAACTGAGAACTCGCGATTTTCTTGCAAATGTGATGACCAATATAACACTTCTGAACCCGAAACGCTCGGTAACCTAATCACGCAAGAATTTCAAAATTCAACTCGACTTTTCAATGTTTGCCACATAAATGCACAAAGCATTCCTAGTCTCTATAATGACCTCCTAGATACCTTTACATCGAGCGGCGCGCATGCAATACTCAATTCAGAGACTTGGTTTAAGCCCAGCCTTGCGTCTACCGCGTACGGCCTACCAGAATATGTGCTGTTGCGCAACGACCGCACGGGTAAAGGCGGCGGCGGTGTCGCCATCTACCTCCGTAGTGATATTTCTTTTAGCTTTCTAGCCTCTTCGCCTTCTCAGTTTTCCAACGATATGGAGTACTTGGTTATTGAAGCAAATATCAAGGGGTCAAAGGTCGTTCTTGGCGTCGTTTATTGCCCTCCTACGGTCGACTACTTTTCAACGCTGGAATCGATGTTTATCTCTTTTATAACGGAAGGTGCACATCACATTATAATGGGTGACTTCAATACTGATCTCTTAAAAAATAATCTTAGATCTCGTAATCTCTTGTCAATAGTTGAATCAGCTGCTCTCTCTGTACTTCCACTTCAACCGACACACCATAACCTTGACACATCGGACTCCTGGTTGGACCTTATTCTAACATCTTCGGTCGACCACGTGAGGAAGGTAGGACAGCTTTCTGCTCCGGGGTTTTCGCGACACGACTTTATCTGTTTATGCTACAGAGTTCGACCTCCTAAGCCTCAAGATCTCTCTGTTCAATTACGTAGTTTTGCGAGGTTGGACTCTGATGCACTAATGAGGGACGCACGCGCGATTGACTGGGCACCTGCATTTACGGCACCAACAGTTGACGAGGCAGTAGCTATACTTAACACAGCGGTAGTAAAACTGTTTGACACTCACGCGCCCGTTCGTAACGTCAAACTCAAACGACCGCCCGCACCTTGGATTACTCGAGTGGTATATCGCAATCACGAGACGTGATCGGGCGTTTCGCAAATATAAACGCGATCGTTGCGACGAGAACTGGAGTGGATTCAAAATTGCGAGAAATAGATGTAACAAGATGATTAGGGACGCAAAGCGAAAGTACATCCATGATAATGTTATTTCTAGCTCTCCAGCCGACACCTGGAAATTCCTTAAATCAATAGGGATAGGAAAATCTCCAAACCATTCAAATACATTTACTGCCTTTTCTTTGAACGAATTAAACACGCATTTTTCAAAAGGTTCCACTCTGGATCCCTCAGCCCTTTCTAGAGGTATTTCGTACCTTCGCGCCCTCCCTTGTGCTTCTAAAACTACATTTACTTTCACTTCGGCCTCTGATGATGAGATACTAAAAGTAATTGTATCCATAAAGTCTAATGCGTTAGGACATGACGAGTTAAGCAAAGTTATGATTTTGCACATCGTGGAATGCATTGTCCCTGTTATAACCCATATTGTTAACTTCTCTTTACGTTCAGGAATATTTCCCTCTTCGTGGCGCAGTGCCTTTGTTATCCCTCTGCCTAAAGTCCCTAACCCTTCATCGCTCAAAGAGTTCCGTCCTATTTCAATTCTCCCATTTTTGTCCAAAGTCCTTGAAGCTATTAGGTAGAAGTTTATCAAGTTTACAAGTTTACAAGTTATCTAGAAGCTTATAGTTCATAAACAGTTAACTTCCTACATTTCTGCTAATCTAATCCTCTCTCCGTTTCAATCAGGTTTTCGTCCAGGACATAGCACGACAACAGCTCTTATTAAGGTTTTAGAAGACGTAAGGCAAGGCATTGAATCTTCTTTCGTCACTATACTGAATCTTATTGATTTTTCGAACTCTTTTAACGTAGTAAATCACGAATTGCTTCTTGCTGCTCTTAACCAATTAAGTATCTCACCATCAGCGGCCGAGTGGTTTGCAGGTCGTCGGCAGGCAGTTCGTGCTAATCGAGCACTGTCAGATTGGTGCGATCTGTCTTCCGGTGTTCCACAGGGTGGAATACTCTCTCCGTTACTTTTTTCCATTTTTATTAACCTTATAACCCCTTTCATTCAGTCTTCTTTTCACTTGTATGCCGATGACTTACAGTTATATACTCAGGCTAAAATCGAAGATCTGGACGAGGCTATAGACCGGATTAACGTAGAACTTAATCGTATTTCATCTTGGTCGTCTGACTTTGGCATCGGCGTTAACCCATCTAAGTGTCAGGCTATATTACTTGGAGGTCCGCGCACTGCCTTGGCCTTCGATAAATCACTCCTTAAACCAATTCTCTTTGAGGGTAATGTAATACTCTCTCGTCGCAGGTAAGAAATCTAGGCCTGATCATTGACCATGGTTTGACCTGGGAACCCCAGGTATCCGATGTGTGTCGTAGAGTAACTAACACTCTGAGATCGTTATATAGGTTTAAGCACTTTCTGCCAGTAACTACAAAGACTCTGCTTATTCAGGCTCTTGTCTTGCCTGTCATAGATTATGGTGATGTGTGCCTTACCAATATTTCACAAGGGCTTTTAAACAGGCTGGATAGGCTCCTCAATAGTTGTATTCGATTTATCTACGGTCTCCGGAAATACGACCACGTGTCTGCTTTTCGGCTGAAGCTAAGTTGGTTGCGTATTAGAGAACGCCGGTGTCTTAGGATCCTAACTACGCTTTACATTACTTTATTTGATCCTGCAGCGCCTGAGTACTTGCGTTCTAAATTTCAGTTTGTTATGGCGTAGCCAGGCCGTGAGCTTCGCACCTCCCGTAAATTGTTACTCACAGTCCCCTACCATCGTCCCGGTTCTATGTCCAATTCTTTCGTGAAACAGGCAGTTCGTCTTTGGAATAGTTAGTCTCCCTTTGGATATTCGGCAAGCTCAGACTAAATTCTCATTCAAGCGCAAGTTGCGCAAGCATCTTACAGAAAAGTCTCTTAACTAAGGCTCATAGTAGATTAGTAGCAGGTTATATATTATATGTAGTAATGTGTAAAGTAAATATATATATATGTATATATAATAATTGTATTTATGTAGAATAATTTTATATTTAGTTATACGTAAATATTTAGTAATTTCGGATTTTAGTTTTCTGATTGCTACCCATTCGCCGCACTATTGTTTTTATCTGTTTGGCCTGATGATTGACTGGTAGAGAATGCCCTCTGGCATTAAGTCCGCCCTTTGTACTTTGTATTATTGTGCAATAAAGTTTAAATAAATAAATAATATAACAAGACCCTAATGATGATTTTTTCGAGCCTTCTAGCTCCATAACCCCTTGATCGATCATGCTCATAAACGAACTCTCAAATTGTATTGAGCTCTACTACAACCTCAACAAATTTTATATAGATCAGAAAAACGTTACTAAAGTTATCGTGCGACAACTATTCAAAATCAAAAAGCCATCGAAATGCACAGACGTCTAGGTAACCAGCTGACAGTTCTGTTATGTCCGAAGTTATCTGTAATAGTTAGAGAGCCCACGACACTGAACGTAGTTCGATAAGTCTCCTAGATGAGATATATATAATTAGTCGCGTCTTTAATGGGGGAACACGAAATGCCGATACTGCAATGCAAAAAAAGTGATGGCGTATTTTATTTAAAAAAACCGATTTCTTGTACGATAAGTCTCCTAGATTTCCTTTGTTCCTCGAAGCAGGGGAGGGGTAGGGCTACACGATAATGCGGTGCTGCAAGCCCCTGTGCGTGTGCGTGGCCTTGTCAGTGGCAGCAGCATCAAAAGATTGTAGATGTATGAAAAAACAAAGCGCCTGTCATATCTGAATGACACAATTATGAGAGCAACAAAGTCCATCTGGTTAGATTCCTATACTATCCCTATTGCTAAATCCGGGCATCTGGCAGCTTTTAATGGGTGGAGGTGAAAGTGAAAAAAAATAATTAAAAAATAGTAATACCAAAATAGCTAAACACTGCCGAAGTTTTATGAGTTATAAAGGACAGGGCCTACATTTTAACATTAGAACAAAAAACAGTGCGTATTATTACGGAAACAAAAACAGTAGGCGACAAACTATGAATTACATTATACGTCGTTTGGCACCACTTTCTCCTAACAGAAACTTTTGGCAATGATATAATCTAATTATTGCATCAAACCCAGAACTCAAGGATTCTTTTTCTTGAAGTGGTTTTCATTCATTGACCTCCACCACTTTACGGCTGCCAGATAGCCAGATGCCAATAAGGATAGTATAGCAATCTAACCAGATGGGTTTTAAACTGACTAGAGGGGTTTCGTTGCTCTCATTATTGAGTCATATTTGACGTGGCTAGCTCTCCGTCTATTGGGTACATTGATTAAAGCTGACTACTTAATTAATTGAATGTCTGCTGATTATCCGATTTACAGCAATTATCTAGATATATAGATATTATTTACTTAGCTTTGCGTTCATTCAGTTATCCGGCTGGCATACAATACAAGTTATTTCTAAAGATTAAGGATTGTATATGTATATATACAGGGTGACATCTGAGACGTGATCAGTTATAGGGTTTCTAACCCAATAAACAACTACCAACTGATTTCCCTGAATCCTACTAAAATCAGGCATTTTGTTTATTATCTTATTTTTTGTCTTTTTTTTTCAAAAGTAATATTAGTGTCAAACAGTTTTATAAGATATTTAAGGGGAAAAAAATATTAAATAACATTTTATCCGGAATAAATGACAAAATTGTTATTAAAGACAGTTCCATTTCAAAGAGGTAATTCAATTTACTTATTTCAATATTCTAATAAGTAGTTTCAATATCCCGAAAACCCCGTCAAATTAAAAATAAATTACAAAAGCATGTAAAAAAAGAAAGAAAAAATTGTCTGATTTTAGTAAAAGTCGGGGGACTCAGCTGCTAGTTGTTTATGGAGTTAGAAAAACATTTAACTGATCACGTCTCAGATGTCAACCTGTATATATATAGTGATGGGACCAAAGAATAAGATACCGTTTCAATATCTGTATTGTATTACAGTACCTCAAGGTACTCAAAATTATCTGAACATGGACTTTATCGCCTTGACATTAGAAGCGTTGTTCAGATATTTGTGACCCCCTTAGCCGCTCCGATATATCTGATGGCAAAGGACCCTGGGCCTTTTTACAAGCTTTCATTAACTCACTGTGTATGTCAGTTTGTTGTTTAGAGAGAATTTAGCAAGACTGAACCAGTTCCTGATGTCTGATTCAGATGAAATGTTTATGGCATAGTCTCAAACCTGCATGAATATTATGAAGCACGTTGAAAATCTTTTTTTTTTAAGAGCGCATGACACCAAATTGAGGAAGGAGAATCTTCTGTACTTATACTATTACTTAGATTTGTCTGTGCCAGAATCATAATTTGTGAAGCAAATGATGATAAACAATAAAAAACTGGCCAAGTGCGAGTCGGACTCGCGCACCGAGGGTTCCGTACAAACCTGTAGGTATATAGGGGTATTTCAAAATTATTAAAAAAAAATTGTGTATGATGTAACTATAAATTTACGGTTTTCGCAATTTTTCCTTTATTTGTGCTATAAAACGTGGCTTTGTACCAAATTTTAAGATTCTGAGTTCACGGGTAGTAACCCTGTAGGTTTTGATTCCCTTGCGAGTTTCGAAAATTTGCGGCATAAACGGCTGTATCTTTTAATTGCGTTGGCTTAGAAGTTTGAATTTTTCACAGCTCCAAGGGACAGTAGACCTGAATATTTAATATAAATTTCAGCTTGATACCTCCACGCGTTCCTGAGAAAAAGGGTCTTGACAGACAGACAGACAGACAGACAGACAGACGGACAACAAAGTGATCCTATAAGGGTTCCGTTTTTTCCTTTCGAGGTACGGAACCCTAAAAATGATGATGATTCATAGGAATATCGCTTTCCCTTGATCAATTCGTATGGAAAGCGCTTAATAAAACTGCCTGGGCACTAATTTATTCAGCTTATCAGCATCGAAGGGAAATTATGAGCTCCTTTGAAGAACCTATACCTACTATTAATTAAATAGAGATTAAGGCACTGGTCCCACCAAGAGCGAGTAAGCGAGTAAAGTTAAGCGAGTAGCATTACATTGCGGTTTGTCGAGGTATAGAGTGATCGATCGACCTTTCAAGGCCCGCGATGTAATGCTACTCGCTTAACTTTTCTCGCTTACTCGCCGCCGGTGGGACCAGTGCCTAAGGTAGTTTATAACTTACAACACCTTATCTCTTTTGTGTTAAGGTTTATTTCAGTTAATATATAATTTACGTTCAAATTCGGGAGTAAAGATCATTTTATACGCTAATAGATAGGTATGCGTTTAAATTATGTAGGTACAGTCGCCATCAGATATATCGGAGTAGCCAAGGTAGACACAAATATCTGAAAACGCCTCTATTGTTAAGGCGATAAAGTGCATGTTCTGACGTTTTTGAGTGGTTAATGCGCTCCGATATTATGATGGCGACTGTACATACTTATATGCATAAAGCAGATAAGAAAGTCCTACCTTTATTTTCTTGGATAAATCGCCACTTTTTACAAATAGTAGGATATATTAAAAATTGTAGTCGGTAAAGTATGAAGTACAATCGCCCACACTGTTAACTGCCCATCGGTGGACCTTATGTCTTTTGTAATAAGGTCCACTGATGTACAGTTAGTGTTGCTGTTTATACCATAGTAGCAATAGAGATTAAAAAAGCTTGATCGCATTCCAAAAATACTTGAAGAATTAACTATTCATTTTGTTTGTGTTTTGTTTGTGTGTGTGTTGTGTGTTGGGTAAGTCAGCGATGTGCTTTGCCTGATTTATAGAGTTTGTAAAAACAACTATTAAATACCTGATCCAATACTCTCTTTATTACGGTCCGATTGGTGGTCAGAAATGTATTTTGTTTTTATGCCTTTTCATTGACAGAATTTGTAAGAAATTCATAACAAATCAAGATTTCAAAGTTCGAATACCGCTTCGGGCTGGATGGATCAAAAACAGACTTAGGATCAGGCTTGGGAACGTTTTCAGAAGACCTGAACATGTCAATAACCACTCTGTTAGGCGCTCATAACTCAGTTTTCCAAGCCGAGTGTGTGGGCATCATCATGCAGCTGCAATTACTTCAAGGAAAGTACCTTTCGCATACTCTCTGACAGCAAGGCAGTACTAATAACTGTGTCAAGTCACATTAACCACATCAAAACTGATACACGAATGCCACAAACGAGTAACGGAGGTATGTCACCAAAACAGTATTACCCTTCAATGGATCAAGGGTCACAGCAAATCCCGGGGCAACGACGCTGTGGGTGAGCTGGCTAGGCAAGGGTCAGGCGCCGAGCTAATTGGCCATTGGAACCAATCCTTCCGGTCCCCTTGAGCAATGTACGCTCGCTCGCTAACTCGAACGCACCGGGCACTTAACATCCTGGAACGTCAGGTAGTGTAGACAGGCCAAACAGGCCATGCCTAACATCAACTGCAGACTCGCCAGTACACTTTTCCATCTCGGTAAAACCCGATTAAAGATGGTAATCAGTGTTATAACAGGTCATGAACCAATTAATTAACATCTTTTCAATTTAGGTGTTACAGACAGTCCCCTGTGCCGAGGGTGCATGGAGACGGAAGAAACAGCCTGTCACGTGGTGCTGGAATGCGACGGAGTGGCTCCATATAGGGCTAAACGTCTCGGTTCCCCGAGAAGTGTCACTGAAGTCCTACTCAACATAAATGGTTTGATAGGATTCCTTGAGTTGGGATGGCTGGACTAGCCACACACCCATCACGCGAAATAGGAGCTAGCCGTCGAGTTGCGGAAACCTGCCCGTACTACAATATACGAAGGGTATGTTGGGTAGGCTACAATACACGGAAAGAACATGTCTAGTCACTTTTTTGTAAAATGAGATTTTTGTATCAGAATGTAGAGCTTGCAACGAACTATTAGTAACAATTTCTGTTACAGCTGTAATTTTTAAGGTAAATCCACTTTTTAGCTCATAAAAACCATCTAGTTACGAAAATAGTATGGTTAATTGAATCGTTCCAAACTTTAAAAGCGCTATAACTCAAAATGTTGTCAAAGTGACTCGACATGTTCTTTCCGTGTACCCTTCATACAATACAATACAATACCGCTTCAGGCTATTCGGGTGTTTGCTAATAAAATTCAAGTGGGATATTAATGGGCAAAAAAATACAAAGTCACGCATATTGGTTTATTTGGTATTTAGGTCTGAACTCTAGAGTTTCTATTTAAATTAATACATTAATTGACAGTTACAAGTAATGCTTAAAACGACGGGTACAGAAATAAAATATAAATGACTATCTGTAACACGAGTTCTCAACTGTTGGTGCAAATAGTTTTACCAAAACGAAACATTATTTACGTCACACCTGGCCATAATGTGAGTATTACCGCACGCTACGCGTACGGTAAAACTCGCATTATGGCCAGATAGAGACGTAAAATTGTGTACTCTCCACGGGCAGCAAAAAAGAAAGCCCTCTATCGCATATTTAGAACCCTCGCCTGCGGCTCGGGTCACAAATACCTGCGATTTCGGGCTTTCTTTCTTTTACAGTCCTTGGTAAGTAATGTACTATTATTTATTTGCTTTCTTAATTGCATTGATAGATGGGCTCATTTGCCCTCTATGGGGTATGACGTAATTAATATTAAGAACCCCTAATCTATAGATGTACCGCTTAACTCAAACGATTACTGTGTTTAATGATTTATTATTTTCTCTTATTCATAAACGGCTTAGGGCGTAATCACAGTTGAGCGATTTGAAAGCGATTTCTATAAAGCACGCAAGTCTAAAAGTATGACAAACACAACTGAATAAGGGAGTTAGTTGCGAGTGTTTTGTATTATGCCAAGAAAGTAGTTCACAAGTTCCCAAACTACCTTTTACTACGAAACCACCGCAACCTTTCAATCCGTCTGAGTTAAGTGCTGGACATGTACTCATACAAAACACGCGCGTTAGTTTCAATCCCTTTGGACCACTTGAGGTAAGCAACAGATGGCTTAATGCAATAGTGAAACAATTTATAATTATCATTGCATCGTATTTTTTTTTTTATTCAAGACTAATTGATAGATTGATTGTTTATATATAAAGAGGCTATTACGTAGTTTACATTCTATTATTTTTATTTAAGGTCAACTGGGAATATTGCGCCAGTTGAGGTTAATGCGTCATTTCTAGAATTACAAGATAGATAGAGCTAGAGGAAATTTTACCAAGGCGACAATTAGATCACTTCATCGACAAAATATCGTATAGCTACCTTTTCATTTACTATCTTCTTGTAATTGTAGAAAAGACGCTTTTACCTCAATTGACGCAAATATCCCGGTTGACCTTATATCAGTCTCAATCTGTAAGCCACGACCTTGAGGGAGAGAAGCTTCTATTTAGTAAGGGGTCATAGAGCGTCGCGAAGCAATAGGTTAGGTAAAAGTACCGATAGGTTGAAAACAGTAGAGGCTATTAAAATGAAACTAAATAGTGACCACCATTTAAATCTTAATAAGATGGTGGCCTAACTAAATATGTTGAAAAACAAACGTCATATCTGATTTAAATAAACGTTAGGAAAGAGATTCATAAATTGTTTACTATTGCATTAACCCGATCAGTGGGTGAAACTAACTTGCAAAATCAAGATATGATTTCAAGCTTACATGGTCATTAACATAATCACTACATATATACTATTAAAAACGGGGTATGCCGCCACGTTAGTGACTCCGTGATGATGGCGCATGCAATATCGGGTGCTCCAAAATACAAATATACATGGGCCGCGACTCGAAAAATTAACACACACACTGGACAGACACAGGTACAACATTGGTACAATGCGTGACCAATGCGTGACCAATGTGTGACCAATGTGAGACCAATGTGAGACCAATGTTGAATGAAAATCTGTTCGAATAGCAAATGTCAATGTCGTTATAGCGTTCAGTTGAGTTGGGTTGAGTTGGGTTGGAGCTGTGTCTGTCCAGTGTGTGTGTGTTTATTTTTCGAATCGCGGTCTTGGTACGAGTACATTTCCCGTTTTTAATAGTACCATCGGGTTCAAAACTATGCAGTTTTGATGGTATGGTGAGTTTTGAATAGATTCATTGATAAATTGGGTATGCATACCCAATTTATCAATGAATCTATTCATAAATTGGGTATGCAATTATGAACCCGATAGTACATAGTTATAATTGCAAAATCATTGTATTGTATGCAATGAGCGGACGAAAGTCACTTTACTTTAGTTACTTTGACCGCCAAAGAAGTCAAATCACGCGCACGGAAAGTTGCGCCCTGAACGCCAGCGCGTGATATACGATTTTTCTGTCCGACGCTTGGCGGTCATAGGTTAAACAAAACCTTTTCAAATATACGAGACAATTTTTAAAAATGTTAATACAGTATTAGCAATAATGCAAAGTATTTTCTTACTGTTGTCACTCAAGAGAAGTAAAAACCGGTATAATGTTCATGCGGATACCTCGCGCAGCTAGTAGATGCGTTACGACACGCTCGAAACGTCAGGAAAATAATAAAAGTAAGTGTTCGCGATTAAGTCCCGTGTTATGTCAAAATAATGAGTGAAAATCGTGTGAGTTTAAATCAGTACTTCGTGTTTTGTTATTGCATTGGGTCGCATCACGGCGTCACTATCATTTGACATATTGGAGAAAGAGACACAAAGCGATAACGAAACGCGAAATGAATTTCCAAGGTACAATTTTGTGCTAATATGGTTAAAATTATAGAATATCGTGTCAATATATTTTTAAAGACGCGAAAAATTTACATTTCTGCATAAAAAAGGTTTTAATCAGGAAGGTATTTTGAGTTATGTACTTATAACTCTTACAGTAGTTAAATAATGAATTTATAAAAAACTTAAACATGAGCTTTTCTATATGTATTTCTTTAATATCTATTTGTTTATTGACAGGTGACTCTTTCTGTATAATGGACTAAATTTCGTTACTTATAGTTATAAAATTCAACATGTATTGAAAATCCATATTTTGCTAGACATTGTACATTCATGACCACGAAGCTTCATATAATCTGGAATACCGTGTTACATTTTTGCCAAACTAAATTGAACTTTAAGAAAAACAGGTGTTTATAGGAAACCTGCCCCATTCAGAGCATAAAGTAGGGTGCGGTGTCTCACTTGCACTCTACAATTATTGACATTTGACGCATATAATATTGCATTGTTGTCATGTTGGCATTGTCCAATGACGTCATTACTTCCTTGATCAAAACAAGATGCAAATCTTGTAGCCTCGCTTTTTGGCCAAAGAGGGAACTCCACATAATATGGTCATGACCACTAAAATGCTTTAAGCAAGAAGACAAATGCTCTGACTTATGCATGCGTGTGTGTGCGTGTTAAGGCAGCTCTTCACGATGGTCCATCATGGGGATGTATAGTCTGGCCAGCCAACGAACGCAGTATCAATGTACAGCGAACAAAAGTATGACAACACTAAGAATCAGTGAAAAAAGCAGCAATGATCATCGAATTCTGTCTTTAATTTTTTGTTAGTATTTCCCCCCCTTTCATTAGGTGATATTTACTGTGTAAAAAGGAGACGGACAGATTTCGTGTAACTGTCATCAACTGCAACCGATAATCTGGTTGAGGCAATGGACGTATGCCTTAAAAACTAATTTAAATTGAATGGAGAACGTTGCGGGAGTTCTATCTCACTCGCGCTTAAGATGAGAGAGTGAATGCACTAGATACAGATTCAATGTAAAAGAAATGTGAGTTGAAATGTTCGTCACGAAACACGGTGTCTCATCACCAGTGCCCGGAATTAGGTGAGCTAAAATACCTAAAGTTCGCGAGAGGACATAATATAGAGTGGTTACAACCGGATGAAAATAATATTTTATTTGGATTCCGGGTATTCGATATTCATCCGGGCACTGCAAGTAATAGTCGTAATGATGAAAAATGGTTACATTGCAGCCATAAAGTTAACATTATAATAATAAGATTACTAATTTAAAATATATGTCACATTTTCAGATCCCGGAATCCAAATAAAATATTATATTCATCCGGTTGTAACCACTCTATATTATGTCCTCTCGCGAACTTTAGGTATTTTAGCTCACCTAATTCCGGGCACTGCTCATCACACAGTGTTGCCACATGTACGGCATTTGAATTTGCCGCGGTTTTCTACTGACAGAAATGGTTTGCCAAACTATAGTTATGCGTTAGATACCAAACTATATTGCCATCTCATTCCGTCGTATAGCTGCGTCCCTTACACTCCATGATGACCCATCGTGGAGAACTGCCTTTAAAATATATTTGTTATTTAGTTGACGAAAGATCTACTATTCGAATAATGCACTCATGATGTTAAACCTGTTTCAAGATTAGAAAATTTTAAGTAATGGTCGTTAACCGCCATAGAGAAACCAGACGGGCCTCTAAGTTCTCGCGACCCACGATCAATTTATGTGACCGATTATATTTATGGAACTTACATTGAACATTTTTTTTGAAATTTCCAGTTGGTTTTATTTACCCGTAAGGTTACATTGGCCTCTAAAACAGAATATAGTATTGTGCCAAAAAAATTGCAATTATTCATCCAAAAATGTCGGCCGAGTTGATGATTCCTTATCATTTTTCTATAAAAATACGTATCGAGTAATGGAGATCGGCAAGCGTGGTGTCATACTATGACTTGAGACTTCTAATTTAATATTTGTTCTGCTGCCATGACAAAGACTGTATTTGCCAGTAAACAGGCGTAATGTATTCACTGCATGCAAATCAGGAGACACATCGTTACCCTATTTTAATTGTTAATTTCCTACATTAAATCGATTCGACGCGTACCACCAATCTTACTACTGATACAAAGATCAAAGTTTGCTATACAATAGAGTTGCAATTCAAAAATGTTTCTGACAGTTTGTGACATTACTTCGGAATCACTTCGCGTTAGTGAAAGCAATTATTAATAAAACATACCTACAATGTGCTGACAAAGAACCTAAATTATTGAACCCAGATCATATACAATTCGCCTTGTTTCTAATATTTAAAAATGTTGTGTCTCAGTTCATAAAGATTTTTTTATGACAACTGAGGGGCTTAGTCTAGATATTCTTATCGACAGATATGATGACAAGGAACACTTTGCATAAATTAGTTATTAGAAGAAAAATGTACCAACTCATTATAAGCGACAGTTTTACCGACAACATTTACTTTTAATGTGCCAAAACATTTAAATAGTGGAAAAAATATATAGCCTCAGAAATACGTGGTTAAAATCTTTAAGTTTCCTCATGAGTACATTGTATAGGTATATAAATAACCATCATCGTGTCACAAGCTCTATCGCATGCATAACATACATTGGAAAATTGCTCTATAAATTCCTTACTTCATCTGGTTGGCTATTATGTGCGGTATGATAAAACTATTGTTTAACAAAACTTCCTGGAGTCCTATTCGAGTTTTTTAAGCGATAGTGACATAGCCGCAATTTATGAAAAATATTGACGTAAATAATCGATTTGACTTCATTAACTTATTTTTTGTTAAATAAAAAAACTATCTCTCGATTCTACTAGTCAGCAGTGAAGAAATGAAATCGATCTTATATTGATCGATTTCTATATTCCACTATTCTCTATATTCTTAACGTCGCTCATCAATCATCATATTTACGACTCGAATAGGCCCCACGAGTATTCTTACTTTTTTTTTCGCACCTTTGGTTTTTGTATCAATAGCTATGTTATCTGTAAATGAATTATCTACATGTATGGCTATAACTATAACAGTAGGTACTATCAGTCTGATATCAACAACATTAAGTCTACCTAGTTATTTTATGTACATTCTCTATTTTAACATTTAGAAGTATTTCAAGTTACAAATTTCTATGTCATATTGTTAGCATTTTAGGCAGCAAAAAATGTTTAGAGTAGGTCAATAGTTCCTTACATTGACACTTTTATACCTATTTTACGGTGAATTGCAAATTATATCGTCCTAATTAGGGAGTTAATTTAATATTTTTTATGTAATCAAGTAAGAAATTATTAGGTTAAGGACTTAATTGAGATTGCGGTACAAAATATTTGCAATTCACCTTTAAATCGACAAAATATCATAAAATTATGTAGTAAAATGTCTTAGGTAAAACAATATTACACTTTACTTGATTTGCACCACCGTTAAAAGTTTTCTGATTTAATTTTCGATACGATCTTCACTACTTTAAAACAATGTTGTTCGAAATAACTTGAAATAAAATATGGCTCTGCATATCAGCAAGTAATTTTTGGCCGAGTTCCAGCTCAAATAAAATACGTAGATAATTCTTGGTGACTTTTATTTGAAAATATTGCCGGTATTCCGATTTGGCCTTAAATCTAGCCCATGTGTTGTTTGTAAATTGTTTGTGGTTTCAAGCGTATAAATGTAAGCTGCTGAAATATTGTTTGTGCGATTTGTAAACTTAGTTCAACTGGAACGTAAATAGTTTAAAGGTAGGCAGGTATTAATTTATATATAATAATTAATGATATATTTTACTAACAACTCAATAATTATTTTCTTATTTCCCCGGTGAAAATTGTGGCCGTATTTTAAACAGAAACCGTTACAAAGATTTCAATTGTAGGTATAAACCTACTTGATGCTAATTCTTCTTATTAATTACCTATATTACAAATTATCAAATATTTCATACAAAACCTTGAATTGAAATTAGATTAAACACTTGAAAAATATTTACTACCAATACCAACCCAAGTCTTCCCCAAGTGTATTTATAATAGTTTTCTCTTAGTCTATAACCGCACCACAAACCTCAAATTCATAATCATTCAACGAAATTTTGATCAGTTGATTCTGTTGATATAAATTTACTTGGTGTTAATTTAATTCATCAATTCATTATTATCAAGGTCTTGACCACGACTTCGCGTATATATTTGTACAGTCGCTATCAAATACATCGGAGCGGCCAAGGTACTCAAAAATATCTGAACATTGACTTTATCGCCTTGACAATAGAGGCGTTTTTCAGATATTTGTGACCACCTTGGCCGCTCCGATATATCTGATGGCGACTGTACTTAGATGAGAGCGACATTTTTATTCTGAATTTTCGTTTTCACTAAACTTATGACCGCCGTCTCTGCCGCCGTCGCACATTGTCGTTGTCGTGGCGAAGCCGTAAGACCTAGTTGATTTAATTACAAATCCATAACAAGTGCGCTGATTTATTTATGTTAATTACCAAATCTCAGGGCCAAATCGTATTGCTTAAGCACAAATAATGACAATATTTCCACTGCTGGCCTATAAAGTTATAACGCACATTGAATTCACTTAAAATAAGGTGGGATAAGACAAACACCAGGATAAGTCCGACAGTTGCCAATGCCATATATTATTTTGTCTTTCCACGGGAAAATAAACTACTTTTGTCTTATTCCACTTTACCTAATACACAAAACTAAATAGGTGCATTTTGTTTGAAACGGAAACTAGGCCTTTATAGACACATAACTTGCTAATATTGATTGAACAATCAAGTATCAAGATTCTTGCGAATTGATCCTCGTACAAAATTGACGTAGGCACATACGGGATTTAAAAACAATTTTACACAATTTCAACACCCATTACAGTTCCCTATCTATTAATATTTCACTATATCGATAAAGTGGTGATTGTATCACTTTCTATCTACACTCTTAAAATTAACATGTTAAATTTTAACTACATTAACTTTATAATCAGTTAAAACCCTGATATTTTCTATTCGTTAGTTCGTGAGCTGCTTTCAAACAAGCTCCCTTTTTCTCATATACCAATATTATTAAGTTTGTTCTAATTTTATTTTATTACACACTATTTTATAATTAAACACTGTATTACGACTGTCTTTAAAATTATCTTTGTCAAGGCCTTTGGTGTAATTTCACTACAGCCTAGTTATGCACTAAATGGTCTTAGTCACTATATTACTGTCACTGGGACTGGCACTTCCATCCAGCCTTTGAAGTTTTAAATCCTGCAACAAATAAAAATAAAGAAAATTTCTAAACAAAAAATATACACACAACAAATTTTTTTTATAAGACAAGTGTGAAAAGTACGAAATTTAGAACTTGTGGCGATATTGCAAAACACGAGCGAATATGATATAGTAAACACAATTCCACGCGTAATTAATCAAAAACATTCTGTAACGCACTATTCGCAAATTGTACTTAATGAAACGTATATGAAAACATAATAGTTATTAAAATTCTTATCCTCATGTGACCTTGCAACAATCGCTTTTTTATGAAGATTGAATCTCACTATTTTCAGCATACGTAATAAAGAATACATATAAATTTAGACTATCCTTTTATTTCAATTTGACGAAAATTGCATCACCATGTTATCGAGAGCGCTATCTAATACATAACAGAAAGTATCATAATCATTAGCGCTATCTACGTTTAGCTTCAACAGGCATTCCCAATTCCAATAATTTATAAAGTACCTATAATATTTTCCATCAATCTTGGATACAATTCCATATCACAGGAAGTACCATTATCGATAGCGTCATCTACGATTAGCTTTGTCCGGCTTTGACCAACTTTCCCCTTTCCCAGAATATAAAGTATCAAGAATATTTTCCATCTATCTTTTATAATATAATCTCACCCGTGACGAAGCAAGTCGTTGGACAACGATCTCTAGGCGGTCGCCGGCCGCTGCTATGAGAGGTACTGTAAGGCAGCAGTCGTAGTCTACCGTTCTGGTTCCATTTACCTGGGAACGTTACAATTATCATAATACTTATCCAATAAAGAAGAAGTTTACATTCACATTGTGAAATCAATAACTAAGCCATTTACAATTACTGGATGAACAATACGGTTATTGTATTGTATTTTATCAAATTTCGGGACTATTATAATAACTTTGAGACTAGCTATTATTTGCAATTCTAAGATCAATAAGTAAAAGTTGTTTTTAACTATATTTACTTTTTTCACTGTACAAAAAAAAGAGGTGCCTAAGGCTATAAGGATGAAACATATTTTTTATGATCAAGGTCAAAAGAAGTTTTAACAATTTTTCCCAAGAAAACATCTAACAATTATAAAAGATCGGTTATATGATATTTCACCTGCAAAATCCTATCAAAAGGCCTCAGCAGTCCAACTATATCAGCAGGCCCACCCTTCCTGATTCGATTAATGTAGACTCCTCTCTCGTACAAGCCATCGGATACAGAGAACCCATAGTCGTCGTAGATAGCGTCCTTGTACAGAATCACGTGGTGAATGGAACCTTTGGCAGGAGAAAGGGTATCACTGCTGTAGAGACCTATGGAAAGAAGATGAGTGAAATGATAAAGCCCGAAATACTTTAGAGAACAATTCAAATTATTATATTAAATATGTTTATTTCCCGAATGGATATATGAATACTAGCCGAGGTGGAAGGGATCTAGTAGGTGACGGTTGAGGGCTTTGAAACTTAAGTACAATGTAATAAATTTATTTTTACAAGCTCTTCAGTGAAGGAAACCAGACCTAATAGAACAGAAAAGGTGGGTGGCAGTTATGTTTATTTAAATAACATCTTTGGGATAGGTTGATAAGTTAGCCCATGGTTTCTTTAGAATCTGTGAAGAATGAAGATGAGGGTGTTGAAATAAAAATATATAGAAATTCTCAATAGACAACAAAAGTTATCTGAAATGAAATGTAGAATCATATAAGTTACATTAAATTAAACTTACTGGGAACATCGTTTTCATAAACAGGACTCGTAGAAAATTGGAAACTCGTACCAGGTACGTTTGGTTTCAAAGGAGATTTTTGTGGCGTAGTTACTGTATAAATTCCATTATTTAAATAATCATTATCCCAGTTCGGTCTTCTGTTTTTAGGCGATACAATCCCATATGGTGCCATTTGTATGTAATCACATTTACAAGAACTCTTCTCCATATTGTGTAGCTGACAATCTTTCATATTTGTAGTAAGTATTTCTATTTGTTGTACATCATCTTCTCTAGTTATATTTTGTTTGTTTTTCAATGTATTTTCTGGGATAATACACGTGTTTTCATAATGGAAAGTCTTGAGAGAATTGTTTAATGAGTAATTTGGTAGAGGCAGATCATTAACACCAAAAGGTGCGATTGAGTTATAATTGGATGCCATTAGCTTATCTTCATCGGTAGGTGAATATGGTTGCTTGTCGGCAAGTCTATTTTTGTCAGGTACAGCGTATTCTATGACTTCGGAGTTACCTACAATATAAACTGTATTACAATGTTAATAATTATCTACTGTGACTATTTACTATTTTATTTTAATTACAAATATATGTCTTACCACAACTTGCGCTAGATCTGACAGGCGTGTTCTGATCCCAAGATTCAACAGCGCTGTCATTAGATAGGCCAGGACTGGAGGTTGAGTGGCTGGAATCTCTTGCACTAGATTCTGCACTCTCAACTGAACCTAAATCAATTAAATGGATATTTATTTTTCAAAGCATGTGCTGTATTCTAATTTTAAATACATAAGCAATACATGAAAAATACAATCTTTCTCAAACATAACTCCAACATACAACGGATATTCAACCAATATTTAAGTTGTATTGGAGTTGAATCAAAATAATTTTCAAGCTAATTTTGATGTTTCTGATTCAGACGTTTAGGTGTCAACTGTATTGCGTGGTTAATGCATTGGAGTTGTATTGAAGTTGGATCGTGTCTGTTTAGACACGATCCAACTTCAATACAACTTTACTTTAAAATTAGAATACGGCCCCATGCAATGCATAAATTTTAAGAAATAATACTAGCTGGAAGGGACATTATTTTACAGTTTAAAAAAATCACTAACCGGTCACTTTCCTACAAAGCTGTAGTTGCACTCGTTGCTCACTCTGTTGTAACAATTTAATTGCTTCTGAAAGTGGTTTATTCAAAACACTCTCTCCATTTATTGTTAAAAGTTCGTCGCCTATAGCTAATTTTCCACATTTTTCTGCCACGCCACCTAAAAATAGACACATCCATTAAATACAGTCGATTTAAGTTTCATATTTTGTTTAACGATTAATTAATTTTCTTACCTTCAACAAGTCCACTTAGTAATATTGGCTGAGTTACATCTTCACTTCCAGCAATAGTCAAACCAAGAGGTCCATTTTCCTGCTTTATTAACTCAACAGTAAAAACTGCTGTATTTTCGTTACTGCCATGACTTCTTTCACTTTCCTTCGCACTGTTATTAGGACTGTCTGTGTGGTGTCCTGAGTCATCACCATTGTGTACTACTGCTTTAATTTCTATGTTACTGAAGCTTTGTAATGTTAATTTCGCGTTGTGTTTATGAACATTAGACCAATCTTCTGTGAGCTCTCGTTTTCTAATTTTGAGGGTAATTATATCGTCTGGAGAATTTTGCAGAATGTTGAACGCAGTATCCTAAAAAGATATTATTCATTACAATACATAATAAAACACATGTGTGTACTACCGGCAGTGATCAGCGAGTGACTGTCCCCCTGTATTTTATAGATAGTGAGTGTTTTAGATGTCAGTTTGAAAAGCCAGCGATGAGAGATTACTATATGCCGCTCATATAATTACGCAAAATCAATATCTACACGGAGATCCGTAGACGAACTAAAGTCACCGACATAGCCCACCGGATTAGCAAGCTGAAGTGGCAATGGGCAGGCCACATTGCACGCAGAGAAGATGGCCGATGGGGTCGAAAAGTGCTCGAGTGGAGACCACGGACTAGCAAGCACAGCGTACGACGTCCACCCACAAGATGGACAGACGATCTTACTAAGGTCGCCGGAAGACGCTGGATGCGGGTCGCTTCCAACCGGTACGTATGGAGGTCCAAGGGGGAGGCCTATGTTCAGCAGTGGACGTCTTATGACTGAGATGATGATGATGATAATCTACACGTACGATTCTTGCACTTTAAATTGATCGCTATTCACCTAACCGTGACTGCTTTATTATCGAGGTAAGTTCTCATTTTCAGCAGTATGAGGATACTCACTAAAGACAAGTTGTGCAGAGGCTGTCCATTGATCGCTAGCAGCTGGTCTCCAGGCGCCAGGGCTCCGCTGCGGTGCGCTACGGAACCAGGCTTGATGTCCGATATAACCATTGGCTCCTCGTTGCTTAACAGCTTTTGCTTACATCCTGAAATATCATCATTAATAATGTAATTATAGGACGTACATAGAATCTGTTTGTGAGAATTAGGGCCGGTTGCACCAAATCGTCTGTTAACATCAACGTCATCGTTAAAAAAAAAATTGTATGAAAAGATTGACAGTTTTCTATGGGATGACAGCTCCGTCGCCATATTTAACGTTGATGATTCCGTTAATAATTGTGCATGGAGCAACCCACCCTAATATATTTATAAAAGGAAATCAAATTACAAAAATATTTTTTTGTTTTATTTATTTTAGTTTTTACGCACATCTAATTACTTATACAATAACAGACAGTACATGACAGTTATTTATTCAATTAAAACTTCTTAATGAAGAATCGTTTGAGGATTTTGTGAAACTAGTCGATTTGAGCTGCCATAAACAAGTGGCCAATAAAAGTCCTTTGCTATCCGTATTTGCCCAAACATTCATATTTGCTTCCCTTTTCATAATATGTAAAACGAAATTGACTCAAGCACTTTATGCAAACTCAATTCACGAAATAAATGGTGGCATTATAGATGAGAACGTAACGAAAATTCACCAATCACCTCTAGAGTAGTACAAGTTACATAATTTATACATACTTAGTCGGTTCGTAAGTTCTGTTCTGTCACAAGAGTTTTGAGCGATAATTGATAAACTACATATAATACAAAGTTTTCATTCAACATGGTGACATGATTAGAAAGCTTATTTCATACAGATTAAAATATAGTTTGATTAACTTAAAATCAAGATCGCGTATTTTATAGATCCTTGTAAACTTGAAGATTGTTGTAAGACCCTAACACGCCGATGATTTATGAAAATTATACTTCACAAAAGTTGGTGAAGATCACTGGTGTAGTTATCCACGAGTTACAAATTGTTATTTTTATGTAAGTAGAAGATTAAGGTATATTTCGATACCGATATTTAGTTGACTTACAAGTCTGTGCTGCAGATATTAACGTATTTCTCCTCCTGAAGCTTAACATATTTTTCAGTTTCGAGCAAAACACGATGACTTTGATGCCATATTTACATAAAATAAGTCTTCCAGAATTATGTATACTAGCTATCTTGTCAGTCAGACCCATGTTAATTACGTAAGTATTCAAATTAAGGTAAAAGATCAAGCTAATGCATTATGCAAGACTGAAACCTCTTAAAATTTAATAAAAATAATTAGGGTCAAGATTAAGTCGAACAGGGCGCGTGTTTTTAAAGTGATTTTTAATTGCGCTTTTTCGAATGTTACAAGGAATTATGTAAAACTGCCACATCTATTTACATGAAATAATATCGTAAATTGATCACTATTAAATAGGCTTTTTAACCATAATTATATTGAAATAGTAAGCAATCTCTAACAGTTCCTATTTAGTGACAGAACTTATGAACCGACTAAGTATATACCTCTTCTTTCTCATTCTCCCAGCTTGTTGTTCTATTGAGCCTGGGGTCCGCTCGGCAACCCAATCCCAGGAATTGGCGTAGGCACTAGTTTTTACGAAAGCGACTGCCATTTGACCTTCTCCTAGGGGAAACTAGGCCTTGTTGGGATTAGATCCGGTTTCCTCACGATGTTTTCCTTCACCGAAAAGCGACTGGTAAATATCAAATGATATTTCGTACATAAGTTCCGATAAACTCAGTGGTAGGCACGAGCCGGGGTTTGAACCCGCGACCTTCGGATTGAGAGTCTGTCTTACCGCCAGGTCACCAGCGCTTTTTGACTAAGTACACTTTGATTAAAGCTAGATAAAACTTGACAGATAGTTTTTATCCGTTTGAAATTCTACCTTATCGCGAACGAAATAAAGTCGATATTTAGAACACTGCACCAAATAGTGTCATGCTTGTAATGTTGACTTTATGTTCAGGACAACAAGGTAGAAAATCAAATGTATAAAAATCATGTGTCAATCGTAAACTAAAGATGATCGTATTGTATATACCTACGCAATATTTATAAGCGGTTTTAATAGTATCTAACGCTAAACCTTCAGATATTACCAACACAAAACTGATTCAACGTTCCATTTAATTTGGAAAATACTTCCCCTCTTTCAGTGATGAAAGAAAATGTACATGTCACTGTTATTGACAGATCGCAAAACATAAGACTGATGAATTGATCATATTTAGCGATAATACTAAGTGATTTCCTTGAAGGGTGTGTTTTGTGACATTCAGAGAGAAATTCAGATTATACAGGGTGATCAATCCAAATGGGTCAGTAGGGAGAAGTCAGAAGTTATGAGAGAAAGCGACATTCGTTCTTAGGAACCATGGCTTCAATTTTAGATTTAATAATAATGCATAATATTTTTTTTTATCTATCATACATAACTGGGAATCGAACCTGGTCGAAGTCTCTATAAATATTACACGCGATTACATAAAGAATATTGACCAGATTCGATTCCCGGTTATATAAAAAAGTTTGAATGTCATTATTATTAAATCTAAAATCGACGCCATGGTTCCTAAGAACATATTTCGCTATTTCTCATCTCATAGTTTCTGACTTCTCCATACAGACCCGATTAGAGATTGATCGTCCTATATTATTGAATTATGAGAGGTAAGCCTATTGTCCACGTAAACTGCACGTCATGTGCACGCTTTCGTCACTTGACGATTGCAAGACGAACGCTTGCATCTTGCGAAGGTTTCTAACCTTCAAAACTGTGTCCACGGAGTGGCAACGTCGCTACAGCCGCTCGTCATGCGGCCGTGGACACAGTTTTGAAGATTTCTACGCAAGATGCAAGCGTTCGTCTTGCAATCGCCAATTGACGAAAGCGTGCGCATGACGTGCGGTTTACGTGGACAATAGACTTACCTCTCATAATTCAATAATACAGGACGATCAATCCAAATGGGTCAGTATGGAGAAGTCAAGAACAGCATCCTGAGGAATGGCTGGACGCCTCGACTGCCCCATGCTGGGATATTGGGTAGGCATTGTGACGGGGAGGGCAAAATGGGATTATATTTTCCACATTTTACATAGGTTTAAGCTACTTATTTAGATTTAAATTTTGTAGGTATAAGTTTAACACAGTGCGGATTTTTTAAAATCTGAAATAAATAATTGTTTTTTTTTTAATTAGCTGGCTATATACGAATGGTGATTTCAAAACTGAAAATGGTTTTGTAACACATCTTGCACTGTCACGATTTTTGTGATTTCATGTTTTGAAGAAATAAATCCCGGTTCATATCGGTCATAATAAAATCTTTTCGGGTCAAAGGTATAGGGTTAGAACTGGTGGTGGTTTTTGTGTTTTCCAATTGAGGAATAGAAATCTTATATTTTTTTGTAATGTTTGTCCATTTTAATAGAGATTTTTGTTTGAAATTTAGAGCTTAAGCTTTTAATAGGTAATCGTCAATTTGTGAATTAAGCTACATTCTTTGTGACGTAAGTGATTAATGATTCATGTTCTTTCATTAATGACGTAGGTCATGGGTTCCCAATCTTTTTCAGTCCGCGGCGCACTTGCAAGTTTAAAATTTTAACTCGGAGGCCTAACTTAGCCATGGTGAAGAGGATTTCCTCACGGCGCCCCTCTGTACTTTCTACGGCGCACCAGGGCGCCGCAGCGCACAGTTTGGGAACCCCTGACGTAGGTGTTTTAAGAGGGAATGGGGCATAGCCTTACATAATATTAAAATGTAAATTGGGGGATCAATGTTACTTTGCGTTCGTAGGAAACACCTTAGACAACCCTACACGTGATCCCTGGGTGGTGCTAAAAGAGTAACAAACTTGGCAGCTGCACTGTCCCATTTGGACCTCGCAGCACTAACTGGATTTTCTTCATCATCTGCTTTCCCACTACTACTACCCCAGAGAAGAAATGCCTATCTATATCCAATGACATGTATCTCCATACGATTAAAAAAAAGTAAATTAAGTAGAATTTTACGCAACGCCGAGGCTGTAAATAAGATACTGGAGCTAAATCGTTTGATTTTCAAATAATATAACTATTTACACCAAAACATGTTTGAAAGCCCTAGGTTTTCAAATCCAAAACCTGTGCATTTACAAAGTTTACGTAATAATTACCCGTTATAGTAACACCAAGTCCAGCGGTAGTTTTAGCCAGTTTCACATTGAACACACCACTAGATGCCTCAATCGTGTTCGGCATACTTATCTCCACGTTCAGAGTGAGATACTTCGGGTTGTGCGAGTCGTTCCGTCTTTGCAGGATCTCGTTGGCGATATCTATGGTTAGGTTTTCGTGGCCGTTGATTGACATCACGCGATCTCGTGTCTGGAGGCAGCCCGATCTGAAATATAATAATATAGGTGAATATTTATTAAAAATATTAAATTAGTGAGACACACTGGCCCCGTCAGATCTCCACCGAACCACACTGAGGGCAGCGGCAGCGGCAGAGGCGGCCGCAAAAGCCAAGGTGGGAAAGTACAGCGGTCTCGGTTTCAAATCCCCCCCCGTGCCCGCACCTGGATGAGACGTGTTGAATTAGGCAGTAAAATATAGTTGAGAAGATGAAAAATGATCAATAATCCAAATAAAGTCTTAAAAAATTGATTGAAATGGTTGAAAGATATCAGGCTTCAAAACTTCCAAATACAATATTTAAAGTACGAAATTTAAAAAATAATGATACCATACGATTATTAACATTTTATTAAAAAATTAATTGTATGGCAACCGTATACATACATAAATTTCATTGAAAAAAAAAATGCATTTTAATAATTATTCCATACTTTAAACAAGGGCGAATATTTGATCGGGACGTCACATTTACACATCATTTTGTTAGGAGCGTTTTGAGAAAAAAATGCGAATCTCAAACTTCAAGACTCATTTCTGACTTTTTTGTTGCTTTAACGCAATTGTCCCCATATAGACATTTGATCCTAATGACAAGACGAAAATATACATGAAAAAAATTCATCATCCCTATTATTACGAATCCATCTATTACATTGGGAGTTGTAATAAAAGTTAGGGCAGAGCTGAAGGAGGGGGAGAAGAGAGAGGCAGGGTACAATATACAGGTTTTACTCAATGCAGTTACCATCGATAAGTTCAATACAAAGCACTCCATTCTAGTTAAGCGGCCGAATCAGTGCATTTAACCGACTGAAAGCTAGTGACAAATGATCAAAAGCAAATAACACGACTGGTAGCCATTGATATATTTAGTTGCCAATAACGGAAGCCGCAATTTCGATTGCTGTGGTAGTCTAGTTATTCACGGCCTTTAAGCTTAACTAGTGTGTTTAGACGACGAAATTGGCTTTTGGCCTACCGTTGTACATCACATTCCATATAAATATTAGTGCTGGTATTCTCCTAAAACGCTATATGCAGCGTAGCTCGCTAGGCCGTATGCCGCATTGTAAAATTCAGTCTGAGGGCCGTGATCGTGAGATTGGAATCCAGCCGTAATGAGATTTTAGTGAAAGTGCTAGATTTTCGTGACCATTAATCTATTGCCAGAAAAAAGTATGTCAGACATTGAATTTCGAGTATAATATAGTATTCCCAAATTGTACCTGAACCAAATAATAGGAATTTGTTAACCAAAATTCATATATTAATATTGATTAATGTAAAAAGATGGTAACGCAGTGGTAAATGCCTTATTTTCATACTAATTAGGAAACAATCAAGGACCACTGAGTTAAAGTGATTAAGAATATTTACAGCTGTTATTATTAAACTAAGCTATATATTAGTAAACTAATGAGCATACAAAAGTAGAAATAACAAAAAAACTTTTTAAAACAGAGTTTACTACAAAATGGGCCCGCCTCAGCATAATGCTGAACTGAAAGCCAGCGCTGATCTTCCGGCGAGACCATTTGTGGACCACGATCACAGCTGTACAACAAGGCCGTACTGTAAAAACTGAACGCAGCCACTCCCCGCCTGCGGTCAGCGCCCTCTACTTTGCGGGTGTGTTACTGCATGTCTTAAAAATCTTAAAAAACCCATCTCATACCTATAAGCAGGCGATTGTGCGGCAACATGAGATATGAGCAAAGCCGAGTTTTCTTCATGGACTGCCAGCCCACTGCTGTGGCCTGGAGGGACCTCGAGTTGGATGTTAAGGGAGTCCGTGCGACACACGCCCATGCTCATGTAGTTCTGTTGACTATCTGTTGAACAAAAAAATGCACGTGAAACATGTATATAACAAATATCCGTGATAAACACACAAATAAATTCCCTGACCAGGATTCGAACCCGGACCTTCTGCGTCGGAGGCAGTCTAGGAGGCCGTGAAAGTACTAACTTTACAACTACTAAGTAGACAAAGTCTTATTCCAAGCAAAGAACAAATAACAACCAGTTTATCAAAGAAAGATCATAAAAATAACGTAATAATCGCTTGCGATACAAAGTAATCACAAAGGAGTCATATCGCAGTGTTTATTATACTTTGCGTGAAATACGTTCTTCCTTAAACCGGTATTTATGCGGTAATAAAATTAATTAATAACTATTGTTGTTTGCGTAGCCGGGAAAATGTACGGTTATTTTATTTTAGAATAAATGGTTTGGAAAACCAATGATTTCTTATGTTTTTATTGCATTTTTCTAGACTACTTGAATGTCACCAATCCGCTTAGGTATTTGAAGAAGACAAGACACATTATTTTACATTATGTATACTCTTGGTGATGACACCATTATTATTCCCGCTATTGAAATAGGTTTTTAAATCACACCACAGATGTATAAAAAAATAACATACAAAAAAACCTAAAATCCTGCAATATTTGCATAAGTAGGGAGTATATATTTTTTATTTTATGTAACAGATTTTAATATTTTTATTTTATTTTTAAGGTACGTGACCCATTTTGTTTTTAGTCTAGCAAACTTATGTGTAACTACATACTTATTTATTATCAGATCATCATCATCTTTTCCGCCATCATCTTAGAAATCACAAGAAGTTTTTGTTTTAATTTAGATTAATAAATTATTGTATATTATTATCTCTTTATTTATCTTTTTCTTTAGGTTAGGTATTACAATTTTTTTAAGTAAAATACAAATTACATCTAAAACATACAAAAACAATAAAAATATAAAAAACCTAACCCAGGGTGCCGCCGGCAACGGAGCAAGGCCCAGTTTGCCCGAGGTCAGGGCCGCAGAGAGAGGAACCTTCGAACTATGCGCGCTATGTCCAGGATAACTGCCTTCTGAATCTGACCCTTGATCCAACCACAACCCCGTAGCGAATCTCTCTAGAATCTAGATTTTGGTCGAGACTTCGCTATGAGACCGTTCGCAGAAACAACTAGCGGCACATCGGCACAATGGTCGCCGAATCAACCTCCCACTTGGCGGTTATACAGGTTGAAATTTAAGTCGTGAATCGTAATATGTTTTTCGAACTACATAAACAACAAGCAATTTAATGCCCCAACTCTTACTAAAAACAGACAAGATTTTTTTTGTTTTATTTTTACTTTTATTTTTTTCGTTTATTTTACTTTTAAAAGTGATCGTGTGGAATTAAAACAGCTTTATAAGATATTTCAGATGAAAAATTAAGTAATTTTTTCACGAATACGAATTTTTTAGCTTTAGGTTTCAAGATTTAATGTAATAAATATGTATGACGATAATAATTATACTTTAATCCAATTTAATATAATAATATAAGGAATAATGTATAATGATTAATTGATTCTGTGCCTAATGTAAACTATGCATGTAATGTACTAGGACTCATTTTTGTTTGTATCGCACCAACTATCTTAAGATTCACATGCCTAATGGCAGAATGTAGTATATAAGTGCATGCCCTGTGTGTATTATATGTTATGTTAATGTGAATAAATAATTCATTCATTCATTCATTCATATTTCATTTCTAACTAGGACACATGACAAATTTGATATCAATGACAGTTCCGATTCAAAGAGGCAATTCAATTTACTAATTGAAATATCTTAATAAGCCGTTGTAATATCCTAAATCCACTGCTAAAAGAAAAATAAATGACAAAAAATAAATAAATAAATGAAAAAAATGTTGTCTGATTTTAGTAAGAGTTAGGGGATTAAAATGATAGTTGATTATGGAGTTAGAAAAACATATTACGATTCACGTCTTAAATTTCACCCTGTATATATTATTATTACTACAAAGAGATTTAACTTACCATAGTCATCCTGTGAGCCCAGTTTAGGCATGGAGCTTTGTCTGTAGTTTCTTTGACGATGCTTCTTAGCGTTTAATGTCGAAGTTCCAGATATGGAATTTTCTGAAACAAAATCAATTCTTACTTAAATCTGTGGTAAACCTTATTACTTAAAACACTTTTTCGATCAGCTTTATTTTTTATTTAGTAATAGAAAACACGTTTTCCCTAAAACCTTTCAAGCTTTGTCATTCTAATAAAATATACATGACTTAATGCAAAGGTTTTTTTGCGGTGTGATGCCCTTTAAATAAAAATTGAACTCAAAAATTTTGTTTTCGCAATACGAAATAAAAAACCTTGTTAGCTTTTTTAACAGGTTTTTCTTTTAGATTAGGAATGAAATACGTTTCTGAGATTGAAAAGATTTTGTTTTATAAAATGTAATTGCTAAATTAAAGTTGTTTTCGTATTGTAACTGCACCTTATTATAGTTCACAAAATTGTAGTCTATTTTAGATTTTGCGCCAAGTCAACATAATTTAAATAATTAGGTATCATTCTGAGACTGCGCTTCCAATAGAGATGAGCGAGAATGTGTTGCGAAGAATGTGTTTTTAACATCCAATAGAATCATTTTATTTACTTATCCTCGCGCATCTCTTGGTTCTAAACAAACACATTCCTCGCAACGCATCCTCTCTAATCTCTGGTAGAAACGCAGCCTTTAATCCATTTTTTTCATTGACCTTTTACTTGTAAAACGTGTAACACGTATCGACTTATATCTTAACATTGATATATCGTCAAATATGAATATTGTACATGAGATTTAGCTTCAGATAAAACGAACACAGCTCAACATTAATCTCATAGCGCACCCACACAAGAATACATACCCAAACCTTTAAATTATAAAGTTGAATATCGCGTGTGAGTGTAGGCAACATTTTGCCAATAGCTGTATGTTCGCAGTTTGAGGGTTTAATGATTATAGGGTTAATTCTTAGTGAGCCCCGGGCGAAACTGCGCTGAAGCGCCTAACTTGAAATCAAATGTGTGGTGGAAGTCATAAACTTGTTGTTGTATTAATATGTAAGTATTTATTCAGTTTATTTAAGCTCTAGCATCTCACGGTCTACTAATACTGGTACCTACAAATTAACTTCAAAGAAATTTAAAACATTTTTAACTGGAACGGTTGCATTTCTATTGTTTTTTTTTTTTCGACTTTAAAATAAACGAAATTTGATCCTTATTTGTTTATCTGTAGCACTGATATGTAATAAAGAACGAGATACACAACAAGAAGTTTCTCGGTTAGTTTTATTAGATTTTAGTCAGTGATAAGTTAAAAATTTTGAAGTGTAATTTTTTCGGTAAATCTTGTTTGTAACTGTACTTCTACTTATATGATCCGTCGATACAAATTTCACAGTCAATTTATACATATTGTATGGTAGGCCGCTAGAGGTCAGTCTCGTTTTTGGACGTAATTAATAAATTGTACATTAACGACTGTGAGTTTTCTCTGCTTTAAACTATCATATAATTTAATTCCTTACAAATTACGACAGATCTTGATGATTAAATCGTGATGAGAAGTCGGTTTCCCGAAACCGTTTATCAGCGGTAAACCAAGCGAAAAAGCGGTAAAGCGGTTGTTTTCATTGCAAGAAATTGTTTCAAAGTTCTCTTCTGAGCACAGATTCTTTGCTGTAGGTATGGTTGATGAAACTGGGCAATAGTATACTACAGAATACGGTGTACTCGCTATCGCTTATGTCCTGTGCCAACACGATAATAAGTAAGAGCGTATGAAGGCAACTTGGTTCGTAGAACTCACGACTTAAGTTTTGATATTTATAACGCGCCGGCCAGACCTGCCGAGTAAGTATTTAAATTGTAAAGATAGCTTGATGTAGAGAATAGTTAAAGCAAGGCGGTGAATTTTAGCTACGTAGGTATTAGGGTGGATTAAATTTTCATGTCACTCGTAGGTTAAAAGTGTCAAAAGCCATGGACCGTAAGTCAGGAACAGATTTCATGACCGCGTCCAAGGCCCTTGTGAAGTGGTTAAGGGCAATGTATAATTGTACAATGAAGACTCGTGATGCCGCTCCGTTAATTACACTAGGCGCCGCACTTACTTATTCCCGGTAGAAACGGCTGGTTTTGTGAAAATAACTGGTATTGTCATGCCATACTTTTAGTACGTTAATTTTGTCTTGTTTGAATTTGTTTGAAAGTCTATTGGTCTAAATATTATCATCTACGCCTATGTTAAAACATCCGGATAATACGGATAACTCGAATAGTTTGAATACAAATTACTATTCGAAATATGTATATCGAATTACAAGCCCTAGTTAAAACTCAATTTTGTGTAAGTAGATGTGCCAGCCATTATTTTTCTACTACAGCTGTTATTAAAAACGAGCAGTCATCCTGTCGGGTTCTTCACCAAAGTGACTTAAAGAACTTCAGACTTAAAACATAATTATTTTACATGTTTTTTTAAAGTGGGGCATTCCACTCATACAATAGTATGTTATTCAATCAAATACAAACACTGAAAACATTGAAAAAATAATCAACCCAGCAGGATTTTAACCTCACATCGATACGCCTTACCGGGGCTCGATCGCTTTACCAATTAAGCTATGGGTTCAGTTACTGAGTTGACGAAATTCTCAATGCCTTCAATCATCTTTTTGCATTTATTTTTACATCGACTTTATAGCAGCCGTAAGCGACATCTAGGTGCTAACTACTACAGACTTAAAAGTCAAGAAAAAGAAGATTTGTAACCAACCTCAGGCAGACTAATTCATTACTGCAAAGAAATCACCTCTGGCGGTAACTAAGACCCAAAGCCCGTTTCACGAAAGCTTAAGTAAATTGTAACTTGTAGAACGGAAGTTTATTTCTAATAAACGGAATTAAAAAGAGATTTCCGTTCCATTTGTATTACAGTTTGTTTGCGTGAAACCGGGCGTAGGTACCTGAAATTAGTCAAGTGATAATCGTTTATACATATGTTTATTATTTAAGGTACAAAATAGGTATAGGACAAAACTTAAATAAACTAAAATTAACTTAATATATGATTTCAAGCTCACATGGTCATTCACATTATAAATATTATTCGAAACGGGATGTGTGGGTAGACCACTAAAACTCGCTCAACGTTAGTTACTCCGTGATGATGGTGCATGCAACTGCGCCGAAATATCGGGTGCTCATAAACTCAAATATACATGGTAAATACCCCGTTTCGAATAATATTTATAAAATTAACTTACTTAAAAATACTAAAAACTAAACATCTATCTCTAAAATGTGGCATAGTGCCGAGGACGCTAGCAGCATTTCCTCGCTGAACCGCAATATTAAGGCGTTGAGCCAGGAAGCTGCCAGCTCTTTTATCCCCGGTTATATCGACCAACCGTTTAGCCAACTCTCTGTAAAGTTTTTGTGCTGCTGGGCCCCATGGACCAAGAGTCTCGACTCCAATTGCAACAAAGTTGTAGTTGGCGTCGAGACTCCTGTATTTGTGCCTTTTGAGGGCTTCAGCCGCCTCCGCGCCGCGCCTACTTTCTTTGTAGTATCGTTTATTGATAACGTCATTTAGATCCCACCAAAATCATAGGTAAATGTGAAAAATAGCCTAAGTTCTAAAAATAATAGTAGGTATTTTATGAAAAGGTGCGAAGTTTGGCACTCACACTTTCGTCAATCCATGTTTTTGCCGTCACTTAATGCATTTTGTGGCCTATATAACTTGACAGTCCTTATGCCCGTGTCACGAAAAAAACGCTCCGAGCGTTTGACGCCTACTTCATGAATAAACGCTTCAAATTGGAGCGTTTTTCCGTGGACGTGACAAGAGAGCTCATACGTTTGTTTCACACGCTCGTTACCGACAGCGTCAAAGTCTGACCGATTTCGCGTGGAGCGTTTTTGTGGAACAGACATTAGGTTACTTTAGCTGACGGGATACGCAAACACTTAAAATTGAGGTATTTTTATGCAAGTTTTGTGATGAAATCAAAGCACTTGGGAGCGTGGATGTGGCATGATCTGAAGGGACATATAGTCAGGTTGTATGTGGAGATAGTGGTTTTCTCCTGAATATATCAAAATTAGGTATATACAGGGGTATAAAGTGAGGGGATATTTTTATCCAGTTTGTAAGGCAGCTGCTAGATCCCGTGCCGCTACGCGAAAATGGTCTTAGCAGCCCTTTCCTCACTTTTTATTTTTTATTTGGAAAATTATACAATCTGCAAGAAAATAGCACTTAAAAAAAAGTCAATCGATCCAGTTTCCGTCAGGGATTAAAAGTCTCTTGGGAACCAACCCGGTCAGGGCACTAGAAAAGGCACAAATCAAAGAAAACATTTTACATATATTTACCATCTAACAATTTTCGAAAAAAATAACAATGGCAATAATAATAAATTAAAAAGTTAGGAAAAGTCTTCTAAGATCAATTTCGCGTAGCGGCAATATATGGATATTGTTTGTGTTTAAGTAACCTAATGTCTGTTCCACAAACTGGTATGGACCTAGGACTGCCAATTTATGCCACAAAATGCATTTACATTTATTTTCAACCTCTTTATTGGCGTTGCCGACTGATCGTTACCGCATTTGTTTACCTACCATTTTCCATTGTTTCCCGCGCAGTTGTAGTCGAGGACAAAGAGATGTATACACTTTTGGACCTTATTGCGTTGTAATAAGGTCCAAAAGTGTATACATCTCTTTGTCCTCGACTGTACCAGTTGGGATCGGTACCAATTAGCATCGACGGGCTGTCTTGTACATGATGTTAATAAAGAAAAGAGAACCGACTTTGGTTAGGCTACACCATCTTTCTAAGAGCAAATGCCCGAGCTACTTTAAAAATAACGGATTCATGCGGAGGACGTCAAGAGGTATCCATTTGTTGTATACCAAAACCTTCTCCCAAATGAAACAAATACTTTTCTGAAAACGGTTCGGTTCGGTTTAGCCAAAAGCGAGATAATCGCAGCCAAACATACACACATACGGGTAAAAAGTCGTTTAAAACGTATTGATATGTCGGTTTAGTAGTCAATATCAACCTACCTCTAGTATGTAGTTAGAACTATCATGCGCTATATTCCTGGGTGCCATGTTGCCTGGTGAAGCTGCTATCGCAGTTCTCCAGCATATGACGTCCAGGACGCAGGATGTTTTTAGAGTAGGCTCAAAATTGTAATCCTAAAAACATTTCGTGCAGATGTGGCTAGTGACTTGTTACCATTGCAATTGACTGCATTCGATGTGATGGATGGATGAAGGTCTGCTGCTATTGGAATTGCATTGGACCGGCAATCAAAAGATGTGGGTTCAGATCGTATGATTCGTATTATCGTATGACAGTAAGTAAAAAATATTGATTCTCATCTCATCTCAAACACAATGGTAAAACAGTTAACAGGGGTTGTCCGGTGCGTTCCAAACTAGGCTAAGCATGTATCTTTGAGTGCACCATTTGTAGCGGTTATAAAACATAAACATTAATTAACTAAGTTCAACCTGAGTGTTTGTGTGTAATTTGTGTAGGTGTCTGTGTATGTGAGTAGTGTGTACCTGTGTGACGTGAATGAGTGCGAGTAGCTTAGCTGATAATAATTAAACTGACCACAAACCAACTGTAAGTGCGTTTTGTTTTCTGTATCTTTCATTGTAGGATAGAGTGGAAAACCATTTTGATTTGAGTTTTAGAGATGCATGTTTTCAACCGACTTCACGATTTCGAAGGAGGAGGTTCTCAATTCGTCGGGATCTTTATTTTTTCTTTTTGTTATGTTCACCGATTATTCGAAGACGGCTGGACCGATCGAAAATCCTTTTTTTGTTTGAAAGAGTCACACTTGGTCCCATTCAACTTCACAACTGGTCCCATTGTCACCAGGTCAGGATCTGATCGATTGAATCCTGCAGAAATCAAGGGAACTCTTCAAATATTATAAATAGGCCTCACTGTAGTGAGTTGAGTATTTTTACAGTAGCTCGGGCATTGCCTTGTGGAAAGGTGCAGGCTAAGTGAAGTCGGTTCTTTTTTCTTTAAAATTATTAGGTCACAGATTTTGCAAACAAAATGGACATGAAGTACTCGTAGACTGGTGAAACCGATCTAGCAGTTCACCAAGCACATGACTAAGGGCTTGCAACTCCGGAATTAATTGTTTGTATGGCCAATTCCGGAATTGCGGAGTTAGCCCATACAAACAATTCTGGAGCTGCAAGCCTTACACATGACCTATACTGCCGTGTTGTTATTACCGTCTTGATATGTTTGCTAGGCAGCATCAAACTTTTTGTAAATTGGGGAAGATTCGTCAACCTACCTCTAGTATACCTGCCATGCGCTATATGCCTGGGTGCCACATGTAGCCTGGTGAAGCCATTCTCGCAGTTCTCGAGGTAGCACATGACCTCTTCCGCCGTGTAGTTGTTCCCGTCGATAACGTGGTCGTCGAAAGCGAGGATCTGATCTCCAGGATGAAGGGCACCGCATCTGAGAATGGAATGATTTTACTAACACAATCTGAAAATCTCGTATAATCGCCATTTAATATACCGGAGCGGGCAAAGTACTCAAAACATCTGAAGATGTATTTTATCGCCTTGGCAATAGAGACGTTCAGATATTAGTTACCACCTTGGCCGTTTCGATATGTCTGATGACTGTACTTACCTATATATTGACTGATTTAAGAAATAATTTGAACGACTCTTGTTTTTTCATTAAAAAAGTAGGTCTTTTTAGGGTTCCGTAGCCAAATGGCAAAAAACGTAACCCTTATGGATTCGTCATGTCTGTCTGTCTGTCTGTCCGTCCGTATGTCACAGGCATTTTACTCGGAAACTATACGACGTATATGAATACAATTTACACATAAGGTGTATTTTGTATGCATGTACTTAGTTATGTAGTTAAATTTGAAAAAAAAATATATTTTTAGGGGGGCGCTCCATACAGGTAACTAAATTTTTAAATTTTTTTTTTAACCAAATATCAACATGTGACACATCAATCGATAGGTCTTTCAAAATAATTGAGGTTTCTTTGACTATTTTGTGATTAAGTGAATATTTTCTGAAATAATCGCTTCAAAAGTCAGAAAAGTTGTGTAGCCACCCCCGTAACTTTTTAACCGTAAGTTAAAAAAATATGAAAAAATTTGAAGAGATGCGCCTTATCATATACTTTCTACGAAAATTATTTTGAACATTATCGGTTCAGCCATTTTTGAGTTATCTCCAAAAAACTTCTTCCATAGGCATCAGATACGACCTTTTGGTATTAGTTTGTTTCTTATTCACAGATAAGGTAACCACTAGATAAGCCTTACAAGGCGACTTGGGGTCACCACTCGTTGGAGTAAAACGACTAATAAATTGCGCGGGCGTCCGCCGTGCCGTTCAGTTGCGACCATGTTTTAGACCTGCACGTAGTGTGCGTGTATGCAAGTTTTTTTTTAAAATACGTATGAAAACTATTCAAAATTCTGTCATATTGTAGTGTAAGGTGGTGTGGCAAATGTTTTTAAACGTTAAAAGAGTTGGAGTTACATTCCACTTTTACTTCAAAATATTTTTTTTACTTTAATATGTTTCTAGCCAGCGGAGTTCATTTTGAATTAGTCAATTGAGAAGTAGTTAGTATGCCCGTCTTTTTTTATCATGTTAATAATGCAATGTGCTAATCCTTTCTTACGGAAGCACGTGTAGGATAGTGATGTGCGGATGATGTGTACCGGACTTATATACCGGCACCACGTACTTTCGACTTAACAAATATACAAAGAACAATAGAAAACAGAAGATCTTTGTTTTATTTTCTTTTTTCTTTTAGTTTGAGTAGTTGGTAGAATTTATAAATTTATTCTGTCGGTAGTTTTTCTTTTCATGTATATGTAGTTATAATAAATATGGGTATTAAGGGTGCCACATGAGCGTTGCTTCTATAAGATACTTTCAATGGGTGTCACATGAGAGTTGTTTTAAGTAACTTTTAATTGGTGTCACATGAGCGTTGCTTCTATGAGACATTTTGAAATGGTGTCTTATGAGAGTTGTTTTAAGGAACTTTTAATTGGTGTCACATGAGCGTTACTGCTATGAGACAAGTTCAATAGGTGTCACAGTCATGTGCGTTGCTTCTATAAGACGCTTTCAATGGGTGTCACATGGGCGTTGCTTCTATAAAACGGTTTTAATGAGTGTCACATGAGCGTTGCTTCTATAAGACGCTTTCCATGGGCGTCACATGAGCGTTGCTTCTATAAGACGCTTTCAATGGGTGTCACACGATCGTTTCTTCTATAAGGCGCTTTCAATAGGTGTCACATAGGAGTGGCTTTAAGCAACTATTAATGGGTGTCACATGAGCGTTGCTTCTAGAAGACACCTTGAATTGGGTGTCACATGGGAGTCGCTTCTAAAAGTACTTTTAATGCACAGATAAGGTAATTTTAGATTAGTCTATAAGGCGACTAGGTAAAATTTATTGGTAATACGTTTTTAAAGTAGACATATACATATTGCATTATTGTTATTTGTTATCAATTTAGTAAACAGTAAATACCTCAATCAACAACAACAAATTACGGTATGGTACGGTACAGTACTGTTTACTTGTACTACACATGTCCCATCACTACGCAACCACGTGATAGCGTGGTGATAGCGCGCGGTCCTTGAATCGACCAATCGCAGCGCCGCTATCTCCCACCCGCCCCTCACGTCTTCCGCAAGATTTGGTGACTCGCGGCGCGAACAAAATGAGCAACATTATTACTCTATAGGAGGTTCTCTACGTTCTTATTCCATTGAAGGTACGGAACCCTCCTATGCGTGGTCCGACACGCACTTGGCCGGTTTTTTATTTATGGTATCCTAGAGAGTCGAGTGAAAAACGAATAAATACTTTCATTTATTACATTTTATTTGCAGTAATAGTGCCATACTTATTGGCACATACTTATGTGCAGTCGAGTTCTCAAATATCTATACGATTAGGAAAATATCTGTACACACGACTTTAAACCCATAGGAATAAGGTTATGCTCATATATTTTTGTACAAATTATCGTAATAGATATTGGAGAAACTAACTAACTAAAACCGGCCAAGTGCGTGTCGGAGGGTTCCGTACCTTCAATGGAATATGAACCAAACTAATACCAAAAGGTCGTATCTGATGCCTTTGGAACAAGTTTTTTGGAGATAACTCAAAAATTACTGAACCGATAATGTTCAAAATAATTTTCTTAGAAAGTATGTGATAAGGCGCATCTTCTCAAATTTTTTCATAGTTTTTGAACTTACGGTTCATAAGTTACAGACACAATTTTTCTGACTTTTGAAGCGATTATTTCTGAAACTATTCACTTAATCACAAAATGTTCAAAGAAACCTCGATGTTATTTTTAACTCATCAACTGATGTGCAACAGTTTGATATTTAGTGATTTTTTTTTTTAATTTAGTTACATGTATGGAGCGCTACCCGTACCCGTACCGCGACCCCTAAAAATATTTTTTCTGCGATTTAACTACATAACTAAATAGCGGCATACAAAATACACCTTATGTCCAATTTTTATTAGGATACGTCTTATAGTTTCCGAGAAAAAGGCTGTGACATACGGACGGACGGACGGACATGACGAAACTATAAGGGTTCCGTTTTTGCCATTTTGGCCACGGAACCCTATAAAAAGGATAGAAAACGTGATCAAAATAAGTTAATATATTTTCTGAAAAGCAAGTCCAGTGCTTAAAGACAGCCATATAACAATAAACCTAAATAAAATGATATACATTCTTTTTTCCTCTATTATATTATAAATTATTTGCTACCTCTCAGATATCGACAATTCTTCCAAGATTCAAATAAATCAGAATCAGAAATAAATCTGAATAAATAAATCAGATTCAACAAGTGCTAAAACGGATCTTAAAGTCTAAAAACAACTTCTTACCTAAGTACCTATTACATTTTAAAAAGATTTTCAAGACTCAGTCCGGAAGCAATGAAGAAAGTTTGTTATAAAAGGATTTTGGGATCTTGATTAATAGCTTCCTTCAAAGAAGCTTCGCTACAAGAGCTGATATAGCTTATTATACCACGATCGTAAGCTGTACCGGTTCGAGCTTGAAACAAGAGCAAAAACTTAAAGTGGTGACTCTAATGGACTTAAGAATTACCGTACTTTTATTATTAGGATCAGGTCTCTTGATATTCCAATTTATATTATCAATTGACAAAATAATGAATTCTACTTTTCGTTGAACATAAGTTTTTGACACTTTTTTGTAAAACGCATATTTTAGATTTACTTAGCCATTACTTTAATTTGCTGTTGTGGCGGAAAAAGAGGCTTAATTAGGCTATCAATAGCGATAGCTTAGTTTAATAATAAGAACTGTAAATGTTCTTAACAGAAACTCAGTGGCCCTTGATTGTCTCCCGATTTGTATGAAAATAAGGCATTTACTACTGCGTTACCATCTTTTTAAATTAATCTACCTATATATTAATATTGTAATAATTTTGGTCAACAAATTCCTATTATTTTGGTTCAGGTACAATTTGGTAATACAATTGTATACACGAATTCAATGTCTATCATACTTTTTTCTGGTAATAGATTAATTCATGAAATAGTAGAATGACCCAATATATGTTCAATATCGCATGATAATTACCGATATGACATTTATATATATTTATGTTATTTATAGGAAATTTAATACATACATATATAGAAAATGATCGTACATGTTCGGCGAATAGTTACCCCGCGGCAAAATCATGATTGAGTAGATTGCAAGTCGTAATTTGCGACTAACAATCAGTCATATAATGACGTGTTATGTGGAATCTACGAATACACTGAATCTCGAAAATTACGGTTAAATATTAGATATTAGTTTCATGGATGATCGTTTTGAGTTACCGTTTTTGGGGTACCGTGGCCAAAATGGCAAAAACGGAAACTTCCCTTCGAAATCGGTCCGTATGTCACAGTCATATGACTCGAAAACTATAAGACGTATCTTAGTAAAATTGTAACTTAAAAAAGTGTATTTTGTATGCCAAACCTTAGTTTGGTAGTAAATTAATTTTAAAAAAATTGGGGGGGGGGGGATTCCATACATGTAAAATTGCGTCATTGTATATATATATACAGGGTGCCATCTGAGACGTGATCAGTTATATGTTTTTCTAACTCCATAAACAACTAGCAGTTGAATGCCCCAACTTTTACTAAAATCAGACATTTTTTTTCTTTTTTTTTTACATGTTTTTGTAATTTATTTTTCATTTGACGGGGTTTTCGGGATATTTAAACTACTTAGTAGAATATTTAAATAAGTAAATTGAATTACCTCTTTGAAATGGAACTGTCGTTAATAACAGTTTTGTCATTTATTCCGGATAAAATGTAATTTAATATTTTTTTTTTACCTTAAATATCTTATAAAACTGTTTTACACTAATATTATCACTTTTGAAAGAAAAATAAATTACAAAAACGTGTAAAAAAAAAAAAGAAAAAATATGTCTGATTTTAGTAAAAGTTGGGGCATTCAACTGCTAGTTGTTTATGGAGTTAGAAAAACATATAACTGATCACGTCTCAGATGACACCCTGTATATATATTTACCAAATATCATCATGTTGCACATCAATCGAGGAAATTTTTTTTTAACATGAACAATTAAGCGTTATGAGTTATCTTCAAAAAACCTCATTCATAGGCAGATACGAACTCTTCATAATTATATTGTCTTCGGTTGCCGCGATAGTTATTCATGAAATAAAACAATTAAAAACGGATTTTATCGCGTGTATTGAGTTTAAATTACATCCCGACGTTTCAAACACTTTACAGCGTTCGTGGTCAACGGGTCGACTGAGGAAAAATCTTCATAATTATTTTGTTCTTATTACATAGAAGGTACGAGCCCTCCATTATGCGTGGTCCGACACGTACCTGGCCTTTTTTTTCAATCAGGTGTTAGAAATAGTAGTTTATGTAACTGTTACGTAATAACGATCACTCGTGTGATCTTATTATGAAACTCACCTGCGGCTCGTTTCATAAAACCACACTCATGTTTTAAGGCCTAATTACGTACAGTTGCATACACTGCTTTATCTACACTCATATTATTTATCTAAAATGCCGTATTCGGAAACCATAGAATGGCCGCCATTGCACCGCCGTGGCCAAGTCTCGTGTGCCGGCGGTCGCGCGGGCGCGTGTCGGGCTGTCGGCGGATCCCCGGGAGGGTGCAGGTGTACTATCGGGTTCATAATTGCATGGCCAATTTATGAATGAATTCATTGATAAATTGACCATGCAATTTTGAACCTGATGGTACATTATGTTATCAAAACTCATAGCACATCAATAATTGAGCATGAAAAGTTAAAATTACGTTACTGCTACGGATAAAAAGCTTATCATAGTAAAATCGGTCGTGGTAATGCTAGCCATTGCCTACCGTTTTCGAACACGTTTTAGAGAACTTACAATATGAGTGTAGATAAAATAGTTAGAACGCTTTAAGTTGTTCGAATTGTATAAAATATTATAACATTTTTAAAATCTTACCGTTTTTATTGAATTCTCGTCAGTATTGGTTAATCTGTAAGACTATAAATTCAAATACGAGTAGGCCTAGTAACATAATTTTAAGTGTCGCATGAGGTATAAAAGTTACATAACTTCAATTTGACATACTCGTAACTTATGTCTTACTAGCGACCTGTCCCGGCTTCGCACGGGATAAAAAATGGTTATTGTGGGTTATCCCTAAGAGATAGACATATACCATCACAGAATTTCTTGTAGACCTTTTTAAGGTGTAAAATACTGTAGTACATTATATTGATCTATCTCGTAGGGTTCAGCCAGCGTTTGCAATATAAGCGCAAAAATGTGTTTATTTACGACATCACATTAGAAACCTCTCAAATTATCAGTGTTTCTCTACTATATTGCGCATGTATTATACATATAAACCTTCCTCTTGAATCACACTATTAAAAAAACCGCATCAAAATCCGTTGCGTAGTTTTAAAGATCTAAGCATATATAGGGACAGACAGCGGAAAGCGACTTTGTTTTATACTATGTAATGATGTCATTACATATAGTTTGATAGAGGCGTGAAAACTTGTAGACAAAGTGAGCTTAAACTTAATTCAGGCACTGTCTACACAAGTTATGAAAGTTCCAAATTGGGTTACAACATTATTGTGTATGTAACTACGTAACTAGCAAACGAGGAGTCAATTTGAACAATAGTGTATTATGTACCCACGTTTGGTACGGCAAAAGTACTAACTAACTACTGACATTTTGTTGTGTGTTGTTAAGTTGCTTTAGATGTGGGTGTGTAGGTGTGCAGTTTCAGCCACTATTGTATAGAAAATCTTTTCTACGAGTGTTTAAAACAGGAAATTGGGTAAGAATTGTCATTTTTTTAGCCTCACATATTTTAGTACCTTACATAACTTTCTAGGTAGGTAGACCAAGACGGAGATGGCAGTAAGACCTGGACACATATGTTGAAGAAAGGCGGGAGTGTGCATTAGACAGGGCCGAATGACGGGAAAGAGGGGAGGCCTTTGCCCAGCAGTGGGAAACCTTACCAGGCTAATATAAAAAAAAAAACATAACTTTCTATAGGTTAGTCGGAAGCTCTTGTGCAAAAACTAATCGGCTATTTTAGTTAGTTGTACCTACTTATACGAAGAATCGGATCCCGGAATCCCTCTTATGGCTAAGGGTCAAAGAGACAAGGTGTATTTTAATTTTAAATACATTAAAAATGGCCATCGCCATCCAACGTGGTAACGCGGCAAGTGTGATGGGCACCTTTGCGCCCGGGACAACTCGTGGGGGCTTATTTGACAGTACGTAGACATAATTTTTAATTTTAATTGGACTGCTATTTTTATTATTACTTTGGACATGTAGGTAATATTTTGTGACATTATGAATACTCAATAAAAATACTAGTATTTGAAAAAACTGAACCCATTAAAAATATAATCTATCTTAAATATGACTCCAACACACAACAAATATTGAAGTTGTATTGCAGTTGCATATCAATATTTTTCAAGCAAAATCTAATATCTATGATTCAGATGTTTAGGCGCTATCTGTATATATTGCGTAGTTAATGTGCCGTATTCTAATTTTAAAATATATAAACAATACATTAAAGACACAATCTTTCTCAAACATAACTCCAACATACAACAAATATTCAAAGAATATTGAAGTTGTATTGGAGTTGCCTCGGAATTATTTTCAAGCAAGTTCTGATATTTCTTATTCAGGCGTTTACGTGACAGCTGTATTGCGTGGTTAATGCATTGGAGTTGTATTGAAGTTGGATCGCGTCTGAACTTGTTTTAAAGTTATAATACTTATAATACGGCCCATGATGCCGTTACCTAACTTAAAATAAAATACATTACAAATACAATCTATCTCAAACATGACTCCAACACACAATAAATAATCAACCAATATTGAAGTTGTATTTGAGTTGCATCGGAATAATTTTCGAACAAATTCTGATATTTCTATTCAAACGTATAGACGCTTGCTGTATTGCATAATTTGCATAGTTAATGCATGGGAGCTTTATTAAAGTTAGATCGTCATATCTAAACGTTAAAAAGTCTGAATACAGCCCCAAGTAAGTATCATAAAGAGTACAGTCACCGGCAATAGTATCTTCCTACATGAAGGCCACAAAAATATGTGACACGCTCTTATTTGTAGGGACATAAGAGCGTGTCGCATATTTTTGCGGCCTTCGTGTAGGAAGATACTATTGCCGGTGACAGTACATGCTCTAGTAAAAAAAACTCACCTGTCACTTATACTGGCCGGCAATATACTGTCAATATAAACGGCATTGCAGTTCCCAACTCTCTGATACGTGTCCGATCCAGAGCTGTACACGTCATCACAGTACCTCTGGTTAGCCAGGAACAACCCCAAGTCTTCATTGCAAGGTCGCTCAATCTCTATTAGGAGGGGCCCGGTTGCTAGCTTGACTGACTCCATGATGGAAACGTCATATTCAATGGTTAGGCTCGTCATTTGGGGGCAGTTCTGGAGGATCTGGTGGACTTCCGATAGAGTCTTGTTTGTGAGGGAGATCTGTGAACAGCAAAATATTACTTTAGTATTATGTAAGAAGCATCTTGGAAGAGGAAGACCCCCTGAGACAGGTGGTCCACTATCAAAAGGGAACTGAAAGCGCGGAATTTAACCCCCACGACATCCATAGAGCATCCTGGCGCCGCCGTACAAGGAGGCCCGACCCCAGATAGAACTGGGACTAAGGGAAGGAACAAGAAGAAGTAAGAAGCCTCTTCTTCAGCGCGGTGTATAGTTACTGGGTTAATTTTTCGACGCATCTTAACACTTCTTTCTTTCTTACTTTTATTACATGGCGGTAAATGAAGAGCTAGCCACGTTAGATATAACACGATAGTGAGAGCAATGAAACCCCTCTAGTAAGTTTGCTATATTATGCTTATTTCTAGATCTGGACATCTGTAAAGTGGTGGAGGTCAAAGAATGCAAACCACTTTGAGAAAACAAATCCTAGATTTCGGGGTTTCATGCAGTTTTATGGAAAATTATATAAATACTTAAATTATATCATTGCCAAAAGTTTCTGTTGGGGAAAAGTAGTGCCAAACGACGTATAATGTAATTCATAGTTTGTCGCCTACTGTTTTTGTTTCCGCAATGTTTTTTGTTCGAATGTTAAAATACAGGCCTTTATAACTGAGACAATTTCGGCAGATTTTACCTATTTTGGTATTACTATTTTCCAATTTAAAAAAAATCTCACTCTGACCTCCACCCGTTTAAAGATGCCAGATGCCCGGATCTAGTAGAGCAATCTTACCAAATGAGTTTGGTTGCTCTCATTATTGTGTCATATCTGACGTAGCCAGCTCTTAGGCCATGGTTTTTATTGAAAGATCTTTCGATTCTATTCTCCAAACGAGTAGCATCATACAATCAATTTAACTCAAATACAGGTGTATCTTAGTTTAAATTAGTACGAGCGGGGCCGCCTTATGTGACGAACATGTAAAGTTTTATGCTTCATCTTTTAGTTGACTAGACTTAACGTGAATGACTAGACTTAAGGTGGACAGGAAACAACAAAATGCCTGGGCCCTCTGGGCAAGAGACGACCAGGAAGGCCCAAGACAAGATGGGTTGATAAAATAGTGAAGGCAGCCGGCAGAAATTGGATGACCATTGCTACTAAGGCATGCTTAGGGTATTGCTTGGAGAAGGACAAACGCATCAAGTTTGTCCAGCACCGGAAGAAGTCGCAACTGCCACTGAAGGCCGCTATCCGCGGTCTTCCCGCAAGTACCACCACTCAGTCTATCACTGAGGGCTGCGCCGCCCTCGGATACAAGGTAGACCATGTAAAGCTCATCTCCATAGGTCGAGGACGAGGAGGCAGCGTGTTCTTCGTGAAGCTGTTCGGGACGGAGAAGGAGAACCCGGGCTTCATGGACATCACCGAGCTCGGCCACATCACGGACAAGATCCGGGTGGAGCCCTGGCGAGGCAAACGTGGGCCCCCGCAATGCCATCGCTGCCAGGGCTTCCGCCACTCATCACTCGGCTGCCATCGACCAACCGTCTGCGTAAGTTGCGCAGGCAGCTACTGGTCGCACGCCTGCACGCACCCCAAGGACGAGCCGGCACTCTGTGGTAACTGTTGGGGGGACCACCCAGACAACCACAAGCAGTGCCCGGTCTACCTACAGGAGCTGCGCAACTGGCAAGCGGGAACCAGGTCTCACTCCCGCCGCCAACGCCAGCGCCGCGGCCCTGCTACCAGAGCACCGGACACGCCGAACCAGGTAGAGGACTCAGCTCAGGGCTCTCTCATGGCGCCTGGGAACCCTCCCAGGCTCCGGACAGGAGGACAGAGGCGACAACAGCAGCAGCAGCAGCAACAGCCACGCACCAAGAGGCCGCAGCGGCCCCGCAGCGAGCCTACGCTCGCAACGGACCCGGTAAACAACCAGCAGCACGCGTTAGCTCAGCAGCTAACAAACATCACCACCGCACTCGCCGCGGCCATGGAGCAGTTTACAGAGGCCGTCTCCAAACTCTCCAAATCTGACTAGGTCCAAGCCGGCTCACCCCCACAGCAGCAACTGTAAGTTTTTTTTTTTTTTTTTTTAATTTATTTATATATTCAAATAACAACTTAGATTTTGTACATGTAGATTCTCGCCAAACTGTTACGATTGATGGCGAGAGGCGCTCTGTTTTATACTTTAACAATTTAACCTATTAAACTCATCTTATATTTAAATTTCTTAAAAATAAATACAAACTAGCATGCTCATAACATAAATCAGGATAATTTGAGAAGACACTCTTTTAGTCTAGTTTTTATCATAGATTTACTTAATTTAGGACTTTGTCGTAGTAAGCTAATGCTATTACATATTTTTGGTACAAGATATTTTGAAGTTCTTTTGCCATAATAATTTCCCATCTTTGGCTCTACTAACTTTTTCTCTCTAACACTTCTAGTACTATATTTATTGCTAATTGACACTTTGTACTTTTCATTGTAATAATGCTCTAAACCTAATAAGTATGTGACTTTTTTATCTACGGGTAAAATTTTACATAAGGGAAATAGTTTATCATAATCGTGTTTACAATCTTTCTTAACCTTTTTACTAACTAAGAATTTAATCAGTCTTGTTTGCAAATTTCTTATATCTCTTATGTATGTAATGAATGTTCGCCCGTATACAACTAGACCATAGCTAATAAGTGAGTCGGCAAGGGCGTAATAGACGACCATTAGTGTTTTCTTATTCAATGTTCTGTTTAATTGGTGGAATTTGCCTAGAACAGATCTTAACCTGGTACAAACCTCGTAAATATGTATGTTGTTTGCAATTAAAGTTTCTATCAATAGTTAAACCTAAGTACTTAAATGCTTCCAAATATTGTAATTTATCACAATTACAATTATTTTTATATATATGCAGGCAATCATAGGTATGCCCTATTATATCTAAATTTTCTTTAATCACCTTTTTGGCAGCTTGATTATACGGCGAGTGAATATGCATGCATTTGGTTTTTTTGAAATTTAAGATGATTCCGTCTGCCCACTTAGTAATACTTTCAAAGTCCTCTTGTATGCATGCTTGCACCTCCGTTATATCTTTCGCGGCATAAAGTAGACACATGTCATCTGCGTACATAAATACCTGGGACCATTTTACGACGTTTGCTACACTGTTGACATGCATCACATATCCCACGGGACCAAACACGGATCCGGTCGGCACTCCGAGCTTCACCTCGGCATCCTGCCCCGTTTCCCCCGCGATGCTCGTGCGTATTTTCCTGCCTGTCAAGAAACTTCTAAACCACTTATTCGTGGGACCACGAATTCCGCATTCATCCATCGCCTGTAGTAAAATATCATGATCCAAAGTGTCGAAAGCCTTTTTATAGTCTATAAACAGAGCTATTAGCTGCTGACCCGAGTCCAAACAGTCGTTTACATAGTCCGCAAACCCCGTTAGAGCCGAAACAGTGCTGCGTCCTTTACGAAAGCCATGTTGTGAGTCTGAAAGTATATTATGACGCTCTAAGAATTCACTGACTTGACCGACGACAACTTTTTCGATAACTTTATCCACGACAGACAGAATCGCGATAGGCCTATAATTTCCGTATTCGAGATGGTTTCCAGACTTATATATTGGCCGTATAATTGTAATTGTAAAGTAGTTTGCTCGCAAGCCACTCTCGATCTTTTACGGCCTAAAAGAGAAAGAGTTACGAATTGTATATTGAAACGCGAATTCTCTAACGGGAAAACGAACGAGCTCCGTCATTTTCTTCACAGCCAGAACATCGACATCATGCTCATCTGCGAGACGATCCTGAAGCCCTCGCAGCATCTCAAAATCAACGGATACCAGGTCTACCGCCTAGACCAGGCGAATCCTCTCAACGCACACACATGCAGAGGACTAGCCGTCCTAGTGAAGAGGACGACGGACGAGGACGTCGGGTGGACCCGCCGCCGCAGCCGACTACCCTCTCCACCTATGGGGTAGATATCAAACTAGTCGGACATGATCTGCGTTTGTTTGCTATTTACAGACCCTGCGGATACTGCGACGCCACCGACATCCGCAACGACCTCCAGGCGCTCATAGTGGACTCCCCCGTGCCGCATCCTGGCCGGGGATTTCAACGCCGAGCATCCCGCTTGGAATTCCTCCGCCTGCTCGCAGCCGGGCAGGCGCATCTACGAAGCCGTGGAAGAGCTCGAACTAACAGCGGAGGGGCCCTACGAGCCCACACACTACCACTTCGACGACAGGTGGCGCAGGGGTACCACCATTGACTTTGCGATCTCTCGCGGAGTCAATGCTGTCATGCGCCACGAGGTATTGTATGATCTCACCTCAGATCACCGCCCGGTGCTGCTGACTATCGCCGACGTGCCCACCACGAGGCTCACCAGAGGTCCCAGCCGCCGCTACAACTGGGAAGCGTTCGCAGAAACACTGGTAAACACTCAGAGCCCAGCACTCGACCACCACGCAGCTAACGCGAGTGCTACATCACATGGGACAAGCCACCAACAAAAAGGAACACACCGTGGCCGTGGATCTAGACATGGAGAAAGCTTTCGACAGAGTCTGGCACGACGGTCTAATCTACAAACTTTCTCTGTCCACAGCTCCCCGACGCATCGTGAGAACATTGGCATCCTTCCTGGCAGACCGACGCTTCCACGTGCAAGTGGAGGGCGCCCACTCCCTTGAACGCCCAATCAGAGCGGGCATTCCACAAGGGAGCTGCCTGTCACCGGCCTGCTACGCTCGCTACACCGACGACATACCAGGCGTTGGCGACGCCAAGCTCGCCCTCTTCGAGGACGATGCCGCCTACTACACGTCGTCATTCAAGATTGCACACGCAGTCCAGAAGATCCAGCCGACGCTCGACGCCCTCCCTGACTGGCTCTCCAAATGGAGACTATCAGTCAACGTGGGCAAGACGCAAGCCATTATTATTACTAATGCCATTAAACTGCCTCCTCCTCCTTCTCTCTTAGGTCAGCCTCTTGTATGGTCGCCCACAGTGAAATATCTGGGGGTCACCATCGACAAAAGGCTCACGATGACGCAGCACGCCGCGAGAACACGCCGCCGAGCCCTGACCGCCCGCACGAAATTATACCCCGTGTTCAACAGTAAGCTCCCTGTACGGACCAAACTCGGACTGTATAAAGCTTACGTTCGAACACGACTTACCTATGCCGCACCTGCCTGGTATTCTTTCTGTTGCAGGACAAACAGGGAGAAGCTAAGACGGCAAGAGACGATGGCGCTACGCATCCTCACCAAGGCACCGAGACGCAAGAGGAACGCCACCATCGCCGAAGAACTACAGTGGGAGGGCCTGGAGCAGTTCGTAGTCAGACTCGCGCGGGTCATGTTTGACCGCGCGGACAACTCTGGCTACGAACACCTCCAGAACATCGCGCCCCACTACATCAGGCTTCCCGAGCGCAGGGCCCGGGCTCTATCACGGGCCCTGCTACACCTCGGATAGCAGCAGACGCCAGCACCGCGGCTGGGCCATCTGGCCCGCCGCGGACACCGCCGCCGCGGCCGGGCCATGGGGCCCGCCGCGGCTCGCCGGGACAAGAAGCAGATGACATCACTGCGGCTGGGCCACCGGGCCCGCCGCGGACACCGCCGCCGCGGCTGGGCCATCGGGCCCGCCGCGGCACGCCGAGACTCGCGTCGAAGCAGATGACATCACCGCGGCTGGGTCATCGGGCCCGCCGCGGACACCGCCGCGGCACGCCAGGGCTAAGACACGAAACAGATGACATCACCGCGGCTGGGCCATCGGGCCCGCCGTGGGCCGCACCTGACACCATCGCTGCGGCAGGGCCATCGGGCCCGCCGCGGCCACACCAGACGTCAAGTCGTCCTCAAAACGACGACGAGCGACCATCCCACCGCAGTGGGATGCGATATGACACAGGAGTCATAGCAAAAATGCGGGCACTCCAACCCCTGCCCCCATCATAAGAGGAGCAGCGGACTTGACGGAGGAATTTGAGGGAAATATGTTAGTTTCCATACGCCTCGACATGCCTACAGAGATGCTCAAAATGCTTCACTGAATTGAAAAGATTGATCATATATAGTTCATTTAAATAACTCACTCGTGAACGACCCATATCTAATGCCTACTTCTACGTGCAAGTTGGAGAAAGGTTCTTAAAAGTTAGTTAAGTTCTCGGAATTATCTGGAAATTTTCACAAGATATAAAGGAAGCTTCCACTTTAGAAATGGAAACTTTCCGATATCAAATATCCGATATACCTACTAATTTTGGTAAGTGTCCGTCAGCACATCGACAGTTCGTCTGCGGCCCCATTTACACATTGATTAGTGTTAAGTGCGAGTTCATACTTTTTTAAATGAAACTATTAGCAAACGAGCAGACGAGCCGCCTGATGGGAAGCGGTCCACGTAGCCCATGAACATAAACAACATCAGTAGGGCTAGCATGACTTACATTGCCGCGCGACTCTCCATACTTCAGGCGCGACTAGAAGTATGAAGTCGCGCGCGACAACGCATGTTATATGCTAAGCCGCCAGGAGCCGCCTATGCGTTGCCGACCTTTGAGAGCCCTGTACGCCGGCTTCTTGAAGAACCCCATGTCAAAGCGCAATGGAAACACCTCGGGAGGCAGCTCATTCCACATTCTGCGCGTTCTAGGGAAAAACAAGCGAGATGTCCGTTTGTTTTTGGTATACCAAGTGTCTAGTAAATGAGGATGAACTTTGTTTCTTGGCGTGAGGTGCGACATTTGTTACTAAAGAGAAGTAGCAAATGTATGAACTCGCACTTAACACTAATCAATGTGTAAATGGGGCCTACAAGTAATAAAATATGGTAAACGCACATAGAGTCAAAAATCTTTAAATGAGATTATTTTTGCAGGATTTTGGTTCTATGTATATATATACCTATGTATACCTATTTAAAATTACTGATGAAGTATCAACACCATTGTAATTGGTTGAAAATTTGTCAGCAGTAATTACAAAATGTATTAACTAAATACTAGCTTGTAAAATATTATTTTGCATTAATAAATACAAAGCAGCCAGATTGCACATTTCAATCATGCGTACAATTCGTAATTACATCGTGGTAAGCATAATATTAATATACTTATCATATTTCATGTTTTATCTAAAACTATCCAGTAATTCACGAATATGAAATTCAATTCTTAATTATTTTTACATGTTTTTAAAGTGGGGCATTCCACTCATACAATAGTCCAAGTCCTGTGTCCAAGTTGTGTGTCAATGGTTCAAGTCCTGCTGGGTTGATTATTTTTTCAATGTTTTAAATGTTTGTATTTGATTGAATAACATACTATTGTATGAGTGGAATGCCCCACTTTAAAAACATGTAAAAATAATTATGAGTTGAAAGCAGCGCCATCTATATATTTCCGTTGTGACACTTGCGATAGGTTCGGCGGGAAGGGTATCTAACTCTAGTAGTTAGCACCTAGATGTGGCTTACGACTGCTGTAAAGTCGATGTAGATCAAAATAAATGCAAAAAGATGATTGAAGGCATTGAGAATTTCGTCAACTGAGTAACTTGACCCATAGCTTAATTGGTAAAGCGATCAAGCCCCGGTAAGGCGTATCTATGCGAGGTTCAAGTCCTGCTGGGTTGATTATTTTTTCAATGTTTTCAATGTTTGTATTTGATTGAATAACATAGTATGAAATTCAATTAATTTGTTATAAGTATTGTTCTCGTTGAGTAAGTTAAATTAATTATTATTGATCCTAGCGTTTGTCCCGGCTTGGGGTCCGCTTGACAACATAATCCCTTGAATTGGCGTAAGCACTAGATTTTACGAAAACGACTGCCATCTGACCTTCCAACCCAGAGGGTAAACTAGGCCTTATCGGGATTAGGTCCGGTTTCCTTACGATGTTTTCCTTCACCGAAAAGCGACTGGTAAATATCAAATGATATTCCGTACATAAGTTCCGAAAAACTCAGCTGTGTAAGCCGGTAGTAAGTTAAATTAATTAAATATTAATAATTTATTATTAATGTAATTGTGATACTACGTTACTCATACAATGTTATACTTATTACATTTTTGTATAAATATACTTTCGTGAGACATACTAACAACAATTGCTTGAAGATCGAAAGCTAGGCTCTCCAAAATATGTCGCGCGATGTGACAAAAGTGACGTGAGTGTAGCCGTTTATATTTTATAATCTTATACTTACTATATTATGACGTGATAATATTATTTATTAACATAAATCCATTTTTTCATACATAGAAACGTCTAATGTTAAAGTATAGGTACTTAGTCTAGTTTTAGTCCCAAATGTTACAATGTGAATTGTATAGGATGTATCCTATCATGTAAACAAACACTTCTCGAAGACATTATTTATTTGAACAGCTGCCAGGATGTCCAGATCTAGAAATAAGGATAGTGTAGCAAACTGGAGGGATTTCATTTCTCTCGTTATTGTGTCATATGACGGCGCTAGTACTCCGTCTATATTTCATTATGAAAGCGCGACCGCGATTAATAAAAGATAATAGTAGTTTAAGTAACAGTTGTATTGTATAAGAGGGGTCAAAAAAGGTGAGTGGCGTGGGTAACAATTTGAGCCGTAGGCGAAAATTGTTAAGAAAAACGCCACGAACATTTTTTTACCTACTTATACGACGTTGCATACAATACTTTTTCTACGAATACACTTACTTTTACATAAAATGCGAAATTGAAAACTTCATGGATATCGCAGTTATTTTGTCAACATAATCAACAATCATTTAAGTTTTACCTTTTAAAACAATATTTTTCAATAATACTAACATTACTAACACAAATACACACCGTCGTTATTTGATCAATTATTAAAGAGCTACAGAGATTAGTAAAAATACCTAAATTACTTTCAAAGTTTGCAATTTGCCCCAACAAATGAACGGGAAACGTAAAAAACTACGAACGACGGTGGTTCTTTTATTTTTTCTTTTTTAAAGTTTTTTTTTCTAAAAACGCTGCATTTATTTAGGTTTCTTAGGTTTGCAGTAATTTATTTTATATTAATAGTCGTGTTTGCACGCGATTACGCGATACTATTTTGGCGCTTTTATAGAACAAGTGTTATTTTGGGGAATAGACTAGATAGACTTTTCATCGAGTGTATTATCTATGTTCTTATAAAGGTGTTGACGAATGTATAAATGACAGATAAAAGTACAGGAGTAGAAAAAAGATATTTATTCTTCAATTTAGGCACATTACAATGCACTTATGAACGTCAGAAAGAAAAAAAAACTACCACCGGTTCCAACCCTACATCTCTGACCCGAAGAGTATTTTTTATGACCGGCAAGAAACTCGGCGGGACTTATTTTTTCAAAACAGTAATACAGTAGTATTATATCTTAAAGATACACAATAATGCGTAGTTCTATAAGAAGACATATCAAAACAGCTTGAGAGACATACAATGTACGTATTGTTTAATTAAAATAAAATAATAATAATAAAATCCAAATCTGATTGCTTCATAAAACGATTGATATGCTTTCCTATCTGAACATGTTAGATGATTTACAGTTGCGTCTGTTTACGACTTGTAAAATAAATGTCCGAGTATAGTAGTAATTTTTTAAGATGTCGGAATCTTACTAAGGAATTCTACCGACAATACAGACATGTTTAAAAAATCGTACTATACTAGACTACGACTATACTCAGTACATGTAGTTTTTAACTTATAGGTAAACATCGGTATCAACGTTCAAATTTCGTGGCACTTGGTAAGGGTCGCAAAAAAAGAAATACATAGGTATCATTGTTTTATTTATTAGTAATAAATAACATTTAATTTATTTTTATTCTTAATCGTACTTTGGTAAACTGTACATATATTTAAAGAGGTTTATATTCTTAATACGTCATAGAACCTCAATACTCATTTCATTATCCATTTGTAAAAAAAATTCTAAATGCCAAATAGGCAACAAATGTCAATTTAATTGTCATGCAAAATAATATGTGGTAAAATCTTCAACGATAATAGTTCTTAAAAACACTTACAACTACAATTTAGCATTGATAAATCTTTACCCAACTCCCTATCAGACTTGAGAAAATGGATTTGACGCAGTATACTGATTTTATATTCACTAACGAAGGTGCTTGCTGTACTATTTGCGAAATGAATATAAAAAAGAAAAGGTACAATATAGAGAAACATTTGAAATCAAAATCTCATCAAGATAAATTATCTGATTCACGCTGCCATTTACAGGATATAATACGAGATAATGCTGATTTCGAAATTAAAGACGATATCGTATATTGCAAATTGTGTAATTCGAAATTATTTCCCTCTAAATCTAGTATCGACCGCCATTTAAAAACAGATTTACACAACAAAATTCATAAAAATAATGCACAAGAAAAATTTAATAAAGATTTAACAGAGTTTATGATTTGTTCGAATATACCGTGGTCAAAATTAGACAATCCTAAATTTAGAAATTTTGTAGAAAACCTTTTAAATCATAAATATGGAAACGATATTACTGTGCCGAGTGAAACAAAAATACGAGTAAAATGCTTACCTGAATTGTATGAAAAGAAAAAAAATGAATTGAAAGAGAAATTACAAAATAAAATGATTTACCTCAGTGTTGATGAAACATCAGATTCCGTGGGAAAAAAAGTGGCAAATATTTTGATCGGAGCTCTAGATGGAACTAGTACCCAGCCACATTTATTTGCTTCTAAGGTATTGGAGGCGACTAACCATTCGACAATAACCAAACTCGTTGAGGAAACCCTTGAAGATCTTTGGGGCGATGAATACAAAAAAAACATGGATAAATTATTATTTTTTATAACGGATGCCGGTTCCTACATGGTAAAAGCAGCTAAAAACCTTGTTCAGAAATATAAAAATATGACTCATGTAACATGCATAGCACATGGATGTAATCGAGTCGCAGAGATAATTAGAAGTCTTTACCCGACCATAAACAGTTTGATTGACTGTATCAAAAAAATATTTCGTAACGCTCCTTCAAGGACAAATTTATTTCATCAAATGTGTGTAAATATTCCTCTACCACCCCGACCCGTGATAACAAGATGGGGAACATGGTTAAATGCTGCCTCATATTATCACATGCATTATGATAAAATCAAATCTGTCATCGATGCCTTAAATCCGCGTGAAGCGAGTGCAATTTCTAAAGCAAAAAAAATTTTCCGTAACTATTCGTCGATACACACTTTAGTATAATTGCTAAGTCAATAAAATTATTGGAGGATCCAAAACTGAGTCTAGCAGAATCATTAAACATTGTTTATGGTTTGCAAAAAAAAATATCAACGTTAAGGTTACATCAAAATGCCAGAAAAGTTTATTTTAAATTAAAAAGTGTATTAAAGAAAAATCCTGGTTATAAGACTGTACAAATAATTAACCAACTATCTAAAAACAACGAGGCTGAAATACCAGAAAGTGTAAATAAAAACTGTGTGCAAAATTTTCAATGCTTGACATACCTTCCTATTACCTCAGTCAGCGTGGAAAGATCTTTTAGTCATTTAAAATGGATATATTCTTACAGACGTCAAAGATTGACAGCAAAATCTATGGAACAAATTTTAGTGATCTATTCTAACTCGTAAAATATTGTATGCCACACCTGGACATAAAGTGGCTTTTTCCGCACGCTACGCGTACGGATAGAGCCGCTTTCTGGCCAAATGTGCACATATTTTTCCAACACGGGAGGTAATAAAGAAAGCCCTCGATCGCATAATTACGTCCCTCGCTTGCAGCTTGGGCCGCAACAATTGCGATTGCGCGGCCTTTCTTTGTTTTACCACCCTAATTAGGAAATGTACTATTTAGGGGCTTTTTTATTTACATATACAAAATAAAGGTTAAAAATACTAAGTGATTTGTTTGTATTTATTTTTCTGCCAACCGTACATTGCCACGAAATTTGAACGTTGATACCGATGTTTACTTATAGGACGGCAAGAATACCTAAAGGTGTCATGACTATTCGTGCCCACAGCGCCCTAAACACCTAAAGTCAGTGTCAATAGAAAATAAAGGTAAACAACTATGGCTGACTGATTTTCTATGGAAAATGGCATTTAACACATGGCATTTTTACTGAAATATAAGTAGTTATTTATATTCGTCCAAGCCGGCCAACCCTACATACAAAACCAATTCTTTTCGCGTGAAAAATTTTTTTTTTTAGTTTTTCGTAATTAGAGCTATATACAATGCAGCAATGTATATTTAGCAACAATGTATATTTTATTTATATGATCTAGTTACCTTCCTTTCAGTATTTACACACCGGGGGGCAAATTCTCTACAAAATGTATTTGATTCGTGTACATAATTGTTCCTAATTGTTTCTTTTTTTTTTCCTTGTTGCTTGTTACTTTTTATTTATTTATTTTCTTGTCTGTAGTTATGTCGTCACTCGTTAGTCATAAGTTAGCTACAAGTTAGGTCCCCACTGAAAATCAGCGCCGCGGCTTGCCGTGGCATTACGCCTAATTGGACCCGGGGTATGTCCTTAAACTACGTCCGGACTTGGGTATGTCCTTAAACTATACCAAAAAGAGAGGTATGGGCACTGCGAATGGAATCTCGCTTAGTGTGGTAGGACACGTTCAGTGAATGTCATCTCGCTCAAATCTGGAGCAGAGCCCGACGGGAAGTACCTCCACCTTACAGAAAACCACAGCCAAATAGCACTAGACCCTACTCATAGTGTTGTGTTCCTGCTGGTGAGTAAGGTTGCCAAAGAGCTCAAAGAGGACCCAGTGTGTTGACGATGAGGGACCCTCTTGTTCCTTTAGCCGTCAACACAGTGAATCCTCCTTTTTGTAAAGGGTCGGCAACGCGCATGTGACTCCTGTCGAGTTACAGGCGTCCATAGGTTACGGTAGCTGCTCACCATCAGGCAGGCCGTATGCTTCTTTGCCACCGTCGTAGTATAAAAAAAAATAAAAATAAAAAGTTTACATCAGAGTGTCAACAATAGGGCATCAACGTGGCGAGCAGGTCGAGAGAGTAATCATTTTGAAATGTACATAAAATCTCTTCGTGGAATCCTGTAGTAATACTGCCTATATTACATTGGTACAACAGTATTTCCGGCAATAGGATGGCATCAACCCCTAAGGGTATCCACGTATCATATGAGCACTATAGACTCCCATGTGACTTGATTGATTGAACCATCGACAACCTTTGGCTTTGAGGGCTTTTGATATATCAATTATTAGTTGATAGTGCGTAATATGCAAGAGTAGCAGAAGAATATAATGTTCCTAAAGTTAGTTTTTATCTACACTCACAATGTAAGCCCTCTAAAATTTGTAAAACGGTATGCAAATGGCCAGCATTACAACAACCGATTTTATTATATCTGTAGCAGTAACGTAATTTTAACATTACACGCTCAAATATTGTTAAGTTATGAGTTTTAATAAAAATCCAGCCCTCCTCCCCGACCGCCGGCACAATCCAGTTGGCCATGGCGGTGCAATGGCGGTCATTGTAATGGTTTCCGAACACGATTTATAATATGTGTGTATATAAAGCAGTGTATGCAACTGTACGTAATTAGGCCTTATTACGCAACAGTTACATAAACTATATATATACAGTTCGAATCCTGGTCAGAGCATTTATTTGTGTGTTTATCACGGATATTTTGTTCCTGAGTTAAATGTGTTCTATCTATTTAAATATTTATCTATATTTATCTATTATGTATATAGTCGGCTAGTACCCACAACACAAGCCTAATTGAGCTTACTGTGGGACCAGGTTGATTTGTGTACGATTGTCCTATAATATTTATTAAATAATATTTATGAAAGAATTCAAAATCACAAGGGTTACAAAAAGGACCATTAGATTGTACTTACATGGTCGACCTTAAGCAGCCTGTCACCCGGCTTGACTCTGGACGTATTATACGCTGCACCACCAGGCCGTACATGCGTCACCACCAGCGGCTGTGCGTCCAAGGACCTGCTGTTCAGTACCAGGTCCGCGCTGCCAGCGTTCTCAGGTAAGCCTCCGCGGATGGTGACTCCTAGGGAGCCGTTCAGCTTTTCCATTGGGACCTCTGCTAGCTTCGTCGTGATGTATAGTGAGTTTTGCGATGCTGTGAACAAAGATAACAATCTATATATATAAAAGAAGAAACTGACTGACTGACTGACTGACATATCAACGCACAGCCTAAACCGCTGGGTCTAGAGATTTCAAATTTGGCACATAGGTTCCTTATAAGGTCTAGGGGAGCACTAAGAAAGGATTTTTCAAAATTCACCCCCTTAGGGGGTAAAATGGGGGTCCAAAGTTTGTACGGCGAAACAAGATTTGTTAGACTATTTTATTCGAAACTTCACAGGAGTATTCCTAACGATAAATGAGTAAACACGTGTTTCAGGTTTTTTGAAATTCAACCCCCAAAAGGGGCAAATGTGGTCACAAAGTCTGAAAATCAACATGGGTATTGTATCCTTTTTGAGTACTTATAGTACGCGGGCGAAGCCGCGGGAAAAGGTTAGTAATTTATATCTGGAGCAACGTTTCTTTTAATATTTCTAAAGTAGGAAGCCTATTTTTGTCTGATAAGATCCAGTTCGACCTAAACATATCAAAGTTAATTAATTTTAAACAGTCTTATGATGCTACAAATACTGCCAAGAGAAACAAGCTGATTGATTCCTTGCAAACCTCTACCTACAGAACGTTAAAGCGGAAAACTACTATGACCATAATTTGACATAAAGTGTCCAACGATGTCTTTCTTTAACTTTTTCAAGAAGTTGCAGCATTTTCTCATTAGCGAGTCGAGTCATGGATCAATGACGCTTCAGATATCGTCACCAAGAGCAACTCAGTCTAATGCGTAATTTATTTGTAAAACCAACTAACCGCGGAAAAAGGGGTTTTAAGAGTACTCACTATAATTAGGCATGTAGTATTCCAGGTCACCAGGTCGCCAGGTGACAGTCAGATTCATGGACCGCTGAGTCTTTTGTAGGCCGCAAAATAGCTTTTTCAGAATATTCACAACAATTTGGCCTGTATAAATAATATGTCCAACTCCAACGAAGCCCGCTCCTCAACATTGTCGACGAGTTGCAGCACTTGGTATTAAGGTAGGTCGCATTGGTAAGTCCAGCAGTGGCCATTTACACTACATATACGGTCGCCGGGTACCAGTCCGTCAGATTTGCGGGCCACTGAGTCTTATAGGACTCTTTAAGCGTTTTTGGCAGATACCATTGACACTACATATACGGTCGCCGGGCGCCAGTCCGTCAGATTCGCGGGCCACTGAGTCTTATTTATTAGGTATCTTTAGGAGTCTTTGGCAGATACCATATTAGAATACTTACCGTAATTAGGCATGTAGTATTCCACCTCCAACGAAGCCCGCTCCTCAACGTTGTCGAGGAGTCGCAGCACCTCCTCATTGGTAAGTCTAGCAGTGGAAATGCCATTGACACTGCATATACGGTCGCCGGGCGCCAGACGGTCAGATTCGTGTGCCACTGAGTCCTTTGCGAATCCCACTATGGATGGCACGATGCCTGGCTCGGAGCGACCTGCGGACAAACAAACAGATTATGTTAGCTACTTATCTTGTCTACGAGTTACAAGGTGTAATAAAAATGCTGGTGATCCGTTTAAGAACATAATTGGTTTCGTATTCTAATTATGAATCACTAAGAAAAAAAAAACATGCCAAAAAAAAATTTGGTGTTGTATGGTCGGCCGGCTGCAAAAAAAAATTTCGCTTCCAAAAAATGATTCTTCTACTTTTTCTTACCGCAATACGATACCAATTATGCCCTTAAACGGATCACAAGTATTTTTATCTACACTCATATTGTAAGTTCTCTAAAACGTGTTCGAAAACGACCGATTTTACTATGATAAGCTTTTTATCCGTAGCAGTAACTTAATTTTAACTTTTCATGCTCAATTATTGATGTGCTATGAGTTTTGAATGTTTTGATAACATAATGTACACCTGCACCCTCCCGGGGATCCGCCGACAGCCCGACACGCGCCCGCGCGACCGCCGGCACACGAGAGTTGGCCATGGTGGCGGTGCAATGGCGGCCATTCTATGGTTTCCAAATAAGGCATTTAGAATAAATAATATGAGTGTAGATAAAGCAGTGTATGCAACTGTACGTAATTAGGCCTTAAAACACTCGTGTGATCTTATTATGAAATGAGCCCTCATGTTTTAAGGACCCTTATTACGTAACAGTTACATAAACTACTATTCTTACATCCTATATAAATTCAATAAAATGATAAGAATTTTAGAAGTCCATATTTCGCTTATCCCACTTTGAATGCCATACATAAACGTCTCTCACATGTAAAGCTCACGGACGCAACCGAGCAAATATAAACCTTAATTGAACGTATGAAGGTAATTTAACTTTGACAGTGTACCTCATAACATTTACAAGTGTTCTGCTCTCCTTGGCGGTAAAAAGGTTAAAGTATAAATGGCTTCAAGAAACTAAGATTAACAAATTGAAATACGAAAATAAATTGTTGACCAAATCATTAAATTAAGATATTTGATAAAACCTCACCAAATACAGTTAATTAGTTTTCATAATTTAATCTTGTAGAATATAATTTGCGGTTAGCGGTTTGAAAAGAAAATGTTAATTACAGTAGTTTTATCAAAACTATTTATCTTTTAAAAGTAATTAGACGCAAATAGGTAAAAGAAGTACAAAGATAGGTGTTCAACTACAGGGGTGTAACATATTTGTTGCCGAACCTTTTGAAAACCTCGTTTTGATTTTGATGTGTGCAAATGGGTCACGTTGTATAAAAATATCTGACAAAATTACCAACTTTCGTTTCTCTTAAGTGTATTTACAAATGGCAACAATACTGGCTATTAATTCTAAATGGAACCCAATGCACGCTTCGATAAAATAACTATTAATAGCGTCATAATTAATAACTAAACGCATAACTAGCACGTTAATAATGTGTTGTACGTGGTCTAGTGAATTTGCAACTTTACTTCGAGTTTTGTTACAACAATAGCAGTGCTACAAATATAACAGGGTATATTATACCCAAACAAGATAGCGAGTACAAAGCAATGTTTTTTTTACTATGCACGCATCTAATCTCCGCCAAATCATACTTAAACGTATGAACAGTTTGACAGTTTAATCTGACCACAGCAAATTTGACTACCTACTTACGACCCACCAATCTTTTTTTCTGAATGGGAAGAGCAGATTTCAAATAATCAGTATCCCATCAAAAACATAAATGTGAAAGGCTGCCAAGTTCGATACTATGGGAATACTTCGCCTATAAAAGAAGTGAGATCTGAATAAGTACCAAGTTCCATAAAAATACCTCAAATCATAAATAGTTATAGGAATGCACACTTGATTTCCAGCAGTTTTTAAGGTACATTTTGAATAAGTATCACGTTACATAGAAATACCTAAAATTATAATAGTCTGAGAAACGCACACCGGTTTTTTTAGCAGTTTCCTGATAACATTTATTATTTTCAGTACTTTTTAATGATGTTACTTGGCAAGTTTTCACACACTACACACCTTTTCAATGCAATGAATCGACACCTTTGGACTGCAATGTGTCAAGTATATAATTTTCTATTAAAACTTGCCAAGTTACATCATTAAAGAGTACTGAAAATAATAAATGTTATCAGGAAACTGCTAAAAAAACCGGTGTGCGTTTCTCTGACTATTATAATTTTAGGTATTTCTATTTAACGTGATACTTATTCAAAATGTACCTTAAAAACTGCTGGAAATCAAGTGTGCATTCCTATAACTATTTATGATTTGAGGTATTTTTATGGAACTTGGTACTTATCCAGATCTCACTTCTTTTATAGGCGAAGCATTTCCATAGTATCGAACTTGGCAGCCTTTCACATTTATGTTTTTGATGGGATTTCATTTATTTTTGTTAGGTGTAGGTTTTTTATTATTTTTTTATCACTTTTGCTTTAGGAAATGTCTCATTCCACTTAGGTATGTACTTTATACTATACCCTTTATACTAAGCGTCTAATTCTATTTTACTATTTATTTATAGGTGATTTTTACAAATAGACTGGGCTCCCTACACCTATAAAATGTACCTACTTACATATAATTACATACATCAATAACGTACTTTATTCTGTTTGTAAGTACGCTACCTACATAGATAATTAATAACTTGGTAATACCTACCTACCAGTAGGTATTATAATTGGTGGCCTATTATGTAGCCCTAGAAGTGCACCATCCCATCTCATCCCGTGGCGTATCGGAGGGTGAGATGGGCAGTAGTATATATAATTCCATCTTAGAGTATATATGATTTCCATGTTCTTGAATCTGCGATTTTATTAGTTGTAAAATTAGAAATTATTTAGACTATGCGAGAAAAAATAGTCTTTTCATTTTTGTTTGACTGATTTAGCGCACCTAGTGTACCTAGTGACCTGCTTTGCACTTCGTAAATCGTGGGTTCGGTTCCCGCAACAGACACACACAGAGTGGTGAACAATTTTATTGTTCTTGTCTTTAAGACAAACATGTATTGTCTTAAATTGGTATGTATCTAAATTTAAATAAGTCTTATCTCATTTCCACTCCATACTTACTTATAGTAGAACAAAATTACACATTCGTTGTTTTCGAAACTGACTCACACTTGGCCGTTTTCAGATTTTTACTTTATTTCGACCTAAAGACAAACCTTCGAGCCAAATTTCAGGTCGGTACGACCATTGGAAGATAGACCCATTTAGTTCATTATGACTTCATAATAGAACAAAGTTACACCTTCGCTATTTTTAAAACTGACTCACACTTGGCCGTTTTCAGATTTTTCCCTTTACTTTGACCTTAAGACCTATCTCCATGCCAAATTTCAAGTTAGTACGACCATTGGAAGTGGTCTAGGTTTTTGATGAGTCAGTGAGTCAGTGAGTGAGTGTATAGTAAAAATAGCGATTTTCTGACGTCAATATCTCAAGAACTGCTATAGGTAGAATAATGAAATTTTGTATTCTAGACAATTAAGGGGATGTCAACAGACACTCGAAATTTCATATGCGTAGGGTCAGGGAGGGAACAGTCGCTAGGATTTTTTCAACAGGCTGTTGCATGAAAAATATAAATTCCTGAACTAATTGTTGCAAGCACAGAGCACCGTGCATTATTACACTTTCATATGTAGCAAATATATTTGCTGTTACTTTCACCAAAAAAGATATATCCATTCTTTTTTAGAAATTGAGAATCGAGCCACTGTGTACCGGTCGCTGTACACAGTAACTAGGACCCGCTAGTACACAGTGGTTCTAACAGTACACAGTGGCTCGAGTCACTGTGTACTACGCCCTGTACACAGTGGTTCTAATAGTACACAATGGCTAGGTATGTAGGAATCGAACCTAAATTATATAACAAATAACATTTTTGTTGAATAAAACGGTAATTAGAATTGGTAAGTACAACCCCCGGAATAATCGTTTCTGATTTCATTCTTGATTTAAAATAGGTACCTATCTAAATGTCGCATGATTTATTCACTTTCATTTTATTTTAAAAAAAAGAGTGCAAGAATTATTTTTAACAATCACAGAATTTTTATTCTTATTCATATTCAAGTAAATTTTAGCCCAACTCTGTAAGGTGCACAGTGGCTCGCGAGCCACCGTGTACTTTTCCAAAACGAACGACTGTGGACCTTGGCGTCATTTTGTATTTTAGTTCAAATTAAAAACACATACAAACACATACAAGGCCTTGAATTATCAGCCAATACTAAGTAGATTAGACACACTCTTCGATAATAACTAAACATCGGTATCAGCGTTCAAATTTCATGGCAAAGTACGGTTTGCAGAAAAACAAATACAAACAAATACATCTAGTATTTTGAACATTTAATTTTTATGAACTAAAAGAAAGACACTAAATAGTATTTTATACAATTGTGACATAATGACGAGCTTTTCAGTCGAGTACCGTGTTTAGGCTAGGAAGTTTTCTGAGTGGTCTAAGTACGAGATTGAAAAGCTTAATTATGTCACTATTCTATTCCATTTCCACACTCGCTCAGGTTAGTCAAATAAATTTTCATTATTTGCACACATTATATTATTACACTTGCTGGTGTTTCAACTTCTTTGCTGTTAGACAGTTCTTTGATAATTTGTATAGTGTTGTTATCAAGGTTTTTCTTTAAAATATGCTTTAAAATTAAGTAAAGTTATCTGCCCTTTTGGTGTAATTTAAAATATATTTTTTTGCATCCAATGAATGGTTTTCATTGTACCTAAAGAGCTCAGATTGGGATCTAAAAACAATTATTCATACTTAGCAATTATACTAAAGTGCTTTCCACGAATAGTAACTCAACATTTAATTTCCGGTTGCGGAAAATTTTCTTTACTTTAGCTATATTGCACTTGATTCACGCGAATTTAAAGCGTCGATAACAAATTTGATTTGAGCATAATGTTTGTGATAAGTGATAATATGAGGCAGCATTTATCCATGTGCCCCATCTATTTAACAATCGTCGGGGTGAAACACGAATATTTTCACACATTTCTCGAAATAATTTTATGCTTGAAGGTCTGAAGGAGAGCTTCGTTTTTTTTTTGAGTTAATTAAACTTTTTATGGCAAAGATTTACGATTTTTTAGGGTTCCGTACCTCAAAAGGAAAAAACGGAACCCTTATAGGATCACTTTGTTGTCCGTCTGTCTGTCTGTCTGTCTGTCTGTCTGTCTGTCTGTCTGTCTGTCTGTCAAGATCATTTTTCTCAGGAACGCGTGGAGGTATCAAGCTGAAATTTATATCAAATACTCAGGCATATTGTCCCTTGGAGCTGTAAAAAAATCAAACTTAAAACCCAACGCAATCAAAAGATACAGTCGTTTATGCTGCAAATTTTAGAGTTTCGGCACTCGCAAAACCTATGGGGTAGAACCGTGAACTCAGAAACTTGAAATTTGGCACGAAGCAACGTCATCTAGCATAGACAATGGAAAAATTACAAAAAGTAGACATTTTAAGTAAAATCATACAAAAACATATTTTTTTTAATTTTAAACTTACTACCTTTTCCCTCGTAAACGCGTGGATGTATTAAATTGAAATTCATGTCAAATACTCAGGCTATAGGACCTTTCAGATGTAACAAAACCAAACTTTTATATCAACGCAATCAAAAGAAATAGCAATTTAAGTCGCATATTTTGAACCTGAGTACTCGCAAGAAACTCAAAACCTAAAGGGTACTTCCCGTAAACTCAGAAACTTGAAACTTGGCACGAAGAAACATCATATAGCACAGACAAAGGAAAAATTACGAAAAGTAGATATTTTTAGTAAAATCATAAAAAAATATTTTTTTAATTTTTTAATTTACTACCTTTTTCCTCGTAAACGCGTAGAGGTTTTAAATTGAAATTCATATCAAATACTCAGGTCTATAATACCTTTATGTTGTAAAGGTTTGTACGGAACCCTCGGTGCGCGAGTCCGACTCGCACTTGGCCGGTTTTTTTGTTTATGGCAATGATTTCGAAGTATTTCTGCGACTCTTTTAAAGTTTAAATTAGCTGCCGCATAATTAAATTTAAAAGATAATAAACATTATTATTAAATAAATATTCGAATGTTTTTATTTTTTTGCTATCTCTACTGGGTGCCATGAAAATAGAACGTTGATACCGATGTTTAATAATAACATAAGTAATTGAAAATCTCGTACGAGTTAAGAAAAAAGAGGAGTGAAACTTATCTGGAAATGTAATTTTGATAGCATTAAACACAAAAACGCACCATAACACATTCGCATGGCGCCGGAGCGCCTCACTAACTAGTTCGTACATGGTCGGGTACGGAACGGTTCCGATTGATGTAGAGGACAGACATAAAGCTCTTTCCGTTTCTCGCACAGCACATTCGAGCCACTGTTCCCACCGAGCGACTGTACCCTCCCTGACCCTAGATAAAATATGTTTTGAGTTATAGGGTGGTCGAAATTGGCCCGAAATGGTTCGTGTAATATAACCCACGGCCGGTGTGTCGCTTTTTTTTGCTCGAACTTGGCGGACACACTGCCGTGTGTCTAGATATGTAAGTAGGAGAGACCGTGTATTAATTGGGCGGGGGAAACCGGGTATGGTTGTCTCAAGGGTTGGCTGTCACAGCGGCCATAACAAAATATTGACAAAGGAATGAACATTGACCACTGTGAAAATATATCTGATAGTTCATAGTTTATTTATATTTATGTATGATACCGATCTGAGTATCTACCTAATACCTAGTTAGCCTGGCATATCCAACTTTCTCTCTATTGCTCAAAGGTTAACTGGAAGAAATCCCTTAAAAGAATAAGTTCGCCTTTGTACGTATATGTTGTGTTATATTATATGTCTCTCGTTGTGTTTTCTTGTACAATAAAGTGTTTTATCTACACTCATACTGTAAGTACTCTAAAATGCGTTCAAAAACCGTAGACAATGACAAGCATTACAACAAACGATTTAACTATGATAAGTTTCTTATCTGCGGCAGTAACGTAATTTTAACTATGCATGCTCAAATATTGTTAAGCAATGAGTTTCAAATTTGGAACATCGAATTTGATAACATAATGTTACCGCCATGGCCAACTCGATTGGTCCCGCGCGAGCGCCGGCACAATCGAGTAGGCCATGACGGTACAATGGCGGTCATTCTATGGTTTCCGAACAATTAATTTAATATATATAATATGAGTGTAGATAAAGCAGTGTATGCAACTGTACGTAATTAGGCCTTAAAACACTCGTGTGATCTTATTATGAAATTCGCCTGCGGCTCATTTCATAAAACCACACTCATGTTGTAAGGACCCTTATTACGTAACAGTTACATAAACTACTATTACTACTACTACTACTACTGCTAGTTCTCCCAGTAATTGGTTTCCTCAGTTTTCTATCATGCTTGATGTGATACTAACCCATGAAACCATACCTGGTTTCCCTTACATTATATTATATCCTATCAAAGTATCAGATTGATATTAAAATAATTTCATACGTTAACGGTCCCAACTTTGCCTAACTTAAAATACGAAGGCTATAAACTTACAATGTCACCGTCAATTATTACGTGAAAACATTGTAAGCCTTGCCGTAAAACAAAGGACCATAATACCTGGACTTATAAGATAATGCTGAATATATATCAGATTATACAAATATTGAAACGCATATACGCGTAACAATTTTACACATAAGTAAAACGCATAACTAAATTTGTATAATTTTACCGCGCAGTATACAGGGTGTAACAAAGGGCATAATTGGTATCGTATTCTAATTATGATCATAATAGAATATATGAAAATAAGAAAAAAAAAAGCTTGCGAAAAAAATTCGGTTTTCTATAGAGGGTTGGCCGGCTGGGACGACGTGTAGCATACAAAAAAATTGTTTCACGTCTAAAAAATTTTTTAGTTACTTTTTCTCACACGCCATACGATTTTTAAATGGATTACCAGTATTTTTATTACACCCTGTATTAATTGGCATAACAATATCTAACTCATTTTGTTTACAATATTTACATAATTGCTTCTCGCAAAAAGACACAATGCCGACCCATCTACGTTGACATCTGCCATTGCTGGAAGTCGGAAACGAAGTGAGTGGTGAGCAGTATGTGAACACACACTTCTTACGTCCCTGCTACGGTGGGCAACTAGGTGGCAGTGCCAGGAGGAGCGGCAAGGGTTGCATGTAAACGGGGTGTAAATAACGAAAATGAGATTGAATTGCAGTCCAAGTATTATATGGTCCTTGTCGTAAAATATTCGGATTATGCTTCACGCCAGCTAATATCACTATCATCTAAATGAGCTTTCAAAGGAAAGTGCCATTTCATATTTTACGATCCATTTCTATACTTTTATGAAGGTACTCCGTTTTATAGACGTGTTAGCTCGTAGAGTGAGAGATCGCACTTTGTTGTTGAACGGCGAAATGTTTAAGAGAAAGGTTAGAGCCCATTAACCCTTACTACCTACCTACTTGATTTTTGCGTGCGTGGCGTTCTGGAATAGTGGGTTTCTTTTTAATCAAGGACGAATACTGAATTAATATAATAGAGTCTACTCTATTATTACTGTCTGTGCCAGAGACCAAGGGCCGTATTCTGACTTTAAAACACGTATAGACACGATCCAACTTCAATACAACGCAATACAGCTACGGCATAAACATCTGAATCAAAAATATCAGAATTTGCTTGAGAAATATTCCAACGCAACTCCAATACAACTTCAATATTGGTTGATTGTTTGTTGTGTGTTGGAGTTATGTTTCAGATAGGTTGAGTTGTTATTGTATTGTTAATGTATTTTTAAATTAGAATCTGGTACCTTGGCAAATCTAGTGGCAGGGCGAAACAGATAGGTTAAGCATATTTGTCATAGTATGCGGCTGCCACCGCAGTGTATCCTATTTTTATCGGATTTAAATATCTATAGCTGACCAGACACTGTCAGTAATAATGACATTATTTCTCTACCCATCCTTCTCATTCTCCATATACATAGAAAAGGACGGCTACAGAAATAATGACATTATTACTGACAGTGTCTGGTTAGCTTACGGAATGGGAAGTTCCATATGCTAATGCTTTTAATTAGTTTTTTTAGGTTTTAATGTTTATGTACTTTTCTACAGTCCCATCGAAACGGTCCATATAATAGTATTTTATACTGGCCTAAGTAAGGTACGAGATTGAAAAGCTTGATTATGTCACTATTGTATACCATATTTTTTCTACGAGTGCTCAATATAGGAAAGCCTGTAAGAATTGAGTTCGACGAAAGACCTGCTGCCTCTATACAATAGAGTGGTTCCCCTATCTTTGGCATAACTTTTTTTGGAATAATTCTGTGTTGCATAACAACTTTAAGCATAAACTACGGTTAGCATAAACTCTTTTGGCATAGCCAAGTTCCGCATATGTACTCTACGCATAATTTTCATCGAACGAAGTAACGTTTGGCATAAAGTTAATGTCCGAATCGACGCAAGATATCATTTTTATGTCGCATAATTTTGTTTGTAATAATTCAACATTGCATAAATCACTTTAAGCATAAAAGACTAGTGGCATAAAATTTTATGGCATAGTGAAGTTTCGCATACTTGCAATACGCATATATATATTCAGGCCGAATAATCTATACATATAATAAATATGATCCGAATCATCACGAGGAATAAATCTATTTTTCATTCATACTGTTGTTATGTATACCAGTGGGTATGAAAGAAAATATATTTATTTCATAAATGTAACCGTACAAGGTTCCGTATAGTATAAGGAACGTGGTTTTTAGACCAGTACCCCGGTACTAAATAAATTTATATTCACTTTCAAAACTTAAATTTCGGGCACAGGGCTGCACCAAACAAGTTTCTTTTTTTTATTTAGCCGCTCAGTTTTTTTTGTTCAAACGTTCGAAGCTGGACTACTCGTTGTAAATGGGTATATTCTGGTATTACTTACATAATTTAGTAGGTACCTTGAGGCTTGTGGTTCAAACCTATTAACCTAACATACTTTTTGGCAGTCGTTCGGGTAGGTTGAGGGTCAGAGTTCTAACCTAACCTAACCCACTTTTTTAACAGCTGTTTGGGTTGTTTGAGGAACACAGTTCTAACCTAACCTAACCCACTCTTTGATCAGCAGTTCGAGTTAGTTAAGGGTCACAGTTCTAACCTAACCTAACCCACTTTTTTAACAGCCGTTTGGGTTGTTTGAGGGTCGTAGTTCTAACCTAACCTAACCCACTCTTTACGCAGCTATTGGGGTTGGTTAAGGGTCACAGTTCTAACCTAACTTAACCCACTTTTTTAATAGCCGTTTGGGTTGTTTGAGGGTCACAGTTCTAACCTAACCTAACCCACTCTTTACGCAGCTATTGGGGTTAGTGGCAATATATATTGTTAAAACTTAATATATTATACAATACCTTTATATATTGTTAAAACATAACCCTATAATATTGTTATTGCTTCAAATAAATATCCCAATCAAGTAACAATTGAAAATAATACAATGTAAAAAGGGTCATTTGTTTTATTTTCTTTTCCTTTCCTTCCCTTGTTTTGTTGTCCTATTTAAGTAAACCCGTCAAATATTTATGATTATAATAAACAAATTATCATAATTTACTCTGAAATACTTTTTACTGAAACGGGCTACGAGCTCACGAACTTAGGAGCAGAGCTAATTTTTTATCACGAAATGTAAAAAAAAGTTTTTATCAAAACTATATAGTTTATACAATAAATTACTCCCAAAGAATCAATATAACTCTCTTAAACGCTTAAAAAGAATTATCATGCATAGTAATATTAAAAAAAAAACGAATTCTCAATATTTTCTTAACAGCCTTAACCTGCCGAAACAGGGGACGTTTACCTTATGCATATATAAACTAATTAATTATGCATAGGTTGTATATAAGTACTTACTAAGTAGTATTTATATGTAATTCGAGCAGAAAATAGTACTGCTAACTGTACGTTATGCATAATTCGTTTTCTGCAATGCAAACATTCTGCTAAAGCCTATTATGCTAATTATCAGTTTCGGAGACATGAATTATATGCAAAATAAAATTATTCGTATCAAAAAGCGGCCATGATAATAGTAGCCCATTTCAAATTCGGATACGCAAATATTTGGCTAATTGTATATTATGCGAACCGATGATTTCTGCAATGTTAATAGTCTACGAAAACAATTTATGCCAAATATGTTATGCCAGATGCGTTTCTGGCCACGGAAGTTATGCCAAATGGACGGAACCCCAATAGAGTAACTTGAATCTCCCGGCAGATCTTGCCCGTCCCCCCGCGGCGACGGCGGCGGCCACGCCGCCGTCGCCGTCGCTGGCTCGTGCGACAGTGTTACAATATTGTATGAAAATCCTTTGTACCATCGTTGGCGATGTCACAATATGCGACCATAAAAGCTCTATCGGAAAGTATGCGCTAGTAGTTCGGTCTACACAATCACAATTCAAGCATTACAGTCGAAGAGTAGAAAAAACCGGCCAAGAGCGTGTCGGGCCACGCTCAGTGTAGGGTTCCGTAGTTTTCTGTCCGTTACAGTAAGTGTCCCCACTTAAGAGTTTTTGAAAGCACGTCATTTCATTGTGATTTTGTAGAAATTACGGGTACAATAAACACCTGCTTATACGGTTAAAACAAACTTAGTTCAGAAATTATTTTTTTTCAAAAACTATTCAACCTATCAAGTTCAAAATAATTTTCCTAGATTTTTTTTATAAAGTTCTACTTTTGAGATTTTTTTCATATTTTTAAAACTTGTGGTTCAAAACTTAGAGGGGGGGGACACATTTTTTTTTACTTCTGGAGCGATTATTTCCGAAAATATTTACATTATCAAAAAATGATTGTAGTAAACCCCTATTAATTTTTAAATACCTATCCAACAATATATCACACGTTAGGGGTGAAATAAAAAAAAATCACTCCCCACTTTACGTATAGGGGAGGTACCCTAATAAAACATTTTTTTCCACTTTTTATTTTACCACTTTGTCGGCGTGGTTGATATACATATTAGTACCAAATATCAGCTTTCTAGTGCTAACGGTCACTGAGATTATCCGCGGACGGACGGACGGACGGGCAGACATGGCGAAACTATAAGGGTTCCTAGTTGACTACGGAACCCTAATAATGCCATCGGTTGCATACTCAGATGTATTGATATAGATAAAACAAGTTAATTCCCTTTTTTGACCGCGATATATTGGGTTTATGTATAAAAGTTTATGTGTAAAGGTAAAATTAAATTAGTTTTTTAAACAATTTTTTTTTATTACAAAAAAAAAACAATAAAATAAGGAATCGATGTTGACTTTATTTTAAAATCGAATTTGAAGAAATTCGAAGTAAAAAAACTTAAAGTGTTGATTTTTAAAATTTGATTATTTTACCTTTTATTAGTGTTAAGGTGTTTACATGCCTAATAAGAACTTCTTGTATCTTTCAAAACATATTATGTTACTTACTCTAGTCAATTAATAATAATAACGTAAAGCAGAATTGACATGTCACTAATTAGTAAAACTAAGTGCCTAATTAATTGTAAGCAACGTATGTCTAGCTCGCTGACTAATCAGTACAGCTAACCTAGTTGTACAGCGACTACAGCGGTGATACATTGGTGGTACTGTCACCGGCAATAGTATCTTCCTACACGAAAACCGCAAAAATATGTGACACGCTCCTATGGCCCTACAAATAAGAGCGTGTCACATATTTTTGCGGCCTTCGTGTAGGAAGATATTATTGCCGGTGACAGTACAGTCAGTATATTAAACAACGGCCAATATCATGGGCTACTCTCGGTTCAGCTCGCAATCTGACGCCCGTAGGTACCTACTAAAGGTAAATAGAGAACATGCATGAAAAATATTTAATTGAATCTGTTGCATAAATACGTTCAACAACCCCAAACTAATATAAATAAGTGGAAATCCGTAATAATTTTTAACAGTTTTTTAAAGATATTGCGGTTTGAAAACGTAAAATTTTAGGCATTTTTAGGGTTCCGTAGTCAACTAGGAACCCTTATAGTTTCGCCATGTCTGCCCGTCCGTCCGTCCGTCCGTCCGCGGATAATCTCAGTGACCGTTAGCACTAGAAAGCTGAAATTTGGTACTAATATGTATATCAATCACGCCGACAAAGTGGTAAAATAAAAAGTGGAAATTTTTTTTTTATTAGGGTACCTCCCTATATGTAAAGTGGGGAGTGATTTTTTTTTTCATTTCAACCCTAACGTGTGATATATTGTTGGATAGGTATTTAAAAATGAATAGGGGTTTACTAAAATCATTTTTCGATAATGTAAATACTTTTGGAAATAATCGCTCCAGAAGTAAAAAAATATGCGTCCCCCCCCCCCCCTCTAACTTTTGAACCATAAGTTTTAAAAATATGAAAAAAATTTCAAAAGTAGAACTTTATAAAATCTTTCTAGGAAAATTATTTTGAACTTGATAGGATGAATAGTTTTTGAAAAAAAATTACAAAATAATTTCTGAACTAAGTTTGTAATTAAACCATATAAGCAGGTGTTTATTGTACCTGTAATTTCTACAAAATTACAATGAAATGACGTGCTTTCAAATAAAGTAAAAACGGTGAAAATCGGTTCACGCAATAAAGAATTATCCCATAAAAATCATCTTCCATACTTTAAGCTCGCGCGCAATAGTTTACTTAATTTGCCGATAGATGTCGCTGTACGTGGAACTCTCAAATCATATCCTACATGGCGGTGTTATTAACTCTTAAGTGGGGACACTTACTGTGACGGACGGAAAACTACGGAACCCTACACTGAGCGTGGCCCGACACGCTCTTGGCCGGTTTTTATTTATACATCAAATGTATTTTCGAAACTTCAGTTCGATTACTTATGTCCTAGCAAGAAAAAAAATGTATGACAACTATATAGCTAAACGCATTTTTTCGTGCCTAAAATTACAAAAATCTTACAAAAACTTGTTCCTTCCAAACAGTTTTCTGCAACTTTGTGAACGGTGACGTCACAATCCGCACACTTTTTGTATGGGGCGTTTTGACGCGTGGCGCAGACGCCTAACGTATTTTCACATTTTTGACGTTTCAGGGCTATCATAGATAGTAGGTTTATTAGAGACATTTGAATCTACTGGGAAATAGAATCGAATGAAGTCTTCCAAAAAAATCATCCATATTCCTAATTCCAAGTACTGGTGTTAATGTATACAGGGTGTAACGAAAATAGTGGTGATCCGTCGAAGGGCTTAATGGTTATCGTATTGCCGCTAAGAAAAAGTAGGAGTAAAAAAAATTCCGTTGCGAAAAAAAAAATTGTATGGGACACGTAATCCCAGCCGGCCGACTCTCCAAGTTAATATATAAAACCATTAACATACAAAACCAAGTTAATTTATTTTCACGTGGATTTTATTTTCGTAGTTTTTTATAATAAGAATACGATACTAATTATGCCCTTCAACGGATCACCACTATTTTTAGGGTTCCGTACCTCGAAAGGAAAAAACGGAACCCTTAAAGGATCACTTTGTTGTCCGCCTGTCTGTCTGTCAAGACCATTTTTCTCAGGAACGCATGGAGGTATCAAGCTAAAATTTATATCAAATACTTAGGTCTATTGCCCCTTAGAGCTGTGAAAAAATCAAACTTAAAAGTCAACGTAATCAAAAGATACAGTCGTTTATGCTGCAAATTTTAGAGTTTTTCGGCATTCGCAAAACCTACGGGGTACTTCCCGTGAACTCAGAAACTTGAAATTTGGCACGAAGCAACGTAATATAGCATAGACAATGGAAAAATCACAAAATGTAGACATTATTAGTAAAATCATACAAAAATATTTTTTTTTTTAATTTTAAACTTACTACCTTTTTCCACGTAAACGCGTGGAGGTAATAAATTGAAATTCATGTCAAATACTCACGGCTATAGGAACTTTCAGATGTAGCAAAACCAAACGTTTATGTCAACGCAATCAAAAGAAATAGCAATTTAAGTCGCATATTTTGAAACTGAGTACTCGCAAGAAACTCAAAACCTAAAGGGTACTTCCCGTAAACTCACAAACTTGAAACTTGGCACGAAGAAACTTCATATAGCACAAACAAAGGAAAAATTACGAAAAGTAGACTTTTTTAGTAAAATCATACAAAAGATTTTTTTTTAATTTTTAACTTGCTACCTTTTTCCTCGTAAACGCGTAGAGGTATTAAATTGAAATTAGTAATAAACATACTACAACTTTTGCTTGTTATAGGTTTGTACGGAACCCTCGGTGCGCGAGTCCAACTCGCACTTCGCCGGTTTTTTTATATATAGATATTTATAATTTTTTTAACCACTCCGTGCAGTTTTTATTGTGTTGATTGAGCAACAAACATTCACAAATATGCAAAAACTTAATTACGAGTAAAGTTTTAATACGGAAATTACGAAGAACTGTTTGTATATACCCGTAATTTTAAAAGACCCAACCAAAGCGCTTCTCACCACGGGATTAAAGCAAAGAAATGTGGTTGTAAACATTTCTAAACCCCGCAAGGCTCAAGCACTAAATATGTGAGTAATAAAATGTTAATAAACAGAATATAAAATGTACGAGTTTTAACAGGAAGTTCCTTAGAAACTGCACTAGGTAACTTACAAACAGGCTGATAGTACAAATATGTCGCTGACTGTAGTACTTCATTAAATTACCAAAACACGCTAGCATTCTCACAGTAGCAATAGATACAGCCGACGTCAAAGATATGTTAACACTTTTGCACCTTACTCCATTGTAATAAGGTCCAAAAGTGTAATCATATCTTTCATCACAAACATTACTGCACAGAGAAATACAGAACAAACAATCAGCCAATATTGAAGTTGTATTGAAGTTGCAGTCGGACTATAAATCAGTCAAATATCAGCCAAATATGATCACATGATTTCTGGACGACCCCTGAGCTGTGTCTTTTCTTATTCTAGACCCGGACCCGGGACCCGGCCCGGACCCGGACCCGGACCCGGGGTATGTCCTTAAACTACGTCCGGACTTGGGTATGTCCTTAAACTACGCCAAGAAGAGAGGTATGGGCACTGTGAATGGCATCTCGCTAAGTGTGGTAGGGCACGTTCAGCGAATGTCATCTCGCTTAAATTTGGAGCAGAGCCCGACTGGAGAAGTACCTCCACCTTACAGAAAACCACAGCCAAATAGCACTAGACCCTACTCATAGTGTTGTATTCCTGCTGGTGAGTAAAGTTGCCAAAGAGCTCAAAGAGGACCCAGTGTGTTGACGATGAGGGACCATCTTGTTCCTTTAGCCGTCAACACAGTGATTCCTCCTTTTTGTAAAGGGTCGGCAATGCGCGTGTGACTCCTTTGGAGTTGCAGGCGTCCATAGGTTACGGTAGCTGCTTACCATCAGGCGGGCCGTATGCTCCTTTGCCACCGACGTGGTATAAAAAAAAAAGATTCGTCTTATTTCTAAATATTAGCTAATCTTTCTTATCAGGAACACAATACTTAAACCACAGATTGACTAGGTAGTTGTCTTGCTTGTACACACCCCTTTATAGTGTTGTAGCGAAGATCCCATGCTCGTTGACGTACGTTTGGATCGCGTTCAAACGCCGTTTCAACGTAAACTGCATGTCGCAAAGCACTATTGCCCGTTAAGGTTGCATGCATTATCTGGCTTACGGCGGTCGTTTCTGTTGTTCCTGATCTTAAACTTGAATCGAATACGATATGTTATGTTTACTTAGTATATTGGTACTTGCTTTCCGTGGGGGTAATAGAGCATGTAAGTAAAACATAAATTCTGGTGTTTACTTTAAAACAATTTTATTTTGGGGGTTAAATCGGTTTTCCTTGCCTAAAAGGTCATAGGGGCAACGGCACCAAAAATGTAAGGAACCGCTAAAATATAATAAGTGCATGTGCAACCATAAATCAGTATTGCCAGTTAAGGATGCTCTACGGCAGACGCATTATTGCTAGCTCCCCTTTCAAACTTTTCTGATGCAAACGAATGCGAATTTGCATTTTTATCTGCTTGGAATACGATTTATCTGAATTGTACGAGTAAAGTACTAGTAACTGTGACATAAACGCATACGACTTTAGGTTTTACGAGTATATTAGACTCCGAAAATCTAAAATTACCAGGGTAATTGTTTAATATTGAATTTTGATGATCGAAAAGTTTTTATAATCCGTAAGACGTAAGTACTCGTATTTTGTTTTCTTTCTAAAAGGGAGAAAGTTCTGATTAAATGCTCTTCTTATACATAGCAACCTAATTATTCATCATATAAAATTATATTACTAATCTGGTTAAGAAGGAACATACGCAATAAAGAACACACAATTTTGACTAAATTGGTAGCAAAATTGGTGTGGAAAAGAGCATTACATATTCAAACCTTTACCATAAAATTGCGTATTCATAAATTCTAGTGTCAGAACTTTGAATATCGGCTATTTTTCAGCCAAAATCGCGTGGGAATTACAAAGGAAGGAGCTTTTGAATTCATCCATAGTGTGTTATAATTATTTTGTACATAAATTAGGAAAGTTGATTGCGTCGGTATCTCTACGACAGTTTTCCTATCCATTATTATCATTTATCACGCCAGTACGGGCACTTGCAAGAAATCTCATTGAAAAATAAGTGCTCACTTCATAAGTACAGTCAAGTGTAAAAATATGGGTGTACTCATCTCACTCAAAAATATGTCCCATAGTATCTTATTCCGTTGTAATAAGTGCGTAGTACCATATTTATGAGACGATTATTTCGATACGTATTTTTGCACTTGACTGTACATCATAAGTATATTCATCGCTCGAATACGAAAACTCTAGTCCCAGTTTCATGAAAAAAAGCGATCTTAGCGATAGCGATATCACACAGATTTTGACGTCGGCAGCGAGCGTATGAAACAAATGCATGAGCTCCCGAAATTAACTGTTCACGAAATTAACCGGCAAATTACGAAAGAGAATAATTACGAAATTGAGACCTCATTTTCTTCTAGTATTTGGTAATAAATCAGTTCCTCGAACAGTTGCCCCGTAGTTGAGAAAAATCCCCAAAAAAAGTTTTGAAAATTAAAAATAACTCTAATACAGGGTGTAACAAAATACTGGTGATCCGTTTAAGGGCCTAATAATCGGTATCGTATTGTGACTAAGAAACGGTAGGAGAAAAAAAATTTGGACGCTAAAATTTTTTTTGTATGGGGCAAGTCGTCCTAGCCGGCCAACTCTCCGTACAAAACAAATTTCTTTTTCTAACGAACGAATTTCCCGAAAAAAATTTTGTTCGTTAGTGTTTCATAATTATAATATGATACCAAATCACCAATATTTTGTTACAGCTTGTATAATTGAAACTCCATTTTCATCTCAACGATGACGCTTCCATCTAGTGACTGGTAATTATAAATCAGCGCCTCGAGCAGAGTCTGTGTCCGCAGTTAGCAACATGAATATGAATTAGCCTTGTATTAGACTGGCTGTAAATTGGTACGTGCATTTAGCCCGGGTACTGGACCACACAGGACCGGTTAAGTGCGTTGATAAATTAACCTCTCTTGTAAGTTGTGATGATCCATTCAAATCCATATCCATACTAATATTATAAATGGGAAAGTGTATGTGTGTGTTTGTTTGTGCGTCTTTCACGGCAAAACGGGGCGACGAATTGACGTGATTTTTTAAGTGGAAATAGTTGAAGGGATGGAGAGTGACATAGACTACTTTTTGTCTCTTTCTAACTCCCCACTTCCCTAAAATGGGGGGTGGGAGTTTGTATGGAGCATTCTGCAATTTTCAAAGTAGAAAGCTAAAAATTGGTATGCGGACTATTTGTGACTAACAAAAAAATCGTGCATCATTTTTATTGGAAATCTGCACCCAACCCCTTAAAAGAGGGGGTGAAATTTTATATGGGTGTTACCCCGAATTTAACGCGAGCGAAGCCGCGGGCAAAAGCTAGTGCAAAATAATATACAATACAATAGAATAGAATAGACTACAAATACTCTTTATTTGAGTACTTCAAAAAGAAAACCAGGAAAGAAGGTAGAATTAATCTTTCTTTTGTTAAAAGATTTATCAGTGATGAGCCTCTGAAAAAAAATATAAATACAAATAATTTATTCATTACACCAAGTTACATGGCAATCTTTTGATGTGAATCACCCATGTGCAAGCATTTGATGTGTACTTCCAAACAGTAGTGGTTCTTAGGAAAATAAAAATATTGCCGAGTGGTCCCTTATCCCTAAATGGTTAATGGTCCTAGATTTCCTAGAATCATGGAATTTGGTTTGAATAAAAAAAACACCTTGACATCTTCTAAAAATATAAAACAGTTGCGTTATAGGGAACGTGCGTAAACTGAAGAGGGCAGCACAGGACGCACCTGTCTATTGGCGCGATAAGTAAAGTTGCCCAATTTGTCTACTAGATGGCAGGACCTACGACGCGGAAGAGTATGTGAGTCAAATGTTGGAGGCAGCACTGTCTAATGGCGTGGTATATAGTTTAAGTTTTCAATTCAAACCAAAAGATGGCAGACCATCCAACGCGCCCGCGAAATCTAGAGAGACTGACGGAAAACACATAGCATTAATCGTTCAAGTTAGGGCCATGATAACTATTTAGAACATAATCCCATTAAAGGGCATACAACGCATGTCCAGTATAACAATATCTTGAGGATGCTGTTGCGATTGCCGAAGCACTGTAGTACGTCTAGCATGTTTGCGGAAGCGCGAAGTGATGACTTTTTCGCCATCAGACGCAAGCGTGTTGGATCACTACTTAGGCGAGTGCGTTGCAGTGGCAATAGCCTTCTCAGGATATTGTCGGAAAGCCTAGACTGCCCTACAACTAAATACTGGGTCGAAGTCGCCATCGGAAGGGCCAAATAGGAAGTTTTTTGTTTTTATTTGGTTTTTGTTTTTATTTTATGTGTTTGCTCAAACGAACATAGTTATTAAGTCTAGAGTATAAGTACTAACATATTATGGATTTTCATCTCAAATAAATAATTTTTATTTTTTATTTTATTTTATTTTTATTAATCCTTCAAATTTCATGAAGCACCATTTCCAAAGGATTTTAGGAAATTAAATTTTAAAACACTTGTACTAGTTGTACTTCGCTAGCGGGGGCTTAGTTATGTTCTAGGTGTTATTAGGTAATTAACTAACACTTTTGAGAAAGAGACCCTAATCTTTTCAGGGATTCATATAAGTGCCAGTAAAAGTGTATCTACGAATTACAGCCAGCAACGTGTGGGTTTTTTAAAGTCTTGGAATCAGACCCGAGATCTGATAAGTTTTATTCTAGGAGTCGGACGATAAAGATAAACGAGAAACGGAGACGCTAGCACGGATGAGTAAATCGCATTCAAGAGAAATGTCACGCACTATTTGGTTAAGGATAGTAAAATATATCTGTATTGCCGTCAATAGGGAATAACCCTATAATATTGAATAGGATAACAATCCTGGATAAAAAAACGACTGTAAGTTCGTCAGTTAGATTATCAAAAAAATATTAATAACGTAATTTTTTATCAATCAAGCAAAAAATTACAAAGATAAGACGCGACAGAGTTCGGGAGTGGGACTCGTGACGTCACGCGGTTGTAATATTTAAGCACGTCGTGACGTTTTGTGTAAATTTAACGGCGTATTCTAACTTTAAAACACGTATAGGCACGATCCAAGTTCAATACAACTCCAATGCATTAACAACGCAATACAGCTACGGCATAAACATCTGAATCAGAAATATCAGAATTTGCTTGAGAAATATTCCAACGCAACTCCAATCCAACTTCAATATTGGTTGATTGTTTTTTTGTGATGGAGTTATGTTTGGGATAGGTTGTGTTCTTATTGTATTGTAAATGTATTTTAAAATTAGAATCCGTCACCTATTAGGGCCTGCCTTAGCCCTCCTGGCACCCTGGGCGAACTACTTTTGTTTTGGCAACCCGCCGCTGCCTCATTTTCGTTAGCCACATAAAAGAAATATATGCAACACGATCCTATTTAAGCAAACATTCACCACATAATGATTTAGCCGCTTCTGATAAACAAATAAGAAATAGGTAGGTACAGTCAAGTGCAAAAATAAGTATCGAAAAAATCGTCTCATAAATATGGTACTACGCACTTATTACAACGGAATAAGATACTATGGGACATATTTTTGAGTAAGATGAGTACACCCATATTTTTACACTTGACTGTACGTGTTTTACTCTACAGTTCGCTATGACAAAGAAATCGTTTTATATTTAAAATATTTATATCGGGTTACTCACATCATTTAAGTCGATTTTCAAACAAAAAAAGTCAAATCAAGCAAGTGACGTCGTTAGTGTGGTGTGCAAATATTTCGACAAAAATTAAAAAGTGAACGAGGGTAGATCTGTCACAACACCGCCGCCGCCGCTGCCTCCCACGGCCAGCAGCAGGGTACACCGCGCGTAGTAGCCGGCGCGCTGCCGTCGCGGAAGGCCGCTCGTGAGAATGATCATCGTAAATTGGTCGAAACATGTCGAGCAAAAATCGACTTAAGTTACGTGAGTAACCCGTTATAAATATTTTTTATATGTTAGAGTCTCACGAAAGTTTTATAGTTAAAATCGTTTTATTCTTAAATATTTTAAAATAATACGATAATACGGTTTAAAAAAAATCTAAATATAAAAAAGAAGAAACTGACTGACTAACTGACTGACTGATTGACTGACTGACTGACATATCAACGCACAGCCTAAACCGCTGATTCTAGAGATTCCAAATTTGGCACGTAGGTTCCTTATAAGGTCTAGGGATGCACTAAGAAAGGATTTTTCAAAATTCTCCCCCTAAAGGGGTAAAATGGGGGTCCAAAGTTTGCATGGCGAATCATGATTTGTTAGACTATTTTATTCGAAACTTCACAGTAGTATTCACGTAAACACGTGTTTCTGGTTTTTTGAAAATTTTAGGTGTAAAAGGGGCAAATCACAAAGTGTGAAAATCAACATGGGTATCGTATCCTGTTTGAGTACTTATAGTACGCGGGCGAAGCTGCGGGAAAAGGCTAGTATGGGTATAATTGGTATTGTATTGCGACTTAGAAAAAGTAGTATAAATTTTTTTTGGACGCGAACAAAAAAATGGACGGGGGCACGTCGTCCCGGCCGGCCAACACTCCATGCAAACCATTTTTTTTTTCGCCTGAAAATGCGTTTTCCTAAGTTTTCCAAAATTCGACATTCGTCGACGCGACGTTTGTCAAGCGTCGGCTTTACGCCAGCGCCGACGCAGTGTCGACGCAACGTTTATCGAGCGTCGGCATTTCACCAACGCTGACGCGGCGACGATGCGACGTCTTTCGAACATTAAGTATGCCATATAATGAGGACTTGACGACTTGACAGTTTAACCCATTTCTTCCTTAATCGAAAAATTATACCTTCATTGTTCTTCATACATTTTGTTGTAAAAAAATATTAATTTGTAGCGCACGGTGGTGCGACTCCCAAATGGAAATGTGCCCGAAGTTAAAAAAATATCGGCGCTTGTGAGACGCCGTCGCTCGACAAACGTCGCGACGACGTTGTGTCGAAGCCGCGCCAACGCCGTGTCGCCGCTGGAGAGACGCTGACGCTCGACAAACGTCGCGTCGACACTCGAAAGACGCTAGTGTGGGGTTTCCCTAAGTTACCTAAACAGCAAAATCTAAACATTCTAAAGCTCAATATTGTAAGAACTACTACCAGATTATCAAGAGAGATACACTTTAGCTACAGTGCCTAAAGACGGAATTGAATCTTCGCCAAAGGACGGCGTATCAATTCATTCCGCGATTCACACGCGTTTCACATGTAAATGCTCTGCATCTGCAATTTGAATATTTAGCCCCGTTTGTAGTGTAAATGGGGCTTTTCGATACGTGTTTGTAATTGCATGCTTCAGCTTGTAACTGTCGTCTAAGGAGTAAAAATCCAAGTTTTATGATAATTTCCTTACATTGATTATATTTATTTGAAATTTAATGTACCTTTTTACCAACCTTACCAAATCCCTAGGTACTTACTTACATTATAAATGGGCATTTTCACTTAACTGTGTACCATTAACGGCCGGTTAGCAACCGTCACAAAACTGACGGTTAATGTCAAATCCCGTACACTTTGTCAGGAATGTGATGGTTAGACGTTACTAAATAAATAATAATAATAATTCTGTCTGCTTGTTTGGGTATGCTTATACATATATATCGATGAACTGATTTGGGTGAAATTAGGTATGGAGATAATTTTTATAACGAAGATTATAAGTACTGGGACAATTTGCCTAATCTGAAAGCTATTTAATCAGCTTTTTAAGTCTTGACGTTGATTTTCGGGACACACTGTATACTTAGAGACTTCATTCTTTTACTAATAGACAGCGTATTTTGTGTACTTTTAGGAAGTACTAATAAATACATAGCGATAAAGTAGGACCTTATAAGTACCTAAACCTTATAAACCAAATAGGGTAGACCGAGGCGAATCGGGTCACAGGGCGAAACGGATCAGAAGCATTTTCGCCAAATTCATAAGACCGCAGGTAGCCGTGGGGACAGCCAATCAGACGCCCCACCTTGAGTTTGACCTTCCCGCACGTCGTGTTGGCGCGATCTTATGAATTTTAAAAACTACCTTAACTTGATCTTGCCCTGTGACCCGATTCGCCTCGGTCTACCCTAATCACAGTTATCCGTATAAAATTTATATTCGTTCAGACAATTTTATGAAATTTTGAATAATTAAGTTGTCCCAGTTCTTTACTAGTTAATTATTCAACGAGGGAGAAAGTAGGTGAACATTGTTTGCGACATGAAAAAACTTCATAATGAGTAAAATAACTTCATTTGGCATTTTGTTTTCAGACTGCTACATATTTTACACTCAAAGACTACGAATACGCGTCAACTTGTATGGATTGTCTAAATGAAATGACTCGTTTTAATTCGCCTTGAGTATAGTTAAATTCGGAATTGGGTTCTTGGATGCTCGTTGCAGTATGGAGAAATTTATTAAGTTCATCTTCATCATGTAATAATTTTTAAAGTAAAATCAATATTTTGAAGTAGCAATCGTCTCGGTACTATATTTATTTAGCACTGGCAACACTAGAGTGGCATTTGACAGCCCGCTTCTAATCAGCCAATTACGGGCGAGTATTTGAACGACCAATCAGACTCATTTTCGGGCCGAGTTTTTACGCGCCATGTTGGGCGTTTACGTAAGGTGGGCATTCTAATTACTCTCGTAGTTAGAATGCCCACCAGCCAACGGACATAGACTTCACTACCTAATAAATCATTATTAGTCGATTTAGCTAACTGTGAATATCTTTATGTTGGACATTATTGAATAAAATAATTGTTACCTATACTGATTGAGTTTGGATTTACAACAACCAAGATTGAAAGGTGATTTGCTAATGTATTTTTAAAATTTAAGTATTCCTCATTGTAGAATAATAATAATTATAAACAAAAAATAACCGCCTTCACTTAGCCTCCACCTTTCCAAAAGGAAATGCCCGAGCTACTGTAAAAAAATATTTAAATCACTACAGGTGTGCCTATAATATTTGAAGAATTCCCTCGATTTCTCCAGGATCCCATCATCAGATCCTGAACTCGTTACAATGTGAACTATATACTCATTGAAACAAAAAAAAATTAAACCGATCCAGCCGTCTTCGAATAATCGGTGAATATACATAAAAAAAATAGCAGAAATCTTGAAGTCGGTTGAAAAGATCTTCATTTTTCAAAGTATTTATGAACGTCAGAATAAAATTACCAGTTGCACTGAGTATTCATACATAATAAATAAGTTTCGTTTGTTTTTCATCCGTGTTGAATGCACTCTACACACTTTAATACTGAGTCACTGGCGTTTTTAAATTCTTACTCGATTCTCAATGTGCCTATTTTCGCTCGCACTACATGCTTATAGTCAAAGAGTAGCCTCAGAAATAGAGATGCGCAAAACGCTTCACTGAATTAAAAAGATTGATTCATATCTTTCGCTCGCAGAGATATGAATCACTCTTTTCGCTCATTTCGCTCAGTGGATCTGTTCGCATATTCGCCTCAATCGCATCATGTCACTCGTTTGACTCGGCCGGCTCATTCGAATCATGAGTGAGAAAGAGCGAGCAAGTAACATTGTAATCACTGAGATAGATGAGTTACTGAGCGAGTTAAATCTTCAGTGAGTTTAAATAACTCACTCATGAACGACCTATGTCTAATATCCACTCAGAAAATAGTAATGACTGCAAGTGCAACGAAACCTCGCACCTATCCTTATTAATAAATACGGGTTTCTTGTAGCATTCATCGGTGGAGGTCAGATAATGTAGACCATTTGAAACATGCAAGTTGTGGCCGCCAGGCTACTCTCTGGCGTCAGTCTGCATCAGCGACAGCACAGTCTAAATATTTATTTATGCGGATACAGAGCATTCGCTGGTTCGGGATCCAATTCCTCCCACTGTGGAACGGGACTCTCAGTAATAACACTCACTGCACTTGGATTCTTATTTATTACTAAAACACAATCACTCGGTACACTTGGCTAACTATGGCTATTTACACTATTTACAACTTATATCCTAGAACAGGTACATATACCCTGTCCGAGGATAGGCACATTTACCCTACTTCGCACTGTCACTAACTTTACTTAAACTACTTAGTCCACGAACAGGTACATATACCCTGCCCGAGTACTGGCACGTTTACCCTAAGAGTACTAGATACAAACACTAACACTTTACTTATAACGCTTAGTCCATAAACAGGTACATATACCCTGTCATATGAACCCTAGGTACTCTAGGCACTAAACTTTAACACTAGGCACACAGAAAGCCGGTACGCACACTGATACACTGATACTGTCGACTACTGGTCACTATTATCTCTTCTTCTTCTTATTTTTCTTGCTGGAACTGCTTGCTGAACTGAACTGTCGCTACGGCGGTGCGTGCCGGCTTTTATATGATTCGAAAATAGCGAGGGTGGAAATATCTAGAACAATCTGAAAGAGAGATCTATCTTCATCTCTTTTACACTATGGAAAAATCTAGATATTTTAGACAAGGATATCTCTATCTTTTTCACACATTCGAAGAATCTAGAAGTTTTAGACAGAGAAGTCCTTTGTTTACATTGCTATCTCTTTCTTGCACTCGACTTAGGATATTTACGTATTTATTTACATTTTTGCTTATATCTCGAAAACTACTGGACGGATTTCGATGATTTATACCTTGTTAGAAAGGTCTTTGCAAGATCTGTCTATCTAGGACATTATCTTTACATAATATCAATAAACTAAAAAGTTGCTTTTTCTTATTAGTTAATTTTGTATGGGAGTGAGCTTCTATCTACTCTAACTCCGGTATCCTAAGTCCGAGGCTTACAAAACTATTTCTACTGGATAGTTTACTAGAAAACCTATCTCTAGAGGTATGTATGACCTATGTGGGCTGCGGCATTTTCCGGAAAAATCAAAATGTTTTCGCGGCTCTCGCTTCGGTCAAGCTTTGCCACCTCAGTCGGGGCCCGCGGTCGACGTTTGGTAATTACGGCTGCTTGGGTCAACATTCAGTCAAATACGCCGCTCCCCCTCTGCCCGCCCTCAGTCGGGCGCGTACCATCACAGAGGGCACACATACTGCTTTTCAGCGGTACAAACAAGTCTTGTTTCTGCACAGACATTAATCAATCTAGTTTTACTTTAATAAAGTTGACCTGTGTGTACCACTTATTTCTCACCTTACCTAGACACCTTATTACTAACTAGGTAGAATACAATTTATTTAGGTAGGGATCTAGGCTGTCCGTAACAGTTCTGCCCCCGCTGACGCTCCTGCGGCTGCTCCTGTTGCAACGGTAGGACAGCCAGCTTCGTGACGGGTCTCCGGAACACGCCTCCCTTGGTCTGGACGTCGGCTGATCGGACTGCGCCATCTGGTCCCTGGTACACCTTCGTGACGATCCCTCGCGGCCATACGTTGCGTGGTAAATTCCCATCCACGATAATAACGTAGTCGCCCTCCTGGATCGGTCTCACTCCGTTAGCCGCTGACTGTCGTGGTGCAAGTGTGGGTAGGTACTCGCGCACCCACCGCCTCCAAAAATGGTCCGCTAGAGCTTGGCTGGCGCGCCAAGATCTTCGGTCGGCTTCCTCGCATGGTCCTGTCGGTGGAACCCCCGTCGATCCGCCCAGTAGAAAGTGTGCTGGTGTCAGAGCTTCTTCATCTTTAGGGTCCACCGAAACGTGGGTCAGCGGTCTTGCGTTGACGGTGTTTTCTGCTTCGGCTAATACGGTCATCAGTAATTCTTCTCTCGGCGCCTTTGTGTGCAGAGTGGCTGTTAATGCGCTCTTTACGGAGCGCACCAGTCGCTCCCAGGCTCCGCCTTGATTTGGTGCACCGGGTGGGATAAACCTCCACGAAATGTTCTTCTGTACGCCGAACTCTTGAAGTGCAGGTATCCACTCTTTATATGCGTTGCGTAGCTCGATGTCCGATCCCCGGAAATTGGTCGCATTGTCACTGTAAATGACCGCGGGCCATCCTCGTCGTGCCGCCAGTCGTCGTAGAGCCATTATTGCTGAGTCTGTCGATAGGCTGTGGACGACCTCCAGATGCACAGCTCGCGTAGTCAGACAGGTGAACAATGCAACCCACCTTTTTTCGTGTCTTCGTCCGATGGTTACCATGAGTGGCCCAAACAGGTCCACGGCTGTGTTCGTGAACGGTCTTTTATACGGCTCGATTCTTGCCAGCGGCAAGTCTCCCATTGCTGGCACCTTCGGCTGTGTCTTACGAAGAATGCACAGGCGGCACTTGCCAGCCACTTGTCGCACCGTCGGTCGTAGGTGAATGATCCAGTGGAGCTGACGCAGATCATTCACAACCCGTTCGTTGTTGGCGTGTCCAGCTTCCCGATGTGCTCGAGCGATCATTAGTTTGATCACCCGATGCCTGCCGTCCAGGATTACAGGTCTCTTTTCCAGGCCTTGCACCGGCGCTGCGTTGATCCGTCCCCGCATCCTTATTAGACCATCTTCATCTATTACTGGGTCTAATTCGAAGATCCGACTCTTCCGGTTCACTGGCTCCTGCTTAACCAGACTTCGGTATTCCTCCGGGAAACTCGTCCGCTGCACGTACTAGAAGAGTAAGTGTTCCGCTTTCTTCCGATGTCTCACTTGCAGCGGCATTCGTTGTCGGGTCTTAAGGCACTCGACGAACTGGTAAACGCGTGCTGTCGCGTTCAGCAGTCTGTTGTAGTCGGAGAATCGATCGATGTCGGGAATAGGCTCCTTGTTTACCTTTGGTTCTTCTGTCGCAGCGCAAATTATTTCTTCCCTCTCGGCTGGATCCGTAGTCTCCTGGGACATCTTCTCCTTTGGCCATTCGTTTTCTGGTCTCTTCAGGAAGTCTGGTCCTTGATACCATCGGCTGTCGAAGGTGACTTGTCTTCTGTTATCCGGCCGGGTAGCTTCATCTGCCGGATTTTCCTTGGTTGGTACCCAGCGCCATTGACTTGGCTTCGTTAGCTCCGCTATCTCTCCTAAGCGGTTGGCTACGTAGGCGCTGTAGCGTTTGGCGTCGTTGCGAATCCAGTGGAGTACTGTTCCACTATCAGTCCACAAAACGACTCGTGCTGGCGTCAGACGGTGCTCTTCTCGGATGGTCTGCTGCAGTCTCGATCCGATGAGCGCTGACTGAAGCTCCATGCGTGGCACGCTGAGTTGTCTCGTTGGCCCCACCTTACTTTTGGCGGCGACCATGCTGACCAGGGCCGTCCCATCTTCTTGGACGACTCTCCAATATGCCACGCATGCGTACGCCTTGGTGCTGGCGTCCACGAAGACGTGTAGTTCCTTGCTCGCCGCTGCCCCCGTTGACAAGTAGCATCTGGGAATTCGAAGTGCTGCAACGCTGTCCAAAGCCCGTAGCCATTCTTCGAAGTCGTGCTTGTCCTCTTCTGGCAGTGGTGAGTCCCAGTCCAGTTTCTTGGCCCACAAGTTTTGTAACTGGACTTTGGCCGTTATTGTGTAGTGACTTAACAGCCCCAGTGGGTCGTACACGGACATCACGGCCGATAGCATTTGCCTCTTCGTCGGCGTAGTCTTCATGTCTCGTACCTCGGCCGGTACCCTCATCATGGCCGTGTTAAACCCGAGCTCGTCCGTTTCAGGGTTCCAATACATGCCAAGGATCTTGTTTTCCTTCTTCCCTAGCTGCGCCGGTGCGTTTGCGTGCAGCTCTTGTGGGATACCTTGCAGTAACTTCTTACTGTTGAACGTCCATCCACGAAGCTTGAACCCTCCTTTAGCGTGTGACGATGTTACTTGCGTGGCACGATGTACGAGCTCTTCCTCGTCCGGATAGCTTGCCACGTAGTCGTCCATGTAGTGGTTACGGACGATGTCCTCTACAGCAACCGGGAATTCTTCGGCGTTATCCTGGGCGTTCCTGTTGCGAACGCTGTGCGCCAGGAAAGGCGAGCTCGCTGCGCCGAACAGCATGCTCGTCATCTTGTAGAACTGCGGGTTTCCGGTTCGGCGGTCTCCTCTCCAGACGAAAGTTTGTGAGGGCTGGTCCTCACTCCTCATCTTGATCTGGAGGAACATCTCCTGTAGGTCCGCCACCACGGCGAACTGCCCTTCGCGGAACCGGAACAGTATCCCGATCAGTGATTGTAGTAAGTCCGGTCCTTCCAGAAGAAAATCGTTGAGGCACTTCCCTTGGCTGCGACACGCTGCATCGAAGACTAATCTGATCTTTCCCGGCTTGTTGGGGTTGGTCACAGCGAAGTGCGGTAGAACCCACGCTACGTTGCTATCTGGCGGCTCCTCCAGCGGCTCAGCATACTTCTTAGCAAGCAAGTTATTTACTTGCTCGGTGTAGCTCGCTGCGAATGCCGGGTCACGGTCCATCTTGCGCTCGATGCTATGCAGTCGATTCAATGCCGTGTGCAGGCTCGGCGGCATTCGTGGCTCCTCGTCCCGCCATAGCTGTCCCACCTCGTAGCGTGGTCCGTCGATTTTCTTGACCGACTTCTCGAAGATATCCAGGGCCCTCTGTGTCCCTGGATCTACCTTCTTGACATTCTTGATGCCGAGCGAGTCTATGTTGAAATATTCCCGCAACATAGAGTCCAGGTGCTCGTCATCCTCTTAGCGGCAGTGTAGCGTCACGTGCTTCTCGGGTGGGTTGACTATACGTGGCTTACCTCCGAAGACCACCCAACCTAACCCTGTCAGTACTGCTGCCGGTTCGTCCAGTCCCCGTATTCTCGCCTCCTGAGGTAGCAACACTGGCCATTGGTCTGTCCCCACAAGTAGTCGCGGTACGGCCTCGTCGTAGCAGGCAGTCTGGATATCCTTGAAGTGCTCCATCTCCATGACCTGCTTGCTCATCCTTTGCGTTCGTAGTCCTAGTCTCTTCACTGTGGTGAAGACTAGGTTATACGCGGTCTCTAGGCCCTTTCCTTGTACGCGAACTCTGACTTGTCTGCTTACTTCTGGCACAGCTTCCATGTTGCTTACCCCTGCCAGGCGCAGCGGCGTCTCGGGTCCCGTGGCTCCTATGGCTTCGGCCAAGTCTGCTTGGATCAGACTCACTGTGCTGCCATCGTCAAGCATAGCGTAGGTATCCACCTTCCCTTTTGGACCCTCTACGGTAACAGGTACCATCTTCAAAAATACGCTGGACGTGCTGTTCACTTGTTCCACCGTCGTGTTCGACGTGATCTCCGGCTCTGTTGGTTTGGCCGCCTGCGGATGTCCGGACCCGTCGCGGGCGGCAGGTTGCGGGGCAGGTGAGGCCGCGCGGGGTGGCGGCCGGCGTACACGCGCTTCTCTCTGCGTGCTGCCCTCGCTGTGCAGTAATCGGTGATGCCATCTGGTGCATCCGTTGGAACCGCATGCCTTTGCGTGACATTTCAACTTGGAGTGTTTACCGTTCAGGCATTTGTAGCATATGCGGTTGCTTTTGGCCCAGTCCCATCTCGCGCCTGTGTCCATGACCAGGACTCGCTTACATTCCGTAGTCCTGTGTTCACCGCCGCAGCACAAGCAAGGCTCCCGAATGCCCACGGTGTTCCCTGTTGTGTACGTCTGCTCGGCGTGGTACTGCGCTTGCGTCCTACGCGCGCCTCTTCCCTGGACTGCGCGACTCGGTGATGGTCGAGCTACCTCCTTAGTCGCCGCTTCCCTCCTTTTATTGGTGCCAGGCATGCGAGCGTGCGAGAATTCTAACTCTGCGTCGCTCTCTTCCATTAAGAAGTCAGCCATCAGCATCAGCTCACACTTGCCGCCCTTTATGTGCTCCTTTGCGTAGGCGCACCATCGACTTCTGAGGTGTGGACTCAGTCTGTCTGTTATCTCTCGAACTAACAACGGGTTGTTGCTATAGTTCCTGCTGTCGAGTTCGCAAAGTGTACTTACAATGTTTACAATCTTCATTGCGAATTCGTTCAGGTCGATGGCACTGGGTCCCAACGGCGGCAGCCGCTTTAGCTCGTCCAGCGCCTTGTCCACCAGTAAGTCGATGCGCCCGAAATTCTTCTTAAGGAGCCTTATTATTAGCTCTGGCTGTGTCGATGTGGATAACAGATGCTGCACACACTGTCGTGCATCCCCACGTAGACAGTTCCTCAGCCGAGCCATGTTCTCGAACGCACTGAAGTTGTACCGTAGGGTTGACTCCGTGTAGGCGTTGAAGAACAGTAGCCATTCGTTAGGGTTGCCCGTGAATGGCGGCAACTCGTAACATTGCTTCGGCGGTGTGGTCCTGACGGCGTCCCGTAGCTGGTCGGCGAGCCTGTTGAATGCTGTCGCTGCATCACTCGGCAGCGGCTCTACCGACGACCTTAGTCTGGCGTTTTCGGAATACGGCATCCATTCGTGTCGTCCTGGTGGCTGGTCACGCGGTTCCACGGGCGGCGGCGCTCGTGCCTCAATACGCGGCCCACGCGGCGGCGATTGGGCGCGCCTGACCCGTGACGGTACGGGCGGCGACTCTACGCGCACTCGATGATGCGGCGTGTCTTCAATGGTGCGCAGCCACTCGTGCACTCGACTATCGGGTTCAGCCGGTCGTTCCCTGGCCGGGCTGATTGTGCGCGATGACCCCACGGACGATGAGTCAGTTCCAGTTCCAGTTCCAGAGCTCGTTTCTTCGAGTATCTCGTCCCTCTTGAGCTCGTAATCCTTCCTTAGCAGCTCTCGTTCCAACTCGATCTCTCGCCGTTTTAGCTCGACTTCTTTCCTCATTTGCTTGAGTTCGAGCTCTCTTAATTTGGCTGATCGGCGGCTGCTTACGTGTGATGCGTGCGATTTTCTCGACGGATGAAACTTGACCGTCGGTGCCTTGCTTGGTGATGGAGTCGGTACCTTCTGTGTCTCCGTGGCCTTAGGGTGGCCCTCTGACTGGGCCTCCTTACTCCCTCTTTCCGAAACCGGAGACAGGTTCTGCGCGCGCCCACTCAGGTGCTCGCGCTCAACTCGGCGTTGCTCCGCCTTTTCCTTGTGTCGCAGCTGCTTCTTGATCGCTTGCTCGATCCTTCGCCGCTCCAGTGTCGACGGGGAACGTGGTGGTCCCTTATGGACAACCTTCGCGGGCCCAGACGGTACCATGGCTCCAGCTCTTACAGGTACCCCCGCAGAAGATTCTTGACACGGCTGCCCGGCCTTGCCCGTGACCCCATCCTGTGGGGTGCGCACGGTACCGGGTGCCCCTGCCACGTTCGCAGATACGCTTTCCGCAGTATCCTTTAGTCGGCCTTCTTCCTCTCTGGTGCGGCCAGACTGCGACCTCGTTTTTACTCCTGATGATTCCATCTCGGCACTTTATAGCACTATATCACAACACAATGTCACAAATAACACACACGCACAGTATCAGTAGTCACTATAAGAAGCCACTTTTCACTAGTCCAAGTTCCACTGAATCCCCTTATCCGGTTCGAAGGACCATAGAACTGTGGCCGCCAGGCTACTCTCTGGCGTCAGTCTGCATCAGCGACAGCACAGTCTAAATATTTATTTATGCGGATACAGAGCATTCGCTGGTTCGGGATCCAATTCCTCCCACTGTGGAACGGGACTCTCAGTAATAACACTCACTGCACTTGGATTCTTATTTATTACTAAAACACAATCACTCGGTAGGTAGAATACAATTTATTTAGGTAGGGATCTAGGCTGTCCGTAACACAAGTTATAGAGCTCTGTGTTTCGTGTAATATACTTAGTCGGTTCATAAGTTCTGTCACTAGGGTTTGGACTGGTAAAATACGAACTGTTAGAGGTTGCTTACTATTTCAATATATGATTAAAAAGCCTATTTAATACTGATTAATTTACGATATTATTTAAGGCAAATAGTTGTGGCAGTTTTACACAATTCCCTGTAACATTCGAAAAAGCGGAATAAAAAACCACGTCAAAAACACGCGCCCTGTTCGAGTTGATTTTGACCATCATTATTTTTATTCAATTTTAAGAGGCTTCAGTCTTGCATACTGCATTAGCTTGATCTTTAACCTTCATTTTAATATATAATTAACATGGGTCTGACTGACAAGAAGGCTAGTATACGCAATTTTGGAAGACTACCTTGATGTATGGCATCAAAATCATCGTGTTTTGCTCAAAACTGAAAAATACGTTGAGGTTCAGGAGAAGAATAGCTGAAGCACAGACTTGTAAGTCAACTAAATATTGGTTTTTTTAATATGCCTTAATCATCTACTTTCATAAAAATAACAATTTGTAACTCTGGACAACTATAAAAATGATCTAAACCAATTTTTGTGAAGTACAATTTTCATAAATCATCGGCGTGTTTTGGACTGACAACAATCTTCAAGTTTACAAGGATCTATAAAATACGCGATCTTGATTATAAGTTAATCATATTATATTTTAATCTGTATGAAATATGCTTTCTAATCAGGTCTAATTTTTTTAAATAAAAGCTTTGTATTATATTTTATCACTTAAAACCCTTGTGACAGAACTTATGGACCGACTAGGTAGTTATAATTATATATCTAATTATAATCTATCATTACCAAGCGTTTCAGTTGAGGTAAAAGTGGTTCCAGTTCCAGGTGATAATACATTACATAATTTTGTAATGTTATTCATCGCGTGTTGTTAGTCGTCTGTGGTTTAAATGTTGTTTTTTTAATATAAATATATATACATATATTCATTTATTTCAAGACCAACTGGGATCAATTTTTGTTAGTATGCTATGTCTAAGTAATTACTACTATGGTTAGTATGACAACATATCTAATCATAGTACTTATTATCTAATGATACCATTGTAAATGAGATAACATTGGTATATTTTACATACCTACTTTGGCATTCCTTTTTCTCAACTACAAAGTTTTGCTAGCATTCTGACGTCCATCGATGATAGCTGCTAGATGCTTGTATCCAGTTAAAAAATATAGTATAGCAAGCTAACCGCATGTAACTCGAATTCATATTACTTTAATTAATTTTGTATTGAGCAGAAAAGTCTAAGCGAAATTTCAATATAACAATTTTATTGTGTGAAAGCAACGGAAATATCGTATACCAATTTTCGGGGCTAGCTCGTAGTCTACTTATAGCCCGAGAATCATCCAAGAGAGACTGATCGATCTTTAATTCACGAGTTCTTCGTTCAGTTAAGTGGTTCTGCAGTTTCAGCGAGCTTTTCAAATGTTTTCAGCGAGGTTCTGAAATGTTTTCACGTTAGCAAACTAATGCTCGCCGTTAAAGTGTGAAACTTTCAGTGAGTCTAGTTTGAGTTAAATAGATATCAGAGCTCTTGGATTGTGGAATCGATTTAGAATGCGGATGCAGTTTTTGTGGTTTTAATGAATATAGTTTGTATTAAGTTGTAATATATCTTTAGATATAACTTTATAAATTACGTGTTAATCATCAGCTCAATAATATTTAGCTCGATGGCGTCAATATCAATATGAAGCTACAGTGACTATTTACCTGTCATATAAAGCCTGACCAGAAATGTATGATCATGCGCCATGTTTCGGAATTTCATTGGAACTAATTTCTTACACTGGCAATAATTTTAATGAAATGATGATATGCATGTGTGAGTGCATATGTTATTTCAATGATAAGATAGGCTAGGCTGTCACTGTTGTTAGTGTCATTGTGGAGGTTTGCTTGAATAATAATAAAGTGTTGAATTTTAAATAATAAAAGACAAAAAAAATCCCTAAATTATCCATAGTCAAGAGCGAAACATTGTAAATAGTGTATATAATTAACTACTGTTAAATAATACGTTCAGGAAATGAAACTATTTCGCTGTGTTTTTTTTTTAACATCAGAGCTGACAGGTAAACAAATCCAGATGTCACCATACCATAGATAATATAATAATACTTACGTTCTATGAATATACTGAACTGTTGCCATATAAATGAGAATAGCGCCCTCTTGACAATGATCATAATATTTCTGGTCAGGCTTTAACATTATTCGACTATTATCAGCTCAAACCAAAGATTATTTTGATAATGTTCATTATGCTGGCGAGTAAGGTTGCCAAAGAGCTCAAAGAGGGCCCAGTGTGTTGACGATGAGGGACCTTCTTGTTCCTTTAGCCATGAACACAGTGAATCCTCCTTTTTGTAAAGGGTCGGCAACGCGCATGTGACTCCTTTGGAGTTGCAGGCGTTCATAGGTTACGGTAGCTGCTTACCATCACGCGGGCCGTATGCTTGTTTGCCACCGTCGTGGTATAAAAAAAAATTCATGCTCGGTATTAATCGTTGTACAGTTATACAGCTTTAGTTATACAGCTATACAGGCTGACTTATAACTCGAGGTATTCCTTCAAGGAGATAACAATGTTGTCACATGCGGCTATACAAGTAACTCCAGGAATAGCTACGAGTACAGATTGGACCATTTCAAAAATTTGGTAATAAATTTATCGTACGAATAACGGTTAAAACTGAAGAATTTTAAATTGTAAATACAAATATATATTAGTTTGAAAGGTTGTACTTCTTCGCGAAGACTATTTTCCTGACTCCGAGCAAATTTTAGTAATCTACTGTCATTGATTTATACAAAAAGGGAGATATGGTACCAAGGCGCTCGATTCTGTGCCATCAAATATAGATTCCGGCACCTATATTGAATTAGTCGTGTGGCAGTCTCATAGTCACACTTTTTGCAATGCGCTAAATATGGAGGTCTCCCTTGCATACCCGTGTTAATTATATAGGTTTATCTCTTTTGCCCATGATGCACTTACATTATAGCGGTGTGTAGCATTTTACAGGTGTATAGGTGCTGGGTTGCTATGACGGGAAACCTCCTCGAGTGCCAGGGCCCTTCTCATTCTTTCTGATCCGGTTGATCCGGGGGAAAGGGAAGGGTTCCTGGACGGTGCATCCTGGGGGCAACGGTAAGCGATCTTTTGGTGGACCCCAAAGATTTCTTACCGGTGCTGCTAATATCCTGTGTGGGGGGGTTGGGGGGTTCCGCACAGGGAGACCTCTCACGTAGGGAGAGGACTCCTGAGTGTTGGCTGGAGGGGGCCTTTGGGCGAGGGACAGGAATGCCGCTGTCCTGGATAAAACTGCGGCCCCGTAACCTGTCTAGGCAGAGGGCCTATGATGACGGACCGGGGGTCAACACCAAGCCGCCACTTAGTGTTGGCTGCGAGGATGACAACCTCTATAAAAAACTGAGGGGCCTTCGGGCCGGGCGGCTTCGGCCGCGGTGAGGAACAGGAATGCCGCTGTCCTGTATAAAACTGCGGCCCCATAACCTGTCTAGGCCTCTGCCTAGGCCTCGGCCTATGATGACGGACCGGGGGTTAACACCAAGCCGGTGCTGGGTGTTGGCTGCGAGGATGACCACCTCTATAAAAAATCGCGAAGGCAACCTGAGTGGGTGGAACCCGGGGTTTTTCCACCTGCTCCCGGCGTGGAGGTTGTCATGAGGGAGCAGCGTGTGGTGTCGCCCTGCACGCTACCTTCGGGAGGGGGAGCTTCGGCTCCGGGGGCTTCGGCCCCAGTGAGGGGACAGCTTCGGCTGTCGCAGCAGGCGTATAGGTGTATAGGTGCTTGACCACATTTCAGTTTTGTTTACTATGAACGTCACTCATCTTCCTAAATGGAAATGAAAATGTCTCTCGTGGCAAAATTAAGAATGTTTTATTTTGCCAATCCATTATACGTACTTACTTGAGTATTTACTTATACACGAAATCAAATGTCAGACCGAGAACATCTACAACAGCTCATGAGGACGCCTCCTAGAGAGGCGAAGTACATATAGTGTAGTCTGTCCGGAAAGAGAAGTGTCGTGGTTTATATGGGAACTCATACATTCTACGACACTTCTCTTTGTTGACTTCTGGTGATTTGTTATATTTATTTGCGTTGGTAAGTATTGATATTTCCGGTGGGGGGTGAGAACTTTATGTGCCTATGTAAAAAATACGCAAGTAAGTGTAACGGATTGGCACTAATCGACTAGCACCTACAGTCGCCATCAAATATATCGGAGCGGCCAAGGTACTCAAAAATATCTGAACATGCACTTTATCGGCTTGGCAATAGAGGCGTTGTTCAGATATTTGTGACCACCTTGACCGCTCCGATGGCGACTGTGCCTAACTATCATAAAATTAATTAGCAGGAAATCAGGGACTAAGGACGAGTTAATATTCCCCCGTGTGGCCCTAGCTTTATAATTCACGAGGCTAATGGCGTAGGTACTTGATCATGGTAAGTATACGCGACTTTAGTGCACAAGCGAGAGCGGAAAATATATTTAATTTAATAGCTCTCTAGTGTAGTAGTCTTGTAGTGTAGTAGAACTCTTAGTGCTTGAAAATGGGAGACCTAGGCTCTCTGAAATAATTATGTTATGCGTAGTGGCTTAAATATACCGTTAAATTTCATGGTCCGTCGTTTTTATATAGTTTATATTGTAGTTTGCGTAATTATTTATACTTACAGTTGTATACAAGTATATACATATTGTCACCACAGAAAATATATTAAAGTAAAAGCGACAAATGCTTGTTATCCGCGCGTTATTTATTTGCCCAACCATCCAAATGATGAACTCGTCATGTGCCAACTGTAATTATTCATCAAAAAATGTCAGTGGTGGCCCAAGAGGGGATTTTTGCAGTTACTCGAGCGCATCAGATTAAGATATGGCGATATCTTACAACCCGTGGAAATCGCCTTCAACCACTTTTACCCGGCGCCTTTGGTGGGTTGGTTGGTAGGGAGGTGGTGGGCAATTAAATAATTGATTGGTGGATTGTGGATTCCGTCATTTTGATCCAAGTTGATGCTTTGATTGTGCTAATACATAATCTGACATTTATCCTTAGATTTTTTCTTAATGTGACGGATTCAATTTACTTTTGAGGTTATTGTATGAAGATCATCGTAAATCCCAATCCCATCATTAATTTTGTCAGATTATCATACTGCATCATCAGTAACACGTCAGAAGCTTCCAGTTTCAATATCTGACGCCCTCGAGTAAGTACTTGTGACCTTTTGTTTGTTAAAAATCTTTGAAAGCCTATAGAAGCTACCCCCACATGAAAGATGGATGAAAGTATATAAATGACATAAACTTTTTTCCTTTTTTCAAAATGGTCTAGGTCCTGACGACGCTCGAGTAACTGCAAATTTAGCATCATGGGCTCATAAGGCATTGATCATCATTATCATCATCATATCAGCCGAAAGACGTCAACTGCTGAACATAGGCCTGAGGCATTGATCCCTCAATCCTAATCGAAGAAAACTTTAATTATTCATCAAAATCAAAATAAAAAAAATGTTGTTGAAGATTCATTATCATTTCGTTATAAAAATACCTACCAAGTAATAATGAAGACGCGGTTACATACATACTTTTGAGGGTGCTTCTGCTTTTACTAACTTAACCCCTCGAACGCCCATGTCAAAAAATTCGTGTTGAAACAATAACCTTGAAATTTCTATTTAAGGTCCAGTTGGCTTGTGACGGATACGGGACAAAGCATTCGAGGGGATTATTTGTTCTGTGTTTATCACCATAGTAATCAACTTAACACCCCTTTGTTAACCGCTGGCATGCCTAGTCCACTGACTCACAAACGTCACGCAACGTGACTCATTCAACGCGAAAGGGGTTAAAAAGGCATAAAACACCCCGTTCGTGGTTTGTCAGTGATATAATGTTAATTTGATTAGAATCTACACTCGTGAGTCATATTCTAATTTAAGTTTAGATATGATGCTAATTTTAATAATCAACAAATTGGTATTACCACAGAATATTAAAGTGCAGAAAGTTCTCCTGACTACTTTAAAATGACTTTTTGGACCCGGGGTATGTCCTTAAAGTACGTCCGGACTTGGGTATGTCCTTAAACTATGCCAAAAAGAGAGGTATGGGCACTGCGAATGGCATCTCGCTTAGTGTGGTAGGGCACGTTCAGTGAATGACATCTCGCTCAAATCTGGAGCAGAGCCCGACTGGGGAAGTACCTCCACCTTACAGAAAACCACAGCCAAATAGCACTAGACCCTACTCATAGTGTTGTGTTCCTGCTGGTGAGTAAGGTTGCCAAAGAGCTCAAAGAGGACCCAGTGTGTTGACGATGAGGGACCCTCTTGTTCCTTTAGCCGTCAACACAGTGAATCCTCCTTTTTGTAAAGGGTCGGCAACGCGCATGTGACTCCTGTCGAGTTACAGGCGTCCATAGGTTACGGTAGCTGCTTACCATCAGGCATATTTAAAAAAAAAAAAAAAAACAAAAAAAAAAGCTCGTAGTTATAGCACAAAAGAGCAGCAAAAAGTAAAACTCGCTTAAGACAATTTTGAAGAGACTCAGCCAAAAACGCTTCTTATAGACCCGTACCGATAAATTATGAAGTTTCGATAATATTAAAGATGCTTATTATTCGCATACAGAGTTCAGGCCATCCAACTTAGCTAATAATAATAATTTGTGTCATCCTAGGTTGTTGCGTAGGCAGAAACTTAGACATTTCTTTTTTTTAACATTATTCGTTAAATAGAAAATTAGAGATCAAAATTGTTTTTTCACTGTAACAGCAAAGTTGTTACTGACGCACGGACGCGTTTTGTGTCACTTTCGTCAATGGGAATACTGACGTTCAATCAGCACATATATGTGGACTTTTACAAGCCTATATAAAATTAGAGTTGATCGATTAGGTACTGTGCTTTCTAATATATCGGTATCTATTATTTGAATAAATTTGTGCCATATTAATCAATGATATTTATTTACTTTAATTTTGTTTCTTGTATGACCCCTGTTAACAGTACAATAAAATATTAAAGTTATTAAAGTTTGCATCAATATTTTTATAAAAGCGTATCCAAACAATGTTTCAAATTTGTGTCATTATAATCAATGGATTATTTTTACTTTTCAGAATGAAAACTTGTTTTGCGTAAACGGCATGCGCGGGGAAGGGTAAGGCGCGGGCGGGGTTCATGTGCCGACCAGGCTGCCTAGCGGCTTGTTTTCTATTATTACTCTATGCATACATATAGTAATAGTAGTAATAAGTGCGACAAAGACAAACAGCGATTTTTCAGTCGCTCTTCTTTATTTTTCATAGTAAAGAAAGCAATAATATAAAACTTAAGTAAGTTAAGGATAATTAATGTAAACGTAGTCCATAAGGGACTGCAATGGCGGATCTGTGTGCCACGGTAAACCTAGTTTACCATTTAAACAGTATTTTGGCAAATTGTAACAGATAATTTGTAACTAATAAATATGTAATTTATGCATCAAGGCGGTTTGTTTACAGAGTGGCTATCGTGAAACGCGAAAATCGAAATATCGTTATCTGCCTCTCGGTTGGACTAGCAAAGGGCCGGGCTGGACTTAATAAATTTTTCATCAGTGTGATGTCATAATAAGGCTGTTTTTATTAACTTATCGTATATAACACATAAAAATAAGCAACTTTTCTTTAACACATTTTTTTAACTCAATAATTTCGAAGTTATGGGGCCCTGAAGGTTAAGTACAATTTGGACTATTTTGGTTGGAATGGTGTCATTATGACACATACTTTATTTTGTAGAATGTGTTAAAATAAGCAAGTTTTATAAGAAACATTTTTTTACCCAAAAACATCGAAGTTACCGGACTTTGAAGATTGATTACATGGACTAATTTGGACTTAAAAAATAAAATGGCGTCGGGGTATCATTATAACGTGTACTTTTAATGATTTATTCCGTATAGAATACGCTAAAATAAGCGTCTTTTATTTGAAAAACTTTTCTCTAAAAATCAAAAATGGCCGAGATAATGGACTTTGAACTTGTACATAATTTGGACCTCGAAAACAAATCATCGACGGGACGTCATTATAACGTGTACATTTTATGATTTTGCCGTATAGAATACGCTAAAATAAGCGTGTTTTACTTAAGAAACTTTTCTCTAAAATCAAAAATGGCCGAGACAATGGACTTTGAACTTGTATATAATTTGGACTTCAAAAAAAATACCATTGACGGGACGTTATTATAACAAGTACTTTTTATGATTATTCTGTATAGAATACGCTAAAATAAGCGTGTTTTATTTGAAAAACTATTCTCTAAAATCAAAAATTGCCGAGATAATGGACTTTGAACTTGTACATCGGGACGCCATTATAACGTGTACTTTTTATGATTTTTCCGTATAGAATACGCTAAAATAGGCATGTTTTATTTGAGAAACTTTTCTCTAAAATCAAAAATGGCTGAGATAATGGACTTTGAACTTGTATATAATTTGGACTTCGAAAAAAAACCATCGACGGGACTTCATTATAACGTGTACTTTTTATGATTATTCCGTATAGAATATGCTAAAATAAGCGTGTTTTATTTTAAAACTTTTCTTCATAATCCAAAATGGCCGGGATAATGGACTTTGAACTTGCATTTCGAGACGTCATTATAACGTGTACTTTTTATGATTTTTCCGTATAGAATACGCTAAAAAAGCGTGTTTTACTCAAGTAACTTTTCTCTCAAATCAAAAATGGCCGAGATAATGGACTCTGAACTTGTATATAATTTTGACTTCGAAAAAACAATCAGCGATGGGGTATCATTACATAGCATATTGTTTATGATTTCACCGTATAGAATAGAATACGCTAAAATAAGCATGTTTTATTTGAAAAACTTTTCTCCAAAATAAAAAATGGCCGATTGAACATGAAACTTGTATATCATTTGGACTTCGAAAAAAAACCATCGACGGGACGTCATTATTATAACGTGTACTTTTTATGATATTTCGTATAGAATACGCTAAAATAAGCTTGTTTTATTTGAGAAACTTTTCTCTAAAATAAAAAATGGCCGAGATAATGGACTTTGAACTTGTATATAATTTTTATTTGAAAAAAACTATCGACAGGACGTCATTATAACCTGAACTTTTTATGATTTTTCTGTATAGTATACGCTAAAATAAGCGTGTTTTATTTTAAAAACATTTTTTCTAAAATCGAAAATGGCCGATTGGACATGGAACTTGTATATTATTTGGACTTCGAAAAAAAACCGTCGACGGGACGTCATTAAAACGTGTACTTTTTATGATTTTTTCGTATAGAATACGCTAAAATAAGCTTGTTTAATTTGAGAAACTTTTCTCTAAAATAAAAAATGGCCGTGATAATGGACGTTGAACTTGTATATATGTAAAAGCGTGTTTCATTCGACAAACTTTTCTCTAAAATCAAAAATGGCCGAGATAAATGGACTTTGAACTTGTATATATTTTTGACTTCAAAATAAAACCATTATAACGTGTACTTTTTATGATTATTCTGTACAGAATACGCCAAAATAAGCGTGTTTTATTTGAGATACTTTTCTCTAAAATCAAAAATGGCCGAGATAATAGACGTTGAACATGTATATAATTAGGATTTCCAATAAATCCATCGACGGGACGTCATTATAACATGTACTTTTTATGATTTTTCCATATAGAATACGCTAAAATAAGCGTGTTTTACTTACGAAACTTTTCTCTAAAATCAAAAATGGCCGAGATAATGGACTTTGAACTTGTATATTATTTGGATTTCGAAAAAAACCATCGACGTGACGTTATTATAACTTTTCTCTCAAATCAAAAATGGCCGAGATAATGGACTTTGAACTTATATATTATTTGGATTTCGAAAAAAAACCATCGACGGGACGTCATTATAACATGTACTTTTTATGAGTTTTCCATATAGAATACGCTAAAATAAGCGTGTTTTATTTAAAAAACTTTTCTCTCAAATCAAAAATGGCCGTGATAAAGGACTTTGAACTTATATATTATATGAATTTCGAAAAAAAACCATCGACGGGACGTCATTATAGCATGTCCTTTTCATGATTTTTCCATATAGAATACGCTAAAATAAGCGTGTTTTATTTAAAAAACTTTGCTCTAAAATCAAAAAACCGGCCAAGTGCGAGTCGGACTCGCGCACCGAGGGTTCCCTACAAACCTATAACAAGCCTAAGTTGTAGTATGTTTATTACTAATTTCAATTTAATACCTCTACGCGTTTACGAGGAAAAAGGTAGTAAGTTTAAAATTAAAAAAAAATATTTTTGGTATGATTTTATTAAAAATGTCTACTTTTCGTAATTTTTCCTCTATCTGTGCTATATGAAGTTTCTTCGTGCCAAGTTTCAAGTTTCTGAGTTTACGCGAAGTACCCTAAGGTTTTGAGTTTCTTGCGAGTACTCAGTTTCAAAATATGCGACTTAAATTGCTATTTCTTTTGATTGGGATGACATAAAAGTTTGGTTTTGCTACATCTGAAAGGTCCTATAGCCCTGAGTATTTGACATGAATTTCAATTTAATACCTCTATGCGTTTACGAGGAAAAAGGTAGTAAGTTTAAAATTAAAAAAAATATGTTTTTGTATGATTTTACTAAAAATGTCCACTTTTTGTAATTTTTCCATTGTTTATGCTATATAACGTTGCTTTGTGCCAAATTTCAAGTTTCTGAGTTCACGGGAAGTACCCCGTAGGTTTTGCGAGTGCCGAAAAACTATGAAATTTGCAGCATAAACGACTGTATCTTTTGATTGCGTTAGCTTATAAGTTTGATTTTTTCACAGCTCCAAGGGACAATAGACTTAAATATTTGATATAAATTTCAGCTTGATACCTCCACGCGTTCCTGAGAAAAATGGTCTTGACAGACAGACGGACAACAAAGTGATCCTATAAGGGTTCCGTTTTTTCCTTTCGAGGTACGGAACCCTAAAAATGCCCGAGGTAATAAACTCTGAACTTGTTCCTCCTTTTTGTAAAGGGTCGGCAACGCGCACGTGAGACCTCTGGTGTTCCAGGCATCCATATGCTACTGCTTACCATCTGGCGGGCCGTATACTTGTTTGCCACGTTGTGGTATAAAAAAAAGAGTAAAATAAGAATACAATTAAACAAAATAAACGGAATAAAAACAGAATCAATACAAAATGACAAAATAGAAACAAAATACAGACGAAAAGAAAAAACAAAAATAAAACAAAAGTTAAAAAAAAATACGTTAGTGTCGTGGAACACTCGGTTAGAACAAAGTAATATTATTTAATTTTTGACTTTTTCGTAATTTTTGTCGTTTTTGAATTTTTTGAACTTTTTTGAATTTTTTGAAATTTTTGAGATTTTTGAGATTTTTGAGATTTTTGAGATTTTTGAGATTTGAGATTTTTGAGTTTTTTGAGATTTTTGAGATTTTTGAGATTTTTGAGATTTTTGAGATTTTTGAAATTTTTGAGATTTTTGAGATTTTTGAGATTTTTGAGATTTTTGAAATTTTTGAGATTTTTGAGATTTTTGAAATTTTTTGCAAGTTTTTTTGAAAGTTATGGCAAGCTAAAAAAGTTAACCTCAAATTATTGAATTACAAAAAAAGCACCAATCGAATATGACACAAAACGCACTGAAAGATTCTCATGTACACACTGTATTTCCAACTTCAATAATAAGTGACTTTAGAATTTTCGAAACTTAACCTTCAAAATATTGCCAACGAGACGGGACTATTAGGCGGGAAAGCGTATTATGCGGGACTGATATAAAGGGATAATACTGATAAAAAGAAGTACAGTTCTACAGCGAGTTCTACTTATACTGTTCTATTTTCACCACGATGGTTCCACCAAGAAATACATAGTATCCTATGAAATAAATAAATAAATATAAATACTTGTACTATGGGTACTAGGCGACGATATACATACTTAGATAGATAAATATATACATAGAAAAACACTCGTAACTTAGGAACAAATATTCGTGATAAACACACAAATAAATTCCCAAAGGTTGTCTGGAAGAGATCGCTCTTTAGCGATAAGACCGCCAATTGTTTTGCCTCTGCTTTTTTGTTTATGACTTGTGTATACTATGTGTCTATTATTTGAGGTGTGCAATAATAGTAGTTTATGTAACTGTTACGTTTTAAGGCCTAATTACGTACAGTTGCATACACTGCTTTATCTACACTCATATTATTTATCCTAAATGCCGTATTCCGAAACCATAGAATGCCATTGCACCGCCATGGCCAACTCGATTGTGCCGGCGGTCGCGCGGGCGCGTGTCGGCGGCCGCGCGGGAGCGTGCAGGTGTACATTATGTTATCAAAACTCATAACACATCAATAGTTGAGCATGTAAAGTTAAAATTACGTTACTGCCACACATAAAAAGCTTATCATAGTAAAATCGGTTGTGGTAATGCTAGCCATTGCCTTCCGTTTTTGAACACGTTTTAGAGGACTTACAATGTGAGTGTAGATAAAGAGTATTTATGTTATGTTATGTTATAAATGCCCTTACCAGGATTTGAACCCGTGACCTCCAGCTTCGTAGGCAGTGTCACTACCGACTGGGCTAGGAGACCGTTCAACACCCTTTTAAGTGTGTATGTTGTGACAAATTGGCAACTACGAAACCCTAAGTATATTAAGCTTGGCCCGACACGTTCTTGATCAGTTTCTATCACTTCCACGTAGAGAAGAACTGAGTTTCCAGACTTAAATCACTAAGTTATTATTAGTCTGCGTCGTAAAATAAGAGCAATTTCACCTGAATATTACATTCCATAGTTAATTTTTCATAACCGGCCCAATATGAGCCATCTTAGGGAGGAATTCCTTTAACTCTGGAATATTAAAACCAGCGTTTTCCGTTAAAACGTCGAGATGACGAATGGTCTCGCTGGGGTATTCGAGGTTTTCGGGTTATTTCCTTTTGGCTAATAGCTGGTGTTACAAGAATATTAAGTTTAAAGCGTATAATTCGCAGCGGCATTCGCATTTGAGACAGAGAATAGTTAAATTTGGCACCTTTTTTAACGCGAGTGAAAAAGAAGCAATGTGTAACGATTATTATGGGAGATCATCGCAAATTCAGAAAATATTTTTGTTGCATATGTAAATTGTTGTAAATGTTCATCTACGCCCTAATATGTGCACAGGAAAAACAACCATATTAAACAAAAATAAGACTGATATTTTTGTAGAAAATGTGATTAGAAAACTCACGTGTTGTGTTCCAACAGGCCTTGAGTGCTATAACTGCTTTGAATCTTCAATGAGACAAACGCGAGAACCAACCAGTATAAGTACTAAGGAATAGCATTAAAATATACAATGACTATTACCGGTAAATTACTGATATACCTACCGCGCGGTAATTGTTTACTGTTTTTGAACTCTCAAGTAAGTACGTTTTAGACTTTAAAGAACATCAAATTACGGATTTCTATTTAATAAAACATAGTTAGGTAGTTATTTAAACAGACAATTAATTTTGGACTAAAAACGAACGTAGTACCTAACTCCTTAAGCCTTAAGACTCTTTTAAAAACTCTTTCGGACATTTTTATCGCTCGTTCTAAAAACAGTGTTTTAATCGTCTTAATACCTAATAGGTACAAGATAAAAACAAAAAATTTCTTAGTCAATCAAATGCCTGTCTTGATTTCAAAGTCGGATGTAAACATATCTAACCTAAAATACATTTTCAGGGCTTTGTAACATAAATCCCCAATCCTGGGGATCAATGTTACTCTACGTCCGTAGGAAACATCTTAGACAACCCTACACGTGATCCCTGGGTGGTGCTAAGAGAGTAACAAACTTGGCAGCTGCACTGTCCCATCTGGACTTCGCAGCACTCACAGGATTTTCTTTATTATCTGCTTTCCCACTACTACTACCCCAGGTTAGAAATGCCTATCTATATCCAGTGACCCAGTAGCCATACGATAAAAAAGGGCTTTGTAGCGAAGTCACAGGTACCCTGGTTCTCCTGGTTCGTCTTCCTAACCCTCGAGGCGATCGGAACAGGTCGCACTAAGCCGGTGAATTAAAGATACCACACGTTCTGACTCGGAGATCGAGCACACTTTCAAATCTTATCTCAGCCATCCGCGAGGATTACGAAGTTCACAATAATTATACGTGAGAAAGTTACAGTCAATACAATTTTAAACGAAACAACGGTGTGTCTTTATTGAGTTTGAATTCTAAGGGCATTTTCACTTAAGGGGCTGACAACAGCTAAATTCCCTCCCTATCTTTATCAGCGCGAGTGAAAGAGAAACACTGTGCTACGATTAGTATGGGAGCTCATTGCAAATTTTGCAAAATAATGAAAAAAAAAACTAGGCATTAATTGAGAAATATAAAACAAAAACTTCGTGTTTTTAGTATTAGTGTGGTGAAATTTTGTCCTTAGTTACAGGCGTATAAGTCAAGAAACTAAAGACATACAACTGTTTAAAGCTAATTTTAAGATGTAACTTTGGAATGATTTTCTATCGAGCCGATTTCTTCCAATCGTGTATCGGAATCAACGAAGTTCTTCCAAATATAACGAATATTAACATATATTTTTTTCACTTTCTCAAAACAAGTAGTTATAGCTAAAAAAACTGTTTGAGTAAAGTCAATTTGAAGGTCATCGGGTGTTGTCAGCCTCTTAACGACCGGTTAGCAATAGTCACAAAACTGACGGTCAATGACAAATCCAATACATTTTGTCAGGAATGTGACGGTTAGACGTTACTGAAACACGACTTAAGTCGTAAGTTAAAGTACAGGTTAAAATAAAAATGTCCCTAAACGCTTTGTAAATAATAACCTACGTACCTATATGGCCTTCTATTATTTTTCTGCTAATAATGTTTAGAAATAAAAGAAAAGTTTATGTAGTAGTATGTATCGAAGTATATTTAAATACAAATTAGTTTTAGGATAAATCGGCAAGTTTTCTCATACAGCACCCACTTTAGCAAATCTCTGTTTGGCCCTATGGTTGACTGGTAGAGAATGCCTCGAGGCATTAAGTCCGCCATTTGTACTTATTTTTATTGTGCAATAAAGTTTAAATAAATAAATAAAAGTAGAAAAACCCACTACCTGAGGCGAGACTCGAAATCGCGACTTCGCTCTGACCAACTGCTGAGGCGAGACTCGAAATCGCGACTTCGCTCTGACCAACTGCTGGATGACTGTTAGATGGTACCTATTGTTAGCAGACGTTCTGCTTAATACAAAATTATTTTTCTGCTAAAGTTTTTCTAACCTTACTTTGGCTTTCTCCTTGAATTGATGATTCTACCTCAAATTATAAAGTGTTTAAGTATCTAATCGTGGTAACGTATCAGGTGCCCCAAATGATCTGACCTGATGAAATATGAAAATGTATAAGCGAATTTAGTTTCCATTCAAATAATTATTTGCATATTATTGAATTACGAGAATCCTGAACGACATGACGTGGATTATAGTAATGCGACCGCAATCCATACATTTTACAAAACGGATAACGGAACGCGATAGACAGCTGTCATTATATATTACGTGACCAGTGTTAAGCGTGCGACAAAATACACAAAATTAAACCTCACATTGTCCGATCCGATATCGGATGTCGGATGGCTCAAGGAAAAGCTGCTAGAGAGTACCCCATGGCATTAAGTCCGCCTTTTTTGCAGAAATCACTTTAGAAATTGTCTTCTTCGTGGTCCTATCAGACATCCGATATCGGATCGGACAATGTGAAAGCGCACTCATAGTTCTTACTTATTACTTATAGCTAGTTTAGTTTGTACCCAATGTCCTAAACATGGGTATGACTTATTTTGTAACTAATTAGATCGTTATTCAATTCACAACATTGTTCATCGCGATACAGGCGAAGCCTTATGCGGAGACCCCTTAAACTGTCTGTAATTTAATTTATGTGCAATAAAGGGGTCTCTATCGGTTCCCATAAATTTTTACTTCCGGTTTTTTCAGTCCATAACGTTTTCCATCATAATTTCTATCAGTCATATTGTCAATAGTCATAAAATTTAACAATCTAAATTGCTGGTCCGATTTTTGCAGGTCATCATTATTGTTAGTCATAAAATCTGTTACTCATAATCAGAGCTCGGATTTTTCACGGCAAAACAAAACACTAGCGTAATTTAGCCAGTGCTTGAAATCTTATTTTATCGATATCGATAATTCAGAACTAGAAGAAATAAAAGTCACCAAATAAAATTAATATGTAATAAAACTAATAAAAACATTTGTATAAAGTTACTATATATTAGAAACAGACGCAATTTCTTCTTCAAAATCTACGTCAGTACACACAGCAGCACAAGACATTTTATTTGGGTAATAGTGATAGGAGTAGATGATCATTATCTTTTCAACATTCTCTGGGAGTAAACAGTTGCGTTTATCACTATAAATCCATTTATGTACACTAAATGTACGTTCAACTTCAGTTGACGTCAAGGGAGCAAATTTATAGAATTCATTATCAGTTCGGGTAATATTTTCAGATATGTCTCTTAAAATTTCGTAATCAGGATTTCGTTCGAGCACGGCTTCAAATTTACGTATCACTGGTAAAAGTTTACTCCAGTTTACGTAGCAACGAACAGTATCCAGAATGAGGAAGGATTCCGCAATGGATAAAGTCGAACATTGCAATTGTTCTATTGAAGAGGCTATTACTTCGTAGTTGTCGCGAATGAAATTTAACTCCGGTCGTAGTTTGCGTGTTTGAAAACATTTTTTTGCAGCTCCTATAGCTGCCGAGTCATTAGCAAGTATGGAGACGACATCACGTATTTGCTCATAGTATTGAGCGTAATATACCGCAGCAGATATCCAAGTTCCCCATCTGGTGATAATTGGCTCGGGAGGTAGGGGAATGGACGGATATTTTGCCTTAAAAAGGCGTACACGCTCTGGAGATTTTAGGAATATCTTTTTGACATTCGATATCAACCCATCCACACCTTTGAAATTATCTCGCACTTCTTCGGCAACCCGGTGCAGACCATGAGCTAAACACGTAATGTGTTTCATACGAGGAAACGTTGCTTTTAAAATACGACCGGCTTTAAGCATATATGCGGCACTATCTGTGCAAAGTAAAAGCAAATTGTTTACGTTATCATTGAAAGAATTTTGAAACAAAAATTTTAATTTGTTTTATTATTAGGTTTGCTATTGTTTCCCCATTTACCTTCTCTAAAACCTTCGACCCCAAAAGATAAAATTGCTTAGAACAATTTTTTTGCAAAGACCGAATCACCACGTTTGTCACACATTTTCCCATGAAATCTGGTGTTTCGTCTATAGATATCCACAAATAATTGGTTTTGTTTACCTCTCTTATACCCTGTATAGTTTTTTTGTACACGAGATTTAAATAAATTTTTCGCAGGGTCGATTCGTCCGGTAAAGAAGTCATAGAGCAGTCGCAACATAAATACTTGTTAAAAAAATGACGAAAATTATTGTTGTTGACTGTTGCCCATGGTATGTTGCATGAAATAAGAAAAATAATTAAATCGAAATAAAATTGATGTTTCCTATTTGGTTGCCCCGAACGGTAATTGTGGCGGTTGCTTTTCACATGATTCTCAATATTGCATTTCTTCAGTTTTAGATGCATATCGCACATAGAGCAGTATATAGTGGAGGTCACTTCATTATAGACTAACTCAGGGTGATTTTCAATCCACGTTTTGATCCGATCTTGTACATTACTCATTTTTGTATTAATTGATACCTTGCAATATTAAGTTATTATACGTATATCCAACACGTCGGATTCAATGCGTTGCGAAATAAATAATACCTAGATGCAATTTACGTTTTATACGTAATGAAATGACAGTTAAAGTGTGAATGTCATATGTCATGTGAGATGAAATTTGCAGTCGTTTCTATCATTTTAAATGAGGTGGTATAGTTACTTCGTTCTAAGTTGTACATGCAGACCTACCTCTTTGTTGCTCGACTATGGCAAAGCTAAAATGAAAAGTTATTTTATTACTTATACAGGGTGTCCGGTAATTAATGCACAACCTTCTAACCCCCAGTAGGTCACCTTAGACTGGTCAAAAATATTGATTTTGAGCTCTAGTAAGTCTCCTGTTTTTCGAAATTTTCGCACGTTTGTTAGTTTTTAAATTTTGACATTCACACTGATAGGTGTACCATCGAATAAAAAAAGAAAAAATGTACTGAGGCAATACCTGTCATATACTCTAGTAAGACTCGATAGGTGTCGATAAAATAATATTTCAAGCACTGGCTAAATTACGCTAGTGTTTTGTTTTGCCGTGAAAAATCCGAGCTCTGCTCATAATATTCAAAGTCCAGGTGGTATCTATTACATAATATTCAAGGCAATAAACTTGCTTATAATAATTGTTTTAAGTTCTTTAATCGCAGATTACAATGATAACTAGGGGTGTATATTGGTTTCCACAAATTTTAAGTTCTGATTTTTTATAGTCCATAACGTTAGCCATCATAAGATAATAAGATCGTCAGATAAGATAATCAGAATCGTTTTCTTGGGGGTCGCAGTTCTAACCTAACCTAACCCACTTCTGGCAACAGTTCGTTTTGTTGGGGGTCGCAGTTCTAACCTAACCTAACCCACTTCTGACAACAGTTCGTTTTCTTGGGGGTCGTAGTTCTAACCTAACCTAACCCACTTCTGGCAACAGTTCGTTTTCTTGGGGGTCGCAGTTCTAACCTAACCTAACCCACTTCTGGCAATAGTTCGTTTTCTTGGGGGTCGCAGTTCTAACCTAACCTAACCCACTTCTGGCAAATAATGACTAATGATGTTTATGTCCATAAATCATAATGGATATCATTTTATGACTATCGACATTCGAAACAATAAGTTTATGGGAAACAAAGGGATGACATTAAAATGATATGATTAACGACTATTAGTCCGATAAAATATATGCCTTAAAATATTTGTGAATAATTATTGATAGACCTTCGAATGTTATACTCATCAATTTTATGCCTTTTGCGATTATAGTGTTTAATATTATAGATCTTTATTATTAGTACTATGAAACGTTATGCTTTACAAAAATTATGACTATTGATGTTTATGCCCATAAATTATATGGATATCAATTTCTGACTATCGAAATTCGAAACAATAAGTTTATGGGAAACAAAGGGATCCCGCAATAAAGATCTATCTTATTTTATAAATTAAATTTAGACCCTAAGGGTAATTACTAAAAACATAGTCTAATTATACCGATTTAAACGATCTGCACATAATCAAAATTATTTAGAAGATTATCAGTCAAACCCGTTTTTGAGTAAGGTATCTCCAAAATCTCCTGCCTCTCAAAATCTTCAAAATTATGTAAGCGCCCGGCAGATACGCCTTTTTGCTTTTACTTTTTTCTTATTACATTTCAGGTATGGAACACTCTATTATGCGTAATTCAACACGCACCTTTTGTATAGAATTAATTAGTTTAATGTTTTTGTCAAAAAAGATTAAAAGACTAAAAGCAAACCTCAGTAATAAATGTGATAATTCATTAAATTGCCTTACCAAAATGATGTTAGTTTTGATTATTTTTACATGTTTCTATATATTTAATGTTAAAAAAAAGTATTAACAAGATTATAATCCAGGAATCTTGTCGCCTGAAAGTACGGGGTACATACTGTGCGTCAAATCCGATAGTTCTGATTTTTTGCAGACTTGTTTATGATCAAACCCCGGATGATGGGAGCAAAAATGCACTTTTCCTAGTGCTTAATTAAATATCGACTATTCTATCGACATTCATACGAACATTTTTTGAATCAGAACTCATTATCTTATATGCCAGGTTGTTACACAATATTACATTAGGTAAGCTTACATTATATATTATTTCAGTTGACTAATTACATACTATAATTTTTATCAATATCATTATACTCATGGGAATTATCGTAATAATAAAATAAGAGTGACAGTTCTAAAAAGATACTTTTCTCATAACTTATGATCAATACATTTCTGATTTAAAAATCGTTCGTATGGATGTCGATAGAATAGTCGATATTTAATTAAGCACTAGGAAAAGTGTATTTTTGCTCCCGTCATCCGGGCTTTGTTTATGATGAATAATCCAAGTTTGTGACCTCGAGCGCCGAACGCAACTTTGTAAAAAATCGAAAAATCGATTTTTTTTTTCAGACTTTGGCGATTATGACCCTAAAGGACTGGTTTTTAATAGTATCTTATCAAAATAGAAACGTTTTTCCCAGAACCGTTTACCCTTTTACCCTTTCCCTTCTCTTCAGGGAAAACGGTTCTATTTTGAAATGCTTTATCTTCGAAACTCAATAGTTTGCAAGACCCAATGGTCTACGGAGAAAATTCTAGTCTTATATTGTAGAAAATTTAGTCTACTTTAAAAATGTCTCGAAAAGGTACTGTCCAAAACTAGTCCTTAAGGGTTACAAACAAGTCAGCAAAACATCAGATCTACCGTATTTGACGCACACGATGATTGTTTAAAGTTACTGGATCATTACTCAAACCGTTAATTATATACCTATTGCCTAGGAACTGCCTCTCTTAATGAATGATGCGCATTTTATTTTACATAAAGGTAGTTACTTAACCCCTCCTGTACGAGAAGCCTGCGTCCCATCAGGCTCAAAATTTAATTTCGAATATTGCTATAACCTCATTCCCCTATTTCAAAATAATTTTGCACTGTTACAGGTTTATTACTCATTTTACGCAACCCTAGTTAATCTCAATAATATATTGCCAGGAAAATATAGTAGTGTGTTATTCGGTATGATTTGGGCACAATCCATATTTGCCAGTGAATTGGCTTAATCGAGGCTTGAACAAGAGGGCTTAATGCCGGGTGGGAAGTTGGCATACGGAGGCAAGGGCAACGCTAATGAGTGAGCGGGCGGGGAGCGTAGCGGTGAGCATAGTTGCGGTCAGGTTTCAACTAAAGTTTAAAAGCTGTAGGGAAGATGTCTGCTCGTTTTAGAGTCAGTTGCATCGATAATTGACAGAGTGATATAAATTCAGGGAGTTTCTATGAAGCTTGCCATATAATTATATTTTACAAACTTTTTTCGGCGCAAATAGTTTGGTGCAACCGAACCTTACTCAGTTTTTTTATATATAACTGTATCATTTAGCTGAGGTGGTTCTTCAGACAATGATTAGGTATTTACTGTTTACTAACTGATCATAGCACAAACAAATTAATTACAGTCATTGGCAATCACACCGTGTTGACCGTTATTAAATATTATCTTTACCGAACCGTTACAGTAAAGCAGTATCCTGAAATTTAGTGATTTATTTGCTCAAACCCGATAAAATTACACTAACACCGAGGAACAGAAAAAACAATACAGGAAAATCTTGACATGCAAAACACGCTACCGTTATGCTTAAATGCAGCCTTATCAGTTTTGAATCGGTGATTACAGTCATAATCATAGTGTCGTAATAGCACATGTTAGGTATTTCAGAGACCATTTATAAATAATTTACATAGTTCCGAACTGTGCCACATTTGTGTAAGTATCGCTCGTAGTTTTTGAATAATGGTTCATCAAAACAAAGTTAAGAACGAGAAAATAAAATTACCTGTTGATTCATTATTTAGGGTTCCGTAACCAAAGGGTAAAAACGGAACCCTATTATTAAGACTCCACTGTTCGTCTGTCTGTCTGTCCGTCTGTCACCAGGCAGTTGAAACTTTCACAAATTATGTATTTCTGTTGCCGCTACAACCCAAAAAAAAACCGGCCAAGAGCGTGTCGGGCCACGCTCAGTGTAGGGTTCCGTAGTTTTCCGTCCGTCACAGTAAGTGTCCCCACTTAAGAGTTAAAATAACACCGCCATGTAGGATATGATATGAGCGTTCCACGTACAGCGACACCTATCGGCAAATTAAGAAAACTATTGCGCGCGAGCTTAAAGCATGGAAGATGATTTTTATGGGAGATTTTTTTCATATTTTTAAAACTTATGGTTCAAAAGTTAGAGGGGGGGACACATTTTTTTTTACTTCTAGAGCGATTATTTCTGAAAATATTGACATTATCAAAAAATGATTTTAGTAAAACCCTATTCATTTTTAAATACCTATCCAACAATATATCACACGTTAGGGTTGAAGTGAAAAAAAAAATCACTCCCCACTTTACGTATATGGGAGGTACCCTAGTAAAACATTTTTTTCCACTTTTTATTTTACCACTTTGTCGGCTTTCTAGTGCCAACGGTCACTGAGATTATCCGCGGACGGACGGGCAGCCATGGCGAAACTATTATAAGGGTTCCTAGTTGACTACGGAACCCTAAAAAAACAGACTAAAATAAATATTTAAGGGGGCTCCCAAGCTCCCATACAACAGACATTATTTTTTCGCCGTTTTTACAGATAATGCTACGGAACCCTTCATACGCGAGTCCGACTCGCTCTTGGCCGGTTTTTTTATTCTATGGAAGATATGTCATAGTGTTCTCTAATCCACATAGTCGCTGGGCGACACGCAACACGCACCCTCAATTGGAAACCCGCTAACACACGCGGTCGTGACACACCACCAATGAGATGGAAGGACGGCATCTGTTAACAAGCTGGTGATAATTGGATGCAGGTGGCAATGGATCGAGAAGCGTGGAAGTGTGAAAAGACCTATGTCTTAAGACAGGCGCTGTTAAGGCTGCTATAAATAGATTTTTATAAAAGACGGTAGCGTTATACAATAGAAACTGACATACGCACAGCCGTTAGAGGTAGAACCTTAAAATTTTGAATATATATTCTTCAAATACTTACCGTAAGTCTCCACTAAGATTTTTTTTTAATTTATTCCCCAAGGTAGATACGAAACCACCATTTTTGTCCAACCTAAAACGAAGACCTTCGCTATCGCTCGGTCATTTATTATGCCAAAAGTAAAAAAAATAAGTTAAATTGGCTAGAGTTATCTGGGCATTTTTATTTTGACTTAAGTCGTGTTTCAGTAACGTCTAACCGTCACGTCCCTGAGCAAATGTATGGGATTTGACATTGACTGTCAGTTTTGTGACGATTGCTAACCGGCCGTTAATGGTACACAGTTGAGTGAAGAAAATGCCCATCTACGTGTCAAATATATATTTCTTTCTTGTGAAACCATTTAAAACTAGAAGCTAAAAATTACAGTAACTTCTCGCCATTTTAAGAAAGTATTCAGGTCGTAAATATAAAGTAAGTCGAAAGGCGATAAATGAAACGTTCCTCCGGCGCCCATAAAATATGTGCGAATAGAAGGCACGCTGATATATAATGTATAATACAGTAAATTACGATCGTACCTTGAAAATACTTTGAGATCACCCTTTTTTTTAGTTAAAAATATTGTCTGTGAAACTGTGTACCTACTCTTATTTTAAAGATAAACTTTTTGACGATTTTTCTTTGGCAGTGTGTATTCTAAAAAAACTTGTATTAAGCCGAAACGTTTGCTAATGATACCAGGATGTAAAAAAATATAGGAAAAAGTAACGCCTAAAATCATAGATATAAACAAAAAGGAAGATGAGTGACGTTCATAGTAAACAAAACTGAAATGTGGTCCAGCACCTACACACTTGTAAAATGCTACACACCGCTATAATGTATGTGCATCATGGGCAAAAGAGATAAACCTATATACAGGATGATTCATGAGACGTGAGCAGGAACAACCCTACACACTTAGTTAACGATAATGAATCGACCGCCATCATGTTTAAGTGAAACAATAACGCCTTTCAATTTTTTTTAACCTTTTTGTTTCATAGAAATTTTATTCTCTGTAATCATGGTCACCCCACATAAACAAATCAATAAAGATAAAACCTCTTTGACAATCATGACAGCACTTTGATTATGAAAAATAAAAAAATAAAAAAATTAAGTGAGATACGATGTTTCAAAAGTAACCAGACATCAATTTGACACATATAACAGAAAAACAAGAGGATATCAGTACTCGACGGAGTATTCTAATTGTAGAGTGACCATGCGTGTCGTAAATAATTTCAAACGTTTTATTTTTATTTAAAAATTTTTTTTTGCGCTTATCACACTAATACTGATATCAAACAATAGCTTATTTTTAACTGAATCCGTAGTGTTAAGCCTGCTCACGTCTCATGATCTCATCACCCTGTATAGTTAACACGGGTATGCAAGGGAGACCTCCATATTTTGCGCATTGCAGAAAGTGTGACTGAGAGACTTCCACATGACTAATTCAATATAGGTTCCGGAACCTATATTTGATGGCACACAATCGAGCGCCTGGTACCATATCTCCCTTTTTGTATAAATCAATGCCTAAAATATGCTTTTTTGGTTCACACTTTTATCACAGAATAAGTAAGAGTACAAGTACAGAAGATTCTCCTTCCTGAATTTGACATTTAGCTACAGAGACCAAAACGTTAGCTGTCATGCGCTCTTAAAAAAAAAATAGGGTTTTCATATATCCATGCAGGTTTGAGACATGTCAGAACACTGGCTGATATGATAATATGTGACGTTTTCAAAGGTACACATCATTGTCGGTTGTCAATAAGATGTTAACTGTCATAAAATATAATTTAGAAATAAACTCTATTAACAACCGACAATGATGTACCTACGGTCAACCAATTTGATTCCTAGGCCACTGTTGAACCTTGTCGTAATGACAGTTGCCCGTGGATACGTATAAACGTAACCTATTCGCTACTATACTAGCTATTGTGACAAGGTTCTAGAGTGGCCTAGGAATCAAATTGGTTACCTTTACTTGAAAATGTGACATATTCTCGAACGTCTCGAAGCTATAAGGTGATAAGCGATGTGCCAACCTTTCCCTCAGTAGCCCTCATTATGCGGTAAGCGCATCGGGAAAAACGGGTACAATGGAGGGAGACATAGTGAAACCCCCTTTTTTTTTTGTCGGTGTGAAAATGCTTTACGCATCCCCCGGGGGCCTGGGGAGGGCCCATAGTGGGGGTATGTGGGACTCTCCTCTCCCTTAACTCCCTCTGCTAGACAGAGGAAGGGGCGAGGCCTACCCACTAAAACCAAACCGCCGTCAACCGCACTACCGTTAGGGGGGAACGCCACGGGATAACTTGCGCATTCGTCCGCGGCGCTCCCCGGTAGCCCAGCCGGTATTGTCGGGCACCCGCACCTTGGGATAGTGAAACCCCCCTGCTTTTATTACTGACTGTACCTATCTTTTGCGCGTCTGTCAATTACTTCTGGAGAACTTTCTCATGAGCCCTAACTCGATATGGTTGCATTCCTTCCTTGAGGAGTTTCAAAGGTCACCTTATGACTGCATCATCAGATCAGCCCCTTGTTAGTACGGAAGTTCCATACGGAAGTATACCAAATTTCGGCTCAATCAGACACTGGGAAATGGTTGACATATAACTTGCAAGATTTAAATCAGTGATCCGTTTATGGGCATAATAGGCATGATGGCACATGTTGAATTATGCAATAAATTTAGTTGATAGGGTGCAAAATTAACAATATATCCAACGAAAGTGAAAATTTATAAATTCTATTGAAATGGCTCAAAGATATCAAGCTGCAAAATTTCTAAAATTTTCGATTTTTTAAAGTGCGAAATTTAAAAAAAAACAATGATACCATTCGATTTTTAACATTTTACTGTAAAATAAATTGTATAGCAACTATGTACATAAACGCAACATTTCACTGTAAAAATAGCAATTTCATAATTTTTCCATACTTTAAACAGGGCGACTATGTGATCGTGACGTCACTTTTGCACGTCATTTTGTTTTGAAAAACAAACGCAAATCTCGGACTTTAAGTCTCATTTCTGACTTTTGTGTTGCTTTAACGCAATTGGCCCCATATAGACATTTGATCCTCACAACAAAACGAATCGATTGATACCATACAGGAAAAAAATTCACCATGCCTATTGGTAACGTATTGCAACTAAGAAAAAGTAAGAATAGTACATTATTGTCGAGGAGGTGAAGTAGCACATTGATGGCTGAGTATTACGTTTAAACGGACGACTTTAGGAGTCCGTTTAATTTAATACGAAGCCAGCAATGGCCCTTCACGCCGAGTCCAATATAGTGCTTTATTAAAAAATAATGGAAAACAGCCAACGTTGATGAACAACAAACAATATTGACATAAATAATATATTCAGGATAACTTCTAGGTTAAAAGAATGGCCACTACCGTTAGCATCGAATTTCGATTCGAATCCTATAATTATCTCTATCTCCATCGCTTCTCATTTTGAGTGAGAGAGACAGATTTATTCGAAACTACAATTTCCTATGTTCGCGGTACACGCTCAGCTTTGCCGCCATTATATTTTTTTATTAAAAAGTTTGAAGTGTATTTTTCTTCTGAATTTACCGTAAGCTATTTGAGACAAATAAAAAGTCGCGGTACCAATAATAAAAATAACAAATACCGATGTTGTGTTTTGGCTGTTTAGGACCTTTGCCTTTATTTTTGTATGGCTGTTGAACTTTTTAAAAAGTTTGTACCTCGACAAAAATGGAATTTGTATGCAACATTTATGTCGCGAAATCGAGCCTGCAATTTCGTAATTTTTAATTGACCATAAACTAGGCATTTCGCCGCCTAGTTTTTAACCGTAAAAGTCAACCTTGCCGGACATTTTTGAATAAAGATTTTTTTTGTCCCAGCCGGCCAACCCTCCGTACAAAGCCATTTTTGTTTTCGCGTAAAAAAATGTTTTTCTTAGTTTTTCATAATTAGAATACGATACCAATTACGCCCTTAAACGGATCACTAGTATTTTTGTTACATTCTGTATACGGAGTGAAGCTAAATAAAAGTATATTAAATAATGTACGTATTATAAAGTATTCAAAAGATTCTTTTGATTAAAACGTATGTACAGTCGCCATTAAATATATCGGAGCGGCAAGGTAATCAAAAATATTTGAACATGCACTTTATCGCCTTGACAATAGAGGCGCTGTTCAGATATTTGTCAACACCTTGGCCGCTCTGATATATCTGATGGTGACTGTACTTTACTGACATGAAAAAAGTACAATATTATTATTTTCTGTTTCGCTTATATATATGTAACTTAGATTTAGATTTATTGTTTTATACACAAGCCAAATAGAGGAACAGTGTTCACATGCGCCTACGTACCTACTGAGTTTTTTAAGGGTATTGTTTTTTAATCTGACAAATTTTATAATATAAAAAAAATCATCGTAAAAGCGACATTCATTTACGGCGCAACGAAGTAGGAAACGTAAATTATGCCCATGTGTTTTGAAACAATCATCCATGTGTAATTTTTACGGAAACCCAAATGGCTGGCAAGCAAATTAAAAAGATCCCCACCGTGTGTGATTTTAATCGCTTAGCGTGCATAAATGAGTCGAAATCGCAGCTCAACTAGTCTAACCTTCAAATCTTACTTTATTACGAATTTGTTATTAATATGTTATTCTTAGTTCATCAAAATGATATCTAAACTATAGTAGTTTATGTAACTGTTACGTAATAAGGGTCCTTAAAACATGAGTGTGGTTTTATGAAACGAGCCACAAGTGAGTTTCATAATAAGATCACACGAGTGTTTTAAGGCCTAATTACGTACAGTTGCATACACTGCTTTATCTACACTCATATTATTTATTCTAAATGCCGTATTCGGAAACCATAGAATGGCCGCCATTGCACCGCCATGACCAACTCGATTGTGTCGGGGAGGCGCGTGTCGGGCTGTCGGCGGATGCGCGGGAGGGTACAGGTGTACATTATGTTATCAAAACTCATAGCACATCAATATTTGAGCATGAAAAGTTAAAATTACGTTACTGCCACAGATAAAAAGCTTATCATAGTAAAATCGGTCGTGGTAATGCTAGCCATTGCCTACCGTTTTCGAACACGTTTTAGAGAACTAACAATATGAGTGTAGATAAAAACTAATTGTGATTCCCATAACCATTGTTACCGTAAAATGGGGTGAGTTGGGTGAAATTTGACTTTCAAACCTCGATAAAAATTGACTTTTACATGTGAAAACTGAATGGTGTATATAATAAGTGGTTCGGACGTTTGTATTTTAGTTTGTATTTTATTTTGGGTAGTTCCATTTCATAACTTTGACGATAAAGATGAAAACCCACCTCACCCCGTAGTGCCTCGTATTTGGGGTGAGAGGGTTTTTCATACAAAGGTGATTTTGGAAGATTGTTGGATCGATTTTTTTTTATTATGCGTATTACTATTGCCCCATTTTAAATTGAAATACATTATTTTTGTAGCAGTAGCCTTAAAATCCCTTCTCACCCCCCTCTCAAACCTTCTCTCCCCATTCATAACCCAACTCTCCCCGCGAAACCTACTCACCCCGTTTTACGGTACTAAAACTTTGCACGAATCGTATATTCTTATTTATACTACCATATTCCCAATTTATCTAGGGTAAGTTTATCGTATTGACATTAAGTACTTAATCTCATTTTGATATATATTTGACATGAACTTGATAACTAATTGATAATAAGAAAAGGATGATCTGAATGAACCAAACGTCACTTTTGACAGGTGCACTCCTGTTAAATATAAAACTAGCGGCACTGTGAGCTTTCTCTCTCTCTCTCTCTCACGCATAGCTAAAACTGAAAGATGTAAGTATGACTCCGCCATTACGATAAATATTACTTTATATTAGCGAACACAAAATTAAGGGCCATACACTATTATGGCGCTTAATTCTTTTGTGCCAATTCCCACAATTTTTAACATTTTCCAATAATGAAACGACAAAAAGGTTCTACGTAACTAATTAACTATAGAAACAGCTCATAAAATTTCAAGGAAATCGGTTAAGAAATGCGCTCTGAACAGCCGGACAGACGCATTACGGGCATACGAAAGCATTCTTGCCTTTGCTAAAAAGGAGACCTTCGCTATTGCTTGGTTAGTTACATAATTCGAAAAAGCGTTCCGTTTTAACCAAGAATAATCGACTCGTCCGCGCCCGTCGACCAATTGCAACAATCCCCCGTGCCACGTCATTTCCATTTAAAACGCTGACGATTTTCAGACGGATTACTATTCATTGCCCCGTCACGCTCGACGTATCGTGAAACGAACGAGACGTTAATTCTCGAATCATGCTTTAAAACTTTGGTATTGTATTGTATTTTGCTGCTTTAAATGTAAAACTAAATGTGTGAGAGCGCGTTACGTACACTGTTGAGATTTATAATTGGATAACGTTAAACATACATACTTACTTGCTTCACTGGATAAACTACTAATTTACTAAACGGATCTTGGCCTCTGACACAAGAGAACGCCACTCCGTCCTATTCTGCGCCACTTCACGCCAGTCTGGAACTCCGAGGGTGGACAGATCTTTTAGGGCTTCGACACTCCAGCGGCATCTGGGGCGTCCAGACATTAAACATACTGTGCTTTAATTACTTAATACTTTTTATTTAATTATTTTTATTAATAACTACGAAGCGCAAAAGACCAGGTTGACGGTTTGCCAAAGAGTTATGGAGCGCAGCATGCTAGGAGTAGAACGGATTCGAATCCGAAACTCTATGCTGCGCTCAAGAACAGGAATTGCAGATGTTGGAGTCAAAACCGCCAAGCTGAAATGGGATTGGGCCGGCCATGTCTGTAGCATGAATCCACAGATGTGGGCTAAAATAGCCACGGAGTGGGTGCCACAAGACGGGCGAGTGTCGGGCAGGCCCAGGCGGGGATGGCGAGATGACCTGGACGCATTTGTTAACGACAGGCCTGAAATCGCACGGGACAGAGACGAATGGAAATCAAGGGGGAGGCCTTTGCCCAGCAGTGAGACACACTATAGGCTATTAATAATAATAATAACTTTTTATATTTTACTAATTACGTGCCATGTATTTTACACGATAACTTATACAAACACACCGAAAAAATGTCATAATTAGTTAGCAGCAACCAAACTTGTCTACCAGTAACTTAAAAATTGTGACTACAAAAAGTAAGGCTTATTAGTCTTATTACTTACCAAAATGTTTGGTGCTTTATACGTAAACTGTGTGTTATAATCAACTTGATTAACTCCTAATGGAATTATGGTTATTGATAAAATAGCCGAAGTAGTTCGGTTATCTTTTTTTCCAGTGCAATAGGCATTATAAGTAGATCTAAATTCACATGTAACCGAAAATCCCGAATATTTCGAAGAGCTTTAAATTCCAAAGATGTTAGGATTAAAGTCGAGCCCGGGTCATTTCACTGTCCGTCTTGATTGGGTCCGTCGCTATTTACGATAATTAGGCGACGATTCGGTACCAAACTAACTGCCAATATGGTCGGACGGTAATGCTAGCAGTTACGCTAACGTCTGAGATCGCATCCTAGTCACAGAATAGATAATAGGGAGCGAGGGTTTCCCACGACGTTTATACGACGCCGTATTTTTTTATTTTATCGAACGAGCGGAGCGTAAGCGAAGCAAGTTCTTACAAACAACTTCTGGCTAGTGGGACGTCTTGGCATTTCGATAGCTTGTTCCTCGATAACTTTAGTAACGCTTTTCTGATCTTCATGAAATTTCTTGTGGTTGTAGCAGAGATACATATAATTTGAGAGTTCTTATATGAGCAGCTGAAACCTCCTAGTATTCGAAGTTATTTGTAAGAACTTCACTTCGCTTACGCTCCGCTCGTTCGAAAATAAGTAGAAAAACCCTTTTTTAGGGTTCCGTAGTCAACTAGGAACCCTTATAGTTTCGCCATGTCTGCCCGTCCGTCCGTCCGTCCGTCCGCGGATAATCTCAGTGACCGTTAGCACTGAAATTTGGTACTAATATGTATATCAATCACGCCGACAAAGTGGTAAAATAAAAAGTGGAAAAAAATGTTTTATTAGGGTACCTCCCCTATACGTAAAGTGGGGGGTGATTTTTTTTTTCATTTCAACCCTAACGTGTGATATATTGTTGGATAGGTATTTAAAAATGAATAGGGGTTTACTAAAATCATTTTTCGATAATGTAAATATTTTCGGAAATAATCGCTCCAGAAGTAAAAAAATATGCGTCCCCCCCCCCTCTAACTTTTGAACCATAAGTTTTAAAAATATGAAAAAAATCTCAAAAGTATAACTTTATAAAAACTTTCTAGGAAAATTATTTTGAACTTGATAGGATGAATAGTTTTTGAAAAAAAAATTACAAAATAATTTCTGAACTAAGTTTGTAATTTAACCGTATAAGCAGGTGTTTATTGTACCTGTAATTTCTACAAAATTACAATAAAATGACGTGCTTTCAAATAAAGTAAAAACGGTGAAAATCGGTCCACGCAATAAAGAATTATTCCATAAAAATCATCTTCCATACTTTAAGCTCGCGCGCAATAGTTTACTTAATTTGCCGATAGATGTCGCTGTACGTGGAACTCTCATATCATATCCTACATGGCGGTGTTATTAACTCTTAAGTGGGGACACTTACTGTGACGGACGGAAAACTACGGAACCCTACACTGAGCGTGGCCCGACACGCTCTTGGCCGGTTTTTTTATTGAGTAGAGTAGACTAACAGCTCCTAGCAAACAAAGCTGTTTGAAAATGTAATGTAAAGTGGTGTAAAATTACTATTTTTTTTGTATAAAACAGGGTGGCAAACAAGCATACGGTAAGCCGCCTGATGGTAAGCAGCTACCGTAACCTATGGACACCTGCAACCCCAGAGGTGTCACATGCGCATTGCAGACCCTTAACAAAAAAGGAGGATTCACTCCTTTACAAAAAAGGAGGATTCACTATGTTGACGGCTAAAGGAACAAGAGTGCCCTTCATCGTAGACATACTGGGTCCTCTTTGAGCTCTTTGGCCACCTTACTTACCAGCAGAAACACAACAATATGAATAGGGTCTAGTGCTATTTGGCTGTGGTTTTCTGGAAGGTGGAGGTACTTCCCCAGTCGGGCTCTGCTCCAACTACTTTAAAATTCTACTTTTCTATTCACTTGAAATTCTACCTTAGTAAGGAATTGCGCCCGCGTGAAGTTGACCACCCCAAACCGTTTGCCCGCAAATGGCATATCGGTATCGTTAGTTCATCGTTAGTTCATGTTTGTTCAGCAGGTTAAATCGTTAGGACCCGATCGTAACGTCGATTTTTTTTAAAAACAAAATGGGGTGGCTAACTTCACGTTAACCACCCCAAACCACTTTTTTTGCTATTTCTATTTTTATATCGAAAGATATTCGTTTGTTCATGATAGTTCACCAAATCAAATCGTTAGGACCCGACGCAATCATTTTTTTTTATTTTTTGAAAGTGGGGTGGCTAACTTCACGCCAACCACCCCACCCTGGAATCGACCAATCTAACTATGTGGGGGCATCGGGCGACGTTAGTTCACGTTTGTTCAGGCATTAAAAACGTTAGGATCCCATCAGTATTGCCACAAAAAAATAAAATCGAAAATTTGCTATTGGCGGCTGAATGCAAGAATGTTAGGTGTCGTAAAAAGTTATACAATCGGTTCCTAACGATTCTTCAGCGTAAACAAGCGTCTGTAGGCCTTACTTAATCAATACAGTACGGTATCTTGCGGGTAATCGAAAGAGAAAAAGAGATGTCCGAGGTTTTAGATTTTTTTTCATACTATGGGGTGGCTAACTTCACGCCAACCACCCCACCCTGGAATCGACAAATCTAACTATGTTGGGGCATCGGGCGACGTTAGTTCACGTTTGTTCAGGCATTAAAAACGTTAGGATCCCATCAGTATTGCCAGACAAAAATAAAATCTAAAATTTGCTATGTGCGGCTGAAGGCAGGTATGTTAGGTGTCGTAAAAAGTTATACAATCGGGTCCTAACGAATCTTCAGCCTAAACAAGCGTCTGTAGGCCTTACTTAATCGATACAGTACGGTATCTTGCGGGCAATCAAAAAAGAAAAAGAAATTTCCGAGGTTTTCGATTTTTTTTCCATACCATGGGGTGGCTAACTTCACGCCAACCACCCCACTCTGGAATCGACAAATCTAACTATGTGGGGGCATCGGGCGACGTTAGTTCACGTTTGTTCAGGCATTAAAAACGTTAGGATCCCATCAGTAGTGCCACAAAAAAATAAAATCGAAAAATTGCTAATGGCAGCTGAAGGCAGGTATGTTAAGTGTCGTAAAAAGTTATACAATTGGGTCCTTACGATTCTTCAGCCTAAACAAGCGTCTGTAGGCCTTACTTAATCGATTTAGTACGGTATCTTGCGGGCAATCAAAAGAGAAAAAGAGATTTCCGAGGTTTTAGATTTTTTTTCATACTATAGGGTGGCTAACTTCACGCCAACCACCCCACCCTGGAATCGACAAATCTAAGTATGTGGAGGCATCAGGCGACGTTAGTTCACGTTTGTTCAGGCATTAAAAACGTTAGGATCCCATCAGTAGTTCCACAAAAAAATAAAATCGAAAAATTGCTACTGGCAGCTGAAGGCAGGTATGTTAGGTGTCGTAAAAAGTTATACAATCGGGTCCTTACGATTCTTCAGCCTAAACAAGCGTCTGTAGGCCTTACTTAATCGATTTAGTACGGTATCTTGCGGGCAATCAAAAGAGAAAAAGAGATTTCCGAGGTTTTAGATTTTTTTTCATACTATGGGGTGGCTAACTTCACGCCAACCACCCCACCCTGGAACCAACAAATCTAACTATGTGGGGGCATCGGGCGACGTTAGTTCACGTTTGTTCAGGCATTAAAAACGTTAGGATCCCATCAGTATTGCCACAACAAAATAAAATCGAAAAATTGCTAATGGCAGCTGAAGGCAGGTATGTTAGGTGTCGTAAAAAGTTATACAATCGGGTTCTAACGATTCTTCAGCCCAAATAAGCGTCTGTATGCCTTACTTAATCGATACAGTATGGTATATTGCGGGCAATCAAAAGAGAAAAAGGCATTTCCGAGGTTTTAGATTTTTTTTCATACCATGGGGTGGCTAACTTCACGCCAACCACCCCACCCTGGAATCGACAAATCTAACTATGTGGGGGCATCGGGCGACGTTAGTTCACGTTTTTTCAGGCATTAAAAACGTTAGGATCCCATCAGTATTGCCACAAAAAAATAAAATCGAAAAATTGCTAATGGCAGCTGAAGGCAGGTATGTTAGGTGTCGTAAAAAGTTATACAGTCGGATCCTTACGATTCTTCAGCCTAAACAAGTGTCTGTAGGCCTTACTTAATCGATACAGTACGGTATCTTGCGGGTAATCGAAAGAGAAAAAGAGATTTCCGAGGTTTTAGATTTTTTTTCATACTATGGGGTGGCTAACTTCACGCCAACCACCCCACCCTGGAATCGACAAATCTAACTATGCGGGGGCATCGAGCGACGTTAGTTCACGTTTGTTCAGGCATTAAAAACGTTAGGATCCCATCATTATTGCCAGACAAAAATAAAATCTAAAATTTGCTATTGGCGGCTGAAGGCAGGTATGTTAGGTGTCGTAAAAAGTTATACAATCGGGTCCTAACGAATCTTCAGCCTAAACAAGCGCCTGTAGGCCTTACTTAATCGATACAGTACGGTATCTTGCGGGCAATCAGAAGAGAAAAAGAAATTTCTGGGGTTTTCGATTTTTTTTCCATACCATGGGGTGGCTAACTTCACGCCAACCACCCCACTCTGGAATCGACAAATCTAACTATGTGGGGGCATCGGGCGACGTTAGTTCACGTTTGTTCAGGCATTAAAAACGTTAGGATCCCATCAGTAGTGCCACAAAAAAATAAAATCGAAAAATTGCTAATGGCAGCTGAAGGTAGGTATGTTAAGTGTCGTAAAAAGTTATACAATTGGGTCCTTACGATTCTTCAGCCTAAAAAAGCGTCTGTAGGCCTTACTTAATCGATTTAGTACGGTATCTTGCGGGCAATCAAAAGAGAAAAAGAGATTTCCGAGGTTTTAGATTTTTTTTCATACTATGAGGTGGCTAACTTCACGCCAACCACCCCACCCTGGAATCGACAAATCTTAGTATGTGGGGGCATCAGGCGACGTTAGTTCACGTTTGTTCAGGCATTAAAAACGTTAGGATCCCATCAGTAGTTCCACAAAAAAATAAAATCGAAAAATTGCTAATGGCAGCTGAAGGCAGGTATGTTAGGTGTCGTAAAAAGTTATACAATCGGGTCCTTACGATTCTTCAGCCTAAACAAGCGTCTGTAGGCCTTACTTAATCGATTTAGTATGGTATCTTGCGGGCAATCAAAAGAGAAAAAGAGATTTCCGAGGTTGTAGATTTTTTTTCATACTATGGGGTGGCTAACTTCACGCCAACCACCCCACCCTGGAATCAACAAATCTAACTATGTGGGGGCATCGGGCGACGTTAGTTCACGTTTGTTCAGGCATTAAAAACGTTAGGATCCCATCAGTAGTGCCACAAAAAAATAAAATCGAAAAATTGCTAATGGCAGCTGAAGTTATACAATCGGGTCTTCCCTTTTTTAGTAGCGTGGGTGGGCGTGAGAAAGAGACAGTATGATTATCTCTGTCTATGCTCAAAGTAAAAAACCCTGGCCAAACTATATGTGTACGAGTTTAGTGCAGGGTACCACTTTGTCGATTGTAGTTACCGAGTTACAGGCAGTTTAGTGAACAAAAAGACGTTGAAAGCTCTCTCACTCGCTACGCTCGTGATTTAAAATTAGCACTCGGACGTAAATATGAACTTTCTTCTCTTGTTGTACAAATATCTATTCCGCAAAAACTTGTGTTATTTCAGAATTGTGTTTTTTACATATTTCCTGTCGACGAGATATCAAAATTGGTTTAAAGCGAAAATGTTAGAAACTTCAATTATTCGCAATTCCGTTCTACTGTGCAGCATTTGTTTACATTTGTAGCACTTGTTTTTTACTAACTCATTTTAGTTATAGTGTCTTAGTTTTAAAATTTAGGTTTACCTTTAGTTGTTAAGCTTATGTTACTAACGACTATATGAATCTTAGTTGCGTTCGCACACGACATAAAAAAGTCAAATACGGCTTTTTGCGAACAAGAGATTTCCTTCATCATGATTATTCCTTACTCACGGACCCAAGGACGGATTTGAGAATTATCATGGGGGGGGGGGGGGTTATTTTATCGCGTTTTAGTTTGATATAACATTTTTCCTTAATGAACGAATAATAGGGTTCTCTTAAGCACCTTTTAGTTTTTTTCACGATCCATAATTGTTTTTAAGTTCTGGAGTTTTTCTTTGTAAAATAGTGAATTTCAAAAAAATATTTTTTTTACTTTACCTGTTTAAAAAAAACATGTGTAATTTTTTTTTCTACTACGTCTAATTTGCAAAACGATGTAATATAATTGCAAATTTAAGTATAGTTTTACTTTATTTATCTTTACTTTTGTCATAAGATTAAATCTAAATCGAAAATCAAGCTTCGTTTACAGAATCGATTCAAAGACAATCTTTATTTGTGACATTAGTTACTATTTACTATAACAGTTACTATTTTGACGTTTGACACTTATATATATTTAAAATATATAAAAGAAGAAACTGACTGACTGATTGACTGACTGACTGACTGACATATCAACGCACAGCCCAAACCGCTGGTTCTAGAGATTCCAAATTTGGCACATAGGTTCCTTATAAGGTCTAAGGATGCGCTAAGAAAGGATTTTTCTAAATTCACCCCCTAAGGGTGAATTTGGAAAAAATGGGGGTCCAAAGTTTGTATGGCGAATCAAGATTTGTTAGACTTTTTAATTCGAAACTAACGATGAATGAGTAAACACGTGTTTCAGGTTTTTTGAAAATTAAACCCCTAAAAGGGGCAAATGTGGTCACAACGTCTGAAAATCAACATAAGTATCGTATCCTTTTCGAGTACTTATAGTACGCGGGCAAAGCCGCGGGAAGAGGCTAGTATATATTTTAAACAACGGACTATTCGCTATGTGCAAAGTGCATGGTGGCGGTAACGTGAACCATCACAGTGCACATTGAGACAAGAAATTAAACTGCATAGGGCTCTTATCAATATCAAATTTAAAAATATTTGACATCGACATCACCTATGTCACCTCAACGAGATCTCAACTCCGTCAACTGTCAAAATAGTGAATCTGCCAGAGATACTTTGGACCTGGATATGTCCTTAAACTACGTCCAAAAGAGAGATATGGGTACTGCGAATGTCATCTCGCTTACCTTACAGAAAACCGCAGCCAAATAGCACTAGACCCTACTCATAGTGTTGTGTTCCTGCTGGTGAGTAAGGTTGCCAAAGAGCTCAATGAGGATGAGGACCCAGTGTGTTGACGATGAGTCAACACAGTGAATCTTCCCTGTAAAGGGTTGGCAACGCGCATGTGACACCTCTCGAGTTGCAGGCGTCCATAGGCTATGGTAGCTGCCTACCATCAGGCGGGCCGTATGCTTGTTTGCCACCATCGTGGTATATAAAAAAAAGATGATATTACATATATTCAAGGAGTACAAGCCATTTACAAAAAAGCAAAAAAAATTGTACCTCTAGCCAAGAGATGGGCCATGATCATACCACACAGCGAATATACGGTCTTCTATATTTTATTTGAAATTACTACGGACTAAGAGCTGGCCACGTTAGATATAACACATGAGAGTAACAAAACCCGACCGGTTAGATTGCTATACTATCCTTATTACTAAATCCGGGCATCTGGCAGCTTTTAATGGGTGGACGTCAGAGTGACAGACTAGCAAAACGTTTTTAATTGGAAAATAGTAATACCAAAATAGGTAAAAGCTGCCGAAATTGGCGCAGTTATGAAGAACAAGGCCTATATTTTAACATAAGAATAAATATTGCGTATTAGTACGGAAATTAGGCGACAAACTATGAATTACATTATACGTCGCTTGGCACTACTTTCCCCCGACAGAAACTTTTGGCAACGATATACCTAATCTAATTATTTATATAATTTCTAATAATATTGCATCACACCCAGAACTCTAGGATTTGTTTTCTTTAAGTGATTTGCATTCTTTGACCTCCACCACTTTACAGCTGCCAGATGCCCAGATCTAGAAATAAGCATAGTATAGCAAACTGACTGATAGGGGTTTCATTGCTCTCATTATTGTGTCATATCTGTCTACTAGCATATAATGAATAATGATACTTAGCTGAATTTGTATGACATTTACAAAGACTGCATCCGATAACTAACCATATGTTAACATTTGTAACGTCGACTATCTATTGCTTCATTTAGTGTTATGAAGTATAAAGACAATATGTGTGATATTTTCTATCAAAGGTAACATTATTGTCGGTTGTCAAACAAAGTCGCTTTCCGCTGTTTTGTCCCTATCTATGCTTAGATCTTTAAAAATATGCAACGGATTTTGATGTAGTTTTTGTTAATATATAGAGTGATTCAAGAGGAAGGTTTATATGTATAATATATGCACAATATAGTGGAAAATACTGATAATTTTAGGGGTTTCTAATGTAATGTAATAAACACATTTTTTTGCGCTTACAATGCAAACGCTGACTGAACCCTACGAGATAGATCAAAATAATGTACTACAGTATTGCACACTTTAAAAAGGTCGACAAAAAAGTACGCTATGGTATATGTCTATCTCTTAGGGATAACCCACAATAACCATTTTTTTATCCCGTGCGAAGCCGGGGCGGGTCGCTAGTTTAGAAATATGACTTTATTAACAATTTGACTTGCAAACGTCACATACATATGTATGTGCTACCTCAGATTTTGGCAGACTTTTTTGTTTGGAACGTTGAAGTGAAGCTTTCTAGTTAGTTCCCTTTATGGTAATATCCTGTTTAACCCCGGGTGTTACCCCGCTGCTTCTCGCGCGACACGCAATATTGTCCTAGCTGGCCATCCGTAGCAAGGACGTGAGAAGTGTGTGTTCACTTACTACTTTCAGTACCACTACTTCGTTTCCGACTTCTAACGATGGCAAACGTCAACATAGATGTTATTCCTGCGTCAGCATAGTGTCTTCTTATTCGAACGCTTGGAAAACACTGAGCGAATCTGCTGCATGTAAATACGCAATGTTACTCGCGCTGCTCGTCCTTTGACTTCCGCATAAAAATCGCTCTTTTGGGCAACGTTAGACAGCGCGAGGAGCAGCGGCAGCGTCAGAAGTGTCGAATTTACATACTGCTCCTGCTCCCCACTTTCCTGCTCACTGCCGGTGTTGGGCAAAAATGAACGTGATTGAAACTAAAGTTAGGAATGATAATGTGACTCTTAATTATATGACTAAATATGGTTTTATTGTTTTTCAAAATATTATCCAACTTTTTACGACACCTAACATACCTGCCTTCAGCCGCCAATAGCAAATTTTCGATTTTATTTTTTTCTGGCAATACTGATGGGATCCTAACGTTTTTAATGCCTGAACAAACGTGAACTAACGTCGCCCGATGCCCCCACATAGTTAGATTTGTTGATTCCAGGGTGGGGTGGTTGGCGTGAAGTTAGCCACCCCATAGTATGAAAAAAAATCTAAAACCTCGGAAATCTCTTTTTCTCTTTTGATTGCCCGCAAGATACCGTACTGTATCGATTAAGTAAGGCCTGCAGACGCTTGTTTAGGCTGAAGAATCGTAAGGACCCGATTGTATAACTTTTTACGACACCTAACATACCTGCCTTCAGCCGCCAATAGCAAATTTTCGATTTTATTTTTTTGTGGCAATACTGATGGGATCCTAACGTTTTTAATGCCTGAACAAACGTGAACTAACGTCGCCCGATGCACCCACATAGTTAGATTTGTCAATTCCAGGGTGGGGTGGTTGGCGTGAAGTTAGCCACCCCATAGTATGGAAAAATATCGAAAACCTCGGAAATTTCTTTTTCTCTTTTGATTGCCCGCAAGATACCGTACTGTATCGATTAAGTAAGGCCTACAGACGCTTTTTTAGGCTGAAGAATCGTTAGGACCCGATTGTATAACTTTTTACGACACCTAAGATACCTGCCTTCAGCCGCCAATAGCAAATTTTCGATTTATTTTTTTCTGCCAATACTGATGGGATCCTAACGTTTTTAATGCCTGAACAAACGTGAACTAACGTCGCCCGATGCCCCCACATAGTTATATTTGTCGATTCCAGGGTGGGGTGGTTGGCGTGAAGTTAGCCACCCCATAGTATGGAAAAAAATCGAAAACCTCGGAAATTTCTTTTTCTCTTTTGATTGCCCGCAAGATACCGTACTGTATCGATTAAGTAAGGCCTACAGACGCTTGTTTAGGCTGAAGAATCGTTAGGACCCGATTGTATAACTTTTTACGACACCTAACATACCTGCCTTCAGCTGCCATTAGCAATTTTTCGATTTTATTTTTTTGTGGAACTACTGATGGGATCCTAACGTTTTTAATGCCTGAACAAACGTGAACTAACGTCGCCCGATGACCCCACATAGTTAGATTTGTCGATTCCAGGGTGGGGTGGTTGGCGTGAAGTTAGCCACCCCATAGTATGAAAAAAAATCTAAAACCTCGGAAATCTCTTTTTCTCTTTTGATTGCCCGCAAGATACCGTACTGTATCGATTAAGTAAGGCCTGCAGACGCTTGTTTAGGCTGAAGAATCGTAAGGACCCGATTGTATAACTTTTTACGACACCTAACATACCTGCCTTCAGCCGCCAATAGCAAATTTTCGATTTTATTTTTTTGTGGCAATACTGATGGGATCCTAACGTTTTAAATGCCTGAACAAACGTGAACTAACGTCGCCCGATGCACCCACATAGTTAAATTTGTCAATTCCAGGGTGGGGTGGGTGGCGTGAAGTTAGCCACCCCATAGTATGGAAAAAAATCGAAAACCTCGGAAATTTCTTTTTCTCTTTTGATTGCCCGCAAGATACCGTACTGTATCGATTAAGTAAGGCCTACAGACGCTTGTTTAGGCTGAAGAATCGTTAGGACCCGATTGTATAACTTTTTACGACACCTAACATACCTGCCTTCAGCCGCCAATAGCAAATTTTCGATTTTATTTTTTCTGGCAATACTGATGGGATCCTAACGTTTTTAATGCCTGAACAAACGTGAACTAACGTCGCCCGATGCCCCCACATAGTTACATTTGTCGATTCCAGGGTGGGGTGGTTGGCGTGAAGTTAGCCACCCCATAGTATGGAAAAAAATCGAAAACCTCGGAAATTTCTTTTTCTCTTTTGATTGCCCGCAAGATACCGTACTGTATCGATTAAGTAAGGCCTACAGACGCTTGTTTAGGCTGAAGAATCGTTAGGACCCGATTGTATAACTTTATACGACACCTAAGATACTTGCCTTCAGCCGCCAATAGCAAATTTTCGTTTTTTTTTTTCTGGCAATACTGATGGGATCCTAACGTTTTTAATGCCTGAACAAACGTAAACTAACGTTGCCCGATGCACCCACATAGTTATATTTGTCGATTCCAGGGTGGGGTGGTTGGAGTGAAGTTAGCTACCCCATAGTATGGAAAAAAATCGAAAACCTCGGAAATTTCTTTTTCTCTTTTGATTGCCCGCAAGATACCGTACTGTATCGATTAAGTAAGGCTTACAGACGCTTGTTTAGGCTGAAGAATCGTTAGGACCCGATTGTATAACTTTTTACGACACCTAACATACCTGCCTTCAGCCGCCAATAGCAAATTTTCGATTTTATTTTTTTGTGGCAATACTGATGGGATCCTAACGTTTTTAATGCCTGAACAAACGTGAACTAACATCGCTCGATGACCCCACATAGTTAGATTTGCCGATTCCAGAGTGGGGTGGTTGGCGTGAAGTTAGCCACCCCATAGTATGAAAAAAAATCTAAAACCTCGGAAATCTCTTTTTCTCTTTTGATTGCCCGCAAGATACCGTACTGTATCGATTAAGTAAGGCCTGCAGACACTTGTTTAGGCTGAAGAATCGTAAGGACTAACATACCTGCCTTCAGCCGCCAATAGCAAATTTTCGATTTATTTTTTTCTGGCAATACTGATGGGATCCTAACGTTTTTAATGCCTGAACAAACGTGAACTAACGTTGCCCGATGCCCCCACATAGTTATATTTGTCGATTCCAGGGTGGGGTGGTTGGCGTGAAGTTAGCCACCCCATAGTATGGAAAAAAATCGAAAACCTCGGAAATTTCTTTTTCTCTTTTGATTGCCCGCAAGATACCGTACTGTATCGATTAAGTAAGGCCTACAGACGCTTGTTTAGGCTGAAGAATCGTTAGGACCCGATTGTATAACTTTTTACGACACCTAACATACCTGCCTTCAGCCGCCAATAGCAAATTTTCGATTTTATTTTTTTGTGGCAATACTGATGGGATCCTAACGTTTTTAATGCCTGAACAAACGTGAACTAACGTCTCCCGATGCCCCCACATAGTTATATTTGTCAATTCCAGGGTGGGGTGGTTGGCGTGAAGTGAGCCACCCCATAGTATGAAAAAAAATCTAAAACCTCGGAAATCTCTTTTTCTCTTTTGATTGCCCGCAAGATACCGTACTTTATCGATTAAGTAAGGCCTGCAGACGCTTGTTTAGGCTGAAGAATCGTAAGGACCCGATTGTATAACTTTTTACGACACCTAACATACCTGCCTTCAGCCGCCAATAGCAAATTTTCGACTTTATTTTTTTGTGGCAATACTGATGGGATCCTAACGTTTTTATGCCTGAACAAACGTGAACTAACGTCGCCCGATGCACCCACATAGTTAGATTTGTCAATTCCAGGGTGGGGTGGTTGGCGTGAAGTTAGCCACCCCATAGTATGGAAAAAAATCTAAAACCTCGGAAATTTCTTTTTCTCTTTTGATTGCCCGCAAGATACCGTACTGTATCGATTAAGTAAGGCCTACAGACGCTTGTTTAGGCTGAAGAATCGTTAGGACCCGATTGTATAACTTTTTACGACACCTAAGATACCTGCCTTCAGCCGCCAATAGCAAATTTTCGATTTATTTTTTTCTGGCAATACTGATGGGATCCTAACGTTTTTAATGCCTGAACAAACGTGAACTAACGTCGCCCGATGCCCCCACATAGTTATATTTGTCGATTCCAGGGTGGGGTGGTTGGAGTGAAGTTAGCCACCCCATAGTATGGAAAATAATCGAAAACCTCGGAAATTTCTTTTTCTCTTTTGATTGCCCGCAAGATACCGTACTGTATCGATTAAGTAAGGCCTACAGACGCTTGTTTAGGCTGAAGAATCGTTAGGACCCGATTGTATAACTTTTTACGACACCTAACATACCTGCCTTCAGCCGCCAATAGCAAATTTTCGTTTTTTTTTTTTCTGGCAATACTGATGGGTTCCTAACGTTTTTAATGCCTGAACAAACGTAAACTAACGTCGCCCGATGCCCCCACATAGTTATATTTGTCGATTCCAGGGTGGGGTGGTTGGCGTGAAGTTAGCCACCCCATAGTATGGAAAAAAATCGAAAACCTCGGAAATTTCTTTTTCTCTTTTTATTGCCCGCAAGATACCGTACTGTATCGATTAAGTAAGGCCTACAGACGCTTGTTTAGGCTGAAGAATCGTTAGGACCCGATTGTATAACTTTTTACGACACCTAACATACCTGCCTTCAGCCGCCAATAGCAAATTTTCGATTTTATTTTTTGGTGGCAATACTGATGGGATCCTAACGTTTTTAATGCCTGAACAAACGTGAACTAACGTCTCCCGATGCTCCCACATAGTTATATTTGTCGATTCCAGGGTGGGGTGGTTGGCGTGAAGTGAGCCACCCCATAGTATGAAAAAAAATCTAAAACCTCGGAAATCTCTTTTTCTCTTTTGATTGCCCGCAAGATACCGTACTTTATCGATTAAGTAAGACCTGCAGACGCTTGTTTAGGCTGAAGAATCGTAAGGACCCGATTGTATAACTTTTTACGACACCTAACATACCTGCCTTCAGCCGCCAATAGCAAATTTTCGATTTTATTTTTTTGTGGCAATACTGATGGGATCCTAACGTTTTTATGCATGAACAAACGTGAACTAACGTCGCCCGATGCACCCACATAGTTAGATTTGTCAATTCCAGGGTGGGGTGGTTGGCGTGAAGTTAGCCTGAGATGTACGTGGGTAGAACACGGAGCAATGAAACGCACTCGTATCGATGCACAGCTGGTTTATTACTGACTTCTATAACGGGCGCGCGGGGGCGCGCCATATGCATGCATACATATCAACTCCTCCCGACTTAACTTGGGAATCTGGGGACAATTACAGCTAGTTACTCAACTGCTAAATCTTATAATTAATTTTCTTTAACCTAGGTCTTAAATTACATCCAGGCTGAGGGGCAGGCGATGAGCCTGACGAGACTTCCTTATTGTTAACCGGTTGGTCAGAGTGCTCCGATGGACTGTCCATCTGACTATCCTCAATATCCGGATTCACAGGTGTCTCAGACTCAGTCATCTCCCCCTCCAGAATCACCGCCTCATCCCCCGTGCTATCCAATTGATCATTGACAGGGATTGGAACATCGGGCACACAATTAAGGGGGTCTGATGCAGATGTATTTTCCGTTGAATCTGCCGACTGTACGTCATAAGACGATAACAGGTCGGTTGTAACATTCGTATATTTTGACAATTGATCGATATGCCTTTTACATACAATATCATTTTCTAATATAACTTCATACATTCTATTGCCAAGTTTCTTTTTTATACACGCTCTTTTCCAAAATGGTTTACGGTTTTCATAACATCTTGCCCACACTATGTCACCTATTTCAAACCATCTAATATTCATATTATGACCATTTTCCTCTTTACTGTTTCCGTGCGGCGACGGCGGTCGCAACAAGTCCAGTCGACAGCGAAACTCGCGGCCCAACATTAACTTAGCCGGGCTGGCACGCGTCGTGCAGTGTGCTGTATTGCGATACTCAAATAAAAAATCTTGCAATTTCTCATCAATTACCCGAATACACGAGTGACACTGTAAAATGGACTTTAACTGCGTCTTACAAGTACGGACATTTATTTCCGCCTGGCCATTGCTGCACGGGTGATAAATAGGCGAAGTTAGGTATTGTATACCGTTTATTTTGCAAAACTCGACAAATTCCTGTGATGCTATTTTTGCATCATTATCTGAGACAATAACCCTCGGGAGGCCAAACCTAGCAAACAAAAACTTTAACTTCGTTATTAAATTCCGCGTAGTTAAATCGTGTCCCATATCCAAGCATTCCAACCATTTACTATAGGCATCTACTACTATTAGGAACGACCTTTGACCCACTGAGAAATAGTCTATATGTACACGTTGCCACGCCGAGGTAGGGCGAGCCCATGGAGAAGGAGGGGCGCGCGGGGGCGCGCTGCGCTGATGCACGCATACGGTGCATGCGTTTATTAACTGCTCAATATCCTTATCTATTCTAGGCCACCATAAGCGCGCACGTGCATTGCTTTTTGTTTTAACTATACCTTGGTGCGACTTGTGCATTTCTTGTAACAATCTAGGCCTGAAAATCGCCGGAATAACGACCCTATGCCCTCGTAATAAACAACCTTGTTCTACGTCAAGTTCGTTGCGGCATAAAAAATATGGATATATATTTTTACATCTTATTTTACGAGGCCAGCCATACTTAATATACCTAAGTACAGTACTTAAACACTTATCATTGACCGTGGCTACCTGAATATCTTTATATGTTAAAGGAAGACTATTTAATTGCAATGAATTTAAATTTATGCAATGCATTTCCTCTCCTTCAACTGCTGACTGATGTGTATTAGAAGTCGGAATTCGGGAGAAATAATCTGCGACCTCATTTTGTTTACCTGTAATGTACTTAATTATATAATTATATGCTGACAAAAATATGCCGAACCGTATTAATCGAGACGCTGTCATCACCGGTATACCGTTACTTTTACCAAATATAGCTAACAATGGTTTATGATCCGTTTTCAAGATAAAAGGCTCCTGTCGGCCATACAGATATTGGTGGAACCGAGTGACGCCAAATATAACTGCAGAGGCTTCCTTGTGAAGCTGGCTATAGTTCCGCTCGCCGGCTGTCAGGGATCGCGAACCATACGCGAGTGGCCGTTCGATGCCGTCAGTACCAATTTGACCCAGCACCGCGCCGAGGCCATGCGGTCCAGCATCTACCGCTACCGTCAGCTGCGCGCTCGGCTCAAAGTGAGCCAGCACGCGCTCCGATGCCAACTCGCGCTTCATCGCCTCGAACGCCATCTGATGCCGCTCCGTCCACTCCCATTGTGCTTCAGCGCGCAATAACTCATGTAAAGGCCCTAACAAGGATGAAGCATTTGGTACAAAATTACGATAGTAATTAGACATACCTAGGAATCTTTTTAATTCGGTCACATTGTTTGGTCGGGGAGCACTCACGATGGCTTCAACTTTCTTTGGGCACTTAGTTAATCCGTCCTTATTGATAATATGACCCAAGTATGTGACGCTTTCCTGGAAAAAATCACACTTATCTTTGCCTAGTCTCAACCCCGCATTTTGGAAACGCTTAAAAACTTCCTCTAATCTGTTTAAATGTATTTCTTTGGTTGGCCCGGTCACACACACATCATCTAAAAATACCGCTACTCCTTCGATACCTGTTAGTACACTTTCAACCGCCCGCTGAAAAATCGCAGGTGCGCTGGCTAACCCGAACACGAGACGTGTATACATGAATAACCCCTTGGTTGTATTTATAGTAGTCAAACTTTGAGAATCCTTGGATAATTGGAACTGATTGTACGCTTGACTACAATCCAACTTGGAAAAATGTTGACCTCCACTGAGTTTTGCAAACACTTCTTCAATGCGGGGAAGCGGATATCTGTCTATGTATACGTCGTTATTTATAGTTAAGGAATAATCCGCGCATATTCTTACACTACCGTTAGCTTTCCGTACGGGGAACTGATTGTACGCTTGACTACAATCCAACTTGGAAAAATGTTGACCTCCACTGAGTTTTGCAAACACTTCTTCAATGCGGGGAAGCGGATATCTGTCTATGTATACGTCGTTATTTATAGTTAAGGAATAATCCGCGCATATTCTTACACTACCGTTAGCTTTCCGTACGGGTACTATGAGCGTGGCGTAGTCGGAATGATTGACAGGCACCAATATACCTTTATCAACCAATTTCATCAACTCGTCCTCCACAGGACCCTTGAGTGCAAATGGTAGGGGTCGAGCTTTGCAAAATTTCGGTTTGACACCGTCTTTAAGTTGTAACTTAACTTCACTATATTTATAACAACCCAATTCGTCATTAAATAACTCTTTGTATTTATTTAGCAACTTATCGGCATCTGTATCATTAGAACAGCTTAAATTGTAATTTTTTGTTGACATTATGCTTAATCCAAACTTGGCCATAAAATCTCGCCCGAGTAATGCTGGACCTCCATTTTTTATGACGTAAAACAAAATTTGTTCCGTGATACCGTTAAACGATACTTGTATGGAAAACCAACCCAATGGCAATATTTTATGGCCGTTGTAGAAACACATTCGAACACTACAATTGTGCAACTGAATTTCTGAGAAATGGTTTTGATACATACTATCTGAAATTACGCTAGTGCCTGACCCGGAATCTATTTCCATGTCAAAATTTTTACCATTAATGGAAACTGTCATTATTATAGGATCAAAATGTTGTACGCACCTTAAACTAAAGAGCTTACACTCCGGACAGTCCCTGCAGTCCTGGCCACCCGGGGTTACCTCTTCCACAGATATATTATTCACTCGCGCACTGCACACCTTTTTCAAGTGACCCTTATTATGACACTTCTGGCAACGATAATTTTTAAAACGACACTTATCAGCCTCATGCCCTTTGAACCCGCACACACTACACCGCTGCACATGCTGCTCTCGGCTGGCCGCTTGGCCCGCCCGGTCCACGCTCGCCTTGTACAAGGGCTCCTCTTTAACGGTCACAGTAGGCAAGGTCTTGACTTTCCTCGCACATTCCGCCTGCTGAGCCACTTCTACGGCTGTCGCGAACGTGAGTTTCGCAGCATCCTGCTCAAAAAGCTTGTCTCGCTCCGGTCCTGCACGGAACCCCAGCACGAGCCTGTCTCTCAACAGCATGTCGAGTGCGCTCCCGAACTCACAATGCACCGCGAGTCCACGAACTCGAGCCGCCCATTGCTCGATACTCTCGCCAATATCCCGTGTCGCCGCGTAAAATTTCGCCCGATCAGCGAACGTACAGCGCTTCGGTGTGAAGTGCTGATTGAGTACCTTTACCAACTCGTCGAACTTGACTTCCTCAATCTTCTTAGGATGAACAAGATTCCTTGCTAGCCGGTACGTTTCATCTGACAAATGGGTTAATAGTAACGCACCCTTTTTGTCATCCGCCACCTTGTTCAATATCACAAACTGCAACATCCGACTATAGAAAATCTCCCAGTCCTGGGAATTATGGTCAAAAACAGACAAATTGCCGAGAAAATTTTCCATTTCACTTTTTTTTTTGTCACACGCGCGGGTAAGTCGCTATTCGTCGCCACTGAGATGTACGTGGGTAGAACACGGAGCAATGAAACGCACTCGTATCGATGCACAGCTGGTTTATTACTGACTTCTATGCATGCATACATATCATAGCCACCCCATAGTATGGAAAAAAATCGAAAACCTCGGAAATTTCTTTTTCTCTTTTGATTGCCCGCAAGATACCGTACTGTATCGATTAGGTAAGGCCTACAGACGCTTGTTTAGGCTGAAGAATCGTTAGGACCCGATTGTATAACTTTTTACGACACCTAAGATACCTGCCTTCAGCCGCCAATAGCAAATTTTCGATTTATTTTTTTCTGGCAATACTGATGGGATCCTAACGTTTTTAATGCCTGAACAAACGTGAACTAACGTCGCCCGATGCCCCCACATAGTTATATTTGTCGATTCCAGGGTGGGGTGGTTGGAGTGAAGTTAGCCACCCCATAGTATGGAAAATAATCGAAAACCTCGGAAATTTCTTTTTCTCTTTTGATTGCCCGCAAGATACCGTACTGTATCGATTAAGTAAGGCCTACAGACGCTTTTTTAGGCTGAAGAATCGTTAGGACCCGATTGTATAACTTTTTACGACACCTAACATACCTGCCTTCAGCCGCCAATAGCAAATTTTCGATTTTATTTTTTTGTGGCAATACTGATGGGATCCTAACGTTTTTAATGCCTGAACAAACGTGAACTAACGTCGCCCGATGACCCCACATAGTTAGATTTGTCGATTCCAGGGTGGGGTGGTTGGCGTGAAGTTAGCCACCCCATAGTATGAAAAAAAATCTAAAACCTCGGAAATCTCTTTTTCTCTTTTGATTTCCCGCAAGATACCGTACTGTATCGATTAAGTAAGGCCTGCAGACGCTTGTTTAGGCTGAAGAATCGTAAGGACACGATTGTATAACTTTTTACAACACCTAACATACCTGCCTTCAGCCGCCAATAGCAAATTTTCGATTTTATTTTTTTCTGGCAATACTGATGGGATCCCAACGTTTTTAATGCCTGAACAAACGTTAACTAACGTCGCCCGATGCCCCCACATAGTTAGATTTGTTGATTCCAGGGTGGGGTGGTTGGCGTGAAGTTAGCCACCCCACTTTCAAAAAATTAAAAAAATGATTGCGTCGGGTCCTAACGATTTGATTTGGTGAACTATCATGAACTAACGAATATCTTTCGATATAAAAATAGAAATAGCAAAAAAAGTGGTTTGGGGTGGTTAACGTGAAGTTAGCCACCCCATTTTGTTTTTTAAAAAAATCGACGTTACGATCGGGTCCTAGCGATTTAACCTGCTGAACAAACATGAACTAACGATGAACTAACGATACCGATATGCCATTTGCGGGCAAACGGTTTGGGGTGGTCAACTTCACAGCACCAGGAATTGCTGCCTCGGAGTTTTTGAATTTAAACAGCCTTCTGTTTGTTAGTCGATAGTGACCTTACCTAAGAAGCTTAGTCCAGGGTTCAAAACGTGGTATGGTCATTTATTTTTGTGTTTATTACGATTTGTTTATTGCAAAGTTATAATAAACAAATATAAATATTAATAAATACTATAAATATTATATGGGACAATCTTACACAAATCAACCTAGTCCCACAGTAAGCTCAATAAGGCTTGTGTTGTGGGTACTAGACGACGATATATATAATAGATATATATAGATAAATACTTAAATAAATAGAAAACCATAACGCAGGAACAAATATCTGTGATAAACACACAAATGATTGCCCTGACCAGGATTCGAACCCGGGACCTCCTGTTTCATAGGCAGGGTAACTACCAACTAGACTAAGAGGCCGTTAAAGTTATGGGGGCATTTATATGTATAAACAATTTGGACTTAAATTCGTAAAATATGTCTGGAGACTGTCTAGTTCCTATACTGTGGCCATACTTGCAGTACCTACTAACTATTTACATATATGAAAATTAAATGAAGCAATTCGAATTCTAATATGGGACATTCGAGAAAACGAATGAATTCGTTTATTAGTACAAGTTTGCCGTTTACTGCAATCATTAAAATATAGTTACGTTTCACGTAAAATGTCGATACTTTCTTATATAGGTACAGTCACGAACCAGGATTGTTGAGCCACTTGCCATTGTTCGTAATTTATCCGTGTAATAAATAACCGATATAACTGACTGTTGACAGCTAGTCGGTAACATCCGTCATTCATAACACGGCAAAATTACGAACAATGGCAAGTGGCTCAACATCCGGGTTCGTGACTACGCCAACGCCAAAAATATGTATAGTTTTGAACTGCAAGGTGCAAAAGTGTATAGATTTTTTAGCCCCATGACATTTTTTTTTTCAAATATTACGGTTTAGGCTCTGCTTAGGCTGTCCGTCTCTTAGTAAAGTGACTGTTATACTATACGAATATATGTACGTATTTAAGTTATCTATTTTGGACCCGGGTATAACATTAATTTACTTCCAAAAGAAAGGTATGGGCACTAAAGATAAAAAAGATAAAAGATATTTATTCTTCAATTTAGGCACATTACAATGCACTTATGAACGTCAGAGGGAAAAAAAAAACTACCTCCGGTTCTAACCCTACACCTCTGACCCGAGAAGAATTATTTATGACCGGCAAGAAACTCGGCGGGACTTATTTTTTCAAAACAGTAATACAGTAATATTACATCTTAAAGATACACAATAATGCGTATAGTTCTATAAGAAGGCATATCAAAACAGCTTGAGAGACATACAATGTACGTATTGTTTAATTAAAATAAAATAATAATAATAAAATCCAAATCTGATTGCTTCACAAAACGTTTGATATGCTTTCCTATCTGAACTGTGTCCTCTAAATGTTAGATGATTTTGTATTAATGTTTAGAGTATTTTCTGGTTTGGGCCATTCATCTTTGTCCGTCATATAGTCCTGGACCCTGTAATAACCCTTTGACATTAAACTTTTTTTCAAATATTTCTTAAGAGCGGGAAATGATAAATTTAAAGCATCGACGGGTAACTTGTTATAAATGTGAATACCTTGACCAAAAAATTACTTATATGCTTTGCGGATACGACTACTTCTGATAGCAAGCTTGTTTTTATTTCTAGTGTTATAGCTGTGGATGTCAGAATTTTTTTTGAATGTATGTATATTCTTTACAACAAAAATAATATTGTCAAAGATATATTGGGAAGAATACTACGAATACTCTAAAAGTGTGGTAGGGCACAACCGATCGAGATTTTCAGTAGATGGCAGCACCGTGACGAGAGGTCTTATTTACCAATAAAAAAATATAATTAAACATGATTGGTGGATTATGACAGCTAAACCTCTCGCCACGGTGATATGAGGACTGATACTTCTACGGTAGCTGCTTACCATCGGGCGAGCCTAATACTTGTTTGCCAAGCGTTGTGGTAAAAAAACCCAACTGGTCTCTCCTTACGGCTACCTGTACTTATTTGAATATGTACATAGCTAATCGCTTAAAGCGTCGGCAACAACTTGAACATTAAAATGAATTCCGGTGGCGGTCGGACAGTGAAGCAGATGTGCCTAACTTTTGTCCAAAAGTCGCCTTCAGGACAGAGACTAGAAAAGTTAAGGACTGGCAGTATCATCATTATAAAGTATTATTAACAGCCCTGGCGCAAAATTACGCTAAAGTAATGAGAAACATCGAAGCGTAAAAAAGCAAAAGCGGAAAATGAATGGCGAAACGCAACATGCTGAGATGCCGGTCCTTAACCCCGGCAATTATGTACGAGTAAGTCATTTAATCAGGAAAGTGGTACTGACAATATCTTATGAAATAAGCTTTCTCGTCATTTTAGATGTCGATTATCGTCCTAGTATTCTGTTAGGCAGACGTTAAACCGCGTTCAAATACTATTCCACTTAATACAAAGATACTTTAACCTGGTCTAGACAAAGAGTAAGGGCTAATCGAACGAGGGGAGCGTAAGCGAAGTGAAGTTCTTACAAACAACTTCTGGCTACTTGGACGTCTCGGCAATTTGATGGCTTTTTGATTTGGAGAGTTTGTTTGTTTGTTGATAACTTTTTTCTGATCTTCATAAAATTTGTTGGGGTTGTAGCAGAGATACATATAATTTGAGAGTTCGTATATGAGTAGAAACGATGAAGGGGTTGTGGAGCTAGAAGACGAAATAAAAACTTCAAAGGGTCTTGTTTTATTGGTCATCTCGTTTGGAAGTATATCGCGAGTTCTCAGTTCGAGGCGGACTACTAGTTGTAGAAATGTGACAATGAGGGTTAAAGGTGTGAATAATATGGGAGCGGGAAGTGCGTTCCACTTCTTAATAATTCACTTAAGAATGCTAGAATTAGCCTTATACAGACATTGCCAGTCTTTACTAATAATATGTCTTTGACCTTATCGTAAACTTAGGCCGAGACTTAGAAATTAATTCCGACTCAGGTGACGGACTCGTAGTCTGCGACAGGTAGCTGTTAATGTAATGTTTTGTGATTGATAATTAACATATTTAAATTGTTTCCAAGATTCAAATTGGAAAAGGCTTTTAAACTAAGATTTTAGCGAAACCGGAGACACTCAGTGAAGATATCTGGACTGTTAATATGAATATCTAATAATTGCTTTAATTTAATTATTAATTCGTCCTATATTAAAGGAATGGGAAAATAAACAGACACAAGACATAAAACAAAACTTAAATTTACAAAAACAGTTTTCTTTCTGCCGTTCTCGCCGCAAAGGTGTCCGTGATGCTTGCAGCACTTCTACATTGGATTATCTACTATGTACAAATTTTTTCCCTCATAAAGAATGAGTCAGAGCGGGGCTACCCACCTTCTAAGTCGACGGTCTCAATAAATGGATTTAGGAAAAGAGTTACATACTTTTTAGAGTTTTTTTTTCTTTTTTTCTTTAGCGACTGAATCGAGTCCCCGCGAATGGTACGGGCGGGGCGGCTAGATTCGCTTCGTCTTTGTTTTTATAGTGAACCATATTGAATATTAGGGTCTGTGTGTTTTATACAATGATGATTATACTGGATTAATGAGTTATCCTACCGTTGAATTTCTTTAGACTGTTGACTATAGTGGTGAGTTAAGTAATCGAGAGTTAAGTAAGCGGGAAAATACTAAGTTCAGTTAAGAATATACTACGTAACGAACTGAGTTACCGGTAAGTATTAAAAAAAACCGGCCAAGTGCGATTCGGACTCGTGCACGAAGGGTTCCATACCATTATCTATAAAAACGGCAAAAAATCATGTCTGTCTTAAATATTTATTTTATTCTGTTTTTTAGCATTTGTTGTTATATCGGCAATAGAAATACATCATCTGTGAAAATTTAAACTGTCTAACGGTTCTTACTGCTTATCACGGTTCATGAGATACAGCCTGGTGACAGACGGGTACACGGACAGCGGAGTCTTAGTAATAGGGTCCCGTTTTTACCCTTTGGGTACGGAACCCTTAAAACGATAAACAAGAGCTACATCACTATTCCAAAACCAACATCATTACGAAACTACCCGAAATGATTTAAGTTCGCAAACTGCTTTAAATTCCTCACTTAATTCACCCCTAATTGCAGAGTAATTATAAACTTTTCTCAACTCGTAATAAATGCGAGCTAAACAATGGAATACGGTCACTGTCAACTTTTGGGCATTTCAATTCAGTGTACTTTCAAACTCGCCAGCGTTTCAGCCAGCTCTTTTCGTGTGTATCCATCTCTTTCTGGTTTATATCAAGAGCAAAAGAGATGGAATGGATTGACTAGGGAACTTTGCCTCTCTAGTTACAGAGTGCTTCATTCCATGTCCATGCAAAGTATCATGGAAAAAAATGTATAACCTATTTTACGACTTTTCTATGAAACATAACTTTCATCGCTGATAGAACGTGCTATTTCACGCAGGTGTAGTAGGAGCTAAAGGTCATTTTACTCCCATTGGAGTTATATTTTTTTTTTGTTAAATTATGTCACTCTAAACTAGTAGTCCGCCTCGAACTCAGAACTCGCGATTTTCTGGCAAACGAGATGACTAATATACTTAACAAACCCTTATGATGATTCTTCCGCGCCTTCTAGCTCCATGACCCCTTGGTCGATCCTGCTCATATACGAACTCTCAAATTATATGTATCTCTGCTACAACCTCAACAAATTTCATGAAGATCAGAAAATCGTTACTAAAGTTATCGCGGAACAAACTCTCAAAAACAAAAAGCCATCGAAATGCTAAGACGTCCCACTAGCCAGAAGTTGTTTGTAAGAACTTGCTTCGATTACCCTCCGCTCGTCCGATTATGTAACTCATACGAACCAAGAAGGTTACATAATTACATACATATATATCAAATAATTGTTTAATACGAATGAGTTTTATTTTTAAAAATACTGACGTTTCAATCATAAAAAAACCGTTTAATTTTTTTTACAATTTCCAATCGTTGCTGTATGTAATACCTACTGCCGGTCGAATGTCTATGATTCCACCGTACTAATGATTTATTCCGAACTAAGGAGGTCTCATATCTAAATATATAAAAGAAGAAACTGACTGACTGACTGATTGACTGACTGACTGACTGACATATCAACGCACATCCCAAACCACTGGTTCTAGAGACTCCAAATTTGGCACGTAGGTTCCTTATAAGGTCTAGGGATGCACTAAGAAAGGATTTTACAAAATTCACCCCCTAAGGGGGTAAAATGGGGGTCCAAAGTTTGTATGGCGAATCAAGATTTGTTAGACTATTTTATTCGAAACTTCACAGGAGTATTCCTAACGATAAATGAGTATACACGTGTTTCAGGTTTTTTGAAAATTCATCCCCTAAAAGGGGCAAATGTGGTCACAAAGTCTGAAAATCAACATGAGTATCGTATCCTTTTTGAGTACTTATAGTACGCGGGCGATGCCGCGGGAAAAGGCTAGTGCAAAATAATTAGGGAATCTATAACTATTAATCATTCTACCCACAAAAGAAAAAAAATTACCATCATTACTATCATCATGTAGCGGTCCACAGGGTCCTCTATGTACGAAAAGTAGCAAAATGACTTTAAAGGCTGATAGAGCTTCATTTGTAAGCTTTTACATGATATTTTCATGAGTAAAGTTCATGAAAAAATGAAAATAAATGATTCACATAGTATGTATGAGGGAGGAGGTTCACCTTATTACATATTGGTTTTATTTTAGTATGTAAGAAAAGATCAAGTTAATGATCTGACAAAGGAAATAAAATATATGGAAATATATAAGCATCATGTGTTTTATTAGCAACCACACATACCAGTACTTATATAATAAGCTATGATCACTGCTCTCAGGAAATGAGAATATTTGAAAAATATAAAACTTGAAATGTTTACTAGGATTTCTCACAGTTTTTGATAACTTATATTATGTTTAGTTATAATTATATTTATATTATTACTTATTTTTGCATTATTGCATAAGCAGTTGATAACATAAAGTTTTGTTAAATATTGTGCACCGATGATTGGCAAGACTTTGAAACATTCATGATCTTGGTCGATTAATTATGTATTTTATATAGTTGTATTTTAGATAGAAATAATGGTTATTATTATTATTATTACTTGGTTATTTCAAATGACATTATGACCATAAGTAGCATTCATATGTAAATTATATATGCAGTTCATGTAGATATTTAATGTATGCTTTAGTTTTCACAGGAACAGAGGCTATGAATAACAACTAAACAGGATAAGTATGCAACATTTTGGGGAAACATTATCTGAAATATACGTTTGTACTATTTGCAGTGGACAAACAGTAATTTGGTTACCGCACTAGATTTGTCATAAAGTTTTAGAAATCTTGTGATCGATTCCTTCAATAAGGGATGTATTATTAGTAAGATTAAACTCATAGGATAGCAGGAGGTTGTATATAAAGTATGTTCTAGAAATATTTACTTCATTCTTGAGATATGTGCTAAGGACAAAAATATATGATTTACTAAAGACATTTTATGACATAAATAAAACTGTTAGTAACATAGACAGGATCTTTTACCCATTTAAAAATTAGTATTCTGATTACAAATTGCTTTATCATCAGTTTCTTATGATTTCATTGTGAGAATACCTAGGGAAAGGAATGACCGACAACTGAGAAAATTGTTCATTAAGTAATGATGAAAATTGATACTTTTAATAGGATTTTCGAGATGAAATGTAATTTATTGTATAGAATAAATGTATTATTGATAATTTATTCAATAACAAAAAGTAGTACCTAATAATATTTTAGATTTGTCTGAAAATTTGTCCAAATGGAGAGGTTATGTTTTTAATTTGTTAATTATTGTTATAAATCGATACTTAAATTAAAGGGAAAGTAATTAAAGTTATATTCCAGGAAGTATATTAACGAAATTGAACGAATTAAGCGTGAAAAAACTAAGAACTTACCTTTTCATCCAAAATCGATTTTTGGGAATATTATGTAAAAACTCGTATTATGAAGCTAAATAACGGAAATAAATAAAGTTGGGAGCTTTGTTTTTATAAAACATAAAGAGTTCGATTCAGTAAAGCGCTAAAATAGACAAATTTTATGATTGAAAATTGTCGTAAAGAGAATGTAAGGATTTTAAAATTACTGATGTTTGATGGAATTCTAGGCTAGTTTTAGCTTGTAAACGTGTGAAAAATTAATATTTGCTAAAAACAAATAAGAGAAAGTGGTGAAAATTAGGATAAAAAGCGATTTTTCTTATTAAAGTCATATTGGTATTTTACAGAGTAAATACGCAGTAAATCCGATAGGATCTTGTCATAATATATGCAGAAAAATTATCTTAATCATAAATGATATAAATACACCTTAGGAAATACTTACTTTTGTTTGAATTAAAGAAAATCGTTTTCTTAGAGGTTAGATTTTCCAATAGAAAAAGTAGGACGCTAATAGAAACTTGATATTTATAGAAGTATGTAGCATAAGGATCATAAGAATCAAATTGGTGTACAAAGATATATTGGCATTTTACGGGGAAAATAGACATTAATACTTACAGGGGCTTATTAAATCATACGCGGCTAATGTTTTCATCTATTTTCATATAAATTTTCATTGGAAATTGCATAATTTAGATAAAAATTCAAGAAAAACATAACCTATGAAGATAGGAGATTTTCGAACTAGGTCATTTAAGCATAATAATTTGGTTTTTAAAATAGTATGAACTAAAGGATCAATAAGGTTCAAATTGGCTTAAATCAATCTAACCAAACTACCACAAGGCGGACGTTTCGAACCTCTCTGACGTCACGAGGGTAGATAGCGTTTATATACGTAATTTTAATGCTATATAAGGGGAGGGCGTACCGTAGGGAATCACTTCGACTCCGACCTGCGGGACTACGGGACGACTTGACTTCTGCCGCCGACGTGATCCACAAGTACCATCCTGAGCAACGGGACCTGACTTCTGCCGCTGAATAGAGCTACAAGCACCGTGCTATCATCCCGAGACCCTGACCTGAGCTGCCATCGGCTAGAGCGACTAGTAGAAAAGGACCAGCAAAAGAAGTCTAATTTGGTGAGGCAAAATCTATTCACTATAAAATTTATTTCTTTTCTGTGTATTCTCTTTAGGCCTTGGAGTAGAGTAAGTGCTTTTAATTGACTGTTATATTATGAACATTTTCCTTATTACTGTGGATCTTGCATTTAATTTATGTGAAATTTGGTTGAATTATTATATGCAATATATATATATGCGTACGGGATTTATCGGAGTATGCGGAAACATTTTAAGAATTCAACGAAATAGGGATGGATGCGTTTATCCTATATTGCGTATGCGTTATATTTTTATACGTTTTGCGGAATGCGTTATATTTTTATACGTTTTATGGATGCGGTTATCCTATATCCTATATATCGTATGCGTTATGATTTTATACGTTTTGCGAATTTTATTGCGGAATGCGTTATATTTTTATGTTTTGCGGTTGCGGCATATGAATTTAATTGAGTATATATTAAGTCGTTTACCCTATTTTGGGAATGATTTTTAGCGTGTTTTACGTACCTGATTTATGAATTTAAAGGAGTGCGTACTCTATATACTTACGGTTCATATGCTTTGGTATATAAGAAATGACTTGAACTGAAGTAATTATTACTTGTGTGATTGTAACATTATTTATTTATGACAGAGTAACTAACATTAACCATTGAACGATTATGTTCATTCTTCAAAACCACCACCTTGATCCTTCTATGAAGTGTTATTTATGTAACGGAAATTATTTTACTTTTGAGCTGAAATAAGGCATCTAACTTTTGTACCAACATTGAGTTAAAAACAAAAATATTATGAAAATTTTAACAATGTTCTCTGATATAGTGAGCCTTGTTTTTTATCACCATTCACAATAATTAATGAATAAATATTATTATATTGTTGGAAATACAATTATTGGCAAAGAGAACGCCACTACAATAAAGTATTGAAATTCAACTGAGAGATTGAATCGTGCTGGAGTGAGTTATGGGAATCCATATCAACTACAACTGAACGAAAATAGTTCATAAGTTAATTCAGACTTTCATTCTAATAGTCGTACATCATCTGTAAAATTTGATAATTAGATGAAGAGTTTGGTAGTTAGAAACAATGCCTCACTCTACGTACAATACTAGTCGCTCGTCCTTGAAGTTTGAATTAGCATAACTGCCTCACACATTATATTTCTATGACTTCTTTCGGCATGACCACAGTCACTTTGGTTGAATTTTAGGATTAATTTTGATTTAATTAAATAGCTAGACATCTCAGAGGTTTTCTTGGCGTTTCTTTCCTCTGGAGTGTAGGTTACGAAACGTTGGTAGCTTCACTTAATAAAGTCATTAGTAGAGAAAATAAAAAACCACAAAATAAAAATATATAAAAAAAAAATTAGATAGGTCTGAGACAGTCCACCCCACCGCACGAACTACAGGCGTGTATATTTGGGAAAAGAAACCCCTATCACACATTAGCTACCCTTCCTTACTATGTTTAAAATAAATAAATATTTTTTCCGAGAAAATAATTTAATTGTATAATTATTGTCTGTATTCGTTAACACTGTCGCTTTTAGGGCGTAGGGGACAAATAAAAAAAAACCATATTTGCTTGTAGTAAAATAAAATATTCAAATAAGACAAAAGAGTTAATTTCATTGTCAATAACAAAATTTTACAAATTCATTTTCTAGCATTAATCTTTACCGCAAATATTGAGAAGATTTTGTCTATATGGAAACTACCGAATAACCTTTTCTTTTACAGATATCCTGACACCATCCTCCAGCTTTATCACTAAAACCCCGCATCAACAACTTGAACTTATTACCGAATATTTACTAATTAATTTTATATACCTATTTACTTAATATCTTTTCCTTTTAAAGTACTATTTATAGGAAATAAAGTTTAAAATAAATATCCTTGTTTTATTTCAACAACCTCTTTATCGGTCTCCTAAAAATTATCGGGTTACTACATAACTAGGGATCTACCACTAAATTTTCACGAGCCATTGGTAGGAAAAACCGCTGAGATTGTCTGACAAATCATGTTTATATAGGAAATTAGATTATTGGGGTTGTAGTACTTAACGCAGGGTTGTAGTGTTCCTTTCAGGAGGTAAGTATGTATAGTCATCAGAGCTGAGGGAAAGTTAAAGTAGTCAGGGGTTTTAGTACTACGGGGTTTCAGACGGGGTAGAGGGTTTCCTTCATAGAGAGCCACTTTGGCTTTCTAAGCTTTCTAAATTTCAGCTTTTTAAGTTTTCAGTAAAAGTTTTACCTTCCTTTAGTAGCTTATAGCGTAAAGAAATAACAGTTTATTTAGGGCCGCCCGTAGCGTTCTCTTCAATCACTAAATAGTATAAAAGAAAGTCTCTTCCCGCTGTCTGTCCCTATTTATGCTTATATCTTTAAAATTACGCAACGGATATTGATCGCAGGAAATGAAAAAGCCGACGAACTTGCACGAGCGGGGGCCAAGGGGACTCACTACAGTCCTGAGCCTTTTTGTGGCATCCCTAAAAGCCTAACGAGGCTCACCCTGAAGACCTACTGTCAATATAAAACCATTCAACTCTGGAGGGAAACACCAGGTACGAACCATTCCAAAGCGCTTATCAAGGCCTTCAGCAAAAAGGCGTCTAAGAACGCCTTGGCGCTGTCCAGGAACCAATTACGCAATTTGGTAAGGGTGCTTACTGGGCACTGCGGCCTAAACAAGCACATGCACACTATGGGGAAACGTGACACTGTGCGGTGCAGACTCTGTATGGAGACAGAGGAGACGCCCTTGCACATCCTCGCAGATTGCCCTTCCCTAATGCGTACTCGTAACTTAATTCTGGGTAGGCACATACTACGCCCGGAGGAGTTAAAGTCTCTCGAGATCAAAAGGATCCTGGAACTGTTTGAAGTTGCAGGGTTAGACCGAGAGTTGTAGTAGGTGGCGATCACAATAGATCAGTGATGGTCGCAGTGATACATAGGCTTGGGAGCCTTACATAGCCCCTAACAAGAAAAAGAAGGAGAACGGATATTGATGCGGTTTTTTTTGTAGATAGAATTATTTAAGAGGAAGTTTTATATGCATAATACATGCATAATCCTCGCGCTGGCCCTCACGGCGTAGAGGAGCGTCCCCCGGGTGGTGGATGGGGGAACGGTCGGTAGTACAGCCTAGCTACGCTAACCGGCTAAGTCTAGTAGACTCGCTAACCAACGACGGATGTGGTCCTCCGGCATTTTGGGGGTTGTGCGGCGGGTTAACAGCCTTCCCACGGAAAAAAAACTATTGTTACGAGACCAACACGAAAGAATAACCGGACTGATCCCAATACCAACGACCCCAGGCAAGGCTTAATGGAACTCCGATTAGCATCGTGGAATGTGCGTTCTCTCTTCCGACCTGGAGCCCTGTACCAAGTAAGCAACGAATTGAACAGGTATGGAATAGGAGTAACGGCCCTCCAAGAAATCAGATGGTTAGGGAAGGGAGAGTGCAATGTAGATAATAAATCAGTACTACTTTATAGTGGTAGTGACACTGGGAGGCACAGTCACGGTACGGGATTTATGGTGTCGAGAAGGATATTGGGAAGTGTGATAAGATTCGATGCCGTCTCGGATAGAATATGCGTGCTCCGTATCAGAGGGAAATTCAGCAACATCTCAATTGTTAATGCGTATGCACCGACAGAGGTTGCAGACGAAACTCTTGCGGAACTACTTTCGGACACTACTGAACTGCCCTCTGATCGTCGAGCTTATACCCCAGACCACAGAAGGTAATGAGGATGAGAGAGTAGAATCCCTGAGCTTTGATGAGGTCAGACAGGCAATAATGAGACTCAAGAATAACAAGGCGCCAGGGGCCGACGGTCTGCCCTCAGAATTGTGGAAGTATGGCGGAGGGACAGTGCAGTCCAAGCTATATGAGCTATTGCTAAGAGTTTGGGAAGCGGGGATCCAACCGCTTGAGTGGAACACGGGAGTCATTTGTCCCGTTCACAAAAAAGGATGCAAGAGGAAGTGTGAGAACTACCGAGGTATATCACTGCTTCCTACTGCGTATAAAGTGTTGTCGTATGTACTCCTCAAAAGACTGGAACCGTACGCGGAAAAAATTCTCAGTGATTATCAGTGTGGGTTCCGTCGAAATCGCAGTACGGTTGACCAAATCTTCCTTCTCAAACAGATCATGGAGAAGAGATGGGAATATGCGCAATGTGTGCACGTGGTTTTCGTGGACTTCGCTAAGGCATACGACAGCATAGATAGGGACTCTCTATACGCCATACTTAAGAACTTCAACATCCCTAACAAGTTAGTCGCCATGGTTGAGGCTGCAACGAGAGACAGTAATATGAAAGTACGGGTGCAAGGCGATCTGACGGATGCTTTTCCAGTTGTTACGGGGTTAAAACAGGGCGATGCCCTATCGCCAATGCTTTTCAATTTAGTGCTGGAGCATGTCCTCAGAAAAGTACTAGCCTTGGAAGTTGGACTAGAGCTAAATGGAAAGCATATGGTAGTAGGGTATGCTGATGACCTGGCTCTATTGGGTGTTAGTAGAGCAGAGGTCCAGGTGGCGACTAAGACCCTTGAGACTGAAGCCTTGAGAGTAGGCCTACGTATAAACCACGATAAGACTGAGTATCTCCACATGCGACGTAACAAGACTGGTCGAGACAAACCTGCAGATCTACAGGTCGGACATACTGTGTTTAAAGGGGTGGCCAAATTTAAATACTTAGGTTGTACGATCAATGACAACAATACCCGTGGCGAGGAGATTGACATTCGCATTCAAAATGCCTTGCGGTGCGGTGCAGCTTTGCACAAAGTCCTGGTGTCCAGGCTTCTCAGTAGGAAAACCAAGATCCGAATTTACAAGACCGTAGTGCGGCCTATCTTAACATACGGATGTGAAGCCTGGACACTCACTTTAAGAGAGCAGAACAAGCTTTTGGTGGCAGAGAGAAAGATTCTCCGCAAAATCCTCGGCCCGACGCAGAGACCCGATGGCAGCTGGAGGATCCGCAAAAACGCCGAAATTGAACAACTTGTGGCTGAACCAAATATTATTGGTGTGACAAAGGCGCAAAGGCTTCGGTGGCTTGGTCATCTTGAGCGGATGGGAAGCGAACGGGCGGTGAAAAGAGCATACGAGGGAAAACCGACAGGGCGCCGCCCGGTCGGTCGGCCTAGGTATCGATGGGCGGATGTGGTGGATGCGGATCTGTGCGAGCTCCAAGCTGGAGACTGGCGAGAGACTGCACAGGACCGGGATCAGTGGCGCGCAGTCGTGTTGGAGGCCAAGACCCACTTTGGGTCACTGCGCCAGAGGAGTAAGTAAGTAATACATGCATAATAAAGTAGAGAAACACTGATAATTTAAGAGGTTTCTAATGTGATGTCGTAAATAAACTTTTTTTTTTTTCGCTTACATTGCAAACGCTGGCTGAACCCTACGAGATAGATCAAAATAATGTACTACAGTATTGTACACCTTAAAAAAACCCACAAAAAAGTCCCGTGCGAAGCCATGGCGGGTCGCTAGTGGTAGATAAAGTCCAGGTTGACATAGTTTCCGCTGTTTAAAATGACCCGCACGACAAGTTGTAATGTGAAACTTTAGGTCAGTAAATATTTCAGACGAAGTGTTCGCGTGATAAGGGTTTATGTGGCGTCATGTGCTCAAACAGTGCACCCTGCTGTAGAGAATATGGCATTAACAGATTTTAAATGTATGTAAATCGTTGAACGCTCTGTGCAACACAAGGGACCGTATTCTAACTTTAAAACACGTTTAGATACGATCCAACTTCAATACAACTCCAATGCATTACGCAATACAGCTAGCACATAAACGTCTGAATCAGAAATATAAGAATTTGCTTGAAAATTATTCCGATGCAACTCCAATACAAGGTAAAGAAAAAACGTCAAGCCGGAACGTCAAGTGAAATTTTTAATATTTTTATTAATTTACCGGCTAAATATTAAACAAAATTGTTTTACAACATCGTAGAAGATGATCGCATTTATTGTTTGCTGAAAAATGTCACCCTTTGTAGTGAATTGCACTATCGTAATATCATACGAGTAAACAAATCACCTCTTCCCGTAGTTCTTTCTCCGCAAGTTACCTTCGCTTTCTTCATCAAGCCGGAACGAACACGTTATCTCAATATTTTGCTGTACCGAAGTAAGCTATAATATGATTTTGAAAAAATAGAACACATCCGAAAACCCGGTTACGACTACGGAGAACTCCCCCATCACTAGTGTTTTGACTCCAACCTAAAACTCCGAAAGCGCCAACCGAGAAGCCCGAGGACCTGGCTGGAAACACTTCCGTAGAAAACGAAGAAGTCTCGCAACGACGGAGCCCTGACGTTGATGTAATTATTGAAAGTTCTTTTTAAGTGTTTATTTATAATTAGTGTTATTATTAGGTATATTTTATTTCCGTTTTTGTATATATACCGATGACTTCCCTCCCGCAAGTCGACAGTCAGCGCAACATCCATTTTCAACGAACCACCTTGTCCCTCGATGATTATATCAAATGCCCGCATTGCCCAGTTCCAAAACTGTTGAAAGGTCGGCGAGGTCTCCACATCCACATAGGCAAGTGTCACAAACCCACCCCCACCACCAGCCAACTTCCCACCGCACCCCATACCTCATCATCTTCATCAGCTTCGAATCACAGTCTTCTTTCAGATAAACTAAGTACATTAAAAGCATCTATGCCCATTATCAAACGTATTCCTAGAGGCGCAAGAACAACTGTCGCAAATCATCTAGCTAAGATTATTGATGTCTGTGTAGCAGAAAACTCTTTATCAAGCTGGGAAAGCTTACTGTTCGCGTATAACACCTTTCACGTCGATAAAGACAACAGTAAGTCTCTGACTATAAAAATAAAATCAAACTGTACCCATCCTCAAACTGCTGATATAATTCATAATCAAAATACTCGCCTCTTTAAACCCAGTAAAATCTCCAAATTAATAGAATCAAAAATAAACGATGGTGACCTAAAAGGTGCCGCCCAAATCCTATTTTCCAGCGACACAACGGCTCCAGACACCCCAGAAACTCTAACTGCCCTACAAAACAAGCACCCGCCGGCACCTGTAGTACTTGACCTTCCTGAACCCCCCAGTCCTGTTTTACCTCCATTGCAATGCTCTGAAGATGCCTTCCAGGCAGCGATTGCTTCTGGTTAACACCGCAGCACCTGAAGGATTTAACTACAGGTATACCCGGAGGACAAAACAATACCTTACTTTCAAGTATTACCTGTCTAGTCAACCTGATGCTTTCAGGCAATGTAAATCCTGCCGTTGTACCAACCATCTACGGCGCTAATCTTTGCGCTTTAAAAAAGAAAGACGGCGGAATCAGACCCATCGCTGTAGGTTCAACTATTCGGAGACTCGTATCAAAAATTTGTTGTAAATACATTATTTCGGACCTAGAAAAAAAATTCCAAAGGCGGTTGCGAAGCAGCCGTCCATGCCTGCCGAACCTTTTTACATAGCTCAGAAGGCCAGGTACTGCTCAAAGTCGACGTAAAAAATGCCTTTAATGCAGTACATAGAGGCGCCCTATTGACAGAGATCCAAGAACATAAACCTAGCATCTACCCATACATGTGGCAATGCTACAGCACTCCAACAAACCTCTCATATAAACTGAACCACATTACAACATCCGTCGGCTGTCAACAGGGCGATCCTCTGGGGCCGGCCATTTTCAGCCTTGCAATCAATCCTATCATTTCGGCTCTAACTTCTAAATTTAACGTTTGGTACCTCGACGACGGCAGCCTGGGAGGTGAAGCGAACTCCGTCCTTAAAGACCTCTTAACCATCATCAACCAGTTTCAATCAATAGGCTTAGAGCTAAATACAAATAAATGCGAACTTTACATAAATCCGCACGCTACAAACAAAACAAAAATCAAACAAGATTTTGAGAACATCTGCCCTGGCATTAAAATTCTGCAAAAAGACTCACTTCACCTACTGGGTGCACCCATTTTCGAGGAATCAATCCCAGATTTCATCAACTGAAAACTAACCCATTTTTCGGAAACTTCGGACCACCTCCTTGAAATTAACTCGCATATGGCTATCTCTATTCTACGTTTCTGCCTTTTTGTCCCCAAATTCACATACTTTTTGCGCTGCAGTCCCATTTGGAAATTTCTAAATTATTCTAAAGCCATAGATTCGATGCTACATCTTCAGCTTGAAAAAATTATAAACGTAAAAATGAGTGACCGACAATTTCTCCATGCCACGTTACCCATTAGATTTGGAGGACTCGGCATCCGCCAAATCTCCAGTGTCGCCTTGCCCGCCTTTCTGTCCTCGGCACATAACACGCTCCCCCTCGTAGGTAAAATCCTTATGCCATCACTCCGTGATTTCGAGGTAGCATGCTTGTCCGAGGCAGAAGACGAGTGGAAAATGGCCTGCCCAGGAAAAGATCTACCAGTAAACAAGGCAGTTCAGAGGATCTGGGACCAACCCATTTGTACACAAATTCATTCAGACCTGCTAGACTCTTGCTCCACCAGCCAGGAAAAAGCTCGTTTACTATCTGTATCGGAAAGAGAGTCTGGCTCTTGGCTACTACTAGATAATAATACCCTCAGGCTGGCTGTCGGACTGCGCCTGGGGGCCTCCATAGTTTCTCCCCATCGCTGTCTCTGCAGAACGTCTGTGGACAGCCTGGGACACCATGGTCGATAGACAAGATATTATATGAGGAGTGCCGGCCGACTATCCCGCCACGCCAGCCTCAACGACATCATCCGTCGGGCCTTTGTTAGCGCCAACGTGCCAGCCATACTCGAACCGCCTGGCCTCTTGCGCGATGATGGCAAGAGGCCCGACGGCATGACTCTTGTGCCCTGGAGACTGGGGCGGCCCCTTATCTGGGACGCCACATGCGTGGACACCCTGGCGCCGTCCCATCTCATCACAACCTCAATAAGAGCAGGCGGGGCAGCTGCAGCGGCTGAGATGGCAAAGTACCGCAAATATATTGGTCTGACAGACCAGAATATATTTGCGGCATTTGCCGTTGAAACTTTAGGACCGTGGTGCCCAGGCGCCCACAGACTAATCAGGCAGCTGTCGAAAAAACTTTTTGAGATCACCGGGGACCGTAGGGCTGGCTCGTTCCTCGCCCAAAGGATTGGCATAGCGATCCAGAGGGGGAACGCAGCCAGCCTCATGGGAACCCTTTCCCAGGGTTCGGACCTCGGTGACCTTACCTAAATTCTCAGTTTTCTTTTAGTTTTAATTTTATAGGTAGTATTTAGCTTTAATTCTGTAGCTATAGTTTTTAAATAGTTTTAGGTCATATTTCCTTATATTCTAACTTTGTTAGTTAAGGTGTATTTTTTTTTTGGTTTTAATTAAATGTTGGCGTTATGTTTGAGAAAGATTGTGTTTTAATGTATTTGTTTATGTTTTTTTTATTTATTTACTTTAAAACCCGTTTAGACACGATCCAACTTTCTATACAACTCCAATGCATTAACGAATAAAAACGTTGGAATCAAAAATAAAAGAATTTGTTTGAAAATTTCAACATTGGTTGATTATTTGTTGTGTGTTGGAGTTATATTTGACATAGATTGTGTTTTTAACGTATTGTTTATTTTTTTTTTAATTAGACTAAGGGACCAGGCATGTAATATTTTTAATTATATTAAGTATGTATTGAGTTTTGCCAAATTTTGTTTCAAAAAGTCGTACTCGTAATATATAATTCAATGTTGTTTAAAACTAATGTAATTGAATACAACATTTTTAACGTAACGGTTGATGATTATTCTGTAACGTATTTGCGTGAATTGTAAAATTTTCAGCTGTTACACGCATAAAGCTATGGCAAAAAATATAATAGCTCGGCTCTTGTCGGTGTAGCAATCTGCATGCATGTCTGTCATTTGACTTCTCTTTTATCGTTACATAGCATGTATGTAAAGCCTGACCAGAAATATATGATTATTGTCAAGAGGGCGCTATTACTCTCATTTATATGGCAACAGTTCAGTATTAGTCATAGAGCTCTATGGTATGGTGACATCTCGATTTGTTTACCTGTCAGCTCTGACGACAATTTGAAAATGTTTCACAGCGAAACAGTTTCATTTCCCGAGCGTATTATTTACAGTAGTTTATTATATACACTATTTACAATTTTTTTTTTATACTACGACGGTGGCAAACAAGCATACGGCCTGCCTGATGGTAAGCAGCTACCGTAACCTATGGACGCCTGTAACTCCACAGGAGTCACATGCGCGTTGCCGACCCTTAACAAAAAGAGGATTCACTGTGTTGACGGCCAAAGGAACAAGAGGGTCCATCATCGTCAACACACTGGGTCCTCTTTGAGCTCTTTGGCAACCTTACTCACCAACAGGAACACAACACTATGAGTAGGGTCTAGTGCTATTTGGCTGTGGTTTTCTGTAAGGTGGAGGTACTTCCCCAGTCGGGCTCTGCTCCAGATTTGAGCGAGATGACATTCACTGAACGTGCCCTACTACACTAAGCGAGATGCCATTCGCAGTGCCCATACCTCTCTTTTTGGCATAGTTTAAGGACATACCCAAGTCCGGACGTAGTTTAAGGACATACCCCGGGTCCAAAACAACAACAATAACACAAACAATGTTTCGCTTTTGCCTACGGACAATTTTGGGATTTTTTGTCGTTTATTATTTAATTTTCAACACTTTATTATTATTCAAGTAAACTGCCACAATGACAGTGACAGCATGTCATGCACTCACACATGCATAATCATCCTGTCATTAAAATTATTGCTAGTGTAAGAAATTAGTTCCAATGAAATTCCGCAACATGGCGCATGATCATATATTTCTGGTCAGGCTTTAGAACAAGTAAATAAAGAAATAGCCTGATACGACACCACTTTTACTTTTACCTTCACTTGATCCATGTATAGTCTCCTTCGCTTTCCTTACTTCTTCTCTGCTTTAACTCTACCTTCTATGATGTTCTTTTTAACAATACAAAAAGAACACAATCTATCTCAAGCATAACTCCAACACACAACAAACAACCAACCAATATTGAAGTTGTATTGGAGTTGCGTTGGAATATTTCTCATGCAAATTCTGATATTTCTGATTCAGATGTTTATGCCGTAGCTGTATTGCGTTGTTAATGCATTGGAGTTGTATTGAAGTTGGAGTGTCTATACGTGTTTTAAAGTTAGAATACGGCCCCTGCTGTAGAGAATATGGCATTACCAGCTTTTAAATGTATGTAAATCGTTGAACGCTCTGTGCAACACAGGGGGGTTTTAAAGTTAGAATACGGCCCCTGTCCAAGCGTCAACACCTCTTGTCAACAGTTCTCAACAAACTTCTCTTGGACTTTTCCGACATGTAATATATATTTAGTTTTCATAACGTGCAGCCTGTTCATTTCTCAATAATATTTTTAGCTGACCTTCTTTATTTTTACGGTTAATAGCATTTAATAAGCAGTGTAAAGCAACCTGCCCCTAGTGTCCGAAGGACAGAAATTCCTAATTAAATTCTGTCTCCGTCTTGTCAAAGGGGGTTTAAAGCTATTTAGTTTTATTTATAGGCTGGCTTTCTAGGGTCCGATATCACCTGTGTTCCACCACGTAATGAACTACACTACATAATACAGTCAGAAGCAGAAATAGGAAAGCAGTTACTTTTTATTGGTTACTTGGTCTGACGTTTTGAAAGTGTCGTTACTTTCTTGGTCACAAACAGACTGGCGAGGAATGGGGAAGGCAAGACGATGGTTGTACCCGATGACGCCAGCATAGGTTGAACCCGTCACTTGTAATGGAGTATGCAACTGTCAAAGTGACATCTCCAATATTGATCCTTAGAAAAGCTAAATCTGTAGGCGCGAAATAGTTTTATTTTCGCGAAAATGACTCAATGTTTTGTCTCGAATGGCTCCGAAATTGAAATCCATCGGTTTTTGAAATACAGTAAAATTAAAATGCTGGCAGATTAACGCCATAGGGAAGGTTTCTGCATAAGAAAAGTTTTTTGACTGCATACAAGTTAAGGACCATTCATCTTCTGCCTCTTTCTCATATTGTATGGAACATGAAACAGCGCCCTCTACAAAAAAATTTCACTGGCCTTCCCCATTGTTGTATGGAATTCGGCTTAAAATCAGATTGGCATCCAGGTCAAAAAAATCCATTTAAAGAAGGGTCAACTTATGATGGCGCCATCAGTAACTACTTTCGACCAGCCATCCCCATTGTATCCACATTTTGTAGCTGCCGCACTTATTCTTTATTATACACTTCTACGCTAGGCATGACACTAAACTCTCGACATCACTGAGTAACAGGAGATGACCAACGACATATAATGTCAAGACGTGTAAAGCCAAGCAAAGCTCATGTAAACCCACGGCCCATTTTCACGTTTACAAAACTAAAATATATTATGTTTTGTTAACCAATCAAGAACCTATTCTTTAAGCATATTTTTTTGTGTTTACTTTAATTCCACAAAGGTATTATGCCATTTCACCAATAAGAAAAGTTGCCCTGTTGCGAGTGGTCAAAATCAATGTGACAATTAAGTTTAATTGGGCAGTAGATACTCAAATTAAAATAACTGAAATGTCAAGTTAACGTATTTATAATAAATACCCACAAGTCAGTATTATATTAATGTTTATGGGTAAATTACTTACCGATTATAAGAAATATTGACATTTTTGGCACCTGTGTGGCTAGCTCCAATACATGGCGCAAGCCAACATTATAATAGCGATATACTATCGAAATTTCATGACTAGATAAAACTGATATTTAGACAACATTTTTTTTGGCTTTTACTCCTCGCCGGTTTTGGCGAGGTGAATTCTGCCATGTCGGGGTGTCGCCTTTTGACTTTTATAAAGAGAATGTTCGGTTATTTAGACAACATGACAATCTCGAAACGTTTGAAATGACATTAGGGCACCACGATTATTAGTTTCACCCATAGACTAATAACGACCCCCGCTACCACGTTCGAAGTAATTTCACCCTATAGTGAGACACAAATTTATTGTAAGTGAAAGTAAACTCAGTACGTCTCCATAGCAACCATTAATGTCTGACTCTCTCTTACGCCCCACGGAACAATGGCGCGTTCCCTGTCTAGCATTGCGTGTTCCCCTACCGCACCCCTTATTTTTGGCAGCTTAGGTTTCAAAGAAATAACGCGCTAGGCGGAGTATAGAGATAACTTGTATATGGTTTCACCCCTTTGGCGCCACTGTTTTGGTGCAGGTTTTGAGCGGTGATTACGCTTCCTTACTTATTATTCTTCCAAAGAAATGACATCTTTGCGCCAAAAGTTATAGTGATAATCACTAAATGTCTAAGGTAGTCTATGATTTAGTGACACCTGTCTACCGCCAAACATGGCACACATAATTTGTTGGAAATAACCCAACTAGTAGAACACATAATAAATCAATGCTCGACATCCTATGGTTTCACTCTTACAATACACTCATATTGATCACTGGATCCAGTGAATACGAAAAATACCCGCATTATTGAAATATTTAATAAATATGAACGGGAAACTCAAGTTTTAAAAGTCGAATATTGCTCGACATGTTTCGCTCCATAACGACATGTCCAGCTGACCAATATTCGATTTAAAAAACTTGAATTACCTGTTCCTATTTATTTAATATGTCTGAATCTCACAAGTTTTGTGTTTATAATTTGTGTAAGTTGAAATCAGTGCAGTAGTATATCATTAATATTATTTATGTCAAGCCATAATACCTGTTTTTTTACCCTTTTTACTACGTAGAAATTTTATTTACTGTAATGGTCATGGTCACCTTACATAAACATATTTATATAGATAAAACCTCTTTAACAATTATGACAGCACCTTGATTATGAAAAAAATAATTATCAAATTGACAGAGTATTCTAATTGTAAAGTGCTAAAAGCACAGATAAGGTAACCACTAGATAAGCCTTATATAAGTAAGGTGACTTGGGGTCACCGCACGTTGGAGTAAAACGACTACTCCGAGGGCTGCTATTTATATATCCGGAAACCGGGATTACAATCTTCTTAAATAGCATATTTGACCTCCATGGTAAAATTTGAACTTTTTTAAGTACTGGCCGGTGTATTTTTTCTTTCTTATTAACGCTCGTGTTTTGTTTTTGACGGGTTTTAAATGTCATCTCGCAGCAAGAATGGAACTCACTCGTGAAAATATTCGTGCTATGATTTATTATGATTTTCGGCGTGGTTTAACGCAACAACAGTGCATAGATCAACTAACTTCAACTTTTGGTGATGAAGCCCCATCTAAAACTACTGTGTATCACTGGTTTAGTGAGTTCAATCGTGGACGTAGTATGCTTACGGACGAAGTTAAGGCAGGTCGCCCGAAATCGGTCGTTGTACAACAAAATATCGAGGCTGTGCGAAAACTTATAATGGACGACCGACATGTTACGTACCGCGAGATAGAGGCGACTCTGGGTATTTCTATGACCAGCATTAATAGCATATTACATAATTATTTGGCTGTAAAAAAAATTTGTTCGCGTTGGATACCCCACAACTTAACAAAAGAGCAAAAAGATGCTCGCGTCGAATGGTGCAATAAAATGTTAAAAAAATATAACCGTGGTGACTCAAAAGCCGTTTATAACATCTATACAGGTGACGAATCCTGGATCTATGCATACGACCCCGAAACGAAGCAACAATCAACGGTATGGGTGTTTCAAAATGAGCCGAACCCTACGAAAGTTACTCGTGCAAAAAGTACATTGAAACAAATGGTGGCCTGCTTCTTCGGTATTAATGGCCATGTAACTACAGTGCCACTAGAAAACCGTAGAACGGTTAGTTCAGAGTGGTACACGACCATTTGCTTACCGGAAGTATTTGAACAAATTCGTAAAACTAACCAGCGACGAAGAATCATTCTTCATCATGACAATGCCAGCTGTCATACGTCACGCGAAACAACTCTATTTTTGGAGGGTCAAAATGTGGAATTAACGGGTCATCCGCCGTACAGCCCTGACTTGGCACCCAACGATTTTTATTTATTTCCAAATATAAAGAATAAATTACGCGGTCAACGATTTTCGACCGCTGAAGATGCTGTCGACGCATTCAAACAACACGTTATGGAGGTACCTCAGGCGGAGTGGCAGAAGTGCTTTAAAAATTGGTTCACGCGAATGCAAAAGTGCATAGATCATCAAGGGGAATACTTTGAAAAACAATAAAACCATTTTCAGCCGTGTACGTTTGTTTGTTTTTTTGTTTCCGGATATATAAGTAGCAACCCTTGTAACAAATTGCACGGCCGCCCGCCGAGTCGTTCAGTTGCGTCCAAGTTTTAGACCTGCTCGTATCGTGCGTTTATGGGAGGGAACAATATCCCATGATTCCAATAATTTTCCTCACGTATTTACCTTTTTTATTTTATTTTACTTTGAGTAGTTAATCTGTAGTATCTGTAGTTTTATGTAGTTGGTAGTTAGTAGTTATATAGACAAGTAATGAGTATGTTTACCGTTACTGGTATTATACATTGTAATATGTTACCCATATATTATAGTATTTTTTTTAATGCTCGGAATATTTTGAATAAAAATAAATTTTGAAAGTACAATCGTGTTAGTTTATTTATCACTAAAACACCTCCAACTCGGTAAATTTGATTTGATAGTCCACGTCAAATATATGTTTACAGTTTTGCAACTTACTCATTTGTAATAAGGTACAAAAGTGTAAAAAAATTATATTTCTATTTCTAAAAATATCTTTGACGCCGACTGTACAATGTGCAAAGCATTATAGGGCAGGTTTTAGCCACTTTGAGGAGATTTAAAATGTATTACTACATTTATATGAATCTTCACTGTTAAGATTATGGCATTACATATATTTTTTCTTTAATGAAATGTCAAAAAGGGGCTTAGGAGCCAGTTCTTAGGTACATTTTCAAAGTAGGTACATAGATAAGTACATATTTCATATTGTTACCGATTTAGTAAACAGCAAGTATCATAATTTACCTACAATACGTTACGGTACAATACATTCCGGTACCGGTTACATGTATTGAACATTTCCCATCACTACGCATTCACCCGACAGCGCGCGGTCCTTGAAACGACCAATCGCAGCGCCGATATTACCCACCCGCCCCGCATGTCTTCCGCATGTTTTGGTGACTTCGTTCGCGAACAAAATTAGCAAGATTATTACTCTATAGGAGGTTCTCTGTGGCTAAAAGTCTTAAATTATTTACTACACATGGGTGTCGTAAATAATTTAAACGACTCTTTATTTTTTTTGCACAAATTACACTAATACTGATATTAAACAATAGCGTGATCCGTTGACTGAATCCGTAGTGTTAATTCTACTGACATCCACTGAATCATCCTGTATTATAATCGCTTATCGGATGCAGGCCTGAAATTTTACGGACATTCACGGTTCTCAACTCCAACCCCCGGAGTAAAATAATCAAATAGCCATTGACGGTAACGCAACATTAAATTCGACATAAATTTCCATCGTAAACCGCCCACACTTCTACTCCTCAAATTCTATTGCCAATCGGGGGTTTCGATCGTCTATTGAATACCTATGCAAGAGTGATCGAGGCAATATTTCGATTTTCGATATTCGGAAATAGATTGTCTCTATCACTCTTCCATATTCTTGCGATAGAGAGGTCAATAACGAAATTATGTATTTCGGTGTTCACGGTGGACACTCTGATTAATTCCGCAAAGGTTTCATGGCATTTCACAAATAAGAAAAGTTGCCCTGTTGTGAGTGGTCAAAATCAATATGACAATTAAATTAAATTGGACAGTAGATACTCAAATTAAAATAACTGAAATGTCAAGTTAACGTATAATAAACATGAAGTTAAATACAATCTGGAGGTCACACTTCGACCACAAAGTGAGGCCGAAAGAGAGGGTAATGTAGGGGGCTGCATCTCATTCTAAGTAGAGTGACCATATGTACTATGATGTATGTGGGATTGGGATAGTATGAAGATAAATATAAAATTAAATATGCTTGTCGTCTAGTAAGTATTGTCCAGAAAGAGAAGTCTCATAGTTCATATGGGAACTTATACATTCTACTGACTTAAGGAGTTGGCCACTTCAGATACGTTGACGTAATAATGAGAGCAGAGAACCCCTCTAATTAGTTTACTATTTTAAACTTATTGCTAGATCCAGGCATCTGGCAGCTATTTATCGAAGGACGTCAGAGTGACAGACCAGCAAAATATTTCAGTTAATAGGTAAAAACTGTCGAAGCCTAGCGCTAATATAATAACAAAAAAGTAAAAACATTGCGTATCGCTACGGAAAACAGTAGGTAGGCGACAAAAAATACATTAACGTAACGTCATTTTGCACTATTTTCCCCCAACAGAAATTCTTGAAAATTATATAATCTTATTAATTACATGATACTGCACTGCATCAAACCTAGAACTGTAAGATATTTATTTCTTACAATTCGTTTGCATAACACCGATGAACAATTGCCAGATGTCCGCGACTTAAAATAGGCGATAGTTAGTGTAGCAAACTAAAACTAAGTAAGTACAGGGGGTTCGTGGCTCTCACTATTGCGTCACATCTGATGTGGACAGTTCTCCGACTTTAATATACTTAAAGGTGAATAAAGAAAACATCAATAACATCAAACTGCTCAATGGTTGACTGGAAGAGATCTCTTCCATGTACAAATATTGTATATTTGTACAAATGTTGTACAATAAAGTATATTTTAACGGCCTCCTAGCCTAGTCGGTAGTGACCCTACCTATGAAGCAGGAGGTCCCGGGTTCGAATCCTGGTCAGGGCATTTATTTGTGTGTTTATCACGGATATTTGTTCCTGAGTTATGGATGTTTTGTATGTATTTAAGTATTTATATGTATATATATATCTATTACATATATCGTCGTCTAGTACCCACAACACAAGCCTTATTGAGCTTACTGTGGGACTAGGTTGATTTGTGTAAGATTGTCCCATAATATTTATTTCATATTTATTTATTTATTATACTGCCACTACTACAATTTTTTTTATGGCCTTGTGCCATTTTAGGACCCTTTCGAAAGGGCCTAAAAAGACCCGCGGGCCACTCCTTTCCTATGTAAGTAATACTTAGGAACAGACCATGTACTTATGTACATTTCTGTAAAAATAACAAAACCGACCCGCAGTTTGCCGACATCATAGTCACCCTATTGTTTGACAATCTAAACTTGTTGTATAATCGTAAAATTGAATGATTGCGGATTACCGGTGAAAGGAAAGTCTACTTTATTGTAAAGTCTCACCCCTGCACCCTTTTACGGAACATATCTTGACCATTTTTACTTAAAAATGTTTTTACGAAATGTTGTTGAGCTGAGCGGCGTCACTTGAAATAATATCAGTGACATATTATGTCAGTTTGATTGGTAAGTTTCATAAGTTGGCAGCATTGTGCGAGTGAGACACCGACCCCTACATTATGCTCTCTATCGGACCGTTTTTATTACTTTTTACTAGTGACCTATGAACGACTGTTTTGCTCGGTAATAAGGTTCAACTGTGGTTAGGGAAATATAGTAAAAGTACTATCCGGATTGTCTTCTGATCCGTGATAATAAATACCCCCAAGTTTGACAAGTCAGTATTATATTAATGTTTATGGGTACAGCACTTACCGAATATAAGAAATTTTTGTCATTTTTAACGCATGTGTGGCTCCTGCACCAATACATGGCGCAAGCCGACATTATAATAGCTATACAACGTGTTACTAGAGCCACTAAAAATGCCGCGTAAGCGACTTTGCAACCTGACATGCATTGTCGTGCCACAAATTTCAATTAATCCTTAATGTGCCACGTTTTGCATCGAAGTGCCACATTCTACCGCATAGTGTCGCGTCCGTGCCACGTTAGTGCCGCGATTTGAACGATTGACAGGCGGCCATGCTAGACCTTCACTTAAAATTGGCACGAAAGCTACGTTGGTTTTGAATAGTTTTAAAACGGGCCATTTCTGTAAAGCTTTGAAGCATATTGCATGTTTGATTTTTTTATGAATAAGGCAAATGTAATGTAACTAAATACATGCATTGGTACCGGAATGTATTTAATAAAACAGATTCATAAATAACTAGAAAAAATAAAACTGAAATAAAATCAAATACAAACACTGAAAACATTGAAAAAATAATCAACCCAGCCGGACTTGAACCCATAGCTTAATTGGTAAAGCGATCGAGCCCCGGTAAGGCGTATCGATGCCAGGTTCAAGTCCGGCTGGGTTGATTATTTTTTCAATGTTTTCAGTGTTTGTATTTGATTGAATAACATACTATTGTATGAGTGGAATGCCCCACTTTAAAAATCATGTAAAATAATTACTGAAATAAAACTTAAAAAAAGGACTTTGAGATCACATAATGGCAAGCAGTATCAATAAGCAATTTATTAAAAAATACAAACATTACGGCTCAAAAATAGTACCTAATGAGCAACGCATTATACTGCATATCAGTTTTTTAATTCATCAGAGTCACATACCGCATACCATAGCGGCTTCCAAGTGACTGCAGTTTGATGATAATTCAATTAACTGACAGGCATAAGGCATACCATAATTAATCAATATCGTATATATTATTGGTAATAAATAGGTTTATAAGGTGTTGAAAACATACTGATGATCTTTAGGCATAATTTCTATATAATCAAGTGTTGTAAAACTACTCGAAGATTATAAAGACGGGTCTCTAACATAAAGCTCTATAAAGTCTCTTAGTATTAAAGCAATCCGTAAAAAGTCTTTAACTCATTGTCCTCAAATGTATTTTTCAGGCTTTTCACAAAACAACATCGCTTGGACATCACTTAAAAGTCTCAACTCGTTTCAACGCTAACCTATTTTCAAGCTATAAATTTATTTTGTACAGAAAAGGAGCTTTCAGAAATTTCATTTCGCTGAATCCAAAATTGAATTCTTTCCCCACTGCTCCAATAATCGAATGAATAATCCATTTACAGTGGCATCGCGGAGTGTCCGGGCAAATCAAAAGAAATATTTGGCCGAACGGGAAACGTAAGTTTACTTACGGTTCCGTCAGGCCACAAAATTGGAAAAAAATAGAAATAGAAAATATTTAATCGTGACAACAACAACATGCAAACAAACATACTTAATCTAAGTACAATAACTAATTGACCTTCAAATTGACTTTACTCAAACAGTTCTTTAGCTATAACTACTTGTTTTGAGAAACTAAAAAAAATATATGTTATTCGTTATATTTGGAAATACTTCGTTAATTCCGATACACGATTGGACGAAATCGGCTAGTTAGAAAATAATTCCAAAGTTACATGTTAAAATTTGCTTTAAACAGTCGTATGTCTTTAGTTTCTTGACCTGTCTGTAACTAAGGACAAAATTCCACCGCACTAATACTAAAAAAAAATTGCGGTTACTAACTTACAAAACCTATAGGGTACTTCCCACATCATGAAATTTGGCATAAGTAAAGGAAAAAGTCCAAAAATCGTTTTTTTTTTATTCATAAAAAAAATTGCGATTACAAACTTATTTTTTTTTCATTACAGCAATGTTCGTTGATAGTTAAAATTGTGTGACGTACGGAACCCTCAGGGCACGAGTCCGACTCGCATATGGCTGGTGTTTTTATTAAATGAAAACGGTTATGACCCAATTCAAAAACTAACTTTTTAGAAGATCGTTGAATGAAGTTTGTTTTCTCTTTCCACTTGACATTTTGGTTCCTTAAAACAACATTTTCAATCGTTTAGTTTTGAACCTTGTAATTAAGATTGTACTAAGAAGTTATTCTTTTGCACGCAAGAAACTGTTACGATGGGTCATTACCCATACCATTGTACCTAAGATCCCACCCTATAACAACCATATGGGAGGCAAACTGTTGGAATTTAGATAATTTTATACCCCAGGCCCTGTAGCCATGATGACAATCGTTTGTAGAAAACGAAACGAAACGCTCCACGCTCTCGCTTACTCTTCCATATTAGTGCGATAGAGAGACGGATACCGTTTCGATTCCTTTTGTGCAAAAGATTGTCATCTTGGCTAAGCCCCCTGTTTTTCTATTAACTAGTTGGCACTATGTTTTAGCTAATTTGAAGGCTACATTAAATTTTTAAATATTAAACAGGCCTGTATCTCCGTTGGTCCCCAGCACGACAATGTAAACTCGGGCCCGAAATAAGCAAAATAAATTCATGCCCGACGAACTCTGCCTAAATTGCGTTTTTATTCCACCCGTATTCCGCTAGTCCATTTATGTAGGTGAAAATTGGGCGTCAAGTAGAATTTTTAATACATTTAATAAACGAAATTCGCTGGTGTATACGTGAGTTTCATTATTTATGAGGAATAAGGGAATATCTAAAGCATTATTGTGTCGGTTTTAGTAATCTCTTAAATTGGATAGGTACCTATTGTAGAAATTTTGGGAAAATATTCTTTGGCCAAACATTGGTAAGTAGGTAAGTAATGAATTATTATGGTACCTACAAGTACGTCCTCTGACGAGTTATGTCAAATCAATTCAACATTTGACTGTTGAGTTTGAATTTTCGTGAGACATGAGACTAACCATATAAAAGTAACGGCTTATCTCACGTGGATTTAATTAGTCAATACGTGTTACATGTTTTTCACGCGCACCCAGTAGGCACGCACGATAACATAAGAGCCGACGTAGTGGCACAGAATAACTAATAGTTGGTAGTGGATCAGTTCCTAGCATCCTTACTGCTTAAATATGGAGACCTAGGCTCTCCGAAACATGTTGCGTAGAATAATTAAGCACGTGTTACTTAAACTGTAAACATTTGTGTTAAAATTCGACATTTTAACTTGAAATTCGGCTCTAAACCTTAGCCGACGCCTTCAGTCAGTATTGCCGCCCGTCAGATCCCCTGAGAGCTTTAAATATAGCCGTTGCGTAAAGTATGGCTGACCTTAATTATGGACACTTTGGACGGGGGCCATGCGACGTAGACGTTATCAGCGGAAGTGAAAAGTTTTGGGCTCAGGAAAACATACAATGGCTGGTTTAAAAAATCAGACAAATACCTATAAATACATAGTTAAATCATGCGACAATTGGGATTGTTCATTTATTTTGAAAAGGTATATTACCAAAACCATTTCGAGGTTTACGTTTATCGATCAATTATAGACTAATATTTCGCCAAATGAATAAGTTAATTCAGATATTTTCGCAATAGTATGAATGACCTTTGTTTGACCTTATTCCTTGTAAACCTTTAGTAACTTAACAGTAAAAATTGAAAATCAATAGCATGAGACAAATTTGAGAAAGTTTTATCTGTTCACCATTCATGTATTTGTTGTTTTACATCAGTTTTATTTTATTATTTTATAATATATAGAATAAAGTATCAACACTTCTTCCCATAACTTCTTCTCGGTCGCATCCATCATGATCATGACTGCTGATTAAAAAAAAAATTTACTGTTTATTACATAAATTATCAAATATACATTACAAACTTAACTACTATGATTGTGGTTGGTGTGTTTTGTTCGGGCTCGAACCCACTCTCGCCATCGATTCTCGTGATTCTTAGCAGAAGCAACCCAAAATTTGTTAGGTTTTTCAAAAAAGTGAATAGTTAACTTTTTTCTGAAAATGCCCATGTACAATTTAAATGTGCCCGGACATAGTCTAAGACATATCTTTTCCAGTCAGTGAGCACTTATTATCCCTATTTTCCATTTACCCGTGCAAAGGGCATACTTGACCCGTAAACGCGTTTGAAGACGAGTCATTCTATTAGTTATTGAACAGACGCGAATCGAAAGCAAGCGACCAGTATAATTGTAGCTCCTCGTATATTGCTAACACGTTAAATCAGCCACTTTTTAAACAACTTCAAGATTTCAAAGGAGGTTCTCAATGCGTCGGGATCTTTGTTTTTGCTTTTTTTAATGTATGTTCACCGATTATTCGAAGACGGCTGGACCGATTAGGGAAATTCTTTTTTGTTTCAAAGAGTAGGTCAGGGAGGGTACAGTCGCTCGGTGGGAACAGTGGCTCGAATGTGCTGTGCGAGAAACGGAAAGAGCTTTATGTCTGTCCTCTACATCAATCGGAACCGTTCCGTACCCGACCATGTACGAACTAGTTAGTGAGGCGCTCCGGCGCCATGCGAATGTGTTATGGTGCGTTTTTGTGTTTAATGCTATCAAAATTACATTTCCAGATAAGTTTCACTCCTCTTTTTTCTTAACTCGTACGAGATTTTCAATTACTTATGTTATTATCGAAGAGTGTGTCTAATCTACTTAGTATTGGCTGATAATTCAAGGCCCTGGGTGTTTGTATGTGTTTTTAATTTGAACTAAAATACATAATGACGCCAAGGTCCACAGTCGTTCGTTTTGGAAAAGTACACGGTGGCTCGCGAGCCACTGTGCACCTTACAGAGTTGGGCTAAAATTTACTTGAATATGAATAAGAATAAAATTCTGTGATTATTAAAAATAATTCTTGCACTCTTTTTTTTTAAATAAAATGAAAGTGAATAAATCATGCGACATTTAGGTAGGTACCTATTTTAAATCAAGAATGAAATCAGAAACGATTATTCCGGGGGTTGTGCTTACCAATTCTAATTACCGTTTTATTCAACAAAAATGTTATTTGTTATATAATTTAGGTTCGATTCCTACGTACCTAGCCATTGTGTACTGTTAGAACCACTGTGTACAGGGCGTAGTACACAGTGACTCGAGCCATTGTGTACTGTTAGAACCACTGTGTACTAGCGGGTCCTAGTCACTGTGTACAGCAACCGGTACACAGTGGCTCGATTCCCAATTTCTAAAAAAGAATGGATATATCTTTTTTGGTGAAAGTAACAGCAAATATATTTGCTACATATGAAAGTTTAATAATGCACGGTGCTCTGTGCTTGCAACAATTAGTTCAGGAATTTATATTTTTCATGCAACAGCCTGTTGAAAAAATCCTAGCGACTGTTCCCTCCCTGACCTATACTTCACAGTTGGTCCCATTGTAACAAGGTCTAAAATATATATCTGATAATGGAATCCTGGATATCAAGGGATCTCTACAAATAGTATAGGCACACCCATTAAAGTTATTAAAAAAAAATTTACACTAGCTCTGGAATTTCCTTTTGGAAAGTTGGGTACCTAATAACCTAATACCGGTACCTAATATATTTTCATAGGTAACGTTCTAAAACTGTCACGAAGCAACTGAATTTATTTAAATTAAAATAGATAATGAGTACCGATGTTTTTTTATATCAATACCTTACCCTATTAATCATACAGTTCTTAACAGAGGGAGCGGCTTCGCCTCATCTTTCCAAACAAAAAAAGTTAGCCTGGTTGAGCCTGATTGAGTCTACTTTTTGAATGTACTATCAGCTGCAAAAATGCGTACCCACCCTGAGAAAATAATGGCGTGCATGAAGAATGAACGCCATCTGAATCTCTGACATGTTAACATTCTTTTACTACCAGCCAAGACACCTTACTAGTTTACCTAGATCTCACTAGATGGCGTTTATAACAGTCAAATTTACTAAATAAAAAAACAGTAGTTGGAATTTCAGTAGTAGCAATCTGTCACAACTTCCATGGAATAATATTTTTGATTGTTCTATCAATTAATTACCAACATAATACCAACCACAACCGTTTGTATTTAAATTCATGAATCATATATAAATACATATATCGTCCCCTTCCAGTTTCGGTTCGGTCACAGTGAGAGATTTCTGGAATATATTCACTTAAATTATTTTGTCAGCATTCTCAGCTGAACTGCTTCGTTCACTTTAACCAAACTCACCACCATAAACTCCACTGTTTTTTTTTCTTCAAAATATACATTCCAATGATACACCGCCTGGATTTGATCCCAGGATCATCTAAGCAAGCCTCGCCTCAGTCGCCTCATTGAGCCGCTAGACCAAATGATCAATTAATCGTGGTATCGAAATTTATCATTAGCTGCATCGAGCATAATATGCAACAAGGCGGCGTATATGTGAACGCCGTTAGTGTGAACGAAATGTAATATTTTAGATTTATGTTGGGTGAGTTATGCATAGTGTTAAAAGAATTTGTGCTTTATCAGATTGTAATAAATTTCATATCGGTATACCTACAACAATTCACCGAGTTTGACAGTTTTTACAAGAAACGCTTTTAATATAAAAACTTAGGAGGGTAGACTAAAGTTTTATGGTATACCTTACTATTTAAGTTTTTATTGCTTACAGATTTCTTTGTCATTCTGTTCTTTTGCCGTTCTTAGTTTCTCCGTTCTTTACTTTGTTATTGCCTGTTTATGATTGCGACCTTTTATTGTTACTTTATAAGCAACAATGAGTTCTAATTGCAATATCGACTTAATTAAAAAGTCGGGAATAATTAATTTGCATCATAAAGGATTAAATAAGTCTGAGATTGCCAGAGAAACCGGTGTTACTGTAAGTATTTTTTTTAGTTTTGGATACGTATTACCGAAGTGTGTCCTTTTGTGGGTGTATATGTGAATAATTTATTTATACGTTAAACACATAACTGAATATTGTTACAGAGGAAAACGGTTGGTTTATGGGTGAAACGTTACGAAGAGGAAAGGTCATTGCTCAACCGACAAAGGACCGGTAGGCCTAGTCTTATAGACATACCGCAACGTCAGCTCATGGTTAAGGAGTACGAAGAGGATGGGTTCAAGCCAACACGCCACTACGCCGGTTTATTTGGCACGAGTGTGGATACTGTTCGAAGAGTGCTTCATAGTGAAGGGTTACATCATCGGAGGCCTGCTGTTAAACCTCTGCTAACAGCAGATCATAAAACTACAAGATTGAACTTTGCCCGTAAACATTTAAACGACGACTGGAGTAATGTAATTTTTACGGACGAAAAGACTTTTAAATCTTGTCAGCATGGACGTCTTCATTTATGGCGTCGAAATAATACGCGATACGACAGCAACCACTTAGTGCCAAATATGGAGTCAGGTCGCATATCAGTGAACATGTGGGGCTGGATGTCTGAAGCCGGTCCGGGAGAGCTCATCAGAATTCCTAGCCGAGCCAACAGTGATGATTATGTGAATGTGCTTAACGAAATAATGTTACCCACAGTTCGGAATATGTATCCGAAAGAAGAAATGCCGTTTTTAAGATTTATTCAAGATAATTGTCCTATACACCGTTCGCGTAATGTGAAGGAGTGGTTAGACCAACATAAAAATGACATAAAAGTCATTCCTTGGCCCGCTAAGTCACCGGATCTAAACCCTATTGAAAACTTATGGGGTGTTATCGTCCAGCGTTGGGATAATTGCAACGAGCGAACTCCAGAATTATTGGAAGCGCATTGTTTGAAAATTTGGAATGAAATTCGAGGAAGTAGTTTATGTCAAAATCTTATTAAATCAATGCGTTCTCGCTTGCAAGCTGTAATTGATAAGGAAGGGGGTTATACTAAATATTAGGATAGTTAAACACTAAATATCCACTGTGTCGGGTTAAGTATATCGCTGTCGGCTGAGAAAAGACAAAAGTAAGTAAATAACATAGATTGTTAAACTCCACAAAGTCATGCAACTCATTAGTCTATCTAAAAAGATAGTAGATAAGACAACAGCCTATAATTAAATTGCAATGTCATCTAATAAGCTCTCTAGGAGGAGTGATAAAATAATTCGTTATTTTAAATTTCAATTGGCCAACTTTTTAAAATTCATAACAATGATGAGATTGATGAGGCACGTGACTTTATATCAAGATTAACAGTCTTAATTACGTATTCTTGTCTCTGGGCGGGTTACAATAATAACCAAATATTTATCCTTTACTCACATTTATTTTGTGATTGTAAAATTATTACGTTTTTGACAAAGAAAAGGTTTACAATAACAGTTATCTATAAATGTTCAAATATATTATGTAGACATTCTATAAAAAGTGAGATATTAATAATCTGCTATCTTTATTGAGGTGAAGGTTTCAATAATTTTCTGTGTTGCCAGAAATGTAATTTAAGCCTTCATTAACCTCAATATTTAAAAGTTTAGTAACCCCCTTCTCAAAACTGTGTAATTGTAATATTTTAAATCATAAGAGCGAAACAGGTATTTTCTTTAAGTAAGAGTTGGCCATTACACTCATGCAATAGAAACTGAAGTAGTAATACTCGTAGTGTATTATCATACAATATCCACGCGTTCTGACTTTGCTAGTATAAATTGTGTAATATTATTATTTAAAGTTGTATTAGCTGTTTGTTTTTAGGTTTGACTGTAATTTAAATAGATCTGACAATAAAAAAAAATAATAAAAATTGAATAGTGTCTTATTTCCCACTATAACTATGATATTAAAATACATTTATTTTTGAAAGTAAACGAAAGTATTGTTATAAAAATACGGATATTTAACTTTTAGCAAAAAATCAAAAGAAACACGATCCCAGACTCGATCTCGGGTCCATCATGGACTTACTTTTGTTTTAAGCTAGGTGTCTACCGACTGAGCCACCTGTTCCGTTATACCAACCGTTGAAATTTTGATCCATATTTGGAGGAAGAAGTAAGTTAAATAGGAGTTGCTAAGTAGTTAATATTTTATAAAAAAAAATTTCTAGAGACTAAATGTGTCATTGACCTTTGTTCTATTGTTAAATGTATATATTCGAATTCGAACTGAAATTAACTAGCTTCGCCAGTAACGCCATCTAGTATATTTTTTATGAACTCCGTTGCTACGTGCGTATCTGCTGTCAAGCGAACTTGAGCCTAAGGCTGCATACGCATTTCTGCAGCTGATAGTACACTCCCAGTGACCCCCCCGAGGGACCTACGAAAAAAAAATCCAAGAACTGATTATTCACGGGTAGGGTCGGTTTTTTGGATATAATGACTGGCCTAAATCTGCCAAAATCTGAGGGGGACGAGGTAGCACACATATAAAATCAGTGCACACAAATGCAAAACTGTCTCATCTTATTACTACTACGCACCCATACTAAAACAATCACCACGCAGCCTTCAAAGCGTTAAATAGAGCAATAGATAGTCGACTTTACATATGTTGACACATGGGTCATTATCGATTGCAGTCCTTGCAAATGTCAAAGTAAACTTGCTAAGTATCATATTTGCTCGTAATTTCAAACAAAATATAGAAGACAGCAGCCCTTAAGTTTGTTAAATATCCACTTGACCGTCCGATGATAGCATAGTATCCGAAACCAATATGCTCTTAACCGTCCACGGGAACCTTACTATCCAAAGGGGTGGAAGAAGGAACGGTTGATTTTAGAGCCATCTAATGGAATATTTCGGCATTATTTACGAATTCTATTGATGCAACAACGTGGCCTAACCAAATAGTTAGCTCTAAAAAATATAGATGGCAGTGTACGCAAGTTGCTTAGAAAATGAAAAAAATTGTTTGCCAGTGCCTTGCGAAACTGCGCGTGATTGTGAGTGTTTGTGGAGAACTCGTAGTTATGTCGTAAGTATTTCACGTTAATATACATATTTTTGGGGGTTATTATACATCAAAATGATCAGGAATGTGTACTATTTACGATAATGTGTATCATCTTCTGTTTGTGATAGTGTGATGACTGTAATATCAATTTGAAATATCAAGGTTGTTTTCGAGCTGGGGCAGTGAACATTTATATCCTAATTATTAGTAATTTGACGCTCTGTTTACAGAAATATACAATAAATACTGAAGATTGGTCTATAGAGAACATATTAATATACTTAAACATAAGAAATATATCAAACTACTTTAGGATTCATCAAAACATTTACGGTGTTTCTCAGGTTTTATGCCGTGGACGGTTGACTATCCGCGGAAGTTTTAAAATATATCAGAAATAAGGGTTTGTACAAACGATTTCTCGTGTGCCTTGATTATTCGGTGTTTGGAAATGTGTTTTTGCTTGCATGTATTATTTCCATGGATGTACTATATAGGGGATGCGGCATATGTAAATCAAAACACATAAAAATATATTCGCCTCGTTTTAACTCAGCGCCATATTCACAAGCAAAAAGAGATGACGAGTATATACGTAAAAACCCAATGCGGCCGAAAAATCCGCCATATTGAGAGCTCAGGATGTCAAAACCTATACATTTTAACCGCCATGTTGGTAGCTCCAGTACAAACAGCAACACGCTTAACTGTACATCGGTGGACCTTATTACAAAAGCCATAAGGTCCACCGATGGGCAGTTAACAGTGTGGGCGAGGGTACCTCAAAATCGACACTCGTCTTTCGTTGATATGTCATTTCCCCTATATTTATTTCAATGATTCTTTCAGTTACGGATATAGATACTAATTTTAAAAATAATAATCAATCAGTTAGCGGTTCCATCCATTACAGTCGACGTCAAATACATATCATTGCATTTTTCGCCTTATTACAATGGAATAATGTGCAAGGGTGTAAACATGTCTTTAACGTTGACTGTACCAACAGAGTGTATTTTCGTTTACCCGAGTGAAAACCCCAGTATACAGGGTGGAATTTTGTAATGCCACCTGAAGGGGAAGTACTTTTAATACTGTAGATAGAAAATTTTACTCAAAGAAAACATTCCTTTATTTTTTAAAAGAAAGAAAACTGCATTCAAAGATTTTTAAAAATTCGCTTTTAATTTCAATAAGCCGTTTTTACCGTGAAACAAATATGAAATTATTTGTTTGTGACAGTCAAATGTGAATAACAGATGAAAATCTATTTTCAAATGTAACATTCCATATTTAAACTACGTCACACACGGAGTTATGTCGCATCTAAGAAAGGAGTCTGCATTACAAACACGTGCAAATTGCAATCGTCTTATCTAAAAAGTAATACGTCATTTTAATGGATAAATGACGTCAATGATAATTATTAATTAATAACATAAGTAAACAGATGGATCTTTGAGTAAAAGTGTTTTAACTTGATCCATTGAATTAATAATTTAAGATTTCATTGTTTTCCTTTCATTTAATTTATAAAGTTTGTAAGATAGATTTCATCCTTATAATTGACCCTAACGATCGATGCAATAAAAGTACAGGATGCAACTTTTAGAGATTTTAGTCAGTTCGATTACCGGGTGCGGCAAGCGAATTTTTAAAAATCTTTGAATGCAGTTTTCTTTCTTTAAAAAAATAAAGGAATGTTTTCTTTGAGTAAAATTTTCTATCTACAATATTAAGAGTACTTCCCCTTCAGGTGGCATTACAAAATTCCACCCTGTATATTATGATTTCTTTAATAAGTAAAACAAACAAAAATGTTTAACTGTGGCATTTAATGTAGGTTATGTGCTATTTACAGTAAAAATAACTTATTCAAATAAAAAAATAAAAAATATATACAAAATTTATCTACTTTAGACACTGGATACCATAGTCTCCACGGACGGTCAAGAGTATATCAGTTGTAGGCAGCCTTATGCGAGCGGCCGTCTTGCTGCACTTGTTGGAAGGAGCACGGAATTTGTTTAATTTATTTTGATATCTTATTGAGAACTGTATGTGTTAGTTGGGGTATTATTAAAAAAATGAAATAGTCTATTTTTATAATATGTAATAAAAAAAGGGGGTCGTCGCTCAATATTTCCTGTAATTAGACGTCAAATAAAAACTTTCAGCAATTTTTACCAATTTCATAAGTTTAACCTTGATTATAGTCAATAATCATATATATTTTTAGTATAACTTTAAAAGTATTTGAACAAATGAACGTTCATTTATGCCTCAGTATTTTTTTCTTTATTTTAGCTTGTGTAGTTTAGAAGATACAGACGTTTTTGTAGAAAGATGTGGACGCGCAGCGCGGGGCGTGCGTCGCTAAAAAAACCCGGACGGTTGAGGGGAAAACAGTCTCGCGGGCCGGACGGTCAAGTGGATATGGAAATTTCAAACGACAAAATAATAAGTCTGCCCGTCAGAATAGAAATCGATTGTGTTTGAATTGATTCTGTAAAATATGCATTGCGATTTTTATTAAAACGTTTATCATAAACATAATAATAAATAACGATAAATTAAATTTACCTGTAAAATTGAATTCCATCTTTTTGTAAACTAATCGTATAAACATTTTTTACAATCAAAAAACAGCACATCAAGGCATTCTCATGGAGCTCTTCATCCACTGAGAGCAGGCGCGGATACAGGGGGGGGCAGTAGCGTGCACAGAGATTTGAGACTGGGTAGGCAAAAAAAAGAGCTAGTAACTTACCAAAAAAATTGCGTGATGGTTTTCATTTCTTTGTCAAGGTCAAGTCAGTTAATAATGACGGAGTCTTAAAAGTTGGGAAGGTTACTGTTTTAATGTTTGAAAACAATAAACAAGTGGCACGATAGACACTGCCTTTCTGCGTGTAATTGTGTGCGTTACTTGTATCATTGTGTGCTCGTATTTATAGGAACGCCCACTACACTGTAACCGCGTAACTACGACTCACGGAGACGCACACATAGAAAGATGTAGAAGGAAATGTTTTCTGTCTTTACCGTGCAAGGCACGCAGCGGCGCTAGTGCCGCGTGGTGTAAACTTCGTCGCGATACTATATAGATGATGACTATTGATAACAATGTTTAACCGGTAGATGGAGCGCTTTTAAAATTTTAGAATGTTTTAAGTTATATGGATTACTGATAGTACGATCGGCTGTAAATTAAATTAATTCGTTTAAAAGGATGGGTATCGGAATTATAGTAGGGTAGGCAGTGTCTTTTTGTCTTTATGAAGTGCACGCCACTGGGGGGGGCAACAGGGGCAATTGCCCCCCTGAAACGCAAACCTCGTATACTACGGGGCCCATACGTGCGGACCCCTGAACGAAATCCTGGAAAGTGCCTCCCCCTGAACGAAATTCTGGAAAGCCCCCCCCCCCCCCCCTGAAGTGATGACCGAAATGCGTGTAACCGATTTTTGAACTAGTTTTTATGAACGGATATGCATTTTCTGCCTATCCTTTTGACAGAGGGGTGATGTACCTATGCGTTCTCCGTATATATGCTATAACTGCTATAAGTATTAATGTTAAAGCGCTTTAAGATCTGTGGTGTCAATCGATCTTGTACCACTTATCTACTTAATTATGAAACTTGTAGCCAAGAACCTCACCAAATATCACCTAGGGGGAGGGGGGTCAAAAAGTAGCTGAAAAAACCTAGCGTGATTTGTATGTATGTACTTATATAAATAATGTATAATGTAATAAATAAGTCTCGCTCTCGTCCAGATGGCGCTTCAGCCTTGGGCCTTAAAAAGTTCTTAGACTGTGGCTGTCTATATTATTTATAGTCTCTGGTTAAACCGTACACTTTTATAGTATTAGTATGTTTCACGAAATATTTTTTTTGACTTGAACTGTCAAGTCGAACAAGTTCCATTGCCGCCAGGCGATACTTTGCATAAGACCCCAAGGCTTGGCAACCGAATGGAATATGTACCCAGGACGTGACGACCTTAAACAGGCTCGAGTAAGTTTCCGCTGATTTTATGGCCCGACGGCTTTTGCGCATCAACACCTTGCCATCCTTCACCTTCGATCTTTGGGGCCATAAAGTATTACATTACTTTATCATAATATTTATTTAGTTGATGACTGTTTCACAACATTTTAATCGCAGTCAAAATTAGAAAATTATTTTTTTTATTTCAAAATCCTGCGATTTTGTATTAACAATTTAATAAAAACAACTTTTCTAAATATATTTTATATTATGTAATCTTAAATCTTGAAGCAAATCAATTTTTTTTTTGATGTGCAATTTTTAAGTAGTTACACTACTATATATAAACTGAAAATATATGACATCTATTTTCAGTTATGTAATCTTAGTTTATCGAAATTTAGCATAATTTTTCGTATTGACAGTATTGTGTAGGAGAATAATAATAAAAACCGGCCAAGAACATGTCGGGCCATGCTCAGAGTAGGGTTCCGTATTTGCTGGCCCGTCACAATATATCTGCTCAAAAAATCGTTTTAATAGCATATTTTGCGGTACTTACGTCATTTTACTATGAAATCATGTTTTTTGCGATAACTCAAAAATGGTTGAACCGATTTTATTCAACATTGAAATTAATTATTAGGCCACATTCGAAGCTATTATTTACGAAAGTATTAGCTTTAATCAAACATTGTTTTAAAAACCCGTAATCTTTGTGAAAGACCTATCCAACAACACCCCACACGATAAGGTTGGAGCGAAAAAAAATCACCCCCCACTTCATGTGTAAATTTTTAAACCCATTCACTACCCTAAGTTTTTTTTTTACAGATTTTGTTCTACCAAGTCGACAACGTCATCAATACACATACTCATACCAAATTTCAGATTTCTATTACTAATCATCACTGAAGTAAACCTAGTTTACTACGAAACCCTAAATGGAAAATATTGTAAGTTATAAAATCAAAGCAAATAAAAATTTATAAATCCCGTACATGGCCGGAAGAAGAATTTTAGGTCGCCAAGCGGACCCCAGGCTCAATTGTGTGGCAAAATACCGAGACAAACGCTTGGAGGATGAATAATGATCGACTTATTATCCAGTGTCAGAACCGCCTTAGGCTTTTGGCATGCTATTAGCTATTAGCTGTGGTTACCTATAATTAGATAAACATCTATCTGTTATCAACTTAAGCTATGAATTAATTAAGCATGATGTATTATCTGTTGGTGATCCTACAAAAAAAAATGCTATCGTCACGATAATTGTTAACATCATATAGCTGAAAATTACGTAAAAAAATTGAGCATAGAAACAAACCTAATTTAAAATAAAATTAAAAATACCTTTCCAAAAGCAAATGCTCGAGCTGCTGTAAAAATACTCAAATCACTATAGGCGTGCCTATAATTGTTGAAGAGTTCCCTCGATTTCTCCAGGATCCCATCATCAGATTCTGACCTGGTTACGATGGGACCAACTGTGAAGTATACTCTTTCAAACAAAGAAAGAATTTTCCTAATCGGTCCAGCCGTCTTCGAATAATCGGTGAACGTACATAGAAAAAACAAAATTAAAAAAAAAAACAAAGATCCCGACGAATTGATAACCTCCTCCTTCGAAATCTTGAAGTCGGTTGAAAAGCCATGTTTTTGTTACTGTTGTTTCTTCCCCGGTTTTCCGTTTGCATTCAGTCTTAATATACATTTCGCACGAAAAGTTCGTAATCACGGGACACAATTAGGTAATTGTCTTAATGTCGTTTTTCAAATATACGTACCGCGGGTTTGTCCCCTCCTTTAACCCGTGAATATTTACTACTGGGTAAAAAGTACCCAACGACGGTAATTATTTGCATCATTTTGTTTTCTTTTTTCACAAGTCGGAAAATATTCTTAGCTGTTCCCGGCTTCTCCCACGTGCGTTTTAGTAGCACTACCCTGAATGTTGCTCCAGGGTATGAAATATTGCCATACAACATTTAAATAAATCAGCGTAGTTCGCGAACAAAACTTTTATCCTTACGCATTTATTATATGTATAGATTATGCACCAATAACTTTGGTAATAATAAGTTATCTTTTATCGCTAAAACGATCTCCACCCGATAACTTTTACCAAGAAGGAATTAAAGAACTCATAATAGTTTAAGGTAGTGTCTATTGATTTTTGCCTTTCTAATATGAGGTTTGCTTATTAAAATAATGTGTCCTGTGAGTAGATAGAATAAAATCGATATCATTATTATTTTATGAATTATTTCCGTAAATGTTTAATAATACCCTGTATAAATTCTGGGTATGTTTTACCCAGTACCCGATGTTTGTGTTCTTGCTAGGTATCTTAGCGAGTTCCGCCGGGTTAAATTATACAAGGAGGGTAATGAAGTATGGTAATTGGCTGATTGCTGAATTGTCTTTGCGGTTAAGGGGATTTAAACATTTTAAACTGAGGGCATTTACTGGTAATTCTTGAGGTATGTAATTCTAAGGGCATGTTTCATCCTGTTTATGTTCAGCTTGAAAATATTTAAATACTTGGAGAAATTAGTGTAGAAAAAAATGATAAATATCAAGTTTAATATAGCTTTTAATTTACGGATCAGTTTTGAAGCTACATGTAAAATTTCGTATTTGGCAAGGTAAGAATTCGGTTCTTTATTGTATGATCTGTCCTGTTTTTTTATAATATTATGCTCGTAAACGTTTAAGACTTAACAGATTTATCTGATATTTTTAATATGTACGGTACGGGTTAGGACATCCCAACAAGACCACCGCGGCCAAAGTCGCGGGCGAGTGTTTTAGTTTATTTGGTAAATCTATGCGATATGAGAGGGAAGAAGCTTGGACACCTGCTACGACACGACGAACTTAGAAAGAACGTCATATAAGGTAGAGTTGAAGCAATGAGGAAGTCAGAAAAGCCAAGGAAAGCATATAATTATATACATAAATCAAGTAGAGGAAAACAATAACGTCTCGTATTGGGCTGTAAAAGAGAAGGCATTTGACAGACATGCATGGAAATTACTCAACCGACAAGAGCTGATGCTGCACTCATCGAAAGTGATCATCGATATTGTGTCTGTGATAAGTTATATTGAAATAGCCTAAATATATCTGAAACCGTTACTAAACAAACACACATCGATCGGTAGAGTGCAAGTACATCACGTGCTAGATTAGAACACGTTTAATATCACCTACAAACTCTTGATTCCGAATCCAAATCGAACCTCAAATATGGAACGTGATAAACTAGCTTTGAGATAGGATATCGAAGGCAAAGTTTATGTAAACAAGCATCGTATAGGATTACTACAAGGTATTTCAAAAGAAGCAGCAAAATACCATTAAAATGATGATAGGATGCAAAACATACCGGAAAAAACAATAAAAATGGATCACTATAAGTGACATTTCATATGACCCGTGTTCATAGTTTGAATGTAAATGAATTTACAAAGACGTAAAAAAGGCTGTCTTAAGTTTTATTGTGAATCGTTTTTAAAATTTTCTGCATTTTAATGTAACTAGTAGTCCGCCTCAAACTGAGAACTTGCGATTTCCTTGTAAAAGAGTTGACTAATATAACAAGACCTTTATGATGATTGTTTCGCGCCTTCTAGCTCTATAACCCCTTGACCGATCCTGCTCATATACAAACTCTCAAATTATATTTATCTCTGCTACAACCCCAACTCATAAAGATCAGAAAAATATTACTAAAATTATCGCGGAACAACTATTCAAAATCAAAAAGCCATCGAAATGTAGACGTCTGCGTAGCTGCTGACAGTTCCGTTGTGTCCGAAGTTGTCTGTAAGAACTTCACTTCGCTCGTTCGAAAAATAAAACGAATGCAAACCGGTGACAACTGAATAGAGCTAGATTACCAGTAATTCTCAAACAAAATAATTTCTGGTTGCATTTCCTAGTAAAAATATATTACCTATGACGCCAATATTTTCTTCCAACAGCTCATGGTAACTGGGAAAATATGTCCAAGATTTTTTGTTGGACTAATTTACCCATCACGGAAAATGCTCGGATTAAACGGTTTCACGATAATGATCTAGCCAACAAAAGCAAATTGTATTATTCTAGTGTCTGACCGACCCATCTCTAATATTCGCATCTTCACATAATCTTATGTGAACTAAGCTCAGACCCGACGCATCTCATCAAAATTTCAGAGAGCTACCTATACGATCTACCTGACTCTCAAATAACTTTGTTCTAAACTCCTTTCTAGTGCAACTTGATCTCGCGATGCATAACAACTGCACACAGCTAGAGATCCTTCTTGAACTGGTGCGCAGACGTTGCGTATGTTTCACTATTGACGCACTGCAAAGTAACTATATCTTTCGATTTCACCATTGAAACATGAACTCTACAATCCACAGAACAAGCTTGATTTTGATCCTATAATTGCGTAAGATAAAAAAAAAGCCAAAGAAAAGAAGAAGGGTTGCCAAAGAGCTCAAAGAGGACCCAGTGTGTTGACGATGAGGGACCTTCTTGTTCCTTTAGTCGTCAACACAGTGAATCCTCCTTTTTGTAAAGGGTCGGCAACGCGCATGTGACTCCTTTGGAGTTACAGGCGTCCATAGGTTACGGTAGCTGCTTACCATCAGGCGGGCCGTATGCTTGTTTGCCACCGTCGTGGTATAAAAAAAAAAAAAAAGATAAAGTTCCTAATGGAGGTTTAAATCCACAGCAAAGGCTTGTATTTGCAAAGATCTAAACGGTATTACCCTTGGCAACTAATTTTGAGGCTGAGACAAACATACGCCTCATTAAGTTGTTTATATTTGCCGAGGAGCTAGTTGCGTTGATTCGCTAAGAGCAAATAAAAGTTGATAAACTCCAGCCTGACGGTTGGAGCGTCTTGTTTTGATGGCGCGTTAGTATAGCTACATATAGATCATGAAAACGAATGAATACGAGTAGCGGTATTAGACTAAGAGCTGGATATGACACAATAATGAAAGCAACGAAACCCGTCTCGCTAGATTGCCATACATCCTCATTGCTAGATCAGATAGCAAATCATTGTCATGTCAAAGAATATGTCACTATTGTGTCACATCTGACGTGGCCAACTCTCTGTCTATATGATGATGCCTAGTACTTATTTTGATCTTAACTTGCTTATAAATATAAGTAATATGACATATTCCCCAAAAACTACCCACCACGCTTTGATTATCCTCTATCTCTGTTATATCAAAGTTTTTAATACAGGCATGTAACAGGAACAGTATATTTATATTCATATAGATCGACTGTCTTAAGAAAGAGGTTAAAAACATACCATGATGGCATGAGGCCGGCATAAGTCTCCTTTAGAAGTTATAGTTAAAGGAATGGCGCGTAGTTACAGTGTCCGGGTCAGTCCGAGAGGCAATGGTGATGGCTGATGTGATGGCAACCTTCTTGTTCCTCTAGCCATCAACACAGTGAATCCTCCTTTTTGTAAAGGATCGGCAACGCGCATGTGACTCCTTTGGAGTTGCAGGCGTCCATAGGTTACAGTAGCTGCTTACCATCAGGCGGGCCGTATGCTTGTTTGCCATCGTCGTGGTATAAAAAAATTAAAAAAAACATCAAATACATCATTGCTTGTCGAATGCCTATTTTCAGTGGATGAATTTTTGAATGAATGGAAAATGCCTAAATCACCACATATGCCTTAAAATGACATTTTATTTTATACTTTATAATTTAAGTATGTATTCATTAAAATTTTGAATTGTTAATTTATTGTTCATATAGAAAGTAATTGTAAATTTATTGTGGTCTTTAATTAATTTTGATTAATTAAGTGCCTATGTTATCCTTGACAGTGTATGATTAATACCAATAAATCTATCAATCTATGAATCCACACAAAATACTGTTATTATTTACCACCTCCGTTTTGAAATCAGTTAACTTCGCAACTATATATTCAGAATGTAATTCATCTCCATTTCAATACTCTCAATATCTAGGTCAGATAACTCTTGCCAAACAAAACCGCAGCTTGTAATTGCTTTTCGTAAATTCGAATTTCTTATTAATATTATCAACTTACGTCTTTGATGTCTCTTCGCACGCAAAGTTGGTGTCTTTGGCGGCTTTGTTTTCACACTCCTGTAGCAGTAAAGGGGCTCCTCCTTGCTCCCTTTTTGCTTTATTAAGGGTAGTTTGAGATTTCCGAACATTATTCATTACAAACTATTCACTGTTTGGTATAACTATTTCTTTTTCACAAAGAACACTGCCACTTCTTTTTTATTCACATTGTATATTATTCTTTTTAAATAATTATTTAACACAAACACTATTGTACGTTTTGGTAAATGATGTTCACTACCGCAATCTAAATTTGCGCGTTTTTAAATACCGAACGTTCCCATTTTCTCTCATTCTTTTGAAATAAGAAATGCAGGAGAAGACGAATAAGTATCCTTGGCTACGCAAGAAATATGCACAAACTTCCGTTTAATGTTATCCATTCACATCTAACATATCCTCTTTTAAAATTCCAAGCGTTTCACTTTTCACCTATTTCACTGCTAGCAAAGTTTACATGTCACAAATGCGCTACCAAATTTACACCACAACTATATACACTAGATACTAGACAAGTCCTGTCTAGTCTATTCACTCTGAATCACTCGTCTCAATATCACCAGACGTGCGTAGCGTTTCTCTTTCACAATTTTGTGAGATGTTTGTATCTGAGATGCGCACGCGTCCGTTTTAAATATAGATCAGGAGCGCGTCTGCGGAGCGCGTCCGCTCCGAATATTACTAATATAATAAACAGGAATGATTGTTTGTCTGCCGCTAACAATGTTTGGTTCAGTTTGTAACACTGTTTTAGACAAGTTCATTCCCTTTATTTACTGGTCTTTATTACCTTCCAGCGAAATATCTTGTCTCAATTTATTTGAGAATTTTTTTACCAGACATTGCATTACAAGACAATAATTTTGTACTTTTTGAAAACTCAAGGAAGGAGAGATAGAAAAGGTAAAAATCATGTTAACTTTATTAATTGATATTTTTTATTATCTACTAAGCATAATTATTTTACATGTTTTTTAAAGTGGGGCATTCCACTCATACAATAGTATGTTATTCAATCAAATACAAACACTGAAAACATTGAAAAAATAATCAACCCAGCAGGATTTGAACCTCGCATCGATACGCCTTACCGGGGCTCGATCGCTTTACCAATTAAGCTATAGGGTCAGTTACTGAGTTGACGAAATTCTCAATGTTTTCAGTGTTTGTATTTGATTGAATAACATACTATCTACTAAGCAGATAATTATGATAGAAAATAATACAATACAGAACAGTACAAAAAAATGTATTTAAGGATTGTAGATTAATTATTATGATCATTGCCACCTCTCATTTTAAAACAGCAACACTATTGGACATTGTTCGACAACGGATAGATTCCAGTTACCATTGCCTATTTAAAAGATATTTCTTCTTCAATTTATACTCGAAACTGGAATTCAAGACCAAAAAATCTACGACAATGTTGCCACTGAAATGAAATGTGTGTACAATAGTACATTCCTTTTTTTTTAAACGCACGATAAAATAATGTTTTTATTGGTAATTTCAATTCTATAATTTAAAGAAGAAATTTTGTTTACTTACTTTTACATAAATACTAGACGCCTGAATATAAACTTAAACATTTCGTAATTTTTGGTTGAAAATCTGGTATTGTGCTTGTATTTCTTCAGGTATTAATAACATTTGGTGCAATAATTTACAATTAAGATAAAATCAAACTAATATTTGATTTTTTTTTTACATACATTTAGCTATTCAACAAAATTGCAGAGTAAAGTGTGTAGCGCGCTTTATGGTTGTTATGGTGGCCATTTTTATTCGGGAGCGGCCATGACACCATGGTTTGTCATTCTCATTCGACATCTGACGTCTGTTCCGAGTGTTCGAATGTTCTTTTTGCTCCGTGGTGATTTCATCCTTGTTGAGTTTTTGTTTTTTGTCCAGTTTTGGTTTTCTGTTGAGTTTTTGTTATTTGTTAGCTTGTTAAGTTTGTGTCTTCTACGGGGGCTTTGCGTGTGCGCACGTAATATGGAACCTCAAGCAGGACCTTCTCGTGAGAAGGAAATTCTCTCTCCGAGAAAGAAACGCTGTAAACCCGCTATGACTGTTAATGAAAAAACAATGGTTATGAACTGTTACAAATATGTCTACAATAATTGGCCTCAAGACCAATACCGGACATTAGCGGATTGCGTAAACAAAGTTGCGGAGATTTTGGGAGTATCTGAAACGACAGTGAGAAGAGTTGTGAGGGAATATAAACAGAAGAAACGGTTTACTTCTCCCAAGAAAACAGGCCCAAAAATTACAGTTTTGGACAAGATTGATGAGTTCGACTTCGCTGCCATACGACGTATCGTTCATCAATTTTTCCATCGCAATGAGGCTCCAACAATTCAAAAGGTGAGATGATCAATACATATGAGATTATATGGCTCATAGCTGTAATTTGTTTGGTTCTGTTGTCATAGAAGTAAATCATAATAGTTAATAATTGTTAAATATTGTTTTCAGATTCTTCAAGTTATCAATGACAGTCCTGACTTGCCGAACCAGTCAGCAACCAGCTTGCGTTTGATTCTCAAACATTTAAATTTCAAGTATGCGAGTCGTAAACGTCGCAGCTGCTTAATTGATCGGGATGACATAAGAAATTGGAGAAAACGATACTTGCAGAAGATAAAGCAGTATCGGCAGGAAGGAAGACCCATATATTATCAAGATGAGACCTGGGTCAACGAAGGTGAGTTACTATATTTCTTTTTAAGGGTTCCGTACCTAAAGGGTAAAACGGACCCTATTACTAATACTCTGATGTCTGTCCGTCGGTCAGGGCTGTGCCCCATACAACAAATGTGATTTTTTTTGCTTGTTTTTATAATGGTTCGGAACCTTTCATTCTCGAGTCCTACTCGCACTTGGCTGGTTTTTGTATTTTTTTATCAGTCAGGTGGTTGTATTGCTGCCTACTAAGTTCAAATATTTTCATTACATTAGTTTTAGAAGTGTGGATATTTTTCTTTGTAAATTAGTTGTAAAATGTTGACTAATGAAAAATAATAATTACATACTATATATTATACTACAATATAAATAAATATATGTTCACAGAAATTAGTAGGTAATTAGGGTTTTTGGTAAGATACAGCAGATAATGTGTAAAAATATAACAGTGGATGTTATTTGAAAAAAAAAATCTATTTACTTGTTGTCATTTCAGGGCATACGCAATCAAAGGTTTGGCAAGATACTCAGATCCAGTCATCGCGACAAGCATTCCTGGAGGGTCTTTCAACAGGGCTACGGGCACCAAGCGGAAAGGGTAGAAGACTCATAATAAGTCATATTGGCAGTGAGGAGGGCTTCTTGGAAGGAGGACTCCTACTTTTTGAGTCAAAATAAGATACTGAAGATTATCACCAAGAAATGAACTAGGATCATTTTGAAGAATGGCTTAGTGGTATACTGCCCAAATTAAAAACAAATGCAGTGTTAGTAATAGACAATGCCCCTTATCACTCCCGGAAAATGGAATCGGGGCCTATCAATAAATGGAAAAAAGCCAAAATTATAGATTGGCTGAAGAAAAAAAACATTGCACATGAAGAGAAACTGACGAAAGAAAAATTGATGGGAATTGTTGCCAAAGTAAAGGCTGCTCATGTAAAATATGCAGTGGAGGAATTGGCAGCTGCACATAATATAACGATATTAAGATTGCCCCCTTACCACTGCGAACTGAATCCCATAGAGCTGGTATGGGCTCAGGTGAAGGGGCATGTAGCCAGAAATAATAAGACTTTTAAAATGGCAGAGGTCAGAGAGTTATTTAATGAAGGCCTCCGGGAGGTGACACCGCAAAGGTGGCAGTCTTGTATAGACCATGTCATAAAAGTAGAAGATGAGATGTGCAAACTGGACGGGTTAATTACTGGAGTTGTGGATAAATTTGTTATACATGTAACAGAATCAGATTCCGACATTACTGATAGTAATTCCGACATTAGTGATGGAGATGATGAGGAGTTTGAATAAAGAAAAAATTGTTAAAAAAATATTTCATTTTCCTTTTCAAATTCCTTTCCTGTGATTTAATATGAGGCCTAAATAAATGTCTTGCATAGAGCATGTCTCGTATTATGTATGTATGTATGTAAGTGCTAGACTAACTAGAGCGGTGTTTTTAGGGTTCCGTACCCAATGGGTATGTAAAACCTATTACTAAGACTCAGTTGTCCGTCTGTCTGTCTGTCATTAGGCTGTATCTCATAAACCATGGCAGTTGAAATTTTCACAGATGATTTTGTTGCGGCCATAACAACAAATACTCAAAAACAGAATAAAGTAAATATTCAGGACTACACTGTAGTAGAACAACGCAACCTTATCCTGTTTATGTTCCATAGAATAAAATTGTCTCAATGTTAGTTGAGTTGAAAATAATTTTAAAAAAGGTTGGCGAAACCTGAAAATTTTATTTGACAGCGACAGAATTGACATTGACAAATTTGACAGTGACAAATATGTCGTAGATTTTTTGGTCTTGAATTCCAGTTTCGAGTATAGGCACATTATAATGCACTTATGAACGTCAGAGAAAAAAAACTAACACCGGTTCTAACTACACCTCTGACCTAAGAAGTATTATGACCGGCAAGAAACTCGGCGGGACTTATTTTTTCAAAACAGTAAGACGTTATAGATCTTAAAGATGCACCATAATGCGTAGTTCTTCAAGAAGACATATCAAACCAGCTTGAGAGACAGACAATGTGTCTATTGTAAACAGAAATATATAAAAAAATCCAAATCTGACTGCTTCACAAAATGTTTGATATGCTTTCCTATCAGCACTGTGTCCTCTAAATGTTAGATAATGTTGTAGTAGTTTCTGGTAATAATAAACATAAACACTCTTCATTGCATACCTCAAAGAAAAGAAACACAGTAAATATAAGTAACATGAGTCATTTAGCTAGTTCTGCACTAATACGTATGTAAATTCCGTTACAAATACCTATTACATGCCATACAACATTAACAGCCCAGTGTACATGTTTTATCTCTCTTTAATGAATCCAATGCATCTGGAACATGTGTACGATATAAATAAGCTGGAAAGCCGAGAATTAACTTGAAATAGACTAAGAACGCTAACTTTTGGCATCTAAAAGCTAAGTTTGAAAGTTGTGACGAGTATTAAAGTATTTGAAATAAGTTCTTAAGCTTTGTAAACTAAGTCGAAGAAGCAGAACTTTTAGAGAGTTTTCTAACGAGTCTGGATTCGTAGTCATAAACAATTACACACTTGTATAATTTTAAATAGGCATATTTTAGGCAGACATGCTTCATTCTCGACCATTTTGATACATTTTTGACAAAGGCCTATCTATCTATTATGTTGAATAAAAAACCAAAGGAAAATACAGATATAGACAAATAACAAAATTAAATAAAACCAATCGAAGACCCAGTAAAAAAAAGTGCGATGCTGCCAACTCATCGAATAAAGCGCTCTCAAAGTTTTATCAGAATTCAGAGCTAATAGTGAAATGGGATAACTACTGCGATAGCTTCACGAGCTGCTGAATGTCTTGTTCTGCGATTGCAGACATTGCGTGCTACGGTGTGTTTCATATAAATGTAGTATATCTAGACTTATAACTTTATATTTAGTTTCGCTCTTTGATAAAAGAACATTACATAAAGAAGACATTTATTCTTTTCTGGAGAATCAATCTTTTACCGATTCCAACGTTTTACCGATTCCATCCACTACCTGGGACGGTAGTGACTCGAGTTCAATCCTAAGTTAATTGAAACTTTTTGTTTTTTTACAAGCCTTTATTTAACTTGTTCTGTTTGGGTCAAATCTCGCAAGTTGAATTTGACCTTCTTTCAGTGGTTATATTGATTTTAAATCTGGTATGGATTTGTAAATTGGATGAGAATGCAATAATTCAATATAATTTTGTATTCAAATTTTTGATTGAAAAACTTCCAAAAAACTTTTGAAAAAAAAATCGGTAGATCTAAAAATTTAGATTCATAAAACTGCTTATAAATGCAATGTAAATTTGTACCTGTACCTACTGAAAAAAAAGTTCTTGAATTTGATGGAACTGATGTTAAAGTTTCAGCATGCTGATTTGTACGACTGATCACGGTTTTACCCAGAGACCTTGTAATAGGAAAGGTTTGTGTTTGTTTCCCGGAAAAAAGGGCCCCGAGTGATATCGCTCGGATTTTGTCACTGTTGACGGAAAACGTGTGGAAAAAAAAGTATGGGCACAAGGCGTATAACGCGGATAAGTAATAGAACGTATACGAATTTATGCTATATTGATAGTAACATATAAATTCAATTTATATAATTTCAATTTGTATAATGCATGAAGTATAATGTACAAATTGAATAATAACAAAATATATAATTGACTAATGTATAATGAACTTCACAAATAATATCGTTTACGATAATGATAATGTAGTATAATGTTGAAATAATCTAATGTTCAAAACAGATATCATACATAAATTATAAACGCCTACCACTTTTAATTGTTTTCTTTTTCTACCTAACCACACAGTTCTAACCTAACCTACTTTCAGGGTAGTATTTTTTTGTGGGGGGTCACAGTTCCAACCTAACCTAACCCACTTTCCTGGTAGCAGTTTTCTTTTTGTGGGGGTCGCAGTTCTAACCTAACCTAACCTACTTTCCTGGTAGCAGTTTTCTTTGTTGCCTCAGATGTTAGTCGATATTTTAACTATTATACGTAACTATTATTATGCAAAACGGAATTCGTCTACATATATGTACGTTAGACTACACAACGGTATGTATAATGTACGTTATATTATTTTTGAATTATACTATTTGAAAATAGACATTTAATACATTATACCTAACGTTAGTATACTTTTTGAACGTTTGTAAACTGAAATTATACCAAAAGTGCGTATTCATTATGTTATGCACCCGTATAACGCTCGGGATGGTTTTCGTGAGGCATTAACATACATACATATTTATACATACATTTATACATATTGGGACATACATATTTATCAACCTCATAATAATCTTAATAGCATATTATGTTATTAAGATTGAATCTCGAAAAATTAATGTAGTATCTCAACAACCTGACCCCTGTTTCACCAAGGTGGCATATAATATGGCTCTCATTTCACATTTATGTTTTTGATGGGATGAAGTTTTTCTTGAAATATCACGCTGGTGGCAAACAAGCATGCAGCCCGCCCAACGGTAAGCGGTTTCCGTAGCCTGTGGCCACCTGCAACGTCACTAATAACTATACTGACGTATGTCGCATATGTCACCTTTGTGAAACAGGGGCCTCGCAACAGAGGCCACCGCTCTCTAAGTCCTAAGAATGACAGGGACGGATTGATATGTTAGAAACATCTACACAGCGGTCTATTTCCACTGCTGAGGTTTCCGGTGTGATTCACAGACCCTTTTTACTCTTGTGAAAGATGGACGGGACGTTAAAATAGATCATAATATTATTCATCATATAATTAGATCATATAATTAGTCATAATATCGAATTATATATTTCGATATTAGCAAAGTAGGTTTCTGAAATTAGGAGGATTCACTGTTTGAGCAATGGCTAAATGAGCAAGAGGGTTCCTCACCGTCAACTACTCACCAGCAGGAACACAACACTGAGTAGTGCTATTTGGTTGTGGTTTTCAGCAAGGTGGAGGTACTTCCCCAGTCGAGCTCTGTTCACTGTGGTGTGCCGTACCACACAGCGAGATGACATTCGCAGTACCCTATTATACCTCTCTTTTGAACGTAGTTTAAGGACATACCCATGTCCGGACGTAGTTTAAGGACATACCCGGGTCCAAAAAAAGGTAAGTAGATAATAGATTTACAAACGAACACTTTCCTTCAATTTGCTCCATGTCTTTTTTATAATCTTGCGATTGAACTTCCTTATTATTTTCTAAACCTAACTTGTACGAGTAATTGCATGAAATATGTAGGTGAATTTCAAAAACATTAACAAGTTAAATCCTAGTACATATTATAGGGGATCGATGTTACTCTGCGTCCATAGGAAACACCTTAGACAAACCTACACGTGATCCCTGGGTGGTGCTAAAAGAGTAACAAACTTGGCAGCTGCACTGTCCCATATGGATCTCGCAAGAATCACTAGATTTTCTTTATCATCTGCTTTCCCGCTACTACTATCCCAGGGAAGAAATGCCTATCTATATCCAGTGACATGTAGCCATGCGATTAATAAATAGTACATATTATTATCACATCAATAAAATCGAGATTTACACCATGTATGTTGTGTAGCCAAGTTCCATTATCTTCAATATTATTCAACATAAAAATAACACTACAAAAACACGACAAAAACAAAGGAAAACGAGAAACTAATGGACGGACAAACGATAAATTCTCATAATAAATGGAAGCTGCACAGAAATTTTAAAACGATTGCTGCAACTTTACTCCAAACGAAAACTTATTATAATGTTTTTATCATTTAAGAATAAAGCTGTTTTTAATTGCACTATTTGTATATGTTGTTTTACATCATCCTCAGTTTTGTAGTTGGGATATTTTTCTACCTTTAAATATTCGGGTTAAAGATATTTATTATTCTCAAAAGAAATTTACATTTCACTGGATGAGAATTACACTTATTTATATTATTTACATGCCATGCAATTGTGCCCGTGGGCGTTAATTATATACATTACTTACAAAATTTACAGAACAAAACAAGATTCACAGAAGACAATAGTGGGTAAATACTGCACTGATAACAATTTTAGAACCGGGTAGAACAACATATTGCGCATACACATGTTGCGCTTTGCGTAAGGACAGTTGCTAAATATTCGTACTTTATTTTCCACAAATAAAGGTAAGTGGACGTGATTAAATCCCGGTGCCGTATTAGAATTTTAAAATACGTAAACAATACATTAAAAAGACAATCTATCTAAAACATAACACCAACACACAACAGACAATCAACCAACATTGAAATTGTATTGGAGTGGCATCGGAATCATTTTCAAGTAAATTCTGCTATTGCTGATTTAGACGTCCACGCGATACCTAATGCATTGGAGTTGTATTGAAGTTGCAAACGTGTTTTAAAGGTAGAACACGGGCCCCGTTATTTTTCAAAATAATATTACAAAATTATTTTAAACTAATATCTAAATTTTTTTAGATATGGTGGCTGCTCAATTATGTTCCTAGAAATTGATTACCAATCGCTTTCGAATTCGAATACGTCCAAGTTGTCCCACTATCTCCGTGGTACGCAAACCGTTGTTGCTAACCCAACATGCTTGCCATTAGGAAACGGGCGTGTACCTACTTGCAAATTCAAACCCCCAAGTTACAGAAACTACGAATGTAAGGGAACAAGGCGCTATTAAACCTGTAAGTGTACAATTAAAGCCTTCGCAGGACCGTCCATTCTGGTCCCAGTAGCGTTGTTAATGTACCTATGCTTTCAGAGCCCGGTTAACTTATTGGAACATACGGTTACGTATTTGGAACGTGTCTACTTTTGCTTGAGCGTTTAATTTAAAAGATATTTATTCTTCAATATAGGCACATTACAATGCACTTATGAACGATAGAGAAAAAAAACACCACCGTTTCTAACCCGAGAAGTATTATGACCGGCAAGAAACGTCGGGACAAATTTTGTCAAAACAGTAATACATTCGATCTTAAAGATACACAATAATGCGTAGTTATTCAAGAAGACATATCAAAACAGCTTGAGAGACAGACAATGTACCTATTGTTTAATTAAAAATAAGAAATAAATTAGAAAATCCAAATCTGACTGCTTCACAAAATGTGAAACGTTTGTTTTAAAACATCCAAGTTGTTGTTAAAGTAGCTATGCAGTAAACGATTTGCTGCATCTCAGTTCTAGTGCCCCCTCACTTGACTGACAGAGTATCCCTAGGTACACTATGATTGCAGAACATTCTCCGTTCACTATGAGAAATATTCTCGAGAGTTCTCGAGAAGGACACAAAGAACTCTAACTATGATTTTTGTATTCGGTGGTGCATTCAGTGTTGTATCGAACTTCCAAGAGGTAGCAAACGTATGCATTTCTTTAACATGGACACGATGGACGTGTGCGCCTCAGTTTGCACCATGTCTGTATAAAACTAAGCCATTGCTTGGCCCATGTTTTGCGTTTAGTGCCAACTTTGGCCAAAAGCCGACTTAATTAACAAAAACTAAATTAGAATATCCAGATTGTCTAGGTAAAGAATTAAAACAGGCTGACAAAAGAAAGAAGAATACGTTACAGACGTATTCAAGCTGTCTCGTTTAGTGCCCGAGTTATATCTCGTAAGAAACTGGCAGTAAAGCCACTTCCATTGGCCTGCGTTTCGTTACCGCTACATTATAGGACGTAGTTATGTTCCGGATAATGAACCGGCCCGGACGTATGAGGGCCGGATATTATCAACACAATGCCGCGAAATATTTCATACTATGTGGTGTTAGTGAGATTATCTTTAGTTAGTTTTAAAATATTTTCTCCTTACATTCGTATAATTATGTAAATGTATAGTTTTTTCTACTACGTTAAAGCTATCAAGCATGTGTCCTGCCTTATATGATCTGTGGACGTCATAACCTAGCTTACTGGAACTTGAAACTTCGTAAGTGACACAATTAAGATCGCGACCATTATACGAGAATACTTTTGTCTGTTGTGTCAGTTTACGTAACTCTAGCACTATACCCGCTTCCATTGGCTTGCGTTTCGTTACCGCTACATTATAGGTTATGTTCCGGATAATGAACCGGCCCGGACGTATGAAGGCCGGTTATCATCAACACAATGCCGCAAAATGTTTCATAGAGCTCTATAGGATGTGGTTTTAGTGATACGCATGTAGTATGTTTCTTTGTTTTTAGGATATTTGCTCGTTTAATTTATGTAAATGTATATCTTTTTTTATAATTCGATAGTGGCAAGAAGAAGTGGCAAATCGGCCGGTTGATCACATGGTATACGGACGAAAGGTGGCAGTAGCTTTCGTAAAAAATGTTCACCGATTATTCGAAGACGGCTGGACCGATTAGGAAAATTCTTTTTTGTTTGAAAGAGTATAATTGACAGTCAGTCCCATTGTAATCAGGTCAGGATCTGATGATGGAATCTTTGAGAAATCGAGGGAACTCTTCAAATATTATAGGCACACTTATAGTGATTTCAATATTTTTTACAGTAGCTGAGCTCGGGCATTCCCTTTTGGAAAGGTGGAGGCTAAGTGAAGTCGGTTTTTTTAATGATCATAACCTAGCAATGATTATATTATGTGTATCTATGTTCGTAATCATTATACAAGGTGCTCGCGAGGAAACCGCATAATTTTAACAGCGTACTCCTGAGGCTAAAAGAAGTAAAAAATATCATATGACTTTTGGACAATTCCGCCAAAAAAAAATTTTTTTTTTTGTTTTTTTTTCTTGTTTTCTGAACGTATTCTTAAATTAAAAATAAATGTTAATGACAAAACTATGCCTAAAAACAAATAAAACTACTTTTTAGGGTTCCGTAGTCAACTAGGAACCCTTATAGTTTCGCCATGTCTGCCCGTCCGTCCGTCCGTCCGTCCGCGGATAATCTCAGTGACCGTTAGCACTAGAAAGCTGAAATTTGGTACTAATATGTATATCAATCACGCCGACAAAGTGGTAAAATAAAAAGTGAAATTTTTTTTTTTATTAGGGTACCTCCCCTATACGTAAAGTGGGGAGTGATTTTTTTTTTTCATTTCAACCCTAACGTGTGATATATTATTGGATAGGTATTTAAAAATGAATTGGGGTTTCCTAAAATCATTTTTCGATAATGTAAATATTTTCGGAAATAATCGCTCCAGAAGTAAAAAAATATGCGTCCCCCCCCTCTAACTTTTGAACCATAAGTTTTAAAAATATGAAAAAAATCTCAAAAGTAGAACTTTATAAAAACTTTCTTGGAAAATTATTTTGAACTTGATAGGATGAATAGTTTTTGAAAAAAAATACAAAATAATTTCTGAACTAAGTTTGTAATTTAACCGTATAAGCAGGTGTTTATTGTACCTGTAATTTCTACAAAATTACAATGAAATGACGTGCTTTCAAATAAAGTAAAAACGGTGAAAACCGGTTCACGCAATAAAGAATTATCCCATAAAAATCATCTTCCATACTTTATGCTCGCGCGCAATAGTTTACTCAATTTGCCGATAGATGTCGCTGTACATGGAACTCTCATATCATATCCTACATGGCGGTGTTATTAACTCTTAAGTGGGGACACTTACTGTGACGGACGGAAAACTACGGAACCCTACAGTGAGCGTGGCCCGACACGCTCTTGGCCGGTTTTTTTTCTTAAAATCAAAGTTAAGGCAAAGTGTTTCCTGTCACTTTGATGTCTGTCAACAGGGATGCGTATAATGAGTTCCATAGTGGTAAAATTGCCGTTAAGAAAGCGTTCAGTCCTGAGTTATAATCAAAATATTTTTTTATTTTTATTGGTTATAACTCCGATAGAAGATGAATTTCAGAAAAGTTTATTTAACATTTTAGTCTCTAAATAAGGTCGGGATAACGCTGTTAAAATTATGCGGTTTCCTCGCTACCACCGTGTATATTTGCCACTCACGTTGTTAGGAAATTTATGTTTATCTTTTCTCACGCGGTTGGCGGGACCTCATTAGCACGCCGCATCTCTCGTTTGTTAATGCGCGGCTAGAGAGAAACGAGTCAAATGACTCGTTTTGAGTGCTTCATTTTTGCAGCATACATAACCTATCTATAGTTATAATACATATATCCTGTCAGTCCTGGTTCCATATGATTGAATCCAGTCGGTAAATGTGAATCGTACATTAACCCGCTCACTTGTCCCAAGGGACAAACCCAATCACTTGAACGACAGGGAGGCAGTTGGGCCAGAATCGGTGTCCATTAGGACTAATTACGATTAACGACAACCTAGGTACTAAAGGGACATAGGAGCAATTAAGCGAAACGGAAATGAGAAAGGACCTTTTCTCGAGCTTTCAGGCTTGCTGCTTTTCGATTTTAAACGAACGAAAATTAATAAAAGAAGAGCTCAAAGAGGACCCAGTGTGTTGACGATGAGGGACCCTCTAGTCCCTTTAGCCGTCAACACAGTGAATCCTCCTTTTTGTAAAGGGTCTCCAACGCGCATGCGACACCTCTGCAGTTGCAGCCCAAGTAGCACACTAGCGGTATAAGGAGACATTATACCGCTTAAAGGTTGTACAACAGCGGTTTAATAGAGTTTGTATACTCCTTAAGCTGTATATAAGGGATATAAATAACTTCAAAAAGGCTAAGGTGGTATAATCTCGATACAATAGTCAAAGTAATGGCCTTGACGGTATAAGAGAGTATTACAGCGCTTTTGTACCCGCATCAGCTGCATAAGAGAGGTATAAGGATCCCATATAACTCTATAAAATCTAAAGCGTTACAACAGACTTATAAGCCTGCGTTATACCACTTAAAGAGTTACTAGAGTGTTAATACGTAGGTTAAAGCGGTACAATAGAGATATTGAGATCCTTTTTACCACCTTTACCGTAGTACAGTATTATAACTATCTCTTAAAGTGGTATATCTGGGAATAATGACGCCTATTTAGAACTATAGCCTGCATTTTTCTCTCTTATATGAGTAAAGGAGTTTTTAACCTCTTCTTAAATCCTAAGGCTCTACAATAGCGATAACTATAGCTATAGTAGATCCTTAGCCTCTAAAATAGTGATTACTATCGCTATCGTAGATGCTTAAAGCAGTTACTATCGCTATAGTAGATCCTTAGGCTCTACAATAGCGATTAATACCGCTAACACAGTTATAGTAGCGATAGTAGATGCTTAAAGCTGTTCTAACAAGTCGCCATTGCTATTTTGATGAAATTTGTATTCATGTAGATTTAATATATTACTTTTCTTATATAATACGCTATAATTTCCAACATACACACTTTGAATTTGCATATAATTGATTTATAAACTTATCACAAGGCTCTGTCTGACATGTGTGAACCATTTCAAGATTACGTTTAATTTTACAATACACTTCAATATGTTTTTACAATGCAGATTTTACGATTTCGAGGGGCGCGTGAAAAATATAACTAGATTACAGTATACTTTGACAGTAACCTGATGTTCGCACAAATAATTCAAGTAATCAAGTAAAAAAACATACTTTTCACACCACCTGCTCGACAATGCCAAATTATATATCATGCAAACCTCACCGAAAGCAAATCATTATAGCCCTTGGCTTTAGCCGGGTTATAATGTTGTACTAAATCTCATTATAACCCGCTGGTTAATAATGTGATTTCACTTCCCATAGTTCTTATTGTTATGTGCTTAAAGTCTAATTTGGTAAAGTCCGCAGGGTGCACAGCCCCGCGACGCCAGCCGGGGCCCGCGCCGCCGCGTCGAACTGATTTGAAAATCGAATTTATTCGGAAAATCGTGCTGGCCACCTTTTTTAAATACCTAAAACAAATGCCGCGAGTGTCATAAGACGCTGCAGTATACGGAGTAAAACTGCAGGTTCTATAAAAATTGAAGATAAAATTTGAATAAAATGGACTAATCTATCAAGAATAAATTTTTAGGGTTCCGTAGCCAAATGGCAAAAAACGGAACCCTTATGGATTCGTCATGTCTGTCTGTATGTCTGTCCATCCGTATGTCACAGCCATTTTACTCGGAAACTATACGACGTATCTGAATAAAATTTACACATAAGGTGTATTTTGTATGCCGCTACTTAGTTATGTAGATTTGAAAAAAAAAAATAGGGGGGGGCGCTCCATACATGTAACTATTTTTTTTGACTAAATATCAACATGTGACACATCAATGATAGGTCTTTAAAAATAACATTGAGGTTTCTTTGACCATTTTGTGATTAAGTGAATATTTTCTGAAATAATCGCTTCGAAAGTCAGAAAAATTGTGCCCCCCCCCCTGTAACTTTTGAACCGTAACTCCAAAAATATGAAAAAAATTGAGGAGATGCGTCTTATCATATACTTTCTACGCAAATTGTTTTGAACATTATCGGTTTAGCTATTTTTGAGTTATCTCCAAAAAACCATAGGCACCAGATACGACCTTTTGGTATTAGTTTGGTTCCATTGAAGGTACGGAACCCTCCTATGTGTGGTCCGACACGCACTTGGCCGGTTTTTACTTTTGATTTACTTTAATAAAAATCCGTTTCTAGTAGCCTTAGCTATTTTATTGTCTCGCAAGAGGTGAGAAAAGTAGAGTATACTCCTCGGGGATAAAGCTGTTTTTGTCACGGGCGCGCTTGAACCCCTCACAGCACTCAGGACTCAGTCTTAATTCCCTCGCTTCGCTCGGGAATTAACTCATAAACCCCTCGCTACGCTCGGGATTAAAATCTGGAGTCCTTCGTTACGTTCAGGATTCAATATTGCGCCCGTGACATAAAACGGTGCTTTATCCCCTTGGTGTACAATCTACTATTAGGACTGCTGTATGTATAATATAATTATTTTTTATAACCACCATGTTGTGATGTGCGCCATGCACATTACAACTTATGACACCGCACACTTTGTAGAATGTTTTTACATTTTATTAAATATATACAATTTAGGATGTTTATATCACTAATTTCAAATCAATAGGAGATAGAAAACCCTTTAAGTTGCATATTAGAGTGACAGTACCGCTTAAACCTCTATAAGAGGGGTATAGAGGTGTCTTATAACTCTTATTCTTATTTTAGCTCTTACGATCGCTCTTCACGCGCCATTATAACTCCTTTAGCTCTTACTACCGCTCTTCACGCGCCATTATATCTCTTTAGTCATTTATCTGTTGTATCGCTTAAGCTCGTATTAAAGCGACTCTAGCGATATATGACGCTTAAGCCTGTATAATCTGGGCCCTTTTTAGCGATATAGAACTTCTATATCGCTAATGTAGAGCTTACTTGTGCAGGCTTAGCCGTTACAAACAGCCCTTATATCGCTCTTTTAGCGCTTATTATAACTCTTGTGTGCTACTTGGGAGGCGTCTCTGCAGTAGCCTATGGGCTACTGTAGCTACTTACCATCAGGCGGTCCGTATGATTGTTTGCCACCATGATTGTTTGTATGATTTTTTTATTTGTAGGTTTACTTTTTATCACTGGACAGAATTGGCGAATTCATCATTTGGACTCGGATAACTTGCCAACTAAAATGTAAATAAACGACACGCGAAGTACGAGTTTTTGTCGCTTCGAGCTTAATGTATTTACTGTGATAAACAAGGAGCGGAATTGTCATAGCGAAAATCAAAGTTTGATAGGGTTTGAACTTAACGTTTCATCGACTTTTCCAGTTATCGATGTTATAATATATCTTCGCAGGTGATATCTGACCACTTTCATAAGTGAGTTATGGTGGTCTCAGACTAGCTGTTATATAACAGCAACTGTCTTTCTTTAACAATATGTTGTTACTTAGCCTTATCCTTGTTACACTTTGTTATATAACATTTATAACAGCTGGTGTGGGAGCACCATTAGTACCATTACATTGCAGCAGGATAATTGTTTATCCATTTGTTACTTGTTTTTCTTTTTGGATTAACCAGTTTTGTATCACAACATTTACGCATAAAAACTCCAGTGACAGAAATATCATATATGACATTGATGTGGATTAATAGAGGTATTTTGATATGACAATGTAACTCGCTTATGAAAGAGGTCAGATGTTATATACGAATATATTTGATAACATCGATAACTGGAAAAGTCGATAAAACGTTATGTTCAATCCCTATCAAACTTTGATTTTTGCTATGAAAATTCAGCTCCTTAGTGATAAATCTCAAGGTATAATTAGCCGGCGCTGAATATAGATACTTAGTTACGGCCTCTCTATCTACTTAGTTACGGCCTTAATTATAGCCTGGTAGGTAGAATTCTCCCACGCTATGACCTTGAGAATAATACAGGATCCAACGCCCAAAGAGGACCCAGTGTGCTGATGATGTGGGACCCTCTTGTTCCTTTAGCTGTCAACACAGTGAATCCTCCTTTTTGTAAGGGGTCGGCGACGCGCATGTGACACCTATGGAGATGCAGGCGTCCATAGGCTACGGTAGCTGCTTACCATCAGGCGGGCCGAATTTGCCACCGTCGTGGTATTCAAAAAAAACCAAGCAAATGGTCCAGTCATATTTGCTCGATCTAAAAAGCAAACCTCGTCAATATTTTATGCCATCGCCAAAAAAAAAGGTATTTTCTTACGGATCCTTTTACAAGTTTCCTCAGTTCTACAAAAATTAAACACCCACGCTTTTCCAAGAAAAAAACTTCTACTTTTTCATGTAAGTTCAAGGTTAGGATATTGGCCGGAACCGAAATAGACGAAAGAAAATATTGGCAAAGATTAATCAAGCAAATAATATCGTAATGGCAATACAATTTCTCTGTAGCTATCCGGAAATTTTTCCGTAACGACCCTGCGATTTGTCATGTCGAAACCACAGACATATTTAATAAAAAATAGACGCAACACGTATAGGGTAGAGCGGGGCTAAAACGTACAAGAGTAAAAAGATGTATTTTAAGCCAAGGACTTAGGTTTTTTATTATTATTACTTTGTTTCTAAATCCAGACCCCGCGAAGGGTACGGGCGGCTGGATTAGTTTATCCTGTATATTGTTTTATGACGTACATGAAATTGGTGCAAATATTTTTGGTGAAGTAGAAAATGAAGGAATGAAGTGATAATGACAAATGAACTAAGTGCCGTTAAACTTTTTAAGACTATTGATTATAGTGGTGGTGAGTTTACAAAATGATGCTAGTGTCGTTTCTTTTTTGATGAGGTCCTGGAGGTTGTACGGGTCAATTTGGAGGCTGTGGCAGATGATTTCATGGTCCAGTCGTGGGTTGGTGAATTTTGGGCAAGCTCTAATTAGATGGTCTATGGATTGTGAGGTGCTTCCATCGCAAGGACAAAGGTCGTCGGGGGTGATTTTGAAACGGTGGAGGTAAGTTTCGTGATATCCATGACCGGTAAGAATTTGGGTGAGGTGAAATGTGATGGTGGTCTTATTCCGTAAATCGGTGATATCTTGTGAGGTCGGTAGCCAGTTTTTTAGATGGAGACCGGTTGTAGAGTTAAGATAGAGGTTACTGCGTGCTTTGTTGGTGTCGGCGCGGCATAGCCGTTTTATGTATGATAAAGGGAAAAGGTCGAAGTCGGGCACTTTATGAAGGGAGGCGGCGATTTTAGCTTCTTTATCAGCCTCTTCGTTTCCCATAATTCCTATGTGGGATTTAATCCAGCAGAAATGTATGGAGCCTACTTCTTGTATTTGTCGGATATTCCTGTGTATATTGTTGATGGTAAGGTTGGTGCTGCTTCGGTTGGCTATTTCTTGTATGGCGGACATGGAGTCTGAGTAAACGGTGATTTGAGTGATTCTTGAATGTAGGCAAAATTCGCAGGCAGAATCTATGGCCACGCACTTGGCCTGAAAAACTACAGCATTTGTGTAGTTTTTTCCGCTTTATAGTGCGCCTGCCGTTTGGGTGATATATGACGAAGGCTGCACCAACACCTCCTTCGTGTTTGCTGCCGTCAGTGTAGACGTGGTGCATGCCTGTTGTATGGTATGGTTCGATGTCGGTGGCGCTGTTTATTTTATTGATTTTAATAGAAATTCTTTCTGATGGGTGGAGTAGTTAGTAGGACTTAAGTATATTAGGTATATGTAATGAAGATTTTAAAGAAGATTCCTATTCCCATAGACTAATTAACCCAAGACCCCGCATAGCCGGGCGACCCCCGCTGCCAGGCTTGAGGTAATTTTACTCTACAGTGAGACACTAATTATTGGAAGTGACAGTAAACTTAGTAAGTCTCCATGGCAACCATTAATGTCTGACTCTCTCTTCTCTCATTGCGTGTTCCCCTCCCGCACACCTTCTTTTTGGCAGCTTAGGTTTCAAAGAAATAACGCGCTAAATGGAGTATAGAGATATCTTGTATACGCCTGTTCCATATTATACTGGGAATCTTCTTCAAAACCTTCAAAATGTCTTGTCTAATTTGGTTTTCCTTACAGATCGAGGTTTGACCTTAAAAAATGGCGCTGTTAAAGGTTTGTTATTTTTGAAAGTTTTTAATCTTATCTAGTTTGTATCTTAGTTTTATTGATCGTGTTTACTTAAACGGGTTAATAATTATTTTTATTATTATTTCACTGAAAGTAAAATTATTTTTTTACATTTTTTAAAGTGGGTATTCCACTCATACATTAGTATGTTATTCAATCAAATACCGATGTTGTCGTATCGATGTTGGTTCAAGTCCAACTGGGTTGATTATTTTTTCAATGTTTTCAATGTTTGTATTTGATTGAATGAAAGTAAAATGTTTTTAAATACTGGTTTAACAATTATATTCTACGATATTTTGCAGGTATAACATGGTTTACCCAGTAAACATAAACATGTATTTTCACCCTAAACAACACTACTTGAGAGTTAATTTCACATTTATAACCCTCATCTCCTTAGCCATAAGGTCGAAAATCATCAAACTAAACATTAACAAGTGCGTGTAAAGTTCCAAAGATATCCTGTCCAAAGTAATAATAACTTGCGTGGAGTTAATTAAACTTCTGGGGAGATTATTCTGTGATTTAATAGGCTCACACGGTGCACAGTGTAGTTTAGAAATTAATTTTACGACTTAGGTGTTTATCACACTGGCGCCGCAACCGCATGCGCCGACGGTGTGCAAGCGTGACAGCGCTATACACACACAGATTACTATCTCGCTCGCGCACCGGCACCGCATGCGGAAACCGCAGCAGTGTGAAAGACGACTTAATATGGATTAACTAAACTGGCGTTTTGGTGTTTACTTGGTTAAAATGGTTTCGAAATAACCTTTCAAAGAGTTTCTAGCTTTAGGTCATCTCAAAAAACAGAACCGATTGTTATATTATAACTCGAAATATTAGTAAAGTCAAGGTGCGTGGTGCTACCATACATTGTCACTAAGTTGGTGCATAATTGGCGTAGACACGATATTTCATTTTACAATTTTGATTTTCTCTTCTCAAGAGGAACATGTTAAATAAGAGCTCAAAGAAGACCCAGTGTATTGACGATGAGGGACCTTCTTGTTCCTTTAGCCGTCAACACAGTGAACCCTCCTTTTTGTAAAGGGTCGGCGACGCGCGTGTGACTCCTTTAGAGTTGCAGGCGTCCATAGGTTACGGTAGCTGCTTACCATCAGGCGGGCCGTATGCTTGTTTGCCAAGGTCGTTGTATTAAAAAAAAAAAAAAACTAATTTTCATACTGGCAAACATTTCTGTTTAGTAAATAGTTTTGGTTAATACAAGTCAACCATAAATAAATACAAATACAAATGCTTTTATGAACCGACTTCAAGATTTCGAAGGAGGAGGTTATCAATTCGTCGGGATCTTTGATTTTGCTTTTTTTTGTTTTTTTTTTATAAGTATGTTCACCGAATATTCGAAGACGGCTAGCACGATTTGGAAAACTCTTTTTTTGTTTGAAAGAGTATACTTCACAGTCGGTCTCATTGTAACCAGGTCAGGATCTGATGTTGGGATCCTAGAGAAATCGAGGGAACTTTTCAACTATTAAATAGGCACACCTATAGTGATTTGAGTATTTTTTACAGCAGCTCGAGCATTTGCTGTTGGAAACGTGGAGGCTACGTACGTGAAGTCGGTTCTTTTTTGTTTAAAATTATTTAATTACTTTTTGCAGTTGTTATGAAGGTATAGAGGTTTAGCTATGTAAGTAGTCTGTTATGTAACAATTATTTAATGAAAAGGTGCGGGTACAGCTTGCTGCTTGCATGCTGGATTAAATAAGGCTGAGGTATCTTAACTTACGAAAATTAAGAAGGTAGTTAAGGTTAAGGTTAAGGTAAGTACCTGTGACCTCTTTTAGCTATAGCTTTGTCATTAAATACATGCAACTACCTTATTTGTGAAAGCAACTTAGTTAATACCTATAGTTAGGTCAACGAAGAACAATACAGAGTTCTTATTACCATTGCACGCCGAGCGTAGGCGACCATTTGCCTCAAGCTGTCCTATTAAAGTATAATGGTGATACGGGTATAGAACATCCTAATAGACGATCATTTTTTAGCAAGCGAACGCTGTGAGCGTCATGATAACGAGATTTTTTTAAATCTTTACATTATCGGCCGCCTTGGACAACCAAGGAGGCCGAAAGACCGAATGTTGATCTTAGATGTAGTAGTGGCACCCTCCAGGAGTTCCTTAGGTAACCTGCCTGCATCTTCAGATCAGCTCCGTGCTAGTTTAATATTGCATTAGATATATACTACGGAATCTTACCAAATTTTAGCTTAGGGGAAGCCCGGGCAATACGCATAGTGTGGGTAAGAAGAATATCTGATTTTACCAAAGCTATACAATAGATAGCGTATCTAGGCTTGCTGAAGTCGGTAAAGTAGCGATACGAGAACGCCATGACTGTTCAATCAAAGCAAACAACGTGTGTACTTGTTGTGGAGAAATGAAACAATGTTTTTGACTGTTTTGTTGTGATTTTTGGAAAAGCAAGTCTATCTAATTTTTGTATTACGTTTCGTATCTTTACGAATACTGTTATTAAAACTATAGTATATTAACTTTGGTTTAAATTGTGACTATAACTTTTTATCAACCTGTTAAACGTATTCTTGGCATAAACAATTCGAAATATTTAGTACTTTGGGCAAGACGGATATGGGCAAAACGGATAGCTATGCGTGTTTGCAAACACCACAAAGGTACAAAATATAAAAATAACTTAAGATTTCTAATTTCTAGGCCCTAGCAAAACTAACAAACAAAACTTCTCTTAAAACAAAAAAAAACGAGAGAATAATTTATAGTGTTCTTTTTGGTATGCGCTGAAAGATACATTGACCCACCCACCGAAGACAGACTCAGTGTAACCAGTGCAAAAATAGGTCCATTAGGGTTGTACTTCTTATTCAAGGGTAGACAGCTATTTTTTTGATGAATGCGATGCCTAATTCATATATTTGTCATATATGTATCCTTTTTGCCCTTGAGGTATATCCCTTTTGCCCGAGGTGGTCGGGCAAAACGGATAATTGGAACCATTTGTTTAAAAAATAATAACGCTAAGAAGTTATTTAAGTATAAGGATTTGTAATAGCATTTTCCAAAGTTAACTGTACCATCAGGTTCAAAATTGCATGGTCAATTTATCAATGAATTCATTCATAAATTGGCAATTCTGAACCCGATAGTACATAGTACAATTAAAAATATAAAGTGTTATTTTGATTAACAATTAGGGTGTTTTTTTTCATCATTCCCTTAACATATGCGTCTTGCCCGGGCTTTCCCTAATTCAATTACTTTTCAGTAGGGCATGCAATACTGGTACTGTATATGCCCTACTGGAAAGTGAAATTGGCGTTAAACTGAAACTTATAAGATTTGAGTCAACCACAACAAAACAGAATGAAGCTTAATAAAAAACAACGGTTGCACTCCGGGAGTGCCGGCAGAAGTGAAAACTTGAATATTGACGTTGTGCATTTTTGATATTTTGGAATGATTAGGGAATAATTTTGCACGAATTGATTTAATTATCAATATAAAAGTACTATCATTTATGTGGTAAAATACAATATTCATTTATTGCGCTATCGTACACAAACATGACAAATATTACATTAAAAACGTAACACTTCAGAACTATTACAATAATTTATTCGATCAGGTCACGTGTCCGTCTTACGAATTTTCAATGTGACGAATCTGTCGGTCACGTGACCTGTCGAGAGTTTAACATTTTTTTCCCCATCACAAAAAGTGCACAGCGCCGCTAAAGAAGTTTTCACTTCAAAAGTATTGCGACACAAAATCATTGCTAGGTTATGAAATAAATTTGAAAATACCATACAATCATTAATAAAAATAAATAAATAAAAATAACTTTATTAAACCAACAACAAATGGTACATAAGGTAAGGTACAGTACTTTACTCACTAATTATTTAAGTTGAAAGTTACTATATTTGAGTGTGACAATGCCCATCACTCCCTGTACTAGTTAAATACTGTATTACGGTGAAGTGAGATTAATCATCCACTATCATAACATAAGGAACAACTTTATACATGTAGGTAACAACTTTATATGTGTGTAGCTTCTTAAGAGTTAGACTATAAGCAGAATACAATTACATTAACACCAACAAGCACTAATGCGTAAATTTAAGTTTAGTGATTAATTAAAACTAATAAACACGAATTGGTGCACAATAATCTCTCAAATTTTTACAAATTCTAAATACTACTAAATACCTATATTATCTCTTAACATGTAGAATTACACTGTCAAGATCGTTATTAAAGGTAAGAGGCACAATCTCGCCTAAGTTTTCTTTTCTCCTTTGAAGAAAATCGCGAGGTTTTTCTGAACAAATCTAATTTAAAGGTAACACAATTACAGTTCTAGGAAACTACTAATATAAAGAAAACGAAACAGAAAGGAGTCAATCAACCATAAATGGGAATTGATTTTGATCTCAGTAAACAAGTACAATACACTTCAGAAGCTATCTACAGGCCAGTTTTAAGGCATAATTGGTATCGTATTACGAGTGAGAAATAGTAGTTTATCTACACTTATATTGTAAGTTCTCTAAAACGTGTTCGAAAACGGTAGGCAATGGCTAGCATTACCACGACCGATTTTACTATGATAAGCTTTTTATCCGTGGCAGTAACGTAATTTTAACTTTTCATGCTCTATTATTGTTGTGGTTTTGATAACATAATGTACACCTGCACCCTCCCGCGCATCCGCCGACAGCCCGACACGCGCCCGCGCGACCGCCGGCACAATCGGATTGGCCATGGCGGTGCAATGGCGGCCATTCTATGGTTTCCGAATACGGCATTTTGGATAAATAATATGAGTGTAGATAAAGCAGTGTATGCAACTGTACGTAATTAGGCCTTAAAACGTAACAGTTACATAAACTACAATTATGTAACTGTTACGTAATAAGGGTCCTTAAAATTCGAGTGTGGTTTTATGAAATGAAGCCGCAGGCGAGTTTCATAATAAGATCACACGAGTGTTTTAAGGCCTAATTACGTACAGTTGCATACACTGCTTTATCTACACACATATTATAAATCCTAAAATGATGTGTTCGGACACCAGTAGAATGGCCGCCATTGCACCGCCATGACCAACTCGATTGTGTCGGCGGTCGCGCGGGCGCGTGCCGGTGGTCGGAGAGAGCGCGGATCTTGGAAACGTTACCGTGGGTAATGGATTTTCATACGTTTTTACCACATCGGCATACATTATTATGCAGACGATAGTACGGGTGATGCCTACTACACCGGCCGAACCAACATTTCTCGGGAGAATGTCATTGAGAGCCGGGACAAACTTGTGTCTGAAGTTGAGACTTCCCTTAAAGAAGTTTCAGAATGGGGTCGACTAAATTTAGTCCATTTTAACCCTACCAAGACACAGGTTTGCGCGTTTACCGCAAAAAAGCTTGCGTTTGTCGCTTTACCTCGTTTTAAGAGCACTTCCTTAACTGCCACTGCCAGTGTCCAGATCCTTGGCGTCGACATCTCGAGTGAAGTCCAGTTCCGCGGCCATTTAGAGGGTAAGGCCAAGTTGGCCTCAAAAAAGCTCGGTGTGCTCAACAGATCGAGACAGTATTTCACTCCGGCCCACCGCCTCCAGCTTTACAAGGCACAGGTACGCCCACATATGGAATACTGTTCTCATCTGTGGGCGGGAGCGCCCCAGTACCAACTTCTCCCTCTGGACCGCATCCAACGGAGAGCGACTCGAATTGTCGGCTGCCAGGATTTTACGGATCGGCTTGACTCCTTGGCGCTGCGTAGAGATGTAGCCTCGCTCTGCATCTTCTTCCGCCTCTATCATGGAGAGTGCTCCGAGGAATTGTTCGGATTAATCCCTGCCGCTTCTTTCCGCCATCGTCCTACGCGACAGCATTACCATCATCACCACTTAGATGATTGGCAGTCCTCAACTGTGCGTTTCTCGAGAAACTTCCTGCCTCGCACGACAAAACTGTGGAATGAACTGTCGTCTGCGGTATTTCCGGACCGATACGACCTTCAAACCTTCAAGAAAAGAGCGTATTCCCATCTTAAAGGCCGGCAACGTGCTTGTGACCCCTCTGGTGTTGCGGGCGTCTATGGGCGGCGTTAATTGCTTACCATCAGGCGATTCGTCTGCTCGTTTGCCTCCTATTTCATAAAAAAAAAAAAAAAACATCGTCAGAGCTGTTACGTTACTGGTTGCAATAATGGTGGTACTTACATACGGTTTCCGAACGCGGAATAGAGGATTTATGATATTGGTGTAGATAAAAGTTTTTTGGACGGGAATATTTTTTTTTTGTATGGGACACGTCTTCCCAGCCGGCCAACTCTCCATACAAAACTGTTTTTTACTTACTTTTTGATGATAAGAATACGATACGAATTATGCCCTTAAAAGGAGCATCACCAGCATTTTTGTTACATCCTGTATAGTAATATTTGTGAGTTTGTTTCGTCCTTATAATAAAATACGAGTAAATAAGTTTTTTTTTTATACCACGACGGTGGCAAACAAGCATACGGCCCGCCTGATGGTAAGCAGCTACCGTCACCTATGGACGCCTGCAACTCCAAAGGAGTCACATGCGCGTTGCCGACCCTTTACAAAAAGGAGTTTTCACTGTATTGACGACTAAAGGAACAAGAAGGTCCCTCATCGTCAACACACTGGGTCCTCTTTGAGCTCTTTGGCAACCTTACTCACCAGCAGGAACACAACACTACGAGTAGGGTCTAGTGCTATTTGGCTTATAAGTACGATATACTTTAGAAGGTACATTAGGTACCTAATTTAAACGGTCTCCTAGCCTAGTTGGTAGTGACCCTGCCTACGAAGCAGGAGGTCCTGGGTTCGAATCCTGGTCAGGGCATTTATTTGTGTGTTTATCACGGAGTTCCTGGGTTATGGATGTTTTCTATTTATTTAAGTATTTATCTATAACTATGTATTATTGCTAACAAATTAGTTACGGATATTTTTACCGCTGATAGTAGGTACTCGGTTCTCGGAGTATATTTAAGTATGAAACATCATAGGTTTTGTCATGTTTTTTTGGAGAAAACTAGGAAACAAATTTTCTACGTTAAAACACCCTGTTAATAAGATATCTTTAGACAGGTCTAAAGTTTTTTTTCTTAAATGTCATTATGATTCAGGAATCATAATGACATTTAAGAAAAAAAACTTTTAACATGACATGACATACAGTGTTAAACATCTTGACAGGTACATTATAGGGGATGGTTATTTTAAAAATTAATTATAATTTTTTTTTGTTCGGTAAATGAAAACAAAAAATTGATATACAAAGGTTCCTTAATTACAGTTAAAATTTGATTGTTTTAATGTAATGTATTAATCTCTTAAAATATCCGTGACTAATTTGTTAGCACCTTATATATATCGTCGCCTAGTACCCACAACACAAGCCTTATTGAGCTTACTGTGTGGGACTAGGTTGATTTATGTAAGATTGTCCCAATAATATTTAAATATTTATTCATTTGTTTATTTATGTAAGATTTGTAAGTTTGGTTGGTCCTTTTAATAAAAGACGAATCCACAAATCTCTTTGCTGCCTTACATAAAACTGCCGGTAAGGTCGCCAGAGCTCAAATAGGATGCAGTGCGTTGGCAACGGCTAACCCTCTTGTCCCCTCAGCGGCCAACACAGTGCATCCTCCTTTATATTAAAGGGTCGGCAACGCGCACGTGATATCTCTAAAGTTGCAGGTGTCTTTAGGTACCTGTAGCTTCTTACCATCAGTTGGGCCATATACGTTTTTCCGCAGTCGTCGTGAAAAAAACCAGGGACTGTTGTTTTACGGTATAAGCGGTACGGTAGCGCTATAGAATTTCGATAACTTTATGTTATAAAGGTAGAACTATACCGGTTGAAATATAACGGTACGCTACCGGTATAAAATTACGATATCGCTATTTTTAGATACGGTACTTATACCTTTATTATAACGATATCTAACCGGTATTATTTTGGTATCGTAATTTTTGATCGTAGCTTATTTATACGGCGCGCGCGGCGATAAACGAAATGTGCGGGAGAGCGGGGCGCGGGGTACGAGGAGACGGCAGGTAGCACATATTTCAACCTCAATTTGTGAAAACGGTTGACGTACGTAAAAAAATGGCGGTACCGTTATATTTCGATATAGAAAAAGTTGCGGTACCGAAACAAATGGTATGACATCATATCATTTTACAACGGTACCTGTATTTTTCCGAGTCCCTGAAAAAAACATTTTAAGCATTTTAAGCAAAACTTTTGCCTAATCTGTGGCTGACTGTTCCTAACATTACCAAAGGAATACTGGATTTCACGCTCGTTTAAATTTACTACCACATAATTTGTTGTGTGATTTATTATATTGTTTTCCAAGTTTCGCCCCGTTGTGTTGAAACTACACAAAAGAAAGGAAGCTGTGATACAGATATGCGGAAATCACGTGGGACGAATTGTTTTGTCGTTTAAACTGTGGTATAAAGGAAGGTAAATGTTGGAATAACAGCTTTGTGGAATATAATGTATGGATATTATGATGAAATACAACCCATAATATGAAGGATACTCGAAAAAAAATATCCAGTCAATTTTGTGGGGAAATGAGATTGTCTCAGTTATAAAGGACAGGGCCTATATTTTAACATGAAAACAAAAAACATTGCGTATTACTACGGAAATAAGAACAGTAGGTGGCATACTACGAATTGCATTATACGTCGTTTGGTACTACCTTCCCCCAACAGACACTTTTGGCAATGATATAATCTAATTATTTATATAATTTCTCATAATATTACATCAAAACCAGAACTCTCGGATTTGTTTTCTCGAAGTGGTTTGCATTATTTGACCTCCACCACTTTATAGCTGCCAGATGTCCAGATCTAGAATTAAGCATAGTATAGTATAGCAAACTGACTAGAGGGGTTTCATTGCTCTCATTATTGTCATATCTGACGTGGCTAGCTCTCCGTCTATTACTAGAACAATCTGGATATGCGAACAAAAACCAACTCCATATTTTTCTTTATGAACACAAACTATTACGGACTAATTTCTGCTCTAATTTATGGCGGTTCGGTATATTTTTCCCTTAAATAGTTATGAAAATATATTCGAGGACATTGAAAATGAAACGGTGTGCAGATATTCCCATACAAGGTGGTACGTTATCGCTTGAGCTTCAAAATGTTTGAGCTTTATATTCATTTATCTACACCAATATCATAAATCCTCTATTCCGCGTTCGGAAACCGTATATAACTACCACCATTATTGCAACCAGTAACGTAACATCTCTGACAGTGTGGTAAAAACGTATGAAAATTCATTACCCACGGTAACGTTACCAAGATCCGCGCACTCCCCGAGCGCTGGCACGCGCCCGCGCGACCGCCGACACAATCGAGTTGGTCATGGCAGTGCAATGGCGGTCATTCTACTGGTTTCCGAACACATCATTTAGGATTTATAATATGTGTGTAGATAAAGCAGCGTATGCATCTGTACGTAATTAGGCCTTATTACGTAACAGTTACATAAACTACTATTATAAAAAACTTTATAAACACAGCCACAGCTATACTACGCGCGTAGCGTTACACCGTGGCGTTAAACATGGGCTTCCCGCTATAGGTACGAGTACAAGGTTTAACAAAAATGCTAGTGGCCCTTTAAAGGGCATAAATAATTGGTATCTTGTTGTAATTACCAAAAACTAAAAAAAAATTCACGCGAAAAAACATTGGTTGTATGGAGGGTTGGCCGGTTGAGACGACGGGTCCCATACAATATATTTTTCAATTTTGCTTAAAAAAAAATTTCTATTATCTTTTCTTAGTCGAGATACGCTACCAATAGAGAACATGCATGAAAAATATTTAATTGAATCTGTTGTATAAACACTTTCAACAACCCCAAACTAATATAAATAAGTGGAAATCCGTAATAATTTTTAACGCATTTTTTCGTGCCTAAAATTACAAAAATCTTACAAAAACTGTTCCTTCCAAACAGTTTTCTGCAACTTTGTGAACGGTGACGTCACAATCCGCAAACTTTTTGTATGGGGCGTTTTGACGCGCGGCGCAGACGCCTACCGTATTTTCACATTTTTGACGTTTCAGGGCTATCATAGATAGTAGGTTTATTAGAGACATTTGAATCTACAGGGAAATAGAATCGAATGACGTCTTCCAAAAAAATCATGCATATTTCTAATTATGCCCTTAAACGGATCACCACTATTTTTTATACAACCTGTATATAGAAAATTCGTCGTAAAGACGTGACGACAACGTGTCGTGTTTAGCCCTGAATTTAAAGGTTAATGGTAGGTTCATCGTTACGCTATAGTTTAATTTTCATGCTAACTTTATACAGGGTGTTTGGTAACCGGATGCAAAGCCGAAAGTAGGAGATAGTCTAGGTCATGTAGAACATTTTTAGCCATACTTGTCTTAGACAAATGTTATTAGTTTTTTTTTAATTTAAATTTTAAGATTTGTCGGAGAAAACTGCAAAACTTCAGACTAAATCGATAATTAGTACTTTTTTTACTGCAGGTAGATTTTTTTTTGTTTTATTTCTTATTGTGCAATGTCTATCAAACACTAGAAAAGTGATTTCAAACATCTGTGTCTAAAGAAAACAAGTTGACAGCGATTTAAAATTTTAGTTACATGAAAATGTAAACGATTTAAGTGATTTCAAAGTACGATAAAAAAAAAACTAAAATAGCCACGAATTTTCAAACCATTTTAAAAACATGCTTGACTTTTACCCTTTTATTTAAGCTATCAAACACGACTGTAGCTACTGTATCCTTGAAAATAAGCCACCTAAACCAACTGGGTAGCTAAAATGTTTCACTCTACTTGTGATACTTGTGGTAGTTGTGGTGACGAATCTCATTATGATTTTACAATAAAACATTGGTTCTGAATACTAAGTTGGCGTTGACTTGACATTTGACTTGTTTTAAAAGGGTTAAGTGTACTGGACAAAACTACCACATGCAATTTTAACAAACAAAGGCTTGCGGCGGTGAGAGACAAAAGAGACTGATAGCGGCAGGCGGTGAGCGGCGTTAAACAAAGATGATCGGTTGTGTGCTTTATTGACAAAGATAAACTGATTAGCTACATGAGTATTTGTGCAAAAACTAGTAATTTAGTCTAGTTACAACTTCAGTTGCGATTAGACGTTCATTGTGGTTTAAATTCCCGCTCTCATCTCAATTTACCGTGTCAAGTTGTAGCTGCCGTAGGCGCTCCTTCACGTGTAATTACGACTTCTTCATTGTAAACATGGAGTTTACGAACGAAGAATACGCCGACATTATCTACATGTACTGCAAAGCTGACAGTAATGGAGCGATGGCCCGACGGATGTACCAAGAGCGTTTTCCAAACCGGAGATTGCCTAATGTGAGAGTGTTTTACAATTCATTCCGAAGGCTACGTGAGAATGGTATTGCTGTGCAACATGGAGGGAATCCAGGACGTAATCGCCCTGAAGTGGAGGAAGACGTTCTACAGGCATTTGCAGAGGATCCGAATACGAGAATCAGAGTGGTAGCTCGTAATCTGAACTTGTCCACATGGAAAGTATGGGCCACAATGAATCGTGAGGGAAAATATCCTTTTCGCGGCATCGGAGTTCAAGGTTTGGACGAAGGAGATCCTGCACGCCGAGTGGACTTCTGCCGATTTTTACTCAATGCGGATATCGAAGACCGACGTTTTTTGCGAAGCATTCTTTGGACCGATGAATCGAAATTTTCCCGGGAGGGGATCACAAATTTCCATAACCTACACCAATGGGCTGACAAAAACAACAATCCACATTGGAAAAAGCAAGTGTCCTTCCAAAGAAGGTTTTCCGTCAATGTGTGGGCTGGAATCATCGGCAGAGTCCTTATTGGGCCACATTTTTTGCCAAATAATTTAAATGGGGCAAATTATTTGGAATTTTTACAAAACGATTTGCCCAGGCTTATTGACGAAGACCAGCTGCCCGGTGCAGTGACATTTCAACACGACGGTTGTCCCGCCCATTACTCTCTGGCTGTAAGGGAGCATCTGGATAACTGTTTCCCGGACGGTTGGATCGGCAGAGGCGGACGAATCCCTTGGCCCGCTCGGTCACCTGATTTGACACCATTGGATTTTTTCGTTTGGGGCCGAGCTAAGGAGCTAGTCTACACACAAGAGGTCATTAATACCGTAGAAGAGCTGAGGGAGAGGATAGAAGCGGCGTTCGAAAGGATGAGGGAAGAAATGATATTCGGAACAACCACCACAGAAGTAAGAAGACGGGCTCGTGCTTGTATTCGAAACGGCGGGTCACATTTTGAAAACGAGCGATGATGTGTAATTTTAATGTGTTGATCGTAAAAATAAATAACTTATCTTTTATGCTTTTGTTTTAATTTACCCTAAACATTCCCTCTTATTAGTACAGGTAGCCTATTTTCAAAGATAAAATGGCTTGAGACATGATTGTCTTATCGCCCGCCGCCTGCCGCTATCAGTCCCTTTTGTCTCTCACCGACGCAAGCCTTTGTTTGTTAAAATTGCATGTGGTAGTTTTGTCCAGTACACTTAACCCTTTTAAAACAAGTCAAATGTCAAGTCAACGCCAACTTAGTATTCAGAACCAATGTTTTATTGTAAAATCATAATGAGATTCGTCACCACAACTACCACAAGTATCACAAGTAGAGTGAAACATTTTAGCTACCCAGTTGGTTTAGGTGGCTTATTTTCAAGGATATAGTAGCTACAGTCGTGTTTGATAGCTTAAATAAAAGGGTAAAAGCCAAGCATGTTTTTAAAATGGTTTGAAAATTCGTGGCTATTTTAGTTTTTTTTTTTCGTACTTTGAAATCACTTAAATCGTTTACATTTTCATGTAACTAAAATTTTAAATCGCTGTCAACTTGTTTTCTTTAGACACAGATGTTTGAAATCACTTTTCTAGTGTTTGATAGACATTGCACAATACGAAATAAAACAAAAAAAAATCTACCTGCAGTAAAAAAAGTACTAATTATCGATTTAGTCTGAAGTTTTGCAGTTTTCTCCGACAAATTTTTAAATTTAAATTTAAAAAAAACTAATAACATTTGTCTAAGACAAGTATGGCTAAAAATGTTCTACATGACCTAGGCTATCTCCTACTTTCGGCTTTGCATCCGGTTACCAAACACCCTGTATTAATACATCGTTTTGACGTAACATTATAAATTTAAGCAGGAGTCACCAACCATTGGGGCTGATCCCCTAAAGTTCCTAAAGAAAATAGTAGACGATTCTCTATTTTAAATCCTGTATCCTGTCGGAAAACTCTGCTTTACATAAATTCAAATTAGAGCTATCAAAAACAATGCAAAAACATCACCTTTCTTTCTACACGAGTAAGTTAAAAATACCCCATTATAGGACTACATAGTTTTTAGACTACAAATTTAACGCAAAAACAATACCTACTTTGGATTCCTCTAACAGTCTAATTGCTAAACGAAAACTCTTTGTTTGTTTGTTTCTCGAAAACTCTCAAAAGTCACGGAACCCTAAAAAACTATGCCATCTTGTTTACAGGTTCGCATGGCGGAAAAAATTTACAACACTTGGCCACGACAGCCACTTCGAGCGTGCATGATAAAATCACCACGCTACCCGTGCGGCCTCAAAATCCCTATCACAATAGAAATAGAACTCAAAATTGACCTATTTCAAAGATAGACTTTGCAGCGTGATAAAATCACCACACGTATCTTTGCGTCCTCGAAATCCTTGTTACAATAGTTATAGAACCGAAATCGCCTTGTTTTGAAGGTAAGATTGATTGTGGAGAAATAGGGATGTCTAGTAATAAACTAATATGAGATTTCTCGCCTCGTCGCCTATTGGAGTGTTTGTTTGTTTTCGACGGTTTTATTGGTTTAATGGGGTTTTTGCCAGTTAGGGAATTGCAATGGGAGATAGCGATCATTGTTTTGATAAAAAAAAGCATTTCTTTTAAATATTGGCTTTATGTATTTTCTTGACTTATAAGAATAAATTGGAAGAATACGGTTTTATTGGTTTAATGGGGTTTCTGCCAGTTAGGGAATTGTAATGGGAAGATAGCGATCATTGTTTTGATAAAAAAAAGCATTTCTTTTAAATATTGGCTTTATGTATTTTCTTGACTTTTAAGAATAAATTGGAAGAATACATAGCTACTTACCACCATTTTAAATATTTACGGTTTACCCCTTTTCTTGTACAAAGCTCTTGCAATTGACTCTAGACTCCGATTTTCTGCGCATTGTGTTCAATTTTTTGACGATTCGTGTTCCCTGTTATTTTTGTAATTTCGTCGAACCAGTGGTTTTATAGTTTACCTGGCCGTTTTTCCGACTGAATACATACATTCGGCTTTGCGCGTTGTTATTTTTTAGTACAGTACAGGAAAAAGCAATTTGCGACATTCGCACACAAAGGCAACCCTAAAACAAAATTAACATGACCGGCCATGTCGACCTGAAAACCAAAACGAACTCGTAAATTAAGCAACATAAGCAAACCGATGGTTAACAACTCCTGGACATATTTCCAACGCTCCTATCTTATTATACAAAACCAGTATACGCTTGAACTTGGAATGCTAGTACTTATTACGTATCTCAGGTACATTTTATACTAGTTTTTAGGATGAGCTCAGGCTCAGGCAGGCAATAGGAACGCGTAGCCTGTTTTCCTCTTTACCCTAAAAAAGTTCACATAAATGTGATTTATTTGTACACAGTTGAGCAAGCCAAGGGTGTGTTATTAGCATTGCTTTCTTCATCATATTGCTTAAAGCCAACCATTATAGTCGTGTTATAATAAATGTGTGTAAGCTGTGGTCACTTAATAAAAGTGTCTATGCATGATTTATCTTTGCACGTTTTTTTTTTGTTTAGTACTTCCTAATTTTAACTATAAAACTCTCGTATTATCTCGAACTCGAATATATTAAAAATATTTATAATTTAGGTCGATTTTTGCTGGACATGTTTCGATCAATTTACGATGATCATTTTCATGGGCGGCCTTCCGCGACGGCAGCGCGCCAGCTACCGCCGGCCGGCTTTTTTAATACTGTACCTAGATGAATGTATACTGTACGTCGGTGATTCTTAAATAAATAATATAAAATCAATGTAACGTCATAAATTTATCGAATTAATGTAACATCTGTTAGTAATTAACTTCCAAAGCGACCTAAATATTTTTCGTTGAAAACATAAAATGTGAAAATTTGTTTGAATAGGTACCATTAACATCGTATTTTATGAAGGTTCAATATTGTATTCCAGCCAAAAAAAGAGTAAGCGCCAGCCGCCATACGGTACTTTTTCATGATTTTGTCACAAATGTAAATTTTTTTTGAATACATTTTTTAAGACAATTAAAATTATCTTCGTGCTTGACCCTTTGACCGCCAAAGACGCCAAATCACGCGCACGGAAAGTCGTCCTCAGGGCCAGCGCGTGATATCACGTCCAAAATATAAGCGAGGCACTGATATTTTGCTATAGTTAAGTTGATTAATAACAATTAAACGAGAATTCATTATTCCAAACGTAAATAATATTTATTGCTTATTTATAATATTTATGCTTCACACAGTTCTTTAGTTGCCTCTAAACTGGTCTGCATAAAACGATATTCTCGATAAGTAATGGGAATAAAAACCAAGTTCTCTTGGCAATTCGGTGTAACGGCCACATTTACATACATCATCTTACTTGAACAAAAACCTATCTTCTTACGAGAACCGTTGGCAGTTACACCAATGTCACACTAGGATGTCAAAATATGGATAATTCCATTTTTTTTATTTGTGTAGTGTAATAGTGGGCGACTACGATATAGGACGACTTTTTTTTCGCTACGATAATTATTAGTGTTTGTTAGAAATACTTTTGGAGATATGAAGATAAAATAAGTTACATACTTATTGTTTCTCTAAAACGAACGTTTTATGCAGTGGCTCTTAATTATATTGTTGGTTGAGACCACTCGATGAAATTGTAATTTTTTCGCAGGGACTACCGACTGTTTATATAAAAAATACATGCATACAGCAGGACCTCTTTAATCCGGATCCCTCTGTAATCCGAACGCCCTCCCCGCCCACTTCTTCACTTGCCGTCTCGCCACAAAGAAACGCTTTTACGAAAAATACGAGATTAGTTTTTATTTGTCATTTAAATACCACCCGACAAACTAAAATACTGGATTTTTTAAGAATGTTTAACAAATGTTACGTTTACAGATGAATAAACATTTGAAATTTCATAATATTATTTGTTTTATTTCATAAAAATACCCTATAAATCCGAACGCTCCACGAATCCGAACAGGGGGAAATTTTCGGGGTTCGGATTAAAGAGGTCTTGCTGTATTGATGAATACAGTTGCCAAATGTCTGTGCATAAGTTAACGGACCACATAAGAAACCACTGGACCCATCTATAAATACGAGTGTACAAAAACAAAAAAAAGTTTTCGTCAAAATAATATCAGAAACGAATATTTCCATCGTGCGAGTCTGTGATGGTTTTGACTTGAGGATTTCAGTTTCAGTTTTCTTTAAAAAAATATTTCTATGAAACGATTAATTTAAAAAAGAAATTAATATTGATTAGCGTTGGTATCCAAGCATTTTTAAATGTCAAGTATACAAAAAAAAAATCAACTTAAAATTACCTTACACAAACATACAATGACCCTAAACTTACAAACTACTGCATAATAACCAAACAAAACGACAATAATTCGTAATGAGAAGTCTAAACCTAAAAATAGAAACAAACTACAATAAATATACACGTTCAAAATTAAAAAAATAATTATTCAAATAAACCACCCCGCAACGAAATTATTAGCGTTGGTTAGCAACAACAAAAAAGCTACTTCAATGCTAATTTTTTAGGGTTCCGTAGCCAAAATGGCAAAAAGGGAACCCTTGAAGATGTGCCTTATCACATACTTTCTACGATAATTATTTTGAATATTAGCGGTTCAGCCATTTTTGCGTTATCTAAAAAATACTTCTTCCATAGGTATCAAGTACGACCTTTTGGTATTAGTTTGTGTGGTACGACACGCACTTGGCCGGTTTTTTTTTTCAATTATCTATTATTATTAGAAATTAATTATGAAATACATATCATTGCAGTATTCAGTAATCGGCTTCCATTTAAAAAAAGATTCATTAATTTAATATGTACATCGAAAACATTTTGGCATCGCGTAATTTATTTAATTATTTACACGAGAAAATGAGGAAAATCTGTCACATGCAATTTATTTCATTACGATTCGATTTTACATTTTTAAGCGGTAGTTCGGTTCTAATAGAATAGAGCTATTTAAAATTGTTGGTAAATTTCTCAGAAATAGCGATTTCATGTGAAAGCTAGTACAATGTTATGTAGGTAAGTAAAAGATTTACAGGTTTGCGTAGCTAATTTCAAAATTAGATGCAGTTTTACAAAAACTTTAACCAAATAAAGTGTCAATTTAAAAACTCGGGCCTTCAGGATCCGAGTTCCGTTCAGTAGAGTTCAGTCCTTCACAGTTTAATGTATGGATTAAATAGGATTTTTTTAATACAGACTTTTTCTAAGATACTTAAAAAAAAAGTACACTCCATAACAACGTTTACAGTAAAAATGAAAATACCTAAAAAATGAAAATAAAATTCTGTCTGTCGCTCTTCGTATGCGGAACTCTGAAATAGACAGTTTTCTTTTACAACCTATGTTTTTTGCTATAAGACCTAATCCAAGAAACAAGCAGCGTCCAAGTTCCGTACTCCATGCCCGTAATCAGCGCCGGCCTTTGTGCCAAATTTCAACTTTCCACTTCCAATAGTTTCAAAAAGAGTCGTTGTAAGGAGCCGGATATTGGAGAGATTTTCAAAGCGTGAGTTTCTCTGGTTGGTATTTTTTATGTCTTTATAAAGACGCATGCAGTTGTTTTGCATGTAAGTACATATATCTATTATATTAATATCTATCTAATGTGTACGCTTATGGTAATGTACAGGTACCGGCAATAGTATATCTTCCTAAACGAAGGCCGTAAAAATATGTGACACGCTCTAATTTGTAGGGCCACAAGAGCGTGTCACATATTTATGCGGCTTTCGTGTAGGAAGATACTATTGCTGGTGAAGGTTAGTTGGAAGAGATCCCTTACAGGGGTAAGTCCGCCTTTGTGCGATGTATTTTCTTTTGTTATGACTGTATTTAAACCTGTTTTATGTACAATTAAGTGTTTACATACATATATAGGTACCTATACTGTACATGCATTTTTACCATTTATACCTTTTCGGCATTATTTCGTTTTTATAAACTTTGGCATTGTTTAGTAGTTTCAAATTACGGCGTTCTGCCTTATTGCCGAACTTTTTAAGTCAGAATTTCATTTGCCAACCAACTTTTCGCCAACGATGTCCTTTTAAACTAATGTCCAAACATTCACTGGGTAACCGTTAAATTGGGAAATGATACGAATTTTTGTGTTGAGTTGCCACTGGGCCATTTGGCGATATATGTGCTATGCAAAAAATTGGTTACAAGTGATATTTGACGATACAATTTTTGGAAATGATTTAGAGAACCAAAATTGCTGTTAGAGAAAAATACGTATATTTATTTTTTACTTTATTGCACAAATAAAGAGGCGGACTTAATGCCTTAAGGCATTCTCTACCAGTCAACTTGGATCAAACCGAAGCAAGTAATTGGTGCAGGATCATAGAAATCGAGAGATATTTAGAAACACAAATCAACATTACTATTAACAGTAAAACAGTGAGCTACATATTAGTATCTGTCTTTACTTTCCATTAGTTACTAGGGTTAATCGGTAGTCAGTTTATATTAAAAAATAAATTCCCCAAACTTTTCCGTACACCTATAAAGAACCCCTATCAAAATGACACGTGACCTCACGTACAGTGACGTCAGAAACGTGCATAATCGGTCTTTTATTTCACCATCTACGTAAATCGAGCGAGCGCTCTCTTAACAACTTTTTGATAATGATGAGGGCTTTCCCCCTCGTGGAGGGCAAATTTACTGTCGTGTAATGTTATAACGGTAAACACGGTGCCCATGAGCATTGCGAGAGATTTTAACCACGCATTTCTGAGGTCAAAAGAATGAAAAAACATTATATGACTTTTGTTGTAAAACGCCAAAAAAAAATTTTTTTTTTAATTTTTTTTTTTCAGTTTTTTGGAATGCTGTTCTACATAAAAAGTAAATGTTATTAGAAAAAAGTAACGGAAAAAGTAAATTGCTACATTTTTTCTCGTAAAAACTAGTCCATGAAAAGTGTTTCTTAGGTCATTGATATCAGTCAATAAGAGATGTCTAGACTATGCCCCATACCGGTGAGATCGCCATCAAAAAATCATTTTACACTGAGAAACAATTCAAAATGCAATTTTTTGTAAGTAGTATTTACTCTGAAACTATGGCGAATTTCGGAAAAGTTTAAAGGACATTTTGTTCTCTAAATATGATCATGAATACACTGTTAAAGTCTCTCGCAATGGTCACGGGCACCGTGTATATTATAGGAATATGTAACCATCTATATGTAGGCTTTTTATTGTAAATATTTGTTTTTAAATATGCATTTTTTCATAATGTATTTGTCAATCCTTACTTTCATGATTTTTTACAATTTTACGGACTATCGGTTCAAAAGTTAGAGGTGGTGGAGACACCTTTTATTTTTTATTTTGGGAGCCATTATTTCCGAAAGTACTGACTTTATAAACAATCAACCTGTATTATTTTTGAAAGACCTATCGAACGAATTATTATTTGCCACCGCTTAAGCAATGGGCAATTATTTAATACTTATAATAATTCAAGCAATATACATTACCTAAAGATGAAAATGTAACAGTGCCACTTTGAAAATTATACAATATGCCCACGAGGAAAAGGAAAAAATTTAACTACGCATTCGAAGTCATAAGAATATTATACAAATTTAGGTGCATTCCGCCAAAAAAATTTTTTTTTAAGATTGTTTTTTTGTTTAAATGTTTTTATACGTAATAAGTAAATGTTCTTGGAAAATATATCATGATTTTTTTTTCGTAAAAACAAAGTTCTATTCAAAGTTCTTCTTGTCACTTTAATAACTGTCAATAAGGACGTCATGACTAGGCCCCATAGAGGCAACATTGCCAACAAATAGGCGGTTTGCACTGAAACACAATATTTTTTTTTTTATAAATTGGTACGGTCAGCTGCAGAGAAAAGGACCCCCCCTGCATACAAACTTTGCATGCACGGGGGGTCTATTTCTCTGCAGCTGATCGTACCTATTAACTCTGAAACTAGGCGAATTTCAAAAAAGTTTATATGACATTTTTGTCTGTAAATACTATCTGGAATATACTGTTAAAATTTTTCCGTTTCCTATCGGGCACGTTGTAGAACGTGTAACAAGAATACTGTTATTTACGTCGGTATGTAATAAAATAAGGATTAGGTACTTAGGTCATAACTCATAAGATAAGAAAACTTGTTATAAAAACTGGAAGTGAGTGTTACCATCGCTGATAAACTTTAATGTTTATCGAAACCAATATTTTTGGAAATTGTACCATAATTTTTGGAAAAAAAATATTAACAGGTATGTTATAACTTGCAGTGCAGCAGCACCATTAGACTCATAATTACTTACTAGACTTCTCGTGAAGTATTTTGCTCGATTCTGTTCAATTTACCTGAAACAAAATTAATGAAATTCATTACTCAATAGTACTCGTAAATGTAAAATAATTAATTACGTGGCTCACGAACCGAAAACATTACGCTGTCGCCATTTAAGTACGAACAAAAGAATATGTGCGTAATTAACTCATTGAAGCAATATTATGGGCCGCGATTCGAAAAATAGACACACACACTGGACAGACACAGCTCCAACCCAACTCAACCCAACTCAACTCAACGCTATAACGACATTGATGATTTTCGTTCAACATTGGTCACACATTGGTCTCACATTACAATGTGTGACCAATGTTGTACAACATTGAATGTTGAATGGCGTCTCGTATAAATTATATCTATACTAAACTTATATTAATTGTTCAGAATGTTATAACCTTAAGAAAGAAAAGAAAGTTATAACCTTCTTACATTAATAATTCTTCTCTTCTCCTTACATTTCTTACAAACAAAAGTGCGTGTCAACGCGGCACTTACGTCCTTTTATTAAAGTCTTTTTAAGGAAAACTCAAAAATGGCTTAACCGATCATTTTCAAAAAGGTACTATTTTCCAGAAGGCGCTTACGTTGTACAATTGTACACATTCAAAATTGTATTCGAGCAATACAAACTTAAGTACTGGCCGCAAATGGTACCTTTTGATCCAGACTACCACATATTCGTGGTCTTTATTAAATTTCAAATCAACCTCGTATGTACGTAAAGCAATGGTGCGTAGTTACAGTCTCCGAGAGGCAACCTCATTTTATTCCAGCTTCCAACTCTGAGGATCCCTCATAGTTGGAGGAAGTTAAGGGGGGGGAAGGATGAAAAACCAAGTCCAACGTGGGTCAGTTCGAGTTGCATAGAGTGGTTCCACAACACGTAGGGAGCTTAAAACCGCGAGCCATCCGGTTGCCTCGCGGCAGGGACCGGAACCGGTAACCAATAAAGGGGTATTAGATAGAGTTGTTTTTAAAAACCCTATCAATTCGGTAAGCGTATCGTTTGACTTACCCGAACGAAAGGCTAACCATATCAATACAGTTAATTCGGGTAAGTAGTTACAACCCAGCATATGGTTTCCCTATCAGATAGGGTTTTTCAAATGCGATTAAGCTATTTTAAACTCTGTGACCAATACATTTGGCTTATTTATTATTCGAGCACCCTACGAGCTAAGCGCTGCCGGTATGGCTTACAGACAAACAAGAATCTTTTTGCGTATGTTTTCGTACTTACGCCTTTGATCTAGACGCTATTATTGCTTGTTAGTGCGCTAAAAGATCGTTATGTGGTGCCGGTGTTATTGTTTTTGCCATTCGAACGTGACGGCTCGTGTCGATTGAATCTTAGACCCAGGCTTATAGGAACCAAAATCAAATGCGTATTGTGAAGTGTTAAAATATATAATTTTGTGTTATTCTAGTTATAGGTAGTACTTTGTTTCAATGGCTCCAGCAAAATGTGACGCCGTTCACCGATACTTCTAGTATAATGAAACGATCAATATCAGTCAGTGTTGGACACTCAAGAATAAAATCATTATTTGAAAAAAATATCGTAAGAATGATTCAAAATAATTTCGTCGGGACATATTCATATGCGAGAAAATGTAATAAAAATAATTGATACTTAACAGAATTATTTAATCATGCTTTTTATTTTAAATAATGTTCCGCGTATAAGAATGTAATCTGGGTTTTTCGGTGTAAGAAAACATCGTGTGGAAACTGGACCTAATCCCAATAAGGCGTAGTTTCCCTTATGCCCAGCAAAAGTTATATCTGTTTTAAAATCCAAGGTAGGCAGATATACTCTTTTCACTTCTCATGCTCGTAAAGTTCGACTTTAAATCGTGCGTGGACGATATGAAATCGCATTTTATGCTCTAGGGCATAAAGTAAAATTTTCTTCTAAGACCAAGAATGTGGCTCAATTGCCAAACAGAGTCAAAATATATTGCACAATTTAATTGAGCAGTAAAATTTCGTAGAATACTGAAACTTGTTCTTTTATTATATTCTTGCTATAATTATTTGAATTGCGTGTTTATTATAATTAAATAAATGAAATCAAATAAAATAGGAGTTAATAATAGTTTAGAAATGCCCCGAAATGTTTTGACGACTTGACAGAAAATTTCTAAATTCACATGTTGAAAATTCAAAAAAATATATTAAAAAATTAATTGGTGGGAACCATATTTGTTTTCATTGTAATATGTATTTTTGTTACAACTTGAAATTGTTTTACGGTTACCGATAAATAATTTCCTCGCAATTGAAGTGAAAATTAGAGTGTAACCCTCGTCCATAAAACCCATTTTACACTCGACATTATATCAATCCTCGCTCGCAAGCTCGCTCGGATGGATAAACGCCTCGCGTAAAATCGTACGTTTTATGCACTTGTTGTACAATCTACTATTATAATATAATAAAAATGAAATAATAATGATATAAAAATGAAATGAAAATGAAATAAAAATGAAATAATAATTAAATGAAAATGAAATGAAAATGAAATAAAAATGAAATAAAAATAAAATAAAAATGAAAATAAAATTAAAATAAAATGAAAATAAAATGAAAATAAAATGAAAATAAAATGAAAATAAAATGAAAATAAAATGAAAATAAAATGAAAATAAAATGAAAATAAAATGAAAATAAAATGAAAATAAAATGAAAATAAAATGAAAATAAAATGAAAATAAAATGAAAATAAAATGAAAATAAAATGAAAATGAAAATAAAATGAAAATAAAATGAAAATAAAATGAAAATAAAATGAAAATAAAATTAAAATAAAATGAAAATAAAATGAAAATAAAATGAAAATAAAATGAAAATAAAATGAAAATAAAATGAAAATAAAATGAAAATAAAATGAAAATAAAATGAAAATAAAATGAAAATAAAATGAAAATAAAATGAAAATAAAATGAAAATAAAATGAAAATAAAAATGAAAATAAAATGAAAATAAAATGAAAATAAAATGAAAATAAAATGAAAATAAAATGAAAATAAAATGAAAATAAAATGAAAATAAAATGAAAATAAAATGAAAATAAAATGAAAATAAAATGAAAATAAAATGAAAATAAAATGAAAATAAAATGAAAATAAAATGAAAATAAAATGAAAATAAAATGAAAATAAAATGAAAATAAAATGAAAATAAAATGAAAATAAAATGAAAATAAAATTAAGATAAAATGAAGATAAAATGAAGATAAAATGAAGATAACATGAAGATAAGATGAAGATAAGACGAAGATAAGACGAAGATAAGACGAAGATAAGACGAAGATAAGATGAAGATAAGATGAAGATAAGATGAAGATAAGATGGAGATAAGATGGAGATAAGATGGAGATAAGATGGAGATAAGATGGAGATAAGATGGAGATAAGATGGAGATAAGATGGAGATAAAATGGAGATAAAATGGAGATAAAATGGAGATAAAATGAAGATAAAATGAAGATAAAATGAAGATAAAATGAAGATAAAATGAAGATAAAATGAAGATAAAATGAAGATAAAATGAAGATAAAATGAAGATAAAATGAAGATAAAATGAAGATAAAATGAAGATAAAATGAAGATAAAATGAAGATAAAATGAAGATAAAATGAAGATAAAATGAAGATAAAATGAACATAAAATGAAGATAAAATGAAGATAAAATGAAGATAAAATGAAGATAAAGTGAAGAACGAAAACAAAACGAAAACAAGACGAAAACAAGACGAAAACAAGACGAAAACAAGACGATAACAAGACGAAAACAAGACGAAAACAAGACGAAAACAAGACGAAAACAAGACGAAAACAAGACGAAAACAAGACGAAAACAAGACGAAAACCAGACGAAAACAAGACGAAAAAAAAACGAAAACAAAACGAAAACAAAACGAAAACAAAACGAAAACAAAACGAAAATAAAACGAAAATAAAACGAAAATAAAATGAAAATAAAATGAAAATAAAATGAAAATAAAATGAAAATAAAATGAAAATAAAATGAAAATAAAATGAAAATAAAATGAAAATAAAATGAAAATAAAATGAAAATAAAATGAAAATAAAATGAATATAAAATGAAAATAAAATGAAAATAAAATGAAAATAAAATGAAAATAAAATGAAAATAAAATGAAAGTAAAATGAAAATAAAATGAAAATAAAAATGAACATGAAATGAAAAAAATAAATATATATATTTTTTTTTTATTTTTTTTTCGGTTAATCTGAGTAGCCCGACAGATTTTAACCATAAATTCCTGATAATTGACCGATAAATAACTGACTGAGACTAAAATGTCGTAAAAATTTCTGGAATTAGCCTAGTTTCAGAGTTCTTCTTCTTTGTCGTTACACTCTTTATAGAGTGGTCGTGGCCAAAATGTACTAATTTATTTTAATCGACAGTTTTACCAATAACATTTATGTTTTTATGTTCAAAAGCATTTTAAAAACATTCAAAAAAAGAAAAAAAAAATTTTTTTGGCGATATCGACCTAAATTTATATAAAATTTACTACTCCTCTATGACCTCAGTAATTTATGGTTGAAATCTGTCGGGTTACTGAAATTCACCGTGTATAATAATAATCATAAAAAAACCAGTCCATCTTGAATTTTAAAACAGATATAATTTATATACCCCGAATAATTAACCGAAAATAAGTACCGTGACGGTTTTTCAGTAAAAAGTATATAACCGCCATCTTGGATTATAAAACAGAAATTATTTTCGAAATCTACATCCCCTAATTATAAATATTATTTAAAACGGGGTATTTACCTCGCACCCACAATATCGGATGCCCAATAATGCTAATATACATGGTAAATACCCCGTTTCAAATAATATTTATAATGTGAATGACCTTAAAATCGTATATCCCATAATTAGCTGAAAACGACTACCGATCCCTACGCCAATTCATGGGATTAGGTTGCCAAGCGGACCACAGGCTCAACTGAGCCGTGGCAAAAGCCGGGACAAATGCTAGGAGGATGAATGTATTGGTTTGTGTCAAATCGATTTGAATATGAATAATAATTGTGTTTTTATTCTTATTCAAAATAATTATTGCCCAACTCATCAGTACGTGCGAACTATGCAAAAATAAACTGAAGGTGGGACACATTTCTTTTACAGAAATTATTTAATTTAAAGTTGTGTACGCGAGCAGAGGACTGGACTGTGAGTGTGACTTTTCCAGAATGAATAAACGACAGCAAATCTTATATTCACTCAATTTGTTCCGCCGCCACCTCTCCTGTTCCATTTCAAATGAGAAAGATAGAACCGCCTGCCTGCGTGAAAAAGAGACAGGAAAAGGGTAGCCCTATGATAGGGTAAGCGGTAAATATTAAAGCTATATTTACCCCATTCGACTCGGAAACCGCATTGAAAAGGGTTAAGCCTATTCAAAATGATTTCCATATCGATAGGGTAACCCAATGATAGGGTAACCCTATCATTAGGGTAAGACTTTAATAGGGTTACCCTATCGAAATGATTAATCAAATGAAGGGGTTTTCCGGTCCCTGCCTCGCGGACACTGAAACTACGGGTTATTGCTCTGAATATACGTACGATCAGCTGCAGAGAAAAAGGCCCACGCTGCATACAAAGTTTGTATGCTGCGTGGGGGGAGGATATTTTTTTCTGCAGCTGACTGTTTTCAACAATAGGGATGATGACACATGTTGAATTTTGTAATAAAATTAAGTTGAATGGATGCAAAATGATAAATATATCCTAATAAAGTAAAATTTTTAAAAATCTATTGAAATGGTTCATAGATACGAGACTTCATAATTCTAAAATTTTACTATTTAAAAAAAGTATGAAATTCAAAAAAACAATGACACCATTCGATTTCTTACATTTTATCGTAAAATAAATTGTATGGCGACCATATACATAAACGCAATATTTTACCGCCAAAATAGCAATTTCATAATTTTTCCATACTTTAAACAGGGCGACTATGAAACCGTGACGTCACTGTTGCATATCATTTTGTTAGGAGCGTTTTGAGAAACAAAAGCGAGTAACAGATTTTAAATCTCATTTCTGACTTTTGTGTTGCTTTGACTCAATTAGCCCATATAGACATTTTATCCTTACAACAAAACGAATCGATTGATACCATACATGAAATAAATTCATCATGCCTATTTTTTCTCAACTCGCATACATTATATCATCCTCGTATGTAACATGTTTGCGACAAATAAGTACAATTGCTTCTTTTCTCGACTCGTAAACTCCGGCAAGTTCGCAAAGTCAGGTTATGTAAACTCCTCCGAGCGTTGAAAGGTTTCATTTAATTAGCAAAGTTGCTTTTGGTTTCACGGTGCACGGTTTTTAAAGAATTTAAAGAAAAGTTTTCTGTTTTCGAAATTGTGGCTTCGTATTGTTTTTAGCTGATGTTAATAATTAAAAATATTATATATTTGGGATCAGGAGGCAACTTTTGACTAATTAATGACATTATAAGAAGCTAAAATTAGAAAGAAAGCGTTTGACGTAAGTACTTGTAATCCTTGAAATTATGGATGGTATAAGGAGGATAAAAATCTCTATGATACAAAAGTTTCCGTCAGAAGGCGATAATCTGATGGCGCCACAATGATATTAAATTTGATTAACCTTTAACTGACGATGTGCACGTCTCACAGACGTACTGAATTTTCTTTCGAGAATATTTTTTTAAATGTATATTGTGAAAAGCTCTCGTTTCTTGTACCTTCCTCTTTTGTTATTATCTAGCATCCCTTTCGATGCCGGCCGTCAAACTTGTGCACATTATGCCCTAAACCGAGTCATTGCCGTCTCACGGACGTCACTACGGTGTTCGTGTACTAAAAATTTCTTAAACACATACAAATATTTCGGTCGAATGTTTCTGTTAAAACGCATCCCGCAGTATCATTATTTCTGTCATCATCCTCTAATTGAACCGATCTAGCATCCCCGAGATGCTGGGAGTGAAACTAACGCACATACATTCGCAACAATCATCGACGTCTTACAGACGCCACCACGGTGTTAACGTATTTCACGTCTCTTGGTGACGAGCTAAAAAGTAGAAAATTCTTTCCAATAACAGTCTTAACGGCTTTTGTTTTACTAATTAGCCTCACAGCTCGTCTCCACGTGCCGACTTTGTAACTTTGGGCCCTTAACCTCCCAATATCACTTATAGTATCTTCTGACAATTTCCTCTCAGTAGTGCACAAAAAACACGATATATATTTAGCGTGTAACAGTTTATTTTATTTTATTTTGATGATTAATTATTGCACTTGAGCGCTCTAATGATCATTTCTTAACATATAAGATTTTGTGTTCCTTAATCATTGAGTAATTAAAGAAAAAAAGTCACTGGAAAAAAATTGGGTATAATGACCCAATTTTTTTTGGTGTTTTTTCTTAAGTGTCGAATGGACTCTAAAATTTGTATGTTTTTTTTATGAATATCTATTATTCAAATACATAATATGATTAATTATTTGATATAAAACTTGTGTATCTGAAGAATGCAAATGAATTTTTTTATGATATATTTTACTTTTGACGTCTGTTAGACACCACCTCAGCGTGAGTGTTACTCTGAACCCACGTCGTTAGTTAAAGGTTAAATTAATTTTGATATTAAAAAATTTAATCCATACATATTTACAAAATAATTATCTGCTGAGAAGAAAAACACTCTGAATATTAATTTTATTTCGAATGTCATATAAGTATCGGTAATTCATTTCAAATGCTCAACTATACCTAGCGCCACCTGGAGATATTTGGAACTATTGTTTACTGCTTACCGCTGGACATTTTTTCGACCGTTTTCCTATAAGAGAGACCGATTCTCCTTGTACCATCCATACTTACTTGAAATATAGAAATAAAATCCTGGCTTCGTAGAGGCGTAATGTTTTTATTAATCAATCTTCTTCCTTCTTCTACCTCCTAGAGTTTGTCCCAGCTTTTTGCTCTATTTGAGCCTAGAGTCCGTTCGGCAACCTAATCTCAGGAATTGGCGTAGGCACTAGTTTTTTTAACAAAAGCGACTGCCATCCGACCTTTTAACCCAGAGGGGAAACTAGGCCTTGTTGTTGCCTCACGATGTTTTCCATCACCGAAAAGCGAGTGATAAATATATCAAATTTCGTACATAAGTTCCGAAAAACTCAGTGGTACGAGCCGGGGTTTGAAACCGCGGCCTGATTAAAAGTCTGACGTTCTTATCGCCCGGCCACCAGCGCTTTTAATTTTTTTTTAAGTATTTATTAATTAAACTCTAACACTTATCTATAACAACAGTTTCTTTTTTTTAATATCACGACGGTGGCAATCAAGCATACGGCTCGCCTGATGGTAAGCAGCTACCATAGCTTATGAACGTTTGCAACTCCAGAGGTGTCACATACGCGTTGTCAACCCTTTACAAAAAGGAGGATTCACTGTGTTGACGGCTAAAGGAAAAAGAGGGTCCCTCATCGTCAACACACTGGGTACTCCTTGAGCTCTTTGCCAACCTTACTCACCAGCAGGAACACAACACTATGAGTAGAGTTTAGTGATGTTTGACTGTGGTTTTCCATAGTCGGGCTCTGCTCCAGATTTGAGCGAGATGACATTCGCTGTGCTGTGCACTAACAGTACGAACACTTACGAACGTACGAACGAGATGACTTTCGCAGTTCATACCTATATTATAATGTCATTAATAACATATTCAATACAGTATCATATTTCAAGAATTTAAAATACTTATAAGCTATACAATAAAATAACTAAAATATCTAAACTAACAAATAATTTGAATAAATACGAAATACTACAAATCCACAAATCCTATATTAGATATGTATATTTTTTATTTATTACTATATTCTATTTGCTACCTAAATATTAAATCAGTATCCATTACTACCTTAAACGTTCAACGGCTCTATAATACATTAAATAAACCTACGCAATATTCGACTATAAACAAAATTCGATCATTCGATACATTGCAACGATCGCGTTGCAATTCTCCAGGGTGCTTAAATTATGGCACTGGCAACTGCACTGGCGTGCAATATTATTGAAATAGGAAATGCAGCCGTATTAAAATTTGTTGCCACCAAGTGCACGCTCGGGACGATCGTCATTACAGTTTGTGGCGTACAGTGGCGGACATTTGAACGTGTTAAATAAGTAGTTCAATAGCGATCGAGGACCACAAAGATGACACTTGTGATGCTGCGAACATTCTTGGACCTTTAGGCCTTATTATTCCAAATATCCAAAAGAGGCGGACAACTCCTCCGTAACAAGGATGTGTTTAAGCGCCACACGAAAAACCACAGTTTTTGAGGTAATAGCCTCAACCCATGGCAATGGGAAGAACAGGCTACCAACCGTTCAAAATGGCGTTCAATAATTCAGCAGAAAACTGCTGATTTTGAATCTCGCCAACTAGCGGAACTTGATGTTCGACGAGATCAGCTGAAATCCCTCATGCCCATTATGTGCACGATTTTATGTGAACAACATCAACTACGTGAGTCACACAGTGGCGCACGAGCGCCAGCAACTCCGGAGTTGAAGCAGTCACCGTTGCCGAAACCGGCCAGGAGTATATATACAGGGTGGTAAGATATGTAGGGCCCTGGAGGGAAACTACCTTAAAACCTTGAGATAGCTCAATTCGCTCAAAGGAAACATTCTTTTATTTTTCCTAAAAACTAAAACTGCATTCACAGTTTTTTTCTTTATTTTCACTTTTTTCCATACTAATTCTATGAAAAATATTATTATTATTATTTATGGGTTCTCTTGTGCCCTAAACTTGGTTGGTATTTAGAAGTTTTTTATCCTCGTTGGAAACAGGATCGATTGGCATCAATTGTCATAAAAATTATTTATGGCAAAAATTACAAAATAAATACTTTCTTTGAAAACTGTACTCTTTTCCAAAAATTTGTAAATGCAGTTATGTCCCTTTAAAGAAATTAAAGAATGTTTCCTTTCAGTGAATTAAGCTATCTCAACGTTTTAAGGTAGTTTTCCTCCAGGGCCCGACTTATCTTTCCACCCTGTATAATATTATATTCCTCATATTAGACATAGTGTTTGGACAGATTCACCAACTGAGTAGGCTCCATCACAATATAAAAAAAATATTACCCGTTTTATTGAACACATTGGTAAACGAGGAAGAGAGGAGTAAGGGGTGATCGGAAATAAGATCGTAACCGACCCTAATGTCAACCTCACCTGCACGCGCCGGACGGCGGCGGAGTGGCGTATTACCGCTCCGTGGTGCTCCCTGCTAGACAACAGACGAGGCTCTGGCGACCGAGTAAATGGCGGGATAACGATACACCTGATCGGGCAACCGGTCGGAAGAGGCTGCAGCGGCCTTGGAGTCTAAATAACTTCTCAAATGTCTGGTGCAGAAGGCAACGGGAAACCACTGCACTACTCTTCCCAAGAAAGCCATTATGACAGAAGAAACAGATATAGTACGTCTGCCATACGACCCGATTAGCCACCGGCGCCGTACTGCGTCCGGGGCAGGCGGTCTGAAATGTGCGACCGGCCATGTGTTCGTAGGAAACCAGGTAGTGCATGGAAAATATTCAACTGGAACGAGGATGAAATTACGACAAATCCAGAAGATAGGTACGTGGAATGTTCGCGGTCTACTGCAACCTGGAAAGATCAACATCTTGGAAAACGAAATGACCAGAAATTGCCTGAACATATGTGGCCTGAGTGAAACTCACTGGAAGGGAAATGGTCACTTTCTCACCAAAGACCATGCTATCTATTTTTCCGGCAAGGACGACATCAGCCGGAATGGAGTTGCATTTATTGTTCCTAAGAGACTACAGAACTGCGTTTTGGGGTATGAACCAATCAGTGATCGCGTGATAACCATCAAAATCAGAGCACAACCAATAAACCTGAACATCATCCAGGCCTACGCTCCCACAAGCACCGCAGACCACGAAGCTGTGGAGGATTTCTATGCCACGCTAGAGACCGCCATGTCTAAGATACCAAATAGAGAGATGTTGCTCCTCTTAGGAGACTTTAACGCCAAAATAGGCTCCGACTCTCACCTTTTGAGTTCCTCTGTCGGAAAGTTCGGACTGGGGCAACGCAATGAACGGGGAGAGCGATTAACACAATTTGCTGCTGACAATAATCTGATAGTAGCAAATAGCCATTTCCAACATCATCCCAGGAGACTATACACATGGGTATCTCCTGATGGAAAACACAAAAATCAGATCGATTACATCTTTATTGGGTCGCGCTGGAAAACTTCTATCAGGAACTGCCATACTCTACCTGGTGCAGACTGTGGATCAGACCACCAATTACTTATAGCTAAGGTACAGTTGAAACTCCAAGCTGCCAGAAAACCTGAGAGACGCAAAAGAATAGAAGTCAAGGACAGCGACAAGTTCTTAACAGCGGTACAAACGAGATGGAACGAATGGACTCTAACAGATCCCACCTCTGAATCCCCTGATCAACTGTGGAGTCGAGCAAAAACATTAATAACCGACGCGGCTAATGGGTCTAAACTAACTGTAGATGTAAGAAAACGGCAACATTGGATGAGTGACGATACTTTGAAGCTTGTCGAAGAGAGACGTTACTTGAAAGGGAAGGGCGCCGAGGTAAATACCCTGAATAAGCTGTCCGCTCGTATACAGGCTGCCTGTAGGAAAGATCAAAATACTCACCTCCGACAAGTATGTGAAGAGATTGAAGTGCATGCTGACAGACACTGATCCATGGACTTATTTAAAAAAAATCGATCTATCACGAGATCTCTCTCTTCAAAGACCTGGACGATAGAGAACAGTCAAGGTGAGGTGGTTACTGAACTGCAAGACATATCCGAAGTGTGGAGGACATATTGTCAGTCGCTTTTCCAGGATCCGTTATCGGAGAACTTTCCTGAAGTACAGCCAAACACAGAGGAGATGGAACCTGACATTCTCAAATCAGAAATCAGGGCCGCTATCAAGCATTTAAAAAGTGGTAAAGCCGTAGGTGGAGATGCCATCCCAATCGAAACTATAAAAATTATGGGGGAGCAGGGAATGTCTATATTTCATACATTATGTAACAGGATATGGTTAACGGGTGAATGGCCTAAGGAATGGGCTAACACAATTCTTGTCCCACTGCACAAAAAAGGCTCGACAAAGATATGCAGCAATTACCGCCTTATTGCTCTCATATCACACGCAAGTAAGATCTTATTGCACATTCTAAATGAGAGACTGAAGACCTTCCTTTCTAAAGAGATCGCTCCGGAGCAAGCAGGCTTTGTAAAAGTAAAGGGCACCCGCGAGCAGATTCTTATAGTGCGTCAAGTAGTCGAAAAAGCCAGAGAATTCAACAAGCCAACATACATCTGCTTCGTTGATTTCTCAAAAGCATTCGACTCCGTAAAATGGCCAAAACTGTGGAAAACCCTCTTAGATATGGGAGCGCCAAAACACCTTATCTACATCTTGCGACGTCTGTACGAAGAAGGAACAGCAGCAGTGAGAACTGACGAAGTAGTCTCAACCACCTTTCATCCCAGTGCAGGAGTACGTCAGGGCTGCATAATTTCGCCACTCCTATTCAATATTTATACCGAGCTCATCATGAGAATTACCTTGGAAGATTGGACGGACGGTATCTCAATTGGTGGGCTGAGGATCTCAAACCTGCGTTATGCGGACGACACCACATTGTTTGCAAGCAGTGCCGCCCATATGGAATACCTATTGTATAGGATGGAGAGCGTCAGCTCAGAATTTGGTCTCAAAATCAACCGCAGTAAAACTAAAATGATGGTAGTAGATCGTGCCAAAAGCAATTTGCCCGAGGTTTAGATTTATCTAGGTGCACTAATCACCAACAATGGAGGTTGTGTGGAGGAGATCAAGCGGCGAATGGCGATAACCAGGTCTGCTATGGACAAAATGAAGAGGGTTTGGAGACACCGCAACATAACGAAGGCTACCAAAACCTGGCTCGTTAGATCACTCATATTTCCCATTTTTCTTTATGCGGCGGAAACCTGGACGCTCAGGGAAGCCGAGAAGAAGAAAGTTAATGCACTGGAAATGTGGTGCTGGAGACGAATGCTGGGAATTTCGTGGACTGAGTTTCGCACTAACGTCTCGATCCTTAAAGAACTCGGGATTAAACAACGTCTGCTATCTACGGTGCAAGCTCGGATCCTCGGTTTCTTTGGCCACATATCCCGACGAGGCGGAGAGTCCATAGAGCGTCTGGTTGTGCAAGCGAGAGTGGAGGGCACCAGACCTAGAGGAAGATCTCCAATGAGGTGGACTGACCAGATCAAAGCCAGTATTTCAGCGAACATAAACGAATGCGCTCGTAAAGCTGCCCTGCGAGAGGAATAGCGACGTCTTGTGAAGCGGGTCACTCAAAAACCTGCATAATGACCACGACCACTCTGACAAGAGTGTACCGATGAAGAAGAAGAAGATTGGTAAACGCAAAATATGAAAAAATAATATATTAGCCTAAATACGTTCCATTGCGTCCTAAAGCGGGTTGGGGACTTCACATACACCTTTTAATTTCTTCTCGGATGTATGCAGGTTTCCTCGCGAAGTTTTCTTTCGCCGAAAAGCGATTGGTAAATGACATTTGAACCCGAGACCACCGAATTGAGAGTCGGTCGTCTTACCGCCAGGCTACCAAACGCCTAAACGCTAACACGCCGGTAAACGTAGACCAAAATGGCTGTTATTTCCATACAAATATTTATCGGAATATGTTCTCGCATCCTCTGCAATATTTATCAACCGTTACACCGGAAGCTGCGTGTAAGTAAAGCAAATATGGCTGCCGGATGTGGGTCGTAATTCACGCCGCGCCCGGTCTACTTCCGGGTGCTTCTCTGGCACGGCTCCGCAAACGGTCTAAGTAGCTTACGTGTTTCCCATTATCGATAAAATTGATATATTTTTGAAGCCTGATTTCTTTTCTGAGGGATTTTCTGGAGATATGCATGTATAAATATACTAAAGGAAAATGGAAAAGGGTCACTTCTAAGAAGTGCTTCTGGTTCTGATGTTGTTTGATGAACCTGGAATTATCGGTTGCGGTGACGTAAAACTCGTAAAAGCACCAAACTACATATAGTCCATTAGCGCAACTATGGTCCACAAGTCTGATACGTGATTAAGTAACTTTGTCTATGGTTTTTCATTCATTTATGACCCTAGCTTTTGCCCGCGGCTTCGCTCGCGTTAAATTCGGGGTACACGGTTCCCCTTTGCCCTCCGTAATGCTCCATACAAATTTCCACCCCCTATTTTAGGGAAGTGGGGGGTTAAAAAGAGACAAAAAGTAGCCTATGTCACTCTCCATCCCTTCAACTATCTCCACTTAAAAAATCACGTCATTTCGTCGCCCCGTTTTGCCGTGAAAGACGGACAAACAAACAAACATACACACTTTCCCATTTATAATATTAGTATAGATTGTAGATAGATATTAGTCACGACCTCACGCCTAAATGAGTTCTAGGATATTTTTGACTTTTGGATTAAAATCAGGGGGTATAAGATCATTAAATCATGAGATCGATATGATATATTATCTTTAGGAAAATAGGCAAATATTACAAGAATTAGTTCTACAAAGTATATTTTTCATAAAAATGTAAGACTTTATACCACAAAATCACACACGACCGACCTTTTCAGGAGGGTTAGTCCCAGTTGGAATATTTGATGAAAGCCATCATGTTCTAATATAATCGCTCGCGAATGTAGGATCAAAACCGGACCACTGTCTGATTCCCTTTTCCCTTTGCACGGTTTATAAAAGATAAGTCGGTCTGGGAACGGTCTTATTCGTATCCAACAACAATGTTTTATTAGGATAAATGCCTTATGTGTCCGAGTTTCATTTCGTGAATATGAAATTATAGTAGGTAGATTTTGGTAACTTTTACGTCAGTCTGGTAAAATTAGGCCTAAAAATTCTGAATTATGAATATTTGAGCCACGCGATTATTTGAGTGGGTTTTGCGGCGAATGTATATTTAAAGCCTTGAGAGAATAAAATATTTAAAAAATAAAGGCGTTCGTTTAGAAAGTTAAGCGTGGCTACTAAATAAAAAGATATGAGATACAGTCAGTAACAAAAGTAGGTGCTTACCTACAACCCGCCTTATTTACGCCCGCTTGGGCGGAGTGTTCAAATGAGCTTTGGACGAGACGACCTTTACAAAAATAAGACTATAGCTTCAGCTGGTTCATGTTAACACAACTTTTGTCTGGAGTTGCATATAAACATTTTCACTTCAACATTATTATATGGAATAAAACACAACAATAAAAAAAATTATGATCGATGTTTAAATACATAATAAAACATCTGATTCCGCAATTGAGGATAATAAAGTCATGGACGACATGGTATGTCCAATGCCAAATGAAAAAAAAACTTTCTAACGAGTCCATTGCTAACATCATTAAATTCGTATAAAAACACACTTTACAAAACTTTATCTACTTTAAAATGTGCAATAGTAAATCCGCTCGCGCGCCGGCTTAAACTGTTATGAGGTTGTCACTGCACAACTTTTAAACTTTTACGGATTTATCTTATCTTTTATTTACTGTAAAATGAACGGGAACGAGGAGAACTTGAATTACAGTTTAATGGAGATTATAACTGGGTCATATAATTTTTATGTGATGTTTTTAGGCAGTCAATTTACAAAAGGCATCATAATTTTGCGTTAATGTACTTATATTTAAGGTATAGGTAAGTAAATCTTAAGGTTATTGCTTGTTAAATGTAAATATTTTTTAGCAAATTAGCTGTACGTAACAAGAATCGTAGTCCTACCTTAACCAATAAATATATCTGTCAGATTCCCGAATCTTATCGTAACAAGAATAGTATAACTAAATAAGAGGGGTTTTCGTTGCTCTCTTTATTGGGTTAAATTCACAGGGCCTAGCTGTGAGTTTACTTGTTTGAAACAACATGCCAATATTTTGAACTCCTCAGAAAATATTCAAACTCAAAACAGTTAAAAGATGAAAGATATTTATTCTTCAATTTAGGTACATTACAATGCACTTATGAAAATCAGAGAGAAAATAAACTACCACCTACTGACTCGAGAAGTATTATGACCGGCAAGAAACTCGACGGGACTTATTTTTTCAAAACAGTAATACATAGGATCTTAAAAATACACAATAATGCGTCGTTCTTCAAGAAGACATATAAAACAGCTTGACAGACAATGTACCTATTTTGTAATTAAAAAGCAAATATAAATAATAAAATCCAAATTTGACTGCTGCTGCTGCTGAATAACAAAATCCAAATTTGAAAACGTTTGATATGCTTTCCTACCAGAACTGTGTCCTCTGAATGTTAAATGATTTTGCAGTAGTTTCTAGTTTGGGCCATGCATCTTAGTCCGTCATATAGTCCTCGACCCTGTAATAACCCTTGGACATATATTTTATTTAAAGTATTTCTTAATAGCGGGAAATGGTAAATTTAAAGCACCGACGGGTAACTTGTTATAAATGTGAATACCTTGACCAGTTTATAAATGACTAGCTTTCGCTCGCGTTAAATTCGGGGTAACACGGTTCCCCTTTCCTGAATGCCCCCCGTAATGCTCCATACAAACTTCCACCCCCATTTTAGGCAAGTGGGGGGTTAGAAAGACACAAAAAGTAGCCTATGGCACTCTCCATCCCTTCAACTATCTCCACTTAAAAAATCACGTCAATTCGTCGCCCCGTTTTGCCGTGAAAGACGGACAAACAAACACACACATACACTTTCCCATTTATAATATTAGTATGGATAACATTTATTTTCCTCGAAACATTTAATCTTTATTTACTTTAACTACATTATTTAATAACTAGCTTTTGCCCGCGGCTTCGCTCGCATTAAATTCGGGGTAACAAACCATAAAAACTTCCACGCCCCATTTTAGGGAAGTGGGGGGGTTAGAAAGAGACAAAAAGTAGCCTATATCACTCTCCATCCCTTCAACTATCTCCACTTAAAAAATCACGTCAATTCGTCGCCCCGTTTTGCCGTGAAAGACGGACAAACAAACAAACACACACATGTCACACATACACTTTCCCATTTATAATATTAGTATGGATAACATGGTATTTTCCTCGAAATATTTAATCCTTATTTACTTTAACTACATTATTTAATCATTTTCATCACGTTAAATTAAATCAAAATCGTATCGAGATTAAACAACTTTCATAGCTCCCATTACAAGCATTCGTTTCAATCGAAACAAAGGCCTTTCAATAAATCGGCTGATTGTGAGCATATCTTGTTGTCATTTGCAAATAAAATCAAAATAATTGTTCGTGATTAATAAAGCGAACAGGTGCTGTGTTAAAAATTAACGGCATTCATGAATTGTGCAATTTGTTACAAAATAAGCCGGTATGGTATTTTTATATTACATGATTTTCTTATGTTAAAAGTTAATAGTATGTGTAACATCACTCGTAACAGTATTAGTTGGTATCTGCACTGCAATTCTGTAGTTATACTGTGAGAAAACAGAAAAATAGATAAATAAATATTATGGGACAATATTACACAAATCAACTAGCGCAATCATTGGAGCATTTGCCTTACAAAAGGTGGAGTAGAAAACGTTTTAATGGTTATTGGTAGGCTATAGGCTGGTAATTAAAATACTAGATTTGAGGCCTTGACGGGGGGGGGGGGGGGGGGCGCGCGGCCGCCATCTTGGTTTAAAGGTGCCAAAAGTCCGTTACCGTACCTTTAGCTGCAAAGTTTTGTGCTTCGAGATAAGGAAATGAAGTCTCTACCACAGTTTTGTCATCTTCTAATGATTATTTTAAAAGATATTCAAAAGTTGAATTCACCCCTAGAGCGCTTATAGAGGGGGTGAAAGTAGTAAGTCTCACACACAAAATCATTTTTTTTTTTTTTTTATTAAAGCATATGTTTTTTGTCAAATCTAAATTCATTATACCCGAATTGATCGATTGCTATACCTGACAACGCCTAGTAGTATTTTATGATGAGTAATAGAACATTGAGTTTGTGTGTGAGACTTACTACTTTCACCCCCTCTATAAGCGCTTTAGGGTTGAATTCAACTTTTAAATATCTTTTAAAAGAATCATTAGAAGATGACAAAACTGTGGTAGAGACTTCATTTCCTTATCTCGAAGCACAAAACTTTGAAGCTAATTAATAAAATTCTTATGATATAAGAAAATATACACTTTTTCACCCCCTGTATCTTTATATCTGTAAGACTTACAGATATATTGTGTATGGAAATATTGTAGACAATTTTATCTTCTTCATACGTTCTATAGACATTTCAGGCATACTGATAACCGTTTAAGCGCCAAGGTTCAAAAACGGACTTTTGGCACCTTTAAACCAAGATGGCGGCCGCGCGGCCCCCCCCCCCCCGTCAAGGCCTCAAATCTAGTATTTTAATTACCAGCCTATAGCCTACCAATAACCATTGAAACATTTTCTACTCCACCTTTTGTAAGGCAATGTATGGAGATGATTCCCCAATGATTCGATTAAACCTAGTATAAGCTCAATAAAGCTTGTGTTGTGGGTACTAGGCGACGATATATATAATAAATATATATAGATAAATACTTAAATACATAGAAAACAATCATAACTCGGGAACAAATATACGTGATAAACACACAAATAAATGCCCTGACCAGGATTCAAACCTGGGACCTCCTGCTTCATAGGCAGGGTCACTACCGACTAGGCCAGGAGGCCGTTAAAAAAATAACAGAGTGATATTAGTCGATAAAATGATACCTGAATTTAGCTAGAAAGAGCTAAAGAAGACAATGTCAGTAACAAAATAATTTGTTGGGTTGAAAATGCAAAACAACTTTTTTACACAAAGCTGGATTTTTCTCCGAAGCTAAACTTTAGCTTTTTAACTGTCCTCAAGTATATTTGAATATTATAACAAAAATACTATAATAAATATTACAAACACATTAAAAATATTATTACATTATTCTCCCCCGCAACGTAAAAATATAAAAGGAGATCGTCAATTCTGGGCCACATGATATAAACCGTGTACTGCAATGTAAAATAAATACCAATTTTATTACTAAAGTAGACAAAATATTTAAAAAAAATTAAACGGGAATTAGAAATACTAAATAAATAAACATTATGTTGATTTTTCCGCGATTAAAATACAGCAAGACAAGTCGTTAACGTCCTTATGACATTGATATAAAGTTTAACTTCACCCTGGCCTGAAACGGGATTGTTTTTTGGTTTGACACTGTCAATGTATACCGTTACATAATCTGCGTTTTGATACTGTTCGGTAGTTTAGAACATTGTAATATTAAAATAGTATCTAAGCCTACGCATACGGAAGTTTAAATTAGAAATCGACTGTATTAAAACGCCTAAAGATTGAAAATGTGTATTTTTGCATTTTTGATCGGAGTTTGAATATTAAAAGTGGGTTTCATAATGGCATAATATCATGCTCCTTCGATAACGAAACGCATCTTTTTTCAATTTTGCAATGTCAGATACTAGTGCTATCGCACTTAACGGTGGTAATCCTTATCCCTTCGCAATAGGTGTTAGGAATGCTCTGTTAATAGTATCAACGATGGTTTGACAGCCGTCTTTGTTTACCGAAATACAGGAACTATATATACGATCAAAATATGACTTTTTATTATTTCATCATGATTCCCGTTTTGTTTTCAAGTCCGCTTTTGTACATTATCTTTAAAAAATGGGTACTTTTTTACGTTAATATATAAATCATAGGTGAGCACGCTTTCAAATATTGTCCTTGTCAGAATCAAGTTTTAAATGCATGATTTTTTCAGTTTTCCCATTAGATTTCGCAATATTTTTACCACCATCCTGATCTAGAAATTATGACGATTCTTTAAAGGTAAGAACCATTCCTAAACGGTCCTAAATAATCTGGGCCAGATCACCTAACAAAAAATTAAAATAATAACATAACAACTTTCCTATAATATACTGATTAAACTTTAAAATAAAATAGATCACCTTCTTCGTTTCAAAAATTATAAATATATGGTTAAGTCCCGTTTGTACAAATATATATTTCCCGATAATATGTTCAGAACCGATAAGCTTAATAGCGTAAAGCCGTCGTAAAGTTTACTTTAGAGTACCAATAAGCGATGACCAATACTACGTTTGAAGAAATGGCACGTGTTTCATATCCCTGAATTCCACCTTATAGGAAACCACAGCCAAATAGCACTAGACCCTACTCATAGTGTTGTGTTCCTACTGGTGAGTAAGGTTGCCAAAGAGCTCAAAGAGGACCCAGTGTGTTGACGATGAGGGACCTTCTTGTTCCTTTAGCCATCAGCACAGTGAATCCTCCTTTTTGTAAAGGGTCGGCAACGCGCATGTGACTCCTTTGGAGTTGCAGGCGTCCATAGGTTACGGTAGCTGCTTACCATCACGCGGGCCGTATGCTTGTTTGACACCGTCGTGGTATAAAATAAAAAAAAAACCTTGTGACTTGCCTTGGGCGATTATCTTCTTTTAAATAAAAGATATGTGTTTCGGAAGAAATAAATCTGAGGCAGAAGTAAACTTTTGATCGGACATAACAAGAACTTGTGTTCATTTCCACCGTCTCTAACTAATCTTATAATCTGTTTATAACAAACAAGGTACAAACTCGAACGCCCGGCGGGACGGTAGCCAAAAATTTACAAAGATTTATTCACAAAGTTCCAAACCATATCAGTTTTGACGTTGATTTACATTCCGCTCCAAGTTAAAAAGGTCCTAACTGTTAAGAACATTGTATTAAGATAAGTCTATTCGTGAGAGAAACGCCTTGTTTTCCAGAAAAGTCTGATAATAACGTTACTAGTGAAGTTAAAACGCTTGGTTAAAATTCTGGTGAAATTTACGATTAAGCTTCAGTCCGGCTTTGATGGAATGTGGTCCTTTTAAACACACACTTATAACCTATGGGTTAATTACTAATATCATACATTAATATATACCTACCTATATCTATACTCATAATATGTTACACTCCTCTTGCGAATTCGTACGCACTAAAGTAGTAATAACTTTCGACCCCCTTAGGGGTTGAATTTCAAAAAATCGCACGCAGTGCCCTGCTAGTAGAAGAGTTTTCGGAAATTTCTAGAAAATTTTACATGACGAAATTGGAACTTTAAGGAACGAAAAATTTCAATTCCCATACAAAAATTTGATAATTTTCGGAAATTGTAACATGTGGAAATTTCATAATTTTCGAATTGTTCCGGTGGCACATCAAAGAAGAAAAAAACCAGTTGACTCCCCAATCTTGTGCCTTACTGCGACCAATTAAGGTACACTATTAATCAATCTTCCTTTGTATGTTAACGTGGGAAAGCTTCCGCCATTGCAGGATGGAATAAGCATGTGTACCTTCGTTGACACAGTTAACTGTACGAAAATGTACCTAATTACAAGGGTATAAAGACTACTATCGTTCAGCTTCGAGTGTTCTGTTAGTTATCTAGGTACTCGGAGAACAGTTTCTGAAATTAGGTTTGTCTTGGCAATACCACGTTTTGATATGCTCATTAATACGAGTAAATACCTGTTTTATGGTTATATCAGTAGTCGTATTTTGGTCACATTTATCGTACATAACGTTACTTTTTAACACTGTTATAGTTTACAACTTCTTTGCTTGAAAATTTCACGTTTTTTACAAAATACGAGTATAATAATTTCATTGGTTATCGTCGTCATTAATAGGTAAGTGACGAGCGCGGCGTCACGTTCTGCGTGCTATTTAGTTAAAAACTTGTAAAAGACGTTACGAGTACCTACACATTACAGTTTTGATATTTGGAGAAAAGTTTAGTATACCACAAACCTGTAGATATATAGGGGTAAATAGTAATTATAAATTATTAAAAATATTTTTATTATATGATGTAACTAAAAATTTACGGTTATCGCAATTTTTCCTATATTTGTGCTATAAGACGTTGCTTTGTACCAAATTTCAAGATTCTGAGTTTCGAAAATTTGCGGCATAAACGGCTATATCTTTTGATTGCGTTGGCTTAGAAGTTTGATTTTTTCGCAGCTCTAAGGGACAGTAGACCTGAGTATTTGATGTAAATTTCAGCTTGATACCTCCACGTGTTCCTGAGCAAAAGGGTCTTGACAGACGGACGGGCAACAAAGTGATCCTATAAGGGTTCCGTTTTTTTCCTTTCGAGGTACGGAACCCTAAAAACCAACTAACTATCTATCTGGTCACGCCATAAGATATATTTTTTCACCTTTTTGGGATAGAGCCATAAAGAGACAAATAAGAGCATAAAATACATAGTATTTAGCAATCCGTTTATTTCTTTAAAAAAAATTCTTCTCTTATATGCGATTTATTTATCATATGCAACGCAGACTGGCAATATTCAATAAAAATATAATTATGGACCAGCCAATCTATTAACTGTCTGTTTTAAGACATCACAAACATTACGACGACGATATAATGGATAAGGTTTAAGAAAAAAAACTAACAAAATTGATGAGCTTCAAATAAAGCTTGCTTAATAACAATATTTACTGCTGTAATTTCCCCAAATACACAGTTTCCTCAATTTGTAGTAAAAATGAGGATCGCGCTTCACGACTGTTTTATATCTTATTCCAACGCTAGAAGGCGCAATTTTCTCTGACAGCATTTCTTGGGAAACATTTTGTTTAACAAGCAATAATTTCTCTTTATTAAAAATAATGTTTGACGTGCCGTAAAAACGTTATTTTTCTCATCTCCATTGAAATATGGTATTTTAAGAACTAATTACTTGTACATACATACTTTAATTGCTAGGTTTTACTAACTAGGGTTTACTTAGCCAAAAATATTCCTTCATTTATCATTTTTATATGTCCTTTCCTACAACATTTTTTACAACTCTTCGAATCGAATAGGATGTTCGGGTTGCCCCGGGCTTTCCTACGCTGTTTATTGTTTAACAGCATATTTGAATCTAATAATCGCTCTTATTTTCTTAGCAATAAAGTCGTGTCGCTCATTTTGAACACCTCACCCGCTTAGCTACTTCTGTTGCTGACTGTACCAGTATTTTGTATTCTTGTGCCATTTTTGAGAAAATCAACACGAGTACAATACATATATACTCGTATTGTGTAACTCAGTATGTATAAACTGCTGGAATGTCATTTGCTGGTTTCATGTTAAATAAATCCTCCACGGCCATCCATTTAAAAATGATCAGCCTGCAAATGCCTCCACTCCTCACCACGACAATTATGCGTTATTCTAGTGTAAATATACACGAGGCTTTACTTTCCCGCGAGTTAGGAACATTTCTGTACATTTTTTTACTAATAATAAAGAAGAAGTTAAATCATGCTTAAGCAAAGTCGATGCTGTCCTTAACTCCAGACCTCTTTGTTTTTATTACACAAAACTATCTAAAAGAACGCTCGTAGTACCAAGCGCAGTTCACGTAAGGTACGTTTAATTTGAATTACACTGGGAATCCGTTTGCCTGCACTCATAGACGGAATTATCTCAGAGAACCAGACTTTAACTATGTCTTATGGTAAAACCTGGAAAGTAAAATTTTGTTCTTTACATATTTTTAAAGATTTTCGATTTCGTAGTTTTATAATATGGCAAACTTATGCTGCGCTAAGAATTATCCACGTAGTAGTATAGTAATAGAAGTAACCTAACCTACCTGTTTAATTTATAAGACTGACAATACTTATATTTGCACTTCAACACTAATTATTTACTTATGTTAATTTTAATAATTTAATAAATACTAGTGTGTAAGCGATTTGGTGATCTGTAAACTGTTATGATTGCATGTGTTTTAATAAATAAATAAATAATCATATTAGTCTATTTAATACCGTCCGAGAAAGGACGATAAACTAATAATAATTTTATTTTTCTCTTTGTATACAGACTACATTTTTGTGAATGGAACTAACGATAACAAAGAGAACGCCATATGTACATATCATATAATATAACTGACAACAATCGTTTTATTTCTAGTATTCGCAAACGAATTCATAAATTTTTAAAAACTTGTTTTAGAATTCAAATCTAAACCAATTTTATAAACAAATGCTATATATATCCTGCAATCCTATAAACTAAATTAAGGAAAAAATAGGATACAAAACTAAATATACATAAAGAGGTCGGAAAGGGTGAGCTATTTTACCTAACAACTCATCTAAATATTATTGTTGAGCTGTTGCCATTATAACCGTAATATTACGTTCTTAAGATATTTTAACGTTGTATTTCTAATAATAACGTTTAACATTAATATTTAGGCACCTGGCTAGGTAAAAACTCTCACCCTTTCCGACCTATTTACATACACGTGTTTTGTCACTCTCCCAACTGAAAAGTATTCAAAATTAAAAAAATATTGCCGGGTAGGGAGGTGAAATAGTCCACTTACCACGTTTTAACTCAACGCCTTGCATAACGTCTTTCTCATTACCCTGCCCGTGTTTCCCGTGTTCCCCTTTTCTCAGTACAAATTGAAACTGCGGCATCCGACGACGAAACCTGATTATGATGTATCTAGGACACAGCGAAGAGCAAAATTTGTCACCTGATTTTTAGAGATCACAGATTACTTTATCATCATATGAAGCAAAATACGACTTGCACTCATCGACCATCCTGATTTTACTGATAAGACCGCGAGCGTTCAGTTGAACTGTGTCCCCAATTTCCCATTCATGTATTTAAATATATATTTGATAAACATCCATACTAATATTATAAATGGGAAAGTGTATGTGTGTGTTTGTTTGTCAGTCTTTCACGGCAAAACGGGGCGACGAATTGACGTGATTTTTTCAGTGGAGATAGTTGAAGGGATGGAGAGTGACATAGGCTACTTTTTGTCTCTTTCTGACCCCCCACCTACCTAAAATGGGAGGTGGAAGTTTGTATGGTTTGTTACCCCGAATTTAACGCGAGCGAAGCCGCGGGCAAAAGCTAGTAAATAATAAATAGATAAGCAAATTACATTTATTTACCTTGACATTCCATCTTTCTCCTTGTTATGGTACATTGAAGTACCATAATATCGAGAATCACAATCAACTTATTCAATGTGATGAATGTATGCTACGTATATGGAGGTCAAGTTATATAAGTCACTTAATCGCGATAAAATCCATAGGTTTTGTGAATGTAACTGGAATTGTCATGCCATAATTTCAGTGTCATTTTGTTCGTGTGTTTTTAGCACTTTTAAACTTTGAAAGTTGCATCCTTAAGGAGTCCGGGCTCCTTCTGACAACATAATTCCACTTCCAATACAGAGAGGAAATTATTTAGATTAAGGTTTCTCAAACAACGATGAATGAATGTTTAATGAATTTATATGCTATGAAATTAAGCGCTGTTTTAAATCCATGGTTTTAAAGGCAACGAGTAGCGAGAAAAAGTTGACACGCTAATGATTTGTACTAGCTGTTCTCGCGGCATCGCCGTGCGTTTTGTAGGAAAAACGACCCTTAATGTTGCTCTGGGGTAATTATAAACGTTACAATACAATATTTCATGAAATTCTGTGCAATACTTTATTTTCGCGTAGTTCAGAATTCTCCTTACTAAGGAGTTCAGAATTCTCCTTACTGTCTTATCTTCTGTACATACACATACAACACACGCCAATCTGCTACCATTCACTACCACTACCTGGCTGGTGTCCTCACATGCCCTCAGTGTGCACGGGGGTTCATCTCGAAGATCGGCTACGTCAGCCATCTTCGGGCGCACGAGCGCCGAACAAATAACTAGGAGTTGAAGTGGTCGCCATGGTCGAAATCGGCCGGAAGGATCATCACATACACATAATAAACTCGTAAGGACTCAGTACTTAATTTTCGCGTAGTTCAGAATTCTCCTCAGAATACGCGAAAATTAAGTACTGAGTCCTTACGAGTTTATTATGTGTATGTCCTTCTGGACATCTTCTGATAAGACAGTTGCGGGATCTACGCGTCGTAATCTACGAGCAAGAATCTTAGGAGTTATTAGGTTGTGAAGTATGTGACGGGCGGTCGTTCAACTTTTTTCATTTCATTGGAAGTGTGATGACAGTGACGTAATCATGTTTGGCGGAGCGTATACTCCAAGTATTTGGATTATTAATATAGGCATCAATTTAGTATAGTTGTGTCAGCTACAAAGTCTTACAACACAATTATAAGTACAAAGTACGCACATTGCTGAGTGACAGGGCAGTATTTGTCCTCTATCTTGGCAAAACGGAGAATATTGTGTAAAACGTGTATATCTTATATAACCGCATACGCTAAGGGGTCGTCCAGAAATCATGTGATCGTTTAAGGGGGTGTTCGTCAAGGTTGTGTATTGGCACCTACTCTCTTTGGAATATTCTTTTCTGTGCTCTTGAAGGTTGCTTTTGGAGACGATCTACAAGGCATTCACTCAAGATCCGATGGTCAGTTGTACAATCTTGCGAGGCTTAAGTCCAAACGTCACAGGAAGGACTTATTTGTGGACAGCCTTCTCTTTGCTGACGATGCCGCTTTCGTCGCTCATAGTCAAACTCAGCTGCAAACTATCATGGACAATTTTACAAGGGCATGCGACTTCTTTTCCATGTCCATTAATGCCAAGAAAACCGTCATACTTGCGCAAGGATGTTCAGATCAGCTAAAGATCCTGCTAAACGGCGCACCACTCGAGGTGGTCAGCAAGTTTTGTTACCTTGGTTCGCTTGTGTCGAGCAATCTCTCGCTTGACGCGGAGATCGACTCCCGCATCGGCAGAGCGGCCACTACGTTCGGGAGGCTCCGTGCAAGAGCTTGGGACAACAAACATCTTACGGTAAAAACAAAAATGCTTATTTACCAAGCGTGTGTCCTAAGCACACTTTTGTACGGAGCGGAATCCTGGACAACCTACGCAAAACAAGAACGCCGGCTGAACACTTTTCATATGCGCTGTCTGCGGAGCATACTGGGCATCACATGGAAGGATCGCGTGACAAATGAGTCTGTTCTAAGCGAGGCGCAGCTCCCTAGTATCACAGCCTTACTAAAAAAGAGACGACTGAGGTGGCTTGGGCATGTACATATATCGAATGGAACCGACTCGTTTGCCACGTCAAATCCTGCTAGGAGAGGTTGTAGACGCAAAAAGACCGGTCGGGCGACCAGTGCTGCGCTTTAAAGATTGCATCAAGCGCGACATGGTAGCCTTTAATATTTCATGCAACCGGTGGCAGAAACTGGCCGAAGACCGATCCATGTGGCGTCATATTATCCACGATGGTCAATCCAAGCACGACGATGCCTGTTGTGCGACGATGTTTGTGTGGAGAGGATCCCTCGTCCACACACGCGGCACGTGTATGCTCTGACTGTAAAGCCCTATGCACGTGTATGCTCCCCCAAATGGCCGGGGGTTGGAGGCCTGCTCGTGGCGCCTCATGCGTTTCTCTTTTAAAGAAGTAAAGCATGACGATGCCTGGTTTACTTCTTTAAAAGAGAAACGCATGAGGCGCCACGAGCAGGCCTCCAACCCCCGGCCATTTGGGGGAGCATACACGTGCATAGGGCTTTACAGTCAGAGCATACACGTGCCGCGTATGTGGACGAGGGATCCTCTCTCGCATAGGGCTTTACAGTCACGAACGCAAGTATCGTTACCAAGATGCTGTTTAAAACATCTGACATAGATGAAAAGGCCTATATATATTAAGGGGGTGCATCCCAACTAGCAAAATTTTCTCTTACAAATGTCCTAAGACCAAATTTTCTTTACTCTTACTGTACACTTTCAAACCTCTTTAAGTGTGGAATTGGGCGCACTTTATAAGAGCCTTTCTGATTATAGTTGTTGTATAATGGTCTTATTAAGTGTGTTTTTAATCCTAAGATCATCTTACTAATGCTGTTGTAAGAACAAATAGACTTACAAATATCTTACAGTGGCATGCTGTAAGGTAAAAGAGTCTTTGAGTACTCTTACTAATGCCGTTCTAAGCGTGATTCCCCTTATATTCCTTCTGTGATCTCATTGTAAGAGTTTTAGCACAACCAGTCGATGAAACCATTGCTCGGACAAAGTGATATTATATTAAAAAATATAAATTAAATACCCAGGTTAGTCTATATTTTTATATGTACTCTTACTAATGCTAACTGTTATTTCTCTGACATGCAAATTATCTTGGTATTATATTGATGAACAACTTGCAAAGTACATTTCCTCGATAATTTTGTAATATTATTAATAATATTTTCACGGGCCCTTCTAAAATGTCTCTAAAATATTAATTATTTGTTAAATTATTTGTGAAATTGAAATGTGTTTCAATAAATGACATTATAAAAACACTTAAAAGTACAATTACTCTTTTTTAAGATGCATGTAAGGCTGATATTTCTTATTTAACACTCGTTAAGTCAATTTTAAGCCTTTCGATCTTGATAAACACTTATCTAAGGCTATCTACCTGTGGCCATTTTATGAAATGATCTCGGCTAAATAAATTTAGGTTATATCAGCTATGCGATACTCTTAATAAAGAATGCCAAAGGCTCTTGTAAGGTATATTGATCTTATAAATGACTTATAACATGCTCCTAATCTTACATGTGGCTTAGACAAGACCAAATACACTTTAAATTAGTTGGTTTCAAAGGAGTTGTATACAAGGCTTTAGTAAGAGCAAGAAGTCTGATAAAACACTTATTGCAGACTCAACTAAGAAAAAACTGACTTCTAAGGTGCTTTACTAAGTGTAAATAATGATCAAGACCAATTAGTCTTATGAAATGCACTAGTAAAACCTATGTTCTGATAAATATTTTATAATAGTTTCTTATAGATGTCTACAAGAGTAGTTAATAAGTTAAAATTTTCTCAAGACTAATTAGTCTTATAAAATGCACTTATAAAACCTTGTTCTGATAAATGTTTTAAAAGAATTTCTTATATACGTCTACCAGATTACGTAATAAGTTTAAATATTCTCAAGACCAATTAGGCTTATAAAATGCACTTGTAAATCCATTGTTCTGATAAATACTTTATATAAATTTCTTACACGCCTACAAGAGTACTTAACAAGTTTAAATGTTCTCAAGACCAATAACTCCTATCAAATGCCTTTGTAAGATGTACCATCTTAGTCAGGATATATATAAACCTTTAAAATGTTTACTTCTTATAAAGGCATGTTTATACAGCGATTTTGCTAGTATGGAAAGAAAAATATCACGAATGACCACGATCTGGGGGTCAGAAAAGATATCACGTGTAATTTTTTTTCACACCGAGAAAGCTGTGAAATTCACACATTTTACTCAAAAATTACTAAATACACTGCTCTATTTTTATCCGCTAGATTTTTACGATGCCTGTTTTTCAGAGATAGCATCTTGAACATGTATGCAATACAGTAGAAACGACATTAGACTTTCTGAGCGTCTAAGGGTACTTGCATCATAATTATCACGTGATCTTTGAATTGAATTTTTTTCCTTGTCTGCAACTCTAATTGTATCTCATACGCGTTGCTGACCCTTTAATATAAAACCTTCACTGTGTTGACGGCTAAAGAGACAAGAGGGTCCCTCGTCGTCAACAATCTGCTTCCTCTATGAGCTCTCTGGCAACCTTACTCACCGGTAGGAACGCAACACTTGAGTAGGGTCTGGTCTGAGTGCTATTTCGTGCTTCGAGATAAAAAAATATGTCAATATTTAAATTTGTCTTAAATCATATTAAACGTATCGCTTACAATAATCTGAAGATATTAACTTCAGATTTCTGTAGCTACTCTTCTAGGTTACAAAATAAACAGATACGTAGCTTATCAACAAGTTCAGTTGATAGTGTTGATACTAAGATGTTAACGCCAGACCTCTTCAAAACTCAATCCGTCCACAATCGAACCTAATACTATTTCAATAGGATAAACTGGCTTCAGTTTCAGATTATCCCTCGAGTATATCGAATGTCTCACTTTCTAGGTTTGTTAAGTAAATTGTGGATTGAAACGCTTAGTCTGTGTCAAAGGTTTATAGAGTTGCTTGCTTGGGTTAGACCATAGATTAAATTTAAAACTATATGAGATATATCATATTTTAAAGACAGACTAGTAAAAATATTTTAATATTTATTCGTATTTTAGTATAGTTCTTAAACAAAATTCGTACGGTACTTAATGTAAAAAGACAAACACGCCTTTTCTGGTTGTGTATGATATCATAATCACGATTTTTAGTCCTGGCATATTTTGGACGCGTAGAAAACTTGATCTGTGCATGTTGTTATATGTTAATCCTGATAGGAATTTAAGATTACATTCGTAACTTTTTAAACTTTTTACCTAACACATATGCATGTTCACTTTTTATTTTCATTTAAATACCTACTAACAATAGACATAAGTCACATATTTATTGTAAACAATTGCTTTATTGTTAAGTACCTAATGTGATTGAGCGCGACGCGCCAACAAACTGGTCACTCCAGTTTGGCGCAATACTGTAACTCCTGAAACCTTTAATTGTTTTACATTAGTCAATAATTAAAAACAAAATAAAAGATTTATGATTCCATCATTTGATTGGTTTTCTGTTTCATGAGAAGCACCGCTAATATTATTTCTGCTTGGCCCTAAAGTTAACTGGTAGAAAATTCCTTATGGCATTAAGTTCGCCTTTTGTATAATACGTTTTGTTTTTGTACAATAACAATAACGAATGAATAAAGAAATAATACGTAAACGGCGAATTCACTCGAAAACTATCTACGACTAAACTAGTCTAATTAAGGGAATCTTCCTATAAATTCTCTCAACTGTCAGAGACATGATAAGTCAACCAAGTAAAGCCTAGTCGTTAATTAATGTAATCGTCAGTCATTAACGGATGATCAGCTACATGTAATCAAAATATACCAGCGTAGAATCTGCTTCTGTAATATGTCTATGACTAGCTCTTGAGTTAATGCAGGTAGACGTGAGTGTTGCAAATTGCAGTTAAACAAGTGACAATCATGCTTCACTGCAAAATTTAAACAGTTACGTTGACGCGTTAACTAGATTTTGGTTGATGAAATAGGATTTTGCATTTTTTTGTATTTAAATTACGATGGTTGCTTTTGATGTTGATTAAGCACCACATGAAATAGCTACTATAAAAACAGGCCATGTGCGTGTCGGACCACGTATAGGAGGGTTCCGTACCTTCAATGGAATAAGAACCAAACTAATACCAAAAGGTCGTATCTGATGCCTATGGAAGATGTTTTTTGGAGATAACTCAAAAATGGCTGAACCGATAATGTTTAAAACAATTTTCGTAGAAATTATATGATAAGGTGCATCTCTTCAAATTTTTTCATATTTTTTGGACTTACGGTTCAAAAGTTACAGGCAGGGGCACACAATTTTTCTGACCTTCTAAGCGATTATTTCAGAAAATATTCACTTAGTCACAAAATGGTCAAATAAACCTCAATGTTATTTTTAAAGACCGATTGATGTATCACATGTTGATATTTAATTTAAAATTTTTTTTGTAAAATTTAGTTACATGTATGGAGTGCCCCCCCCCCTAAAATATTTTTTTTTTTTTCAAATTTAACTACATAACTAAGTAGCGGCCTATAAAATACACCTTATATGTAAATTTTATTTAGATACGTCGTATAGTTTCCGAGTAAAATGGCTGTGACATACGGACGGACAGACAGACAGACGTGACGAATCCATAAGGGTTCCGTTTTTTGCCATTTGGCTAGGGAACCCTAAACAACATTATAAGTATTATCTATTCAGTGTGATAGGTCACGCATTCGGTTGAGGCATTATGGTTGGTTTGTAGGTGGAAATAAGAAGATTGAGCTGAGAACCAGAGAGAGCTATTAGGGATGGTTAGGACGAGTAGGACGCGGAACGGAACACTGTGAACCATCTTTAAATCGTTCCAATATTACTCTTTTCAACCGACTTCAAGATTTCAAAGGTGGAGGTTCATAATTCGTCGGGATCATTGTTTTTGCTTGTTTTTTAGGGTTCCGTAGTCAACTAGGAACCTTTATAGTTTCGCCATGTCTGCCCGTCCGTCCGTCCGTCCGCGGATAATCTCAGTGACCGTTAGCACTAGAAAGGTGAAATTTGGTACTAATATGTATATCAATCACGCCGACAAAGTGGTAAAATAAAAAGTGGAAAAAATGTTTTATTAGGGTACCTCCCCTATACGTAAAGTGGGGAGTGATTTTTTTTTTTCAACCCTAGCGTGTGTTATATTGTTGGATAGGTATTTAAAAATGAATAGGGGTTTACTAAAATCATTTTTTGATAATGTAAATATTTTCGGAAATAATCGCTCAAGAAGTAAAAAAAATGTGCCCCCCCTCTAACTTTTGAACCATAAGTTTTAAAAATATGAAAAAAATCTCAAAAGTAGAACTTTATAAAAAGTTTCTAGGAAAATTATTTTGAACTTGATAAGTTGAATAGTTTTTGAAAAAAATTACAAAATAATTTCTGAACTAAGTTTGTAATTTAACCGTATAAGCAGGTGTTTATTGTACCTACCTGTAATTTCTACAAAATCACAATGAAATGACGTGCTTTCAAATAAAGTAAAAAAAAACTGTGAAAATCGGTTCACGCAATAAAGAATTATCCCATAAAAATTTATTTTATTTATTTATTTCCAAACACATTACAACAGCATTACAGTATACACCAATACGCCGAGTAAGATTTACAAAACATCAATACGGTACAGACAACAAAAGAAATACATAGTTATAAGTAGGTAGTGGACGGCCTGTCATCCATCTCCTCGCAAAACCTCAGACATTCATAGCACACAGCTGCCCATCGCCACGCAAACAGATCACACTCAGAAGCTGATGTCAGAAGCGCGTTCAGCAGTGACAACGCGCGAGGAACTGGTGAGTTCCGGTGCGAAACCGTACGCGTAATCGGCAAAATCATCTTCCATACTTTAAGCTCGCGCGCAATAGTTTACTTAATTTGCCGATAGATGTCGCTGTACGTGGAACGCTCATATCATATCCTACATGGCGGTGTTATTTTAACTCTTAAGTGGGGTCACTTACTGTGACGGACGGAAAACTACGGAACCCTACACTGAGCGTGGCCCGACACGCTCTTGGCCGGTTTTTTTATGTATGTTCATCGATTATTCGAAGACGTTGGAACCGATTTGGAAAATTATATTTTGTTTGAAAGAGTATCTTTTACAGTTGGTTCCATTGTCATCAGCTCACGATCTGATGACGGAATCCTGGAGAAATCGAGGAAACTAAAAATATTATAGGTACACCTATAGTGATTTGGGTATTCTTTACAGTAGCTCGGGCATTTGCTTTTTGATAAGTGGAGACTAAGTGAACTCGGATTCTTTTTTATTTAAAACTAGCGACTCGCCCCGGCTTCGCACGGGATAAAAAAATGATTATTGTGGGTTATCCCTAAGAGATATCGCGGACTTTTTTGTAGACCTTTTTAAGATGTATAATACTCGTACTGTGGTAAATTATTTTGATCTATCTCTTAGGACTCAGCCAGCGTTTGCAATGTAAGCGCAAAAAATAGGTTTATTTACGACATCACATTAGAAACCTCTAAAATCATCAGTGTTTCTCTACTATATTATGTATAAATAATACATATAATCTATCTTTTTAAAAAACTGCATCAAAATCCGTTACTTAGTTTTAAAGATCTAAGCATACATAGGGACAAACAGCGGAAAGCGACTTTGTTTTATACTATGTGAAGGGTACATTCACCGGCAATAGTATCTCCGTACATGAAGACCGCAAAAATGTATGACACGCTCTTATTTGTAGGGCCATAAGAGTGTATCACATATTTTTGTGGCCTTCGTGTAGGAAGATACTATTGCCGGTTAGAAATTAGAAATTAGATTTTTATATCAAAATGTAGCGCTTGCAATGAAGTATTAGTAACAACTTCTGTTACAGATGTAAATTTTAACGTATATCCACTTCTTAGCTCATAAAAACCATCTAGTTACGAAAATAGTATGGTTAATTGAATCGTTCCAAATATTAAAAGCGCTATAACTCAAAATGTTGTCAATGTGAGTAGACATGTTATTTCCGTGTACCCTTCATGTAGTGATTATTTAAGTCACAGCCAGCGCGCAACCAGTCACCCATATTATCTAAGTAAACACCTATCTCGCAAACGAACTTCCAAACAATCAAAGTATGTACATTTATGCGAAACAAACAAAGGCGTCGCCAGTCCGTATTCATTAAACTTTTTTCTCCAAAAGTTTTCCAATTAAATAAACCTGAGTGTACTTTGCGAGTGTTGCTTGTCTACTCACGGGCAATAAAAATGGGTAATTTCGTAGTGATTTCATAGTTATTTTTGTGTCAATTTTTGACTGTCTTGTTACATTAGTAATAAGTATTATAATCTTTTGCATAAATTAGTATTAAGTATTGTGTGTGATTACGTTAATTTACATAAGTATTTATTTTTATAAGTTTGTTAACCTTCGCCCATAATTTCGTCCCATTGGTAGTAGGTACTTAGTCAAAAACTTCCAACGCCCTTTGAATTTCAAAAAAACTTATTATTGGAGTTAAACGATATTTGAAACTTATTTTGTTTAAATTTTTAAGGCTGTATCTTATTAGGCTTAGTATTATCTAACAGTGTCTAGGTGTAACAAGGTGTAACAATAGTAGTTTATGTAACTGTTACGTAATAAGGGTACTTAAAACATGAGTGTGGTTTTATGAAACGAGCCGCAGGTGAGTTTCATAATAAGATCACACGAGTGTTTTAAGGCCTAATTGCAGGCAGTTGCATACACTGCTTTATCTACACTCATATTATTTATCCAAAATGCCGTATTCGGAAACCATAGAATGGCCGCCATTGCACCGCCATGGCCAACTCGATTGTGCCGGCGGTCGCGCGGGCGCGTGTCGGGCTGTCGGCGGATGCGCGGGAGGGTGCAGGTGTACATTATGTTATCAAAACTCATAGCACATCAATAATTGAACATGAAAAGTTAAAATTACGTTACTGCCACGGATAAAAAGCTTATCATAGTAAAATCGATCGTGGCAATGCTAGCCATTGCCTACCGTTTTCGAACACGTTTTAGAGAACTTACAATATGAGTGTGGATAAAAATACTTGTGATCCCCGTTTAAGGTCATAATTGGTATCGTATTCTAATTATTAAAATCTAAAAAAAACTATTTCACACGAAAAATGGTTTCCACACAAAGTGATATTTTTTTCGCGTCTTCAAAGTTATTCTCCTAATTTTTCTTAGTCGCAATATGATACCGATTATACCTTAATCTTCCATTTATAACAATATTTCATTATTTGTGATTTTAGGTACAGCCCAAGTAGCACGACACTGCTTCATAGGATGTCACAAAAGGTTCACATCGGTAACTTTAGCATTAATGAAGAGTTATTAGAGTACACCCCAACTACATGTGTTAGAGTCAAATAGAACACTAATCCATGATCCCGACCGGAGCTGCATATTTGTATTACTGTTGTAGACAATTAATCTACTAACGTAGTTAAATGAGATCCTGAAAACCACGTTTAGCAGCGCCTCGTAGTTTTAAGATTATAATTTTAAATACGGTGCCCGCGAGGGAACGGAAAGACTTTAATAAACAATAAAGAAAATTATATTGTGTAGAAGTAAACCTTTTATTGCTCGTCAGTGTAGTTCCAAAAATGTTTCGCCGTTTCATTAGGCGGATTTGTTTCTAAATCTTTAGTCGTTTTTAATTGGAATTGTTTGCTCGATTTATTAAAAAAAGCTATCTTTATCTTCGAATTATTGAAGTTTCATCGAGTTGTGTTTGAATTTTTAACGTTTATCTTTTTTGTGAGTTGAAATTTACTAGTATAAAAGTCTCAGAAACATTTTTTGAGTAAGATGCTGTTAGAACGGTTAGCAAAAGATGTCAAGCGTAATACAAGATGCAAAAAATCTTGTTTTAAGAAATCAATAGGACTCGAGAACGCTACGGTAATATCAAAGAAAGGTACGTAATCTTAAGTATTAATTTTAACTCAAAATTCAAAATGATTTATTTTTAGTCAATGGAATATCTGGCGGATCCCACACAAGGCTAGGCCTATATCTTGTGACCCTGGAGTGCTATAAATGTGACACAACATATATGGTTACATTAGGTGAGATGATACGTGAGGAAAAGATAATTATATGTATAGCAGTTAGATGCAATTATGAAATCAGTTAAAGGAGAGACGATGGTGGTTGATTAGTAACAAATTAAGACGAGAAAAAATCGCGAAAAATGGTCATATTTGAGTAGACCAAATATGTATCTAATAAAGATGTGTTGTGTAGATCTTCCATCTTATCTATATTGTATTTGTACGCACAAATTATGAGTTTTCACAACTATTTGTTAACTTGTCCTTGGTAAAAGGAACTGCCATCCCAGCCAGGCTCACAGCACTTCAACAAAAACGGTTGTACATTTTTAATAAAGACATCATAAATCTCTCACAAAGACGTATACTAAGCCACAGAGCGATAATTTCAAGTCCATTCCCAGTTCTCATGCTAACCCCTCAGCATTAATTTTTTACTCAAAGAATAAAAAGCAATAGGAAAGATTTATAGTGGATTTAAATCATGAAGAGACGTCAGAGTATGCATAACTACGTTATTTAGTGGAGAATTGCGTTTATGCAATAAGTAACTTGCGTGGCTTTATAAGATAGCATAAAATGTGTTCACGTTTTTATGTGTCTAATTTGCCTATCATGGCAAAATAATAAAACTGCCACAATAGATTATAGCTGATCGATGCAGCACATCAAAAGACCAAAAATAACATAGGATAATAAATGTGAATTAAGGTATTTTTTCTATCCTTAGTCATATTATGTGAGGTGTTTAGGTGGAAAACACTGAATAACTTTTACTGTGAGACCAACTTCGAATTGGAATTGTTCATATTTGTTTACCCCCCATTTTGATGGAGAATTGCGTTTATGCAATAAGTAACTTGCGCGGCTTTTTAAGATAGCATTAAATGTGTTCAAGTTTTTATGTGTCTAATTTGCCTATCATGGCATAATAATAAAACTGCCACAATAGATTATGGCTGAGCAATGCAGCACATCAAAAGCCCAAAAATAACATAGGATAATAAATGTGAATTAAGGTATTTTTTCTATCCTTAGTCATATTATGTGAGGTGTTTAGGTGGAAAACACTGAATAACTTTTACTGTGGGACCAACTTCGAATTGGAATTGTTCATATTTGTTTACCCCCCATTTTGATAATTTATTCTGAAACTATAGGCCTTTTTGAAATATCGATTTGATTTCTTTAGCTTTAAACAGCTTAGTTATTTTATTATAATTAAAGGAGATCGTCAATTCTGGGCCCCCCGATATAAAACGTATACAGTTTGTACTTCAATGTAAAATAAATATTCATTTTATTACTAAAGTAGACAAAATATTACAAAAAATTGAAACCGGAATTAGAAATACTAAATAAATAAACATTATGTTGATCTTTCCGCGATTAAAATACAGCAAGACAAGTCGTTAACGTCCTTATGGCATTGACATAAAGTTTAACTTCACCTGGACTGAAACGGGTTTGTTTTTTGGTTTGACACTGTCAATGTCCACCGTTACATAATCTGCGTTTTGATACGGTTCGGTAAGTTAGAACATTGTAATATTAAAATAATATCTAAGCCTACGAATACGGAAGTTTAAATTAGAAATCGACTGTATTAAAACACCTAAAGATTGAAAATGCGTATTTTTGCATTTTTGATCGGAGTTTGAATATTAAAAGTGGGTTTCATAATGGCATCTTATCATGCTCCTTCGATAACGAAACGCATCTTTTTTTCAATTTCGCAATGTCAGATACTAGGGGTATCGCACTTAACGGTGGTAAACCTTATCCCTTCGCAATAGGTGTTAGGAATGTTCAGTTAATAGTATCAACGATGGTTTGACAGCCGTCTTTGTTTACCGAAATACAGGAACTATAAATACGATCAAAATATGACTTTTTATAATTTCATTATGATTCCCGTTTTGTTTTTAAGTCCGCTTTTGTAAATTTTCTTTAAAAACCGGTACCTTTTTTACAATCCATACTAATATTATAAATGGGAAAGTGTATGTGTTTGTTTGTTTGTTTGTTTGTTTGTCCGTCTTTCACGGCAAAACAAGGCGACGAATTGACGTGATTTTTTAAGTGGAGATAGTTGAAGGGATGAAGAGTGACATAGGCTACTTTTTGTCTCTTTCTAACCCCCCATTTCCCTAAAATGGGGGGTGGAAGTTTGTATGGTTTGTTACCCCGAATGCAACGCGAGCGAAGCCGTGGGCAAAAGCTAGTAATATATAAATCATAGGCATGCACGCTTTCAAATATTGTCCTTGTCAGATTCAAGTTTTTAATGCATGATTTTTCAATTTTCCCATTAAATTTCGCAATTTTTTTACCACCATCCTGATCTAGAAATTATGACGATTGTTTAAAGGTAAGAATTATTCATAAACGGTCCTAAATAATCTGCGCCAGATCACTTAACAAAAATTGACGATCTCCTTTAAAAAATTAGACGTGTTGAGACAGTTACTAGTTGAATAGCATTGACGAACGAAGTCTAGCTATTCAACTAGTAACTGTCTCAACACGTCTAATTTTTTAAAGGAGATCGTCAATTTTTGTTAAGTGATCTGGCGCAGATTATTTAGGACCGTTTATGAATAATTCTTACCTTTAAACAATCGTCATAATTTCTAGATCAGGATGGTGGTAAAAAAATTGCGAAATTTAATGGGAAAATTGAAAAATCATGCATTAAAAACTTGAATCTGACAAGGACAATATTTGAAAGCGTGCATGCCTATGATTTATATATTACTAGCTTTTGCCCACGGCTTCGCTCGCGTTGCATTCGGGGTAACAAACCATACAAACTTCCACCCCCCATTTTAGGGAAATGGGGGGTTAGAAAGAGACAAAAAGTAGCCTATGTCACTCTTCATCCCTTCAACTATCTCCACTTAAAAAATCACGTCAATTCGTCGCCTTGTTTTGCCGTGAAAGACGGACAAACAAACAAACAAACAAACAAACAAACACATACACTTTCCCATTTATAATATTAGTATGGATTGTAAAAAAGGTACCGGTTTTTAAAGAAAATTTACAAAAGCGGACTTAAAAACAAAACGGGAATCATAATGAAATTATAAAAAGTCATATTTTGATCGTATTTATAGTTCCTGTATTTCGGTAAACAAAGACGGCTGTCAAACCATCGTTGATACTATTAACTGAACATTCCTAACACCTATTGCGAAGGGATAAGGTTTACCACCGTTAAGTGCGATACCCCTAGTATCTGACATTGCGAAATTGAAAAAAAGATGCGTTTCGTTATCGAAGGAGCATGATAAGATGCCATTATGAAACCCACTTTTAATATTCAAACTCCGATCAAAAATGCAAAAATACGCATTTTCAATCTTTAGGTGTTTTAATACAGTCGATTTCTAATTTAAACTTCCGTATTCGTAGGCTTAGATATTATTTTAATATTACAATGTTCTAACTTACCGAACCGTATCAAAACGCAGATTATGTAACGGTGGACATTGACAGTGTCAAACCAAAAAACAAACCCGTTTCAGTCCAGGTGAAGTTAAACTTTATGTCAATGCCATAAGGACGTTAACGACTTGTCTTGCTGTATTTTAATCGCGGAAAGATCAACATAATGTTTATTTATTTAGTATTTCTAATTCCGGTTTCAATTTTTTGTAATATTTTGTCTACTTTAGTAATAAAATGAATATTTATTTTACATTGAAGTACAAACTGTATACGTTTTATATCGGGGGGCCCAGAATTGACGATCTCCTTTAATTATAATAAAATAACTAAGCTGTTTAAAGCTAAAGAAATCAAATCGATATTTCAAAAAGGCCTATAGTTTCAGAATAAATTATCAAAATGGGGGGTAAACAAATATGAACAATTCCAATTCGAAGTTGGTCCCACAGTAAAAGTTATTCAGTGTTTTCCACCTAAACACCTCACATAATATGACTAAGGATAGAAAAAATACCTTAATTCACATTTATTATCCTATGTTATTTTTGGGCTTTTGATGTGCTGCATTGCTCAGCCATAATCTATTGTGGCAGTTTTATTATTATGCCATGATAGGCAAATTAGACACATAAAAACTTGAACACATTTAATGCTATCTTAAAAAGCCGCGCAAGTTACTTATTGCATAAACGCAATTCTCCATCAAAATGGGGGGTAAACAAATATGAACAATTCCAATTCGAAGTTGGTCTCACAGTAAAAGTTATTCAGTGTTTTCCACCTAAACACCTCACATAATATGACTAAGGATAGAAAAAATACCTTAATTCACATTTATTATCCTATGTTATTTTTGGTCTTTTGATGTGCTGCATCGATCAGCTATAATCTATTGTGGCAGTTTTATTATTTTGCCATGATAGGCAAATTAGACACATAAAAACGTGAACACATTTTATGCTATCTTATAAAGCCACGCAAGTTACTTATTGCATAAACGCAATTCTCCACTAAATAACGTAGTTATGCATACTCTGACGTCTCTTCATGATTTAAATCCACTATAAATCTTTCCTATTGCTTTTTATTCTTTGAGTAAAAAATTAATGCTGAGGGGTTAGCATGAGAACTGGGAATGGACTTGAAATTATCGCTCTGTGGCTTAGTATACGTCTTTGTGAGAGATTTATGATGTCTTTATTAAAAATGTACAACCGTTTTTGTTGAAGTGCTGTGAGCCTGGCTGGGATGGCAGTTCCTTTTACCAAGGACAAGTTAACAAATAGTTGTGAAAACTCATAATTTGTGCGTACAAATACAATATAGATAAGATGGAAGATCTACACAACACATCTTTATTAGATACATATTTGGTCTACTCAAATATGACCATTTTTCGCGATTTTTTCTCGTCTTAATTTGTTACTAATCAACCACCATCGTCTCTCCTTTAACTGATTTCATAATTGCATCTAACTGCTATACATATAATTATCTTTTCCTCACGTATCATCTCACCTAATGTAACCATATATGTTGTGTCACATTTATAGCACTCCAGGGTCACAAGATATAGGCCTAGCCTTGTGTGGGATCCGCCAGATATTCCATTGACTAAAAATAAATCATTTTGAATTTTGAGTTAAAATTAATACTTAAGATTACGTACCTTTCTTTAATATTACCGCAGCGTTCTCGAGTCCTATTGATTTATTAAAACAAGATTTTTTGCATCTTGTATTACGCTTGACATCTTTTGCTAACCGTTCTAACAGCATCTTACTCAAAAAATGTTTCTGAGACTTTTATACTAGTAAATTTCAACTCACAAAAAAGATAAACGTTAAAAATTCAAACACAACTCGATGAAACTTCAATAATTCGAAGATAAAGATAGCTTTTTTTAATAAATCGAGCAAACAATTCCAATTAAAAACGACTAAAGATTTAGAAACAAATCCGCCTAATGAAACGGCGAAACATTTTTGGAACTACACTGACGAGCAATAAAAGGTTTACTTCTACACAATATAATTTTCTTTATTGTTTATTAAAGTCTTTCCGTTCCCTCGCGGGCACCGTATTTAAAATTATAATCTTAAAACTACGAGGCGCTGCTAAACGTGGTTTTCAGGATCTCATTTAACTACGTTAGTAGATTAATTGTCTACAACAGTAATACAAATATGCAGCTCCGGTCGGGATCATGGATTAGTGTTCTATTTGACTCTAACACATGTAGTTGGGGTGTAATCTAATAACTCTTCATTAATGCTAAAGTTACCGATGTGAACCTTTTGTGACATCCTATGAAGCAGTGTCGTGCTACTTGGGCTGTACCTAAAATCACAAATAATGAAATATTGTTATAAATGGAAGATTAAGGTATAATCGGTATCATATTGCGACTAAGAAAAATTAGGAGAAAAACTTTGAAGACGCGAAAAAAATATCACTTTGTGTGGAAACGATTTTTCGCGTGAAATAGTTTTTTTTAGATTTTAATAATTAGAATACGATACCAATTATGACCTTAAACGGGGATCACCAGTATTTTTATCTACACTCATATTGTAAGTTCTCTAAAACGTGTTCGAAAACGGTAGGCAATGGCTAGCATTACCACGACCGATTTTACTATGATAAGCTTTTTATCCGTGGCAGTAACGTAATTTTAACTTTTCATGCTCAATTATTGATGTGGTTTTGATAACATAATGTACACCTGCACCCTCCCGCGCATCCGCCGACAGCCCGACACGCGCCCGCGCGACCGCCGGCACAATCGAGTTGGCCATGGCGGTGCAATGGCGGCCATTCTATGGTTTCCGAATACGGCATTTTGGATAAATAATATGAGTGTAGATAAAGCAGTGTATGCAACTGTACGTAATTAGGCCTTAAAACACTCGTGTGATCTTATTATGAAACTCACCTGCGGCTCGTTTCATAAAACCACACTCATGTTTTAAGGATCCTTATTACGTAACAGTTACATAAACTACTATTGTTACACCTTGTTACACCTAGACACTGTTAGATAATACTAAGCCTAATAAGATACAGCCTTAAAAATTGAAACAAAATAAGTTTCAAATATCGTTTAACTCCAATAATAAGTTTTTTGAAATTCAAAGGGCGTTGGAAGTTTTTGACTAAGTACCTACTGCCAATGGGACGAAATTATGGGCGAAGGTTAACAAACTTATAAAAATAAATACTTATGTAAATTAACGTAATCACACACAATACTTAATACTAATTTATGCAAAAGATTAATACTTATTAATACTAATGTAACAAGACAGTCAAAAATTGACACAAAAATAACTATGAAATCACTACGAAATTACCCATTTTTATTGCCCGTGAGTAGACAAGCAACACTCGCAAAGTACACTCAGGTTTATTTAATTGGAAAACTTTTGGAGAAAAAAAGTTTAATGAATACGGACTGGCGACGCCTTTGTTTGTTTCGCATAAATGTACATACTTTGATTGTTTGGAAGTTCGTTTGCGAGATAGGTGTTTACTTAGATAATATGGGTGACTGGTTGCGCGCTGGCTGTGACTTAAATAATCACTACATGAAGGGTACACGGAAATAACATGTCTACTCACATTGACAACATTTTGAGTTATAGCGCTTTTAATATTTGGAACGATTCAATTAACCATACTATTTTCGTAACTAGATGGTTTTTATGAGTTAAGAAGTGGATATACGTTAAAATTTACATCTGTAACAGAAGTTGTTACTAATACTTCATTGCAAGCGCTACATTTTGATATAAAAATCTAATTTTACAAAAGAAAGTGACTAGACATAATATTCTTTCCGTGTACAGTCACCGGCAATAGTATCTTCCTACACGAAGGCCACAAAAATATGTGATACTCTTATGGCCCTACAAATAAGAGCGTGTCACATATTTTTGCGGTCTTCATGTACGGAGATACTATTGCCGGTGAATGTACCCTTCACATAGTATAAAACAAAGTCGCTTTCCGCTGTTTGTCCCTATGTATGCTTAGATCTTTAAAACTAAGTAACGGATTTTGATGCAGTTTTTTAAAAAGATAGATTATATGTATTATTTATACATAATATAGTAGAGAAACACCGATGATTTTAGAGGTTTCTAATGTGATGTCGTAAATAAACCTATTTTTTGCGCTTACATTGCAAACGCTGGCTGAGTCCTAAGAGATAGATCAAAATAATTTACCACAGTACGAGTATTATACATCTTAAAAAGGTCTACAAAAAAGTCCGCGATATCTCTTAGGGATAACCCACAATAATCATTTTTTTATCCCGTGCGAAGCCGGGGCGAGTCGCTAGTTTTAAATAAAAAAGAATCCGAGTTCACTTAGTCTCCACTTATCAAAAAGCAAATGCCCGAGCTACTGTAAAGAATACCCAAATCACTATAGGTGTACCTATAATATTTTTAGTTTCCTCGATTTCTCCAGGATTCCGTCATCAGATCGTGAGCTGATGACAATGGAACCAACTGTAAAAGATACTCTTTCAAACAAAATATAATTTTCCAAATCGGTTCCAACGTCTTCGAATAATCGATGAACATACATAAAAAAACCGGCCAAGAGCGTGTCGGGCCACGCTCAGTGTAGGGTTCCGTAGTTTTCCGTCCGTCACAGTAAGTGACCCCACTTAAGAGTTAAAATAACACCGCCATGTAGGATATGATATGAGCGTTCCACGTACAGCGACATCTATCGGCAAATTAAGTAAACTATTGCGCGCGAGCTTAAAGTATGGAAGATGATTTTTATGGGATAATTCTTTATTGCGTGAACCGATTTTCACAGTTTTTTTTACTTTATTTGAAAGCACGTCATTTCATTGTGATTTTGTAGAAATTACAGGTAGGTACAATAAACACCTGCTTATACGGTTAAATTACAAACTTAGTTCAGAAATTATTTTGTAATTTTTTTCAAAAACTATTCAACTTATCAAGTTCAAAATAATTTTCCTAGAAAGTTTTTATAAAGTTCTACTTTTGAGATTTTTTTCATATTTTTAAAACTTATGGTTCAAAAGTTAGAGGGGGGGCACATTTTTATTTACTTCTGGAGCGATTATTTCCGAAAATATTTACATTATCAAAAAATGATTTTAGTAAACCCCTATTCATTTTTAAATACCTATCCAACAATATAACACACGTTAGGGTTGAAAAAAAAAATCACTCCCCACTTTACGTATAGGGGAGGTACCCTAATAAAACATTTTTTCCACTTTTTATTTTACCACTTTGTCGGCGTGATTGATATACATATTAGTACCAAATTTCACCTTTCTAGTGCTAACGGTCACTGAGATTATCCGCGGACGGACGGACGGATGGGCAGACATGGCGAAACTATAAAGGTTCCTAGTTGACTACGGAACCCTAAAAAACAAGCAAAAACAATGATCCCGACGAATTAAGAACCTCCACCTTTGAAATCTTGAAGTCGGTTGAAAAGAGTAATATTGGAACGATTTAAAGATGGTTCACACTGTTCCGTTCCGCGTCCTACTCGTCCTAACCATCCCTAATAGCTCTCTCTGGTTCTCAGCTCAATCTTCTTATTTCCACCTACAAACCAACCATAATGCCTCAACCGAATGCGTGACCTATCACACTGAATAGATAATACTTATAATGTTGTTTAGGGTTCCCTAGCCAAATGGCAAAAAACGGAACCCTTATGGATTCGTCACGTCTGTCTGTCTGTCCGTCCGTATGTCACAGCCATTTTACTCGGAAACTATAAGACGTATCTAAATAAAATTTACATATAAGGTGTATTTTATAGGCCGCTACTTAGTTATGTAGTTAAATTTGAAAAAAAAAAAATATTTGAGGGGGGGGGGGGGCACTCCATACATGTAACTAAATTTTACAAAAAAATTTTTAAATTAGATATCAATATGTGATACATCAATCGGTCTTTAAAAATAATATTGAGGTTTATTTGACCATTTTGTGACTAAGTGAATATTTTCTGAAATAATCGCATAGAAAGTCAGAAAAATTGTGTGCCCCTGCCTGTAACTTTTGAACCGTAAGTCCAAAAAATATGAAAAAATTTGAAGAGATGCACCTTATCATATAATTTGTACGAAAATTGTTTTAAACATTATCGGTTCAGCCATTTTTGAGTTATCTCCAAAAAACATCTTCCATAGGCATCAGATAAGACCTTTTGGTATTAGTTTGGTTCTTATTCCATTGAAGGTACGGAACCCTCCTATACGTGGTCCGACACGCACATGGCCTGTTTTTATAATAGCTATTTCATGTGGTGCTTAATCAACATCAAAAGCAACCATCGTAATTTAAATACAAAAAAATGCAAAATCCTATTTCATCAACCAAAATCTAGTTAACGCGTCAACGTAACTGTTTAAATTTTGCAGTGAAGCATGATTGTCACTTGTTTAACTGCAATTTGCAACACTCACGTCTTATCACTTTCGTAATAATCTTGGATCCCAGATTTCCTCAAATCCCTGGATAAGATTGGTAATGTGATAAAATCGACCCAAAAACTGGATTGGATTGGTCATTTCACAAAACTGGTAAATGTCTGAACCCCAAAAAGTAATTTCACTAAATAATTCTGGTAATAGAATATATTTACCATTTAACTTAAATTAGTTAAGCGATTGGAACAAATTATACATAAACCACGTCAGTGAGTTGTCGGAAGAAGTCGCGAAGTGGGGTTGTTCATTTATTTTGAAAAGGTATATTTCCAAAACCATTTCGAGGTATAGGTTTATAGATCAATTTTAGACTAATATTTCTCCAAATGAATGAGGGGATTCGGATATTTTCGTAAAATATGAATGACCTTTTTACCTTACTTGTAATGCCCCCTTGTAAACCTTTAGTAAATACGATGGTTGTCAAACATGTAAACAGACAATTGTAAACTTAAACTATTAACCAAATGTGCAATAATAATCAAACACTAATATTAAAATATATATAAAAGCGTATAAGTAACCCTCTTATCTTATCTCACATGGTACTTACCTCTTATTTCAATCAAATTATAGTTGGGACTTGATGCGATTTACTCCAGTATAAGACTATTCTTTTCCAACTTTGGTATATTTCTAGTTTCTGCTTTTACAAAATTAAGCGCCAAGGGTATTGTTTATTTCGCTTTACATATACAATTTGAATTTGTATAATTACCAATACTGCCAATCTTGACGTGACAGCGACAGTAAACAGTCCCAAGTAAGGGATTTTTATACGTTTTCGTTCGTTTCGATTCGTATAAAAATCCCTTACTTGGGACTGTTTACTGTCGCTGTCACGTCAAGATTGGCAGTATTGGTAATTATACAAATTCAAATTGTATATGTAAAGCGAAATAAACAATACCCTTGGCGCTTAATTTTGTAAAAGCAGAAACTAGAAATATACCAAAGTTGGAAAAGAATAGTCTTATACTGGAGTAAATCGCATCAAGTCCCAACTATAATTTGATTGAAATAAGAGGTAAGTACCATGTGAGATAAGACAAGAGGGTTACTTATACGCTTTTATATATATTTTAATATTAGTGTTTGATTATTATTGCACATTTGGTTAATAGTTTAAGTTTACAATTGTCTGTTTACATGTTTGACAACCATCGTATTTACTAAAGGTTTACAAGGGGGCATTACAAGTAAGGTAAAAAGGTCATTCATATTTTACGAAAATATCCGAATCCCCTCATTCATTTGGAGAAATATTAGTCTAAAATTGATCTATAAACCTATACCTCGAAATGGTTTTGGAAATATACCTTTTCAAAATAAATGAACAACCCCACTTCGCGACTTCTTCCGACAACTCACTGACGTGGTTTATGTATAATTTGTTCCAATCGCTTAACTAATTTAAGTTAAATGGTAAATATATTCTATTACCAGAATTATTTAGTGAAATTACTTTTTGGGGTTCAGACATTTACCAGTTTTGTGAAATGACCAATCCAATCCAGTTTTTGGGTCGATTTTATCACATTACCAATCTTATCCAGGGATTTGAGGAAATCTGGGATCCAAGATTATTACGAAACGTAGGGGCCATCTTGGAATTTAATGTCACAAAAGGAGATAATTCCAGAGAAATGGGATGTCAAAGAATGCTTGTCAACGATTAAAAATGTGGCAAAAAAATGAAATCCATGTATGTGTCTAAATTGTCTATGTGAGCGTAAAATAGTGATGGCAGAAACAACAGGTTAATTATCTATCGGTATTTGACTTTCTTATCGATACGTTCTAAAGGCCTCTACAGACGTAAGCGACTAATAGTCAAAGTAGTCAACTGTGACGTCAATTGACATCCCCACTACCAACTTGACGTTTCATCACACGCACATTTTCGACTAATATTATTACATTACCTAATAGTTAATAACTAATATGTTTGTTCTAAGTAAATTAACAAAATAATTTATTATTAAATCAAAAATATTAAATAAACAAAATTATTTCCTAAAATAATTTCAAATATTAAAATAAAACGGAAAACGGAATTTCAAGTCGCCAGTCGAATGCGCATTCGATTGATCGCACGACCATTTTGACAGCCGACCTCTCATTCCAACTATATTTCTATCTCGTTCTAATCGTTTGACTAGTCGCTTGTAGGCGCAGCACACACTTGAGCGGAATCCAGCTATCATAAATAAAAATCAGCCGCAGCATAAAAGTCGGAAATTTCTTTACGGGAGCTAAATTTTTGTATGGAGCCCATATACAATACTAGCCTTTTCCCGCGGCTTCGCCCGCGTACTATAAGTACTCAAAAAGGATTCGATACCCATGTTGATTATCAGACTTTGTGACCATATTTGCCCCTTTTAGGGGTTGAATTTTCAAAAAACCTGAAACACGCGTTTACTCATTTATCGTTAGGAATACTCATGTGAAGTTTAGAATAAAATAATCTAACAAATCTTGATTCGCCATACAAACTTTGGACCCCCATTTCATTTAGGGGGTGAATTTTGAAAAATCCTTTCTTAGTGCACCCCTAGACCCTAAAAGGAACCTACGTGCCAAATTTGGAATCTCTAGAACCAGCGGTTTGGGCTGTGCGTTGATATGTCAGTCAGTCAGTCAGTTTCTTCTTTTATATATTTAGATTCAGCCCGATTTCCGTTTTCGGTTGCTTTTTGACTATGGTAGCGAATTCCGCTAAATGTGTTGAGCACCATATTTGAATGAAATAATACAAGTACTGCAAGGTAAAAAAATCTTTAATAATAAAAAAACCCGTTTAAAACTGGATATAATAAGAACCTAATTTAATCTTCTTACGTAATGACGTAATGTGAATATAAGATCAATTAATTCATTGAATTTTTTCGAAGCAATAATTAAAATTTTCATATTGAACAGTTATCGATATAAGTCCCTAAAACGTTTTGTCAATCCCTAGCGTCGAATAAATGTTCCGGTTTTTACACAAAATAATCATGAATATTAACTATTATGATAAAATATTGGCACACAGTATAATAAACACTAATAATTAATTGTATCTAGTAAATACTTACACGATTTATTTTGCTATTTTGATAAAATATTGTTTCAAAGACATCGATCGGAATATCATGTAAACCTGTGAAATGAGTAATTACTTGGGTTTTTTCTATGAGTAATAGTCCAGTCTGGAACACAACACGACACCATGTTTCTCCTTTTTCATCCCAAGTTATTTTATTCACGATTGTTTTATATTTTCCATGCTAAAATATGAGCTGTCACGACGTGGGTACGTAAGCTAAGTACCCAAATTCAAAAGCTGTCACTCCTTCAAAATGATCGTGTGTCTCTTTTGCACTCGTGGAATGTTCATATACGTGTTGGTTTCTCTTTTGCGCACTTCGTTTATCTTTTAGCGGCACGCGCCATTTTATATCTATGGATAATTCACACAATGGCATATTGACTGTGAATTAAATACATCAAGTGGTACTTGAAACAATTGTGTGCATTGCGTATTTCGTTATGCTCTTTATTGTTTTTCATCCTAGGGCCGTAACTTTAAAACATGTTTAGAAACTATTCCAACTTCAATAAAACTCCGATGCATTCACTACGCAATACACCTAAACGTCTGAACCTGAAATATCAGATTTGCTTGAAAATTATTCTGCATTTTAAAATTAGAATGCGGTTGCACAATGCGCAGTGTGGGAAGGCCCCAGACTAAGTGGACTGACGATCTAGTTAGAGTCGCGGGAAACAGCTAAGGGCTGTGAATGACCGTTCGTTGTGGAGATCCTTGGGGAAGGCTTTTGTCCAGCAGTGGACGTCTTTCGGCTGAAATGATGATGATGAGAATGCGGTTCCTGGTTTTGTGTTAATAATAATATACCTATATTTATATCCTTGATTCGACCTCTAAATAAAAATAATCTCATTTAGCCTGAGAACAATTGGATCTCGGGCCTAGCAACTTTTCGTGTTCCCTTTTTCTTGTTATCTTAATATAAACCGTCGTCCGTCCCTGGCGCCGGTGGACAAAAAGCCTTAACATACTCTCTTATTACTTACAAAACTTCCGACTTTATTATTAAAATAATATAAGGGTCTATACTATGCTAAAAGATAAATGTCGTAAGTGCACAGACATATGTCATACTTTTACGGCATTAGTATATACGGTCCCTGAGGTTTCTCTTAGTTTTCTACCGTATCCCAATGGAGAAAGGTTAAATACTAACATAGCTTAAGTGTTATGTAATTAATTATTAATACTACTCGTATACTACTCTGTTCGAAATAAACATTTTTTTTAATATATAAAACTTTGTTCCTCTTTCATGCAAGAATATCAGAATGGATTTGTAGATCGAAGCTGGTCGGATCCGTTGCGCCTGCGATCCGATTCGCCTTGGGCTACCCTATAATCTGAAAAAAAACACAATTTTTTCCATACATATAAAATAACATACAATTAATTCCCTAAGAAGGAGAAATGAAGGTTAGTAAGCGAATGATGGGACGTGAATGAAGTTTGGCAATGTCACGATTTGTACGAGAACGAAGTCACGGGCCAAAACTAGTATTTTACAAGCGAGTCTTTAAACACCCTTTCGAACAATTCAGAAATATCTTTTATACCACGACGGTGGCAAACAAGCATACGGCCCGCCTGATGGTAAGCAGCTACAGTAAACTATGGACGCCTGCAACTCCAAAGGAGTCACATGCGCGATGCCGACCCTTTACAAAAAGGAGGATTCACTGTGTTGACGACTAAAGGAACAAGAAGGATCTTCATTGTGTAAGAATAAAAATTGAAAATCAGTAATAAAATTGAAAATAAAGAAATACTTAAAGTAAAATTTTACGACATAAAAAAAGTCGATAACTGGCAGGAAGTTGCTCTCATTTCGGAAACCAAGATTATTTTCGGATTGCTAAGCCAAAGCATTAAAAATAAAATAAAATACCGATTATAATGGCACTGATCAGTGAAATATGGTACATACCTACGCTTAGAACAAAATTACGATACAATTTTTCACTCTTTACATATTTAAATAAAATCGGGAACCCGTGAAAGTTATTGCTTTTATTATTCCTGAGTCCTGTTTTTATCAAAATAATAAGTGAAAATCGTGCTAGTTTAATTCAGTGTACTTTTTTTCAATTTCACTCAACATTTATTTCCAACACGAACATCTAAATAACATTACTTAATTACAGTACCTACGCTTTAACTAGAAGTATCCTTTTCGCTTTCGGCCGAAATGGGGCCTTTCTTCAAACCCATTTAGGTAGTACATGAAGAGGCCATACTCATATGGCCAACCCTCCGCCCATAAAACTAGGGATTCTCCCGCATTTTCTCGTGTTTTACAGATTTTATGAGGATTCCTTTTTAAAAGTGTGTCGTATAAGAGTGCAAAAGGGTTTACACCCTTACGTCTGTTTTACTTCTTGTTTTGACTGTTATTTTCCATTGTGAACAATTTTAAATAAGTAACGTATGCGGAATGAAATCTGGACAAAGTTTTGAAGACGTAAAAAGTAAGTAAAGAAATAAACTCAAATTGTATATAAATGCCAATTGAAAGCATATACATCTGTTAATTAATCCCGTACTTTTAATGGGCATTGGATTCTTTATCTTAAAATTATGGTTAATCGAGGAGAACAACGTCGCGAAACAGTATGTAATTTCTACAGTATTAAATTCCCTATGGCTGAAAGGGAAGACCGTGGAAAATTTTGTGGAAATGGGATAGAGCTAAAGAGCTATTTATAATATTTTGGCGTCCTTTTTCTTTACAAATATTGCCACAAGAAAGCCTGGTTCAAGGAAACACTCCACCATTAGCCAGTTTGCTGAGAGAGATCGATTAAAGAAAATGACAGCCCGCTGAGTCACAAAATCTTATAGAGAACTCAGGAAGGCATTCAAATGTGGCAGTAAAACTGTTTTGAAATATCTTGAAGACATAGGTATCAGTTAACAATTAAGAAAAGTTACGCCCATCGTCTCCAAAATTTTTTTAAAATTACCGAAAATACGGCCACGCCGTTTGGTCAAAAAATGTAAAAACAGGTGTTTTTTTCATTATTGGATTTTTTGAATGACTAATACTATGTTGATAAAATGGAAATTCGTGGCAAGGTAACTGTCGCAGATAGCTTAAAATTGCCATTGTTTGTGTATAACTAGATCTAAGTCAATCATTTTCTCGGTTTATACCAATTTGTTTGTGTTAATAACGTGTATAAATATTGTGTTTCTATGTCTAGTTGCTAAGTCTTATCTGTGTCTAATTTTATTGATATCATGTCATAATACGCAAAATGTCTAGATTATAAGAATTTTGTACTAATTTACGAAGAAATGTCCTATATAAATATCAATTTTAACCCTCCTGCAAACATGTAATACTGTAAGCTTATTAGCCAATAAATGTCTCACATACACGGCACATACCAGCCACTAGTACGAGCACGCTAAAAAACCCATAAAAGAGGCCAGCACTCGTACTCGTTGCTCACTTCAACCTCACTTCTACAACAACTCCCAGCGGGGAAACACCTGCAACTACACTGCTCAAATGTTTTACAATTTTAAATAAGCGTTATTATTCATCTCCCTACATGACCTGGTAAATGGTACAGCGGGTCAGCGCTGCTTGGTTCAACGTGGTAATCCGGTCTGCACACAACAGCTGGTCCTTCGAGCTCCGGATATCAGAAAACTGCGGCCAATTGAAGAAAGAAACAAGTACGCGCTGAGCTGGATTAATTTCGCTCAGAATCTTCATACGGTGTCCGGCCTAACCGCTGATACACCTGCCCGCTTTCGCGGAAGAGCCCTGTGCTATTTACCAGCTTGCTGGACGGACCGCTCGTGTAGAGGCCATACTCCACGTTCGTGTCCTGGCAACTTTCGTTGCAACGTCACATGGTTGACGTCTTCACACTGCTTTCGGACGCTCTGGCACTTGCACTTAGCCTTTGCGCGAGATTCAGTGCATCAGGGATTAACGCCCACGAGTAAGTAAAGTGAACGTAGGGCCGCTTTCACTGCACTAGGCAGTGTCAGCCATTAGGTTTTAGGTAGGTAAGGTTAGGGAACCCCACGTGCGTCAAGCAAGAAGAAAGAAGAAGATGTCCGATCATACGCTCAAGATGTCTCTTCGCTCACACAAGGGACAACCCTCCAGAGCCGTTACCCCGCCGTCTGGTGAAACAACCTCCGGCGATACCAATACATGGGACAAAGGCACCACCAGCACTCTTGGCGATGGTCCTAGTGTCGAACCGCGTCTACAGCCGCCGCCGGCAAGAGCGCCGGCGCCCGCTTATTCGGAAATATCGGAAGACGACGCGGAAAAGACGTTAGTTAAAAGTCCACCGGGGACATTGTGTAAACCTAACACGTCCGCCGGGGAAAAAGACCGCTTTTCGCAGTGCGGCGACCGCGGTAGTAAGAAAGTGCGCGAAAATCGAAGTGTGTATAGTGAAAAGTGCGACGAAAAGTTAGCTCTGTTGCTAGCGGAACTCGAGGTTCATAAAGCCGCCCTCGCCGTTGCTAATAAAGAGACGGAAACTGCCAAGTTAAGGCTACAGATTGCCCAGCATGAGGCGCAATCTGTTAGCGGTAAGTCCGAACCTCTTGTCGAAAAAGACGAGCAACGCGTGAGGAATTGGGTAGAACGACAGTCCCAGCTAGATCAGAGCAATTACGTAACTAAAAATGAAGCGTCCGCGTTACACACAATACGTAATTTCGCCTCTAGCGCGCCGGCGCCCAGCGCCCCCGCGCCCCGCGAGCCGCATATGAGTACTCATCGCCCGCCGCGAGATGTGTCTAGTCAGTATGCGCCCATTATGCATAGGCCACCCGAATTACCCGCTTTCGACGGTAATATCACAGAATGGATCGCATTCCGTGCCGAATTTAACGATACCGCGCCCATGTTTAGTTACGTAAATAACGTCAGTCGAATTAGGCGCGCGTTGAAAGGTGAAGCGCGTCCAGGATCCATACGAGATAATGGAGGCCTTAGAGAGGCAGTTCGGGGACCCTGAAGAGATCGTGTTGACTGAGCTACATAATGTTAAACGCATGCCGCGCCTAGCCGAAGATAACAGTAATATCGTGTCTTTTGCCGCGCACGTCGCAAATGCAGTAGCGACAATAAAATCATTAAAGCAAGAAAAATACTTGTACGCGCCAGAGCTAGTCAACAAGATCGTCGATAAGTTGAACCTTATTGTTAGGTACGAATGGGGCAAGTTCAAACAAGCTAATTTGAACTCGCCCGATTTAGTCGCGATATCAGAATTTCTGCTAGAAATTAGTTCCGCGGCTAAAAGAACGAGTCGTCATCGAGGTCCGAAGCCGAAAAATGCCGTGAACACGGTTTCCTTTGAGCTGGACAATAGGTCAGGGCGTCATACCGCCCCCACCCGTACTCCCGCCCCCGTGTTCTCCCGCGACTATTCGAGCGACTCCAACGACAGCTACCAGAGCACTCGCCCGCGAAATAGAGTAGATAGAGCTCACACGGGGGAGTATAGGTCGCCGACGGTAGCTCAAACGAAGCCCCGCGAGGCTAAAAGGCCCGCGTATACGGGGACCAAGCCCAAACAACATTCGGTACCAGCACGATTTACGTCACGTGATAAGTGTTTAATATGTCATAATCATGAACACAAAGTGGAAGCGTGTACTAAATTTTTGAATGCATCGGTATCCGAACGTTGGGATTGGGCGAAAAACGAAAAGCTGTGCTATAAATGTCTAGGCGCGGCGCACCGTGGTCGCTTCAAATGCAGGTATGTGGCTTGCGGAGTGCAACAGTGCGAAGCCGGGCATCACAGGTTACTACACGGTTTGAACGCATCTAAAGCGCCCGTGGAAGACAAAAAAGTCAGTAACGTTCACGCGATTAGAATAGCGCCCACGTTTTTGAAAATGATGCCCGTAGAGGTTACGGGCCCACTAGGTACTACGCAAGCCTTAGCCCTGTTAGATGAAGGGGCGGCCCTTAGTTTGATTTCACACGAAACAGCCGATCGTATAATGCCCCGAGAGCGGGGAGAAACGCTCGACATAGAAGGTATAGGTGGGAGCGTGAGCGATCCGGACTCTTGTAACGTGCGATTCGCAATCCGCGGCTTTTGCAGTAGGCATCTAGAAATGATGGAAGCGCTTACCATCAATCGATTGAACGTAGGAGCGCAAGGCGTCTCCAAAAACATAGTCGCGCAGTGCGACCATTTAGCCGACATAGCCGAGGAGCTGTGTTACGATTCTGCCGCGCCTTCAATAATTATAGGTCAAGATAATTGGCATTTGATAGTGACGCGCCAAATTATCAGCGGTAAATCGCACCTCCCGGTAGCTAGTTTGACGCGGCTAGGATGGTCACTGCACGGACCGCATAGGTCATCGGAGGCAACCGTAGCGTTTGTAGGCCACATGGGGCCACAAACGGCCGACGATGAAGCTTTAGCTCTCATGAAGGAACATTTCGATATCGAGTCACTAGGGGTAGTTAAAAAGTTACCTCGGGCCGATCCCGATCAAAGAGCAATAGATTTACTAGAAGCGACATGTGAAAAAATCCCCGGGGAAGATAGGTTCCGAGCGGGTTTGTTATGGCGTACCGATAACGAAGAATTGCCAAATAATAAAGCGCACGCGTTACGGCGGCTGTACAGCCTGGAAAATAAGTTAGATCGCGACCCTATTCTGAAAATCGAGTATACTAAGCACATAAATAACCTGTTAGACAAAGGTTACGCGGAAAAAGTAGACTCGCCGCCCCCGCAGGACGCGCCTAGGGCATGGTACTTGGCGCATTTCGCAACGTTTCATCCGCAGCGCGGAAAAATGCGCGTAGTTTGGGACGCAGCCGCTACCGCGTACGGTAGGTCGCTAAATAGTGCTCTTCTAGCGGGTCCTGATCTGTTAGAATCCTTATTCGGCGTGTTAGTCCGTTTTAGGGAAGGCAGGACCGCGGTAATAGCCGACATTAAAGAAATGTTCCTGCAGATAGAGATTGTAGAACGCGATCGAGATTCGTTACGTTTTGTTTGGCGGGGGGAGGACCGCTCAGCCTCACCGCAAGAATATAGGATGAAAAGACTGATATTCGGGTCCGCGGCTTCGCCGACGACGGCATTGTACGTCAAAAACAAAAACGCATACGAACATGCGAAAGAATTTCCGATCGCCGCTGAGAAAACTATAAAAAGCACGTATATGGACGACTTAGTCGTAGCTTTTGACCAGTGTGAGAGCGACGTTAGGTGCATAGTAAACGAAATTTACGCGCTTAATTTACGCGCGTCGTTCGAGCTCCGCGGGTTCGCCTCTAACAACCCAAACGTAATTTCTGACGTAGTTCCTAGCAAAGAGGATACGTCCCTCATCAGGGGAGGCGAAAGCGAGCGCACATTAGGTTTAAAATGGAACCATAGACGCGACACGTTAGGGTTTAACGTAAATTTACGCAACACGCCCGAAGACGTGCTCAACGGTACGAAATTACCCACTAAACGACAGGTGACGAGTAGCGCGATGTCGATATTCGATCCCATAGGCTACGTAAGCCCGATCTCTGTCTTAGGGAAGGCATTGATGCAGGAAGTCTGGCGTACAGGGATAGGCTGGGATACCGTTATACCCACCTCGCTCGCACCCGCGTGGAATTCATTCGTGAGTAATATTCAGCAACTTAGGGAGTTAGAAATACCGCGATACGTACCCGCGAGAAATAGAGAGGCCGACATGCACGTTTTTTGCGACGCTAGCGAAAAGATATACGCCGCCGCGATATACTTAGTTAGCGAAGGCCCGGACGGACAAAAGTCCGCAGCCTTAGTAGCCGCCAAGGCGCGAGTCGCACCGTTGCGTATTGTCAGCATTCCTAGGTTAGAATTGCAAGGTTGTGTGCTAGCGACACGGCTAGCCGACACAGTAGTAAAGGAGTCCGATTATGTCATCAAACATAGGTATTTCTGGAGCGACGCTCGGACAGCGTTATCCTGGATAAGGTCGGATCCACGTCGGTACAAAAGCTTTGTCGCACATAGAGTAGCCGAAATAGAAAACACAACTAAACCTACCGATTGGCGTTGGGTACCTAGCGCGTTAAACGTCGCCGACGACGCTACTAAGGGCGTCCCGGCCCAGTTCGGAGCTAACCACCGGTGGTTTATAGGGCCTGATTTTATACGGCAAGCCGAGGAGCATTGGCCGCGCGAGAAAACAGTAGAACCCGTCGTAGAAACGTGCGAAGAGCGCGTCATAAAACCGATTTGCTCTGTAAATACCGTTCAAAACAAGTTCGCATACTTGCCCGAGACATGTAGATTCTCGAAGTTCACTAGGCTGGTTCGCACTACGGCCAGAGTTTTGATTGCTGCCGAGGTATTCAAAGCCAGATTGTCTGTCAATAGAAATCCAGAAACAGAAATGAATAAAAGACACATAAGTCTAGCGGAGATACTGCTGATTAAACGGAGCCAAAATGAGTCGTATGCCGAAGAGATACGACTAATGGAAGCCGGGCGCGCGCTGCCGAGGAAGTCTGCATTACATCGAGTTGCTATGAAGCTTGATAAGAACGGAATAATTGTGCTAGATGCCCGAATAGACAGAGACGAAGCCCATATACCTGTCTTGCACGCTAAGGAGGCATTTACCAAGCTGTTGATCCATCATTTCCACGCACTTTTCAACCACGGAAATCATGCGACGGTGATCAACGAATTGAAGCAAAGATATTACATAGTCGGACTGCGCGGTACAATTCGTTATCTGACTAATAAGTGCCAATGGTGTCGGACCTATAAAGGAGCTACCCTCAAGGTTCCTGTAGGCGACCTACCGCCAGAGAGGCTCAAGGCGAATCAACCGCCATTTACCGCAGCAGCCGTAGATTTGTTCGGTCCTATGCAAATTGTCATAGGCCGCCGCCGAGAAAAGCGATGGGGCGTCCTTTACACGTGCCTCACCACTAGAGCCGTGCACCTAGAGCTAGCCGCCTCCCTATCGGCAGCCTCTATGATCCTATCGCTACGAAGAATGATGTCTCGACGCGGCGCACCCACCGTTCTGTACTCAGATAACGCCACAAACTTTTACGGCGCAGAACGCGAGCTATCAGAGGCCAAAAACTCTCTGCCCGATAGTCTCAAACAATTTATGACCGAACGACGCATGATCTGGAAGAAGATCCCGCCTGGCAACCCCTCCGCCGGCGGGGCTTGGGAGCGTCTAGTCGGAAGCGTGAAAACAGCTCTGAAAGTCACGCTAAAAGACAGAGCACCCCATGAAGAAGTTCTCCATACGCTATTGCTGGAAGCTGAACACCTGGTAAACTCCAGACCGCTGACCCCAGTGAATCCTGACTTAGAGGCTGAAGCGCTCACGCCGAACCACTTTCTCATCGGCCGATCGAACGCTATGTCCCCGCTGGGAGTCTTCTCCGACGAAAATATGAGCCTTTCGTCCTGGAAAACAGCTCAAGCACTAGCTGACAACTTCTGGAAACGCTGGCTGAAAGAATATCGTCCAAACCTGATGCCACGATCCAGTGCACACCAGAACGCGACGAAACTACACGTAGGAGATGTAGTAATTATAGCCGACGGCACGATGCCACGAGGTACTTGGCCTAGAGGCGTGATCGCACAGCTCTTTCCAGGTCCTGATGGCCACATAAGAGTAGCCATTGTACGTACTCGCGCAGGAGAAGTTCGCCGCCCGGTTTCCAGACTCATTCTCATCTGCTCTGCACCAATCGACTGTGCTGACGCACGTGGGGGAGAATTGTCGCAGATAGCTTAAAATTGCCATTGTTTGTGTATAACTAGATCTAAGTCAATCATTTTCTCGGTTTATACCAATTTGTTTGTGTTAATAACGTGTATAAATATTGTGTTTCTATGTCTAGTTGCTAAGTCTTATCTGTGTCTAATTTTATTGATATCATGTCATAATACGCAAAATGTCTAGATTATAAGAATTTTGTACTAATTTACGAAGAAATGTCCTATATAAATATCAATTTTAACCCTCCTACAAACATGTAATACTGTAAGCTTATTAGCCAATAAATGTCTCACATACACGGCACATACCAGCCACTAGTACGAGCACGCTAAAAAACCCATAAAAGAGGCCAGCACTCGTACTCGTTGCTCACTTCAACCTCACTTCTACAACAACTCCCAGCGGGGAAACACCTGCAACTACACTGCTCAAATGTTTTACAATTTTAAATAAGCGTTATTATTCATCTCCCTACATGACCTGGTAAATGGTACAGCGGGTGAGCGCTGCTTGGTTCAACGTGGTAATCCGGTCTGCACACAACAGTAACTATTATTTTGAGAACACCATGAATCTTACGGTCATGAATGTGAAAAATGTCAAGTATACGAAGCTTCCTTAAAAAGTTATCTGATGGAAGATAAATTTAGATCTTAAAAAATCTGTACATTGTTGTTGTCGACAGCGATGGACATAAAGTACCACAACTTTCGTTTCTCGGATTGGAGTAAACTTGCTCTGGCGTTTAATGTGATTAAATACATTATTAAAAACCATGAAAGATTATAAAAAAAACTATGTTATATTTATTTTATAAGAAATTGAATGTTGTCCAGATTTCATTCCGCATACGTTAGTCACATTCATCACCGAGAACCCGACTGTCGGGTTCTCTTCGTAGCTACTACGAGCTACATACGACAAATACGTGGCTACGGGCTACGAGCGTAGCGCGTAGCACTGGGTGGCGTTAAATGTGTTAACACATTCAGTGCCACGTAGTGCTACGTGCTACGCTCGTAGCCCGTAGCCACGTATTCGTCGTATATAGCGCGTTGTAGCTACGAACAGAGAACCCAAAAGTCGGGTTCTCGGCCTTGAATGTGTTAATGAAATTTAAACGCGACTACAAAACATCTTACTGAATATAAAGTACTATCGACACTTAAGATTACTCTTGACATATCTGTAAACAGGTCACTTTTTCGAACTTATACCTGGAACTGTTTAAGTGCAGGTACCTTCTTCTTCTTCCTCCTAGCGTTTTGTGCGTGGGGTCCGCTTGACAACCTAATCCCATGAATTGGCGTAGGCACTATATTTTACGAAAGCGACTGCCAACTGACCTTCCAACCCAGAAGGGAAACTAGGCCTTATCGGGATTAGGTCGGTTTCCTTACGATATTTTTCCTTCACCGAAAAGTAACTGGTAAATATCAAATGATATTCCGTACATAAGTTCCGAAGAACGCAGTGGTACGAGCCGGGGTTTGAACCCGAGACCTCCGGATTGAAAGTCGGATGTCTTACCGCCAGGCTACCAGCGCTCTTCTTTGAGTGCAGGTACGATATTGTCAAAACATAAATTATAGCGATTTTCTACATAAATGAGGATATATAAACGCACATACAGACAAAAACTGCAACGTTTAAAAAAATTAAAAAATGTCCAATCCATACACTCTATGGTAAAAAGTCTATTAATGTAAGTCAGCAGTGGAAACCATTACCCTCATTCTGAATCATTTTAACAATTATAACAAAAAAAATTAACCCGTTTGGAGAAACATTCGTCCATAAGCTACTGTCGTCATTTGACTGAAGAAATAAACAGCTTATCCCCAGGCAGGCTGTATACTCGACTGCCATGGACATGGTATATTTTTTTTAAATTTACCTACTTATAAAATAAAATAAATTAACTTTATCTAACATTAAACATTTGGAAAACGTTTTATAAAATTGTCTCCGTCGGCAGCACGATCCAGAACGAGCCATGCGAAACAAAACTCCTACAAAACGAAATTCAATATCATCCGACCATTCTTTCAGTTAACATTTCTTTGCGTACTTGAATAATCACAACATGGATATAGAAACAGGCACCTAGAAGATCATAACAACACTTTTGAGAAACAAATTGTACTTATAGTGTTTAAATCCAATACGGGCGAACCTTGAAACGGTGGTTAAGCATAGGACATTGGAATTATACATATTTATATTCGTGCATAGTAAGCTCAATAAGCAATAAGGTTGTGGGTATTAGGTGAATATATATACACGGTGAATCTGAGTAAACCGACAGATTTTAACCATAAATTCCTGATCATAATTGGAGAATAAAATGTCGTATAAACTTTTGGCCTAGTTTCAGAGTTACTACCAATTAAATAAAAAAACATTTTTCACTGTGACTCAGTGCAAAACGCTTTTTGGATGGCGATTTAACCCTATATGGGGTCTAGTCTAGACATTCTTATTGACAGATATCAAAGTGCCAAGGGATACTTTACGTAAACTGTTTTTTACGAAAAAAAATTTACTAATTTATTTTAATCGACAGTTTTACCAACAAAATTTATATTTTTATGTTCAAAAGCATTAAAAAAATAAAAAGAAAACAAAAATAAATTTTTTTTTTTGGGCGAAATTGGCCTAAATTCATAAAACATTTATTACTCCTTATGACCTCAGAAATTTTTGGTTAAAATCTGTCGGGTTACTCAGATTCACCGTGTATAATAGATATATACATATAAACACTTGAATAAATAGTAAATATCCATAACTCAGGAACAAATATCCGTGATAAACACACAAATAAATGCTTAACCAGGATTCGAGCCCGGGACCTCCTGTCTCGTAGGCAGGGTCACTACCGATTAGGCTAGGAGGCCGTTAAAAATTAAATTAGTTTTAAACAACAATAAATACTATATTACGGATTTTCGAAACAAAGTTTTGCAACTTTCAATACATATTTAATAAAATTGAAAACAAAACAGTTACATTAACCAATGCACAATGCACTTTAATAACATTTCGAATAGCAAAAAACTTCGTATTGGGCTCAAAGCAAGCATCTCTAGAGTTATCATGACCAGCTAATTTAGTCCGTTTCTTTGTTCCCCTTCAAAAAGCGGTGGAGGGTATCAAACGTCTATATTGTACTTAGGGCCTATTGGAAGTAAGCAATAATCACAATATGACACAATGACAAGGACCGACGATAATAGCGCCTTCTCTGTCGTACCTTTTAAAAGTTTAGTAAGACCATCCCGTTCAATCTTGGTATCATTATTACCATGACAGGTCTATGGCTAGTATGTCTATGGTACCATGTCATATTGAAAGCCGGGGAAGGGAGTGAAGTAATAACTATCAGAGGAATGAAAATTAAGTTCGGTTTCGCGAGTCGCTTAAGAGGTTAAGAGCCCACCAAAACAAGAACAAAAACTCAGACCAAATAAGTTAGTTGGAGTCGTCGTAGCCGGATACGGCTTGGACGACATGATGATGATGATCAGGGGAATATTAGGAACGTTTTTGGAACCCATATACGTACAGTAAACATCAAAGATATGTATACACTTTCGCACCTAACTCCTTTGTAGTAAGGTCCAACATTGTAAAGATATATTTGATGTCGTCTGTACCTACCAGTAGGTAGGATATCCAGTAACCAGTAAACCAGTTTGTACCTGGATATTTTCACTTAACTGTGTACCATTAACGGCCGGTTAGCAATTGTCATAAAACTGATGGTCAATCTCAAATCCCATATATTTTGTCAGGAATGTGACGGTTAGACGTTACTGAAACACGACTTCAGTCGTGCTTTAAAGTGCAAGTAAAATAAAAATTCCCACGTACTAGAAGCTACTAGTGTTGTGTTCCTGTTGGTGAGTAAACGTCTATATTGTACTTAGGGCCTATTGGAAGTAAGCAATAATCACAATATGACACAATGACAAGGACCGACGATAATAGCGCCTTCTCTGTCGTACCTTTTAAAAGTTTAGTAAGACCATCCCGTTCAATCTTGGTATCATTATTACCATGACAGGTCTATGGCTAGTATGTCTATGGTACCATGTCATATTGAAAGCCGGGGAAGGGAGTGAAGTAATAACTATCAGAGGAATGAAAATTAAGTTCGGTTTCGCGAGTCGCTTAAGAGGTTAAGAGCCCACCAAAACAAGAACAAAAACTCAGACCAAATAAGTTAGTTGGAGTCGTCGTAGCCGGATACGGCTTGGACGACATGATGATGATGATCAGGGGAATATTAGGAACGTTTTTGGAACCCATATACGTACAGTAAACATCAAAGATATGTATACACTTTCGCACCTAACTCCTTTGTAGTAAGGTCCAACATTGTAAAGATATATTTGATGTCGTCTGTACCTACCAGTAGGTAGGATATCCAGTAACCAGTAAACCAGTTTGTACCTGGATATTTTCACTTAACTGTGTACCATTAACGGCCGGTTAGCAATTGTCATAAAACTGATGGTCAATCTCAAATCCCATACATTTTGTCAGGAATGTGACGGTTAGACGTTACTGAAACACGACTTCAGTCGTGCTTTAAAGTGCAAGTAAAATAAAAATTCCCACGTACTAGAAGCTACTAGTGTTGTGTTCCTGTTGGTGAGTAAGGTTTCCAAAGAGCTCAAAGAGGACCCAGTGTGTTGACGCTGCTTTCAGGGTCCCTACCCTCTTGTTCCTTTAGCCGTCAACACACTGAATCCTCCTTTTTGTAAAGGGTCGGCAACGCGCAATGTGATACCTCTGGTGTTGCAGGCGTCCATAGGCTACGATAGCTGCTTACCATCAGGCGGGCCGTATGCTTGTTTGCCACCGGCGTAGTATATAAAAGCCAGTTTAATAAATCGTTTCTAGAGAACGAATCAGATCTTATGCGCCATCGGTTGCCTTTATATCTGGGATTATATAAAAAGCCGAAAAATTCCGTAATCGAAGTTCCGGAACGGCCGTAACTCCGGACTGTCACCGCCAACGAGGGGTTAAAGAAGCCCAGTAACTCGACGCTAACTTATTACGGCTCGCCGAACTTGTCCGGATCGACGATTTCCGGAATCACGCTTTGAATATTTGCAGTTTTTTTAACTGACACCCCAGTTTTGAACAAATAAGCTGAAATACAGGTTGGTTCTTACGATGCAACGTTAAAAATTGTACATCGCTTCGCATAATAATTTTACACAAAAAAGAACTGAATTGACTGCTAAGTCAATGCTCTTGTGATGTGTGTGTCAATGTGAGTGCTCTTGGAAAGGTGGAGGCTACTCCACCTTTCCAAGAGCAAATGCTCGAGCTGCTGTAAAAAATACTCAAATCACTATAGGTGTGCCTATAATAGTTGAAGAGTTCCCTCGATTTCTCCAGGATCCCATCATCAGATCCTGACCTGGTTACAATGAGACCAACTGTGAAGTCTCTTTCAAACAAAAAAGAGTTTTCCAAATCGGTCCAGTCGTCTTCGAATAATCGGTGATGATACATTTAAAAAAAAAGCAAAAACAAAAAGATCCCGACGAATTAATAACCTCTTCCTTCGAAATCTTCAAGTCGGTTGAAAATACCTACCTGACCTAAGAAGCAGGAGGTACCGGGTTCGAATCTTAGTAAGGGCATTTATTTATTTAAGAATTTATCTATGACTATATCTATTACTTTACCTACATTGAGCTTACTGATGGATTGAGCTAGGTCGGTTTATGTAATATTGTGATATTTACATATTTATGTATTAGTTACTTATTAATTAATTTACATATTACCGAAGAAAGTGGACCCTTTCCATTGCTCCTCAATGTTTAAATATACATATTATACTTGTTTACTTTTTTTCGGTAGCGAGATCGACCTTTTTGGTACTGAACCCTCAAAACTTTTGATCTTAGGAATTACAAACTACTAAGATAAGTAGTACTTAGAAACCACTGTTATTTTCATTCTGCATTATCGCAATGGCAGTACCATTCCGATATAATTTTCATACGTCAACTCAGAATCTCGTACATGTATGTTACCTCACTAATAATATTACTTATGCAGGCAAATTTGAATAGTCTAGCATAGTCTCATATACATATTCAGTATATACAAATATTAATGTATGCATTCTCCAGTTACCTCCCTGTCAGCCAGGGACATACGATAATGTACTCTATTACATGGTAATAAATCGTAATATACATATATTGTATCTGGCGTCGACTGAAGTGGAATATTAGATACTAGCCTCATAAAGCTAGGGAAAAGCATATTTATTAAATTTCAACCTACTTTTGAAAACTATACATTTTACCCGTCTTGTTGAATATGTTGAAGTATACAACGTGTAACATAAGTTACAAAGAAAACTCAGACACCAACAGACCTATCCATAGGGTTGTTTTTACACAGCTGTCATGAAATCAAATATACTTACTTCGAAAAAACAAGATAAAACAAATAAATAAACATTTATTGTCAAATTATAATAATATTAATTATCACTGTATATATTTAATATTAATTCAATTGTAACGGCCTTGTCAATCATAGAGTATTTTTAAGAAAACAAAATTTTTTCTTACCTCAATTTTGCATATCAGTGACAATGGCATACCCTGTCAGCTTAATAAAGTATTAGCTAAGCACATTTACATAAATAAAGTACATAACAAAAAAACAATCATTTCCGAGACTATTTTCTAAAACTGAAACCTAGAAAAAAAATTCCTGTCTTTCGCAGAATGTACGGTAAAATTTTTTAGAAATGCTGATATATTTCGTTGAATTTAGGAATGTTTTCAATTAGTTAATGAAATTGGTATTTTAACGGTAAATATCTCATATTTTGACATTCATTAAAAAAAAGATAAAAAAAGGTAAAAGATATTATTCTTCAATTTAGGTAAAATTCAAGATTCAAGATTCTGAGTTCACGGGAAGAGTACCCTGTAGGTTTTGATTCCCTTGCGAGAGTTGCGAGTTTCGAAAATTTGCGGAAATTTGCGGTATAAGCGGCTGTATCTTTTGATTGCGTTGGCGTAGAAGTTTGATTTTTTCACAGCTCCAAGGGACAGTAGGCCTGAGTATTTGATATAAATTTCAGCTTAATACCTCTACGTGTTCCTGAGAAAAAGGGTCTTGGCAGGCGGACGGACGGACGGACGGACGGACGGACTGACGGACGGACGGATGGACGGACGGACAACAAAGTGATCCTATTACACAATATAACAAAGAGTTCCGTTTTTTCCTTTCGAGGTACGGAACCCTAAAAATGGAAAAATCCACTGCGTCAGACGAAATTCAACCTCGCGACTCCAGGATAACAGCCCGCCAGTCAGCCAGCAATAATCTGTTTCCCTATTACAATAACATTATTATAACTCATTATTATAGTCATTAAATCATTCTTAAAAATATCACACTCGTATCTAAACTAGTTTCCGAGAAAATTGGAATCTTCTGAGCAAAACCTTAATTAAATTGCTTAGTGTAAAATACCTGTCTAGTCCACCTCCCGTTTTCCTTCAGGCTTCGTCGTAGTTCTAATTAAAATTAATGTATATTTTTAAAGCACTTTGTTTTCATACAAATCTAGCCTCCGCCAGAGTTTTCGTCGTTAATATTACAAATTTGGTAAAACTGAACCAAAAATATCAGAATACATAGGTAGTGTTTGTTTTAGATTAGCGGTTCTCAAACTTTTTTGGTGACGCCCTTTTGAAAAGCGAAATATTAGACGGAGCCCCAAAATAAAATAAAAATATGTGCTAGCTACACAGATACACAGAAGAGCTGTTTTTTTTCAATATTAAAGGTTTTTTAGAGCCTTTGCGGAGCCCTAGGGCTAGCGAAGGACACTTTGAAGGTGGCTGTTTTGGATGGTTTGTTTTATTTTTAACACTCGACGCAAAAAGAGAGGTGTTATTTTTTCTTATACAATCATATGTGACATAATAAAGAGCTTTTCAGTCGAGTACCGTGTTTAGGCCACGAAGCTTGCGGAGTAGCCTAAGTAAGGTACGAGATTGAAAAGCTTAATTATCTCTAAATAGGCAATCCGTTAAGAATTAAGTTCGACGAATGCCTTACAATACAACTTGTTCCCTCTGTATAATTTAGTAATTTCGATCTCCCGTTCTCCCGATCTCCCATTTCTGAAAAAAAGTTTTTCCTATACAAAAAAAATATGACTCCGAACTCCCATTTTTTTTAAGAACTGCGCGTTAACAATTTTGTTTTGACCTCTTGTATGCGTATGCCAAATGACTAAACTGTACATAGATTTGCGGTTTTTCTTTGGATTTGGGCTCGTACAACGTCCAATAACAGTTTTATAAGGCTTTCCGTCTGTGATAACACAGACCGGTTACAAATTTTTCACGAGTCATATTTTCGGTAAATCTTGTTTGAGACATTACCTCTACTATATATTCTAACTCAATGGTTGAAGCGATTTAAATGCGATTTTTTTTTATTTGAAAGCACATTCTCTAGCACGTTTTATCAAAATCGGTTCAGCTGTTTCGGGGGCTTTAATTTTTTTTATTTGTTATAGTTATAACTTTGAAGCTTAGTTGTAACTTTTTTAAACTGCATAAAAAGATGCTGTACATACGGCGTATGTACCTATGTCATACGCAACCTATATACATTGCTACACATTTAAAATGTCGATGGAATAAACTTTAGGTTGCGTTTCCGCCAGAGATGAGCGAAGATGCGTTGCAAGGAATGTGTTTGTTAACAACCAATCCTAGAGCTGCGCTGTGTGAGGATAAACAAATTAAGTGTTTCTATTGGTGCTTAACAAACACATTCCTCGCAACGCATCCTCGCTCATCTCTGGTGAAAACGCAGCCTTAGGTACGAATGTTTAGTTTAAAGTAACAACGGCTGTAGGGCAGATGCCCCCGTTGTGGTCACTGTGTCAGTTTTGGCGATTTTCAACTTTATTAAGGTACTATAGCTTTTGCCCGCGGCTTCGCTCGCGTTAAATTCGGGGTAACAAACCATACAAACTTCCACCCCCCATTTTAGGGAAGTGGGGGGTTAGAAAGAGAAAAAAAGTAGCCTATGTCACTCTCTATCTCTTCAACTATCTCCACATAAAAAATCACGTCAATTCGTCGCCCCGTTTTGCCGTGAAAGACGGACAAACAAACAAACACACACATACACTTTCCCATTTATAATATTAGTATGGATAGACAAATTTACAAATCTATGGTATATAGTTAATATAAGAGTAAGTTATGGCAGTACAGATGGCACTGTCATCTGTCATGTAATTGTTGTCATTCAGTTGTCAGGACTCATGAAAAAAAGTGGCCGTAACTGGCTAATGGCCCCTTTCTGACATATAATTAAAGAAAAAAATTATATCTTATGTCAGAATCTTAACTGCGGAGATTCATATAAATATGGTGATATATTTTCAATGACTCAGTACATAAAGAGTCATAATTCCATACAAAATTACGGACGTCTGAATAGACGAACTCTCCTTAAAGTGGCCAAAACCAGGGCATCTGCCCTACTTCGGTATCAGTTATTCTGCAGTAGACGCCCGTTGAAAGTGGAAACGTGTTTTAGTTGCTTCCTAGTTTATACTAAATGTCTTTGGCACAACTGAAATTTACTGCGGCAGCCTAATTACGAAATAACCAGGCTCCCGCTCTAGAGTTGAATATACAGGATGGCACCGAATAAACCAACACAGGGTTCCGCACAGTATTAATTTATAATCGTTTGTTTTTGACTCTGTTCCAAGATGAACTAATAAAATCCATATCCATACTAATATTATAAATGGGAAAGTGTGTGTGTTTGTTTGTTTGTCCGTCTTTCACGGCAAAACGGGGCGACGAATTGACGTGATTTTTTAAGTGGAGATAGTTGAAGGGATGGAGAGTGACTTAGGCTACTTTTTGTCTCTTTCTAACCCCCCACTTCCCTAAAATGGGGGTCGGAAGTTTGTATGGAGCATTCCGGGGGCAAAGGGGAACCGTGTTACCCCGAATTTAACGCGAGCGAAGCCGCGGGCAAAAGCTAGTATATTATAGGAATCTTAAATATTGTTTACCTGCACGTAGACTGGTCTTTGAAATGACATTTTTATTTTGAATAATATAATAATATATTTTATGAAAGCAAACAGTGAAATCGAAAGTAAGAAATAATAATATCAACTTTAGATATGAAGCCTAGTAAACTAACAAAATGTATCGGGTTATGATAATGTCAATTATAACTACTTAAGTATAATTATCTAATAAATTATTTTAAACAAAAAATAACCGACTTCACTTAGCCTCCACCTTTCCAAATCAAATGCCCGAGCTACTGTAAAACATACTCAAATCACTATAGGTGTGCCTATAATAGTTGAAGAGTTCCCTGGCTCCCATCATCAAATCCTGACCTGATTACAATGGGCCAACTAAGAAGTTATACTCTTTCAAACAAAAAAATAATTTTCCAAATCGGTCAAAAAAATAGCATAAACAAAGATCCCGACTAAAATCGAAATCTTGAAGTCGGTTGATAAATAAAACATTTGTTGGTACACTACATTTGCATTCCATAGTACAGCCGTATAAGTAACTTAGTAAGCGAGACGTTTAAAATGATCTCAGCACGAATGTATTGTCAAAACAAGCATGAACGTGTAGATCATTTTGAACACCACACCCGCTTAGTTACTTCTGCTACTGACTGTACAAGCATCCCGTTAATTGACTGAGAAATAAAACAGAAGTGTTAGATAAGCGATCAAGTTAGTGCAGAACTTAGCTCAGCTCTAAACTTTTAAACCCAAAAGCACATTTTACTCTAAACCCACTGATTGGAAACTCTAAAACGCTGAAACTGTCTCCGGTCAAGTCTAATTCAGCCTCTGAAACGCAGAACTGCGGAATGACATCCGATTTCATTAGTCCCGACGTCGTACGTCGGCTAATATTTGAGGAGGCTATCGGGCATGCGTGGCTATTTGAATAGGTCTGCTCCACAGATCTGTCTAGATACAGCATATAATTAAAATATTATGTTTTTAGGGTTCCGTACCTCGAAAGGAAAAAACGGAACCCTTATAGGATCACTTTGTTGTCCGTCTGTCTGTCTGTCTGTCTGTCTGTCTGTCTGTCTGTCTGTCTGTCTGTCTGTCTGTCAAGACCATTTTTCTCAGGAACGCGTGGAGGTATCAAGCTGAAATTTATATCAAATACTCAGGTCTATTGTCCCTTGGAGCTGTAAAAAAATCAAACTTAAAAGCCAACGCAATCAAAAGATACAGTCGTTTATGCTGCAAATATTAGAGTTTTTCGGCACTCGCAAAACCCACGGGGTACTTCCCGTGAACTCAGAAACTTGAAATTTGGCACGAAGCAACATCATATAGCATAGACAACGGAAAAATTACAAAAAGTAGAAATTTTTAGTAAAATCATACAAAAAAATATTTTTTTAAATTTTAAACTTACTACCTTTTTCCTCGTAAACGCGTGGAGGTAATAAATTGAAATTCATGTCAAATACTCAGGGCTATACGACCTTTTAGATGTAGCAAAACCAAACTTTTATGTCAACGCAATCAAAAGAAATAGCAATTTAAGTTGCATATTTTGAAACTGAGTACTTGCAAGAAACTCAAAACCTAAAGGGTACTTCCCGTAAACTCAGAAACTTGAAACTTGGCACGAAGAAATGTCATATAGCACAGACAAAGGAAAAATTACGAAAAGTAGACTTTTTTAGTAAAATCTTACAAAAAATATTTTTTTAAATTTTAAACTTACTACCTTTTTCCTCGTAAACGCGTAGAGGTATTAAATTGAAATTCATATCAAATACTCAGGTCTATAATACCTTTGAGCTGTAGCAAAATCAAACTTCTACGTCAACTTTTACTTATATACCTACAGGTTTGTACGGAACCCTCGGTGCGCGAGTCCGACTCGCACTTGGCCGGTTTTTTTTTACAGAAATCGACGTAATACCACATTAAGCTTGTGTTGAGGCTACTGGACGACGATATTTATATTATAATGCATAGATAACATAACATAACATAAATACTCTTTATTGCACACCTCAAATAATAGACACAAAGTATACACAAGTCACAAACAAAAAAGCAGAGGCAAAACAATTGGCGGTCTTATCGCTAAAGAGCGATCTCTTCCAGACAACCTTTGGGAAGCGGAAACCTTTGTAAATTAACAGAAAAGTAGGTGTTGCAAAGCAAATAAACCAAACATTAATAAACTTACACATATAAAATAAAACAAAGAAAATTATATAGATAAAAAATAAATAAACTTACATAGCTCATACATACATACATACATACATACATAAATACATAAATACATATATATGTAATAAATATAATAAAATAAGAAAATATAACATAGGACCAAACATACTACATGCCACAGGTTGTTAAAACGGTTAATGGAGTTGCAGGATAAACGGATCATGGGAGAGACAAATAATGTTCTTTAAGTTGTTATATAGATAATTACTGAATTATATAGAAAATATCCATGCCTCAGGAGCAAAATGCAAGCATGCAAACATTCGCTCTTGTACAATATAAATACCTAGGTAAGTATTTAAAACATTCGCTTTACCTAAAGACCAACACACAGCCATTGAAGAACTATATACAATCTTTGAGGCTTCCGTAGTCGTATCGTACGTATATTTCCGGCTTTTCCGTGTGTCGACTGCCTGTCATCGATAGTACAAGCAAGCTAAAATTTGGTACGAATATGTATATTAATCACTGTATTTTGTTTCTTACTTCAGCATTAGTTGCAGTTGAGTGTAACAGTAGCGGTCACAAACCTATAATCACCTTCATGATTTGACTGCAAGGCTTTGTATAATTATTCTTCAAATTTTTTGGGCAGGGTCGCCATAAACAAATATAAAACAAAATATACAAATACTAATAAATTATTGTACAAGAACGAGTATTGGAAATGGTAATCTGTAAAATGTATCATTTATTTAGATATATCATTAACAACTTATAATAAACACTGATTAGGCGCACGCGATAAATTTCACTCATAACAGTGGAACCTAGAGGAGGTAATCTATGCTCAGCTCTAAGTATTAGTTAGCGAGTTAGATCTGAACTTCCTTCAGCGATACTGTAAATACTGAAGTTGCTCTTTATGTCCGTTGAGTTATGGATGTTTTCTATGTATTTAAGTATTTATTCATATTTATCTATTATATATATCGTCGTCTAGTACCCATAACACAAGCCTTATTGAGCTTACTGTGGGCCTAGGTCGATTTGTGTAAGATTGTCCTATAATATTTATTTATTTATTTTATTTATCTGTCGCCGATTGAAGAGCATCGTGGACTGTAGTGTTGAGAGCTGAGCGAATTTGGTCAGACCAGCGCATTGGGCTACTGTATCTTGGCCGTTCACGTTCGACTTTGCCAGTGATGACCAGTTTCTCGAGGCTATCACTGACACTATGTAGACTATCATATCTGTTACTATGAAGTTAGTATTTAAACGGAACTGTGACGGCACTTTGAAACCTCCCTTGTCAATCTACAGGATGTAAAAAAAATACTAGTGATCCGTTTAAGGGCATAATTGGTACTGTATTGCGAGTAAGAAAAAGTGAGAGAAAAAGATTTTTCACCTCAGCAGCAGGAACGAGGGTTCTTTGATACCTAAAAACAGTGAGCAAAACTCAATTTTGCTGCGAGCGTGAGACAAAATGACCTTGTTGACCTTGGAATTACAATGTCAATCCGCGCGCGAGGTCTAATACAAATTCGAAATACTCGGAAGCTATTCGTGTTGTCTTTTTCACGTCAGTAGTAAATATAGAGAGACAAATATTTTAAACGTCATTCAATCAAATTTTATTTAATTTTAATTCGTATTCTGAACTTTCGATTCGACCCCTGAAACAGAGTCAGAACGAAACGTTCCGAAATGCGCAGAAGTACTAATTTGTAAATATAATTTAAACAAATTTTAATTTTGAAATGTTTAACCATACAACACCTAAAATAATTTACGTTCTTTATTTCAAGATCAAATAAGTATAAACGGAAAAATTACTAGATTATCATGTGAAAAATATTATTACTTACAACAATCTTTCGTATTGTGATCAAACAGTAGTTACGGAACGCAGATAAAAAAAAGTTGACAAAAGTCAAAATGGCGGTATAGATATTTTAAAAATATTTAATTTATTTTGGTTATTTTTTGTGTTATTAACTTATAATTGAGGTTTTTGAACTCAAATGTAAGAATATTATAATAAATATAAGTGAAAAAAAACCGGCCAAGAGCGTGTCGGGCCACGCTCAGTGTAGGGTTCCGTAGTTTTCCGTCCGTCACAGTAAGTGTCCCCACTTAAGAGTTAATAACACCGCCATGTAGGATATGATATGAGAGTTCCACGTACAGCGACATCTATCGGCAAATTAAGTAAACTATTGCGCGCGAGCTTAAAGTATGGAAGATGATTTTTATGGAATAATTATTTATTGCGTGAACCGATTTTCACCGTTTTTACTTTATTTGAAAGCACGTCATTTCACTGTAATTTTGTAGAAATTACAGGTACAATAAACACCTGCTTATACGGTTAAATTACAAACTTAGTTCAGAAATTATTTTGTAATTTTTGTTCAAAAACTATTCATCCTATCAAGTTCAAAATAATTTTCCTAGAAAGTTTTTATAAAGTTCTACTTTTGAGATTTTTTTCATATTTTTAAAACTTATGGTTCAAAAGTTAGAGGGAGGGGGACGCATATTTTTTTACTTCTGGAGCGATTATTTCCGAAAATATTTACATTATCGAAAAATGATTTTAGTAAACCCCTATTCATTTTTAAATACCTATCCAACAATATATCACACGTTAGGGTTGAAATGAAAAAAAAAATCACTCCCCACTTTACGTATAGGGGAGGTACCATAATAAAAAATAAAAAAACACTTTTTATTTTACCACTTTGTCGGCGTGATTGATATACATATTAGTACCAAATTTCAGCTTTCTAGTGCTAACGGTCACTGAGATTATCCGCGGACGGACGGACGGACGGACGGGCAGACATGGCGAAACTATAAGGGTTCCTAGTTGACTACGGAACCCTAAAAAGAGAGAAAGAAGGATTAAGCATCACCCAGATTGTATTTTTCCATGTCTTCTCACTGCTGAGGTGAAAAATAGTATGTTCAACATGAGAATAAAGTTATTTACATCTTGTGCTTTTGAGTCCCTCTCTACGCTCAAGATTCTAAATTAGAATCACTCGCTACGCTCGTGATTCTATTATAGAATCTTTCGCTTGCTCAGGACTCAAAATTAGCACTCGAAGTAAATATGAACTTTCTTCTTTTGTTGTACAAATCTCTATTGTACGCAAAAAAATGCATGGGACACGTCATCCCAGCCGGCCAACCATCCATACAAAATCAATTTTTTTTTCGCGAGAAATTTTTTTTCTTTACTTTTTTATAATTTGAATACGACACCAATTATAATATTCTCATAAAACGTTTTGTTGGCAACGTACTTAGAATTAAACTTATTAATGTATTAAGCAAATAATAGTCATAACAATATTTATTACAAACGAGCTCTCATTTCATCATCAGAGTGTTCAGAGACGCATCGAAATGTGCCACCATTTTCTCGGGCGCCGCTGGTAAAACAAAGATATGTAATATTTTTTCTTTTCATTATTGTGGTATAGTGTCATCGGATTTATGTTGCCGTTAAGGTTATCTTCCAATTTTGAAAGCATTGCTGCTTAGCGTTACAAGTAAGGGTGCTGGTGAGTAAGGTTGCCAATGAGCTCAAAGAGCACCTAGTATGAGGGACCCTCTTGTTCCTTTAGCCGTGAACACAGTGAATACACCTTTTGTAAAGGGTCGGCAACGCGCATGTGACACCTCTGGCGTTGCAGGCGTGCATAGGTTACGGTAGCTGCTTACCATCAGGCGGGCTCTATGCTTGTTTACCACCGTCGTGGTATAATAAAAGTTACGTTACAAGAGGTTCACTTTGAATACATGTTCTTGATAAAATTAAAAATGTAATTGAACATTCCAATCGCGACAGCAATTTGTGGACCTGCAACCACAGGAGGAGGTAACTTCTTTACAATTCAGAATTTGTTTTGTAATGATTTTGATGCAACTGACCGTCAGTCAACCATTTGGGTAATCAGAAAACTTGCAGTTTGATTGAAGATTGTAGATTCCGAGATGAAAACACGAATTAATAATTATGAATAAAACATTATTTTATTCAAATACATACAGACTGTACCTACACCTACGCGTTATAATATCTGCCACCTTGTGATCTCATCATAAATTTCAACTAGTCTTCAATCTAGTGGACTAATTCAAAATAAATGTGACATTAGTACTTTGCACTAATAAAAATAGTGAGTCAGGCAGCACAGACAAATTTTATATGTTAGTAGTAGTCGTAGTTAAGAACTTTAATGCACGAAACAAGTACGAGTACATGACCAACAAAAATATAGTGAGTGTGTACAAAGGCGAACTTATCCCTGTAAGGGATCTTCCAGCTAACTTTTAAGCAACTGAGAGAAATTATGATGTTAGTGTTTTGCACGCTCCCAAATATAATAATATAAAAATTCAATAATTGAGAATCACAAATACAGACACATTGAGCGTGACGTCTTTCCATTTCCGCGCGGCGCTGTCGAAATCGGAATATAACCTTTAATATGTCATGCTTCACCTGACGATTTATGACTCGTACTAAAACCTCGTAGAATCTCACCGAGAGGGACATTCGTCAACCTGCTGCTGAAATGGCCCTTCAGTTGTTTTGTCTTTATTTTTCTTTTGTGTGATAATATATCCTGAATATACTTGAGCTTTTATTAGTATGGCTAGGTAAATAAATAGACGTCGAACTTTCAATCCGAAGGTCTCGGGTTCAAACCCCGGCTCGTACCACTGTCTTTTTCTGAACTTATGTACGAAAATATCATTTGATATTTACTAGTCTCTTTTCGGTGAAGGAAAACATCGTGAGGAAACCGGGAATAATCCCAACAAGGTCTAGTTTCCCTGGGTTGGAAGGTCAGTCAGATGGCAGTCGCTTTCGTAAAAACTAGGGCCTACGCCAATTCCTGGGATTAGGTTGCGTGCGGATCCCAGGCTCAATAGAGCGAAAAGCTGGTACAAACGCTAGGAGGCAGAAGGCTAGGTAAATAAATAAGTGTCAATGTCGTATAGATAAGTTACTTAAGTGAAATTAAAGACACTTAAAAAATAGCATGTCTAAAGTTTCATTGTTTGGATTATTGTGTAAGTAGTAAATATAATGAAAGTATACTTCGAGCAACAATGTCAAGGACATACAGATTCAAACAAGATTTACTGAAAATATGGGTTGCCGTAATGGCCCATTTACACATTGGTTAGTGTTAAGTGCGAGTTCATACATTAGTTACTAAACACAAGTAGAAAATGTATTGACTCACACTTAACACTAATCAATGTGTAAATGGGCCTTTATAAGACTGTCAGAGAAAATTTTGAACCCGATAGCACCTAAATCATATCTAAAAAATATTGCATTGTTAAATGTGATTTCTGCTACAGGAGATTTTTTAAATCTAAATAGTTTTATATTTGTAATTACTTGTTATTCGCGATAAATAATAATTCAAAGATCATCTTAATATCAGAGTTATACTCATAAGTTACGTCTGTATCTCCTAAACATGTTTCTCTGCTTCTTTTTTTTATTTTGATACTTAGTGTTTTTATGAACATTTCTTATAACTTTGCGACCTATTATTATAATGACAGCGAAAACACAAATCATGTCACAGACGTCGACTTTCAAACTTACTTTACAAATTGAAAACGGGGAAAAGTTGACTTAGACTTTATAATGTTAATACAAAGTAAATTTGCTTTGTCATTACAGTAAATAATTAGTAAATTCCATCTGTCAAAGTGCCCTGTGTAGGCACGTTTTAGGAAACCTCAGGATTGTGTTAATGTACATTTAGGTAAATTTAGCGCAATTTATTAAGTGAAGTACAGTTGCTTTCTGGCTGGGTATAAGTTCTGTGTGGCCGCGATTCGAAAAATAAACACACACACTGGACAGACACAGCTCCAACCCAACTCAACCCAACTCAACTCAACGCTATAACGACATTGACATTTGCTATTCGAACAGATTTTCATTCAACATTGGTCTCACATTGGTCCAATGTTTGACCAATGTGTGACCAATGTGAGACCAATGTGAGACCAATGTTGAATGAAAATCTGTTCGAATAGCAAATGTCAATGTCGTTATAGCGTTGAGTTGAGTTGGGTTGAGTTGGGTTGGAGCTGTGTCTATCCAGTGTGTGTGTTTATCTTTCGAATCGCGGCCCGTATCTGTTTGCGGTCTTGAAAATACAGAATCGTAAATTTATGGAGTTTATGAACGTTGAGGGTTACCGCTTATTCTATGCATAAAATAAAATGAAGAATATAATTTGTTCTTATCTTTTGCATCCACTGAAAAATACGATCGATTACATTGGGTAGTTGATACCCATTAATTGACTTAAAACGAATGTATAAATATAATCAATTAACAGTTTCCGAGTAAACATTTTGTTATCTCTTATTTCATACAAGTACAGTCAACCAATTCGATTCCTAGGCCACTCTAGAGCCTTGTCACAATAGCTAGTTTGGTAGCGAATAGGTTACGTTTATACGTATTCACGGGCAACTGTCATTACGACAAGGTTCTACAGTGGCCTAGGAATCAAATTGGTTGACCGTACATCAGTGTATTTAAAAAATGCAATGTTTTTCTTCCTGTTTCACATTTAAAGCATGATAAATAAAACGAGCAATGTGGCCCGCCGCCCGCCCACTGTCACTTAAGCCTGGCAACTCTCTGAGCTATTTCGACAACCTTTTTCTCCTGCGGATTTCTTCGCCATCGGTTTGGTCGCAGAACCGATGGCCGATGGGGCAGAAAGGTTCTTGAGTGGCGACCACGTACCGGAAGACGCAGTGGCCCCAGACTAGGTGGACCGACGATCTGGTTAGAATCGCGGGAAACAGCTGGTTAAGGGCGGCGAATGAACGTTCGTTGTGGAAATCCTTGGGGAAGGCTTAGGTCCAGCAGTGGACGTCTTTCCGCTGAAAATTTTAGCTAATGATGAAACTAAACGATTTTAATAAATAATAATAAATGGTTCGCCCCGCTTATCTGTTAATCATAACTCAGTATAAAACAAGAATTAAATAACCCTCCTTTTTTTCAATTTACGATCGTAGTAAGAGAATTCTTTTCCGCAAATGTCGGCAGAAACCGCCTCAACACTCAAGGCTTGATATACGGCACTCAATATAATTTCCCTAGTAGCATTAGGTGACGTTTCACCACCTCTCTGTCTCTATCAGTGGGCACAAGTTAGAAACGTACAGCGATAAGTAATATGCAAATATATCCTAAAATTGTATATTCACCTTTCCGTAAAAGGGGCCACGAGTCAGTCCTTACCTGAAACAATACATTTAAGAATATTAATAAAATACATTCATACACAAAAAAAACTTTAAAAATCACATTTTAAAGGTATATGGAGGTATATGTTACTTCAGGGTCGTGTTTTACAAAGTTTTAAATTTCAATTTCTGTGTTTGTCTCTCTCTTACAATTATAATGGCGAGAGAGAGAGAGAGAGAGAGAGAGAGACAAGAGATGGGTACGGTGAAAGTGAAGATATCGTTTAACAGCAGGTTCATCGTAGATACAGATCGCAACACACCGCAACGATTGACATGCATTAGAGGACTGTTTACTTAGCCCATAGCCATACTTAGTCTGCGATTTTAATGGGTAACATTTCCATAGACTAATTAACCCAAGACCCCGTATAGCCGGGCGACCCCCGCTGCCACGCTTAAAGTAATTTTACACTATAGTGAGACACTAATATTGGATGTGACAGTAAACATAGTACGTCTCCACGGCAACCATTAATGTCTGACTCTCTCTTCCGCCCCACGGAAGAATCGCGTGTTCCCCTCCCGCACCCCTTCTTTTTGGCAGCTTAGGTTTTAAAGAAATAACTCGCTAAGCGGTGTATATGGTCATTTCATATGTCAAGGGCTGTAAATACCATACTGAGTAAATCGTCACACACATGCTAGTTACAACGGGTCAGGGGTCACAGACTATTTCCCGATACACTGTCCATTATTTCTACCAGAGCAGAAATAATTAAAACCGTTACCAAACGATACGCGACGTAGGTTTTTCCCATCCATCATGCTTAGGTCACCGCCAGCGGACAGTTCCAATCTGTGTCGATTTACATATTTTTTACAAACCATTTTTTGTAGAGCTTAAGTTATGGGAGGCAGCGGTTTAAAGCGAAGATTTATACTACATATTAATTATTATTTATTTCCGCTGTTTCCATGCTTTAGCGAGGGATACAATACACGCACGATCCGTCAATGTATGGCGCTATTCAGATCTATCCGCCAGACAGATCTGTGAGTGTATCCTAGGCTAGTACATAGTTATTATCAATTATTTAAGAGCTGGGCTCTTGTCGGTGGAGCCATTTCCATGTATGTCTGTCCTGTGCCTTCAACTTGACAGCCTGATACGACACCACGTTTATTTTCTCCTTGACTTGATCAATGTATGCTCTTCTTGGCTTCCCTGGCTTATTAAACATATACATAGGGTTACTGTAGCCGGCGCGCTGCCGTCGCGGAAGGCCGCTCGTGAGAATGATCATCGTAAATTAATCGAAACATGTCGAGCAAAATCGACTTAAATTACGTGAGTAACCCGTTATAAATATTTTTAATATGTTAAGAGTCTCACGAACGTTTTATAGTTAAACTTCCCTGGCTTAGTACATAGTAGGGGTAGAATATTTACAATGTTGTTTCCGTGACTAAATATTAATCTGCCACAGTCAAATAGATTCGCTATATAAATAAGAGATCCAACTGTATCAAAATAAACTAAACAAAATTTCAGTGTTTTAAATAAATAAACTTTATTTGGAAGTAATTGATTTGACCAATCAATTTCTGTATGTGTGTTTTCTGTCAGTGCTTTCTAGTTGTTTACCTTTTAAAATAAACCGTGGCCGATACTCTAAACATAATCCATTACTGATATGTACAAAATGACAGCCATTTTAACGACCCTGAATTTCCATTTGATGTTACTATTCCCACCTTTTACAGTCGCCATCAAATACATCAGAGCGGCCAAGGTACTCAAAAATATCTCGACAATAGAGGCGTTGTTCAGATATTTGTGAGCACTTTGGCCGGTCCGATATATCTGATGGCGAATTAAGGTTCACTTTGCATTGGACATTTCATAGACTAAGTATTAAACAAAAGGAAATAGTTTGAACTGTAAATGACTCGACTATTAAACATGAACTTGAGCGCCTTGACAATAGAGGCGTTGTTCAGATATTTGTGACCACCTTGGCTACTCCGATAAATCTGATGGTGTCTGTACCTTGTCAGTGGACAATTGGTCGAACACGCGACGTCTTCTATAAACGGGCCAACTGATAGAGGCAGATCTGTGTACTCTTAAACGAGAACCAAATCGCTTTCACCTGTGTCTTTGTCCACCGATCCTGATATTGTCTAGCAATACGCGACGTCCGTGATAAACGGGCTCGCTGATAGCGGCTGATCTGTCTACGCTTAATCGAGATGCCAATTTGCTAACTTTTATGCTAAAGATCCCAACCACAGGATCATCTGAACTACAAAACTCGTAGTCGGCTGTAAAACAGCTATTTCAAAGATTTAAGGTACTTTACCTCAAGACACATAGATTTTTCCACACTGTATATGCTTGTATATAAAGTGTAGGTATAGGTATATTAAATACGTTTTAACAATACGTTTATAATACGTTTTTCTTTCAATATTGTAATTAGATTTGCAGTGATAAGGGTTACCCTTTGTTCGGTAGGGGTTATTCCTTTATTTGCTATCAAATAAATCTAGTCCACCATTTATCTTATATGTCTAATCTATCCCGCACAAACACGCAAGGATATTGTAATACATGTTACAAGGGATTAATAAGCAGAATAAATAAATAATTGGGGAAATGACATTTTGGGTACCTTATCTACCGTGTGTGGCCTGTAATAGGAGCAATAAATTAAAACGTAGATTCTACTCCTCAAACTAGACAATGTTTGTTCAACGACTTTTGAAAGTTATGTAGATTTTAGATTGTCTCTTTTTCAAACAAACTAAATAGTATTTTCAATGTACAACAAATTCCGCCTAAATGACATCGCCTGTCAGTCTTGTCACCCTACAGATATTAATCAATGTCGTAATACATTGCGTGTTCGAATAAACTTTAAACTGTAATAAAATTCAAACTACAAGTTATTTTTAAAAGCTGTTGAACAAACGTTATCTAGTTTGAGGAGTAGAATCTACGTTTTAATTTTTTGCTCTTATTACAAGCCACACCCGGTATACACTCTAATTAACACTTCAGTTACAGTCGCTCCGATTAAGATACGTATTTTCCCGATGGAAATACATTATGCACTATCTGTATCAAAGTAACATTATAATACTAATTGCATATAAGGAAACTTACCGATATAGCCCTCCGTATTGCTAAATTAAAGTGGCAATGGGCGGGGCACATTGCACGGAGAACCGATGACCGTTGGGGCGGAAAGGTTCTCGAGTGGCGATCACGAACCGGAAGGTGCAGCGTGGGTAGACCGCCGACAAGGTGGACTGATGACCTGGTAAAGGTCGCAGGAGTCCGCTGGATGCGGGTGTCGCAGGACCGGTCATTGCGGTACTCTTTGGTGGAGGCCTATGTTCAGCAGTGGACGTCTTTCGGCTGATATAATGATGATGATGTTTCCGTATGGAAAATTCGCACATTGCGACCCTGAGGCACACCACAGTTATATATATCCCAGCTACCACAGAGCTTATTCAAACACCTCCGTTAAGTCTTTTGATAAAAACGAATTTGCACAAAATTAAAGCTCTGTTCACACAGAAGTGCCGAGAACGGTTAATTCCCGTATTGTCTAGCACAATTGGATTCCACTAGCTATACGTAAAAGTTGTAATTCCATTTCTAAATTGAAATCCGTTTGACTATAACCCCTACTGCTTGGTAATAAGGACGCTGCTTTGTAGTGAAGAGGAATGGGGGAGTTTTTCAACGTCCGTTGCAGTCGGGCGCAGGAAACATAATGTTTGAAATGGAAAACTGGGCTCAACAATGTCTGTTAGCTGGTTGAACCGGAAAATGCAGTGGCATAATATTTGCATTAACTATCAACTTGTGGTTTATTGACTGTTGCTTATTCCAATTTGTGTGATTGTTAGAAATTTATGCTATTGTTGACGTAGATAATTTGCAGATGCATTTGTGTAGCTTAAAAATAAACACTGAATCGGGTATCTTCAAATAGAGCATCACATTAAATACATTTTCTGCTTATTATTTTATGGGTGATTATAAAACGTAGGATAAAACCGGCCAAGTGCGAGTCGGAATCGCGCACGAAGGGTTCCGTATCATTATCTATAAAAAACGGTAAAAAAATCATGACTATTGTATGGAAGCTCCCTTAAAGAAATGCCCTCCCTTAAATATTTAAGGGAGCTTCCATACAATAGTCATGTTTTTTTTCAAAATCAGAGATATTCATATTTTGATCAAAATATGAATATCTCCCAAAATTGAACTTTATTTCATAATCGAAAATTTATGATTAGAGCGGGGCCGGGATTCGACATGGCATAACTGACAGTCGCTTGCGAGACAACTATGATATCACACTTTTGTGACAGTTGAAATTCGGGGTGGAATCACTCAAGAGTGATACTTAATATGGTGGCCATAGCCATAGACAAAACGCTCTAGCGAGACCTACTGACAGCTTGACAGTTTTGTTAGGTGTGGACGCGTGTGGACAGATGGATATCACTCTATCCACTAGCGATACAAGTGTGACATCCACGACTCACAGTTTGGCATGTCGAATCGTGGCCCAGATATAATTTTGCTTTAAAGAACACAAAATATGTATATGTCGGAGCGAGACGACAAAAGCTTGTCGCAGAGCTACGCTATAAGCATCACAACTGATAGAATTATGATATTTTGTGTCAATCAAGTTACCTGTGTTGAATTTGTAACAAGTTTGGAAAACGACGAGCATTGTTTTGCTTGGGAGTGGTCTCAGTTTGGTCCGTGTAGGTAGTCAATAAAATTGACGTTTCGATTTACCCTATTTTAAAGTAAGAAATGCGCCGATAGTTATTAAAACTCATGCACGTTTAGAATTATAATTACAGTATTATGTTAGTAATTATGTTATACAGTATAAAACCAGGAGCACAGTACCTGTGCATTCATTCTTGATTCAGTCTTGATTGAGCATTCATTCTTGGAGCAGTCGTGATGCAGTTCAGTACCCTTTGTGGCTTTGGTGCCCGAGCAGTCACTATCCTGATCGTTCTCATATAGACGGGTCGGGTCGGTTGGATCGTTTAGAGTAACGGGTTGTATTTTGAGTAGCACACGGACGCAAGCTGGTAACTCTCCTCGTTTTCCTGGTGCCTTATAAAATCAGTCAATGCTTTTCGTAGTTACAGTTTTTAAGATCATTTTGTGATTAGAAAGTATTTTTGTATCTGTGTGATCTGTATCATAGTGTAATCTACGCAATTTAATTCTAATAGTGTTTCAGATAACAAAAGATAAGTCCCGCTGAGTTTCTTACGCTGGTTCTTCTCAGTTGAGGCTCATTTCCGAACCAGTGGTAATTTATTGTCCTCCCTTAATCTGGTTTTAAAAAATGATTTGAAATCAATACAGTTATTAAACCAGTGTTTATGTTTTATTTCATTACCGTGCGTCCGTGTACGCGTGTTATGATTTAGTTTTAGGCTATCCTGATTCCTGATAGTGTCAGTCTTTGAGTTCCGAACGCACTCGCACTACCGCTGCCATGCTGCCTACCCTGGCGCCTTCATGCCCGGTCCCGTCTCCATTATATATATTAATATTGCGCCAGCCTTGTACCTCAGGTTACCTTAAAAAATACTACGTTATTTCCGACGCTGAATAATTGAGGACAAAAGAGTTAAAAAATATATTATTTTATTTCTTTGCGAAAGCTGTACTCGTTTTTAAACCTTGCTCAGCTTTGACATCGTCAAAGGCATCCTTTCTTGGGTAAGATGTCTCAGTTGTGCTCTTATAAAAAGTTCCTTTTCTGTGACGTTAAAATAATCTTTTTATTTCCTTATGTGGAATGGAAATGTAAAGACATAAATCTACAGTTGACTTTTACTCCGGTTTTAAATCCGCTGTATTACATAGTTTTATACCAAATCGCTTAGTATCCTCAATAATGCAAAATAATTCGAAGATAGTTTTTCTCTAGATTGTAAGAAATATTCTGAAGGTGGGCAATACAATTACCAAATCAACTAGAATTAGGATTTCTGATTACTCGGCTTTTTTTTTCTCGGGACTCGAGTATTCTCGCCTAAGAATTCCCGGGAATTCTCGACTTGTCAAGATATTTTCAATTTTTTTTAATACATAAGACACTATAATTTCACAATCATAGCTATTTAATCAACAGTTTTCTTAGTCTCCGTTTAAATTACCCTCCCCCCGACTAATTATGTTTATAATATAGTACCGCTTCGAAAAAAAACAAGCTATAACCATGACTATGATTTGGCAAGGCAATGCAGTGTTTTTATTGACACGAACAAGAAAATTATCTAATCATGAAGTCATGTAGTTTTAACTTTAAAGCACCAACCACCTGCATCTCTTGATTTTTTATCATTTGTTTATGAAGGGACACAAATATGGCAAAAAAAAATATTAGCAGGAGTAAGCAGTTTCGAATCTTTAGTTATTAACATGGTTTTAAGCTAAGCACTCAGGAAAATATATTCATGCAATTGCGAGAAAAATATTAAATTACGAGTATGGTAAAGTGAAGTTGTCAAGATAATACTTCTTTCACAATGATATCGTGATAACAAAAAAATATATACAAACGACAACAACGAAATACGGACAAAATACCTCATTTATGTATTAACCGTGAGTTAGTAATAGCAATTCCAGGAAGAAATACTTCAACTTGCATGTCTCATAACTTCGCCCGTAGGACTTATGAGTCATTAGTCCAGCGGGCGAGCGTGCATAGTAAGTTAGTAACGCAGGTCGCGTAGGGTAAAGTCCGATAGAGTATAATTCACTTCTAGAATTTTTGAGACTTATTTCTCCATTTCTCGAGGCTATTTTCCTCGTCTCGAGTCAGGCAAGATTTCCCGGGAATTCTCGCCCCGAGAATTCGCGACCAGAAACCCTAACTTGAATATATGGTGCCTGTAGCTCCCAAAGTAAAGCAAGGCCAACATATTTTGCCTACATACTCGTATTAGATTATTCACCCCCTATTAAACTCAGCCTTCGAAGAAGCCAGACCACAAAACCTAGTATTAATTCTTACTTTTCTAAAGGGATTGCAAATTGTGCAAGTCTCATCACACAACATCACACGCTTTGTAATTGATGAGTAACAGATTCTAAAGAATCGCAGTCATCAGAGATCCATCCTCATTAGATCGTTTCAAAACCTTAATGACAGACAAACGACTCATAACTGCAACTTTAGAAATGATCCATCAAAAGAAGCTGTCCTGGTTTGGGTTAAGGTTCAAAATCCAACGCGAAGGTATTTTAACAAAGTTACGGGTGTCAAAGAGTTAAAAGCGTTGAAACGAACATCAAAGGGAAGACTATGTGTTTATGATTTGCGCCGCAAGCGGTGTGTTTTGTTGCCGAGATTTCGCTGAGCCTCCGTCTAATAAACCGACGTCAAACGTGAGAGACGAGAGGTAATTTGCAAAGTTTTGAGGAGAAAATCTGATACTGTCAGTTTAAAGATTATTAAGGCTCATTGGTAAGATGGTGAATGGAAGTTTGTTACCGTTGTTGCTTGTAGAGTATGCCTTGTTTGAAATCGGTGATTACTGGTTATTTATATTGGTAACTAGCATCCACCCGTGTCTGTGTTCTTCCATTGTTTCTCCTTTAGGGGTTGAATTTCCAAAATACCTTGTAAGTAAATAAATGAAGTGAACGTGTTTTGAAAATAAATAGAATCCTATTTACAACTATTTACAAAACGCGGCCAAAATGTTTAAGATTAAGCCACAAGCAAATTCGTACTAAATTACAAACATAATACGGAATGAAAACCAAACAAATGATAAACGTTGTATTGAACATTTCAACCTACGTTATTTCTTATATTAATGAATCCAAGTATTCCAAATTAATAGTACAAAACAATCAGACAACCGCAACCGCGTCGCGCAACCGTATAATTATTAAGCCCGATGAATGATTAAGTCGCTGAATAGAGAATAGATTAACGCATTCGCTCATGCGAATTTCATTCCAGTTTTGATTTCGTTCCAACTTCTTGAGGTAATCTTACGAGAACAAAAGCGTTGAAAGCATCTAAATTTAAGTCGATTTGATCTAGAGTCTGGTTACTAAGTTTTTATTTAACTCACAATGTTTGTCAATTAGTTAAGTGTTTAGATAAAATCTTGCAAGCCAGATTTGAACCAATTTTAAGTATAAAACTTTCGTGAGACTCTATTTATAACGGGTTACTCACGTCAAATAGAAATCAACTTAAATGACGTGAGTAATCCGTTATAAACGGTTCAAATCTATTAATTTCTTATTAACAGATTTGAACCAGTTCCTGATGTCCGATTGAGCTGGAATTTAGCATACCTGCGTAACATGGATAACTATACAATATTTTGGTACCATCGAGCTGATCTGATAATGGAGACCGAAGGTGGTCAACTAATCATAATATATCATTTTGTTAAACAGTAGATGACTAATGCACAACATTACAATCTCTCACATATTATAAAATATATGACCGTTCGAAAACCATTATAATGACCGCCATTACACCGTCATCGCCAACTGGGCGGTCGGGGAAGAGCCGGATTTTCATTACGTTACCGATTTATCGATGTGGTAATGAGTTTTCATACATTATTATAACACTGGCACAGATAATACACTGATGTTACATTACTGCTTGTAATAATGGTGGTAATTATATGCGGCTGGTTTCATAAAACCACCCTCGTGATTTAAGGACTCTTGTTACGTAACAGTTACATAATAGTAGTTTATGTAACTGTTACGTAATAAGGGTCCTTAAAATGAGCAAACGAGCCGCAGGCGAGTTTCATAATAAGATCACACGAGTGTTTTAAGGCCTAATTACGTACAGTTGCATACACTGCTTTATCTACACTCATATTATATATTCTAAATGAAGTGTTCGGAAACCATAGAATGACCGCCATTGCACCGCCATGGCCAACTCGATTGTGCCGGCGGTCGCGCGGGCGCGTGCTGTTGGTCAGGAAGGAGGACAGGATTTACATTATGTTATCAAATTCGATGTTCGGAATTTTAATTTCATAACGTATCAATATATGAGCATGTAAAGTTAAAATTACGTTACTGCCACAGATAAAAAGCTTATCATAGTAAAATCGGTTGTGGTAATGCTAGCCATTGCCTACTGTTTTTGAACACGTTTTAGAGGACTTACAATGTGAGTGTAGATAAACTACTGTAACAGGTCCACTTAATGGTGCTCTTGTTGGCGGTTGGTCTCTTTTACATCCTGATACGATACGACGTTTATTTTTCCCTTTCTTAACCCATGTTTGTTCTCCTTGGCTTTCCTGATTTTATATTGGTTTCAATCTTTTCTTCGATGCTGTTCTTTATAAACTTGTCGTGTAACAGCATGTGTCCAAGCATCTTCCGAAAAGCAAGCAGTAAATGCTAAGCTCCGAGTTTTAAATCGTTTTTAGGGTTCTGTAGTCAACTAGGAACCCTTATAGTTTCGCCATGTCTGTCCGCCCGTCCGTCCGTCCGCGGATAATCTCAGTGACCGGTAGCACTAGAAAGCTGACATTTGGTACTAATATGTATATCAATCACGCCGACAAAGTGGTAAAATAAAAAGTGGAAAAAAATGTTTTATTAGGGTACCTCCCCTATAGGTACATAAAGTGGGGATTGATTTTTTTTTCATTTCAACCCTAACGTGTGATATATTGTTGGATAGGTATTTAAAAATGAATAGGGGTTTACTAAAATAATTTTTTGATAATGTAAATATTTTCGGAAATAAGCTCCAGAAGTTAAACAAAATGTGTCCCCCCCTCTAACTTTTGAACCATAAGCTTTAAAAATATGAAAAAAATCTCAAAAGTAGAATTTTATAAAAACTTTCTAGGAAAATTATTTTGAACTTGATAGGTTGAAAAGTTTTTGAAAAAAAATTACAGAATAATTTCTGAACTAAGTTTGTAATTTAACCGTATAAGCAGGTGTTTATGGTACCTGTAATTTCTACAAAATCACAATGAAATGACGTGCTTTCAAAAACTTTTAAGTGGACACTTACTGTGACGGCCGGAAAACTACGGAACCCTACACTGAGCGTGGCCCGACACGCTCTTGGCCGGTTTTTTGTGTAGTGTTTGTAATTCTTGTATATTTGCGACACCAAATGAGTTATCCATCTCCTATTAGCTATGATTTTCAACAAACTTCTCTATTCTTAATACTTCTTCATTGTTTTTCTTAAGATATTTTTATTCAACAATATGAGAAACTGCCTATTAGGTAGTATAGGTATACAATAGCAGCATACATTCAAAATATTCAAATAGCATCAATACGCAAAGAAACTACTGGTCAAGCATCTCCTCAACCCCACTGACATAGCTCAGACAGTGCCAAACTCTAACATCAGATGTTCGACGTGTCTTGCAGATCATATTCATGTTCAATACAGAATAAAAATCATGATACCTGTAGGTTTATTAAAGTAGTACAAAATCAAATACCATCAATAAGCAAATAAGTGAATGCTCAAGCTCGGGCTCAAGACTTACGCAGCTCTGTCTAAAACAAACTCTTTACACCCTCGCGTCAGACGCTCGTGCACTGAGACTCATTGTTATTACATATTCTTATTTAAAACAGCATGGGGCTCAATGCTCTGCGTCCGTAGGAAATACCTTAGACAATCCTAGACGTGATCCCTGGGTGGTGCTAAAGTAACAAACTTGGCAGCTGCACTATCCCATCTGGACCTCGCAGCGCTCGCGTTTCTTCATCATCTACTTTCCCACGAAATGCCTATCTATATCCAGTGACATGTAGCCATACGATAAATAAAAATACAGCAAAATAAAATAAAAATACGGTGCCTATAGGTATATTATATGACAAAATCAAATACCATCAATACGCAAAGAACTGAATGCTCAAGCACCTTCGTGCTTAAGATCGCTGACGCAGGGCGGACGGAGCCAAACTCTTCACACTGTGACGTCAGACGTTCAAGTACTCGGGGGACGTGTCTCGCAGACTCAGTGTTATGAGCTCTTGAGTGGTTATTGATTAAAGCGGGATTAGGGTTCGCGTTTCGTGATTTATTTCTGGTTTTTATTGAGGCTGACTTTGAAATATTGATGCAGGTTACAATTATTATGGATTACGTTATTACACAATTATGAGAACAAAAAAAACAAACCCGTCTGGTTAGATTGCTATTCTACCCTTATTGCTCGATCCAGGCATCTGGCAGCTTTTAATGGGTGGAGGTCAGAGTGACAGACTAGCAAAAATTTTCAATTGGAAAATAGTAATACGAAAATAGTTAAAAACTGCCGAATTTGTCACAGTTATAAAGGAATCGGTCTATATTTTAATATTAGAACATTATGTATTATTACGGAAAAAAAACAGTAGGCTACAAACTATAAATTACTTTATACGCCGTTTGGCACTACCTTCCCCAACATAAACTCTTGGCAATGATATAGTCTAATTATTTATATAATTTCTCATACTACTGCATCAAACACAAAGCTCTAGCATTGGTTTTCTTGAAGTGGTTTGCATCCTTTCACCTACACCATTTTACAGCTGCCAGATGTCCTTGCTCTCATTATTGTGTCATATCTGACGTGGCTAGCTCTCCGTCTATTATGTAATGCGCAAAAACACTAGTAATTCGATTCTAAGCTAACGAATCCCAAATTAACTTATAGCAGACCGCCATTGTGTGAAAATGCCCCAATCGGAATGTCAGTTTTTAAACCTTTTAACGCCACACTTAATAATAAACAAAATGCTACTCACCCGCCAACATCCCGAACGCAAGCGAGTCAATATATTATGTAGAATATGCCTTGCTTAAAAGTACGAAGGCTACTTTGCAATACCTAACGAAAGGTGTCCTTGGCTCTGCGGGCACGATTGGTTTTTCACCCCCCCCCCACGATTTCCAGTATCTTTATTATATTATAAGGAACAATTTTTTTTTTATCAATAGAACGTGACAACACAACTCAACCTGTTTCACTGTACCCATCCCCGATCCATCGTGTACTTTGTAATATATTCAGTGTATACATACACTTATAAGCCCACAGTGGATCAAGTTCATCAGGATCATTTGTTTATAAATAAGAATTACAACTACACGCGCGGTTAAAGATAGACAGTTCCTGTCTATGACAAGTATAAAGCCAATATAGTACCACCTCTACCTTTTAAACTTTTTAATTAAAAATCCCCAAACTAAGAAAATGACGTATCTACGTAGCTCTGAAAAAAAAAGGTGATTCACTGTTACCACAATGACCCTACTTAGTACACGTGCACACAGAACCCGATGTCCTCTAGGAAGGTCAATAGAACCGAGGTTAAATAAATTGGAGGGCTTGGCTAAGGACATTGCCATCCGTTTCATGTTGGCACTTCAAGTGAAAACTTCGCCGTGATGACTTCTTCTAATTTTATCTCACTCGGATTTGCGGTATTTTGGTGAGGTACTTTATAAAGGTCATTTAATTAAGTGTTTGAGTTTCCGAGTTGTGTTGTTAATGTTAATACGTTCTTCAAGTTAATTCCCCTAATGAATATGTGTTTGATTGATTTAAGCTTCACTTTTTATATACGCGCAATAATTAAAACAATTTAGAATTTGATCGTGATATTGATGTTGATTTAAGTGTACTCAACTCGTACTAATATGGAAGTGTCGGAGTGCATTTTACTCAATTGCTGAACTTGAAAGCGCTCATAGGCTGTGGGGGCCGCTTAGAATCACATAAGATGTTAACCATCGTAGTACTAATTAAGAAAGATATTAGCTAGAACTTGTCCAAAGCGTTTTGAAAACTTTTATCCGCGAGTTATAAGGATTTACATGTATAATAGTGAATTCAAATAAAAATTATCAGAAAAACTTCAGTTTAGGCAGTTCAGTTTAATCAGTGTTTTGCTCGAAAGAGTGAAGCGTAAAGCTGAGCTGTGAACCCTTTTGTTTTGCTGCAACGCACACAACCATTCCTACTACCTCATCTCATGTTTTGTTACATTTTATTTTTATTTTTTCAAATGATTCGTTGTGTTATTGTTGTACTTTGATGTTATGTGTTGCAGAATTCAAATAAATCTTTTATCTATCTATCTATCTTATCTAGTTTAGTCACAGTCTAGGAAAGTCGTTGATTTGTCAACAAAAATATTAAATAAAATATCGGAATGAACCATGTACATAAAAACTCACGTAGTCGGTTGCACATTAAGTTTGACATAGGTATTTATATACCTATAAAATCACAAACAGACCCAAACACCATACCCTTTCCATACCTTATAAAATACATCAAATTTAGGGCGGCACTCAATACCCGCTTGAAAACTCTGAAGAGTCCACGGGCCGGAGGGTCCGACCTAGGAATCGATTCTAACTTTAAAATTTTAACTGGTTTTGTTATCGTTATGACACGACCTTAACAAGCTTCGCGCCTAAAATCGCGCGAGATACCAAATAACACAACGCACTGCGTCTAACGCACTAATAAGCGGAGCGTTCGTCTGTAACATAATCGTAACAAAACCAGTTCAAATTTAAAAAGTTGGAATCAGCCTCCGAGCCAAAAACACGCTGGCAGAGACACCTCTCCACTTTGAATAGACGTCTGATATCGGATTTAAGCATCCTTCAGCTGAATTATGGAATACAATTCATTGTTGTAGAGTCATTGACGATTTAAGTAATTTCGGACAGAAATGAGTAATAAAATAATGCTGAATTAGTAATTTGGAAGGCGAAATTCGGATAATGCTGACCAAAAGTATGGAAATTATATTTTGAATAATACAATGTTATAAAGTTTTAAGCCTATCTAGTTTGAATTGAAGAAGTTTTAAGTTATAGTATTTCAATTTCGGTATTATAAACTTATAGATATCATATACAAAGAAAAAAGTGACCTATGCCTCCGGTGCCCAGGGCTGGGATCGAACCAGCGTCTTCTGCATTCGCGCCTTAACCACTTAGCAGTGTAACCAATGGGTAGGGTGCCAACTTAAAATAAACAAATCAAAATATTTATTAAATAATTTGATTTGTTCTTCAATTTCGGTATTTCAAAAAATCTTAATATATTTGTATCAATTGTAAGAGGAGAAACATTTCCTCTTTTATACAATCTTTTCTGTCAATCAAAAGAACCCAGATTCAGAATAGCAAATAGAATTTTGTCTATTAAAAATGTGTGGCAGATCTCAGATCTCTTTTGTACAGATTATACAAAATATAATTATATTATAATTACCTTGTGTATAATCATTCTGCTACTACTCTCTTTTTAACAAATAAAAATGTAAAATTCCAGGACAGAGACTCGAATCATGGATAACAGTTTTAATTTGATAGACGTTTATGAAATAAAGTTAGGGCCAGACGGCAGATTCTGCCAACCAACCGCTTCTGCCGATGGTTGGCAGAGCACGCCTAGCAACCAAGGGCGTTTAAAGGTAATGTAAAATGTGGCATCAACCACGGGCTACAGGGTTTAAAATCTGTTTTCTGCCAAGATCTCGTGGCAGAGGGCTGTGGTTGTATGCCGTCTGGCCCTAACTTAACGACAAAATATTCAAAAATGTAAAACAAACTTTGTCTTGCAAGTTCAGTAATAATGCCTATAAAAAGGACACTGGGTGTTTCGACTCTCATTTGAAGTGTACAGGCTAGGCTGAGCACTATTGTAATAGCTTTCCAATACGTGTCCCAAGTCGGACTGAGATGGATGTGCACACCTTTCACGTGAAAATTACAGGGTGTCCTGAGTTATGGGTATCGGGCGATGCTTCAATTTGGAATGAATAATGAAATAGATTCGGAATATATCGTAAATCGTCTAGTATTTACACAGAAAGTACCTAAAAATGCCTATTTATAATTGAGATGCTTGCTTTTTCATTCCATTGGTATATTTTACCATCTTCATAATTTGAAGAGTCCCGTCGTCGGTGGAATAAACGATCTCAAACAATCTCAAAAAAAATATTGGTTGTCTGTTTCTATCAAAGTCGGTTTACGCACGATAATCTTACGCGATAACGTCATAAGTCATAAGAAAACATTGATGAAAAATTGCATACTTTTATGAATTGAATTATTTTAATTTGAATTATTTAAATTGAATTATTAAGTTAATTATCATTATTTTGTATAATACAAAGAAGGAGTTAATTGAAAAATACATTTATGTTTTTCGATAAATAACATTTATTTGCGTTTTTACTTAAATTATACCTTATATACATACAACTTATATACATAGCAGTAACGTTACCATGGAGATCTGTCAACAACGTATCACTTTTTCGTGCATGCTACCGGTGTTCCTCGATTTATTAGACGTTATCACGTCAAAAAAACAGTGAAAATGGACATAGTTAGAAGTAATTCCACTTCTATTCTTCTTAAGTTCGTTTATCCTGGACACCCGAATATTGATCAAATTGCTTTTTCTACAACGAACCTCTTTTATGCGTAAGCCAAACTAACGCACAAAAAGGTGTCTTTTGAGAAAGCATTAATCATAGCGTAATCCGGGATCATCCCCAACTAGGTTATTAAGGGGGAGGTTCGATACGTCTTATAGGGACGTTTGGGGTAAGGAAAACGTTTCATTTGGTTTTGGAAAACCTTTGAGACAAACGCACGAAATGAAGCAGAATTAAGAGTATAGCATAGAATACTTAATGCATTGATGTTTTTGGAGGAAAGTATTTGAATAAAATATTGCTCTTAGACAACATCTTTCTTAGACACTTTTTCGCAAATAAAGGCAACTGAAGGCAACGTTAATAAACCATGCATGCTACAGTGTTGAAGAGTTTATGAAATTAACCAACCCGTTGACCGTAACACATCAAATAAAATGAATTATCTGAATTTACCTAAGATAACCTTAACCTAATTCTGTATTAGGTAGGTAATGATAAAAAATGTATGCAATAATATATATAATATAATATAAATACGTACCTATGTAACCTAAGCGAATTATACCTATATATATATATTAAGAATGTGACTTGTAAATCCATACTAATATTATAAATGGGAAAGTGTATGTGTGTGTTTGTTTGTTTGTTTGTTTGTCCGTCTTTCACGGCAAAACGGGGCGACGAATTGACCTCTGAACCCTTAGCTTCGTATACAAAATAGAGGAAGCTTTCCTTAATTTATTATTAATTTAAAAAGTATGTAGATGGGTTATTTTATAACAATTTTTTTTTATAATCTGTTAAAATATGTATTTATTATAGTTTTTTTTTTATATACCACGACGGTGGCAAACAAGCATACGGCCCGCCTGATGGTAAGCAGCTACCGTAACCTATGGACGCCTGCAACTCCAAAGGAGTCACATGCGCGTTGCCGACCCTTTACAAAAAGGAGGATTCACTGTGTTGACGGCTAAAGGACCAAGAAGGTCCCTCATCGTCAACACACTGGGTACTCCTTGAGCTCTTTGGCAACCTTACTCACCAGCAGGAACACAACACTATGAGTAGGGTCTAGTGCTATTTGGCTGTGGTTTTCTGTAAGGTGGAGGTACTTCCCCAGTCTCTGCTCCAGATTTGAGCGAGATGACATTCGCTGAACGTGCCCTACCACACTTAGCGAAGTGTCATTCGTGATGCCCATACCTCTCTTTTTGGCGTAGTTTAAGGACATATCCAAGTCCGGACGTAGTTTAAATATATTCCATAAAAAACAAGTTCGTCCACGGCTTCACCACGGCTAAGCTTCACCGGTTAGTTTTGCGAACTTGGCTAGCACACTACCCAATACTAGTAAACTAGTAGCTAAACATTTTTCATAAGCTGTTATTTTTTTCCAATAAAGTGATGCATTTCATATAAAAATACCTCACGGATATGAAATGAAATTCTGTCTGAGTTCACAGTTAAACGCAGCAAAATCTGTAAACAATTTCCATTTAGCCGAATTCGGTTAGGGAATTTGTTAACTTTCAAATGCCGCTAGAGTTTCTGGCTATTTTATTATTTCATCATCATCATTAGACCCCGGACTTTTGTCGCAATGACGTCACAATAGGGTGATTTGGGGAGTAAACGGGAAGGTGTTATGAAATACGATTAAAAACTCGGTTTTTAACCGAATACATTTTAATTAGACATTTTCAACAAAATTATCTAGTAAGTTGATCAATATTATCTTTTAGTGCAAACCATACATTTGTACGTTAAACTGGCTTGGTGACAGTTGTGACGAACAAAGAGTGAGTGGCCGACAAAATCAATGGCCAGTTTAACGTACAAATGCATGGTTTGCAAGTAATATAGCAAACGATAATATTGATCAACTTACTAAGTAATATTGTTAAAAATGTCTAATTAAAATGTATTCGGTTAACAACCGAGTTTTTAACCGTATTTCATAACGCCGTCCCGTCTACTCCCCAAATCACCCTATTGTGACGTCATGGCGACAAAAGTCCGGGATCTAATCATCATCATTTTAAGAGCCTGGCTCTTGTCGATGGAGTAATCGCCATTCCGTTCTGTTGTCCGCTAATTATTTTAGCTCTTGATACGTCATGCATGACGTTGGCTTTTTCTTTGGCTTGATCTAGAAATGCACATCTTGGTCTTCCTCATCCTTTTATTGTTTAAAGAACCCTAATTTCAAAATGTATCTCAATATATTCAACCTATTTTATTTAAATACTAGCTGACCCGGCGAACTTCGTACCGCAATTTTTTTTTATTAATCAATATTTTAATTGAAATAAAACACGGGTCGACCCGTTGACCACGAACGCTGTAAAGTGTTTGAAACGTCGGGATGTAATTTAAACTCAATACACGCGATAAAATCCGTTTTTAATTGTTTTATTTCATGAATAACTATCGCGGCAACCGAAGACAATACAATATTTTAATTGTTATTCTGCTATTCGGCGAAGATAAATCCAAAAACTCATACATCATTAAAATTGGATCACACGTTCCTGAGTTATAAATGGTGTAAACGACACGACTTTGTTATATACAACGTGATACATCCAAGACTAAAGACCTGAAAACTGTTTGTTCAGAATCGAGAGTGGAATCGAATGCATGTATATCTTAACATGGGTATACTTTTTCTTTAATTTTCCAATTGTTTACGTGTTGTGTCTAAAAGTTTCGAATACTACAGTTTACCATTCTATCGAGAGGTTGAATATTTAATAATAGCTGGCAGCATTGACAAATTTGTTTTTTACTGTAAATGGAGTCATGTAGGTTGTCATAGTCAAAGTATGTCATCTTTTGTCATGTCATACAAATTGACAAAGTAGGTTGATAGGTTGACATGACACGTAGAGATGTGACAACAATGCAACAAATGTAGAGTTAACAATTGAATATACTCGTAATTGCAAGGAAAACTAAACATATGATATCTTTCGAAATATTTACCTGATTGAAAAATAAATACTCTAGATTAATAAGCAATAATAAAAATCATTTGGGGTGTCTGGTGCTTTTAGTGGCTGAAGTAAAACGTTGGATATATATTATATATAGATATATATATATAGATTTGCATATTTTGTACGTAATGGTAACGAAAATCTATGATGTTTTTTGTTTACATTTGGTTGGAAGATGAAACTCTTACTACTGTAAATAATGCGAAAGCAACTCTTTCTGTCTGTTACTTATTCATGTTTAAACAAACATCGAAGGGAAGCGTCGTCTCAGAAACGACACATCTTTAATTTTCCTGCTTCTAAAATACAAGTACATAATATCATATAGATGCTCGAAGCGGCACCGCTTACAAAAATTTTCGCAGCAACATGGCCGCAGCTTATGAAATAATGTAATTGAATCGATGTATTAGGTAGCTTATCGTACTCGTTTAATTCATTTATTAGGCTGATAATTAATATTACAGGGAAATGTATAAGCGTAATTACAATTTCTTGTGAAATAAACAATTAACAATCAATAATAAACAAGACTAAATGTAAATACGCGCTACACGCATAACCAACTTCTTTACAGGCGAAGGAGTGAAAAGAGGCACAAAACAAAAAAAAACCGACCAAGTGCGTGTCGGACCACGCATAATGGAGGGTTCAGTACCTTCAATGGAAGAAGTCTTTTGGAGATAACTCTAAACTGATTATGTTCAAAATAATTTTCGTAGAAAGTATGTTGTAAGGTGCATCTTCTCAAATTTTTTGGAATTACGGTTCAAAAGTTACAGGGGGGGGGGGGGACAATTTTCTGACTTTCGAGGCGATTATTTCTGAAAATATTTACTCAATCACAAAATGTTCAAAGAAACCTCGATGTTATTTTTAAAGCCGTATCGATTGATATGCAACATGTTTATATTTGATTTGATTTTTTATTTATTTATTTAGTATGGAGCGCCCCCCCAATTTTTTTTATTTTTATTTAGTTACATAACTAAGTAGCGGCATACAAAATACACCTTATGTCTAAATATAAAATACGTCTTATAGTTTCCGAGTAAAATGGCTGTGACATACGGACAGGCGGATGGACAGACGGACATGACGAAACTATAAAGGTTCCGTTTTTTCCATTTAGGCTACGGAACCCTAAAAACGAGGATAGATGCCACGAGGCATAATTCTTAATTTCTTAAAAATAGCGAAGTCAGTATATCCGTTTTAATAATAAAGAATTTCCTACGAAAACCAAACTTGGTCCAGCAATTACGTCATATAAAGAGGTCGGTCATTGTATGTAGAGTAATGTCATAATAAATAGATTCTACTGTATTGATATTTTGAGTCCTAAACTTCTAATGTCCGCAACTTCGTATATTACCTACTTAATACAAGTTTAGTGAACTCTAGTACCGATTCCCTTTTGCCAAGTTTCAAAGTGCAAGCAAGCCGCTCCTCGCTCGTATTTAAGGTTCAAAACTACACACAGGGTGATTCAGGAGACGTGAGCAGGATTAACACTACTGATTCAGTTAATAACAATAACAGCTGTTGTTTGATACCAGTATTAGTTTGATTAGCGCTGAAAAAAAAATTAAAATAAAAAATTAAAATATTTTTTTACGACATGCATGGTCACTCTACAATTAGAATACTCCGTCGTCGCGTACTCTCTTATAGTTCAAAATCTGTAAGAATGAACTTTTGACACTTCAGTATTGACGTCATTAGTGATGGGGCTAAGACGTATCGTTTGTTAAATTTAGCGATTATTTATGAATTGTTCGAATCGATTTTAGTACAACCGATTTTTTCTTGTTATATGCCTATATATTTTGTATAACAAATCTTCTCAAATTATAACAATAAGAATAAGAGAATTAGGGCCTGTTTCACAATCTCCAGATAAACTTATCTGCCAGTTAAAAAATATTGCTATCCTTTTCTCCGGTCATATAAAAGAAAAGGACAGCAAACATTTATCTGACAGATATGCTTTAACTGGAGATTGTGAAATAGGCCATAAGAATAATGTTTATTGACTTAAACCTAATACAAGTGTAAGTAATATTTGCACAATACGCTAATAGCTTAAGAGAGACTTATGTATTAGGTTTGAAACAGTTTCACCGGAACTGAGCCTCTGTCTCCCGAACTAGGCGGATGCCTGTCACTCGGAAGTCAGTGATTCCACCGAGAATATGAGTTGAGATGAGTTGTATGCAGTTATGCCTTATATACAAAAATAAATTAAAAAACCGCCCAAGAGCGTGTCGGGCCACGCTCAGTGTAGGGTTTCGTAGTTTTCCGTCCGTCACAGTAAGTGGACACTTACCACCACTTAAGAGTTAAAATAACACCGCCATGTAGAATATGATATGAGCGTTCCACGTACAGCGACATCTATCGGCAAATTGAGTAACTACTAAACTATTGCGCGCGAGCTTAAAGTATGGAAGATGATTTTTATGGGATAATTCTTTATTGTGTGAACCGATTTTCACCGTTTTTACTTTATTTGAAAGCACGTCATTTCATTGTGATTTTGTAGAAATTACAGGTACAATAAACACCTGCTTATACGGTTAAGTTAACTTAGTTCAGAAATTATTTTGTAATTTTTTTTCAAAAACTGTTCAACCTATCAAGTTCAAAATAATTTTCGTAGAAAGTTTTTATAAAGTTTTACTTTCGAGATTTTTTTCATATTTTTAAAACTTATGATTCAAAAGTTAGAGAGGGGGGGGCACATTTTTTTTTTACTTCTGGAGCGATTATTTCCGAAAATATTTACATTATCAAAAAATGATTATAGTAAACCCCTATTCATTTTTAAATACCTATCCAACAATATATCACACGTTAGGGTTGTAATGAAAAAAAAACACTCCCCACTTTACGTATAGGGGAGGTACCCTAATAAAACATTTTTTTCCACTTTTTATTTTACCACTTTGTCGGCGTGATTAATATACATATTAGTACCAAATTTCAGCTTTCTAGTGCTAACGGTCACTGAGATTATCCGCGGACGGACGGACGGGCAGACATGGCGAAACTATAAGGGTTCCTAGTTGACTACGGAACCCTAAAAAGGAAAACTTAACTATAACAAAGCAGAAAATAAAATTATTTAGGAAATTATCATTTTATAATTGTTATCTATTAATTATGTATGGCACTATAATAATTCCATAATTAATTCAATATGATAAGAAAGTCTTATATTGACTATTGATTACATAATCGATTTTATCGACTTACGGAAATGTTATTGAATCGGAACAGCAGACATGGTCACAACACTAAATTTAAAAAAAAGGAGGCGTAGACCGTAACTGTTTGCATGCTAAATTGTTATCGTAAAATATTCAATAACTAAGATAAGAAAAACTTTAACATTAATTAAGTTATGTTTATAAAAAGTGAAATACTGTATTTACGTACCTGACAAGCTGTAATATCGTTATGGGATTTTGTTTATAATTTCAAAGTGTCTTGCGCGTTTACGTTCTACGGGCGTTGCGAGGTGTCAAAAGTTCATTCTTACAGATTTTGAACTATAGTTTTTCTGTGATATGTGTCAAATTGATGTCTGGTTACTTTGGAAACATCGTATCTCATCTAATTTGACAATTTCTTTTTTTTTTCATTATAAAAGTGCTGTCATAATTAAAAATATTTATAACGGGTTACTCACGTAATTTAAGTCTATTTTTGCTCGACATGTTTCGATCAATTTACGATGATCATTTTCACGACCGGCCACTAGTTCGAAAACGGTTTTGAATACTGCGTAAGAATAAAGTTTTTAGGTTGACCTAAAATATATCTAAAAGAGAGGCCCCTGCGGCATGGTACCGAAGTTCTAAGTTGGATTAATATCATTAACACTTAACTAGTAGTCCGTCTCGAACTAACACAACTCCCGATTCTTGCAAACGGGTTTACCAGCATCACAAGACCCCTTAACGAAACTCTTTTAAGCCTTCAGATTACAGAACCCTCTGTTCAATTTAGCTCATATAAGATCTCTGTATTTATCTCTGGTACAACCCCCAAAAAAATCATGAAAATCTGAATAACGTTACTAAAATCGCGAAACAAACATTAAAAATCAAAAAGCCTTCGTAATGCATGGACGTCCCAGTAGCAAGCTGGCAGTTCTCTTGTGTCCAAAGTTGACTGTAAGAACTTCGCTTCGCTGCGCTCGCTCGTCCGATAAATTAACTTACTAAATATTTTATGCTTTCAAAAATTGTGTGGTAGAAAATATTATCTTAACTACTTCAAACCGAGTTGGGCGTATCTCGCAGAAAAGGCTGATCCATTAATCAAGTTTTTTTGCTAGTTTTCACCCCCACCCCAAAATCATCTTTCGTGATATAGTCCCCTCACCGTAAATTTATAATATTTAGTGACAATGGCCGCGATTCCAAAAATAAACACACACTGGACAGACACAGCTCCAACCCAACTCAACTCAACTCAACGCTATAACGACATTGACAGTTGCAATTCGAACAGATTTTCATTCAACATTGGTCTCACTTTGGTCTCACATTGGTCACACATTGGACAAACATTGGTCAAACATTGGACCAATGTGAGACCAATGTTGAATGAAAATCTGTTCGAATAGCAAATATGTGTGTCTGTGTCTGTGTCTGTCCAGTGTGTGTGTTTATTTTTCGAATCGCGGCCAATGTTAGCTCTAAAACAATTCCAACTGCACTGACTCAAACCCAATGCTTTCATCAAGTTCAAGTAGGTTTATTTTTCGGAAATAAACCCGATGTCCTACTGTCATATGCACTTCTATAAGTACTGGTCTGGGTTTGGAACAAATTGCCAATTTTCTAGTTCACTAGGTCAGGAGTTTAGTATTCTTTGTCGTAACTTGCTCAATTTTATTAAAGGAAGTTTGAACGCAGACTACGTTCTTTATCTACGCCCACATTCGGAAATCGTATGTAATTACCACCATTATTGCAACCATTAATGTAACATCAATGTATTATCCGTGCCAGTGTTGTAAAAATGTATGAAAATTCATAACCACATAGATTTTGGTAACGTAATGAAAATGCAGCCCTACTCCCCGACCGCGGTTGTCCTCCTCCCCGACCGTTCGAACAATCGAGTTGGCCATGGTCATTCTAATGGTTTCCGAACACGTCATTTAGGATTTATAATATGTGTATGCAACTCGTTTCATAAAACCACACTCGTATTTTAAGGACCCTTATTACGTAACAGTTACATAAACTACTATAGCCGGTAAGACTCTGCAAGAAGCGTTTATAACCCTCTGCGACCGATGTGTGGTCTGTCAAATACCACAAAATAAATTTCATGTTGCCATTTTTCACTTGGTGTGATATAAGTTCTGGCTCTTTCAGTACCTAACTTTTTCTCAGGAACGCGTAAAAGTATCAAGTTGAAATCAACATTAAATACGTACGTATAAAATCAAGCTTTTCTTCTATGGATTTTCTAATTTTATTTTTGAAAAGTACCTGTAGGTAAGTATCAAATTTCGCTCAGATTTATTTGGATTTGTCACAAGAATATCTAAACACATTCTCTATCTAGTAGTATATGGTCTGCGAAATGGAATGTGCAACGCACGCAAGATCGGTAACTTTTTAAATGTATTTGGCTCGACGTCTCGGAAGTGGCCAACATGTTCCAGGGAACATGGCTGTCGTTAACTATCGAAGCACTTTAGTTTTCTGTCCAATCTACATTACAAATTGGTAAAATTGGATTGGCAAACGTATTCAGAGATAGGGTTGATGTTTTCGTGTAACAAATTAGATCATCTTATATTTATACAAATACTAGTGACCCGCACCGGCTTCGCACGGGACTTTTCAACCGACTTCAAGATTTCGAAGGAGGAGGTTATCAATTCGTCGGGATCTTTGTTTTTGCAATTTTTTTTTATGTATGTTCACCGATTATTCGAAGACGGCTGGACCGATTTGGAAAATTATTTTTTGTTTGAAAGAGTATACTTCACAGTTGGTCCCATTGTAACCAGGTCAGAATCTGATGATGGGATCCTAGAGAAATCGAGGGAACTCTTCAACTATTATAGGCACACCTTTAGTGATTTGAGTATTTTTTACAGCAGCTCGAGCATTTCCTTTTGGAGAGGTGGATGTTTTATACATATAAACCTTTCTCTTGAATCACTCAAACTATTAAGAAAAACCGCATCAAAATCCGTTGCGTAATTTTAAAAATCTAAGCATACATAGGGACAGACAGCGGAAAGCGACTTTATTTTATACTATGTAGTGATGATTATCAGTCTAGGTTCCACGTAATATATTGTCCTTACTACATTGAGGCTAGGCTACTTTGCTATGAAGTCAAATCAGCTACTCTTTAGGAAACGTCAAAACGTTGTTACTATGGAGTTTAAATGGGAGACTAATATTGTGACGTCACAATACTATATGATAAATACATCATTTATAAAAGTTTAAACTGTTATAAAATCATTTAAAGCGCAAAAATATTTTCCCGTGTATTTTTGAGATTTTGATTTTATGAATGCAACGAAACAATTAAGTATATCTATTGGAAAGTACCCAATTATAATAAATACTCTTTATTGCACACCTCATACAGTTACAAGCACAAATTTTACAATTAGATAAATTTAGGTAGAGGTAACAACAGGCGGTCTTATCGCTAATGAGCGATTTCTTCCAGACAACCTTTTATAATAATAAGGTAGTATAATTTCATATTCTGTGATAAAACTAAGCGTGAACTGTAAACATCTTTATTCCTTTATGAAAACCGTTTCAAGCTCAGGGTCATAGCCATAAACGTCATAACACGTACCGTCTCCCTTTAGGGCTCGATATGACTCTCAGCCTTTCGCTCTACGCATACTAACAGATTCCAGAACGGGTTCCGTTTTCATCAATATTGACGTAATTTTATTTTTTTATTTAATGGCTTTCTCCCTCTGCACAGAGCAATGGGAATTTAGCCAATGTCGACGTTAAACGTTAATCACATTTATTTATTGTTAACTAAATTTATATGCAACGTTGTTTGGTAAAGGCCTTGCTGATGTAAGGTGATAGCCTCCCTACAAACACGTGGGTGGCCGAGACCCCGGATAACCGTTTGTTCACCTAAAGGGTGGTTATGCGCGTTTTTAGACAAATTTTTCATTAGCTGCACACTTGTTCGTTAGGTCACCGCACAATAAGCTATCAATATTAAGGTGCGACCACACCGCTGCTCAAAATACGCTGACGGTACGGAATCGCAATGACGTGCCGTAAACGTCACGACTTTACCGCATGCTCTCCACACCGCTGCTCAAAATACGCAGACGCAACGTGTACGCCGTGGCGTGCCTCATACGAAATATTTTGACGCGAACCTTCCAAACCGTATTTTGAGCAGTGGTGTGGACAGCATGCGGTAAAAACGGTACGGATACGATGCGTCACTGCGATTCCGTAACGTTGCCGTATTTTAAGCAGCGGTGTGCGACCACACACTGAACTACGTAAATGAGCAAAAAACAAAAAAACTACTCTAAAGACGTAGCCATCTTGAAGCTCAAACGATTATCCTATTGACGTCTTTGTCGACGCTTGTAAATTACATTGAATAACAATCAAAATCAAAGACAATGGGTCGTTTTGTATGGACATTTATATACAAAATGATTTTTTCAGTTACAAGACGTAAGTATACTATTTACACATCGGTAATCTCGAAAAAATATGGTAACAGGATTTTTTTTTATCAAAATATTCTATAGGGTAAAAAGTCAAATAATTATTACGTCGATTAGAATGACTTTTAGTTATTAATTTAATAAGATTCACCGCCTACAATCTTTTCTGTTTTGCCCTAATGTTGACTCAAGAATGCCTTATGGCATTAAGTCCGCCTTATGTACGTTAAGTTTTCTTATGTGCAATAAAGAATAAATAAATAAATTAGATTATTAGAAAAGATTAGACCTATATTTTTATTTATTTTGGGGATCAAACAAAAAAGGACAAAGATACTTTAATGTACCTACGTCGAGACGCTAGCGGAACTTTTACGGACTCTCCATTATTTTCGGTTTGATTAACAAACGAAAAAAACATATTTATTATGCAGGAACGTCTGTTAATGATATGTACCACAATTTGTAGAAATAATGGAAAGCAGGAACGTCTGTTAATGATATGTACCACAATGTTTAGAAATAATGGAAAATTACACAGAAAAATAAAAATATTTTTGAAGTGAAAACTTCTTTAGCGGCGCTGTGCACTTTTTGTGATGGGGAAAAAAATGTTTAACTCGCGACAGGTAACGTGACCGACAGATTCGTCACATTGAAAATTCGTAAGACGGACACGTGACCTGATGAAACAAATAATTGTAATAGTTCTGAAGTGTTACATTTTTAGTGTAATATAAATTGTCATGTTTGTGTACGATAGCGCAATAAATAAATATTGTATTTTACCACATAAATGACAGTACTTTTATACTGATAATTAAAGCAATTTGTGCAAAATTATTCCCTAACCATTCCTAAATATCAAAAATGCACCACGTTAATATTCAAGTTTTCACTTCTGCCGGCACTCCCGGAGTGCACCCCGTTGTTGTTTTAGGACATGAACATTTTCTGTTCAACTGTTTCCCTCATTGATCGGGATGTACATTATACCTAGCATGTGAAATCAGCATAACGGCACGCACGAAATGCATCACAATACTACGGGTTGAAGAGACGGAGAGTTTGTGGCACTGTCAGAATTAGGCCGAAGCTGAAAATACGTTGACGCATTGTTTACGCTTGGGAATGCATTGCCCAAAACGCAACGCATAAGATATTGATTACGGTGAGGTTGGGCCATAGACGGTTTCCATATTAAGAGCAAAAGAAAGAATTTATAACATATCTCCTATTACAACTAGCTTATGCCCGCAACTTCACCCACGTAGAAGGCGCAAATTGTCTAATTCTGCTGCATTTGTCAATGTTACTCTTTGCACTCGATTTTTGCTGATTTATAAATTTAGATGATGAAGACATGAGCGCACCTTCTTATTCCAAATTTGTACAGGAGCGCCTGTGCAGTGACTACAAGACGTACATACACCATCCTCTTAAGTAACTTAAGATCTGTGGGTTGGTCCTTAACATAGTACACGTTTCTAACATGTTTGAGCCATGTTAATTAAATCATGCTCATACGGTCACTTCTAGGAAATGTCGTAATTTACGAATACACGGTTTTTGCATCGGGTTGCAACATGACCACGGTTTTCCACTAAACTGTATGTACAATTGTATACCCAGACCCTGCCCGCGACGTTTGCGTCATGTTTCAACTAAAGGCCCTTCTTCTCCCCCTTCAAGAAATAAAAATTACTTAGTAGATCTTCGGGATATTTGAAGACCATATGATACAGAATAGAAGCCTTTGAAATGTGGTGTTGGAGACGCATGAAAGGTATAAGTTGGAGAGAGTAATGACTTGAGCAGGTACTGCGAAGAGTGAACAAAAAAAAAGAAAGAAGAGCTATCTTGAGAATTATCGAAGTTAGACGTGGAAAAATGATTGGCCATTTGATACGACACGATCAATTCTTAAAAATTATTCTAGAAGGAAAGATAGAACGAGGTGAACATATGTGCCCAGGCTCAGCTACATGGACCAAGTGAAGGAAAATATAGGAGCCGTCTCAAATCAAAAGGTCAAGGAACTGGCGCAGGATAGAGATAGATGGAAAATACTCCACCGACGAGATAATAACTCTCACGTTGATGATGATGTAATAAGTTTGTTAAGTTCTATGAATAAAGAGGTAGCAGATATACTTATAAACGTCTTCGTTTTTTGGATAAATAAAACACTTGAATCATTTCATGTAAAATAATCCAACTTTATGTAACCTTACCGTAAATCTTAGTTTATTTCGCAAGCCAACGAAACGCCACTAAATTACACGAACGCATAAATATCACCAGTCAAGCATGTGAGGAAGTTCACAACTATTCCATAACGGAACCCAAAAAAAAACAATATCAAAAAACAACGGATATCCGGGTAGCGTTATGATATTATGTTATTGGCGAGTCGCCAAAAGTCAGTTGCACACTTAAGTGGATGGCCCCGCGAGCCGGATCTGAATTTCTGATGGACGTGGCAAAAACGGTCTTTAGTGCTCTTAGAGAATTCAACCAACCGGAGATGTCTGTCAAGTTCTATACAAAAAAAGTCTGACTATTTTTGCGGGACAGAGGAACCTTAAATGTATGGCTATTCGTACGTAACGTACAGATAGCCACGTCAGATAAACGTCTTGTTTTCGGCAGAGGGGAACGCCTGTCAATGGCCGCTCCGGTTGGTTGAATTCTCTAAATTAGTGCTGGGAATGTAAGTGGATGTAGATATGAAAAAACGTATGTAGTTTTGCCTTCACTAAAAGGATATGTTGAATCATTAGGTAATATCTTAATGCAACTAGTGAATAAATTAAATAGGATATACTCATAGGAGATAGGAGGTTCAAGTACAAAATGTTGTACCTTAGATGATTGGCCAAATGCGTTTTATGCATTTACAAAGATTTGATATACACGGGAAAATTCGACCAGTTCCGCTGTGACCCGGGTAGCCCAGGGGTTAAGGTGTCTGTCGCGAATGCAGAAGACGCTGGATTGGTCCCAGCCCTGGGCACCGGAGGCCTAGGTCACTTTTTCCTTTGTGTACTATCTATATAAGTTTATAATATCTGAATGAGTCGAATCAAAACAAAAAAAAACCGGCCAAGAGCGTGTCGGGCCACGCTCAGTGTAGGGTTCCGTAGTTTTCCGTCCGTCACAGTAAGTGTCCCCACTTAAGAGTTAAAATAACACCGCCATGTAGGATATGATATGAGCGTTCCACGTACAGCGACATCTGTCGGCAAATAAAGTAAACTATTGCTCGCGAGCTTAAAGTATGGAAGATGATTTTTATGGGATAATTCTTTATTGCGTGAACTGATTTTTACCGTTTTTACTTTATTTGAAAGCACGTCATTTCATTGTGATTTTGTAGAAATTACAGGTACAATAAACACCTGCTTATACGGTTAAATTACAAACTTAATTCAGAAATAATTTTGTATTTTTTTTCAAAAACTATTCAACCTATCAAGTTCAAAATAATTTTCCTAGAAAGTTTTTATAAAGTTTTACTTTTGAGATTTTTTTCTTATTTTTAAAAGTTATGGTTCAAAAGTTAGAGGGACACATTTTTTTTTACTTCTAGAGCGATTATTTCCGAAAATATTTACATTATCAAAAAATGATTTTAGTAAACCCCTATTCATTTTTAAATACCTATGCAACAATATATCACACGTTAGGGTTGAAATGAAAAAAAAAATCACTCCCCACTTTACGTATAGGGGAGGTACCCTAATAAAACATTTGTTTCCACTTTTTATTTTACCACTTTGTCGGCGTGATTGATATACATATTAGTACCAAATTTTAGCTTTCTAGTGCTAACGGTCACTGAGATTATCCGCGGACGGACGGACGGACGGGCAGACATGGCGAAACTTTAAGGGTTCCTAGTTGACTACGGAACCCTAAAAACGTCACAACGATTCGTTATTATGAAGTTTATATTAAAGGCTAAGGACAGGTTGCAACTAACGAACTAAACAACGTTAAATATGGCGATGCAGCTGCCAACACATAAAGAACTGTCAAACTTCTCATACAAGACAATAACCTTAATAGACTGTTTGGGGATACCCGTTTGAGCTCAAGATGGTGACAGCGTGTTTAGAATAGTTTTTTGTATTTTGCTCATTTACATAGCTCAGTGTGTAATATTGATAGCTTATTGTGCGGTGACGTAACGAACAAGTGTGCAGCTAATGAAAAATTAGTCTCAAAACGCGCGTAACCTCCCTTTAGTTGAACAAACGGCTATCCGGGGTCTCGGCCACCCACGTGTTTGTAGGGAGGCTATCACCTTACAATCAGCAAGGCCTCAACCGAACAACGTTGCTTATATTTTATGAAAAATTAATATATTCATATAATTAAATTAAATTAAATTTAAATTAAATTAAATTTCTTTATTGCAGACTTTCTAGGCCCATAGTTTGGTTAGTAGGGTTTGGTCACAGCATAGTGACAACAACAAAAATTATTTAGGGTGTTAGTAACAATCATAAATCATAACAAATAAATCTAATAACGGCAGGGAGAGGCACGCACTGGAGCGTGTGCCTCGTCCCAATGCCGCATAATAGGGCAGTCCACCCTTTCAGCAAGCGTACTCAGGATGCTGTTGGTGCTACCCCACACACGGCGCATTAGCGAGGCCGTTCTGTTACGCTATAAGGCGTGGAATCCCGGCACGCTCGCCGCCGCGAACATGCCGGACGCACTGCAATAGCGAGGCAGCCCCATCAACACCCTGAACGCATTATTGTATTGCACTCGTAATACATTTAAAGCCCTCTGCGTGTGACTGACCCATAGTGCACACGAGTAGAAAGACTGGCAGTATGCCTTAAATAAAGTAACTTTAACAGTTTCACTAGATCGTGCAAAACGACGGGACAGCATATTACAACGAACTGCTAATGCCCGGCGCTCTCTTTCAATGTCAAGGTCATCACTTAGCGACTCCGTGACCCAGTGACTAGTACTTAAACTTTTGAACTCTATTCAATGAAGAACACAATCATAGGTTTTGTTACCTGCTTTAAATACTAGGAGCTCACTTTTTTTCGCGTTGTACTTCAAGCCATGAGTCACAGCGTAGCGCTCACAGGTAGTTAACAATTTCCTCAGTGCACCAATCGATGGGCTCAGCAACACCATGTCGTCAGCGTAGCTGATGTTGTTTATAACTTTTCCACCAACGGAACAGCCAAGCGGGGTGTTGCTGAGCTCCTCGATAAGCCTATTCATATACAGATTGAAGAGCTTCGGAGACGTCAACCCACCCTGTCTCACTCCACACCTCAATCTGTACACGTCCGACACACCACCAGCCCATCTCACCACGTTTGTTTGATGCTCATACCAATATTTAAATATTGACACGAGTTCCCTAGGCATGCTTGTTTCTTGAGATAATTTTGACCACAGTATGTCATATGACACTAGGTCAAAAGCCTTAGTTAGATCCAAGAAACAAGCATACACAGAGGTACGTTCTTTGGCATAGTAGTGGACAGTATGCTTAAGACAGTAAATAGGTGATTCAGTCGAAAGCCCGGCCCGAAATCCAAACTGAGCATCATTTATTTTCATGTGAGCCTTTAACTGTTGATCAAGCAAACTATCCAACACTTTTGCAATTGCAGTAGCTAGAGATATAGGCCTATAGTTGTTTTTATCGGACCCGTCACATGTTTTATTTTTAATAATCGGTACAACAATCGTTTTCATTAGATCATCGGGTAGGTAAGAATGTCCAATAGAAAAAGCAAAAAACATAGCTAGTACTCTCGGCAAGTGAGGACCAGCATATTTGAGATGCTCAACACTGAGGCCGTCATGGCCAGGTGACTTACCACGTGACATATTCCGCAGGACAGTAGTTATATCCTTGGCAGAAAAATAAGTAGGTCTGCGATAAGTATCCCGACACGCCGCCTCAGCACTGAACATCCCGTCCAATGAACCTTGCTGAGGTTCAACTTCAACATGGGTTTTAAATAAATTAGCTATATCCATCGGATCACACACACCCTCGACGCTCACAGGAAGGCTCGGTTTTAAATCAAGGCTATTAGTCTTTTTCCAAAAACTTCCAAATCTCCTGGCCTCATGATGAGATGCGAGAATGTCCATTTTAATCTGGTTCTGATGAATTTTGTATTAAGCAGAACGTCTGCTAACGATACCACAATGCTTAGAAAAAATGGAAAAGTAGAAAAATCCAGTGCCTCAGGCGAGACTCGAACTCGCGACTCTGGGATACATGCCCATCGCTCTGACCAACTGAGCTACTGAGACACACCTGATGGCTGCGAATTTCTCCACTATATCCCATATGCGTCTTAGGGGACGCCTAGCGACATCTGCCGAAGAAGTCTTACACTTCTCAACCGGCCATCGGAGTCCCTAGTTGTATTGAGAATTCACCGATAACTGATAACTGATGCGTCCCCTAAGACGCATATGGGATATAGTGGAGAAATTCGCAGCCATCAGGTGTGTCTCAGTAGCTCAGTTGGTCAGAGCGATGGGCATGTATCCCAGAGTCGCGAGTTCGAGTCTCGCCTGAGGCAGTGGATTTTTCTACTTTTCCATTTTTTCTAAGCATTGTGGTATCGTTAGCAGACGTTCTGCTTAATACAAAATTAATTGTAGTATGGGGTAGCGCATTGTTATCGGTGAATTCTCAATACAACTAGGGACTCCGATGGCCGGTTGAGAAGTGTAAGACTTCTTCGGCAGATGTCGCTAGGCGTCCCCTAAGACGCATATGGGATATAGTGGAGAAATTCGCAGCCATCAGGTGTGTCTCAGTAGCTCAGTTGGTCAGAGCGATGGGCATGTATCCCAGAGTCGCGAGTTCGAGTCTCGCCTGAGGCAGTGGATTTTTCTACTTTTCCATTTTTTCTAAGCATTGTGGTTCTGATGATTTTGGCACCATTTTAGTCTTAATTTAAAATGTTTTCGAGTAGAACACATTCTTTGATAAGCTGGTCCATGGTGATGCTTACCACTGCTCACCCAGTCAAGGAATGCACACCAGCCTCTCTATGCGCGTCCTTAACATGTTTGTTCCAACCAGTGATGTACCGACCCTTCCTAGGCTTTTTAACATCAAAACTGATCACAGCTGCCTCTCTTAATGATTTTATTATTGTAGTGTAAAGTTCGCTAATACATTTTCTATGACTAACATTGCTACATATTGTATCACAACAATCTTTAAGTTCAGGAGGGAAATCGATCTTAGATAGCAAATTGATACAAGCTTCTGAGTACATAGTAATTTGAGAAGGCTCCCTCGTGCCCCATAAAACTTTGTTTTTATGAAATGGTCGAACATTAGTTTTACGTTTCAGAGTATTAAAGTTAACTTTAATTTCGAGTGGAAAATGATCTGACCAAAAAACGTTATAGTCAACCCTTATATCAATAACAGAGTTCCACGCCGCTTCAGTCACAACACAGTGGTCGAGCCAGCTTGTAGTGCCATGAGCATCACTATAATACGTAAAAGTGTCAGAGTTCTCACCAAGTCTATCTAAGTCCGCACACCTCCACTTTTGTTCAGAGCAAAAACTCACCAGCTCGTTACCAAACCGCCCGCCTGGGTGCGCGTTAAAATCTCCCAGAATAATAACAGCCTCCACGTCCTCACTATCAATCACTGCACTTATCTCACTCAGGCACTCCGTGAAGTCTACTAGATTTTCCGCACAGTCTGTAGGCATGTACACACAGACGATTAAAATTGCCCTATCTGTAATTATATTTTTTATTGCTGTGATACGCACACTACGACACGGGATAACGGTTACATCCGTAAAAGCACTATTACGCCATAGTATCGCCACTCCGCCGTGTGGTCTTCCTCGCAGAATGCCAGCCGAGGTGTCCACTGCCGATTTCCCGGTGTAGCTGAATTCCGGGCTGATACTACCCAGAAACGGAACATCATGACTAAGTAGCCACGTCTCTTGAAGAGCGATAATATCCACTGAGTGTGTCATTGACCTGATACACTCAACGGATCTGGTAACCGATTTACAGTTGAATGATACTATTTTATGATTCATTTTGCTTTACAATAGACTCCGATCCTTTTTCCACCTTACGGTTCACATTAAAGTTCACAAATCGTCTGAAAGAGACGCCTTCCGGCCAAAAGTTGTCATTCATAAATAATTTCAACTTTGCATACGGGACATAACATTTAAACGCGTTGTAACCTTTTTCTCGCCACATTGGCACTTTTTCTAACTTTACTTTCACTTGTGCCTTTCTAAAAATGTATAATAAGTACACCTCGACATTGGCAGAATTCACCTCGCCAAAATCGGCGAGGAGTAAAAGCCATTTATTTAAAAAAAAAAGACTGTTTGGTGCCGACCCTTACTCTAACCTCGCGATATAATGAAAGTACCTAAGTTTAGACTGCGTTTCCACCAGAGATAAGCGAGGAAGCGTTGCGAGGAATGTGTTGATTAAGAACCAATCGTAGAGTACTCTGTGCGAGGATAGGTTAATGAAGTGATTCTATTGGTTCTTAAAAACACATTCTTCGCAACCCTTCCTCGCTTATCTCTGGTGGAAATGCAGCCTAAACTTATATGATTTTTTGCCGATTTTAAAATAATTGAAAGCTAAAAATATGTTTGTTCTGATTTTTCCAATTTATTGTATTCATTTGCTTGTACTAAGTTTAAGAATCATCATACGACCAAATAAACTATCAGACCTAGTCACAAACCGTGCTACTCCCTAATATTCACACCCCTCCCCCTATAGTTGTAATTAAACAAGAAGTAAATATTATACTTACATAAATCAACCTAGTCCCACGGTAGGCTGAATAAGGCTTGTGTTGTAGGTACAGGTGAAGATATATATAATAGATATGTAGATATAGATAAATACTTAATTACATAGAAATCATCCATAACTCAGGAACAAATACAAGTGATAAACACACAAATAAATGCGCCGACCAGGATTCGAACCCGGGACCTCCTGCTTCATAGGCAGGGTCACTACCGACTAGGCTAGGAGGCCGTTCAAATTAATTATGGCCGTAAAGTATTTCTTCTTCAGTACCTAGGCATAAACCCGAAGTTCAGACGAAGTTTTTATAGTTTCGGCACAGGGCGGACACGCCATACTACAAAGCTGTTTTGAGCGCCTATGTGTGCACGGCACGTCTGTACACGCTTCAATGTGTGCGTATATTCTCAGGGCTGTCATTCAATTATTTTTCTAGTTTCCGCTGTCGATGTCGTAACGTCTCACTCACTCTACAGCGAGTTGAGATAGTTGTGTCCTTGTCGGTACTGTTTCGCATGCGAATGCGTAGGTGGACTAAAGGTGTAAAATGACAACGGTTATGTACAGTCACGAACCTGGATTGTTGAGCCTGTTCGTAATTCGTAAAACAGAATCAATTATGATAAATTTAAGTAGTTCATAGTCCAGGTTGTCCATAGCCATTCAACGTGGTAACGCGGCTAGCGTGATGGGAACTGTATATATAGTGTAATACATTTTCATAGTGTAATGTCATATGGTATTCTGGTTTGGGGCAAAGCAGCTGACATACAGACTATATTTGTTTTACAAAAAAGAGCCATCCGCTTTCTGTATAACTTAAAGGCAGGTGCATCAGTTAGAGAACTATTTAAAGAAATTAATATTTTAACTGTTGCTTCCCAATATATATATGTCAATATTATTTTTGTTGTAAAGAATATACATACATTCAAAAAAAATTCTGACATCCACAGCTATAACACTAGAAATAAAAACAAGCTTGCTATCAGAAGTAGTCGTATCCGCAAAGCATATAAGTCATTTTTTGGTCAAGGTATTCACATTTATAACAAGTTACCCGTCGATGCTTTAAATTTATCATTTCCCGCTCTTAAGAAATATTTGAAAAAAAGTTTAATGTCAAAGGGTTATTACAGGGTCGAGGACTATATGACGGACAAACATGCATGGCCCAACCCAGAAAATACTACAAAATCATCTATCATTTAGAGGACACAGTTTAGATAGGAAAGCATATCAAACGTTTTGTGAAGCAATCAGATTTGGATTTTATTATTATTATATTCTTTTTATTAAATAATACGTACATTGTATGTCTCTCAAGCTGTTTTGATATGCCTTCTTATAGAACTACGCATTATTGTGAATCTTTAAGATGTAATATTACTGTATTACTGTTTTGAAAAAATAAGTCCCGCCGAGTTTCTTGCCGGTCATAAATAATTCTTCCCGGGTCAGAGGTGTAGGGTTAGAACCGGAGGTAGTTTTTTTTTTTCTCTCTGACGTTCATAAGTGCATTGTAATGTGCCTAAATTGAAGAATAAATATCTTTTTAGGCCTGGCTACTTCAATAATTGTACGTTTTGACGAGAGCTAAGGAACCCCACTGCGGGCCCACCGCGAACATGGAAATTTAGTTACCGCCCTCTCTGTCGCACTTGCTCATAATACGAGCGAACGATATGCAGATAACGAAATTTTGATATTCAAATTTCGCGGTAAAACCCTCTTGTCTACGTTCTATAACCTGACAAGGTCGCGGCTCGCGGCCGAGACGCGCGCGCGACCTGGCAACAGTGCAGCAGTGGCAACGCCGCACATTTTGTTTCATAATATATTATTTTTGGTAAATAAGTAGGTAATATAATATAGATAAAAATAACTGCCAAAATCGTTCATCAATTTCATCAATGACACGTCTTTTCTACTTTGAACAAAAATATGCGTCATACGAGGGCCGTTTGAAAAGTCTTTTAAAAAACTATTGATTAAACCTTTTTTTTGGTAAATGGCATTAACACTGACTGGCACGATCCTTCAATTGATGATAACTGACGAAAAATTAAGAAAAAAAACAAAGATACGTCACTTTTATCGTTGTTTAACTGAGATCACCTACGCATTTTTGTCAACTATGGAAAAATCTGAATTTCGTGCCGTTATGAAACACTTTTTTATGAAGGGTTGCACGGCTGCCACTATAAAAATTGAACTTGATTCTGTTCATGGCACTAATGCACCGACGTTGCAAACCATTTACAACTGGTTAAATGAATTTAAACGTGGCCGGTCAAGCACATCTGATGCTCCACGCTCTGGTCGTCCAATCGAAGTCACTACTGAAGACGTTATTGAAGAAGTTCATAATATCGTACTCGACGACCGCCGAGTGAAGGTGCGTGAAATAGCTGAAAAGATAGGCATCTCTACTGAGCGTGTACATAAAATCCTACACGAAGATTTGGCCATGACTAAGTTGTCTGCACGATGGGTGCCATGTTTGTTGACGATCGAACAAAAACTCGAACGAAAGCGAGTTTCAAAACTGTGTTTGGATATGATGAAGCGTAATCCTCGAAACTTTTTGAAACGATTTGTCACTGTGGACGAAACTTGGGTCCACCATTACACGCCCGAGTCAAAACAACAGTCCAAACAATGAATGGCTGCTGGTGAACGTGCCCCAAAGAAGGCAAAGACTGTTTTGTCGGCTGGGAAGGTGATGGCGACAGTTTTCTGGGATAGCGAAGGAATCATCATGGTCGACTACTTAGCTAAGGGGAAAACTATCACCGGCCGTTATTACGCAGATTTGTTAGACCGTCTTAAAGCCGAATTGTTGGAAAAACGACCAAGATTATCTCCGAAAAAAGTACTCTTTCACCAAGACAACGCCCCAGTGCACACCTATGGTTGCAATGGCAAAAATCCATGAATTTGGCTTCGAGCCGGTTCCTCATGCTCCATATTCACCGGACTTAGCTCCGTGTGATTATTACCTATTCCCAAATTTGAAGAGATGGCTTGGAGGACAAAAATTTTTGACAAATGAAGACTGTATAGCAGGTGTGAATGGCTATTTTGCAGACCTCAACGAATCCTATTTTTTGGAGGGGATAAAAAAATTGGAAACTCGCTGGAATAAGTGTTTGGCCCTTGAAGGAGATTATGTTGAGAAATAAATGTATTTTGTATAAAAAAACTGATGATTTTTGACTTTTTAAAAAAACTTATCAAACGGCCCTCGTATCATGTATTATATCGTCATGGATTTATGTGCTACTTACGATAAAGCATAATAGTTATTTCGACCGAAAAATACTTCTTTCCTTATTGTATGTAATTACTTTCTAAACACCCATTAACATGACAATACACCTTGTACGGCGACATTTTGCGTTGTTTCTTCGACGCGCCTGCCTACCAGCTGACGGCCTACCTACGGCCTACCAAACGGCCGCCGCGGAGTGAGGTAATTCGAATCGGGGCGGGGCGGAGCGTGGCCATTCTGTATGAAATACTATTATCTCTTCTGTGGCATGGCGTACATTTTACTTACACAGTAACAAAGCAATTAGGTTACTGTGATCAAATGAAAATGTTTATTTAATAGGTTTTAAAAAGTAAAAATACTCAAATCAATATATGTATACATATATTGATTTGAGTATATGTATACATGTATATATGTATACATATATTGATTTGAGTATTTTTACAGTCGCTCGGGGATTTGCTCTTGATAAAGTATAGCCGGTTCTTTTTTCTTTAAAATTATTTCGTGAACAATAAAATTGTGTTTAAATCACATCAAAACCCTCGGCCGCTTAGATTCTTCTGTCACTACTTTATATACTTGAACTTATTACTTTGCCTTCCAGTCAATTGGGTTTTTAAAAATACGTTTACACTTTTTAAAACCTATTAAATAAACATTTTCATTTGATCACAGTAACCTAATTGCTTTGTTACTGTGTAAGTAAAATGTACGCTATGCTGAAATTACTCTCCGAAACTATAAAAACTTCGTCTGAACTTCGGGTTTTGTACTAAGCAAAGACGTCTGCGAACCATCGCTGTGGTAGCTGCATACCATCAGGCGGGCCGCGTGTCACAATAACTGAAAATCGGCTGATACTTACATAAACAGCAGAGCTACCAACGTAAACGTACCAAAAATGTAAACCTGCAAACCGGCCACCCCACTGACCGATATTATACTCCCAGATTCAGCAAATATTACGGAAATGGGCGGTCAGGCGCAGGTATTTGTGAAGCGCTCGGCGAAAAGATGCGAAGTAGACTATGTGGTTAACTCTAGGGCTGTCTCTAACTTGTGAGCTACAAAAAAAAATATATATAACGGGTTTCTCATGTAATTTAGGACGATTCCGATCAGTTACGTGAGTAACCCGTTATAAATATTTGAGAGTCTCACGAGAGTTTTAGAGTTTCCACAAATGTTATAATTTGGAAGGTTGCTGACAAAGTATACCCAAATCTGTCAGATACCGCCATTATGTTTGTGTAGTGTACAGTCAAGGTCTTTACACATATATGGACAAAACAATAATCAAAATTATGTTGACTACTTAAACGACTTTATCTACACCAATATCATAAATCCTCTATTCCGCGTTCGGAAACCGTATGTAATTACCACCGTTATTGTAGCCAGTAACGTAACATCATTGCAGTGTATTATCTGTGACAGTGTGGTTAAAACGTATGAAAATTCATTAGCTACGGTAACGTAATGAAGAACTGCTCTCCTCTCCGACCGCCGGCACAATCGAGTTTGTCATGGCGGTGCAACACTTCATTTAGGTTTTATAATACATATGTGTGTAGATAAAGAAGTGTACGTCTTTATTTTAAGGACCCTCATTACGTAATAGTTACATAAACTACTATTATTATCGTGTACTCGAAAAAGAATTACAAGCTCGGGCCGAAAATAGAAAATTACAAACACGGGCTGAAAATAGACTTGTAAACGACTACAACAATAGATACTTTTATTTTAAAACTCAGTGGGACTTTAAAGTGGTATCATACAGCGCACAGAAAACCTTTTATCGCCAGCGACCAACGTAATCCTGACAAATCGCCAACCCTGCGATGAATAAAATTGCAATATTTTTCCACGATCCGCGTCGCAATTCGGCAAATTGAAAAACTAGCATTCAACTGGGACCCACTTGCTTTGCCCACCGTGAAATTAACCGGTCGAACTGAGCTTTTGTATCTATTGCATGGAGGATGGACGGGAATGGAGATGTCTCGAAACATATAAAAACTAAGTACGCTACACTACCGGTTCACGCAGTTGGTTACTAACATTGACCTGAATATACACAGAGAATTCCAGTCATCATTCTATCAAACGATGGTTAGGTAAAATGGCTTCCATCTTACAGAATTCAACCAATCGAAGCGGCCATGTCTGTCATTTTCTATACAAAACCGACTTTTGCGGAGGAGGGGAACGTCAAATGTAAGGCTAAGCCACGTCAGCTATACGTCAGTCCATACAATAAATATGACCGCTGGTCATATGTTTTCGGCAGAGGGGAACGCCTGTCAATGGCCGCTCCGGTTGGTTGAATTCTCTAAGGCTTCCATCGATGATTTCGCCAACGTCTAAGAAAAATTGAATTTTTTTCCCGTAGAGCATGCCGTTGTTCGGTAAGGCCTTGCTTTTTAGGGTTCCGTAGCCAAAATGGCAAAAATGGAAACCGTTTCGTCATGTCAGTCTGTCCGTCCGTCCGTCCGTATGTCACAGCCATTTACTCGGAAATTATAAGAGGTATTTTAACAAAATTGAGTATTTTGTATGCCGCCATTTAGTTGTGTAATTAAATTGCAGAAAAAAATATTTATAGAATGGGAGCGCTCTATACATGTAACTAAATTTAAGATGCGCCTTTTTCACATACTTTCAAAAATTATCATTGAAATTATGTATAAATAGTAGTGAGGTTTACCCACATATACCTATTAGAGATTAAATAAAGAGGTACTAGCTATCTCTTTGATTAATCTCTAATAGGTATATGTGGGTAAACCTCATTACTATTTATACATAATTTCAATGATAATATCTAAAATTATTTCGGTATTTAAAAGCAGAAGAATGTTAAATAGGAATTGATTCAATAAATCAATTAGATATTATGTACCCACCTATAATGCTTTAGAAAGGCAAATCGTTTTTAAAATTAAATTACCTACCTGTTTTGTTTCAGCTATGACGTTTACTATTAATATTAATTTAAAATAAAACTGAAAAATAGATAGAATTAGATTAAAATAAAACTGTTAAACAGCCAATTCACCAGCTCCACCAACTTGCGTACATGTTGTCCGGTATCCAATACTGTTGGATACAATACTGAATAACACATTTTGTGGTAGTGGAGTGGCATTCGTTTAAAAATGCAACAGACTCTAGCAATCATAAAACAAAATCGATTTGATATGCAAACAGAACATTCAGAAGACTAATTTAAATTGTTTTGGTACCTACCCGATTGCACTTTCAAGAATTTAGTAAAAAAGTGTCTTGGTGCAGTACCGTCAAACGGCTGGCTTTATTTTATTTTATTTTTAAAATATTAGTGCGACTTTGATCAATTATAATTAATACACAACATAAAAATACAATATATATTTTTTTTTTTTTTTATACCACGACGGTGGCAAACAAGCATACGGCCCGCCTGGTGGTTAGCAGTTACCGTAGCCTATGGACGCCTGCAACCCCAGAGGATTTACATGCGCGTTGCCTACCCTTTAGGAACCTCTTTTTTGAAGAACCTCATACTGTAGCCCACTGGGAAAACCTCGGCAGGGAGTTCATTCCACAGCCGCAGCGTTCGTGGGAGGAAATTCCTCTTAAATCGTACTGTGCGCGACCCATTGGGCTCCAGGGTGTGGGGATGAACACCCTGCCGGCGGCGAGCGGTGCGGTGATAAAAAGCTGCCGTGGGCATCATATCAAACAGTTCTTCAGAGCACAACCCATTGTACAAGCGATAGAACACGCATAAGGAGGCAAAGTCCCTCCTAAGACTCAAAGGCATATATACCCTATATTAAAAACACAACTCCAACACGCAACAAATAATCAACGAGTCAATCGAGTCTAAACGTTCTTAGATACGATCCAACTTGAATACTCAATACAACTCCAATACATTAACTATGTAATACAACTAGCGCCTATGAGTCTGAATCAGAAATTTCTAAATTAGTTTGAAAATAATTCCGATATAACTCCAATACAACTTGGATATTGGTTGATTGTTTCTTTGTGTGTTGGAGCAGGGCCGCGATTCGAAAAATAAACACAAACACTGGACAGACACAGCTCCAACCCAACTCAACTCAACGCTATAACGACATTGACATTTGCTATTCGAACATATTTTCATTCAACATTGGTCTCACATTGGTCTCACATTGGTCACACATTGGTCTCACATTGGTACAATATTGGTACAATGTGTGACCAATGTTGTACATGTGAGACCAATGTTGAATGAAAATCTGTTCGAATAGCAAATGTCAATGTCGTTATAGCGTTGAGTTGAGTTGGGTTGAGTTGGGTTGGAGCTGTGTCTGTCCAGTGTGTGTATTTATTTTTCGAATTGCGGCCCAGGCGGGTGTAACTCCGCGCGGCGGTTGAAAACGGCGATGACGTCACGGCCCGGCCGGCCGGGTTTATTGAGCACGGGCCGCGCGGCCGCCGAACGCCGAGCCGCCCGCGCCGCCAGTTAGTTCGCTAGAAGTCACGCACCGCTACGCACACGTACGTACGTACGTCGTGTTGTAAAACTTATAAATATGAAAATAATTTTAAACAAAAAAGAACCGACTTCACTAAGCATCCACCTTTCCAACACCAAATGCTCGATCTGCTGTAAAAAATACTCAAATCATCATAGGTGTGCTTATAATAGTTGAAGAGTTCCCTCGATTTCTCCAGGATCCCATCATCAGGTCCTGACATGGTTACAATGGGACCAATTGTGAAGTATACGCTTTCAAACAAAAAAAGAATTTTCCAAATCGGTCCAGCCGTCTTCGAATAATCGGTGAACATACATAAAAAAAAAATAGCAAAAACAAAGATCCCGACGAATTGATAACCTCCTCCTTCGAAATCTTGAAGTCGGTTGATAAGAAATTATTGCATCGCATTCGGCTGTCTTAATAATAGCAGGAATCAGAACCTCACATTTTTCAAACTTCCAAAGGACATCGAAAGGGAAAAAAGATATTTTAGTAATTTGTTCCTAATTTAAATAATGTTATTTCTTTTTGAATTTCGAACTGTAGGGTAGGTAAGTATTACTTAAGGCTCATGCATCATGCATGGCGAGAATTGCAGGACAAAGTTATGGGTTATGGGTTGCAGCGAGACAAATACCTATAGTTCTTACTCATTCTACGTGTAATCTGCGCCATGCGTGAACTATGTTTATTCACGGTCAAGACTGCAAGGCTTTGGTTAAGTGTTTTACCTACCTTTACAAACGTATTGATGATTAGATTGTCAGACGACATGGTACACTTACTCTTATATACCTACCTACTTACCTGATTGGAATGTTATTTTAATTCTTAGTTAGGGAAACTAAACAAAGTCAAAGTCGATAGGTAAGTCCATAGAATAATTTACAAGTAATAGAAGACCGTCCCTTTTGATCTTCGCGAAAGGCACCTTTTTACGTCCCTGTTGTTGAATCTATAATTTTGAACAAAAAAGAACCGACTTCACTAAACATCCACCTTTCCAAAAGCAAATGCTCGAGCTGCTGTAAAAAATACTCAAATCACTATAGGTGTGCCTATAATAGTTGAAGAGTTCCCTCGATTTCTCCAGGATCCCATCATCAGATCCTGACATGGTTACAATGGGACCAACTGTGAAGTATACGCTTTCAAACAAAAAAAGAATTTTCCAAATCGGTCCAGCCGTCTTCGAATAATCGGTGAAAATACATTAAAAAAAAAAAAAAAAAAATAGCAAAAACAAAGATCCCGACGAATTGATAACCTCCTCCTTCGAAATCTTGAAGTCGGTTGAAAATGATGAATGATGAATCATGATTTAGGTAGGTATTATTCTCAAAAAGAGGCAATTTTAAATCGTTAGAAAATTATTGGACCGCTGCCTCTTTGCCACTTGTGTGTTGTAAAAAGAGACAACCCTAAAACGTCAGAAAGGATAGGACTTAAGTTGACTTAACGCGATCGAGAGGGACAACACGTTTAGGTGAATAAAAGCGTGGGAAAAAACTCCGCGCCGACTGAATTTATACTTTATTGTGTCGGAGCAAAAGTCGCTATTTGTTTGTATGCTGTTGCTTAGATGGCCTTCTGCTGTTGCTATTACTTATTCTGTGGTTGGAGTTAAAGATAAAAGATATTTATTCTTCAATTTAGGCACATTACAATGCACTTATTATTGGAGATCGAGGGCTTCCAGAAATAATATACGTACTTCAGGTGATTGCAAACTGTTAGGTATATTTAGTAGGTATTTCCAAAAACACAGTACATAAGTATTTTTTTGACAATAATCCACTCGCTACACCGTTATAGGTCTCGATCTGTTACAGAATACCCGCCTGTTATTTTTATCAAACCTCATTCCTTACCCACATTTTTATATTATTATAATATCTAGTGTTGCTAACAGACGGCCATTCTGCTACAGGAATTTCCCTATTCCGATTGATGCTCGGCAATTCTAAACAGAGCGTATGGCCTCATACATTTATTCAGTTGCACTAGCAAATCAAAAAAAAATATTTATATTAAACATATTTAGAACATTTTTTTTTTTAGTTTGAACCTTCACTCTAACACATCTATCATAAAGCAGACAAAAAATGCAATAAAAAATATAAATCAAAGTAATTCTATTACTTTGACAACAAATAACATAACTTGCATTAATTGTGCAAACTAAATATTAAATTAACTATTCTCTTACTTTTCTCTGCACCTTTTTGTCATATCTCTGTTTAGCCCAATGGTTGACTGGTAGAGTATGCCTTTGGGCATTAAGTCCGCCATTTGTACATTTTTCTGTTGTGTGCAATAAAGTTTAAATAAATTGTCGCAGATAGCTTAAAATTACTGTTGTTTTTGTGTAACTAGATCTAAGTTAATCATTTTCTCGATTTATACCAATTTGTTTATTTTTGTAATTTAATAAAGTGTATAAATTCGTGTTTACATGTCTAGTTCTTAAGTACTGATTTATGTCTTAATTTTATTGATATCATGTCATAATACGCAAAATGTCTAGATTATAAGAATTTTGTACTAATTTATGAAGAAATGTCCCATATAAATATCAATTTTAACCCTCCTACCAACATGTAATACTGTAAGCTTATTCGTGAATAAATATCTAATTTACACGGCACATACCAGCCACTAGTACGAGCACGCTAAAAAACCCATAAAAGAGGCCAGCACTCGTACTCGTTGCTCACTTCTACAACTACTCCCAGCGGGGAAACACCTGCAACTACACTGCTCAAATGTTTTACAATTCTAAATAAGTGTTTTTATTCATCTCCCTACATGACCTGGTAAATGGTACAGCGGGTCAGCGCTGCTTGGTTCGACGTGGTAATCCGGTCTGCACACAACAGCTGGTCCTTCGAGCTCCGGATATCAGAAAACTGCGGCCAATTGAAGAAAGAAACAAGTACGCGCTGAGCTGGATTAATTTCGCTCAGAATCTTCATACGGTGTCCGGCCTAACCGCTGATACACCTGCCCGCTTTCGCGGAAGAGCCCTGTGCTATTTACCAGCTTGCTGGACGGACCGCTCGTGTAGAGGCCATACTCCACGTTCGTGTCCTGGCAACTTTCGTTGCAACGTCACATGGTTGACGTCTTCACACTGCTTTCGGACGCTCTGGCACTTGCACTTAGCCTTTGCGCGAGATTCAGTGCATCAGGGATTAACGCCCACGAGTAAGTAAAGTGAACGTAGGGCCGCTTTCACTGTACTAGGCAGTGTCAGCCATTAGGTTTTAGGTAGGTAAGGTTAGGGAACCCCACGTGCGTCAAGAAGCAAGAAGAAGATGTCCGATCATACCCTCAAGATGTCTCTTCGCTCACACAAGGGACAACCCTCCAGAACCCTTACCCCGCCGTCTGGTGAAACAACCTCCGGCGATACCAATACATGGGACAAAGGCACCACCAGCACTCTTGGCGATGGTCCTAGTGTCGAACCGCGTTTACAGCCGCCGCCGGCAATAGCGCCGGCGCCCGCTTATTCGGAAATATCGGAAGACGAGGCGGAAAAGACGTTAGTTAAAAGTCCACCGGGGACATCGTGTAAACCTAACACGTCCGCCGGGGAAAAAGACCGCTTTTCTCAGTGCGGCGACCGCGGTAGTAAAAAAGTGCGCGAAAATCGAAGTGTGTATAGTGAAAAGTGCGACGAAAAGTTAGCTCTGTTGCTAGCGGAACTCGAGGTTCATAAAGCCGCCCTCGCCGTTGCTAATAAAGAGACGGAAACTGCCAAGTTAAGGCTACATATTGCCCAGCATGAGGCGCAATCTGTTAGCGGTAAGTCCGAACCTCTTGTCGAAAAAGACGAGCAACGCGTGAGGAATTGGGTAGAACGACAGTCCCAGCTAGATCAGAGCAATTACGTAACTAAAAATGAAGCGTCCGCGTTACACACAATACGTAATTTCGCCTCTAGCGCGCCGGCGCCCAGCGCCCCCGCGCCCCGCGAGCCGCATATGAGTACTCATCGCCCGCCGCGAGATGTGTCTAGTCAGTATGCGCCCATTATGCATAGGCCACCCGAATTACCCGCTTTCGACGGTAATATCACAGAATGGATCGCATTCCGTGCCGAATTTAACGATACCGCGCCCATGTTTAGTTACGTAAATAACGTCAGTCGAATTAGGCGCGCGTTGAAAGGTGAAGCGCGTACCGCGGTGAGATCCATAATGTATACCGTCCAGGATCCATACGAGATAATGGAGGCCTTAGAGAGGCAGTTCGGGGACCCTGAAGAGATCGTGTTGACTGAGCTACATAATGTTAAACGCATGCCGCGCCTAGCCGAAGATAACAGTAATATCGTGTCTTTTGCCGCGCACGTCGCAAATGCAGTAGCGACAATAAAATCATTAAAGCAAGAAAAATACTTGTACGCGCCAGAGCTAGTCAACAAGATCGTCGATAAGTTGAACCTTATTGTTAGGTACGAATGGGGCAAGTTCAAACAAGCTAATTTGAACTCGCCCGATTTAGTCGCGATATCAGATTTTCTGCTAGAAATTAGTTCCGCGGCTAAAAGAACGAGTCGTCATCGAGGTCCGAAGCCGAAAAATGCCGTGAACACGGTTTCCTTTGAGCTGGACAATAGGTCAGGGCGTAATACCGCCCCCACCCGTACTCCCGCCCCCGTGTTCTCCCGCGACTATTCGAGCGACTCCAACGACAGCTACCAGAGCACTCGCCCGCGAAATAGAGTAGATAGAGCTCACACGGGGAAGTATAGGTCGCCGACGGTAGCTCAAACGAAGCCCCGCGAGGCTAAAAGGCCCGCGTATACGGGGACCAAGCCCAAACAACATTCGGTACCAGCACGATTTACGTCACGTGATAAGTGTTTAATATGTCATAATCATGAACACAAAGTGGAAGCGTGTACTAAATTTTTGAATGCATCGGTATCCGAACGTTGAGATTGGGCGAAAAACGAAAAGCTGTGCTATAAATGTCTAGGCGCGGCGCACCGTGGTCGCTTCAAATGCAGGTATGTGGCTTGCGGAGTGCAACAGTGCGAAGCCGGGCATCACAGGTTACTACACGGTTTGAACGCATCTAAAGCGCCCGTGGAAGATAAAAAAGTCAGTAACGTTCACGCGATTAGAATAGCGCCCACGTTTTTGAAAATGATGCCCGTAGAGGTTACGGGCCCACTAGGTACTACGCAAGCCTTAGCCCTGTTAGATGAAGGGGCGGCCCTTAGTTTGATTTCACACGAAACAGCCGATCGTATAATGCCCCGAGAGCGGGGAGAAACGCTCGACATAGAAGGTATAGGTGGGAGCGTGAGCGATCCGGACTCTTGTAACGTGCGATTCGCAATCCGAGGCTTTTGCAGTAGGCATCTAGAAATGATGGAAGCGCTTACCATCAATCGATTGAACGTAGGAGCGCAAGGCGTCTCCAAAAACATAGTCGCGCAGTGCGACCATTTAGCCGACATAGCCGAGGAGCTGTGTTACGATTCTGCCGCGCCTTCAATAATTATAGGTCAAGATAATTGGCATTTGATAGTGACGCGCCAAATTATCAGCGGTAAATCGCACCTCCCGGTAGCTAGTTTGACGCGGCTAGGATGGTCACTGCACGGACCGCAAAGGTCATCGGAGGCAACCGTAGCGTTTGTAGGCCACATGGGGCCACAAACGGCCGACGATGAAGCTTTAGCTCTCATGAAGGAACATTTCGATATCGAGTCACTAGGGGTAGTTAAAAAGTTACCCCGGGCCGATCCCGATCAAAGAGCAATAGATTTACTAGAAGCGACATGTGAAAAAATCCCCGGGGAAGATAGGTTCCGAGCGGGTTTGTTATGGCGTACCGATAACGAAGAATTGCCAAATAATAAAGCGCACGCGTTACGGCGGCTGTACAGCCTGGAAAATAAGTTAAATCGCGACCCTATTCTGGAAATCGAGTATACTAAGCACATAAATAACCTGTTAGACAAAGGTTACGCGGAAAAAGTAGACTCGCCGCCCCCGCAGGACGCGCCTAGGGCATGGTACTTGGCGCATTTCGCAACGTTTCATCCGCAGCGCGGAAAAATGCGCGTAGTTTGGGACGCAGCCGCTACCGCGTACGGTAGCTCGCTAAATAGTGCTCTTCTAGCGGGTCCTGATCTGTTAGAATCCTTATTCGGCGTGTTAGTCCGTTTTAGGGAAGGCAGGACCGCGGTAATAGCCGACATTAAAGAAATGTTCCTGCAGATAGAGATTGTAGAACGCGATCGAGATTCGTTACGTTTTGTTTGGCGGGGGGAGGACCGCTCAGCCTCACCGCAAGAATATAGGATGAAAAGACTGATATTCGGGTCCGCGGCTTCGCCGACGACGGCATTGTACGTCAAAAACAAAAACGCATACGAACATGCGAAAGAATTTCCGATCGCCGCTGAGAAAACTATAAAAAGCACGGACGACTTAGTCGTAGCTTTTGACCAGTGTGAGTTTCGTTTACTATGCGCCTAACGTCGCTACGTTAGGCGCATAGTAAACGAAATTTACGCGCTTAATTTACGCGCGTCGTTCGAGCTCCGCGGGTTCGCCTCTAACAACCCAAACGTAATTTCTGACGTAGTTCCTAGCAAAGAGGATACGTCCCTCATCGGGGGAGGCGAAAGCGAGCGCACATTAGGCTTAAAATGGAACCATAGACGCGACACGTTAGGGTTTAACGTAAATTTAAGCAACACGCCCGAAGACGTGCTCAACAGTACGAAATTACCCACTAAACGACAGGTGACGAGTAGCGCGATGTCGATATTCGATCCCATAGGCTACGTAAGCCCGATCTCTGTCTTAGGGAAGGCATTGATGCAGGAAGTCTGGCGTACAGGGATAGGCTGGGATACCGTTATACCCACCTCGCTCGCACCCGCGTGGAATTCATTCGTGAGTAATATTCAGCAACTTAGGGAGTTAGAAATACCGCGATACGTACCCGCGAGAAATAGAGAGGCCGACATGCACGTTTTTTGCGACGCTAGCGAAAAGATATACGCCGCCGCGATATACTTAGTTAGCGAAGGCCCGGACGGACAAAAGTCCGCAGCCTTAGTAGCCGCCAAGGCGCGAGTCGCGCCGTTGCGTATTGTCAGCATTCCTAGGTTAGAATTGCAAGGTTGTGTGCTAGCGACACGGCTAGCCGACACAGTAGTAAAGGAGTCCGATTATGTCATTAAACATAGGTATTTCTGGAGCGACGCTCGGACAGCGTTATCCTGGATAAGGTCGGATCCACGTCGGTACAAAAGCTTTGTCGCACATAGAGTAGCCGAAATAGAAAACACAACTAAACCTACCGATTGGCGTTGGGTACCTAGCGCGTTAAACGTCGCCGACGACGCTACTAAGGGCGTTCCGGCCCAGTTCGGAGCTAACCACCGGTGGTTTATAGGGCCTGATTTTATACGGCAAGCCGAGGAGCATTGGCCGCGCGAGAAAACAGTAGAGCCCGTCGTAGAAACGTGCGAAGAGCGCGTCATAAAACCGGTTTGCTCTGTAAATACCGTTCAAAACAAGTTCGCATACTTGCCCGAGACATGTAGATTCTCGAAGTTCACTAGGCTGGTTCGCACTACGGCCAGAGTTTTGATTGCTGCCGAGGTATTCAAAGCCAGATTGTCTGTCAATAGAAATCGAGAAACAGAAATGAATAACAGACACATAAGTCTAGCGGAGATACTGCTGATTAAACGGAGCCAAAATGAGTCGTATGCCGAAGAGATACGACTAATGGAAGCCGGGCGCGCGCTGCCGAGGAAGTCTGCATTACATCGAGTTGCTATGAAGCTTGATAAGAACGGAATAATTGTGCTAGATGCCACGATCCAGTGCACACCAGAACGCGACGAAACTACACGTAGGAGATGTAGTAATTATAGCCGACGGTACGATGCCACGAGGTACTTGGCCTAGAGGCGTGATCGCACAGCTCTTTCCAGGTCCTGATGGCCACATAAGAGTAGCCATTGTACGTACTCGCGCAGGAGAAGTCCGCCGCCCGGTTTCCAGACTCATTCTCATCTGCTCCACACCAATCGACGGTGCTGACGCACGTGGGGGAGAATTGTCGCAGATAGCTTAAAATTACTGTTGTTTTTGTGTAACTAGATCTAAGTTAATCATTTTCTCGATTTATACCAATTTGTTTATTTTTGTAATTTAATAAAGTGTATAAATTCGTGTTTACATGTCTAGTTCTTAAGTACTGATTTATGTCTTAATTTTATTGATATCATGTCATAATACGCAAAATGTCTAGATTATAAGAATTTTGTACTAATTTATGAAGAAATGTCCCATATAAATATCAATTTTAACCCTCCTACCAACATGTAATACTGTAAGCTTATTCGTGAATAAATATCTAATTTACACGGCACATACCAGCCACTAGTACGAGCACGCTAAAAAACCCATAAAAGAGGCCAGCACTCGTACTCGTTGCTCACTTCTACAACTACTCCCAGCGGGGAAACACCTGCAACTACACTGCTCAAATGTTTTACAATTCTAAATAAGTGTTTTTATTCATCTCCCTACATGCCCTGGTAAATGGTACAGCGGGTCAGCGCTGCTTGGTTCGACGTGGTAATCCGGTCTGCACACAACATTAATAAAAGTCGTAAAGTGTAATAAATCGTATTTCATCACCGATAGCGAAAAACTATAATTTTTGTCGCGAATAATAAAAACTTTTTTGAAATAACAAGTCATTATCTAGTCTATTTAAAATCAAAGTGACTTGTTCACCTTCCTAGAACTATCAGAAGAAGATAGAACCTTTCTGTTCTTTAAGCAATTGCCTTAAAATATTACTGTTTAATTGTATTAACACTGTACATGGTAGCCAACCCGCACTTCTTCAGTGTTTAAATATGAATTCTTGACAATTTTCATCTGTTTATTTTTCGGATTCTCTCAAATCTCAGATTTTCCAAACACTACGATAGTCTAGTAAATTAAAATTATATATATATTTTGTTTGTTTTTGAGGTATTTCTCGTACCTCCTAAAGTATAAATATCGCCAAAAAGATATTACGTATCGTGTTATCTAGTACCGCTACAAGTATATCCTACACCTGCAAATTTAAATAGCACCGTTCGAGACGACAAATTTAAATTTATCTCCAGATGACGGGCTTCATACTAAAATTTCTCTGACTTACGCGCTTTTAGAATATCTACCGACGTAACATTCATTTCTACACTAAGTGTCACTTTTAAACACCTATTGTAGAACTGTCTCTGTCTAAGTATGTACTTTCGATTAGTTTTTCAGTCACGGTCTTCGATCTTTAGGTACATTTATTTTTGTAGCAACAAAGGATTTTGCTTTAGATATCAATTTCAACATCACAGATACAATAGACTGTTATTAAATCAAATACAAACATTGAAAACATTCAAAAAATAATCAATCCAGCATCACAGATACATCTACTAATAGATGACGTTACTATGTAAATTTCCATACAACGAGTATAACTTGTACGAAGTGCCAAAACTATATATCTTGTTTACTTTACAGTCCAATCTCATTCATTTCCCAGGCACAACGCCTGTCTGAAGATCTCTCTATATTGTTTTCATCATTATACCTTTTCCTATTGTCTTAGTATTTCTATAAAAAAATCTCCTTTTCAGATTTATTTACACGTAATCAAAGGTTTACTAATAGAAATATGTAATAGGTAAGTATAATTTAATAGTGGTTTTGCTTTTTCTGAACCTGTATACATGCTATATATAATAGAAAAACGTATAATTAATTACTTATGCTGTGCTATCACTTATTTTTATTTGGGTAAGTATCTGGATCAATACATGTGTAACTCACAAATATTGTCTGTTATTATTATATTATAAGTAATATGTACCTACATATACTTTCAATGAATGAAATATTAACACCCTGTAATATCTGAACTATCGCTTTCAATCGTTTCTATATAAGTAAGGGTCTGATTCGACAATCATAAACTAGTGACACTATTACTAGTGACACCACTTTGAGACCTTCTAGTAGGTGACATGTGTCAAACAAGTTCTCAACCTAAGAATATTTTTTTTTAATCAAAAAGATTTTTAAAAGCCATGCATCAACTACAAAATTAAAACATCATCTCGTCAAAATTCTCAGAAATGAAATTATCCGTTTTTATCCGGTTACATGTGCTAACAAAACTAAATAGCTAATTTAAAAGACTAACAGTCGATCAAGGGCTGACAGGCTATTATCAGAATTCCATTTATTTAGAATGCTATCAAACGAAGTTGACTTAATGTTACAGTGAACATTTTTAAATATTGCATGCTTCGTAGTTCAAAAATTAAATTCTTTACTTTCACCTCAAAATACCTATTCCCATTCGCTATCGTTCGTTTTCTTTCTTTTAAACTTATGTTTACCATTATTTCGAAAGCCTCAATTATTTTTCTGTTTCTTCGGATTTAATACTCTAATTCTATTTATGTTACCGAAATTATGCGATGTCCTAAAAAGTATCATAGATTGTGCTTTCATTCAATCTATTATATATGAACCCTCAATCTCTCTAAATAAAGTATACCAACTTGATAAATAGATACAGCAAACTCTTGTTGATTCGCTTATTTTGCGTTCTAACTCTTTGCTTTAAATCAAAACGTTTCCATTTTTCCATTAAAAACTTGAAACAAAACTCACTGCACTGTGCTTAAGATACTCTTTATTCTTTGAGTCAAATAAAATGTCGTATATCCTACTATCTACTTTCCTGAACTCAAGCTTCTATTTCAATCATATAATTATGATTATAAAATCAGTTTGATGTCTGATATTCCAATTGATTACTAACGTCAACCTTCTTCATTATCGTCACTTGCAACGTCACGGTTGCTTGATCCAGTATGTTACAGTGATGGTTGGCTTTAGTTTGGTCCCACATACAAAGACAATCGTAATTATAGATCATTACAACGGAATGAGCCTTCACTGCAAAGTAAAGTTTCTTTCTCATTTTTCAGTTTCCCAAGTAAAGGTCACTTCCTGGCCATTACTTATCTACAACTATTCTAAGACACAAAACCTTTTTTCAAACTGTTTATCGGTTGTAATCATTACTCATCACAAAATTAAGCTACAGTTCTGACTACAACTATTATTTTCCATTTCGTGGCAACCATATAATTAGTCCTTAGATTAAATATGTTTGTACGCATGTTGTTGTTGTGGCGAATAAATGTTTTCTGTTTCTATTTCTATTCTATTTCTATTTCTTTTTATTCATAATTTTCGTCTTATATCGTTTACGTCTTTAAAAAACACTATATAAATTCCCTTTCTCCTACTAGGTACGTGTCATACCTATCACTCGTAAGTTCTCATTGGTATTCTTCAGAGCTCAAAAAATATCTATTACTTACAATAATCATTATATATAATAAAACTAAGTTGAGAAAATGTGCGTGCCGATAAAACTTAAAAAGGAGTCCCAGCACGATAAAGGAACTTATATAGTGTGATAGCCCTTTATTCCCCCTCGAACAAGAAAGTTCCCGTTTTAACCTAAAGGGTGTGTCTTTAAAGATATAAGCGCTTTTCCAACCCTTCAACTCGGAAAGTAAGTGTAGTGGCGCCATCTGTTGTCGAATAGTTGAATTTCATTCATTGTACACAATATGGACTTAAACGAACGATTATTCCCAAACTTTCTCGAATATCCTAGCGCCAACTTTCTCGAATATCCTAGAGCCTAGCTTTCTGAATATATAAGAGCCCGGTGTCACCCGCCAGAGTTAGTTTGATTTGAACAGCGAAACAAGCGATTTCGAAACGAAAAAGAAAGAAATTATCTGTGTGTGAGCCTTTATTTTGAAGTATCACGTGTGCGTATTTTTAATAGTGTGTTTAATTAATTCTCGATTTCGAAGCGAAGAAGAAAAAAGTTATCTGTGAGCCTTTATTGTGAAATATCAAATGTGAGTATTTTTAATAGTGTATTTAATTAATTCTAATGGTTTTTTTTTTTCTTTTAATTGTAATTTCCTTAACTTTCAAGTAGTCGCGCGGCGTTGAATCGATGCCTTCTATATACTTTGGCCGTAAACAAAATATCGCGCGACCGCTTGAAGATTAATTTTTTTTTTTCTTTGTCTCAACGTGCTCCACGTTTACGTAACAATATATTTGTCTATAAAATGTTCATTTAATTTATATTTTACAGAATACAATGCCTAGACGTAAAAGAGGTGGAGATCTTGCCAGTTCTGCAGCGAAACGGCGGAAACAAAAAGAAAATCGAAGAAATGAAACGGAAGAAGAGCGCGAAGCACGTTTACAAAATCAACGAACCAGAATGAGCACCCTGAGAAGCGGAAAAAGCGAAGAAAGAAAAGAAAATAAAAGTATTGAAGAATCGAGCATTTTAAAAGATAATCTAACAAACGAAGCATTCCACTACGAACCGACAAAGAAATATTACGATCATAAATATGTTGTGATCGGAAAAATGAATAACATTTGCCAATTTTGCCACGCGAAAAAATTCAGTAAAGAAACACCAGGTCTCTGTTGCATGAATGGAAAAATTCGATTACCACCACTGGAAGCACCTCCACAGGAATTTCTACATTACATGACCGGGGAAACACCAGAATCAAAACACTTTCTTCAAAATATAAGATCATACAACTCCTGCTTTCAAATGACTTCTTTCGGTGTTACTTCGACTGACACTAATAGAGACAAATTTGAATATGTATTTTCAATTCAAGGGCAAATTTATCACAAAATTGGATCGTTACTACCAATGCCTAACGATGACTATAAATTTCTGCAAGTATATTTCATCGGAAATGAAGAAAACGAAATTGATCAACGATGTACAAATTTTATTGGATTGAAACGCGAAATAATCCAAGATGTACAGAGGATCTTACACAAATACAATAAACTGATTTACATATTCAAAACAACACTAGACCGCATGATTTCTGATGACTATAAAATTGTAATTCGAGCCGATAAAAGACCACGTGGAGAACACGAACGTAGATTTAATGCACCTCAGATAGATGAAGTCGCCATCGTAATTGTGGACAATGAAAATACAAGCCGTGACATAATTGTACAACGAAGAAGAAAAGGACTACAACGCATTGCAGAGACAAACCGTTCATATGATGCTCTTCAATATCCGTTAATATTTCTGCACGGAGAGGATGGTTATCATTTCAATATAAAACAAATTCATCCTAAAACAGGCATAGAAACAAACAAAAAATTCACTTCCAAGGAGTTCTATGCTTACCGCTTAATGATCAGAGACAATGAAATATACAATCACATTCTCAACACTCGTTTATTCCAACAATTTCTGGTAGATATGTACGCAAAAATAGAAGCAGAATGGATGCTTTACATAAGACTGAATCAGAAGAAACTACGCACAGAAGAATACATCCACCTTCGAGATGCGATCATAAATGACGGCAATATTGACGATATTGGAACAATGGTAATCTTACCCTCATCATACATAGGAAGTCCAAGACATATGCACGAATATACTCAAGATGCCATGACCTACGTAAGAAAATATGGACGACCTGATCTCTTCATAACATTTACATGCAACTCATCATGGCCAGAAATCAAAGAACAACTAAAATACGGACAAACCTCCATGGATCGACACGACATGATAGCCCGAGTTTTTCGACAAAAACAAATAAGATTTATTGAAGTCATCACAAAATACCACATCTTTGGAACCGTTAGATGCTGGATGTATACAATCGAGTGGCAAAAACGAGGATTACCTCACTCACACAATCTCATATGGCTACACGATAAAATTAATCCCACGGATATCGACAAAATCATCCAAGCTGAATTTCCCAATCCACAAAATGATCCGGAACTATACAACATAGTAGTGAAAAACATGATTCACGGACCATGTGGACCATTAAACTTCAATGCGCCATGTATGAGTGATGGAAAATGTACAAAAAAATATCCGAAACCATACTTGGACGATACAAAAACTGAAGATGACGGCTATCCCAAATATAGAAGACGATCACCGAAAAACGGTGGCTTCACAGCAAAAATACGAATACAAGGCAGAGACGAACTGGAAATAGATAATCAATGGGTAGTACCATATAACCCACTACTTTCCAAAATGTTCCAAGCACACATAAACGTTGAATATTGCAATTCAGTAAAATCTATTAAATATATATGTAAGTACGTAAACAAAGGTAGTGATATGGCAGTATTTCAAATAGTCCAAAATAGCGAACAAAATAATAGAAATGATGAAATCCTAATGTACCGAATGGGAAGATACATCAACAGTAACGAAGCAGCGTGGAGGATTTTTAGTTTTCCCATACACGAACGCGAACCAGCTGTGCAACATCTAGCAGTACATTTGGAGAATGGACAGAGAGTTTACTTCACAAAAGACTCGGCTAGAAAAATTGCAAGCGAACCACCTCAGAACACAACATTAACAGCTTTTTTCCAACTTTGCCAAACAAATCCATTCGCAAAGACGTTACTGTATGTCGACGTCCCTATTTATTATACGTGGGACAAAACAAGGAAAATTTTTCAACGACGAAAACAAGGAATGCCAGAAGAGGGTCATCCAGAAATAATGAAAACTAACGCAATAGGTCGAGTATACCCTGTACATCCAAACAATGCCGAATGTTTCTATCTCCGAATGTTGTTACACGAAATACGGGGACCAACAAGTTTCACAGATCTCAGGACTATTGACGGCTACATATGCCAGACTTACAGAGAAGCATGTCAACGTTTAGGATTATAGGAAAACGATAACCACTGGGAATTAACACTACAAGAAGCCACACTCACAGCTTCAGCTGAACAAATTCGAGAGTTATTCGCCATAGTTCTAACAACATGTAACCCATCAAACCCAAAACAGCTATGGGACTCTTTCAAAAGGAATATGAGTGATGATATATTGTACCAAATCCGACAAGCTAATCCAGAACTGACTATAGAATTCAATGGCGACATCTTCAATGAAACACTCATTCGCTTAGAAGATAAATGTTTAGCAATAAATAACCAGAACTTAGTAGAAATTGGAATGCCAGCACCACAAAGAAATACTTTCAGTGTACGAAATTACAAAGGAAAAAAGCTACAACGTCAATGAACTACTTGAATACATTGCTCACAACAAACCACTCCTCAATGACAATCAAAAAAAAATTTACAACGTTATAATGAACCGAATAAATAACAACACTGGTGGAATTATTTACTTGGACGCACCAGGAGGCACCGGTAAAACGTTCCTAATAAATCTAATACTGGCGGAAATACGTGCTGAAAAACACATCGCACGGGCACTAGCATCATCCGGCATTGCAGCCACACTTATGGAAGGAGGACGAACTGCCCATTCTGCCTTACAACTACCGTTGAATATAGCCGAACAACAATTCCCGGTATGTAAAATCTCAGGAACATCTGGACGGGGTCAACTTCTAAAACATGCTAAAATTATCTTCTGGGATGAATGCACCATGGCCCATAACAAATCACTAGAAGCCATGGACAGAACATTACAAGAATTGTTATTCAATCAAATACAAACATTGAAAACATTGAAAAAATAATCAACCCAGTTGGACTTGAACCAACATCGATACGCCTTACCGGGGCTCGATATCGCTTTACCAATTAAGCTATGGGTTCAGTTACCGAGCTGACGAAATTCTCAATGCCTTCAATCATCTTTTTGCATTTATTTTTACATCGACTTTATAGCAGCCGTAAGCGACATCTAGGTGCCAACCACTAGAGTTAGATACCCTTCCCGCCGACCCTTTTACAAGTGTCACAACGGAAATAACAGATGGCGCCTGCTATCAACTCATAATTATTTTACATTTTTTTAAAGTGGGTATTCCACTCATACATTAGTATGTTATTCAATCAAATACAAACATTGAAAACATTGAAAAAATAATCAACCCAGTTGGACTTGAACCAACATCGATACGCCTTACCGGGGCTCGATATCGCTTTACCAATTAAGCTAGGGGTTCAGTTACCGAGCTGACGAAATTCTCAATGCCATCAATCATCTTTTTGCATTTATTTTTACATCGACTTTATAGCAGCCGTAAGCGACATCTAGGTGCCAACCACTAGAGTTAGATACCCTTCCCGCCGACCCTTTTACAAGTGTCACAACGGAAATAACTGATGGCGCCTGCTATCAACTCATAATTATTTTACATTTTTTTAAAGTGGGTATTCCACTCATACATTAGTATGTTATTCAATCAAATACAAACATTGAAAACATTGAAAAAAATAATCAACCCAGTTGGACTTGAACCAACATCGATACGCCTTACCGGGGCTCGATATCGCTTTACCAATTAAGCTATGGGTTCAGTTACCGAGCTGACGAAATTCTCAATGCCTTCAATCATCTTTTTGCATTTATTTTTACATCGACTTTATAGCAGCCGTAAGCGACATCTAGGTGCCAACCACTAGAGTTAGATACCCTTCCCGCCGACCCTTTTACAAGTGTCACAACGGAAATAACAGATGGCGCCTGCTATCAACTCATAATTATTTTACATTTTTTTAAAGTGGGTATTCCACTCATACATTAGTATGTTATTCAATCAAATACAAACATTGAAAACATTGAAAAAATAATCAACCCAGTTGGACTTGAACCAACATCGATACGCCTTACCGGGGCTCGATATCGCTTTACCAATTAAGCTATGGGTTCAGTTACCGAGCTGACGAAATTCTCAATGCCTTCAATCATCTTTTTGCATTTATTTTTACATCGACTTTATAGCAGCCGTAAGCGACATCTAGGTGCCAACCACTAGAGTTAGATACCCTTCCCGCCGACCCTTTTACAAGTGTCACAACGGAAATAACAGATGGCGCCTGCTATCAACTCATAATTATTTTACATCTAACTCTAGTGGTTGGCACCTAGATGTCGCTTACGGCTGCTATAAAGTCGATGTAAAAATAAATGCAAAAAGATGATTGAAGGCATTGAGAATTTCGTCAGCTCGGTAACTGAACCCATAGCTTAATTGGTAAAGCGATATCGAGCCCCGGTAAGGCGTATCGATGTTGGTTCAAGTCCAACTGGGTTGATTTTTTTTTTTTCAATGTTTTCAATGTTTGTATTTGATTGAATAACATACTAATGTATGAGTGGAATACCCACTTTAAAAAAAATGTAAAATAATTATGAGTTGATAGCAGGCGCCATCTGTTATTTCCGTTGTGACACTTGTAAAAGGGTCGGCGGGAAGGGTATCTAACTCTAGTGGTTGGCACCTAGATGTCGCTTACGGCTGCTATAAAGTCGATGTAAAAATAAATGCAAAAAGATGATTGAAGGCATTGAGAATTTCGTCAGCTCGGTAACTGAACCCCTAGCTTAATTGGTAAAGCGATATCGAGCCCCGGTAAGGCGTATCGATGTTGGTTCAAGTCCAACTGGGTTGATTATTTTTTCAATGTTTTCAATGTTTGTATTTGATTGAATAACATACTAATGTATGAGTGGAATACCCACTTTAAAAAAAAAATGAAAAATAATTATGAGTTGATAGCAGGCGCCATCTGTTATTTCCGTTGTGACACTTGTAAAAGGGTCGGCGGGAAGGGTATCTAACTGTAGTGGTTGGCACCTAGATGTCGCTTACGGCTGCTATAAAGTCGATGTAAAAATAAATGCAAAAAGATGATTGAAGGCATTGAGAATTTCGTCAGCTCGGTAACTGAACCCATAGCTTAATTGGTAAAGCGATATCGAGCCCCGGTAAGGCGTATCGATGTTGGTTCAAGTCCAACTGGGTTGATTATTTTTTCAATGTTTTCAATGTTTGTATTTGATTGAATAACATACTAATGTATGAGTGGAATACCCACTTTAAAAAAAATGTAAAATAATTACAAGAATTGCGAAAAAACTCTGAAATGATGGGAGGAGCTCTACTCATACTCTCAGGAGATTTTCGACAAACACTTCCAGTTATTCCCAAATCAACACCAGCAGACGAGATCAATGCATGCTTAAAAAAGTTACATCTCTGGCCGCAAGTACAAATACTGCAATTAACAAAAAACATGAGGGTTGAATTATCAAAAGATGAAACAACAGCACATTTTGCTAAAATACTTTTACAAATAGGCGAAGGTACATATCCTACTGACCAAACGACCGGCCTCATTGAACTCAATAGTGATTTCTGTAACATAGCCACTACTGAAAACGAACTAATCGACAAAATTTATCCAAATATTATTCAGAACTATACCAACGTAGAGTGGTTATTTCAAAGAGCAATTTTGGCCACTAAAAATAATATTGTTGACGATATCAATTTTAATATTCTAAAGAAAATACCTGGTGAAGAGAAAGTATATAAATCGATCGACACGATGGTATCCGTTGAAGAAAGTGTCAACTTTCCTACTGAATTTCTAAACTCTTTACAAGTTCCAGGAATGCCATTACACTGCCTTCGTCTGAAAATTGGATCTCCAATCATACTACTCAGAAATCTCAACTCCCCAAAACTATGTAATGGAACGAGGATGATCGTAAAACAGCTATTGAATAATGTCATTGAAGCTGAACTTATTTCTGGAAAGAACAAAGGACACACAGTATTTATACCTAGAATACCACTGATCTCTTCTGAATTGCCATTTCAATTTAAAAGATTGCAGTTTCCAAATAAATTAGCCTTTAGTTTTACAATTAACAAAGCGCAAGGGCAAACTTTGAAATATTGTGGCATCAACCTCAAAGAATCCTGCTTCTCTCACGGTCAGCTATATGTAGCTTGCTCAAGAGTAGGAAGTTCGAAAAATTTATATATATATACCCCGGACAATAAAATGAAAAATGTTGTTTATAAACAAGTAGTGTAAATAATGAGAAAATGTAAATACATGTAAATATAGAAAATGTTTTCAAAATATATTTTTTACTTTTTACGTCATAGTATGTTTTTTTATTTCATCTACCACGTAATCTCATATCAACTCCCGAGCGAAGCCGGGTATCATAGCTAGTTTAACATAAATCTCTTGCAACAACTTATTACTCATCGGAACTTAACCTAATCCTTCGGGCATTCGTGCCGAACAAAACTGAATGTCAACAAACACATATTCGGTTCGAACTCGTATCAATAAATATATTATGAAGTCTATGTAGGCTTCATCCTCCAATTCTCAAATGACTTAGATTCAAATTCAAATTTAACAGTTGAGCTTTCAAGGTTACGAACATTTACATCCATATAAAAAAAAGAGAAATATGAGCCAAATCTCTCGCGTCATCTCATTCTTAATGGTCTAAGAGCTGGCCACGTCAGATATGACACAATAATGAGAGCAATGAAACCTGTCTTGTTAGTCTGCTTTACCATCCTTATTGCTAGATCTGGGCATCTGGCAGCTTTTAATGGGTGGAGGTCAGAGTGACAGACAAACAAAGTTTTTATGTTGGAAAAAAGTAATACCAAAATAGGTAAAAACTGCCAAAGTTGTGTCATTTATAGAGGACAGGGCCTATATTTTAACATTAGATTAAAAACCATTGTCTATTATTGCGGAAACAAAAACAGTAGTCGACTAACTAAAAATTGCATTATACATCATTTCGCACTACTTGCCCCCAACAGAAACTTCTGGATATGATATAATCTAATTAATTACATAATTTCCCATAATATTGCACCAAAACCATATCTTTTACATCCATACATACATCCATCCATACATTTTACAGCTGCCAGATGTCCGAATCTAGAAATAAGCATAGTATAGCAAAATAACTAGAGGGGTTTCGTTGCTCTCATTATTGTGTCATATCTGACGTGGCCAGATCTCCGTCTATAACTGGCTTTTTCCTTGACGCACACTCACGTCAATAAAATAAACAACTTTAACTAACACACTCTCGTGCCGTCTAACTTCCTTGACGCACATTCACGTCAATAAAAATAAACAATGAAAATAAACAACTTTAACATACACAGTCTCGAGTTGCCTAATTCTTAACTTCCTTGACGCAGACTCACGTCAATAAAAATAAACAAATTTAACTAACACACTCTCGTGTCGTCTAACTTCCTTGACGCACTCACGTCACAAAAAAAATTGTTCATCTCATTCTTAGATTCTTAGATGCGCACTCATGTCAATAAAGTAAACAACTTTAACCCACACACTCTCGTGCCTTCTAGTTCTTAACTTCCTTGACTTTTTACGTAAATAGACCTACTCTCACGTCTAGAAAATATTCAATTTCAAGTCAGGTAAAAACTATTGCATGTTAACATTATTACCAACAAACAAAACTTCTGTGCTATTTTATAAGTTCGCCTATATCTTCATGGATATGAACTTGTCTTCAGTGCATTAAATCATAACTATTAGTAATACATAAACATGCGCTCATCTAAACTATCACAATGCCTTCTCAAATACATACTAGCACCACTTCCATACGCTTATGTAAACTATCACTGTGTCCTCTCACATAAATGCTAGCTTCATTTTACACACGCTCATGTAAAACATCACTATGCCCTCTCACATAAATGCTAGCTTCATTTTACACACGCTCATGTAAAATATCACTATGCCCTCTCACATAAATGCTAGCTTCATTTTACACGCGCTCATGTAAAATATCACTATGCCCTCTCACATAAATGATAGCTTCATTTTACACACGCTCATGTCAAATATCACTATGCCCTCTCACATAAATGATAGCTTCATTTTACACGCGCTCATGTAAAATATCACTATGCACGCTAGCATTTATCTCAATCAATACACGCACTCTCGCGTCCAATCCCCTAATATAATATTCATGTTAAGTACAAATATCTACTTTGTAAACAAATAATGCTCTTTCATATATCGGTGACAAACTTCACTACCAATCTAGTGGTATTTTTATACAAATCCATGGTGCTCAATTTTATTCATGCTGTCTGTGAATATCTAATATATCATTATTCCATTACTAAATAAAATGAAACCAAAAGCTTCATAAAAACCAAGTTAGCATATAGTCTCGAATCTTGTATGTTTGGTTTCTTACGCACTTAAAATATTAACTTTACAAATAATTCTATATTTGTTGCAATTGAACTTGAAATGTATCCCTTTTTTTTCAAATTAAAATTAAAAGTTTAATGCATTACCACATTTATTGTATCTAAATTACTAGTATGAAAAAAAAAACTGTTTTCACTCCATACTTCAATCGACCAAATCTGTTAATTTTATTAATATTTTCATCTACCACATGAGAATCTCACATCACATTAGTATAGACACACAGTTCTGACTATAGTTTTTATGTAACAACGTAACTATACGGCGTAAAATACACCTTTATGTACAGTGTGATGCAAACCCCCACTTCGTACATAATGCACATAATTATTATTTAATTTCAAAGCTATGTATACAACTATACGCCACCTCAATGAACAAAACTTTATTTCTAGTATAATTTAATTTTAAGTACCCTGCTTCGGCTCCAATCACATGACAACGGGTCTGATCTGTCAGAAGTCATCCGGTGTTCTCACCATAAGAAATATCCATGTTCATGTCACTCATACAACTCGATTGAGATAAACAATAATAGAACAACTATCCGATCTGTTGTTGATCTTTACTGTTTATCAGTAAAATCCACACAATAAATGTAATATTATTTTATCTGCAAAAAGGTAAGTATATAAGTAACTTTATCTGTTTATTCATACAAAAATAGCACTGCAGTGTTTCATAAGTCATCCCAACAGTAAAATATCAACTTTAAAATTAACTATTGAATAATTTATGCACATATTAGCCATAATAATTAATGCCATGAACATGATCATTAAACAAATCAATCCATCGTAGAGGGTTTTTTTTAGTTTCTTCTAATTGTGAAACAATACCAAACTGATTACACATATAAATACACGTTTAAATTTAAACTACTATAAAATAACATAAATTGGAGTAATCGTCACTTATCTCATTTCTGGGACATTATTTTAAAAAAATCTGACGTCATAGGAACATTTACCTTGCATCAATAATAATCGACCAAAACTGCATGTAAAACACATACCTACTCATAAATACATATTATTGCCAGATCACAAACTCATTTCACCTCTGTAATCCTCAACCACTTCCTTATTAATTTATCATTACTCAAAACTACACTGGTAGTGCGAATGCAATGCAAATGAAATCAAATACAATCGCTTATTAAGAAAAAAATTTGCAAGCAAGACTTAGTAATATTCTCAATTACTATAGACTTCGTTTAATCATGTGTTTTAAAGCTACCTGCACTGCAATTTTTATCACGAATTCTTTTCAAATTTTCATTCCTAAAACTTCGTTGAATCATGTGTTTTGAAGCTACCTGTACTGAAATTTTTAACACGAATTCTTTTCAAAATGTCATTCTCAAAACTTCGTTTAATCATGTTTTGGAGCTACCTGCACTTCAAGTACTACAAAATGTATTCAAAACACGAAAATCGGTCTAAATTCGTAATCCTTGTTTTCTATAATGAAAATAAATTACGACGTCACAGTACAAATCCAACTTTTAAATCCTAACGTGGGTTAGTGGTACGTTAACACTTATGAAATATTGTAATTTATCTCGTATGGTTACTCTGATTACTAGACTTACCCTATCAAGTACTTACAGCCAACCTGGTCTGTTAAATCCTTTATGATGCTAACTCGTCGGCTGCCTCAATCCAAGTGAGCGAGCCTGTGTCTGCGCTTGTCTAACTTTTTCTTCCCCTACCACATTCCATAATAGACGGAGAGCTGGCCACGTCAGATATGACACAATAATGAGAGCAACGAAACCCCTCTAGTTAATTTGCTATACTATGCTTATTTTTAGATCCGGACATCTGGCAGCTGTAAAGTGGTGGAGGTCAAAAAATGCGAATAACTTGAAGATAACAAATTCTAGAGTTCTGGGTTTGATGCAATATTATGGGAAATTGTGTAATTAATTAGATTATATCATATCCAGAAGTTTCTGTTGGGGAAAGTAGTGCCAAATGATGTATAATCCAATGTTTCGTTAGTCGCCTACTGTTTTTGTTTCCGCAATAATAGACAATGGTTTTTAATCTAATGTTAAAATATAAGCCCTATCCTCTATAAATAACACAACTTTGGCAGTTTTTACCAATTTTGGTATTACTTTTTTCCAACTAAAAAACTTTGTTGGTTTGTCATTCTGACCTCCACCCATTAGAAGCTGCCAGATGCCCGGATCTAGCAATAAGGATGGTAAAGCAGTCTAACTAGACAGGTTTCATTGCTCTCATTTTTGTGTCATATCCAGTGATCGGAATAGGTAGTGCCATTTCACGGGAACTCGGTGCGTAAGCTTAGTATGGACATAGCTTTTAACCCCGGGATTTCATATGAAAAATTTTAAGTTTATGTTTAGTTCAGAAATGTTATAAATGTGTGATTTTTTTTTTGGTTACTATATGTAGAATATGGCATCGACAAAATATAAAGTAGATACACTAACTTTGACATCCATGCAAACAAAGAAAATAAGCACGTCTTATCAGTTATCTTTTTGCATTTGCATGTTGTTTTTCTAAGTGCATTCTTAAATTATCTTTACCTGCTTCGACCTTGAGATAACTTTCTATTGCTTACCTCTATGAAGAGCTCGGGGCAGGGTGGGACAATAGCAACAGATGCCAATATTTGTCATGCTATCTCTTTTTAGATGAAAGATAATGTTTTAATCAAGGCAAGTATTTTAAGATTACTTATGTTCTTCTGTTCGTTAAGTTCGCACGTATTACTCATGGTTGGTTCAATTCGACTTTGGCTTGTTTACCGGACTTTGTGATCGATCATCTTATTGTGACGACGTTGGCTATCCCTAATTGGACTCTGATTTACTTGTGATTGGACTAAGTGGAACTTCTTATCTAGCTAAACATGCCTCGGCGAGCTAAGGAAGAAACTATTCTGAGTTGGATTGAATCCTATCCCGACTTAGAGTTTGATTCAACAAGACATTTAATACATTGTACTAAATGTGACGTTAATATTGGATGCAGAAAGAGTACATTGAAGCGACACATCGAAGGACCTGTACACAAAGGATTACATCACCAACCAAATGAAAGTTTTTACTTTGATCTGATCGAGTTCCTCATACTTTGCAATATCCCATGGGTTCAAATCGAAAATCCAGCATTCACAACCTTCTTCCAGAAGTATTTTTGCTGCACTTGTACAAATCAGCCTCTACGTACTCTACCCAGTGAATCGGCAATAAGAAAAGTATACCTGGACAAGTTTTATCAAGCCAGAATAGCAGCTATACGCAGTGAAGTGGCAAATAAAAAGATTTGGATTTCGTTAGATGAAACGACAGACTTTCTAGGCAGATACGTGGTCCATTTCTTGGTGAAAGCTTTGGATGCAACCGTTTCTCATAAAACTTATTTAATGGCGTGTAAAGTGCTCACGGTAGTGAATGGGGAGACTATTGCTAAGTTTGTTACAGACTGCTTAGAAAAAATGTGGGGAGAAGACTATGAAAATCAACTCGATAATGTGCTTCTCTTATGTACTGACAGCGTTGCGTATATGTTGAAGGCGGGGCAAATTTTAAAAAGTGTGTTACCGAATATGAAACACGTTACATGCTTAGCTCATGCTCTGCATCGTGTGGCAGAGCAAATAAGATGTCAATATCCGGACGTAGACACCCTGATAGCTAACTTGAAAAAAGTATTTTTAAAGTCTCCTAGTAGAGTGCAACTGTTAAAGGAAATTTATCCAAATTTGCCTTTACCTCCTAAGCCAGTAATTACAAGGTGGGGTACTTGGCTCGCTGCAGTATCTTACTACGTGAAGTATTTCACTGAAATAAATACGGTTTTGTCAAGATTAAGAACATCAGATGCTGTTTCAATTAAAAAGGCTAAAAAAGTGCTGGAAAAACCCAACATAAAAAAAGAATTAGATTATATCCACGAAAATTTTAATATAATAGAGGTGGCCTTAACTCGTTTACAGGAACGAAATATGTCAATGGTCGATGCCTTAATCGATTTTGATCAAGTTAGGATGGTAATCAATTGGTCTAATAGTTTACCCATAGTAAGAGAGGTATGGGCACTGCGAATGGCATCTCGCTTAGTGTGGTAGGGCACGTTCAGTGAATGTCATCTCGCTCAAATCTGGAGCAGAGCCCGACTGGGGAAGTACCTCCACCTTACAGAAAACCACAGCCAAATAGCACTAGACCCTACTCATAGTGTTGTGTTCCTGCTGGTGAGTAAGGTTGCCAAAGAGCTCAAAGAGGACCCAGTGTGTTGACGATGAGGGACCCTCTTGTTCCTTTAGCCGTCAACACAGTGAATCCTTCTTTTTGTAAAGGGTCGGCAACGCGCATGTGACTCCTGTGGAGTTACAGGCGTCCATAGGTTACGGTAGCTGCTTACCATCAGGTAGGCCGTATGCTTGTTTGCCACCGTCGTGGTATAAAAAAAAAAAAAAAAAAGTAAACAAATTTGAAGCGGTTATGGCTCGAAACCCGGATTTAGATACTATAAGAGAATACGCAGGAGATATTTCAAAAGAAACCGCATCTGAACATATTTCCTTTTACAAATTTGCCCCGCTGACATCAGTAGAGGTTGAAAGATCGTTTTCCACATATAAATGGATATTAGACGTCAAGAGAAATAGACTGACAGTTGAGAACATTGAAAAAATAATCGTTTGCTATTAAAATTTTAAAGAAAGCAAGGAATAAACGATGTAAAATAAAATCTGTAAAGTTTGACTGGAAGAGATCACTTATTGCTGATAAGACGCTTATTCTTTACCTCTATTTTTGTGTATAATTTATTGTATTGTATAATTTTAATTTGTATAGTAAAAAATAACGAATGTTTTAATAACGTTGATTTAATACATATGTGTACTAATGTTGATGTTTGACGATTTATTTTATGATTGTAATTTGTAACTGTTAAAAGTTATGTTGAATAAATAATTGACGTATTTATAATGACAATTTTTTTTTATTTTGCATCTTCTTAATTTAGGTCAATAATATTCACTGTGAAAAAATACGAGTCCCGAAATCCCAAGGCTTATCCATGTTATGTTTAATGTTTAAGGTCATTCACCCGAAATGGCACTACCTATTCCGATCACTGGTCATATCTGACGTGGCCAGCTCTTAGACCATAACTACCGTGTTGACAGGAGTATAATTTCCCAACTACCCCGGCATTTAACTAGGTATCGTAAAAAAGTTGCCACATCAAAATTATTATTTGCCTGTTGTACTAAGTAGTATACATATTAATATTAATAAATCATAACAATGTATGTTTCTAGCCGTTCACCAAAAAAGATTAGGTAATTTAAAAGAAGTCTCACTTTTCCAGCTCCGTAGAATCATGCAGATATATCCAACATAAAGTGTAATCGATGCTCGACAATATCATTCCAGTTAGGCATATATAACCAATTTAGCAAAAACGTTTCACGTAACGATGAATCTGAGTATTTGGCTTTGAATTTGAAACGGGAATAGTGAGTGTACATATGCTAGCAATATTTACCTACTCTGTACAGGTTTAATTTCAAAAAGCTTTTTTAAATTCGGAAATATTTGTGTTCAATTACAAAATTTGTAAATAGTATTACGATTTTATTTTTGGTTTTTGGTTGCGTTTGATTTTTTTCCATACACAGGTATGTTTTCTAATGTTTTTATTTTTGGTGTATCAAGCAGAATGGGAGCAATATGATTAATTCAAAGTAAACATTACCGGTTTATTAAAAACAAAAAACAAAACAAGTACTTCCAATTTAGGTTGCAATATTTGACAGATACAAAAAACAGAGCGAGCTTAATAAAGGAATGCTGACCTCACCAATATTTGGGACACACCTTTGAAGAGAAAGAGAGAGAATGTGTGTGTGTGGGAGAGAGAGAGAGAAATAATAGTTTTTAAAATGCCCTACTGTGTGACCTCACCTGATAAAACGAAAAAATTAATAAAATCAAATCATATCAGTCCGACACAGATATTATGATAACAATCTTTGTTTTAAAAAATCCTCTAGGGTCAAAAACAGGACGGTAAGTGCGCTTTCACATTACCCGACCCGATATCGGATGTCCTATGACCACAAAGAAGAATTTTTGCAATTCTATATTTTTTAATTAATATACCAAATGTCCATTGCTCAAAAGAAAGCACTAATGCAAAAAAGGCGGACTTAAAACCATAGGGTACTCTCTAGCAGCTGATTTTCTCCTTAGGCTCCGATATCCGACATCGGTTCGAATAGTGTGAAAACGCTCTAACAGTCGAGAACGGTTATATGGAAAACCCACCACAGGCGTTTCCTCTTAGGAGCAATAACCATTCCGAAATCAAAATACTGACACTAAAACCAGTGCGCTAAAACAGCATTATATTTATAACCTAGGTGTCAGAGAAGTATGACTGATCCCTTTGAAGTGGTGGAGGGAAAGCCGACGCTGTCTAATGATGACTGAGTGGGCTGCGCCGGCGCAAGGCAGATTTGAAGCTTAAAATCTAAACTTGATATTTGCAAAAAGAATGAAATGGCTGTGACATAGAGACGGACGGACATGACAAAACTATGATGTTCCGATTTTTGCTACGGAACCCTAAAAATGGGGTGCCAGTTTAGATTGTACTTAGGAATGGGGGGCGTAGTGTGATCCAAGGGGAGGCGCAGCGAGCGGCTCGAGATTTAAACTGTATTAAACGTGTGCCAGACGGCATACAACTACAGCCTCTGCTACGCGACCTTGGAAGAAAAAAAATATTTTAAACTATGTAGCTCGTAGTTGCATGCCAAATTTCGCATGACCTTTAAACGCTCTCGGTGGCTAGGCGTGTTCAGCCAACCATTAGCAGAAGCGGTGGTTGGTAATTGTCTAGCCGCTTGTTGTAAACCACGAGAACGATAAGCACCGAGTGCAGACGCATCAGGCACGCACAAGGTAAAATGTAGTTTATATTATATGTTTTATGTTTAAAATGTATTTTGTCGTTTCTAGTTTTTATGCTGTATAAGTTTACTACGAATAAAATGACTAATATGATGTTTTCCTCAATTGCACACAAAAGTGCATAACAAACTTCAAACTTTTGGAATTTCAATTAACAAAGGAGCCATGGCATCTCCGTAGGTGTTCCGTGCACGTTTGCTCAGCACAAACTGAAGTTCGGGGCTTGTTGTAAGCCATGTAAATAGCAAAGCACTCGCTTCAACCAAGGTCACGTGGCAGAATCTGTGGCTGTCTGCCGTCTGGCACAGGATTAACTAGTTTACTAATCTAGTACTCTAAATTAGTTTTGAGCGAGGTAAAATGTAGTTTATATTATATGTTTTATGTTTAAAATGTATTTTGTCGTTTCTAGTTTTTATGCTGTATAAGTTTACTACGAATAAAATGACTAATATGATGTTTTCCTCAATTGCACACAAAAGTGCATAACAAACTTCAAACTTTTGGAATTTCAATTAACAAAGGAGCCATGGCATCTCCGTAGGTGTTCCGTGCACATTTGCTCAGCACAAACTGAAGTTCGGGGCTTGTTGTAAGCCACGTAAATAGCAAAGCATAAAACTCGCTTCAACCAAGGTCACGTGGCAGAATCTGTGGCTGTCTGCCGTCTGGCACAGGATTAACTAGTTTACTAATCTAGTACTCTAAATTAGTTTTGAGCGGGGTTGTGTAAAGTTTTCTCCAATTTATTTATTTATGACGCTTATTGGCAGGCGAGACGCTGCGAGTCGTATTGAAGTCGCGTTGAATTAACAAAACCAGTTTGGATATTAACTTCGAATCAGCCTCCATATTCAGCGTGCAGATAAAATGAAGTCGTTGCGGTTTAGGTCATAAAACGAAGTTGTAAAAGCAGTAAGTACCTACGTAAATCTAAATATACTCAAGGACAATAAAAAGAGGTCACTTCTTTTTAAACATCCATACCAGGTGACCCGTTTTTAATAACCTTAAGTGTACCTATGTAAAACCGTCGCGTTATACATATAAACTGGTGACTGAGAAAAAACGCATAGCCTAAGATAAAATTTTTTTTTGATGATACTCAAAATAATTATATTCTGAATGTCGAGAAGCGTCATCAAGGTTTTTATTTAACCTCTTAGGGGATGAAAACGGGATTGAAAGTTCTAACGCCTTCGACTTGCACGAATATTCCTTTTAAAGGTTACTCTATCTTTCCAAGAGCAAATGCTCGAGCTACTGTAAGAAATACTCAAAACACCGTGTGTTATAATATTTGGACCATCGATTTCTCCAGGATCACATCATCATCCTGACATAATCACAATGGGACCATGCGAGTCGGACTCGCGCACCGAGGGTTCCGTACAAACCTGTAGGTATATAGGGGTTGTAACTTTAAAATTATTAAAAATATTTTTATTATTTGATGGGATTAAATATTTACAGTTTTCGCAATTTTTCCTTTATCTGTGCTATATAAGACGTTGCTTCGTACCAAATTTCAAGATTCTGAGTTCACGGGAAGTACGTTGTAGGATTTGAATCCCTTGCGACTTTCGAAATATCTATTTGCGGAAATTTGCGGCCTAAAGGGCTGTATCTTTTGATTACGTTGGCTTAGAAGTTTGATTTTTTTACAGCTCCAAGGGACAGTAGAACTAGTATCTGTCTATTTCTATATATATATATATATATATATATAACTCAAAGACTGACATAGTGATCTATCAACGCACAGTCCAAACCGCTGGTTCTAGAGATTCCAAATTTGGCACGTAGGTTCCTTATAAGGTCTAGGGGTGCGCTAAGAAAGGATTTTTCAAAATTAATCCCCTAAGGGGGTGAAATAGGGGTCCAAAGTTTGTAAGGCGAATCAATATTTGTTAGTCTATTTTATTCGAAACTTCACAGAAGTATTTCTAACAATAAATGAGTAAATACGTGTTGCAGGTTTTTTGAGAATTCAACCCCTAAAAGGGGGAAATGTGGTCAAAAAGTCTGAAAATCAACATGGGTATTGTTTCTATGGTTTATCGGGTCGTTGATCACGAAAACAACAACGATTTTAAAATCCGACGTGGCGGACGTGAAATACCATCTCCCCTGTTAGGGTACAATGGGGTTGAAATGTCTAAATATCCATATGGGTGTCGTTTTTGTGATTTTTTGGGACGTTAATTAAGAAAATGGCATCGATTTTGAAATTTAATATTATGGACAGAAAATTCTTGAAAGTATTTGTGCCAAATTGCATCTTCTTCTAAATATATAAAAGAAGAAACTGACTGACATATCAACGCACAGCCCAAACCGCTGGTTCTAGAAATTCCAAATGCGGTACGTAGGCTCCTTATGAGGCATAAGGATGCACTTAGAAATATTTTTTTTTAAATTTACCTCCTAAGGGGGGAAATGGGGTTCAAAGTTTGTATGGGAAATGAGATTAGTTCAACTATTTTATTCGAAACTTTACAGGAGTATTCCTAACGATAAATGAGAAAACAAGTGTTTCAGCTTTTTTGAGAATTCAACCCATAAGGGAGAAATGTGGTGACAAAATTTAAATATCAACATGGGTATTGTTTCTATGGTTTATCGGGTCGCTGATTACGAAATCAACACTTAAGGGGATGAAATGGGGGTTGATAGTTTGTATGGGGAATTTTTAAACGTTGAACCAATTTAGATGAAACTTGGTATAGAGATAGTTTGTGTACCGGGAAACGACATCGGACAGTTTTTATCTCGAAAATCAATCTTTAAGGGGGTGAAATGGTGGTTGGAGGTTTGTATGGAGTATATTTTACCGCGAACCGATTTAGATAATTTTGTTGTGGATATATTTTGAGTCCCAGGAAACAATATAGAATATTTTTTAAGCCAAAAATCAATCTTAGAGGGGTAGAAAACATGTTGGTAGTTTGTATGGCGAATTATTAACCGCTGAACAGACGATTGAAATGAAACTTGGTACATATTATGTAGATTGAGTCGCGGTAAACAATATAGGATAGTTTTTATCTCGAAAATCAACCCTCTAGGGGGTGAAACGGGGGTTGAAAGTTTGTATGGGAAATTAATAACCGTTGAACCTATTTAGACGATTTGGTATGGAGATATTTTGAGTTCTGGGGAAAGATATATAATAGTTGTTATCCCAGAAGTCATTCCTTAAGCGGGTAAAAAGGAGGGTGGATTACTAATTCCACGCAAATGAAGTCGCGGGGAAAAGCTTCTATTCAAGAGTAGAAATCTGTATTAATCATAATCTCTCAGTAGTAAGTCGTTGATGGCGTAACAATTAAACAATTATTGCAATAATTTCTTTAAAATAAAAAATGAGGGAACCGCCGTCTTCAAAACGTGGTATACCGAAACCTCCAGAATATAACGAATGCGAAAACTGCTTCTAAATCAGTTCAGCGAAACGCAAGATGATCGCGGACAAACATACATTCCTACATACAAACATACGAGTCTAACTGAGAACCTCCTTTTTTAGTACTTATAGTACGCGGGCGAAGCCGCGAGAAAAAGCTAGTTTGATATAAATTTCAGCTTGATACCTCCACGCGTTCCTGATAAAAAGGGTCTTGACAGACAGACGGACGGACGGACGGACAACAAAGTGATCCTATAAGGGTTCCGTTTTTTCCTTTTGAGGTACCCGAAACCCTAAAAAAGAATTTTCCAACTCAGTCCAGCCATCTTCGAATAATCGGTGAACATACATAACAAAATTGCAAATTAAACTACGAGAAAAATAACAACAAAGATACCAACCAACGCATTGAGAACCTCTGCCTTCGAAATCTTGACATGGATTAAAAATAACCACGTATTTATAGCTCTTCTATAAACATGAATTAATCTCTTCGTAAATAATAATGTACTTATTTGCTTAATTAAGTTGAAACGATGAAATAGAATTTCTGATCTTCAATTTAAACGTATTGAGCGAGGGAATCGAAGGTTGATTTGATTAAAGATTTGAATCGGCAATTAGTTTGAGTGCTGATTTGAAGGACACACGATGGCAGCCCAAGTAACACAGGAAGCATTATAACATATGAATAGTTAACTTATTTAGAACTTAAGGACCGTATAAACTCTTATATACGTTCACCGAGCAACTTGACGCATTATATGATGCTTTGAGCTGTATAACGGTTGTATAATGGCAAATCTAAATGCTTTTGTAAAGTCTTTAGCTTTAGTGCAGCAAACCACAACGCAACTGGACAGCTTTCAGCTATTGAAAAGCACTTAAGTGCTTTAGGTTCTACAATAGCATTATATAATGCTTTAAGCTGTATAACGATTGTATAATGGCATATGTAAATGCTTTTTTAAAGCCTTTAGTTTTAGTACAGCGAACCAAAATGCAACTGTACAGCTGAATGCTGTACAGTTGCGTTTTGGTTTGCTACACTAATGCTTCGGTGTGGTTTAGTGCCTTAGGTTCTATAATAGCATAAATAAATGCTTAATGCTGTTTATGAGAATGAATATTAGCCATTATAATGCCACGTAAATCCGGTATACAGCTTTCAGCTGTTTTTAGTGCTTTAGATTCTACAATAGCATTATATGATGCTTTACGCTGTATAACGGTTGTATAATGGCATATGTAAATGCTTTTGTTTAGCCATTAGTTTTAGTGAAGCGAACCAAAATGCAACTAACTGTACAGCTGAATGCTGTACAGTTGCGTTTTGGTTTGCTACACTAATGCTTCGGTGTGGTTTAGTGCCTTAGGTTCTACAATAGCATAAATAAATGCTTAATGCTGTTTAAGAGCATGAATATTAGCCATTATAATGCCACGTTAATTCGCTAAACAGCTTTCAGCTATTTTTAATGCCTTAGGGTGTACAATAGCATTTATAAGTAGGTAATACATTCCTAATGCTGTATAATAGCTGATTCCCTTAGTTGTATAGTATTTGTGTAAACCATTATAAAGCAAAGTAATTCACTATAAGGGGCTGTTCATAAATTACGTCATTTCAAATTGGGGGGGGGGGGGGGGGGGTCTGGATATCGGATGATGGTAGCATGACGTTGGAGGGGGGGCGGTCATTCCGAAGATCACATCATCTCTTGCATCTTTAAAAAGTGCTTCAATGTGTAAAAAAAGGAATGAAATTCGTGTTTCTAATTGACTTTCTATAAACTTTTAATGCTATAAAATATTATCTACCAAATAGTTTTTTATTTTACAATTAAGCTAAAACGCATTTTTTTTAATGACGTCACTTTATTTGGCAGGGGGACGGTTGAATGATTTTAGGAGGAGGGGGGTAAAAAATCATCAAAAATTGATGACGTAATTTATGTACAGCCCCTATACAGTTTTTAGCTGTTTTAGTGCCTTAGGGTCTACAATAGCAATTTTAAGTAGTATATAATGCTTAATGTTGTTTAATAGCATAATTATTCACGTGTAATGCTGTAGGCAATAATAATCTCTTTTTAAGGGTCACTGAGCTGCTATTGGACTAAGAGCTAGCCACGTCAGATATGACACAATAATGAGAGCAACAAAACCCGTCTGGTTAGATTGCTATACTATTCTTATCGCTAGATCCTGGCATCTGGCAGCTTTTAATAGGTGGAGGTCACAGTGACAGACTAGCAAAATGTTTTGATTGGAAAATAGTAATACCAAACTAGGTAAAAACTGCCGAAGTTGTCTCAGTTATAAAGGACAGGGCCTTTATTTTAGGGGCCTTTCCCTGGCGTCAACGACCTTAGAGCTGATTTCCTTAGTTTTCTAATGATTTATATAGCTTATCATAGTAACGGCTTTAAACAATATAGTATCCTATATTTACTTCAATATTCATTGTCTTCGAGATATTCGACATCAAAATCGAACCGGTTTAGGCTAAAAAAGTGGTTTTATGGGTATAAATTATGTGTTAATTAGTTAATAATTAAAATCTCTCTACAGTTTTTAGAGACATCAAAGAGGAACCCTAATATGTAGATTACGTATATGTAAGATTCTTTACACAATTCGAATATCGATAAGTGTTTTTAGACCATATTTTAAAAATATCACAAAAAAATAACGGCTCATTTATTTCAAGGTCCGGCTCTACAGAATGGAGATAAAAGATTCAAGAACCGATAGTCGTTTTCTTTATAATTCTATCTGTACTAAATATGTTGGAATATCGACTCAAAACTGGTCAAAAATCGAGAAAAATCGTTAGATCAAAAAATATTGTGTATTATTACGGAAACAAAAACAGTAGGCGACAAACTATGAATTATATTATATATCGTTTGGCACTACTTTCCCCCAACATAAACTTTTGTATAATTTCTCTTAATATTGTATAGTATTTGTATAGTTTCTCATAATATTGCATCAAACCCAAATCTCTAGGATTTGTTTTCTTGAAATGGTTTGCATTCTTTGACCTCCACCACTTTAAAGCTGCCAGATGTCCAGATCTAGAAATAGTATACCAAACTGACTAGAGGGGTTTGGTTGCTCTCATTATTGTGTCATATCTGACGTGGCTAGCTCTCCGTCTATATAGACCAACGCCATTTTGTAAATAATTTATAACCTAAAAATAAAATCATGCTAACCTATTTATACAAGGAAAATACCTATGTAATAATGAAATAACTTAATTTAAGACTGCTCAACCAACACTATTATGTTAATAATGCAAAACTCGTTCTATACGAGGATTTCACAATTGTTTTGTTTATTTGACGCATATCTTTTTATAATATTTTATAGCAAAACCACAATAAATCAAAGGCGCGTGAAAATTTTCAATCAAACTTATATACACATTTACAGTAAACTACATTGCGCAGTAATATTTCAAGGATATAATAACGTAAAAGAGTCAAAAACTTTCTTCTTGTCAAGAACTTTCCATGATAACGATAATGCTAATAGCGCAGACATAGTGCGCCTGTTATGCTATTAAATGACCTGTATAGGAACTTAAGCTGGGTAATTTGTGCCCATTTAAGACCTATATCAGCACTATAAACGTTTATAATGCTACTATAAAACGAACTCAAAATGCTAAAAGCATACAGATATGCTGTAAGACGGGCATTATACTGCTTTGATGTGTTACTTGGGAGTAATGCTGTTAAGAGATACCTAAATGTAAAAACGGGGCCAAGTTTGGCCCAAATAGGGGGTTTTGTTAATGTATTATTTCAATAGGAGGGCCGATTGAAATAATTGAGAGGTTGCCAAGTTCTACGAAGGGAGCTTAAATTAAAGCTTAAATATTTTACGATTTACAATAAGGCGAAAATCGCTTTTAATTTAAATGTTAATACAGCACAACTCTTAGCACATATTGTTTATTTTATGCAAAATGTTTAGTACTTTTATATAGCACGTTAATGGTAAACAAGGGTATAGCCCGGCTGATAATGAGCAGCCACCGTAGCCTATGGACGGCTACAACTTCACACACATGTGCATTGCCGACATAAAGGACTACCTGAAAGGATAGTTAAATTATAAATAAATAAATGAAGTGGCAATGACAATGAAGCTGAAAATATGGCATTAAGCAATATTTTATATAAACACGACTCTATTCTCATAAAATAAATTGCACAACATATCATGTTTTTTAGAGCGGGTTTTTCTACCCTCCTTCTGCTAATTAAGACCAAAGTAAACTTGTTAAGCTTGGATGTATTCAAACTTAATTACTCGCTTGTAAAACTAAACCGGTATTTGTTTTATACAGAACTTAACCCTTATACATTGAGGGTTAGTGTAGGGGGCTAAATAGATACATACTTTTTAGTACAAACTGCATTTTATAATAGAAAAAAGAGGACAAATGAGAGAGTTTAAAACTATATTTTAAACTAACGGCTGGACGACTAGTATTTAATTGGACTGTGTTATAGCGCATGAAAAAAACATACCTACAAGTATAGGTACCTACATAATGCCATCCAATGACATGGTCACATAACCTGACGTCTTAATATGAAAAGAGATATATATTTTTTCGTTACCTACATGCTATCAATTTACACTGTACTAATAAAACAGGCCAAGTTCGTGTCGGACCACGCATAATGGTGGGTTCCGTACCTTCAATGGAATAAGAACCAAACTAATACCAGTCGTATCTGATACCTATGGAAGAAGTTTTTGGAGATAACTCAAAAATGGCTGAACCGATAATTTTCAAAACAATTTTCGTAGAAAGTATGTGATAAGGCGCATCTCCTCAATTTTTTTCATATTTTTTGGACTTACGGTTCAAAAGTTACAGGCGGGGACACAATTTCGAAGCGATTGTTTCAGAAAATATTCACATAATCACAAAAAGTTCAAAAATACTTCTATGTTATTTTTAAAGACCTATCGATTAATGTGCCGCATGTTGATATTTGGTTTAAACATTTTTTTTTTTAATTTAGTTACATGTATGGAGCCGCCCCCTCTATAAATATTTTTCCTGCAATTTAACTATATATCTAAGTAGCGGCATACAGAATACACCATACATGTAAATTTTATTCAGATACGTCTTATAGTTTCCGAGTAAAATGGCTGTGACATACGGACGGACGGACGGACGGACAGACGGACAGGACGAAACTATAAGGGTTCCGTTTTTGATTTTTTTAATTCGTTCAGTAACAGCAAATATGCATTTTTTTATTGGTAGCTATGATATATTAGGGTATGAATGAGTGAACTTGACTCAAAGTAGCTAAGAATAAATCCCTATCACTGGCGATGCATATCTTAAAGAACTTGGCGCGACACACTACAGCTTATGTTTAAATTGTAAAGTCTGCAGTTCTCTTAATGTTTAACGTGGAATTATCTATAGAGCATGAGTAGACATGTTTTAAACTGTTAACGCTCGATCATTATTCACAAAAGGAATTTATAATTCGGTCTTACTAAGCGATATGAATTTACCTAGCTGCAAGACATGTGTAAAAGAAAATGTATAATGCCAATTGAAATTCACTTTAAATGCCAAAGAGAATTTTGTTGAATTTATTACAAAATTAGACCACCATATTAGTAAAACTTTTATTAAAATGGTGTAAATTATTTTAAGCACTATCCTTCCTAATGCACGGCCAAGACACGTTCGGTCGGACAGATATTTTTATCGTTTTACCGATTTTTTTATAGGTATATAAGTTTATGTAGGTATCTATAATCTTTATGTTTTTTTATTTCTTTTATGTGTATGTGTTTACGCATAAACTATTTATATTTCTTATTTTTTTATGTTACGTATGAATCCTACCAACATTATAAATGCCAAAGTCTGCAAGTCCAATTATTTTGACAAACAATAATTAGACACCGAATGTCATTAAATTGCTTTATATCAAAACCTCTGATATCGCTCTTTTACATAGCTGGTGTAAAAAAGGCATGCCCGGTGCCATATTCTAATTAAAAAAATCATTAACAATACATTAAACACACAATCGACCTCAAACATAACTGCAACACGCAACAAACAATCAACCAATATTGAAATTGTATTGGAGTTGCGTGGGAATAATTCTGAAGCAATTTCTGATTCAGACTTTTAGGTGCTAGCTGTATTACGAAGCTAGTGCATTGGAGTTGGATTGAAATTGGATTGTGTCTAAACGTATTTTGAATACGGCCCCTGGTTTCTCAACGTTGACTCCATGGCCGCGATTCGAAAAATAAACACACACACTGGACAGACACAGCTCCAACCCAACTCAACTCAACGCTATAACGATATTGACATTTGCTATTCGCACAGATTTTCATTTCAACATTGGTCTCACATTGGTCTCACATTGGTCAGACATTGGTCGCACATTGCACCAATGTTGTACCATCATCATCAGCCTATACTAGTCCACTGCTGGACATAGGCCTCCCCTAATGAGCGCCATAGCGCCCTGTCTTCAGCTTGCCGCATCCAGCATCTGCCAACAGTCTTTCGCAGATCGTCATGCCACCTGGCCGGAGGGCGTCCTACACTACGTTTGCCGAGACGCGGTCTCCACTCAAGAACACGTTTACCCCAACGGTTGTCGGTTCTACGCGAGATATAGCCGGCCCACTGCCACTTCAGCTTGCTAATTCTTTGAGCTATGTCGATAACTTTGGTTCTCTGTCGGATGTATTCGTTACAAATCCTATCCTTCAGAGAAACTCCGAGCATAGCTCTTTCCATAGCTCGCTGAGCGACTTTGAACTGGTGGACCAGCCCTACCGTGAGTGTCCACGTCTCAGCTCCGTAGGTCATTACGGGTAGGACGCACTGATTGAAAACTTTCGTTTTCAAGCATTGCTGAAATTGCGTGGGTTGGGTGGTCTCCCGCCTTCTTGTTATCAGTCCCAGAGTCTCATCCGATAGTTTGGACTTCCTGCCAGTACGCTGTTTTCTGCAGAACTTGATGCCCTCGACCCTCAGCGTTTCGACCAGATTGTGTAGGGTCTCGTCAGCGTCATCAGTGGGTTCCAAGGCAGCAAATCTATTCCCGAGAAGCTGCTGAAGACGGGGCGCTTCTCGGTGCCCGCGATGATTGATTTGGTTAGGCCTGAGCGTGGACGGTTTCTTTCAAGCTTTAAGTTGATATTCAGAGAGCCACGGAGCAGTCGGTGATCAGATCCGGTATTGAACCTGTTGATCACTGAGACATCTCTGAATATGTGCATGCTATCCGTCATGATGAAATCAATCTCATTTTTTGTCACAGTGTCGGGGCTTTGCCATGTCCACTTCCTTTGAGGCTGTTTCTTAAAGAAGGAGTTCATTAAGAACAGCTCCTCTTTCTCAAGGAAGTTGACAAGCATTTGCCCCCTGTGATTCCTAACTCCATAACTATGCGGGCCTATTCGGGATTCGTTGCCAGTCCGGATTCCCACCTTGCCGTTAAAGTCCCCCATAACAACGTTGAAGTGAGCCTTTGTGGTGTTGTACAAGGCTTTGGATATGTCTTCATACATATCCTCCACTTCATCATCCGAGTGTGCCGAGGTCGGTGCGCAAACCTGAACTACCTTCATGCTATACCGCTTGGATAGCCGAAGGATCAGATACGCTACCCTGGTCGACACACTGGAGATTTCTTGAACGTTGTTAGAGAGGGCCTTATTGACGAGAAAACCTACGCCACCCTGGGATGTTTTATCACCCTCGCGAAAGTAAAGATGGCGTAAAGATGGCCTGAGTCTAGGGTTACGGTGTCCTCCCCCTCTCTACGGACTTCACATAACCCAAGAACATGCCATTTGATGTTCTCTAACTCCACTTCCGACTGCGCTAGATGATGGTCAAGCCTCAGAGTGCGTCCGTTAAACGTTGGCAGGGTCAATTTAGTAAGTGTGTGGTAGCCTGCTGTAGCCCGGGGATTCCTGGCACCCCCTGTCCCGCCGTTACCATGGCCAGGAATAGCGAGGCGGCCGGGAACTGGGGGCCATTTCTTGGCTAAACTTATCATTACGGGGTAACGCCCATAATCCCCACGCTGGTCATGCGGGTTGGGGATCGCAGTTTGGTGGTGGGATTGTTCTGCAGGGGCGCTGCTGCCCGCCCCCCGGTATGTCCCTTAGTCGCCTCTTACGACACCCCCGGGAAGAGTTGGGGTGGTGCAATTCTAAGCCGACAATGTTGTACCAACGTGAGACCAATGTTGAATTAAAATCTGTTCGAATAACAAATGTCAATGTCGTTATAGCGTTGAGTTGAGTTGGATTGAAGCTGTGTCTGTCCAGTATGTGTGTTTATTTTTCGATTCGCGGCCCATTTCCTTTACACCTACTTTCAAGATTTGCAAGTAAAAGTACTTTGAAAACGCGAAACTTTGAAATCTAGAGTATTATGCCGTATTTCATTCCGAATCTACCTTTAACTGTGTTTGCTGAACTCGGTTATAACTTCATATGGGGCTAGGGTTGTGGCTGTTGTCTTTCAGATGTAATTTATTTAGTGGGTTCCTATGTATAGAAGGATCGGGATTTTGACAACCTTAAAAAGATGCCGGATATATCCGCGACCTGAATTTGTCATCCAGATGAGTGACACACCCTTGGCTTAGCGTTGGTTGCCTGGAGGTATGGCGTACCACTTACAATTGCAGCAGCAAATCTTTTTTCTCGAAACGTAATACATATGTCTACGTAATATCCTTTGATATTAACGTAGCTTCTCGGTGAAAGTTATCATTGTAAGTAAATTGGACATGTACCCAAAGTTCCCACTTTCGCAAGGTCGAATGGGAGTCGTTTTCTAATAAACTAATTCGTCAATTCTTGGACATAAGTTACCGAGCGGATTTTGTCTAGTTTTCGCAAATTTGCTAAATTATACCGCGATTCACTGCTTCATTACCTGCAACAATCAAAATACAATCGTTAATATTATAAAAGCTACAAGTATAATAAAAGCTTATAAAAATGTGCACACTCAACCCTGGCACTTAATGTAATTAGCTCGTACAGTTTTAGAGTAACGTGTCTCCCGGATAACGGGTGGGATTATTTATGGAGCGTCCCTTGAGTTACTGTTATGGCGAGCGTAATGTGCAGCTAATGTTGCACTTCCCTGCTTTCCTGCTATTAATTCTTCTCGTCTGTGTACATAAGTCATCTTAATAACTCATTTTTACGATGATATTCAATACACTTAACTGTGTACCATTTGCAATTGGTCCGTTAGCAATCGTCACAAAACTGACGGTCAATGTCAAATCCCATACATTTTGTCAGGAATGTGACGGTTAGACGTTACTGAAACTCGACTTAAGTCGTTCTTCAAAGCACAAGTTAAAATAAAAATGCCCCGTTACCTAAGGCGGATCTCACACTGGCCCCGCGTCCCGCTCCGGTGAACGAGACAGCGCTATACACATAAAGAGCGCTATCACGCTCGCACACCGTCGCTGCATGCGAAAACCACATCAGTGTCATAACCGCCTGAATCCCTATTAATAGGGTAAACCAAAGGCAAAACGAATCGAGTAAAGCATCGTTAAGACGAGTCATAGCGTGATTGGTCATATCAATACGGTGGTGGTTTTATTAAGATTCTGGTCTCGGTTGGTCACCGCAATATGCCTCTCGTCTCATTATTTTTGGTGGTGGTTTTATTAAAGCATGATTAAAGCGCACACTCAGGGGCCATATTCTAACTTTAAAACACGTATAGACACGATCCAACTTCAATACAACTCCAATGCATTAACAACCCAATTCAGCTACGGCATAAATGTCTGAATCAGAAGTATCAGAATTTGCTTGAGAAATATTCCAACGCAACTCCTATACAATTTCAATATTGGTTGATTGTTTGTTGTGTCTTGGAGTTATCTTTGATATAGATTGTGTTCTTATTGTATTGTTAGTGTATTTTAAAATTAGAATCCGGCACAAGACACGGCAAAACAGATATGTAATAAAGTAACATTAGCACTGCATTAGTTTCAGGTACGGCATTTTCCACGAATGCAACGCGAGCGTTTTCTACGTAATGAAAATTTACAACGACATACAGTAGTTTCAAGCCTTTATGTTGAATATTATATTACATTATTACAAAAGCAGGTAGTCACATTGTTATATACTGTGTATAAATATGTAGTGTACATGGGCTTTATTCTAACTTTAAAACACGTATAGACACGATATACAACTCCAATGCATTAAGGCGCTAGGCGCTGATTGTGGCCGAAAACTGTTACTTTCTAAGGATATATCTCAATAACGGGTCATTCAAAAATTTTGAAAAAAATATATGTTATTTACCATTTTATGTACAACATTGTCAACGTTTGAATAGCTCGTGTAACGTATAGTTTCTCCGTTATATAAATGTAACGAAATGTCGTTCTACGGCTAATTTTGCTTATATCTACTGAACGGCTCATTCGATTTAAAATATTGTTGAACTAAAAAATATGTACTACAGAACACTACAAACTCAACGTAGGATATTTAAATTGATTAAATTTTCTTAAACAACTTGATCATAATTCCACATTTCGTGCGTTATTAGCTCGAAAACGGCGTTGCTGGCAGTCGTGAGCTAGCTTTGAGACGAGGAGGCTGTGTCGCTCGTCGCTCCGTGCTTCCCTTGTACTACATATATTTGTGCTTGGCCCGTGAGCAATAGTATCGGACTTACTGTGCCTAAAGACTAAATAACTGCAGAGGGTTCATGCGGTGCGGATATAACGTGTCTTCCCGGAATCAATAATGTATAGACGTTTTATCTTTTAAGATAATGTACTCGTATGCATGTTTATGTACGTTCGTATAAAAAGTGTATTTTATTTAGATTATAATACAAGTAAAAAAACAAATGAAATAAAAATGGAGAAAAAACAAAAATCATGAATCTCACATTGCTCTGAAAACAAATTTGGTCATGTAAGTAAACTAAAATTATTATGTTTTAGTAGACGCATGCATCACGCAAAATAGGCATAAGTCGTCGAGTTGCGGAAATCTGCTAGTACTGCAATACAATAGACTAATAATTAATTTAATAAAAAACTCCAAAGAACCGAATTTATTTAAACATATTTATTTAAGAATACCGTGTTCTAAACGAATGTAATATGCGTTTTATTTTAAGATTAAACACAATCTTTAATGTTATACTTTATGCTAATTTCTCAAATCTAGAAATTGCGAAGTAAACTGCAAAGGATTCCAGATAAACCGGCCAAGAGAATATCGGGCTATGCTCAGTGTAGGGATCCGTAGTTGCCGGCCTGTTACAATACATCCATTCAAAAGGTAGTCTATAAAGAAAAAAATTGTGGCACTTACGTTATTTTACTATAGGCATAACTCAAAAACGGCTCAACCGATTTTATTCCATATAGTTTTTATTGAAAATACGTGATAAGTATTTCAATGGCCTCACTTACAGGAATGTTCCCAATTTTTTTGGACCCACGGTTCAAAAATCAAAGAGCATTTTAACTTTCGAAGCTATTATTTACGAAAGTATTCGTTTTATCCAAAAGTTGTTTAAGGCATATTCTTCTTGAAAGACCTATCCAACAATGGCTTTCAGATACTTATTGTTTTACCACTTTGTAGGCGTAATTAAAACACATAATTACTCATACCAAATTTCAGTCTACTAACTATCACTGAGCAAAGCCTGATTGAGCATCTAATAAAAAATTGCTGATATTCAAGAGTTCAATGTATGTAAGAATAAAGGAAAAAAAGCTTTTTTTTTTTACGGTTAATATTTAAAATCGCAACAAAAAAATAACCATCTATTAAGCTCACTTGCACAGCAAAAAAAATCCAAATTCAAATGAAAACACCGCTTTGATTTGCGTTCAGTTTTTTTTTGCTGTACTAGTCAGTTTTTTTTAATTTTTTTCTGATATGCGGAATATTTTTAACCATATTTCGAAAATTATAAATATTTTGCCGCTCACTGTACTTCAAATTAAAAATCTAGGTTTTAATTTTTTTACATAAAAATCTACTAATCGAGATCGTTATTACTTATCTTATTTAGTAGCATTCCTAAAAAATGTCACCGTAGTACTTAATCACAGTATTCAAATCACAAAACATCCACAAAAGGATTAGGTATGATTATTATAAATCTGCCCGCGCGCCTCTGAGTAAAGTCATATTCTTTGAACATTATTGCTGTGCATCGCGGCGGATTTACGCACGATCGCAATGAGAAGGGAACGCGGGTGGCGCGGGTAGAGAGCGCCCTAACGCTCAAGGACACTCCGGCGACAATCGTCTTAACAACGCAATACAGCTACGGCATAAACATCAGAATCAGAAATATTAGAATTTGCTTGAGAAATATTCCAACGCAACTCCAATACAACTACAATATTGGTTGACTGTTTGTTGATTCAATACTGATTGGAGTTATGTTTGAGATTGTGTTCTTATTGTATTGTTAATGTTCACGTTAAACAAGCATAAGACCCGCCTGATGGTAAGCAGCTACCGTAGCTTATGGACACCTGCAATACCAGAGGTGTCACATGCGCGTTGCCGACCCTTTACAAAAGAGGATTCACTGTGTTGACGGCTAAAGGAACAAGAGTGTCCCTCAGCGTCAACAAAATGGGTCCTCTTTGAGCTCTTTGGCAACCTTACTCACCAGAAGGAACACAACACTATGAGCAGGGTCGGGGTTTTCTGTAAGGTGGTGGTGGTGGGTGGTAACAATATATATTATACTTAGTTCAATCGACTCGACTCACATCGTTATCGAGGTGACTAAACATGTTCTTTTCATGTTACTTTCATGCATGAATAATATGGGAAATGTTTAAAATTTTTCAATTTTTCACATTCATATTTATTTCAAAATCAATATTTCACAATCAAAAATCCTTTTCAACCCAATGTTCGGAAATGTGGCAAAAGATAGTTTAAATACAATCTGGAAAATTAGTAATTGCTGTACATATGAACCGTGACTCTACAACGATGATTTTGTAGCATTTCATTGGTTGGCGAGAGCCACTTAGTGACATTAGACCAATCGTAGCGTAGAAAGCAAATTGTCCAGTCCGCCTCCCCGACCGCCGGCACAAGGTGGTCGGAGAGGAGGATTGTGCTCCTATTATATAAATTTTCATAAATTTAGGAGACACATTTTAATTGTTTGTTGGTAGATTTACTATTATGTACCAGAACGAATTATGTGGTACTTATATTTCCTTACAGTAGTCGTGTAAAGCACTATGTATATGTAATATGCCTCGGCTGAAAAACGCTAAAGATGGACTCGTATTATATTCGAGGGCCTCACCTAACCGCGCGGTCGGCCCTCAAACTCACTTGTCCATCTTTAAGCGGTTTTCTAGCCTCTCCAACAGTGTACTATTCTTAGTGAAACTCTATGACATTTTAAAGATATATGTAAGTATGTCCTTACACGCTTTTAACCAGCTGCATGTGTACTTTAGCCCGATCTCTCTGATGCATGAGAGGATGCCAGTGCAGTGGGACGTACCTATATTCATCATCATATCAGCCGAAAGACGTCCACTGCTGAACATAGGCCTCCCCCAAAGAGTGCCACAATGACCGGTCCTGCGCCACCTGCATCCAGCGGACTCCCGCGACCTTCACTAGGTCATCAGTTCACCTTGCGGGGGGTCTGCCCACGCTGTGCCTTCCGGTTCGTGGTCGCCACTCGAGAACCTTTCCGCCCCAACGGCCATCGGTTCTACGAGCAATGTGCCCCGCCCACTGCCACTTTAGTTTAGCGATTCGGAGGGCTATATCGGTTACTTTGGTTCTGCTGCGGATGGTCTCATTTCTGATGCGATCACGCAGAGAGACTCCAACCATAGCCCTCTCCATTGCCCTTTGGGTGACTTTGAGCCTTCTTATGAGGCCCATTGTAAGCGACCACGTTTCAGTTCCATATGTCATCACTTGGCAACACACACTGGACAAAGACTTTCGTGTTGAGACACTGCGGAATATTGGACAAAAAGATATGCCGTAGCTTCCCGAACACTGCCCAACCGAGTCGGATTCGTCGATTGACCTCTTTCTCGAAGTTGGATCTACCTAACTGGACAGTCTGTCCTAAGTATATATAATCGTCCACAACTTCGAGTGTAAAGTCTCAGATTGTAACGGGAGTTGGTGCTACATGGGTATTTGACATGATCTTCGTCTTCGTCGTACCTATATTATGTCCAACATATTTTTCTAGTGAGTGTAGTTAGTTTCATCATTTAGCATTGTTGCTATTAGCTGATTAGATTTAGGTACAAACCATTTCTAAATTAACAACTTCATGTTACTCGTGGATTGCACACAAGGTCTAACTCAAAACTTTATTCGCTTCGTGTTTCGACAACATTAATTAAAATTAGTTTCTAGTTCATGACGTTCTGGGCTTATAAATAAATTATTACTTTCCTAATTTCGTTGTACATGCATTACTGCAGTGCTTCAAATTATATCAACATTTAACATCTGTTGATATAGTTCCGACTTCAGTTAGAGACTAAACCAGGTGTTAAACACTGAGTTCCTTACCGCCGCTGCAGTATATGTCGACGCTGACGCAGCCCGTAATTTCGGGCCCGTTAGTTAAAAGATCAAACTCAAACGAAACAAACCCAGACGAAGTTACATAGACCAAGTAAAAGACAAAGAAAGTGCCGTATCGTATCAAAAGTTCAAGGAGCTGGCGCAGGATATGGATAGATGGAAGATAACATAACATAACATAAATAATCTTTATTGCACACCTCAAATCTTAGACACAAAGTATACACAAGTCACAAACAGAAAAGCAGAGGCAAAACAATTAGCGGTCTTATCGCTAAAGAGCGATCTCTTCCAGAGTAAATCATAATCTAAAAATGCTACTCCTAGATAAAGCATACTACAAAATTGATGAATTTTTCACAGAAATACATAAGAAAAATGAATTGTTCTGAGTAATGATGACATTAAAAATACAAAATTTGTGATAAGTTTATAAATAATGTTTAAATATTGTAACCTATATTTTAAGACTTTTGACATGTAAAATATCATTTTTTACCAATAAATGATCTATCAATCTATGTATCTAGTCCAGACCTTTTGGAAGCGGAAACCTTTGTAAATTAACAGAAAAGTAAGTGTTGCAAAGCAAATAAACCAAACATTAATAAACTTGCACATATAAAAGAAAGCAAAATAAATAAATAAAAAAACAACAAGAGAATAACTCTTAAGATGATGATGATGAGTTAATAGATAAAAGCCAATGTAAAAGTTACGCTATAAAGAATTTGGCATAGCTACACCAGATGTGCCGTTCTCGAGAACGTTCCCGAACGAGAGAATGGTGCGAAAAGTTCTCGAGAACGTTCTCTGTAACGAGAATTTCCGAGAAAGTACATCAAATCTGCACACATTAATTTTTTTTATTTTATGTAAGTAAATCGTCCTAAAGATTTTTGAAAGATATTCACGATCATTATAAACCGAAAAAAAGATTCTAAGTGCAAAAATCTTTGCTATCTCGGGAAATTTCCGAAAACGTTCGAGAACTTTCTCGCCTATTTCTTTGTACTTTTATTGGAAGGGGACTCATTTATTTCTTAATATTTTTGTCTTTTCTTGTCTTCATAATTTTAACATATATGTTTTATTTATACTGGTATAGCAATTTTGTCTCCAATTGAGATTATTTACATTTAAAAAGCTTAATTCTCTTTGCTCCGGAGAACGTTCTCGGAAATGTTCTCGACTTAGTTTTATGTGACTATTAATTTAAAAATTATAGGAATTAACTATCTGGGAGTTGAAATGATAAAGCCGGAGTACTTAATTATGAATGTGTATTACTACGCTCGCGACCGGGAGACGACTAAAAAGCGAGCTTAGCGTTGGACCTCCCGTAGGCGCGTGGAATGGTGACAACGCATAAGCTGTCCCTATAGTCGTCCCTCCCAAAAAATAAAATTTTACAAAAATTTTCAAAAGAAACTTAAAATTAATACATGACAGAAGAATATGTATGTTTGGATTGACATCTGATTATAATTAATAAATGCATTTACATTTTTTTTTAAGAATTTCATTGTGTCTGTTACCCTTTTATATTTAGGAATGAACCTCTAGTCTAAATAAAAATGTGCCATGAGTATAATATCGCGTCGTTGTAACTACTTGAAACATGAGAGCGATAACAGAACACAATGTACTTGACAACATTCTTGCGTGTATAGGTACTTACATATAGAACAATGCTACCTGGTATTCATACCACGGTATGATATCTAAAAATAGAATTACATTTACTCTTATTTTAACACAATGACACCATTTGCACTGCACTTAAGAATGTTTTATTTACGTATTACTTCGTGTGCAGTACAAATTATTGTAACAAATTTAATACAGTTTACAAATTATTACAATTAATGCATATTTGCAATAAGAAGCTTAACCTATTTAATTAGGTTTACTCATCACAAAACCTTACTGTTTTCTTAATCGCCCGTCCACTGCGTGTAACATAGGGTGCGACGCTATGCATAGGCGGAGCGATTCCGCTACCCGCTTGTGGGGTACTTGCTACAATTGTGTTTTGTGGTGAGTATTCCTTTTCCTTAAGTAAATAAGCAGGTTTTAACCTATCGATTGACATATTTACGTCGCGATCCTCTAATTGAATTTTAAAAACTTTACCTTTTCGCTCAATAACTTTATAAGGCCCCTCATATGGGGTTTGTAAGGATGATTTAGCAATTCTACGAACAAATACGTAGTTACAAGTCTTGAGGTCGGGACTTACAAAAAAATTGTTATCTCTGTGATGTGAAAAGGGTCTTGGTTTCAAATTTTTTATTGAATCTTTAATTTTACTTAACATAGTATGTGGCTCTGTAACATTTTTTTCAACATTAGCGTAAAATTCAGCTGGTAAGCGTATGGAACAACTATAAACTAATTGAGCGGCACTAACACCTGTATCTGATCTAGGTACCGTACGGAGACCTAACAAAACCGTGCTCAATTCAGTAACCCAAGATGTATTTTTCATTCGTGCTTCTAACGCTGCTTTCAAAGACCTGTGCCAGCGTTCAATACAAGAATTACTCTGTGGGTGGTATGGTGTAGTTCTAAGCTTTTCGGTTCCTATATACTTCATTAACTGTCGAAAAAGATTACCTTCAAACTGCTTACCCTGATCACTAGTTAAAGTAACTGGACATCCAAATCGCACTATCCATTCGTCATAAAGAGTCTGTGCTACCGTTTCTGCCGATATGTTCTGCAATGGAAACGCTTCCGGCCATCCGGTAGCTCGGTCTATAATGGTAAGACAATACCTATAACCTTCAGATGAAGTAGGAAGTGGTCCTACTAAATCTGTATGTATATGCTGAAATCTGTCTACTTCTGGAATTTGACCTGGAGTTGACTTGGTATGTCGCGCTACTTTAGCTTTCTGGCATTGAACGCAGGTTTTCGCCCAAAGACCTACATCCTTGTTCATATTCGTCCAGAAAAACCTATCAGAAACCATCTTACGTGAAGTTCGTACCCCTGGATGACTTAAATTATGAATGTTTCGGAAAACATCGCGTCGAAACTGTTCAGGAATGTACGGTCTCGCATTACCTGTAGATATTTCACAGTAAATTTTATAAGTACAGTTAGGCAACATAATTTTCTTGAATTGCAATCTATCATTTTGTAATAAAGTTTTTAATTCGTCATCGTTTTCCTGTGCCTTTGCTATCAAGGAAAAATCAATTGCAATATTTTGGAAGTCAACAATCTTGATTCTAGACAATGCGTCAGCAACTACGTTGTCCTTACCTTGTATGTGCCTAATATCAGTAGTAAACTCACTTATGAAAAGTAATTGCCTTGTTCGTCTCGGTATCTCTTTGTTATTATCTGTATTCACTGTACTAAACGAAAATGTCAAAGGTTTATGATCTGTAAAAATTATTAGTTCTCTGCCTTCATGCAGATACCTAAATTGTAGTACAGAAAGATAAATGGCAAGAAGTTCCTTATCGTAAGTACTATATTTCATTTGCGCTGCTGTTAACTTCTTAGAAAAATAAGCTAACGGTTGCCATTTACCTTCTACATATTGTTGTAACACAGCACCAACACACGTGTTGCTAGCGTCTGCATATAGAGAAATAGGTACCGTGGGAAGTGGATAAGCTAATGTAGCAGCGTTCTGTAAGCTAAGCTTACATTGCTCGAACGCTTCGTCAGCTTCCTGTGTCCACACTATAGGTGTTTTGTCGTTACGCTTTGCTTTGTGAATATACCTGAGCAATATTTCTTGGTATTTTACTGCGTGTGGCATATGTGGTCTGTAAAAGTTAATCATGCCCAAAAATGTTCGCAACTGATTAACAGTTTTTGGTTTAGGATACTCTTTAATAGCTTGTACCTTACTTTCCAGTGGTTTGAACCCTTCAATTGACACCTCGTAACCTAGGAACTCTAATTTCTTTTCTTTAAATGTGCATTTCTCTAGGTTAATAGTAATACCAAATTCACTAAGTCTCTTAAATAGTTGCTCGAGATGGCCGTCATGTTCTTCCTCAGAGAGAGAAGCAACAAGTATGTCATCCAAGTAGCAATACACAAAGTCAAAATCTCTTAAAACGGTATTATTCATGAACCGCTGGAAAGTCTGGCACGCATTGCGTAAACCAAAACTCATTCTGGGAAATTCGTATAAACCAAATGGCGTCGTAATGGAAGTTTTCTCCACGTCATCAGGATGTATCATGATGTTATGATAAGCTCTACGGATGTCTACACAAGAAAATATGGACTTACCCGCAAGTAAATAGGTGAAGTCGTGCACTCTCGCAATAGGGTAGCGATCCGGCTTCGTGACCGCGTTCAGAGCTCTGTAATCACCACACGGACGAATACCTCCGTCTTTTTTTGTAACAATATGCAAAGGACTAGACCACGGACTCTTTGATGGTCTACAAATACCCATCTCCTGCATATTTTGAAATTCCTTTTTTGCTTTTTCATACCTATCAGGAGGCAGCGGTCTAGTTCTTTGGTGTATAGGAGGCCCTGTTGTCTCAATATGATGATAAGTATTGTGTTTAGGTGCCTCAATAAACGACAACGGCTTTAATATGTCTGGGTACTTGAGCAATAAATCATATGCCTTATTATCCGTACCTACTAAATTAATTGATGAGTCAGTATGGTTTGTGATTGTGCCAATTACAGAAATACTTGTCAAATTATCAATTAGTCGTTTACCAAACAAATCTACCAGCAACCTATAATTACGCAGAAAATCTGCACCTATTATAGGTTGTTTGACGTCGCACACAATAAAATTACATTTAAAATTACGTCTTAAATTTAAATTCAACGTCAAGGTAACATATCCATACGTCCTAATTTCGGTATTATTCGCGGCATATAATTTGCAATGTACTGGTTGTAACGAGTCTTTACAAAATTTAAAGTTCTTTGGAATTACACTCACATTTGCACCAGTATCGATCAAAAATTTAAAATTTGAATTTCTGTCTGTTACACTAAGGCGATAATTATTTACCGTTGTGCAGGGTTCCGCCGAAAACGTCTGCACCTCATCTAGTTTCCCGTCGGCGGTTGACCTTTCCAGCTGCAAGGCTGTACACACTTGTTGGCCCTCGTCTTGTAGCGGAAGTGGTAGAAACACAGCCAATCAGGGTTGTTAGGGGTCCTTCCAGCGCGGCTGTTGCTGCGCGAGCGACTACGCGCACGCCCTTGGCTGCGGTTCCTCCCTTGGCTCCTACCTTGTTGACTGAAACTGGCTAAGTCACTGATTCGATTGTTGATCTTCGCTAATTCTGCTGTTATGTAGTCTATCGGCGTCTGTTCCGAGGTCCCTTGAATAGCGGCGACCTCATTTGGCTTAAACGTCTCTAATATTTTGTCGGCAATACTTGCCAAACTCTCAATATTCTTTGAATCCGCCGAGGCAACGACGGCCCTCACCGACGGTGGTAAATGCCCTTGCCAGAAGTATATCAAGGTCTCTTCTGGAATTTTGTCGCGCGCGAGATCGCGCATCTTTCTCATCAATTGCGACGGCCGTTGGTCCCCTAGTTCCATATCTGACATGAGCTGCTTTAACCTTTGGGCTTCGGTTTCCTCGTAAACACTGAGCAACCTTGCTTTTAAGGTTTGAAATTTATTCGTATCCGGCGGCTTTTCTAGTATATCTGCTACTTGCTGAATTGCTTGTTTGCCCAATTTTGCAATCACTATGTTGTAATTTGACTGATCTCCTGATTTTTGTTGGTCTAAAATTGCTTCGACTTGCAAGAACCATAGTCTTGGCTGGTCCTGCCAGAAGTCTGGAATCTTCGATGTTAGCGTAATCGCCGACAACTCTATCGTTGCCGCGGTTCCCGTCAGTGGTGGTGGGTCTGGAGCCATGCTGCAGCACCGTTAAATTTGCTTCCGTTTACCCTGGAGCGCGGGGAGTTGTCTGCCCGATAAGCGATAGCGTACGGCAACACACGCGAACGACTCAACCAGAATTCCTTTATAGTTTTATACACAAAAATGACTTATAAGTAGTTCACTGCTATTTAAGTTCAAAGTACACTTAATGTTCAAAGTCAATAGTCGGGGTCACCAGTTATATAGGAATTAACTATCTGGGAGTTGAAATGATAAAGCCGGAGTACTTAATTATGAATGTGTATTACTACGCTCGCGACCGGGAGACGACTAAAAAGCGAGCTTAGCGTTGGACCTCCCGTAGGCGCGTGGAATGCTGACAACGCATAAGCTGTCCCTATAAAAATAAATATGTAATGTCCCAAAAATATGTAACAAGCATTTAATTGAAACGAAAACGTTGGCAAAAAAAACGAAACTTGTTTATATTTTAAAATATCTTAATTATCTATATAATATTTTTTTATTTGAAATAATTATTAATAAAAACCAAAAATGTAATGGAATGGAATCGCGTTTATTTTATGCAAAAAAGAAAAAACCGGCCAAGAGCATGTCGGGCCGTGCTCAATATATTGAGCCCCCTATAGGGTTCCGTAGTTGCCGGCCCATCACAATCCACCCACTCAAAAGGTAGTTTTTAGGGTTCCGTTCCAAACCTTACAATTTCGCCATATCCGTCTGTCCATCTATTTTTCTGTCTGTCCTTCTGTATTTCCGTCTGTCCGTCTCCGGCTTTGCTCAGTGATGGTTAGTACTAGAAAACTAAAAGGGTACCTTTTTTCGCTCCAATTATTAAATTCAAATCTTGCGTTATTTTTGGGACAACCTTTATATTTCGTTATCATTATCAATTACCAACATATTTGTTTTCAAATTTGTAGTAATAAAATTTAGCCGAGAACGTTTCCGAGGCAGTTCTCCGGAGCAAAGAGAACTAAGTATGCTTTTTTAATAAATAAAATTTTTTTTAGACAAAATTGCTTACCAGTCAATCTATCTATCAATAAAACACATATTTTTTAAAATTATTAAGACATTATCATATTATTATATAGAGCCTATTGTGTCCCACTGCTGGGCAAAGGCCTCCCCCAAATCTTTCCACCGATCCCTATCCTGTGCTGTGTCTGACCATTCCTTCAAAAAGGGGTCTAGTTCATCCCGCCATCGTCTGCGGGGTTTGCCGCGAAAGCACTAGAAAGCTGAAATTTGGTATGAGTATGTGCATTAATCACGCCGACAAAGTGGCGGATTAAATACTGGAAAAATATTTTTTATTAGGGTACCTCCCGTACACATGAAGTGGGGGGTGAATTTTTTTTCGCTCTAACCCTAATAGTGTTGGATATTATTGGATAGTTCTTCCAAAAATAATTGAGGTCTCTTAATACATTTTTTTGCTAAAACAAATAGTTCCTTAAATAATAGCGCCGAAAGTTAAAAAAAGGGCGTCTAACTTTTGAACCGTGGGTCCAAAAATTTTTTAAAAATTCATTCAAGGAATTCGAGGGAATTGCTACGAATGGCTACGGACATATCTACTCGACAGGAAACAGAGAACCGAGATCAGTAGTTACTGTGCTAAGACCAAGGGGATGTCTAGGGTGCTGTCAGATGAAACTACTGTTAACGTGGGCGTGCCACAAGGAAGTATTCTAGGGCCGCTGCTGTTTCTAATCTACATTAATGACCTCCCTAATGTAACGCACAACAAGGTCCTACTTTTTACCGATGACTGCTTTGTAGTAATACCTAGTACGGATCCCCTGACATACGAGGCTGAAGCGAATTTAACATTTAAGGACGTCAACACCTGGTTGGAAAGAAACAATTTAAAGGTAAACCTGAGCAAGACCAAGTACATGGAGTTCTATGCACCACAGGGTAATCCTAAAAATATAGCAATCCAGTACAATCAAGAGCCAATAGAAAACGTACAATCCATACGATTCCTCGGTTTGCTCTTGGATTGTCACTGCAATTGGCAAACTCATGTAGATTACGTGGTCAGAAAGTTGGGCAGATATGTATTTGCTCTGGGAAGGTTGACTCAAATTGTGTCTCAAAAATCTGCACTATTGGCTTTTCATGGTCACATTATGTCAAACCTCCGATATGGCCTTATTCTTTGGGGAAACTCCTCATTTGCTATCCGTGCATTCATATTGCAGAAAGACTGTGTAAGAGCCATGTGCGGTGTCAGACCCGGTGACCCTTGTAAACATCTCTTCATAAAACTTAAGATTTTACCGTTACCCACATTGTATATATATATGAAATATGTCTGTTTGTAAAAACCCATATAGATAAGTACAAAATTATGCCAGCTAATCCTAGGTCTACGTCTAAGAACCATGGTTTTAATCTAAGCTACCCGGATTGTAACACAGCTTTCTTTAAAAAAAGTGTACTGTATATGTCGATAAAGATTTTCAATCACTTACCAGAAGACTTAAAGACTGTTGACTTCCCTGAATTTAAACATAAATTGTATAAATGGTGCTTACATAAAATGTATTATAATATTAATGAACACTTTGAAAATGTACCTAGTACTCTTTATTAATGTATATTTATTCCACAATTGACATTTCTCGATTTTTTTTCTGCATGTGTAATATTTAATTTTATTTTTTTGTAGTTTTAAATTATTTCTATAGCATGACATTGACATATTATTATTATGACTTATATTAATTTAAGAATTATATTTATATTTTTTTTTTGACATCCGCCTATATTACACTCAGTGTTGACATACTAGATATTCAATGACATGCAATAGAAACAACAATTTGTACGCCAAACACTGGCTGATAGTGACACACTACATGTAAAATAATATCATTATCAATACTCACTTTCGTACAATAAATTATTTGTATTTAACGGCCTCCTAGCCCAGTCGGTAGTGACCCTGCCTATGAAGCAGGAGGTCCCGGGTTCAAATCCTGGTAAGGGCATTTATTTGTGTGTTTATCACGAATATTTGTTCCTGAGTTATGGGTGTTTCCTATGTATCTAAGTATATATTTATCTATATAAGTATGTATATCGTCGCCTAGTACCCATAGTACAAGCTTTGCTTAGTTTGGAACTAGGTTGATTTGTGTAAGATTGTCCCCAAATATTTATTTATTTTATTTATTTATTTATTTGTATTTGAAGTGAGGCCTAATAAGTACTTTCAATGAAAACTATTTTGAAGGAATTCGGTTAAGCCGTGTTTGAATTATAACTCAAAAACGCATAGTAAAAGGCGTAATAGTGCTGCATAGTAAAATGACGTAAGCACCGCAACATATCCCTTAATAAACGACCTTTTGCCCGACATGCTCTTGGCCGGTTTTTTCGGTTTAAAATGATGGTAAATAGTTTTCAAACACCTTCCAAAAGATATATAAAAAATAAAAAATCGTCGTCGATCGTTCAGAGAGAACGTTCTCGAGAAAGTGCGGAAATTCTCAGGAGAAGGAATTCTCGAGAGCGAGAACGTTCTCGCCGGTACAACTCTAGCCACACCGATGCAGACTGGGCCTACCCACGGATGACTAAAGCCGACAGTGATAGCTAATCCATTGTCCAGTCAACTACAAAGAGATGTATCCACTTTTTCACCTTATTGCGTTGTAATAAGGTCCAAAAGTGGATATTATTTGTTGTCGACTGTCCACACAATGCAGCCTAATAACAATGCTATCGCCACACCGTGAGACCGTGACAGAACCTCGCTGCAGGTGCTAGGCGTCGGACGAGCGATTAAATACCTTGTACATTTCTGTGTAAAAGGCTGAAACTACGTCATTACTTCACAAGTCCTTGCTACGAGTGGCAAGACTCGGAAAATAGTGATATTCCTGTTATTAAAGTACCATTTACTTGAGCTCTGTAACAAAAGACTGGATTTGACATAATACAAACCATAACCGACAAGATATTTTATTTTATGATTGCGTCGCTATCTGAGAGGTTTGCACGTTTATCTTCATTATAATAAAATGAAAAAAAAATATTATTATTTTCTTGAAATCTCTAGTAAAAAGGTCCAATACACTGTCATTTTTCCTTTAGCTAACAGTCATATAAAACGCTGAAACAAACACGATTGACGACTAAGTTATCACCCGAAACTTTTAGAATATCTATCCAATAATGAAATGTGACCGGCGATTTGGTGAAACCATCCCTAAGCATAACATTGAAAGTTTCATAGTTTTGATTTTGAGTCTGAAAATTAGGCAAGCCGGTGACAATCAAATTAAATATAAAATTGAGGAAGGAGTCATCAATTTATCTATTCCCCAAATAGTAATAGATTTACCGGGTATACGAGAACTAAAAAAATGGGCTGTCACCATTCACCTAGACTCTATCTAATAAAAATAAAAACATCGTTAGACAAGCATCTGTCCCCCTCGCACCACTAGTAAGTGGATTATCGTCTGGCGTTGGCGCCCGGCAAGCTAACTAGTTAATGGAATATATACGGGATTACGGGACAGTGCACACGGGCGGGGAGAACATAGTTTCCCGGCCGTAAGAGTTTTTGTTTTTTTTTACTTTATTGCACAACTAGCCTTTTCCCGCGGCCTCGCCCGCGTACTATAAGTACCTACTCAAAAAGGATACGATACCCATGTTGATTTTCAGACTTTGTGATCACATTTGAATGATGAAGTTTCGAATAAAATAGTCTAACAAATATTGATTCGCCATACAAACTTTGGACCCCCATTTTACCCCCTTAGGAGATGAATTTTGAAAAATCCTTTCTTAGTGCATCCCTAGACCTTATAAGGAACCTACGTGCCAAATTTGGAATCTCTAGAAACAGCGGTCAGCGGCAGTCAGTCAGTTCGCCAACAAACTGTTGTGCAGTTTGGCGAAAATGTATGTTACTAAATATATTGTGTAATTACTGTTTAATAAATAAATTAAAATTAAATTTAAAAAGTCAGTCAGTTTCTTCTTTTATATATTTAAAAAATAAGGTTTTTATATGATTATCTGGTTCACCTTTGCATCTGGAGGGTCACGGGTGAGCTTTTAGGATAGATCATAAGTTATTGTTTTGTGTAGGTATTGGGTTTTGTGTTTAATTAAAGTTAGAAATAGTTAATTATTAGGTTTTCATATTTTGTATTTATTTGTGTGTTAATATTTTGTAATGGTGTACTCAATAAAGGCTTTATCTCTCAGTAGTAGTAATAAAGTCGTTGATGGTGTAACAATTAAACAATTATTCTCTGGTTACAGTTGTCTTTTTACGTATACCACATCGACCGTTGCCTCGGGCAACCCTAAGTAAATGAGCTCGCATCCAAGCGAGCAACCGACGACATACATGGTTTCAATAACTAGCCATATTGAGCGACGTGATTTGGTGGACCATACTAAACAACGTTTTACTATGGGACCAACTCCGAACCCACAAAAAAATTTTTGGTCGTTTCATACATTTCAATGTAAATGTAACATAAATAAATAAAATAAATAAAAATAAATATTTGGGGACAATCTTACACAAATCAACCTAGTCCCAAACTAAGCAAAGCTTGTACTATGGGTACTAGGCGACGATATACATACTTATATAGAGAAATATATACTTAGATACATAGGAAACACCCATAACTCAGGAACAAATATTCGTGATAAACACACAAATAAATGCCCTTACCAGGATTTGAACCCGGGACCTCCTGCTTCATAGGCAGGGTTACTACCGACTGGGCTAGGAGGCCGTTAAATAGAGCTTTGGTAGTTCAAAAAAGAGCAATACGAACTATCGTGCGCACTCCCCCGTGGGTTTCTTGTCGAAACTATTTTACAAACTTGGGCTTACTGACGATTCCTTGCCTGTACGTTTTTGTGTTGCTAACTGATTTTGTCAAAACGCTGTCAAGGCACGAGTCACTAGATAAACAAGAATTGCGAGTACAGACGCGTACAAAAAATATCACACAAAGCCTCTTACCCAAATTTAAAGTAATACAGCACTCTGCTAAATATCAAGCTGTTCATTTATTTAACAAGCTACCCACCGAATTAAAAGCAATTACGAGTCATGCGTTGTTTAGTAGAAAATTAAGAATATTTTTATTGAGAGGGTGTTTCTATAGTGTCGAAGAAGTCTTTACTAATAATAAAAATTAGGTATTACTTAGTCAATAAGTTAGCATAGTCACATTGAATTGCATACCTACCCATCTTTATTTTCTTTTCTCCTGTTAATTAGTTTTATGTATTTCAAACATAATCTCTGTATTGTTTTATGAATGTAATAAAAAAAAATAAAAATAAATGTAAATGTAGTGTAAAAGCCTCTAAACGGTTTTGAGTCTTGTTGCACACCTGTTATTGGTGAATAAATTTTTTTTCGTGTCAGCTTGCTCTTAATGTCATTAACATGTTTTGTTTATGTACTGTTGGTGTGTCTCTATAATAAAATAAAATAAAATAATTTCGGATGATGATGAGACGTCGACGTTTTCTATGGGGAGGCCATTTTTTTTTGACATTTCGGGGTTGGTCCCATAGAAATACTTGCTTGTGCAGTATGACTTAACTAATCACCTCTTACAATATGGCTAGTTATTTAAAAAAAACAACTAGTATTCCAGCGACAAAAACAAAACCTCGTAACACTGACATTTGAAGTACTTCAGGTAAAATATAACTTGTTAATGGTATACGGGATTACGGGACATTTACACGGGCGGGGAAACATAGTTTCTGGGCCGTAGGGATTTTTACACGATTCTTTTTCATTACATCATCGGTACCAAGGCCTATGGACGATGCGAGTTACTACCGACAGACTAACTATAGATACTTGAAAGAGTATAACTATCTAATGGAATATAACTAACTTTAACTCCGACCATTCTATAGCTCTTTCTAGATTTCATGCGCAAACATCCGTTCGTTTTGCATTACTATCCTCTTTCATAAGCTTATTATGTTCAAAGAACAAAAGCGTGATAATGTATTGAGAGTGTAGCGGTTTTGCAAAGCTTGCTGAAAATCTATAATCATGTAAATGGTATTTTTAATAACATTTTAAATAATATAATCTGCTTACCTTCCTTAGTATGTATCTATTTGAAGTTTGTGTTTTTGTACATAAATACAAATATCTTTTTATAGGTCCAAATTTATCGGGTCCACGTGAGATTTGGTCTCAGTACTAACATAAACTACTTAGACCATTAATAAATTTGTCACTTTCTGAGAATAATTCGTATATCGGTTAAGCCATTTTTGAGTTATCTCAAAAAAACTTCTCCCTTAGCATCAGATTTTACCTTTTCGTATTAGTTTGGTTCTTATTCCATTGAAGGTACGGAACCCTCCATTATGCGTGGTCCGACACGTACTTGGCCGGTTTTTATTTTATCTTAGGGCAGAATGGTTATGAGTGGCGTCAAGGCCTTCAACAAGATGGATCAACGCTGGTTAAAATCTTTGGTTGTTTTCATTTATTTCAGAATTAGTTAAAAATACACATAATATACAATAAATACAGCGTGGAATCGCGAAAACACACATCGCTATTCTAGCGATTCCTCCTTAAATATGTAGTAGCTCGCAATATCTGTTTATAACATGGCAACGGAGTTGGTCTCATCTAATCAGGTTGAACTTTAAAATTTAAATATAGTTTTCGCTTGGGGCACGGTCAGCAGAAGTTGAATTGGCTTCATGTATGTACATTTAAAAATACTTGGAGTGTTGCGAGATTAAAGTGACAGAAACAAATTTTTTTACGGAATTAATTACGTCAATGCCCCAACATGCTGGACCGACGCTGGTCAAAATCCGTGGTTATTTACATTTATTTTAGAAGTAGTAGTTCAGCACGAAAACATAAAACACATATACGAGTATAGAAAATTCAACGTGGAATAGTTACGGAAACGTTTCGCGTATCTCTAGCGATTCCTCCTTAGCTTAGTAGCTCGCAATATCTGATATAACATGGCTACGGAGATGATTTCATCTAATCAGGTTCAAATTTTAGATATATTGGTGTAGCAGAAGTTGAATTAAACTTCAGGTTCACGTACGTTTGAACATTGCTTGGAGTTTTGCTAGATTAAAATGAAGATTTTTTATTTTGATCTGAGGGCAGATTGGTTATGACTGTTATAAATGATGCCACGGCCCCAAACAAGCTACATGGACGATATTTTTATTTATTTTAGAAGTAGTTGAACGCTTATTCCATTTAATTAAGCTGGACATTTAAAAATACACATATAGTATACAGCGTGGAATCGTTACATAAGGCAACACATTCGCGATTCTCACGATTTCTCCTTAAATAAGTATGAAATAGATATATCGTAATATGTGATATAACATGGCGACGGCATTGGTCTCATCTAATCAGGTTGAACTGATTTAAAATTTAGATATAATTTTCGCTATTGGCCGAGCACGATCAGCAGAAGTTGGAGAAAGTTTGGGATCACGTACATTTAAAAATTGCAGTTTGCATAAGTGGTAACAAATTTCTTGTTTTCAGAAATCTCAGGGTAGGAATGTCTTTTAGTTGAACTGATAATGACGATAACATTTTAAAAATACACCATTTCACACAGTTATCTTTTATTAACCCATTGCACATATAATGGTTACTAATTGCAGTAAATGTATAGGTATAATGGTATAATAGAGAATTGAAGTAAACACTAACAAATACATAAGTGCAAGTAATTTAACTGTAAGCTAGTTGATAAGGTAATAAAGAGGCTCATCATCATCAGCCTATTTTAGTCCACTGCTGGACATAGGCCTCCCCCAATGAGCGCCATAGCGCCCTGTCTTCAGCTTGCCGCATCCAGCATCTGCCTGCAGTCTTTCGCAGATCGTCATCCCACCTTGCCAGAGGGCGTCCTACACTACGTTTGCCGAGTCGCGGTCTCCACTCAGAGATAGAGAGTCTTGAGTGGAGATAAAGAGGCTATTTGTCATTTATTATAATTTCAGTAAAGCCAATCAAAAACTTTATATTCTTTAATTTACAGAACGTAGGTGCCTTATTTTTTTAATTCAATCTGTTGACAAACCTTTCGTTATCAGCCATATTCCATGAGCTATCGGACCGTTAATGAAAGGTCCGAAATTAATCGGAACCCATAAATACTGATTGCAAAATTTAAATTTATCACACCTCGCGTAATTGGTTGAGGTGGCAGGTTAACTCCTGAAAGTTAATTAGCTATTGGTAATTTTAATATCAGGTTTACAATAAAAACAGATTATCTTGAATTAAATTTATCAGCAGTTTAAACTTTAGTCTTTGACATTGAAACAACTTTTCCAACAAAGATTAGGTGTGATCCATCTTTAATTACACAACATATCCTCTACCTACAATACCTATAGGTACATACTCATTGTACACCTTCGTGACATGTGAAAATGAAAAATCGTCTTTATTGCAAGATTATGGTACATTCGCAGTGGTGAAGATGTTACAAAAATGTTAAGAACACATAATCTACCCAACAGAGCATGCAATAGGTTCATTTACATTATAAGTAAACTACAACAAGTACCTACAATATGTACTTGATAATAGAGTCTAAATATGTACATGATAAACATTTTTACATGTACTAAATCAATTTAGTATTTTATTATAACATATGTTGTTAAATTATTTTATTTTATTATTTCATTTTTTAAACTGGCGGGAAATATGCCATACTCAAGAGATAAGTTTATAACGTACCCTAAAGGTTTTAAAATGTAAGAAGCACTTTTTTTAATAATTTGTATTGTTATTTGATCATGTCCTGTACTGCGTTTGTTTTTTAAATTACCTATGATTTTTTTAACTTCTTCCTCAACTACAGCTGACATAAATATAGATGAAGCTACATTTCCTGCTAAATTTTTGTAATTTTTGCCATTGAAACAAACATTGGAGTTCATTTGAATGTACATGTCGTTAAATTTATTTGCGATTTCAGATGGATCAGTAATAGTGAGGTTATTACATTTTATTTCTGTGATATTTTTGGGATCTGTTTGGTTATTAGTTATACTGTTGATGAGCGCCCAGGTCGCCTTACATTTATTATCACTGTTGTGTATGTACTTCATGTTGCTATTCCGTTTCGATTTATTTATAACTTTTTTTAATATGTTTTGGTATGTTTTATAGTGTTCTCTTAATTTCAAATTATTTTTATCTTTGTAAAGGCCAAGGTATGTTTTCCTCTTATTTTTGCATGAAATAGATATCCCTTTTGTTTTCCATGTATTAGATACTCTTGATTTGATTCTTATTTTCACAGTAAGAAAACAAAGATTATAGTAAAGACTAAATTCATCTATGAATCTGTTATAGGCTATGTTGGCATCGGTAGAATTAAAAACTTCTTCATATTGTAAAACTGATAAGCACGATCGAAATTTTTTAATATTTTCTTCCAATTAGTCTCTATTAGTCTTTATTCTTGTTAAGGTAAGTTTTCCGTTTGCATTTTATGTATATCTTTTACGCTGTGTGATCTGACAGACCGTTGTTAATGATTTCAGTTTTCCAGTTATTTATATTCGCAATGAAGTTATCAATACATGTTTGAGTATATGGTGTTAATCGCGTGGGATCTTTTATTTCAAAATGTAATTTGTATATTTCAACAATAATTTTTTTGACTAATTTTTTATCTAAGGAAAGTATTTTACTAAATATTGAGTCTAGTTTATCTAAAAATATTGAAGTTACTACAAGGTGTTCTATAGATACAGATGATATTCCGCATGCTTCAAATTCGTTCTCAATTGCCATTTCATTAATCCAATTTATTTTATTATATTCAAGATTGTTTTTACGTACGTACGTATATTATAGAACCTCCTCTCTCCTTTGAAAAGTAGAGTGTATAACACGAGTTAAAGGCAGCCATTTCACCTGTATTTATGGCATTAGCTAATATCTTGCTGAAATAGGTGTTCATTATTCCTCAATTAACAATCTATCTATTCATTTATCTTATTATTATTCTTTATCTATTCCATGCCATTGCCCCGGTCCATAATGATCATTATCATTTCATTTCATTACATATCCAAAATCGGCACAGTAATTGACGCTACAGTAGAACACAAAATGCAACTGCATAGACTGCTAAATTAATAAACATTCTGTTTAGCTTTCTCATAATCGAGTAAATAGTAGCGACAGCGATAAAATTAAAATTTTAGAATAATTGTAAAATATTGTATCAAATACATGTCGTCGAATATCGCTTTAGTCGGTACAACGTCATCGCAAATACGTTTTATTATAGCACCAAAACAAAACCACATAAGTATTATTAACGTTCCATTATTATTGAAATATCAAAACATAATGTTATATCAAACACATCGCAGTGTCGTAGCACGCCGCAAAACAAACGGCATAACCGCACATTTGAAATTCAAACCAGACAGTGTTGGTTCGCTTAGTCTGGACCAGAATTTAAAATTTGTTCTTTACTCGTGTTTGGACATCTTATCGGGATAGTTGTATTATTGAAGAACACGTTATTTACTGTCAAGTACAAAAACAAATATTAGCAAAAATCTAAAAAGCCTAAAGTGAATTTTATTTAGCTTGCCAAAAATGTATTGTATGTATGTAATTATTATGTTAACGTCTTACATGCCCGCAGAAAAAGTACAATAAACAGCCACAATAGTTTCTCAGGTGCAATGACCTTCACGATCTCTTAACAATACAATACAATACAATACAATATTCTTTATTGCACCACACAAAAAAAAGAAGTACAGAAACAGATTTAACAAAGTAAATAATGGTAAAAACAGGCGGTCTTATCGCTATTAAGCGATCTCTACCAGACAACCTTAGGGTATATAGCTGTGCGAAGACTATTTTGAACACCATACCTGCTTAGCTACTTCTGCTGAGGACTATGCTCTGTGTTTTTCCAGATTTTTAACAGAAGTTCCAAATTTATTCTTGTGTGTTTAAGTAACAAACATATTATAAATTCTGTTATTTATATTATTAGTAAGATTCCTGCTATCAAACGTAGACCTTCATCCACGCCAACAAGAGCAAATAAAACCGTACCACACTCTACTCAGCAAGAATCACGCAAAGCGACACTCCAACTGCAAACAAGAAAACCGCATCTGAAATTCAAATGTAGCACGATCCGGGGAACTTTGATGCGGGGCGATTAGTGAAGCGGGTGTTCTGTTAATTACATCTTAATCAGCTTGTCTTGGTTTATTAAAGTCTAGTCTGGAAGTCCTGAACGGGGTCATAAATAGGTTTCTTGGCCAATTAACTAAGTTTATATTGAATGAAGATTCAATATTCGAGATTGAAGAGATTAGTACGAAGCTGGCCATCTTTGGATTGTTTAACTATTAAAGATACGATGTATTTAGTTTTGAATAATCTTAGGACACTGGATGACAATTTATTATTTTATTGTGAGGGAAAAGCAAAATCAACCCAACTATTAAAATTTTTGAGTTACCTGATAGTTCTGAATTTATTTCTATAAAACTAGTAGTCCGCCCCGAACTGAGAATTTGCAATTTACTTGCAAACGAGTTGACAAATGTAAGAAGACCCCTATGAAGATATTTTTCGTCTTCTAGGTCCACATCCCCTTGATTGATCCTGCTCATATGAGCTCTCAAATTATATGTATTATGTATCGCTACAACCCCAACAAAAATAAAGATCAAAATAACGTTACTAAGTTATCGCGAAGCAAACTCTCAAAAATAAAAAGCCATCGAAATGGCCGAGACGTCCCAGTCCTGGCGACAGTTGTCCGAAGTTGTTTGTAAGAACTTCGCTTCGCTTACACTTCGCTAGATTGATAAATTATTAAACGATTAAATTGAATCAGGAGATAAAATATCTGCTCATAGTTTCTCTTTTATAATTAGGTTACAATCGACTCATTTAAAAAATTCTCCGCTCATAACTTCTTCAAATGCTTTTGAGAGTTCTAGTTTTCTAGCATATTCTGCACAATATATCGACTTTGTGCAACTTCATCTTCATCTTGTGAGCATACTTTAAAACTTAAGAGCGCACATAAAGAAGAGGTAATTGAAAAGATGTAGGAAGCTGCCGCATTATTTGTTAGACGTTGGCTTCAGTGAAAAATTACGCGCCGACGTGCGAAGTTCCGCTGGGTAACATACTGGGTCCTACACTATATAGGACGAATTTTGCCAGTGCTTGTATTAAAGTTACGCCCTTGTGGAACTATCGCAGTATAAATGTGAGTAGACGGGAATGAATGTTTTTAATAGGGAAACTGTTTATGCATCGGGGAGGTGCATTTACCAGTTAAACAGAACACAGATTCGACGAATTAATAAAAATAGGAGTAGATACCTAAAGACAAATGGAACGTGAAATATATCCCTTTAGAGAAGCAAAAGTGTTCTTTAATTAGGATTGTTCAGAAAATATTAGAAGTTTTCTTGAAAAAAAAAGTTTAAGTTTAATATCTCTTTAATATTCTTTGTCAAGACCCAACACTCGCTTTAAATGGTCTCAGTAAAAATATTAGTTGTAAAAATTGAGGCACCATGAATTGATTTTTAAACTAATAAGCTCTAGTCTTAAGCACACTGGTAAAATAATATAAGTTCAAAGTTTTTATTGCATATGAGGATCAGGTTACATATTGCAGGTCTTGCATACAATTAAAATTTGGTCAAAAATCAAGCGGCAAGATTGCACGAATCAACGTCCTCACTAAACGAGCTCTGCAAGAATTGAGTTTTCGGGTATTAAATAATAAAAAATGTGTACCAAAAGTATTTTTTTGGAAATAACAATACTTCAAACTATCTTATCAAATACAATTTATGTGCGTTATTTCATTATTAGCGATTTTCGTTTTCAAATCGTTACCAGACTCTTAATTTTAGACTTAAATGTATTTAATGTCGTACGTAACTTTAAAATTGTCAGGCAGCTTATTGTATATTGAAATGCACATGATATACGAATTATTCTCAGAAAGTGACAAATTTATTAATGGTCTAAGTAGTTTATGTTAGTACTGAGACCAAATCTCACGTGGACCCGATAAATTTGGACCTATAAAAAGATATTTGTATTTATGTACAAAAACACAAACTTCAAATAGATACATACTAAGGAAGGTAAGCAGATTATATTATTTAAAATGTTATTAAAAATACCATTTACATGATTATAGATTTTCAGCAAGCTTTGCAAAACCGCTACACTCTCAATACATTATCACGCTTTTGTTCTTTGAACATAATAAGCTTATGAAAGAGGATAGTAATGCAAAACGAACGGATGTTTGCGCATGAAATCTAGAAAGAGCTATAGAATGGTCGGAGTTAAAGTTAGTTATATTCCATTAGATAGTTATACTCTTTCAAGTATCTATAGTTAGTCTGTCGGTAGTAACTCGCATCGTCCATAGGCCTTGGTACCGATGATGTAATGAAAAAGAATCGTGTAAAAATCCCTACGGCCCAGAAACTATGTTTCCCCGCCCGTGTAAATGTCCCGTAATCCCGTATACCATTAACAAGTTATATTTTACCTGAAGTACTTCAAATGTCAGTGTTACGAGGTTTTGTTTTTGTCGCTGGAATACTAGTTGTTTTTTTTAAATAACTAGCCATATTGTAAGAGGTGATTAGTTAAGTCATACTGCACAAGCAAGTATTTCTATGGGACCAACCCCGAAATGTCAAAAAAAAATGGCCTCCCCATAGAAAACGTCGACGTCTCATCATCATCCGAAATTATTTTATTTTATTTTATTATAGAGACACACCAACAGTACATAAACAAAACATGTTAATGACATTAAGAGATTAACTATTCCACGTTGAATTTTCTATACTCGTATATGTGTTTTATGTTTTCGTGCTGAACTACTACTTCTAAAATAAATGTAAATAACCACGGATTTTGACCAGCGTCGGTCCAGCATGTTGGGGCATTGACGTAATTAATTCCGTAAAAAAATTTGTTTCTGTCACTTTAATCTCGCAACACTCCAAGTATTTTTAAATGTACATACATGAAGCCAATTCAACTTCTGCTGACCGTGCCCCAAGCGAAAACTATATTTAAATTTTAAAGTTCAACCTGATTAGATGAGACCAACTCCGTTGCCATGTTATAAACAGATATTGCGAGCTACTACATATTTAAGGAGGAATCGCTAGAATAGCGATGTGTGTTTTCGCGATTCCACGCTGTATTTATTGTATATTATGTGTATTTTTAACTAATTCTGAAATAAATGAAAACAACCAAAGATTTTAACCAGCGTTGATCCATCTTGTTGAAGGCCTTGACGCCACTCATAACCATTCTGCCCTAAGATAAAATAAAAACCGGCCAAGTACGTGTCGGACCACGCATAATGGAGGGTTCCGTACCTTCAATGGAATAAGAACCAAACTAATACGAAAAGGTAAAATCTGATGCTAAGGGAGAAGTTTTTTTGAGATAACTCAAAAATGGCTTAACCGATAATTTTCAAAACAATTAGAAAGTATGTGATAAGGCGCTTCTTCCCAAAAATTTCATATTTTTTGGACTAACGGTTCAAAAGTTACTTGGGGGGGGCACACTATTTATCCGACTTTAGAAGCTTAGCTTTAGCTTGTATTTCTAAAAGTATTCACTTAATCACAAAATCTTTAAATAAACCTCGATCTTATTTATAAAGACCTATTGATTGATGTGCAACATCTTGATATTTGGTAAAAAATATTTTTTTGTAATTTAGTTACATGTATACATAATAAAAAAAAAATTTTTTCTGCCATTTAACTACATAACTAAATAGCGGCATACAAAATACACCTTATGTCTAAATTGTATTAAGATACGTCTTATAGTTTCCGAGTAAAATGGCTGTGACATACGGACGGACGGACGGAAAGACGGACATGACGAAACTATAAGGGTTCCGTTTTTGCCATTTTGGCTACGGAACCCTAAAAATGTGTTTTACTTCAATCTATGTCTAGATTGAAGTGACTGAAACACAGTTTTAAATTTTAACCCAAAGTTTAATCTAACTTTTGCTGACTCCACCCAAGTGAACACTACATCTAAATTTTAAATTTGTTCAACCTGATTAGATGAAACCAACTCCGTCGCCATGTTATATCAGATATTGCGAGCTACTACATATTTAAGGAGGAATCGTAGTAATGTCTGTCGCAGAGTGCTCGCGAAATGTGTTTTCGGGTAACGATTCCACATCAACTTAAGTAGATAGCGAGGTGCGCTCCAAAGTTTCCGGCTATATGTATAATAGGCTCACATTGGCGAAATTGATTCAAGCGTCTTTTCCGATATACGGGATGTAACAAAAATACTTGTGATCCGGTTAAGGGCATAATTGGTACCGTATTGCGAGTAAGAAAAGAAAAAGAGAGTAGGAGAAAAAAAAATGGACTCGAAAAGAAAAAAAATGTATGGGATACGTCGTCCCAGCCGGCCAACCTTCCATACAACATGCTGTTATTTTTCGCGAAAAAAATTTTTTTTTTTTTAATTTTTCATAATTTAGAATACGATGCCAAATATGCCCTTAAATTAAAAGGATTAGCAGCATTTTTTTACACCTTGTAGATGAAAAAATACGTTTGATTTAATATTTAGATGATTTTGCAAGAACTACTTGATGACCTGCTAATTTAAAGTTAGGTATATATAATACTAGCTTTTGCCCGCGGCTTAGCTCGCGTTAAATTCGGGGTAACAAACCATACAAACTTCCACCCCCCATTTTAGGGAAGTGGGGGGTTAGAAAGAGACAAAAAGTAGCCTATGTCACTCTCCATCTCTTCAACTATCTCCATTTAAAAAATCACGTCAATTCGTCGCCCCGTTTTGCCGTGAAAGACGGACAAACAAACAAACAAACACACACATACACTTTCCCATTTATAATATTAGTATGGATTAATTTATGGACTTGTATCGTCTCAAGGAAAGGAGTAGTCTTTAAAAATACCCAAACTTAAATATGTGGAGGATAATATACGATTTCAAATTCACATGGTCATTCACATTATAACTATTATTTGTAACTCTAATATACATGGTAAATACCCCGTTACAAATAATAGTTATAATGTGGAGGATACTTAGACAAAATTCGAATTATTTTATCTGATAAATAACTAACACGTGCCTTTATGAGGGGTATGTTTCAGTCTTTGATCTTTCCTTATGACATTTTCCCGCCAATTTTTTTTTCGTATATCGTAAAAAAAATTCTTTGTAGATAATTGGCAACGTTGCGTTATTTATGCTCACATATTTAATTTTAATGATATCGTCACTTGGAACAAGGTGGTATTATTTTCATTACACTCGTATGAAAAGATGAAAGAACATGGTAATGATGCATTCCGCTTATTAGACACCTCTAGTGAAGGGCTTCGAAAAAATCGTTTTTTGGGGAATATTACCTAAATGGGGCACATATAAATATAAGTATATATATTTTATGTTAACCTATATATAAAACAGGAAATTTAAACAATCATTTAGATTTTGTCTATTAAAGTTGCATGATGACAAAAAGACTGCAACTGTACTAAAAACCGGCCAAGTGCGTGTCGGACCACGCATAGGAGGGTTCCGTACCTTCAATGGAATAAGAACCAAACTAATACCAAAAGGTCGTATCTGATGCCTATGGAAGAAGTTTTTTGGAGATAACTCAAAAATGGCTGAACCGATAATGTTCAAAACAATTTTCGTTGAAAGTACCTATATGATAAGGCGCATCTTTTTAAATTTTTTCATATTTTTTTAATTTATGGTTCAAAAGTTACGGGGGGGGCTACACAACTTTTCTGACTTTCGAAGCGATTATAAGAAAATAATCACTTAATCACAAAATAGTCAAAGAAACCTCAATGTTATTTTGAAAGACCTATCGATTGATGTGTCACATATTGATATTATGTAAATTTTATTCAGATACGCCGTATAGTTTCCGAGTAAAATGCCTGTGACATACGGACGGACAGACAGACAGACATGACGAATCCATAAGGGTTCCGTTTTTTGCCATTTGTCGTCGCCGTTTTTGTCGCGTCGTTCAATCATCGCGCGGAAATGGCATTTTTCACTCATCGAGCCAGGCTTCGCAAGATATCTCCGGACTCGTGAAGTAATAACGCACTTTCCATCCTTGTATTGAAATGTACTTACTATGATATTTTTAATAAATCGACCTACATAACAACTCCGGACATGTTTAAACAAAGATTCTTTGATACGTAGGTAGTATGCAATAGACGTTCCCGAACTTCATTATTCTTTTGTATAGAAAGCGTCACGTGATCCTCGGAGATCACGTAGTGTTCTCTATACAAAAAGAAGTGTCGTAAGTTGTCGGATTTTTAAACATAGATTTCTTTAAAATATCATTCATAAGTGACATTATTTATCTTGTATTAACTATTATTAGTTGAAAATATTCCCTAAAATACAACCTAGAAAAAGTACATCACTAGGTACCTGTTAATGACCCCATGAGATCAAGGCAAACTTAATAAAAAAAACTTTATCACAGCACAATAAGGTGGCAAAATGAGACTTTGAAGTTTCCTACGAAAGTTCAAAGTGGTTTTCTTCTTTGATGTTCGGGACAAAATTTCATATGCAAAATAAAATTAGAGGGCGGCGACGTACGTTCAAGTGTAGGTACGCTAAGCAAGCGTAGCGTGTCATGTGTAATAAGCATGCAAAAAGAGATGGGTGTTTGAAGAGCGCGGTACTAAGGAAACTCATTATTTCGAGAGTTATTTTATGGTCTCTTTTGGGGAGGAAAACATTTTGTGAAACATTATCATTTTAAGTTTCCTACGAAATGTGTTTTTTTGTAAAATGTAACTCCCTTCTTAAGATTTAGAAGCGCACGTTTGTGTGGGAGAATATTACATCCTTTCATATCCGACACGGCGCTATTTCAGAAAAATATAGTCGCAATGGCACCTAGAATATATAACAAATAACAAAAATATATAAGATCACAACATCTAAATAAGTTTAAAAGTATGTTAAAACTGCTTTAAGTTCGTAAAAATTACTACTCTGTAAACGAATTTTTAGAGGTCCGGACATGTAAGTATGTAAGTAATTAAGGACTGAAGCTGACATGCGTGCTCTAAAATGTGTATGCCGTAAGGCGCCTGGCACAGCTGATAATGTTAACGACTCAATGTATTTGATTAGGCCAAATTATTTTACAGGTGGATGAATGAGATCTATTAACACGTTAACAGTCCCCATACAATATGTATGCATCTCCTCGTATGTCCAAGCAAATTACTTCAATCACACGTCCATGCTCCACATATGGGTCACTAAGAAACGAACAAGCACGCTTTCCAATAAGTACAAATCTTTCTGTATGCTGTTGTCTAACTAGCCAAAAACATTATTATATCAGAATTATCCCTATATTATCATGCAGTATGAAGTGATACTAACTAATCTAAGTGCGGACACAGTCGTTAGTGGCCCATCTGTGGGGCACGGACGTGTGGAGATAGTTCAGCGTGATCCATATATATGGATCATTGGACAGTGAACGTGTTCAATAAGTTATTTATAAGGCCTGTCAGATAGTCAATTTTTTTCTCGGTCTTACAAAAAAACCGTTCTGGGTTGGACCTTAAAAATAAGTAGATAATGTTGAGACAATTGAAATATTCACGGAGTGTGACAGTAAAATACATATTTAAAAAAATAAAGGTTCCGTATTCAAAATATCTCAGTTCCAGTGTTTATAATCATTCTTACTTAGGTAGGTTTGTAATATTTTACATATCACATTTTGAACAAAATAATCAATTAGCTTTAGTAACCAAAGTATACCTTTATATACAAACCCTAATCACAATTTGGCATTTTAAAATTTATGTTAGCTTCTCAAATTGAATATGAAATAAAATATATGGTAGGACCCGTATTATTCCTAGAGCATAATTTAAAAAGTCTTTCATGCGGTACTTTTCCCGGGTTGTGTATTGTGAAACATATAATTTTCATGAATGAACAACTCCCTAACAAATGTGTATCCATTTGCATACCCTCAGACTTTTTCAAGCACCCGGTTAATATGATTATTTTATGATTTACTTCGTATCTCCTGTATAAATAACTGTTATTTGGTCTTTTAGGGAATAAAATATATTTTTATTAAGACAAAAAGGAAATCTTTTATTTTTTATTTTAAGTGTCAAGGGGGCCCGTATTCTAACTTTAAAACACGTATATACACGATCCAACTTCAATACAACTCTAATGCATTAACAACGCAATACAGCTACGGCATAAACATCTGAATCAGGAATATCAGAATTTGCTTGAGAAATATTCCAACGCAACTCCAATATTGGTTGATTGTTTGTTGCGTGTTGAAGTTGTGTTTGAGATAGGTTGTGTTATTATTGTATTGTTAATGTATTTTAATATTAGAATCCGGCACAAGAATTTATGTGGGTCTATCTTAATATAAAGTGTGTAAATCCAATACGGGTGAACCTTTAAACTGTGGTTAGCATAGGACATATATATTTAAATAAATTTTGCACAATTATGACAAAAGTTTTTACCACCCAAAGTAATTTGGCCCACAATGTAAATGTGAACGCTCGATGGCATTGAGAGTTGGTTACTCACTTTACTTCAAGCATGTTTGCTGTACAATGCTACTTGGTAAATAAAATAAAAATATACGGCGATAAGACCGCCTGTACTTAGTTACTTAAATCCTGTATTTTGTTTTCTTTTGGAGCAGAAAAAAGCATTATTCTTATTTATGATTGAGTGATCATAATTAAGTGTAACTTCAAAAAACTTCTTAATTAATGACTATACTAGTAGTCCGCTTCGAACTCGCGATTTTCTTGCAAACGAATGACCAGTATAACAAGCCCCTAATGATGATGTTTTCGAGCCTTCTAGTTCCATAACTGATCATGCTCATGAACGAACTCTCAAATTGTATTCAGCTCTACTACAACCCCAACAAATTTCATATAAATCAGAAAAACGGTACTTCAGTTATCGCGCGACAACTATTCAAAATTTAAAAGCCATCGAAATGCACAGACGTCTAGATAGCAAAAGTTGTTTGAAAGAACTTCACTTCGCTTAAATAAATCCTTCGGTTTAATCTATTGCTCGTGTTGGATTTACAGTCTTACATACTTACCTCGTTGCGTTACTTAGGAAATCATAGACAACTTAAGGTAAAACCACAGATTATATAATAGTTCTTACGAGTAAAACCTTGAAATTTGATTATTTTGTTCAAAAAATTCAAATATCCTACTAAAATGGAATTTATAGATATTTTTATCATTACAATTTAAGCTTTTATTTAACTGACAGTATTTGTCAGTTAGTATGTTGTTGTCATCTTGCAAGCCAGATTTGAACTAGTTCTTGATGTCCAATTGAGCGGAAATTTAGCATACCAGCGTAACTTGGACAGTCGAAAATATGTTTACACTTTTGCACCTTATTACAAAAGAATAAGATGAAAATGTGTAAACATATATTTGACGACGACTGTACAACAATACAATATTGAGGTACTGTCGAGCTGGCCTGATGGAGACCGAACGTCATAAGAACACTGTGATAAAACAAGAGAAGCTCACGGTGTTTGGTTTTCAACCGACTTCAAGATTTCGAAGGAGGAGGTTATCAATTCGTCGGGATCTTTGTTTTTGCAAATTTTTTTTGTTTTTTTGTTTTTTAATTTTTAATTATGTTCACGGATTATTCGAAGACGGCTGGACCGATTTGGAAAATTATTTTTTTGTTTGAAAGAGTATACTTCACAGTTGGTCCTATTGTAAATATAATCAGGAAAGGATCTGACGATGGGATCCTGGAGATATCGAGGGAACTCTTCAACTAATGCACACTATAGAGATTTGAGTATTTTTTACAGCAGCTCGAGCTCGATCATTTGCTTTTGGAAAGGTGGATGCTAGTGAAGTCTGTTCTTTTTTGTTTAAAATTATGTTAGAATCATTTCGTAGAGCAAATGACTTTGCAATTACAGTTGGCATTAAAAATTTGTATTAAAAATGTTTTTTTTTTGTCAAAAACATTTTTAACTTATTTACTTACAAATAATTAATTCATCTTCTTCTTCCTCCTAGCGTTTGTCCCAGCTTTTTTGCTCAATTGAGCCTGGGGTCCACTCGGCAACCTAATCCCAGGAATTGGCGTAGACACTAGTTTTTATGAAAGCGATTGACATCTGACTTTTCAAACCAGAAAGGAAACCAGGCGTTGTTTGGATTAGATCCGGTTTTCACTCGATGTTTTCCTTCACCGAAAAGCGACTGGTAAATATCAAATGATATTTCGTAGATAAGTTTCGAAAACTCAGTGGTACGAGCCGGGGTTTGAACCCGGGACCTTCGGGTTAAAAGTCTGAAGTCTTACCGCCAGGCCACCAGCGCCCTTACAAATAATGAATGTTTACGAATAATAATCCATACTAATATTATAAATGGGAAAGTGTATGTTTGTTTGTTTGTTTGTTTGTCCGTCTTTCACGGCAAAACGGGGCGACGAATTGACGTGATTTTTTTAAGTGGAGATAGTTGAAGGGATGGAGAGTGACATAGGCTACTTTTTGTCTCTTTCTAACCCCCCACTTCCCTAAAATGGGGGGTGGAAGTTTGGATGGAGCATTCCGGGGGGCAAAGGGGAACCGTGTTACCCCGAATTTAACGCGAGCGAAGCCGCGGGCAAAAGCTAGTATTTAATAAAGAAAAGACTGTCTAGAATTCCTTTAGGACGTTCGGTGATCAAAGAATTTCTTCATCAAAAACGAAAAAGGTTACATTTAAAGCATTCACAGATTCAAAAGCATTGCTTATACGAGTATTATTCCTCCACATAACTCATTCTAAGAACCCTCCGTTAAGGTGAACAATAAAAACTTTAATATATCTCAGATACAAGAGATCCTTTCTCGCAATTGAAGAGGGACATCAAAACAGATCATTAGGGTCATTAAGGACCTCAGGGGTAAACGACAATGGGAGCAGAACCGTAACTTCTGAGGGAGCTAGTAAATGATTGATCGTGATGGTGTTAAGGTTACATTCCGATTGCGTCAGCATTGCAGCGTCAAAAAACATTGAAACATATCATACTTTATTTTAACCTGGCGACCCGTCCCGGCTTCGCACGGGACTTTTTTGTAGACCTTTTTAAGGTGTACAATACTGTAGTACATTATTTTGACCTATCTAACTAGTAGGGTTCAGCCAGCGTTTGCAATAACTATAAGCGCAGAAAAATGAGTTTATTTACGACATCACATTACAAACCTCTAAAATTATCAGTGTTTCTCTACTATATTATGCATGTATTAACCTATAAACCTTCCTCTTGAATCACTTTATCTATTAAAAAACCCGCATTAAAATCCGTTGCGTATTAGTTTTAAAGATCTAAGCATACATAGGGACAGAAAGCGGAAAGCGACGTTGTTTTACACTATGTAGTGATGATACGGCTAGCCTTATAAATATATTTAACAAAAATATAAAGATTGTACTATATGTACTATCTTTAATAGTACATATAGTACAATCAATATAGTACAGTTCTTCAATAAGGTAAAGCAAATGCATTATACAATGCATTGTATAATGCGAAGAACAGTTATTTACCCGTGTTTCGTTAATTTTTTTTATGAAAGGTGATCCAATTAAAAATAGCGTAAAAGTATACAAACTTTGTATGGAGGAACTGTCAGATTACTCGGCTCAATTAAAAATGGGTACCACTTTATTAACGTGGAATGTATGCTTGAAAGCAGTTTTTAAGATAGGTCATTTCAAGAGGATTATGGAAATTCCATCGTGACAACATAGCCTTATTTCGTGTCTTTAATTTTGTTCTTACGTGCATCGCGCTACATAGGGGTCATTTTATGAACAGCGGGGTATGGAAGGTTTCATTTTTTTTAACCTTGGTCAATTTTCCTACTTCAACTTTATTAATTTTCTAAAATTCACTTTATCTAGTGAAAATGAAGATAAACGTACGCACTTTTGCACAAACAATCGCAAACAGATATATAATCACAGACACATATGTTAAAATTGTGAAGACAAGACAATAACAAAACAATGAGGAAGAAAATGAGTCCTTTTGCAAAAAAAAGTACAAAGTAACATGCGAGAAAGTTCTCAAGAATGTTCTCATGAGAGCATTCCAGAGACAGTAGAGAACTTTGCACTTAGAATCTTTTGTTCGGTTTAGAATTATTGGAAATATCTTACATACACTTTTAAAATAAATAAAAAACGGTTTGTGCAGCTTTGATGAACTTCCTCAGAAATTCTCGTTTCATAACGGCACATCTCTACCGCTGCTGCAACGCTGCAGAGCAACGCTTCCGAAATCGGAATATAACCTTAACGCGGATCGGATTTCTTTCACTGAGTATAACTAGCCTTTTCAGGACGTAAGTTTTTGTTACAAAGCTCGCTTCTTCGTCTACGGTTGCTTTAGTTTAGTTAGTAACAGAGGTCTCACCCAGTATAAGTATACGCAGTGGGTATACTTATACTGGGTGAGACTGGTTGTGGTTGGGAAGGGAATATCTAGACACACGGCAGTGTGTCCGCCAAGTTCGAGCAAAAAAAAGCGACACACCGGCCGTGGGTTATATTACACGAACCATTTCGGGCCAATTTCGACCACCCTATAAATCAAAACATATTTTATCTACGCATATGAAATTTCGAGTGTCTGTTGACATCCCCTTAATTGTCTAGAATACAAAATTTCATTATTCTACCTATAGCAGTTCTTGAGATATTGACGTCAGAAAATCGCTATTTTTACTATACACTCACTGACTCACTGACTCACTGACTCATCAAAAACCTAGACCACTTCCAATGGTCGTACTGACTTGAAATTTGGCATGGAGATAGGTCTTAAGGTCAAAGTAAAGGGAAAAATCTGAAAACGGCCAAGTGTGAGTCAGTTTTAAAAATAGCGAAGGTGTAACTTTGTTCTACTATGAAGTCATAATGAACTAAGTCTACTATCTTCCAATGGTCGTACCGACCTGAAATTTGGCTCGAAGGTTTGTCTTTAGGTCGAAATAAAGTAAAAATCTGAAAACGGCCAAGTGTGAGTCAGTTTCGAAAACAACGAATGTGTAGTTTTGTTCTACTATAAGTAGGTATGGAGTGGAAATGAGATAAGACTTATTTAAATTTAGATACATACCAATTTAAGACAATACATGTTTGTCTTAAAGACAAGAACAATAAAATTGTTCACCGCTCTGTGTGTGTCTGTTGCGGGAACCGAACCCACGATTTACGAAGTACAAAGCAGGTCACTAGGTACACTAGGTGCGCTAAATCAGTCAAACAAAAATGAAAAGACTATTTTTTCTCGCATAGTCTAAATAATTTCTAATTTTACAACTAATAAAATCGCAGATTCAAGAACATGGAAATCATATATACTCTAAGATGGAATTATATATACTACTGCCCATCTCACCCTCCGATACGCCACGGGATGAAATGGGATGGTGCACTTCTAGGGCTACATAATAGGCCACCAATTATAATACCTACTGGTAGGTAGGTAATACCAAGTTATTAATTATCTATGTAGGTAGCGTACTTACAAACAGAATAAAGTACGTTATTGATGTATGTAATTATATGTAAGTAGGTACATTTTATAGGTGTAGGGAGCCAGTTTATTTGTAAAAATCACCTATAAATAAATAGTAAAATAGAATTAGACGCTTAGTATAAAGGGTATAGTATAAAGTACATACCTAAGTGGAATGAGACGTTTCCTAAAGCAAAAGTGATAAAAAAATAATAAAGAACCTACACCTAACAAAAATAAATGAAATCCCATCAAAAACATAAATGTGAAAGGCTGCCAAGTTCGATACTATGGGAATGCTTCGCCTATAAAAGAAGTGAGATCTGAATAAGTACCAAGTTCCATAAAAATACCTCAAATCATAAATAGTTATAGGAATGCACACTTGATTTCCAGCAGTTTTTAAGGTACATTTTGAATAAGTATCACGTTACATAGAAATACCTAAAATTATAATAGTCAGAGAAACGCACACCGGTTTTTTTAGCAGTTTCCTGATAACATTTATTATTTTCAGTACTTTTTAATAATGTAACTTGGCAAGTTTTAATAGAAAATTATATACTTGACACATTGCAGTCCAAAGGTGTCGGATTCATTGCATTGAAAAGGTGTGTGGTGTGTGAAAACTTGCCAAGTAACATGATTAAAAAGTACTGAAAATAATAAATGTTATTAGGAAACTGCTAAAAAACCGGTGTGCGTTTCTCTGACTATTATAATTTTAGGTATTTCTATGTAACGTGATACTTATTCAAAATGTACCTTAAAACTGCTGGAAATCAAGTGTGCATTCCTATAACTATTTATGATTTGAGGTATTTTTATGGAACTTGGTACTTATTCAGATCTCACTTCTTTTATAGGCGAAGGATTCCCATAGTATCGAACTTGGCAGCCTTTCACATTTATGTTTTTGATGGGATTACTTATACATTATAAGATCAAAAGATACAATTTCGCGGCTCGCGCTTACAATATTAAATCTGTATAACTTAAGCGCCTTCTTCAAACGGTACCTTTTCAAAAACAAAATCGGCCAAGTGCGAGTTGGACTCGCGCACCGAAGGTTCCGTACAAACCTGTAAGTTAATAGGGGTAGTAACTTTAAAATTATTAAAAATATTTTTATTATATGATGTAACGAAAAATTTACGGTTTTCGCAATTTTTCCTTTATCTGTGCTATACTCGTAAGACGTTGCTTCGTACCAAATTTCAAGATTCTGAGTTCACGGGAAGTACCCTGTAGGTTTTGATTTTATTGCGAGTTTCGAAAATTTGCGGCATTAACGGCTGTATCTTTTGATTGCGTTGGCTTAGAAGTTTGATTTTTTCACAACTCGAAGGGAAGTAGACCTGAGTATTTGATATAAATTTAGCTTGATACCTCCACGCGTTCCTGAGAAAAAGGGTCTTGACAGACGGACGGACGGACAACAAAGTGATCCTATAAGGATTCCGTTCTTTCCTTTCGAGGTACGGAGCCCTAAAATTTGTCACAAATTGCGGCCCCAGTAGAAAAGGATACAAGACCTTTACCTGTATGGAACGGAGGATAACTCCATCAACTATAACAGCGAAAAAATTTGCAGCATATAAAACATTGTTTACAGATACTTTAAGAAGGTTCGATTTTCGGTATGTATTTATAAGAAAAAAATGTTCTGTTCCCAAGAACAGATTTCGATCTCTCATATTGTCTGATTTCTCCATACTGACCAATTTGGATTGATCGCCCTGTATGCATATTTCCACAACATCAAAGTTTGAACTACAGTTATTAAGTTCATTTAACGGCCTCCTAGCCCATTCGGTAGTGACACTGCCTACGAAGCAGGAGGTCCCGGGTTCGAATCCTGGTAAGGGCATTTATTTGTGTATTTATCACAGATATTTGTAACTGAGTTATGGGTGTTTTCTATGTATTTATCTATTATATATATATATATCGTCGTCTAGTACCCACAACACAAGCCTTGTTAATGTTGAGCTTACTTTGGGACTAGGTCGGTTTGCGTAAGATGGTCCTATAATATTTCTTTACTTATTTATTTATTATCATCATCATATATTGAATAGCTCTGTTTTTGGAGCTCACCAGGTTTACATGACCTTTGCCTTCTAATTGACAGCCTGATATGACACGACGTTTACTTTTCCCTTACTTCCTTCCTGACTTTTCTGATTTTCTGACTTCTATTTGCTTCGACTTTTCCTTTTATGATGTTCTTAATAAAGTTCATTTTTCTACAGCAGTACCTTCTGGCAGTATTTGATACACGTGTCACAACAAGTATTTAATAATATAACGTTCATGATAAAACTTCAGAATAAATTGTTGTATGCCTGGGTTTGTCAAACTGGTTTTCGCGATCACAGCATAAAGTAAATAATAGTATTTCATACAGAACGGCCACGTTATGCCCCGCCCTGAATAGAATCACCCCTCGGCGGCCGATTGGTAGGAAATTAGTGGGTTAGTCAATCTGGTTGGCAGCGCGTCGATAAAAAATGCAAATGTTCGGTGTCATTATTGTCAAACGACATTTACAACGGCGGAAACTTGAAAGATAATTGAATGTCAGACTTACGCATACATTGGAGTGGTTACAAACGTACCGTGAACACATAGGCGCCCAAAAGAGTTTTCTAATATCACTTGTCCACCCTGTGCCCACAATGTATCTGATTGTAGGAGCCTGACCACGACTTTGCTTTGCTGCGGCGGCCATAGGAAAACACTAGACATGCGCTCCAAGCTTTCATTCTCACCTGTTGCGTAATCCAATTTTAAAATACATAAACAATACTTTAAAAACACATTTTTTTTATAATTAAAAAAAATCACCGGAAGTGGACCGGTATTCCAAAAGCTCGCAAGTTCAAATCTTGCTCGACGCGGTGAATTTTTCTTATAATTATAAAATTAAAATTTTGTTTGCAGACGTTTCTGCTTAGTACAAAATTAATATAGGTATAAGTAGAGAAAATACATTTAGCAGCTAACGGGTAGCTGGCGGGTGTCAAATGAGTTTTAAATAAAAACGTTCGCAATCATCTGGGAAAAATACAGTGGGAGAGAAGTCAGTATAAGTAAGTATAAGATAAGTTTGAGAAACACTGATGTATCCAAACGAAGGGAAAAAGTTTCAAGTCTCTGGAGATATCTGAAAAAAAAAAGTTTTACTTACCAAGAAACATTAAACAATCGGAATGAAGAAGCGTAACTTGGTAATGAATTGTTTCAGTAATTATGAAGATAACTATTACAGTGGTTCAAAACTTATATGTATAGATGTCATATACAAAGGAAAAAGTGACCTAGGCCTCCGGTGCCCAGGGCTGGGATCGAACCAGCATCTACTGCATTCGCGGCAGACGCCTTTACCACTAGGCCACCCGGGTCACAGCTGCACCGGTCGAATTTTCCCGTGTATATGCAATCTTTGTAAATGCTCAGGCGCATTTTAGCCAATCATCTAAGGTAGAACATTATGAGTCCGTACCTCCAATCCGAACTCGTAGGAGTTCATTGAAAGCGAGAGAGATGGCGCTGCCCTCAGTACAACTGAAGAACAATTCAAATTATTTTTAATAAATATTTTTGATTTGTTTATTTTAAGTAGACACACTACATCTAAATCATAAACTTATATGTATAGATGTCATATACAAAGGAAAAAGTGAGTGATAAACAAATCAAAAATATTTATTAAAAATAATTTGATTTGTTCTTCAGTTGTACAGTGGTTCAAATCAAAAACGGAGTAAAAACTGACATAAACTTAATGTTGTTACTATTTTATCACGAAATACTTTCGTTACAAGTCAATACACTCTTTAATAAACGTCAAAAACGTTACCGATTTTAAAATCATTAAAAGCGTAAAAATAATATTGACTCTTGTATTTGGGCATTTTCACTTAATTGTGTACCATTAACGGCCGGTTAGCAATCGTCACAAAACGGATTGCCAATGATAAATCCATACATTTAGTCAGGATTGTGACAGTAAGACGTTACTGAAACACGACTTAAGTCGTGTTTTAAAGTTCAAGTTAAAATAAAAAATCATATTTGCCTTGTATTTCTATGAATTACTAAGAAGAATTAAAATATATAAAAAGTATTTTTAGAATTTTATCTAATAATGCCAAAGTGACATATCAGTTACAATAACAATGCCTAAGTTACAATTTCAAATACATCTCCGCTGCGGGCAATCTAAGTTTTTTTTTTTTTTTTTTATACCACGACGGTGGCAAACAAGTGGCATATAAATGTCCTTTTTTATCCCTCTACCTGGAAAACCCGACTAGGTCTACAAAGTTTGTAAACGTTGCCATTCAATCCACTTAGACCGTTTCAGTTAGTGCTGGGAAATACTCGGTTACGTATTAGGGAATACTTTTGGAGGTTACGTACAAGCGGGACCGATACGTAACACCGGGAAATTTAGATTTTTCTTTTAATTTTTTTAATAATAATTCATTGAGTGTGTTTGAAGTCACATACTTAACTAAATATAGAACAACAAACAATATCAAATTTCATGCAATACAATATTTAAAAAAGAGTTATAACAAAAAATTACAAAATATATATACAATATCAAATATAATAGAGCAATTATTAATTAGGTTAAAACAAATTTCAATATTATATTCCTTTTAGGGTTCCGATTTGCGCCAATTCAATACAAATCGTATTGAAGAGGCCATTGAGCGGAATAAGGGCTCTAAGTTTTCGCAAGAGATTTGTCTATTGGGCAGAGCCAGCTCGCCAAATTAAAAACTGAGGATGGTAGAATCGTTTCATCCAGACCCGAGCTTCTGGGGGAAATAGAGGACTTTTATGGACAGCTATACACATCAACTAGCAGACCTGAAGTTGATCTGGCGGAAGACCCTGGAGCTAGACTGACCCGACATTATACCGAAGACATCCCGGACATCAGCCTGTACGAGATTAGAATGGCTCTTAAACAGCTCAAAAACAATAAGGCACCTGGTGAAGACGGAATTACAGCCGAAATTCTGAAGGCGGTTGGTAAACCGGTCCTTATGGCCCTTCAGAAGATGTTCGACTCCGTTTTACTAGAAGGGAGAACGCCTAAGGCATGGAACAGAGGTGTGGTGGTATTGTTCTTCAAAAAGGGTGATAACGCGTTACTGAAGAACTACCGACCCATTTCACTTCTGAGCCATGTCTATAAGCCGTTTTCAAGAGTCATTGCGAACCGTCTCGCACGCAGGCTAGATGACTTCCAGCCTCCCGAACAAGCCGGTTTCCGAAGAGGCTTTAGTACCGTAGACCACATCCATACGCTCCGTCAGGTTATACAGAAGACTGAGGAGTATAACCTGCCCCTCTGCTTAGCGTTCGTGGACTACGAGAAAGCCTTCGACTCGATCGAAACCTGGGCTGTACTACAATCTCTCCAGAGGTGCCAAGTGGACTATCGCTATATCGAAGTGCCGTTGGGGCGGAAAGGTTCTCGAGTAGCGACCACGAACCGGAAGGCGCAGCGTGGGTAGACCCCCCGCAAGGTGGACTGATGACCTGGTGAAGGACGCGGGAGTCCGCTGGATGCGGGTGGCGCAGGACCGGTCATTGTGGCACTCTTTGGGGGAGGCCTATGTCCAGCAGTGGACGTCTTTAGGCTGATATGATGATGATGATGATGATGAGGGTTCCGTACCAAAATGGAAACCTTATTATGCTACTCTGTCTGTCGGTCACACTTGTCATTTGTCATTTATTGTAAGGAAAGTTTGTTTTTGTATGTAATAAAACCACTATAATGCATGTTAGTCTCTAGATATAAAATACCAATTAGCAAGTAAGGTTTAGCTGTAAGTGCTTATTGTAGAAATAAATAAATATATATATATATATATATATACACGGTGCTCGTGAGGAAACCGCATAATTTTAACAGCGTTATCCCGACCTTATTTAGAGACTAAAATGTCAAATAAACTTTTCTGAAATTCATCTTGTTTCGGTGTTATAACCAATTAAAAAAATAAAATATTTTGATTATAACTCAGGACTGAACGCTTTCTTAACGGCAATTTTACCACTTTGGAACTCATTATAGGCATCCCTGTTAACAGACATCAAAGTGACAGGAAACACTTTGCTTTAACATTGATTTTAAGAAAAAAAAAGTAGTTTTATTTGTTTTTAGGCAAAGTTTTGTCATTAAAATTTATTTTAAAGTTAAGAATACGTTCAGAAAACAAGAAAAAAAAAACAAAAAAAATTTTTTTTTGCCGGAATTGTTCAAAAGTCATACGATATTTTTTACTGCTTTTGGCCTCAGGAGTACGCTGTTAAAATTATGCGGTTTCCTCGCGAGCACCTTTTATATATATATATATATATATATACAATGTAAGACATTTCGAATGTTCAATCATCGACTACGACTACTAAATACGTGTATGATGGATAATTTAAACAAATGTGTGGTATATTATTACAAATATTAATGTCCATATGGTACATATGATTTACCTATAAATCCAAGACTTATTACGATAATTATGTCTAAAATTATAAACAGCATTTCCAGAATATTGTTGGAAAACGAAATTCGTGTAGCTAATACAACAAATTGATTTAGTACCTATGAAAGAAACGACTACCAACGACATAGTGGAAGGTATACGTGAAAAAAAAACACAAATCAACGTACAGTTTTAGCTGTTTAGCACACGACTAAACACTACTACTAATAACTATACTAGAGTCAAGACAAAATTTTCAATCCGATCTCAAAAAAAAATTGACAACCAAAAATTTTTCAGTCTGAAAAACCTCTAGTGTGCCAAATCGCTACACTGTACATCGAATTCCGGTATTTCTTTGGAATTGGGCTCGTACGCCATACACTTAAAGTTACCACCACCATTTTTGGAAAAAAGTACACACAGGTATAGTGGTAAATTTTTATGATGTCGGAATCTTACTAAGGAATTCTACCGACAATACCGACATCTTAAAAAAATCGTACTATAACGGAAAATTGAAAAAAAAATCACTGCCTCGGGTGATACGGTATTTTTTGCCTTTTTATCTAAAAATAATGCACCTACTGTTTTCTGTAAAAAATGTCCATAAAACACACGTACAAAAATATTTGTATTATGATATGGACAATCGCCATCAAAATATCATCAGAGCGGCCAGGGTACTCAAAAATATCTAAACATGCACTTTGACAACAGAGGCGTTGGTCAGATATTTGTGACCACCTTGGCCGCTCTGATATATCTGATGGCGACTGGACATCTGGAAGTTGTTCGAATATCGCTTCGTAGACTTCTATAAATTCTCCTTGATAATACCCAGGTTTGGGTCACATTTCCGGAAACAGGAATATCTCCTTGGCCATCACTAAACCGTCGTGCCCGTAAAAACTCTGTCCATTGTGATTGTGACTGAACCGACGTCACAGCCGAGAAGAAAAGATACTGCATTTTGCTCTCTTTGTAATGCAATGACCCTTTTTGTTCGCTGGTTCGAGTCTGTTATGAAAATTAGTTGGGATTGAGTTGAGGATTTATAGCAGACGATGCTTGGTTTCTATGTTTCCGTAGTCAATTAGAAACCCTTATATTTTCGTTTCTGTCCGTCCGCGGCTTAGCTCAGTGATCGTTAGTACTATAAAGCTGAAATTTGGTATCCTATTTACTACCGCACACATCAAAAAATTCCGCATAAAATGGAATTCGGATTTGTCAACATTAAGATTTAAAGTAAAATGTAATGGAACTCTTTTTGAGTATAATGTACAAGAGACTTTCGGATATAATAGAACCAAAAGTTCATAAAAATAGGGCCACTCTCTCACTTTTAAACAGTTGGTACAAAAATATAAAAAGTCATGAAATGAGGCTAAATAAGTACGTAAGGAGGAGGAATAAATTTCACATTGAATAGAATAGAAAAGAATATTGTTTATTCGTAAACACACACACAAGTAAGAAGTAGAAAAAAAGAGAAAGTGCCACGAAATGGCCTCATCTCAGTATGGTGCTAGCGATTGCTGGCGCTGATCTTCCGATGAGACCATCACTTGAGAAAATCACGACAGGTAACACAAAGAAAGAATATAACAATACAGTAAAACAAGGAATCAATCAACATACAGTGAACAGCTTATCCCCTTAGCTGTGGGAGATTAATAATGGCCGCTCCGCTTCGTCTGTGGCAGCCTGCGGGGTCTGCCCCACAGACAGGGTTTCCAGGTCCAAATGCAGGTGGAAAATTACGATTAATTCCATTCTTTACAATGTTACAGTCCATAATTTGTATTTTTTCTGCTTTTTATTAAATTATCTAAGTGTAGCTTGAAATTACGACCATAAAACTAGCATCAAATAACTGTACAGGTGGGTTCATTATAAGGGTACTGAAAGTTATCTCTTATTTTCGATAATAATTAAAAAATAAACGGTTTTGAGGCTTATCTGTTGCTTTAATAATGTATATAATGTAATTATACACATAACAGAATCATATAATGTCAGGCTTATTAATAAAATGTATAATATACACCATTTGAAAACTTTATTGAAATGATGTCTGCCCCAGAAATGGCGTACGTAAGTGGGTTTCGAATTACATGCATTGTGGAGTGCTACTACACCCTAGGTATTAAATGTATAGATAAACAAGAAACTAAAGTTGTCAACGATCTGTGGCCAAAGCAATACTATTGCAGGTGTAGTAGTTATAAGGTAAGATATGTTTAAAAAATGCATTTATTTATTCATGCAAAATGATTGCCCACAAAATGTTGAAAAATCTCAGCAACCAGCAGGCTAGATCCAAAGAAATTCAATTTGCCAGGATATTAATAAAACAGACTTAAATACAAAATAACTGCACTTGCTCCTATTGAACAAAAAAACACCTAAAACTTGATCTGAAAACAAGACAAATATAGACCTAATCACATATATATGGTTTGATTAATATGGACATACCTAGATCGTGAAAGTCTAGCATTAAAGGGATATATCCAAATGTGTGAAGAGTAACACGTTTGTTTTTAGAATATTTGTATTATTATCTGACATAAATCTATAAATATTATAAAAAGATACACTTAATCTGTTAGTAAGGTCTCAGAATACTTTTACAAGTCTAGATACGAAAAATATATAAATAAATTAACAAAAAATGTCGATGCAACTGACAGCATAAATCTCACAGCAAAAGACAAGTAACAAAAGGATATCTATGCCTTTGAGATTTTGATCCACATGATTAAAACCTGCTTCTTAGTAAGTGGAATGTCCATGCTATGCAAACGTGCGTTAGTAACATGACTGCGCCGTCTGTGGCGACAGCCTCGCAGGTTCTCGTCTAGTCTGTGGCGACAGCCTTGCAGGTTCTCGTCCAGTCTGTGGCGAAGCCCGAGAGGTCAGGTGCCGGCCATTATTTAGTTTGTGAGCTATTTATCACTTTTCACAGATTTTAAACTAATTTAATTGTATTTATTAAAACATATATGAATTACGTCATATAATGACTGTTTTGAGACATAGTAAAACATAAAAAATAACAAGAAATCGAGCATGAAAGTTCCGGCTATGACTTAGCATGTTGTTTTCTTCACAGGTTGAACACCGATATTACTCAAAAAACACACTCAAACATAATAATAACAAAAGTTTACATATATTTCCCCAGATTTCCAAAGGTTTCACCATAAAAATCAACAATTTTAACTTAAACACACGTAATAACTCACTCGTCCAAGTGACGTTTTTGACTGACGAAATTTAACGTATCTTTCCACCGTTGAACATTCAAATGTTCGCTTGCTAGCTGTCTTGCTTCGTTCACTCCACGATGAAATAAGTTAGAGTGAGGCAAACATACGTTTCACTGATAGATAACAACAAGTCTAAACGCAAATGCAGCGAACCTGGCAGGTCGAGCCACAGATTAACCGCCATTTTTATGACCGCCTGAGAGGCGCTCCCACAGCTGAGGGGATATCAAAACAAAATACAACATGAAAATTTAGAAGTCACGCAGCAATAATGCATCAGTCCGAACATTGAATCGGTCCGGTAAGAGAAGTGTGGTAGAATGTATGAATTCCCATATAAACCACAGCACTTCTCTTTCCGGGCAAACTTTAGCATCGCAACTCTCAAATTATGTAACAATTAGGTGAAGAGTGTCTTTTAATCGAAAGTCTTTTCCGTCAATGGTTTGAGCTTTAAAGAAAGCTATTTTCAACCGAATTCAAGATTTCGAAGGAGGAGGATATCAATTCGTCGGGATCTTTGTTTTTGCTTTTTATTATGTACCGATTTGGAAAATTCTTTTTTTTTGTTTTAAGAGACTTCACAGTTGGTCCCATTGTCATCAGGTCAGGATCTGAAGATGGGATCCTGGAAAAATAGAGGGAATTCTTCAAATATTATAGGCACACCTATAGTGATTTAAATATTTTTTTGCAGTATCTTGGGCATTTCCCGTTAGAAAGGCGGATTCTAAGTGAAGTCGGTTCTTTTTTGTTTAAAATTATATTCACTGGTACGCGTTGTTATTTACAAGGGTTTAAAATAAATGTCGCATCTGGTCCTCCTCAACTATGGTAACCGCCAAAGCTCGAGACATAGGAAAACGAAAATTCGCGTTGCCCAACCGTCAAAACGATTCCAACATACAGCACACGTCTTTTATTTCAACCGTATCTCCAGGCATTTAGAACCATTTCGCAATGACTTTTTGCTTGTTTTCGTGAAAAGATCCGAATTTGAGATGCACCTTTCAGATTGTTTGGGTGAGCGCCAGTGTTGGTCTTTCAGTTCGTTTGTTGGTTAAATTTTTATTCTATTTTACATGTGAATAAATATGTAGGTAATTATTTTTAGCCGAATTCGAAATTTCAAAAGGGGAGGTTCTCAATTCTGCTGTACAGTCAACCAATTTGATTCCTAGGCCACTCTAGAACCTTGTCGTGATGACTGTTGCCCTTGGATACGTATAAACGTAAGTTATTCGCTACAAAACTAGCTATTCTGACAACGTTCTAGAGTGGCCTAGGAATCAAATTGGTTGACCGTACATTTGTTACGCGATTACAACATCAATTATCAATAGATTTGAATGATTCTTTGGTGAAAAGAAGATACCTCCAATGTGGTAATGTTGAGTTTTGTTCTGATCTGATGATGGAATCCATAAGGGACATATGGATCTCCTTGATCTTGTACGGCAAATGGCTGGTGATTTTCATTTTTGTATCATTTTTGAAGTAGGTATCCTTGTTTCTTTTTTAGGGTTCCGTAGTCAACTAGGAACCCTTATAGTTTCGCCATGTCTGTCCGTCCGTCCGTCCGTCCGCGGATAATCTCAGTGACCGTTAGCACTAGAAAGCTGAAATTTGGTTCAGTGTTCTGGCAGCGCCGTTGTCTGATGAGGCCAGGGCGCTGTGTAAACTATATTCAAAAATACTGTAATTATGAATAATTTAGTCTAAGGTGTATTAATAATTTGGGTTGTTAACGAGGGTGGCATAATCACTGTGTGATAACACCCCTTTGTAAATTAAATAAAGATTTTAAAAAAATTAAAAATATTTTCGGCAATAATCACTCCAGAAGTTAAAAAAAATGTGTCCCCCCCCCCCCCCTCTAACTTTTGAACAATAAGTTTTAAAAATATGAAAAAAATCTCAAAAGTAGAACTTTATAAAAACTTTCTAGGAAAATTATTTTGATCTTGATAGGTTGAATAGTTTTGAAAAAAAATTACAAAATAATTTCTGAACTAAGTTTGTAATTTAACCGTAGAAGCAGGTGTTTATTGTACCTGTAATTTTTACAAAATCACAATGAAATGACGTGCTTTCAAATAATGTAAAAACGGTGAAAATCTTTATTCCATACTTTAAGCTCGCGCGCAATAGTTTACTTAATTTGCCGATAGATGTCGCTGTACGTGGAACGCTCATATCATATCCTACATGGCGGGGTGTTATTTTAACTCTTAAGTGGGGACACTTACTGTGAAGGACGGAAAACTACGGAACCCTACACTGAGCGTGGCCCGACACGCTCTTGGCCGATTTTTTTAGGTTCTGATTGGTAAAGCAGTAGGTCCCAGGTTCGAATCCTACTTAGGGCATTTATAAATGTTTTTATCATCGATGTTATACCTAGGTTCGTAAGAACTATTATATAATCTGTGCCTAGGTGCCTAGTCCCTAAGGTAAATGGACGTTTTTTTTATTGAAGTATTCAAGTAAGTACCTACATCTAATATATCTATCCATTATCATACATACATCATACAAGGTGTGACAAAAATGCTGGTAATCCGTTTAATGGCGTTGGTATCGTATTATAATCATATAATTATGAAAAGTAAGAAAAAAAATTACACCAAAAAAAATGGTTTTGTATGGAGGATTGGTCGGCTAGGACTATGTGCCCCATACAAACATCTTTATCTACACTCATATTGTAAGTTCTCTAAAACGGTAGGCAATGGCTAGCATTACCACGACCGATTTTACTATGATAAGCTTTTTATCTGTGGCAGTAACGTAATTTTAACTTTACATGCTCAACTATTGATGTGTTATGAGTTTTGATAACATAATGTACACCTGCACCCTCCCGCGCATCCGCCGACAGCCCGACACGCGCCTCCCCGACCGCCGGCACAATCGAGTTGGCCATGGCGGTGCAATGGCGGCCATTCTATGGTTTCCGAATACGGCATTTAAAATAAATAATATGAGTGTAGATAAAGCAGTGTATGCAACTGTACGTAATTAGGCCTTAAAACACTCGTGTGATCTTATTATGAAACTCACCTGCGGCTCGTTTCATAAAACCACACTCATGTTTTAAGGACCCTTATTACGTAACAGTTACATAAACTACTATTTTTGCGTTGAATTTTTTTTTACTCCTACTTTTTCCTAATCGCAATACGATACATATGCCCTTAAACGAACCACCATTATTTTGTTACACCCTGTGTAATACTGGCCTCGTACACACATCAGTATATAGCCAGTCTTGTAATATTTTCCGCTTATATTATTTGTTTAAGTCTGTTCTGCAATTAAATTATTGTGGATGACAATGACACATGCCACTGTCACCCTCTGTTTTGAAAATCCAAATACATTTCTTTCAAATAATTCACATCTCTGCAATATACAACACAAAAACACTCTTAAAATACACCAGAATATCTAAATATATAGTGAAAGTGTTTACTCCATTCGAAATTACCGTAAAACAAAAATATCAACATTCATACCTAATGACAACATGTTGAAAGCCCCCAACAAAATTGTGTTTTGAAGAAATGAATACGACCGCAGTCAATACAAGCAATCAAGAAACCTATCCGACCTGTTCCAAAACCTTTAAAAGAAACGGCCTGCAACGTCACATACGTGCCGCCCATGGTGAGCTGTCCTCTTCGCATCAACAAGCCTCCACTCAACACTCGCCTTTTGCATCACCACTAGAAGAAGCATATGGGTCGCCCTACCTTAACAACACAGGATCGAAGACAGGTATATGGCAAAAAATACGGAACGACATATGCTCACTTCATGGAAAACTTTACGATCTCCCTTTTGGCACAGCAAGCAGAAAATTCGTTCATACACTTGCCGATGAAATAGAACACCTAACCAAGCTAAATTATCCCTCAGAACGATTACTAATTTACACTGCCGTATTGCTACAAAGGGACAAAAACATTAAACAGGCCAAAGATATCAGCAGATTACTTGACCGCCGCCTCAAACTGTGGGCCGATGAGCAGTTTGATATTTTAATCTCAGAATCGATAAAATCTGACAAAACTCTTTAAAATACATATAGTCGAAAATACCACAATAACGACGAAACAACACAAACATTCACAAGACTAATTCAACGTGGCAAAGTCCGCGAGGCCCTAAGCTGGCTATTAACCAAAGATACAAGCAAAGTCCTGAATAGTAACGACGAAATCGATTGTACCGGTAAAACCGTCAGCGACGTACTAAGAGAAAAACATCCACCTCCCGCAAACCCCAACCCTGACTTATTTGCCCTGCCCGAGGATTTCCCCGAAATGCCACCATTATTAGATGTCGACATAACTAGTAACCACGTCGAGCAAGTTGCAAGAAAACTACATGGTGGTGGGGGTCCAACTGGCTCAACGTCCGAAAATTGGAAGGACTTTCTCTTACGTTTCGGCGATGCGAGCCTGCACCTAAGAAATGCCATAGCCCAACTTACTATGAAATTGAATAACGAACACGTACCTTGGACACAAATACAATCCCTTATGTCGAGCCGTCTGGTAGCCCTGGATAAATGCCCAGGCGTGAGACCCATTGGAATCGGGGAATGCCTTAGAAGAATCCTCTCTAAATGTATGATCTTGGCAACAGGATCTGAAGTCACCGAAGCATGTAGACAATGGCAACTTTGCAGTGGCCTCAACTCTGGTATCGAAGGAGCCATACATGCAATGAATGACACTTTTGAAGAGAAATGTCACCCAAGCTCAGAATGGGAAATGCTCCTCGTTGATGCTAACAACGCATTCAACAGTGTAAATAGGCAGCTTGCTTTGTGGCAGGCCCGAATATATTGGCCACATTGTGCCCGTTTCCTGTACAACACATATAACGGCCATGCCGAGCTTGTTATTCGAAACTCAGACACAAGAATGTATAGCAAAGAAGGCGTTACCCAAGGCGATCCACTCGCTATGCCACTATATGCTCTTGCAACATTACCCATAATCAATAAACTAAAAAGAAAACAGAATACACTCCAGACATGGTACGCTGATGACTCATCGGTCCAGGGAAACTTCAAAAGCCTTCGTAAATGGTGGGAACAGATCTGCAACATAGGACCGGCATACGGATACCTCCCTCAACCTAAAAAGACAATCCTTATTGTATCTGAAAGAGACAAAAATAAAGCACAGCAGATTTTTAAAGGAACAAACATTACCATCGCCACAGGTTCACCCTTCCTTGGTAGTTACATAGGCAAGGGAAAAGAAGACTTTATAAGAAACAAAGTGAAGCAATTCATTTCAATAATCGAGAAACTAACACATGTCTGTAAGGACTCCCCCCAAGCAGCTTACACAGCACTTACCAAAGCTGCCCAATTCAAATGGTCATTCCTACAACGTGTAATCGCTGATTCTAACGAACTTTTTGAACCACTGACACTTGCACTACGGGCTAATTTCATGCCAACTATGATGGGTAGCGACATCACTGCCGACGAAGCCGCTCTGTTTTCCCTACCCGTACATAAAGGTGGCTTGGCAATATCCAATCCATTCACCGATAATAATTTGAGCTACAAAACCTCTAAAAAAGGCTGTTCAATCCTCTCATCAGCTTTGATCGGGACACAACATGTAGACCTAGCCCAACACAATACATCCCTGATTGACGCACGCAAAGAAAGCCGAACAATGAAAGAAGCTCGCGATAACGAACTTTTAGACACTATATTGGCCAAATTACCCCCTAACAAAAGAAGAGCTATAGAAAGATCAATCGCATTGAAAATGAAAACAAAGTCTTCCACCTGGCTATCTACTATACCAACGAAGAAAGATAACCTCGACTTGTCCCCTTAAGAATTCAGAGACGCCCTGGCAATACGCTATCACAGAATCCCAAACTCAATGCCACCCTCATGTGATGGATGTGGCAACAGCCAATTTAATATCGACCATGCTCTCTGCTGCAAGACTGGGGGGCTAATTTCAAGACGACACAACGAAGTTCGTGATCTATTTGCTGAACTATGTCACCAAGCATGGAGCAACGTCACAATAGAACCCATAATCACAGAAGGTGACCTTGGATTACGCGGCGACTTGTCTTGCCGTGGCGTATGGAATGCTCAGAGAGAGGCTCTTTTTGATATCCGTGTCGTAGACACTGACGCTCCCTCTTACATTACACGCCATGTCACTTCTGTCCTAAAATCTGCTGAGACTGAAAAACAAAGAAAATACTCCGCTGCCTGCGAAGCGAAACACACTACCTTCACCCCTCTCGTGACTTCCGTCGATGGCGTATTCGCACCACAGATGACCTCCTTTGTCAAACACATAGGCGTAGCCCTCGCGGACCGCTGGAATAAATCGCTGAGTACGATACTGGGTTGGCTTAGAACAAGGATATGCATTACTATAATTCGAGCCACCAGTATGTGTATACGAGGCACACGTCACAAATTCAAACCTGCAGCGAAACTATTGGGGTTCGACGACGGAGCAGGCATTCCCAGCTCTAACTAAACTGTCACCTGCCTGACCGTGCATTGCAGAGATGTGAATTTTTACTATTATTTTATATACATTGTTATTAGATATTTCTTTAATAAATGACTATTCATTTGTGGATGACAATTCATCCTTAATCTAACAAGTAGAATACTTAGAAAGTAAGTTTTGCGGATCTTTTGATCCGATTCGTGGGAATTGTAATGGGATTTCATACAACTTTTCAGGCCTAAGCCTGCAAAGTAACCAAAGGTTTCATTGTCTAGGAACTAGATTTCTTTTCCTTCTTGTGAGAGGATAATTATCATATCTGAACTCTGAGGTAAGAATAATAATAGAAGTTTACGAGTAAACTAATACCTTAGTTGTCTGGGAGAGATCGCTTTTTAGCGATAAGACCACCTGTTGTTACCTTATTTTAAGTTTATTGTAAAACAATATTTTTTTATTCTTGAATTTTTGGTGCAATAAGAATATATTTTACTTACTTACTTACCTTGTAAACGGAACTAAAAATTTTTATACGTTTCATTCCTTATTTATAACTTACTACACAAGTTAGGCATATTACACACGCACTTAAGACTTTTAAATAACCACGGCGTGAAAGCGGATACCAGGGCCGCGATTCGAAAAATAAACTCACACACTGGACAGACACAGCTCCAACCCAACTCAACCCGACTCAACTCAACGCTATAACGACATTGACATTTGCTATTCGAACAGATTTTCATTCAACATTGGTCTCACATTGGTACAACATTGTTACAACGTGTGACCAATGTGAGACAACATTGGTACAATGTGCGACCAATGTGAGACCAATGTTGAATGAAAATCTGTTCGAATAGCAAATGTCAATGTCTTTATAGCGTTGAGTTGAGTTGGGTTGGAGCTGTGTCTGTCCAGTGTGTGTGTTTATTTTTCGAATCGCGGCCCCGGCGTCTGTTATCATTATCCAATAATAGATATTGATACATTGAATTTACTGTAAAACCAATTTGTTATGAAGCCATAGGAAGAACCACTTACAAGTTATAAGGAAAATGTGACAGCAATAAGCGAGCTGAAATTGCCCCCGAAGAGGAAAACTGGATTTAAGTTTCGTGTTTCGCCGTCAAAGGATAAAGCAACGATATATTAAATTATAATTTTATATTTTCCTTATTTGAGCAATTTCCTGGTTACATCAAAAAAGAGCCTAGCCTATATACCCCAGGGTATACAGGATGTCCCTAAACCAACGTCAATACTTAAAGAGCTGATATAACAGCTGATGGGCTATCAGATTCAGCTTAGTTGGTCGGAATGAAAATCGCATAGTTTTCGAGATATTGGCACTTTTATCTATATATATATATAAATGCCTATGTCCTGACTGACTGATCCACGCAGAGCCGAAACTACTGAAGCTAGAAAGTTGAAAATAGCAGATATGGTTACACTTATAATACGTACAAGTAATAAGAAGCGATTATGAAAAATTCAACGCCTAAAGGTTAGGGGTTAAAATTTTATATGGGTAGGATTAAACATTTTAAGTTAGGGACTTGAAACTTTGTACTTAATGCTAATTAAAATATAATAAAAGCAATTTCAGCATTTTTTTGGAATTCAACCCCTAACGGAGTTAATAAAAAGGGGTTGAACGTTTGTATACAGATTTACTTTTTTGTGACACACTTGATAGTTTGTTTTTATGAAAGTTAGTTCTCATACCAAAAACATATTTTAAGAAGATCAAAAAGGAAAAGAAACTCCGTTCGGGAACCGTATTATACGCGGACGAAGACGCGGGCGGAAAGCTAGTACCTTTATAAACGTTAAATTAGTCATTTAGCCAATACCTCGAAATAAAAATGCAATTTTCATTACGACCAGATTAGCTTAATATGATAGCCCATCAGCTGTTATATTTTCCCCTAAATTTAGTCTTGACGTTGGTTTTAGGGACACGCCGTATAATAGCTTGATGATAACTTCCCCAGTCCCCACACCTCCACTAGGGGCGCCGTTTCATAAAACTGTTTGATCCATTCCATTTAGAAAATCAAACAAATAAAATCACTTGGTAATATTTTAATGCGTTATCAGAAATATAATAAATTAGGACCATCGTGGCGTTGGTAGTAGTACTATAACGTAATTTTTTTTTTACAAACTTTTCTTCTGCCAAACTGCAGGTCAATTTGTTGGCAGAGGGGGCTCCCTTACATAAAGTGATGGGTAGGTTTATATACTACTAGCGTTTTCCCGCGGCTTCGCCCGCGTACTATAAGTAATCGAAAAGGAGGTTCTCAGTTAGACTCGTATGTTTGTATGTACATACGAGGGTTGCTACTTATATATCCGGAAACAAAAAAACAAACAAACGTACACGGCTGAAAATGGTTTTATTGTTTTTCAAAGTATTCCCCTTGATGATCTATGCACTTTTGCATTCGCGTGAACCAATTTTTAAAGCACTCCTGCCACTCCGCCTGAGGTACCTCCATAACGTGTTGTTTGAATGCGTCGACAGCATCTTCAGCGGTCGAAAATCGTTGACCGCGTAATTTATTCTTTATATTTGGAAATAAATAAAAATCGTTGGGTGCCAAGTCAGGGCTGTACGGCGGATGACCCGTTAATTCCACATTTTGACCCTCCAAAAATAGAGTTGTTTCGCGTGACGTATGACAGCTGGCATTGTCATGATGAAGAATGATTCTTCGTCGCTGGTTAGTTTTACGAATTTGTTCAAATACTTCCGGTAAGCAAATGGTCGTGTACCACTATGAATTAACCGTTCTACGGTTTTCTAGTGGCACTGTAGCTACATGGCCATTAATACCGAAGAAGCAGGCCACCATTTGTTTCAATGTACTTTTTGCACGAGTAACTTTCGTAGGGTTCGGCTCATTTTGAAACACCCATACCGTTGATTGTTGCTTCGTTTCGGGATCGTATGCATAGATCCAGGATTCGTCACCTGTATAGATGTTATAAACGGCTTTTGAGTCACCACGGTTATATTTTTTTAACATTTTATTGCACCATTCGACGCGAGCATCTTTTTGCTCTTTTGTTAAGTTGTGGGGTATCCAACGCGAACAAATTTTTTTTACAGCCAAATAATTATGTAATATGTTATTAATGCTGGTCATAGAAATACCCAGAGTCGCCTCTATCTCGCGGTACGTAACATGTCGGTCGTCCATTATAAGTTTTCGCGCAGCCTCGATATTTTGTTGTACAACGACCGATTTCGGGCGACCTGCCTTAACTTCGTCCGTAAGCATACTACGTCCACGATTGAACTCACTAAACCAGTGATACACAGTAGTTTTAGATGGGGCTTCATCACCAAAAGTTGAAGTTAGTTGATCTATGCACTGTTGTTGCGTTAAACCACGCCGAAAATCATAATAAATCATAGTACGAATATTTTCACGAGTGAGTTCCATTCTTGCTGCGAGATGACATTTAAAACCCGTCAAAAACAAAACACGAGCGTTAATAAGAAAGAAAAAATATACCGGCCAGTACTTAAAAAAGTTCAAATTTTACCATGGAGGTCAAATATGCTATTTAAGAAGATTGTAATCCCGGTTTCCGGATATATAAATAGCACCCCTTGTAAGTACGTATGAAGGGATGTATGTTTGTCCGCGAATATTTCGCGTTTGGCTGAACCGATTCAGATGCGGTTTACGGAAAAGTGTTTGTTACATTCTGGGAGTTTCAGTGTTCTACGTTTTGGTAATGGCAGTTCCCTTATTTTTTTAAAGAAATGATTGCTGAATTGTTACGCCGACTTACTTTACTACTACTAAGAGATTATGATTAATGCAGATTTCTACTCTTGAATAGAAGCTTTTCCTCGCGACTTTTCGTCTGCTATATATCCTTCCCCAGAACTCAAACTATCTCCATACCAAATCATCTAAATATGTTCAGCGGTTATTAATTCCCGATACAAACTTTTAACCCCCTTTTCTCCCCCTACAGGGTTTCGGAATAAAAAACGATCCTACATTGTTTCCCGGGACTCAAACTATCTATGTACTACGTTTAATCTCAATCGTCTGTTCAGAGTTTAATAATTCGCCATACAAACTACCAACCCCTTTTCTACCCCTTTAGAATTGATTTTCGGGATAAAAACTATCCTATATTGTTTACCGGGACTCAAACTATATCCACAACATTTTTTTATCTAAATTGGTTAGCGGTTAAAAATTATCGATACAAACCTCCCAAGTAACACATCAAAGCAGTATAACGGCCGTCTTACAGCATATCTGTATGCTTTTAGCATTTTCAGTTCGTTTTATAGTAGTATGTAAATATGTAAGGTGTAAAGAATCTTACATATACGTAATCTACATATTAGGGTTCCTCTTTGATGTATCTAAAAACTGTAGAGAGATTTTAATTTTTAACTAATTAAAACAAAATTTATGACCATAAAACCCCTTTTTTAGCCTAAACCGGTTCTACTTTGATGTCAAATATCCCGAAGACAATGAATATTGAAGTAAATATAGGATACTATATTGCTTAAAGCCGTTACTGATAATATGATAAGCTATATAAATCATTAGAAAACTAAGGGAATCAGATCTAAGGTCGTTGGCGCCAGGAAGCCCCTTAAAATATAGGCCCTGTCCTTTATAACTGAGACAACTTCGGCAATTTTTACCTAGTTTGGTATTACTATTTTCCAATTAAAACATTTTGCTAGTCTGTCACTGTGACCTCCACCCATTAAAAGCTGCCAGATGCCAGGATCTAGCAATAAGAATAGTATAGCAATCTAACCAGACGGGTTTTGTTGCTCTCATTATTGTGTCATATCTGACGTGGCCAGCTCTTAGTCCAATAGCAGCTCAGTGACCCTTAAAAAATGCCTTATTTATGCCTACAGCATTACACGTGAATAATTATGCTATTAAACAACATTAAGCATTTATTTATGCTATTGTAGAGCCTAAGGCACTAAAATCGCTAAAAGCTGTATAGGGGCTGTTCATAAATTACGTCATCATTCTTTGATGATTTTTAACCCCCCCCCCCTAAAATAATCCAACCCTCCCCCTGCCAAATAAAGTGACGTCATTAAAAAAAAATGCGTTTTACGCTTTTTTTTTTTTTTTTTTTTTATACCACGACGGTGGCAAACAAGCATACGGCCCGCCTGATGGTAAGCAGTTACCGTAACCTATGGACGCCTGCAACTCCAAAGGAGTCACATGCGCGTTGCCGACCCTTTACAAAAACGAGGATTCACTGTGTTGCCGACTAAAGGAACAGGAAGGTCCCTCATCGTCAACACACTGGGTCCTCTTTGAGCTCTTTGGCAACCTTACTCACCAGCAGGAACACAACACTATGAGTAGGGTCTAGTGCTATTTGGCTGTGGTTTTCTGTAAGGTGGAGGTACTTCCCCAGTCGGGCTCTGCTCCAGATTTGAGCGATGACATTCGCTGAACGTGCCCTACCACACTTAGCGAGATGCCATTCGCAGTGCCCATACCTCTCTTTTTGGCGTAGTTTAAGGACATACCCAGGTCCGGACGTAGTTTAAGGACATACCCAGGTCCAAACACGCTTAATTGTAAAGTAAAAAACTATTTAGTAGATAATATTTTATATCAGTAAAAGTTTATAGAAACACGACTTTCATTCCTTTTTTTACACATTGATGATGTGATCTTCGGAATGACCGCCCCCCCCCCCCCCTCCTACGTCATGCTACCATCATCCGATGTCCAGACCCCCCCCCCCCATTTAAAATGACGTAATTTATGAACAGCCCCTTATAGTGAATTACTTGGCTTTATAATGGTTTATACTATTGCTATTATACTGCATTAGGAACGTATTACCTACTTATAAATGCTATTGTACACCCTAAGGCATTAAAAATAGCTGAAAGCTGTATAGCGAATTTACGTGGCATTATAATGGCTAATATTCATGCTCTTAAACAGCATTAAGCATTTATTTATGCTATTGTAGAACCTAAGGCACTAAACCAAACCGATGCATTAGTGTAGCAAACCAAAACGCAACTGTACAGCATTCAGCTGTACAGTTGCATGTTGTTCGCTGCACTAAAACTAATGGCTAAACAAAAGCATTTACATATGCCATTATACAACCGTTATACAGCGTAAAGCATAATAAAATGCTATTGTAGAACCTAAAGCACTAAAAACAGCTGAAAGCTGTATACCGGATTTACGTGGCATTATAATGGCTAATATTCATGCTCAGAAACAGCATTAAGCATTTATTTATGCTATTGTAGAACCTAAGGCACTAAACCACACCGAAGCATTAGTGTAGCAAACCAAAACGCAACTGTACAGCATTCAGCTGTACAGTTGCATTTTGGTTCGCTGCACTAAAACTAAAGGCTTTAAAAAAGCATTTATACATGCCATTATACAACCGTTATACAGCTTAAAGCATTTTATAATGCTATTGTAGAACCTAAAGCACTTAAGTGCTTTTAAACAGTCGAAAGCTGTACAGTTGCGTTGTGGTTTGCTGCACTAAAGCTAAAGGCTTTACAAAAGCATTTAGATATGCGATTACACAACCGTTATACAGCTCAAAGCATCATATAATGCGACAAGTTACTCGGTGAACGTATAAAAGAGTTTATACGGTCCTTAAGTTCGAAATAAGTTAACTATTCATATGTTATAATGCTTCCTGTGTTACTTGGGCTGCAACCCCCATTTAAACCCCTTAAGGATTGATTTTCGAGATAAAAACTGTCGTAGGTCGTTTTCTGGGAAACTATCTCTATACCAAGTTACATCTAAATCGGTTCTGCTGTTAATAATTCGTCATAAAACTTTCAACTTCCTTTGCTTTGCACCCCCTTAAGGATTAATTTTCGGGACAAAAACTATTTTGTCCCTTCCCGGGACGCAAAATATCTCTATACCAAGTTTCATCTAAATCGGCCCTACGTTTTAAATTCCCCATACAAACTTTCAACCCCCATTTCATACCCTTAAGTGTTGATTTTAGAAAAAAAACTATCCTAATCCTTGCACGGGACTTAAAAAATATATCTATACTAAGATTCATAAAAATCGGTTCAGCTGTTAAAAATTCCCCATACAAACCTCCAATCCCCATTTCACCCCTTAACCTTAAGAGTTGAATTTAGCGATAAAAACCATTAACGATACAATATTTCTTCCCGGGATTCAAACTATCTCTATACCAAGTTTCATCTAAATCGGTTCAGCGGCTTAAGCGTGAAAAGGTTACAGACAGAGAGACAGACACACTTTCACATTTATAATATTAAATCTATGTACCACGTTTCATCACAATCGTCGGTTCAGCGGTTAATAATTCGCCACACAAACTACCAACCCCTTTTTTCCCTCTAGGATTGTTTTTTGGGATAAGAGCTATCGTATATTGTTTCCAGGGACTCCAACTATATCCATACCTTAAAAAACAAAAACGATACCCTTATTGATACTTAGACATTTCAACCTCATCGCACCCCCACAGGTGAGATTGTTGTTCACGTTCGCCACGTTGGATTTTAAAATCGTTTTATTTTCGTAATCATCGACCCGATAAACCATAGAAACGATACCCATGTAGATTTTCAGACTTTATGACCAGATTGGCCCCTTTTAGGGGTTTAATTTTCAAAAAACCCGAAACACGTGTTTACTCAATTATCGTTAGAAATACTCCTGTGAAGTTAACCATACCCATACCCATGTTGATTTTTAGACTTTGTCACCACATTTCCCCCTTTTAGGGGTTGAATTCTCAAAAAACCTGCAACACGTATTTACTCATTTATTGTTAGGAATACTTCTGTGAAGTTTCGAATAAAATAGACTAACTAATCTTGTTTCCCCATACAAACTTTGGACCCCCATTTCACCCCCTTAGGGGATGAATTTTGAAAAATCCTTTCTTAGTGCACCCCTAGACCTTATACGGAACCTACGTGCCAAATTTGGAATCTCTAGAACCAGCGGTTTGGACTGTGCGTTGATAGATCACTATCTCAGTCAGTCAGTCACCTTTGAGTTATATATATTTAGATTACGTTTACGGCATTTAAACCCTAAACTTATTAAACGAAGAGAAAGCTAAAAGTAAACCGACTACACAGTACACAAAGCCAACTAAATTCCCTTAAAAACAACTAACTTTCCGTGTTCGGCACGTAATCTTGCCACAGAAGAAACTCTTAGGTATCCGCTTCGAAATAGCAAACTGGCATCATGTTAAGAAAAAAAATAGCCATTTACCGTTATTTAATTCGAAAAAGCGAGCATCACCGAAAGGTTGTTCTACTTTAGATACCGGGCTTTGTTTAAACTTACACGCTATTCAGGGTATGCGAGATTAAAATAACTAGACGGTTAGGGTTATATAAAACTAAGAAGGGGATATATTGGTGCTATTGATGGTGTTCTTTCTGAATATTGTTAACTTTATAAATTGGTAGAGTTTAATAAGCATTCAATTAGAACCAATAAAGATGTTCTCCTCCGCATTCATTCGCATTTGTATAATGTGAATATTTCCATCATTTTGGCATTCGCATCCGCACAAATGCTGCGAATATTTTGCCAATGCGAATGTTTACAACACGTGTCATGTCTTAGAGAATTCAACCAACCGGAGCGGCCAGCAGGGGAGGGAACGTCAAATGTATGGCTATTCGTACGTAGCGTACAAATAATAAATATACCTATTGAAGTCCTTGCGTAAGTTACTATTGAATTTTTCGATTGGTTATCTACACCAAGTGAATTTAAAACCCTTCCCTTTTCCAGTGAAAGGGCTGATGGCATCCCGTCATTTCACGGGCAGTTAACTTTAGGTGATTGACACCTTATTGGATTCCTGGATAGAATAAATCCCAACGGGCCACAGAAATTGTGAAGTACATGTGTTATTTGCAAAAAAAATTAGTTAATGCATTTTCCTTTCAGTCATGCAAGGTGTTCAAAGGCTGATGACAATAGCTAAGATCAGTCCTTTGAACGACCAGTAGAAGCCACGTAGAAGCACTTTGTAGCAATTAGAGGCATATAACACAGGGAATCCTAGTTCAGGCATTTGTTAACCACTTGTCGTTAATATAGTAGTTTATGCAACAGTTGTATAAGAGGGGTCAAAAAAGGTGAGTGGCGTGGGTAACAATTTGAGCCGTAGGCGAAAATTGTTAAGAAAAACGCCACGAACATTTTTTTACCTACTTATACGACGTTGCATACAATACTTTTTCTACGAATACACTTACTTTTACATAAAATGCGAAATTGAAATCTTCATGGATATCGCAGTTATTTTGTCAACATAATCAACAATCATTTAAGTTTTACCTTTTAAAACACTATTTTTCAATAATACTAACATTACTAACACAAGTACCGTCGTTATTTGATCAATTATTAAAGAGCTACAGAGATTAGTAAAAATACCTAAATTACTTTCAAAGTTTGCAATTCGCCCCAACAAACGAACGGGAAACGTAAAAAACTACGAAGTAGGTCTGTGGTTCTTATATTTTTTTCTTTTTTAAAGTTTTTTTTTTTCTAAAAACGCTGCGTTTATTTAGGTTTCTTAGGTTGGCAGTAATTTATTTTATATTAATAGCCGTGTTTGCACGCGATTCCGCGATACTATTTTGGCGCTTTTATAGAACAAGTGTTATTTTGGGGAATAGACTAGATAGACTTTTCATCGAGTGTATTATCTATGTTCTTATAAAGGTGTTAACGAATGTATAAATGACAGATAAAAGTACACGTGTCGTTAAAAAATCTTAGTCCGTAAGAGCAAACACTGTAGTACACTTATCTCAATACATTATTTGTATTTGTATTTGTATAGACGGAGAGCACAATAATGAGAGCAACGAAACGCCTCTAGTCAGTTTACTATACTATGCTCATTTCTAGATCTGGACATCTGGCAGGTGTAAAGTGGTGGTCAAAGAATGCATACCACATCAAGAAAACAAATCCTAGAGTTATGGGTTTGATGCAATATTATCAGAAATTATATACAAAATTAGATTATGTCATTGCCAAAAGCTTTTGTTGGGGGAAAGTAGTGCCAAACGACGTATAATGTAATTCATAGTTTTTTCGCCTACTGGTTTTGTTTCCGTAATAATACGCAATGTTTTTTATTCTTATGTTAAAATATAGGCCCTGTCCTTTATAATTGAGACAACTTCAGCAGTTTACCTATTTTGGTAGTACTATTTTCCAATTCAACAATGTTTTCTGTCACTCTGACCTCCACCCATTAATAGCTGCCAGATGCCCAATAAGGATAGTATAGCAATCTAACCAGACGGGTTTTGTTGTTCTCATTATTGTGTCATATCTGACGTGGCCAGCTCTTACTCCAATAGTAGTAGACGCCCAGCCTTCGACAAGTAAGTACTTAAATAATGTATGGAAATTAATGACGTGATTTTGGTCAGTCATTCGGTTACATTTTTAACTTGTCGATTACTGTTGTCGATGAACGATTGTCATGTTGGGTACGGGTCCCAGGTCGCAAAATCAGAAAACTTCGTATGATTCATGTGCTTAAAATTGTTTAAGCACATGAACTGGACGTCATTGGTCATTGGACGGCTATTATAATGAACGGACGGCGAACTTAATGACTAGAGCCATTCTCTACCAGTCAGCTTTAAGGCAAGGCAGATAAGGCATGGACAGTGCTATATTAGTGGACAGAAATTGGTTATCATCCCACAAATAAATAATTAATATAAATAGTTTAATGAATTGAATAAAACGGAAATGAATTCGGTATCTAGGAAATCAGAAGCCCGATTTTTTATTATTAATGGTTATTTTATTGAAGAAGGAATCTGGAGCGTAAAATTAGTTGTATAAAAATTGTTACTGATATTTAAGATTCTAATAAACGCCCTTTGGTATTTAACATGGAATTTCTTTTAATGTTCAATTATACACAGATATTAAATTGTAATGTTAACAATAAGCAGCTGTGGTATTTATAAATATTGTTATTTATTTTTATGTTACTGAATGATTGTAAAAGTTAGACATGTGAAAAATAATAATTGCAGAATACATGTGTAAATCAATGCGCTGGTATCCTGGCGGTAAGACGACCGACTTTCAATCCGGAGGTCTCGGGTTCACACGCCGGCTTGTAACAATGAGTTTTTTGAAACTTACTTATTACGAAATATCATTTAATATTTACCAGTCGCTTTTTGGTGAGGGAAAACAACATGAGGAAACCGGACCCAACCCCAGTGAGGCCTAGTGTCCCCTCTGGGTTGGAAGGTCAGAGGGCAGTCGCTTTCTTAAAAGCTGTTCTGAAATTAACCCCTACAGGAGTGAAAACGGGATACAAAGTTTGTAAGTTATTGTAAATGGACTTGCAGGCGCCCATACGCTACGGTAACTTACCCTCAGGCGGAACGTATGCTTGTTTGCCATCGTCAAGGTAGGTATAAAAAAACCTTAAACCATATAATTAATCCGGAAAACTTAGTAAATTTTTAAAATTTTGATATTCATTCGACACTTTTGTTTCACTATCATCATTCATCATATTCATCATTCATCACACTTGCAGCACTATGCGAATAAAATTCTTCAATACGCGAGTAGTAAAGTTTCAATATCAAATTATTTTCTAGTTATAAACGTTAAGAGTATTAAAATAAATATAAAGTATTCACAGGTACTTCGATATACTTAACCCACCCTTTCACGTTGAAGATTTCTTTTTTCAGCGGAAGCCTGATTCCCTTGTTGCCTTACAATATTCATAAAATCCCTTTTCAAGGGAACCGCGTGGCTAAAAAGGGTGTAAGCTCAAAATGAGGTGTTATTATTTTTTAATATTTGATGGGGTTAAAAACTGGCAAATTGCTTACTACAACGGAAAAAAAGGGTTAGATCAGAGTTCAGATTAAAAAACCGGCCAAAAGCATGTCGGGCCATGATCAATGTAAGGCTAGTATTTTTTTATACCACAACGGTGGCAAACAAGCATACGGTCCGCCTGATGGTAAGCAGCTACCGTAGCCTGTAGATGCCTGCAACTCCAGAGATAGCTTACTCACCAGCAGAAACAGAACACTATGAGTAGGGTCTAGTGCTATTGTTCCTGAGTTATGGATGTTTTCTATGTATTAAAGTATTTATCTATATCTATCTATTTCATATATCGTCGCGTAGTCTTATTGCCTTATTGAGCTTACTGTGGGACTAGGTCGATTTGAGTAAGATTGTTCCATTATATTTATTTATTTTGACTGAGAAATTATAACTTTTGTTGTACCAACCTCAAAAACAGCTAAACCGAACGTCTTCACTAAATACATTTATTCGCAATAATATATTTTTGTAACTTTTGTTGTACATACCTCAAAAACGGCTAAACCGAACGTTTTCACTAAATATATTCGCATTCAATCGTGCGAATACGAATTTGAATATGAATATTTAAAAACCTGCGATCGTTCACGGTAATATTCGTTATATCCCTGGACATAACGAATGCGAGAAAAAGTAAGGAACTTCTTTCGTTTCGAAACACCATTTTATCAATCTGTCATGAATGGTACATGAATTTAACAATGTTTATTATAGTAACATATTGGGGATCAAAGCGTATTTTTCGAATACCTGAGGAAGGCCTGCAGGGGTGAGATTACAAAATAAAGGGGAGGTGGGAGGCACCCGGGTATCACCTTCAATAGAGTACGTAGCGAAGACTCCGCAAGTTTATTTAAAATTAATCTTGCTATTACAACGGGACTTAACGGTATATATAATGCTTAAATCAGTATAAAAAGTATATGATAGAAATACTAGCGAGGAACACTCATTTTCGTAAACAAAAAAGTTAATAAATAAGTACCTAAGACCGGAAAATTAAAATATTGTTTGTTTAAGAGGCTGACAACACCCGATGACTCAAATTGACTTTACTCAAACAGTTTTTTGGCTACAACTACTTGTTTTGAGAAACTAAAAAAAATATGTTATTATTCCTTTATATTTTGAAGAACTTCGTTGATTCCGATACACGATTGGACGAAATCGGCTCGATTGAAAATAATTCCAAAGTTACATCTTAAAATTTGCTTTAAACAGTCATATGTCTTTAGTTTCTTGACTTATACGTCTGTAACTAAGGACAAAATTTCACCGCACTAATATTACCGCAGTTAATGAGTAGTTTTTTTTTAATTCATCATTTTACAAAATTTGCAATGAGCTCCCATACTAATCGTAACACAGTGTTTCTCTTTCACTCGCGCTGAAAAAGATAGGGAGAATTTAGGTGTTGTCAGCCCCTTAACGGCCTCCTAGCCTAGTTGCCTATGAAGCAGGAGGTACGGGGTTCGAATCCTGATCAGGGCATTTATTTGTGTTTATCACGGGTTCCTGATTTATGGATATTTTATATGTATTTAAGTATTAATATGTATATATCTATCATATATATCGTCGCCTAATAAACACAACACAAGTCGTATTGAACTTACTGTGGGACTAGGTTGATTTGTGTAAGATTGTCCCATTATATTTATTTATTTTATACTTCATTGTTATTACTGATTACGTGTTTGAAGCATAACAATATCTAATTATAATACCAAAAGATCACAACGACTAGCTACCTACTCAAGATTTTTATTTCTATTGTTTTTTTTTAATCTTTGAGTCTGTGATCAAGTATGTAAATAAGCAACTTTGTATCAATAAAAATAATAAAAGAGCGAACGGACAAACGTCATAACTGAAATAAGCGATCACTTTCAATAGTTTCAATCTACATTATGGCAGCGTCAATGTGAGGCCACAAAGCTTACATGCGCTATCTAGGCAACAAGTAATCTATAAAGCCTCTCAATAATATCTTCAGAAAAATATGTTATTCAGGAATTTCAGGATAGAATTTAAAAATGTGTAAATGTGCTCCTGACTCGCCAAGATTTGGTCGCAAACAACGTACGGGCCAGGAAAATGCTTCCCGGATATTTTTATGGATAATATGATGGATTCCCATTGGAAGGATTTTTGAAGAAAGGAATGCCGATATTTTGAACCGACTTCAAGGTTTCGAAGGAGGAGGATATTAATTCGTCGGGATCTTTGTTTTTGCAATTTTTAGGGTTCCGTAGTCAACTAGGAACCCTTATAGTTTCGCCATGTCTGTCCGTCCGTCCGTCCGTCCGCGGATAATCTCAGTGACCGTTAGCACTAGAAAGCTGAAATTTGGTACTAATATGTATATCAATCACGCCGACAAAGTGGTAAAATAAAAAAAGGAAAAAAATGTTTTATTTGGGTACCTCCCCTATACGTAAAGTGGGGAGTGATTTTTTTTTTCATTTCAACCCTAACGTGTGATATATTGCTGGATAGGTATTTAAAAATGAATACGGGTTTAGTAAAATCATTTTTTGATAATGTAAATATTTTCGGAAATATTCGCTCCAGAAGTAAAAAAAAATGTGGCCCCCTCTCTAACTTTTGAACCATAAGTTTTCAAAATATGAAAAAAATCTCAAAGTAGAACTTTATAAAAACTTTCTAGGAAAATTAGTTTGAAGTTGATAGGTTGAATAGTTTTTGAAAAAAAATACAAAATAATTTCTGAACTAAGTTTGTAATTTAACCGTTTTAACTCTTAAGTGGGGACACTTACTGTGACGGACGGAAAACTACCGGAACCCTACACTGAGCGTGGCCCGACACGCTCTTGGCCGGTTTTTTTGGGGGGGTCCGTTCATCGCACATTTTTATTTTTTGGCGGCAACACGCACGCTTCTGGATTTGCAGGCGTTCGTAGACTACGGTAGCTGCTTACCATCAGGCGGGTCATATGCTTGTTTACCACCGTCGTAGAATAAAAAAAATCTCATTGACTGTACTCATTTTACCTGAAGTGTAGGTGTGTAAGCATACGTCTCTCGTCCTGAAAGATGGATGGTGGTTACCTGAAAGAAAAGGGAACGTGAGAGTAATGTATTACGACAGTAACTATTATTAAGGACCTACTGCCGTGGAAAATGTGATTTTTGTGTTGCTTCTAAGAAAAATCTATTTAACGGCTGTTGAAAAGAAATATGTTTTTTTTATACCACGACGGTGGCATACAAGCATACGGCCCGCCTGACGGTAAGCAGCTACCGTAGCCTATGGACACCTGCAACTCCAGAGGTGTCACATGCGCGTTACCGACCCTTTACAAAAAGGAGGAGTCACTGTGTTGACGCGGCTAAAGGAACAAGAGGGTCCCTCATCGTCAACACACTGGGTCCTCTTTGAGCTCTGTAAGCATGTATTCAGTAAGCCCATATAATATATACTTTCCTTCCTTCCTCCTAGCGTTTTGTCCCGTTTTGTAGCCGCTTGACAACCTAATCCCATTAATTCGCAAAGGCAATATAGTTTTTACGAATGCGACTGCTATCCGACCTTCCAACCCAGAGGAGAAACTAGGCTTTATCAGGATTAGGTCCGGTTTCCTTACGATGTTTTCCTTCTCCGAAAAGCGACTGGTAAATATCAAAATGAATATCATAAGTTCCGAAAAACTCTGTGGTACGAGCCGGGGTTTGAACCCGAGACCTCCGATTGAAAGTCGGACGTCTTGCCGCCAGGCTACCAGCGCTCCCCCGCAATATATACTACTGATATAATAGTACATTACTTACCTGCGGCTCGGGTTACAAATACCTGCGATTTCGGGCTTTCTTTTTTACTGCCTGTGGTGAGTACACAATTTTACGTCTCCACCTGGCCATAATGCGAGTTTTACCGTATGCGTAGCGTGCGATAAAACTCACATTATGGCCAGGTGTGACGTAAAAAATATAAAAAAATGCAAAATCTCATCTAGCCCTCGGGAGGCCCCGTAAAGACCCCTCTCACGGCAAGTCAGGACCTCTAGCAAAATTCCAAGGAATGCTGATGGAACATGTAAAAAAATTAAATAGGGAAGATCGAATTAACCATACTTAGGTATGTACCATTTTCATAAGATGTTTACTGTGCGAAAAAATTGTTTTACATACCTATGTATGTTAATTTTTGCAGTTGTCAGAGAAGTTGTAACTTGTATATGTTAGTTCATTGCTGACTCCTTGAGATAAAAATAATCTTATCAAAAAAAAACCGGCCAAGTACGTGTCGGACCACGCATAGGAGGGTTCCGTACCTTCAATGGAATAAGAACCAAACTAATACGAAAAGGTCGTATCTGATGCTTATCGAACAAGTTTTTTGGAGATAACTCAAAAATTTCTGAACAGATAATGTTCAAAACAACTTTATTAGAAAGTATATGATAAGCCGCATCTCCTCAAATTTTTTCATATTTTTTGGACGTACGGTTCAAAAGTTACAGGGGGGGGACACAATTTTTCTGACTTTCGAAGCGATTATTTCAGAAAATATTCACTTAATCACAAAATAGTCTAAAAAACCTCAATGTCATTTTTAAAGACCTATCGATTGATATGTCACATGTCGATATTTGGTTAGTTTTTTATTTATTAGTTACAATGTATGGAGCGCCCCCCTAACAATATTTTTTTTCAAATTTAACTACATAAATAAGTAGCGGCATACGAAATACACCTTATGTGTAAATTTTATTCAGATACGTCGTATAGTTTCCGTGTAAAATGGCTGTGACATACGGATGGACAGACAGACAGATAGACATGACGAATCCATAAGGGTTCCGTTTTTTGCCATTTGGCTACGGAACTCTAAAAACATATGTTATTTCCGTGTACCCTTCATTATTAAATGTGCTGTAATAGTAGTTTATGTAACTGTTACGTAATAAGGCCTAATTACGTACAGTTGCATACACTGCTTTATCTACACTCATATTATTTATCCTAAATGCCGTATTCGGAAACCATATAATGGCCGTCATTGCACTGCCATGGTCAACTCGATTGTGCCGGCGGTCGCGCGGGCGCGTGTCGGCGGCCACGCGGGACCGTGCAGGTGTACATTATGTTATCAAAACTCATAACACATCAATATTTGAGCATGTAAAGTTAAAATTACGTTACTGCCACAGATAAAAAGCTTATCATAGTAAAATCGGTTGTGGTAATGCTAGCCATTGCCTACCGTTTTCGAACACGTTTTAGAGAACTTACAATGTGAGTGTAGATAAATAGTTTATCTAACTACCTCTACGAGTATAATATAGTGAAGTTCGTCAGTACTAGTTCGTACTCTGTTGAAAGATATGGACTGACCGACTAGTCCCAATTCCTAATAATGAATACAAACAAGAAATTGCTAATACGTATTTGCTTACCATACCTACAGTTCATATCGCTTCTATCATATAAACACAATTATTTTATAAACTACATAGTAAACATACAGACCCAAAACGAATACGTAATCAGAATTGTTAATTTGGACTTAAACGATGTTCCGGATTCCTATTATTAATAATTTATATGTCTATTTATGTTTATTTTATCCATTTGAAATTTGAAATTCCGTTCAGTTGATCACTTTATAATAATTCAGCAAATAATATTCACTAAAACGATTGACGGGCATTTACGGAAAAAGAGTTTCAATTTAGTTCAAATATTTTATTGCAGACTCGTGAGTCCATAATATTGTTAGTTATATATTTTTACTTAAGAACTACATTTGTTAGAATAACAACAACAAAATTAAATCCTTATATCTTATATCTACACTATTGTACCGTACCTACTTGACGTAAGTCATGGTAGAACCTGCCTGATCCAATGCCATATTATGGGGCAACTAACATAGCCCAAGAAACCCAAAGCCGTCAGTCAGGTTAGGTATCGATAAGATAATATATATCGAAGCGATCAAGACGAAAAAAATATCAAAACAAATCTCTATTCTCAAATTTAAATATTTTTGATGCCATAGCCGCTCTGATATATCGGAACATAAAATAAAACCAACACCGACTGCGCCCAATTTACTTGACTTTTATTCATAGGATCCCGACTTTTTCGGTGGCAATTTTCTTTGTTACCATAAATTAGTAGTCCATTTGCGTTCGCCGCTATGACAGAGTTCATAGGAAAATTACCGTTTCGTAAGTTTAAGGCTGCGTTTCTACCAGAGAAGTGAGGGAGCTGAGCGGTGCGAGGATGCGTAGCGAGGATGTGGAACGTGGTGAACTCAATTTTTAGAGAAATAAATTTAAGACCTTAGAACTCCTTTCATTAGCTAACGCAAAATTTTAATGGCGTCCTCGTGTCCCATAGAATGGGAGATTTTGAACAATTTTTGAACGTACAAAAATTATTTTATTTCATTGCGTTATAGGCCAAGAAAATAAGATTTTTTCGAAGAATTAATTCCCAGCAGGCTGGAAATAGTTTTAATACCTTTTTGGTCCTAAATGCATGTAATCCGAGTTTGCCCAATCCCAAGAGGTGTGCATAACTTTTTAGCGAAAATTTTGCTCTTTGTCTGGTTTTTGCTTGTAGCCCAAAAACAGTACGTCCGACGGAAAATATGTATATCAATATTAAAAAGGGTTAAATTCTGCCTCGAATGAGTATCTTAACTACTAATTCGGTTCAGCGGTACAGCCAAAATCAAAAGTTATAAACCGGGAAAATGTCTCATTTAATTGAAAAACTCATATTTTGACTTTCATACCACATATCTCTGAAAAAGGTGACTCCTGGTGAAAAACCTATAGAATAAAAGTTGATGACGATATAATTTCACGTTATATAGATTGAATTTTCAATTTCAGTCATTTTGAAAGACTAAATTTGGCATGAATTCAAAAGCGGTTTTTTACTAATTCCTTCTAAGTTGCATATTTTCCATAAATATGAGGTGTGAGGCGTACATTTAATGCATTGTTACAACTAAGAACAGGTGCAAATTTCTTAAACACACCCAATCAGAAAACTATTTGTACACCGTGTTTTTTTTTTATTTCCGGTAATTTCAAGGGTATATTCCTGAGCTTAAATTTCTCAAAGACTCCAGTGTCCTAATTAGCTCCAGTTCTGAGGTAATCGATAATTTATTAATGCCTTCTAATTGTGTAAACCTACATTTAATTATTTTTTTACTCTGATAACCCACTACAAATTACGTGTGTTAAGTCAAATAGGTTCAGTAGTTGTTGATTAATTCCCCAATCTGTAGGTATATTAACTCAACCAAACAATTGAACATTATGACATGTCAATGAAATTTCGAATATTAACAATCCTAAATACAAAGGGAACATATTGTAATGAAAATTTTATAATTGAAAGAAAAATGGAAAAATTCCCCGCGACGAGCAAGATTCGAACTTGCCACCTTTCGGAACACCGGTCCGAATTGTTTCATTTTTCTTTCAATTATAAAATTGAAATTTCGGATGCAGACATTTCTGCTTAGTACAAAATTAATATTGTATTGTCTTAACATACAGTTACACGACTTTATAGCGGGTTCTCAGACTAAAAGAAAAATTTACACAATCAGAGAGACGAAAAAGAACTATCGATTACCTCAGAACTGGAGCTAATTAGGACACTGGCGTCTTGAAATTACCGGAAATAAAAAAAACACGGTGTATAAATAATTTTCTGATTGGGTACGTTTTAAAAATTTGCACCTAAATGTTCTTAGTTGTAACAATGCATTAAATGTACGCCTCACACCTAATATTTATGGAAAATATGCAACTTAGGAGGAATTAGTAAAAAACCGCTTTTGAATTCATGTCAAATTTAGTCTTTCAAAATGACTAAATTTGAAAATTGAAATGTCTATATAACGTGAAATTATATTGTCTTCAACTTTTATTCTACCGTCACCGTCACCGTCACCGTCATGTGACACCACCAGCCAGCAGTTCTGCTGCAAGGACGCAGAGGCGCTGGTCATACAAGGGAGGGAGAGACGAGTAGGTTTGCCGATATAGCTCAAATACACGTGCTAGTACGGTTCAGGCCGTCGGTCAAAGGTGTAGAGTACGGCGGGTTAACGACCTCTGTCCGGACGTACCCACTCCGAGATAGGGCGTGTATCCGGGCTTTCTCGCGTGCTCTTCCCGTCGTCTGCCGCCCTAGTATGCTCAGCTGGCCCTCCTGCCCGAGAAACCGGTGGGCCAATAAATACAGGATGGGACTGTCGGGTTTGTGCAGTCAAGGATAATAGGAATGACAGGAGGTAGAGCCAGACCGAATACTTGCATCGTGCCCAGCGTGAGGGAGATGGATAAATACTGTGTGTAAATATATACGAAGGGATGGTGACTGCGTATAATTAAGTTGCGTTCATTGCTTATGATCTGTAGTCTAGCAGTTGGACTAGGTTTGCCGTAGTTATTTTCTGGTTCGAGTAGCCAATCCATGAGTAAAAAATAGGTCTCACTCTTTCACTTGCTCTTCATGTGGGGTTGTGGACTATAGCTTAGCGCAGCAAGTGCGTATAGGTCTTCAGTCAATGAGTCTATAGCATAGTTTGTGCACTTGTACCGAATCCGTTGCGTCTTGTCTTCCAGCATCTCATGTAATTTTTGAGACGGTTCATTAGATACGTTGCGTCTATCATTTTGTTTAGAATATAGTATGTCGTTCATATTTCCTTAGCTGTGATCTGTTGGTGCTTGTGAGAACCCTGGATTTAAGACCGTAGGCCATAGAAAGTGCGATAACTATTTTATTCATTAATATTTACGTCGGTGTACGCTACTCGATTATATATTTTTGACTAAACTAAGTGCGGATTTTAGCGTTTGGAGTGGCCTTGTCGCATCTTGTCTTAATTGCTGCTTGTCGAATGCTTGCCGGAGCAAATTCAGCTGACTGTTTCTTTGTAGCCTGTAGAAATGGTAGTCAATTTTTCTGTGATTGGACAAATCGAAGGGAGCAGAGTTCTATAAGTAAGACGTTGCTTCATTTATTAGTGTCTGTATGCGTGGTTAGGTTGGTTGGTATTGTGGTGTTAATGTAGTCGCATAGTGTGGCGCAAGTCTGTAGTGAGCCACATGTGAATCGCTCCAAATACATATTGTACTGTTTAACATTAAACAGTAAACACACAATAGTACAACTTCGATGTATTATACAAGACACACACACAAAATATATAACTTCATTATAAAACACGAATCACACTCACTTGATATTAAATGAATATAAAAATTTGAACAAGTAAGCATCGCTTGAAAGAATCGCCGCTAATTTAATCTAAATCTTTTAGCACGAATATAATATGAATATACTTTTTCATTGTCACACTACGCACTGATTACTCGCACAAAAACGCCAATAACACTCCACTGATATCCAATATGGATTTTTGTGTATAAGTACATTCACAATGCTGCACATTTAATGGTTGCACTTTAAGTCATGGAAACATAAAAAACCATAACTTAAAACTTAAATATTATAAATAATAAACTTTTTTATATACGCAAAAGGTATTTTAAACATTTTATCATGCATCGCGTATTTCTGTTGGCTGTGTAGTGCGTTGTTCAATTTCATATCTTTAGTTTGTGGAATAGGAATGTTAGCTTGCTCGAATATTTCACATCGCTTAGGTTAAGTTTTTTTTTCGTTCTGGTCATAGGATCTCTGTCATTTAAAAACCGAATTTATGATCACTATTGTCTTTCCAGGCGGCTAGCAACCGCACGTGTTTGGAGATCTCGGATGCGCGTCCGTCGAACATGACAAAAAACGTTTTTTTTCTGTCCCTCTTTCCTGGAGAAAGTCTCGATGGTTGTGTTAATTGCACATTATATTTCTCTTTAAGTTTGCAGCTTTTGTCAGTATTTTTTTTTTGTTTTGTTAGTCATTATATTGTTCTGTAGGTATGGATCCCTGCCTTCGGCGGCTCGTTTTAGAATTTGTGCATGTGGCGATTGTAACCCTTTGGACGGCAGCTTATTGTTTTCTGCGAACTGCGAAGGAGTTGCCATAACAATGCTTGCGTGGAAATGCTCTCATCTAATGTCTCCAGACCCTTCAACTAGCCAATAGTTTATGTTTATTTTAGTTAGTTAAATTATGGGGTGGTTTTAGATATGATATTTGTACTTCAACTTGCGCACGTTTATTTTTTGATAACAAAATTTCGTTGCTCTAAGATAAGTTTTGGGCGTTGGTATGGCCGTGCGCGCGTGTATATGTTATACACGTCCAGTCATCTACGGAGTTTCCCTTATTTCCCTTGTGGCCAAGCTAAATTCAGTTTACTAGAAATAGTACCTACATACCGATTAGGTATCATGGAAAAAAATTAGAAGCCTACTTAGTTGGATACCGAAGCTACTGGTTTTAGCCAAAGTCAGGCTCTGGCCCTTACAGAGCACTCTCTGGGCCTTTCTTAATCCCTTCCCCTTTAGTTACTTAAAATAGTACGCCGCAAAAAGGTCGGCTGGCGGCAACCTGAACCGTGCAGTCCACATGGCCTATGACCGCACATTATGGAAGCAAGCTACATGTAGTCGCGATCCTCAGCAGTGAGGGAACGAGAAAGAAGAAGAAGAAGACCTAGATGGGTCTGGCCCCAATAGCAAAGGCCCAGTATAAGCAGTAAACCATGGAAAGATCTCACCCGCGTCGATGTGGGGTATTGTATGATGTTATCTTTATCCTCTCAGGCCACTCCAGTCAAGCGTGGAAGAGTCGAGCGGAGCCTGTCGCGCACTCACTTAAATTCACTCGCGGGTGCACGTATAATAATGTAAGGGCGTGTCACAGTGCACTGCTTAATGGATCTGGATTATATTATTTTTCGCGAAATTAGGAAAACGAAAATACATAAACAGACCACGCACACTTAGAACCGACTTTCTCTAAAACTGCCTCGGCGCGGGCGGGCAGTTGCGTTGCGCTAACACGTGCTACGTGGTAAGAACCGTCTATTGTTTAACTTATGGGATTTTTATGAATGCAATAGAGGACGAAGGGACGACCGCCCCGGTCGGTGTCCCAAACGAAACTCAATTGTCTTCAACTTTTATTCTATAGGTTTTTCACCAGGAGTCATCTGTTTCAGAAATATGTGGTATGGAAGTCAAAATATGAGTTTTTCAATTAAATGAGACATTTTCCCGGTTTATAACTTCTGATTTCGGTTGTAACGCTAAACCGAATTAGAAGTTAAGATACTCATTCGACGCAGAATTTATCCCTCTTTAATATTGACGTATCGTTTTACGTCGGACGTATTGTTTTAGAGATACAAGCAAAAACCTGACAAAGATCAAAAATTTCGCTAAAAAGTTATGCACACCTCTCGGTATTGGGCAAACTCGGATTACATGCATTTAGGACCACATGAAGGTATTAGAACGATTTCCAGCCTGCTGGGAATTAATTCACTTTTTATAGATCTTATTTGCTTGGCCTATAATAACTAAAAACCTTTTAATGCGCGCTCCCTTTATCTTTGCCAACTAACTCCTTCCTGTATTTAGTACTTTATGTTCATGTTTGAACGAATAAATATTGACCTACACCGCATTTACTCCATTCATCGCAACGCGTACACGTATGACGTAAAACCAAATTGAATTCCCGAAATCGATTTAATATCCCATTTTCAAAGGCCTGTTCAATAACAACAAAAGCCGCGTAAAAGGTAAATATAATTATCGCTTTTATACATATGTCTGGTACATCCACACTCCAATACCTAAAGGTCGTAAGTAGTATAAATGTTATATGAAAATACGTCTTGTGATGTAAAGGCATCCAGGACGACTTTTATCAAGCGCTTTTCTTACCCTCGCCTAATCCGGAACAATTTACATATTTATTGGCCACGCTCGGGACAGATGCGGTATACGAACGGTACCAAAGTTTGAGTAATTAAAGGTACCTTAAAACCTTGCTAAGCGGAGTCCGGTTTATTAAAAAAGTTAGATGTATAATTAGTAAGTGATTTGAGGAATTTTAAAGTAGGGATGAGTAAACATAATCGATTGTCTACCTATAGGAAACAATGATTACTAGTAAAGTTTTAAATAATAATTCAATTTACATTTGAATAGACAAATGAATTGCTTTATTCATCTACAGTCTACACTGCTAACTATTGTTCAATCGATTAAATATCGAAAAAAACTTGACAAATTTAAACTGCATTCGCGGCAGAATACAGAAGACGCTGGTTCGATCCCAGCCCTGGACACCGGCAGCCTAGGTAACTTTTTCCTTTGTATATGATATCTAAATAAGTTTAAAATGTATATATTAGTAGTGTATCTACTTAAAAATAAACAAGTCAAAATATTTATTAAAATTATTTGATTTGTTCTTTAGTTGACAAAAATAGGTTTTTAATCAAAATCGCTTACGTATTAAGTATTACCCAAAACGGATTATTTTCATCATTGTACCTTAAAATCCGAAGCTTGTTGAGTTGCTCGACTGAAAAGCTATTCATTCTGTCACGATTGTATAAAAAGGGTAGGTAATATTACGAAAACGCTCTACCATTTTGTAAATTCAAATATTTACGAACGTTCGGATTTAAATCATGACCAGATTACTTTCAAATTTAACAACGCAAAACCATTTTGTAATATATTGCTTTCAAAGAAAAACCGGTATTTATATCCGCACTTGTGGCTTTATAAATGAAATAAAAGGGACAAAAATGTTTCTTACCCCACAGTTAATTATTCTATTATGGGACAATCTTACATCTTACACAAATCAACCTAGTCCCACAGTAAGCTCAATAGGCTTGTGTTATGGGTACTAGACGACGATATATATAATAGATAGATATAGATAAATACTTAAATACATAGAAAACATCCATAACTCAGGAACAAATATCTGTGATAAACACACAAATAAATGCCCTGACCAGGATTCGAACCCGGGACCTCCTGCTTCATAGGCAGGGTCACTACCAACTAGGCTAGGAGGCCCTTATAATATGAAAAATAATTATATCTAAAAATTTTGGCACTAATTGAATAATAAACGTATATTTTAGTCAAAAAAATATTTATTCATTAGTCATTCAATCATAAAATGTAACCTAGGCGACTTCAGTGCTCTCCTGCTCAATAATGCCACCACCTGTACTAACGCTACTTATTATTTCTACTGTTACTGCGGTTTCTGGTTTGCCAGACTATGGAATGGTAACGGCTTTTTTTAAGTTTATATACTATATTTTGAACCCGGGGTATGTCCTTAAACTTACGTCGGGACTTGGTTATGTCCTTAAACTATGCCAAAAAGAGAGGTATGGGCACTGCGAATGGCATCTCGCTTAGTGTGGTAGGGCACGTTCAGTGAATGTCATCTCGCTCAAATCTGGAGCAGAGCCCGACTGGGGAAGTACCTCCACCTTACAGAAAACCACAGCCAAATAGCACTAGACCCTACTCATAGTGTTGTGTTCCTGCTGGTGAGTAAGGTTGCCAAAGAGCTCAAAGAGGACCCAGTGTGTTGACGATGAGGGACCCTCTTGTTCCTTTAGCCGTAAACACAGTGAATGCTCCTTTTTGTAAAACACGACAACCCGTATGTATAAAATCCTAAAACGTATTTTTACTTCGCACATACTATAAACACCTATAATAAGAAAACATCGAGGTCTCACCCCTATAATTCCAGTGTTTACCCATACCTGTAAAACCACATTGTTTGATACATAAATTTCACGTAAGGCCAAAGACTACGTAATACCTGGACTGCAATACAAGTTCGCGTTCCTTCAAGATTCATGTTATACTTAACTCGGTTGTCGGTATCAGATCAGCGCCATCTCTTGATTGAAATTTTATTTATTTCTGTATCGTTAAATCACCGAACAAAATGTGTAGAGATAAGACCGTTAGCCTAGGATATGATCGGGCTTTTATCGCATTTCACCATAGCGGTCACGTTCTAACAAGTATTTAGAATAGAATAGAATAATAGTTTATTCGTAGAAACACACACATACATAATACATTGGGAAAGAAGTAGAAAAAAAGGTAAAGTGCCACGAAATGGCCTCATCTCAGCATGGTGCTAAGCGATTGCTAGCGCTGATCTTCCGATGAGACCATTAGGTGAGAAAAACACGACAGGTTACACAAAGAAAGAGTAATACGATACAACAAAATAAGGAATATATATTTAAGTGCGAAAGTGACGCATGATGTGATAGGCGATAAAATGGCAACCATGCTATCCGTTCTGCTGCGTTAGTGACGCGATAAATAGCACTACTCCGTTTGCCTGAATTAATATAGGAACGCAATTTCGTATGGACATTGTCAGTCCTGGTAGTGTTTATGGACCTCGACGTGAAGCTATGTACCCCGGCTGCAAACAGGCAAATAGATTCTCTGGGGAACCTCCAAGAGAATCCTTTAAGATTTATTTGATATATTACCCTGAATTTCAGGGTCATCAATTATACTAAATTTTCTATGGAACATTCTGTGAGTTTCAGCATATTACATTGCGTTTGGAGGTAGTTTTGGTCTAAAAATGTTTCTTTGAATTTGATTAATCACTTGGTGATCTTGGTAAAAGATATTTATCTTTTCGAGTTACTAAACACCTAAAAACTAAATTGTAATTGCCGATGTTTAAACGTTGTTTACTTTTACTTTAATTGATTATTTAATAAAACGCTTCCATAATCAATTGGATTCTTTAATTAATGATTTTAAGATTAAGACGTATAATTAGCTTTAATTAACTAAATTGCGACTATTAAAAAAAAAACAAAAATTGTTTGAAAGGGTTATACTTGACAGTTGGCCTCATTGTCATCAGGTTAGGATGATGGGATACTGCGCAATCGAGGGAACTCTTTCAATAATATAGGCACGCCTAGTAATTTAAGAATTTTTATTATAAATTAAGTAATTCAACACACCTGCTCGTAACGAGGTTCTTATTCCACCGCTTTTATGCTCATAATCCTAGATATTAAACACGTGTGCATTTCACAATAATTATCCAACTAGTGTAATAATTTAATAATCCGATCAAGTGACGTTTGTACTCTAGTACCAAGTTGTATGTACGCAGACGACGAGTTGTAATTTAGTCGGGTATTACCTTTACTTTTTTTTAACTCTTTAGGAGTTTGCATTCTAAAAAAGTAAATTTATTAAAAGTATACGCATTTACGATAGAATACAATCCTAATTGTGAAAAAGAATCATTTCAACTTATTATATTACTCGTAATACACAATAAATTATGTTTTAAACACGAATTGTCTGTTTTAATATTGGCTGTTTGGCATAACCGCGTCCGCGCCTTTGCCTCAAGCTGCACGCACATCCAAAAAAGAAAATTGCGCAAAAAGTTAACCTCAAATCATTGTTTATTTGTTAGATTTTTCTCGTTGTGTTTTATTAATTTAAACAAATTATATTTTAAGTGAATAAGAAAACGACTTCAGCGTTAATTTAACCTCTGGATATATTTCTAAACAGTCATACGTACTTGTAAAATGTTGTCATAACAATCTAGTGAGGAATACGTAAGAAAAAATTCTATAATTTATTGGACAATAAATGTGAAGTGTTTAATTTTATGAAATATTTCAAAAAGAGTTTAGACAGCCAATATTATTATATGGAGCCTGTCGTGTCCCACTGCTGGGCAAAGGCCTCCCCCAAATCTTTCCACCGATCCCTATCCTGCGCTGTGCCTGACCACTCCTTCAAAAAGGAGTCTAGTTCATCCCGCCATCGCCTGCGGGGTTTACCGCGTCCCCGATTTGAGTTTTCGGGCTCCCACTGTGAAGTGATTTTGCCCCACAACTCATTCGGCATCCGGCAGACGTGGCCAGCCCAGTCCCATTTTAATTTCGCCGCTTTCCGAGCTACATCGACGATTTGGGTCTTGGAGCGCAGCGTGGTGTTACGAACTCGATCCTACAACTTTACATCTAATATGCTACGCTCCATGGCTCGTTGGCAAACCCCGAGTTTGGACATCTGAGCTTTAGTCAAAGACCAAGTCTGTGCACCGTAGGTGAGAACTGGAAGTATGCACATGTCCATGAGTTTCCGTTTGAGTGACATCGGAAGATTTCCTTTCATTAAGTATTTCATGGACCAATAGCTCCTCCAGGCGTTTTCGATCCGTCTTTCGACCTCTTTTTCCTGACGCGCCTGGAAGGAAACTAGTTGGCCCAAATAAAGGTACTCATGGACATATGCAATATGTACTCCGTTTATCTCGATTCTACGTTGTGTGCTGTTTGTCATGAGCTTGGTCTTCGACATATTCATCTTCAGTCCAATCTCAAGGCTTGCGGTGCTTAGTTCTTCAAGCATTTGTTGTAGCTCGGAAGCAGCTGAAGAGAAAATAACAATGTCGTCGGCAAATCGGAGGTTGGTTAATCTACGATTTCCGACGATAAGCCCCCTCTCCCTCCAACTTGGCGCAAGTTTTTGGAAGACGTGTTCCAATGTGCTGGTAAAGAGTTTGGGCGATAGCGGGTCTCCTTGCTTTACTCCCCTGCCTATTTTGAAGGACGGACCAGAAGATTGCATTTTTATGGCGGCTGTGCTATTTGTATAAATGGTGCTGAGAAGTTGTATATACGATGGATCTATTTCTTGGTTGAACAGGGCTGTGAATATAGCGTCGTGAGTGATACTGTCAAATGCTTTAGAGTAATCTATAAAGGCTATGTAAAGTGGGAGTTTGTGTTCTTGGAATTTTTCGATGATTTGATTTAGTGAATGTAGGTGGTCGGTGGTAGAGAGGCCGGGTCTGAATCCTGCCTGTTCGGGTGGTTGGTGGCGGTCTAGTTGGCCTGAGATGCGGCTTTCTATAACTTTAGTAAAAATTTTGTACAAGTGGGAAACAAGGCTGATGGGGCGATAATTACCTATATCAGCCTTGTCACCCTTTTTGTATAGAAGTATTATCTCGGAATGGCACATATGCAGTGGGAATGTTTGTGATTCGATTATGCTATTGAATAATTTAGTGATGTGAGGGATTAATACCGGCTCTCCTACTCTTAATGCTTCGGTTGTGATACCGTCTTCGCCCGGGCTCCTGCTATATTTCATTTTACGGAGTGCAAGATAAACATCATGCTCCGTTATGGGCGGGATAGTGTTGATGGTTTTTTCCTTTAGAGGGAAATCTTGTTCTTGTAGGGGATAAGAGTAAAGAGTCCGGTAATACCTCGTGGCTATATCTAGAATTTTGTCTCGGCTACCTTGTTTGACCCCAGACTGATCTCTTAAGCCTGTAATCCAGGTCTTGCCACCACATGCTCCTTCTTTAGCAGTCTTAAGAGACTTGTTTTTGGTTAGAGCTACTTCCACTAATTTTGTTTTGTAAGACCTCACATCTGTACGAATACTGCGTTTTACTAGTTTGTCTATTGCTCTATATTCTGAACTATTTTTGGGATGGATAAATGTTTGTCTGGTTTCTATTAGTTTTATTGTATTTTCTGTTAGCTGCTTGTGTCTATTTTTGACTGCTTTAATTTTGTTACTTGCTCTTTTAATGCTGTTTTTTATTTGATCATATTGCTCGTTGACATCTTTTTCTTTTTGCATATCCAAGGCAGAGTAAAAATTATTTAATTCTTTATTGAATTCTTGTTTGTGTACAATGAGTGTGTCTTTATCATGGTTTCGGATTTTATTTTTCAGTATTAACTGTTGGCGGTAGATTTTATTGCAAACTAATTTGGCGCGGAGAGGTCTATGGTCGGAGCTAAATTTTATGTTATTTAAGACTTCTATATTCTTGAGGGTTTGTTTATTGGATGTGATAATATAATCGATTTCATTTCTAATGTGAGAATTTGGCGATATCCATGTCCATCTACGGTTTGATTTTTTGAAAAAATATGTATTGGCAATCTGTAAATTTTGGCCAAACGCAAACTGGATGAGGCGTGAGCCTCGTATGTTCCGGTCTCCTAAACCATGAGGACCTATAGTTTTGGCGTCATCCCGTTCTTGTTTTATTCCTATTTTAGCATTGAAATCACCGATGATCAGATTATGTGTTGCTCGGTGTTCATCGCATGCTTTATTAAGTAAATCGTAGAAGTCCTCAACTTCTTCGTCAGGGTGTGTTGATGTTGGGGCGTATACCTGTATAATGGTTAGTGATTGTTTTTCTGTCAAACGAAATTTGAAGAGGGCTATTCGGTCCGAGTATGATACAAATTCGATAATGTTATCCTTCCATGTTTTCGCGACTAAGAAGCCTACTCCGTTTAATCCACCCGAATTCCCACAATAGAAAAATAAAGTATTTTCCCGCTCAATGATATCTTCGCCTTCTCTGCGTACTTCAGAGAGGCCAACTATGTCCCAGTTTATGTCGCTTAGGGCATTTTCTAGTTCTATGAGCCTTTCTTCTGTTCTTAATGTCCTGGTATTGTAGGTAAGGACGTTTAAGCGGTTTTCGGAGTCCTTTTTAACTTTTGCCGAAGTCGTTTGACGGGAAGGTGATCGTGACGCCCGGAGATTCTTCGCACCCCGAGTTCGTGATGATTTCTGCCTACCGTCGTCAGCAGAGTCAACCGAACACCCGGGCCCTAGGGGCCATTTCTTTATTTGTGTCATCATATTTGGGGGGTATAGACAAATTAACCTACCGCGCTTGTCCAATGCGAGTTGGTAGGTGAGCAGTGAGCCTCCTTACTCGGCTCGTAGGTGCCACCGTTGATGGACTAGCCATTCCTCCGCCACCACCCTAAGTCAATATCCTGCTCTGATATTGACTGTCCGACCAGGCCACGAAACACTATGCCCTAGCCGGCATTTCACTCTTCGATGTGAAGGGTGCGACAGTTTAACGTCTTGTCGAGGACGAATAGCCAACAGATAGCCAATAACATCACAAAAAAAGGTTAGTTAAATTTAATTATCTTAGGTGCGTAAGTACCTGAGATTCTGTAAAAATTCTGGCAATATGTTTTTATCAAAAGGTATTAATTACATTATTCTGTTATTTCCTCTCAAGTGTGTTGAAAAACGTCGTATGAAACGCGTGTGCATGATCATTACATAAGCTCTGCTTCCTTATGCGCACTCACATGCGTTCGTGCGCACAATATCGCTTCGTATGTAATGATCAACTTAGCACACTTGTATCCTAATGTACTATTACAGCAGCCCGGGCATTAGCTTTGGAATTAGGTTCTTTTTTCTTTAGAATTTTATTCACAATAAAGTCGTGTTGAGTTCATTTTGAGCACCTCGAACGTTTAGATGCTTCTGCTGCTGTTAGTACCATAGTTAACGTGCTATGCATGGATTAATTACAAAATACATTAACAAGAATCCATTACCAAAGTGGAATTTTACGGTTGCCTACTCATAATCTTTTGAGTTAAATCGCAAGGGTACTCCGCGAAATCATCAGTGCGCTGCTTCATTTGATCATGTATATTGTTTATTAAATAAAAAAGTATAACGGTATAATTAAAAAGCCCCTGCTACTCTTAGCCGTCCATGCACAGCATGCAATTTTGTTAATCTTATTAGCATGTAGATAGACCTGAGGTAAGATCAGTTTGTATCTGTGTCAAAGCAGTTAAAAAAATAAAAAGACCGTCAAGTTCAACCATATTTTTAACTTAGATTAGTCATTGTTCGTAAATAACAAGCACTTTTAATATTATTTTTTATTTTCTCGCAATCGAAGTGAAAAATAGTATGTAAATACTCTAATCTAAAAGTCATATTACCACTCGAACTATTTTTATACTTAACAGGTTTTTAGTTATTTCACTAGTAGTTATTAATATGTTTCTGATATGTGATACGTGCCACAAACGTATAGTCTTTAGGTTGTCTTATCGCCCGCTGGCAAACTGTTAAGGAATTATCAACTCTTTAACTCTATACTTAAGACACAATATTAATAACTAAATGTAAAGCATCCTGCGCGGGTGGCCAGCACGTGTCAGAATGGCGCGTGCCGTGACAGGTAAAATTTGCGGGTAATTATACAGTTAATTTTGCATCTACTGACTGGAGTCATAGAGTTGCTAATTCCTTAATAGTAATGAGCGCTCTGAACCTTTTTTATGGCGCCTCCAATTTGCAGTTTGCCAACGGGCGATAAAACGCTAATCCCTTACCGACTGAGAATAAACCTAGTGAGTGACTATACTAACTTATTATATAATAATCTCTCTGTTTAGGCACGAAACTCCCGTAATTTAACCATGATCACGCCTGAACCATAACAGCAGTAACTCGTTACAAAATACACAAATCTCCCCATATCACCAATCACAGCTTAAATTTCCCGCCCTCGACGCTTTTTTATTAATATAAAACCGAGCTAACCTCTAAATGGCGCGTTAATTCCAAAATGGCGGCCGAAGAATTCCGCGGTCGCCGATTTACGACCCGCGTACGATTTATGTGCTCACGGGACCCTCATATTATGTGCTGGAGCACTCACTTGGAAAATCCATGTTTATGCTTTAATATTTCGTTACCATTAAGTGCGGTGGAATTTATGTAAGAAACTCACCAAAATTTTGATGGGAAAAATACTTGCGACCACGCGGAGATTTTTGTCAATCGAGATACCCACTTAGGCTTGGCACAAATTTGAAAGAAACAAAAATAATGTAATGTCCATTAAGAAAAAACGCTTTCAAAACAGACGTGTCGTGGCTACCGAAATCTTTTTGATTAAAAAATAAGACCCATTTATTGCCACCTATTTAATAAAACAAAAAAAGGAACATAATAAAAAGGAACATAATGATTTCCGCCTCTCGCAGTTTGTTATTAAGTCCAAGAAAATTCATACAATGAACATCCCCAAACAGGAAACTAAAATATTGAAAAAAAAAATCACTTTAACATCAATGGCTGATGTTTGGTACGGTCGTACTTCTTCTTCTTCTTCCTAGCGTTTGTCCCAGCTTTTTGGTATATTGAGCCCTAGGTCCGTTCGGCAACCTAATCCCAGGAATTGGCTTAGGCACTAGTTTTAATGAAAGCAATTGCCATCTGACCTTCCAACCCAGAGGGGAAACTAGGCTTTGTTGGGATTAGGTCCGGTTTGTCCGATGCTTTCCTTCACCGAAAAGCGAGTGGTAAATATCAAATGATATCTCGTACATAAGTTCCGAAAAACTCAGTGGTACGAGCCGGGGTTTGACTTGAACCCGAGACCTTCGGATTGAATGTCTGACGTCTTACCGCCATGCCACCAGCGTTTGGCACCGTCGTACTGGTATTTGGAAATTGGTTTTCGTTTATGTCGGTTAATTGATGCGTCCCAAACTTCGCCATCGGCATTTACCAACAATTAAACCGATCAAACTAAATTCACGAGTGCCAATCAAGTCCTCGCATGTGACCTAAAGGGTCGTGTATCCACTAATGAAATAATACTTCCCAATTAAACTACTCTCCCAATTTAACTTTGCGGCCGGCGTTCGTTCCAAACTTGAAACTGCGAACAGCTAACCGTTGGCTTCTTATTTTACCCAACAGCAAGAGTTAAGTTTGTGGTGGGAAGTAACGTGCGGACCTGACAGAGTAATTGTTTAAGGAAACGCAACTGTACAGTGGAGATGTTTACTTTACGGGTTAATGATATTTGGGATGTTTATCTAGAATTCTTGCAAGGAATATGTGATGAAGTAGTTTGGGACGTGTCGGCATTTGTCTTCGTAACCCTTGTACTGACCCGCTGTTCTTATTAAGTCGAAAGTGCTTCGGAAATTCATTGTGCAATGTGGGGGCAAGACAAATATTGAGAAAGCCAGTCTAATGTAACCTCGAGTGTTGAAACATAAGGCTTTTATTTAACTCTAAACTAGTATTTTTAATTTATTACAGTAATCTAACAGCTCCTGATGGCAGGAGCACAATGGCAATGGCAGGAGTTACAATGTATGGTCATTGTAAGCCTTTTGTGTCGCAAGAGCTGTAAAATTACTGTATTGAAATAAAATACCATTTTAGTTTATTTGCAATACCTATATACCTAATCTTACCTATGAATTACATACATTTTTATGAAATTTATATGGGAAACTACTGTTAACTACGCGTGTTTGAGATATTTAAATAAAAGCAAAATAATTGTTTTTAATTTAATGGTAAAAAATAAATACAAAATGAATCGTATTTGCAAATAACATGTCTACTATGCCTAGTTATATTTTTTTGCATACTTACGAGGGCCGTTTGAAAAGTCTTTTAAAAAACTATTTATTAAACCTTTTTTTTGGTAAATGGCATTAACACTGGCTAGCACGATTTTTCAATTGATAACTCACGAAAAATTAAGAAAAAAAAACAAAGATTCGTCACTTTTATCGTTGCTTAACTGAGATCACCTACGCTTTTTTGTCAACTATGGAAAAATCTGAATTTCGTGCCGTTATTAAACAATTTTTTATAAAGGGTTGCACTGCTGCCACTATAAAAATTGAACTTGATTCTGTCCATGGCACTAATGCACCGACGTTGCAAACCATTTACAACTGGTTAAATGAATTTAAACGTCGGTCAAGCACATCTGATGCTCCACTCTCTGGTCGTCCAATCGAAGTCACTACTGAAGACGTTATTGAAGAAGTTCATAATATCGTACTCGACGACCGCCGAGTGAAGGTGCGTGAAATAGCTGAAAAGATAGGCATCTCTACTGAGCGTGTACATAAAATCCTACACGAAGATTTGGCCATGACTAAGCTGTCTGCACGATGGGTGCCACGTTTGTGGACGATCGAACAAAAACTCGAACGAAAGCGAGTTTCAAAACTGTGTTTGGATATGATGAAGTGTAATCCTCGAAACTTTTTGAAACGATTTGTCACTGTGGACGAAACTTGGGTCCACCATTACACGCCCGAGTCAAAACAACAGTCCAAATAATGGATGGCTGCTGGTGAACGTGCCCCAAAGAAGGCAAAGACTGTTTTGTCGGCTGGGAAGGTGATGGCGACAGTTTTCTGGGATAGCGAAGGAATCATCATGATCGACTACTTAGCTAAGGGGAAAACTATCACCGGCCGTTATTACGCAGATTTGTTAGACCGTTTTAAAGCCGAATTGTTGGAAAAACGACCAAGATTATCTCCGAAAAAAGTACTCTTTCACCAAGACAACGCCCCAGTGCACACCTCAACTATTGCAAAGGCAAAAATCCATGAATTAGGCTTCGAGCCGGTTCCTCATGCTCCATATTCACCGGACTTAGCTCCGTGTGATTATTACCTATTCCCAAATTTGAAGAGATGGCTTGGAGGACAAAATTTTTTGACAAATGAAGACTGTATAGCAGGTGTGAATGGCTATTTTGCAGACCTCAACGAATCCTATTTTTTGGAGGGGATAAAAAAATTGGAAACTCGCTGGAATAAGTGTTTGGCCCTTGAAGGAGATTATGTTGAGAAATAAATGTATTTTGTATGAAAAACTGATGATTTTTGACTTTTTAAAAAACTTATCAAACGGCCCTCGTAATCTTTTATTTAATCTAATGTAGTCACTTAGAGAGTCTATAGTTACTCAGGCGACATTTTGAGTTAAATATCGCGTTTCTAAAGTTTTAATCGATTCAATGGTAATTAGATGCATTTTGTGTGCAAAAAATGAATACATGTTATATTTGTGATGTTTTCAAGTCAAACATTATTTTCGGCTGCTAGTGCCATAAAACAAGGCGTCACTGCCATAAAAATTCATCTAGAAATAAACTCTGTTAACAACCTACAATGATGTAGGTACTTTCAACTTAAAAACGTCACATTGACAGCTGTAAGAGAAACTATAAGTAAGGTACCTGCACCGAAGATGGCCCTGCTCCTAAGATGGCCCACTTTAAAAAAAATGTACTTATAAACGTCCGAATGAATTTAAATTTCGCGCCCAAGTTCGTTCAGTGCCATAGACGTAACTTCAAGGTCAAATCAAATGGTAGAATCCGCCATCTTTGTATCGGTGGACAGTTTGTCAGTTGCATCTCAAACGGCGTCCGATTTATAACCTCGCGGTAACAGACTTTTTTGTGTTTCTTTGAAAAAACTAACTGTTTAGGTTTTCCTATTATATACGGAGTTTCTTGCATTCAAGGGCATCCCTATGAAGGTAAGTTTTGTTCATATCTTTTGTTTATTTTCGTGTTATCGCAATAATCCCCGCTGCCTAAAAAGTGCCTATATAGGCCCACCACACGGGCTCCCAAGATGGCCCGATGGGATGGGCCATCTTAGGGGTATTGAATAAGTATTTTTTGGGTTAGTAAATAACAATGTGGCATTTTATTTTTAATGTATATTAAATTTTTGTTACTCTAGTATTAAAAACAGTGACAGGGTAATTCATTTAATTATATATTTTTTATTTAAATTTAAAGTCAATGCGTCAGTTGTCTTTTGTGGTACCATGAAGAATGTGTTGGTGTTAAAAGTGATTTAGAAGAATTCTCATGTCCAGAATGTAGCTAAGGGTCTACAAAACGTTAAAGTTTGATTCCATGTTCATTAACTTTTTTCTATACTCCTAATAAGGCCCACTGAAAAAAATAGTAACAATATTTTCTTTATAATTTGAATGATATTAGTAGTTTAAGTTAAAGCCAATACTATAATAAGTAGAGAGAAAAAGTTATTTTTATGTTTTATAAAGATTTTTCTTGTTTTTTTGTTACTTTAAGTTTTGCTAAGCCTAAGATGGCCCACCGTCCAATTGTGACCAAAAAGTATATAATACGTGACTGATTATCTAAGAACCTTTTATGATACGTTAAGTTAAATGTATACATATATTTTTTCTATCGATAGCGTATATAATTTACATGTACTTATAAACACACCCGAACCCCGACACCAACACCACCCTACCTGATCCCCCCGGCCCCTCGGACACATGCCTCCAAGTAACACCCGAGGAGTTGTTCGGAGCCATCTGCTCGTTTCCAAATGGTTCAGCTGGTGGCCTCGATGGACTGTCGCCACAGCACCTTAAAGACCTTCTTGGACACTCCTGTGGCGAAGCTGGCGAGGCGCTTTTAAAAGAATTAACTTCATTGATTAACCATATGCTACTCGGGAGGGTTAACCCGGATGTCACAAATATCCTCTACGGAGCCAACCTATGTGCGCTAGCAAAGAAGGACGGCGGGATCAGGCCCATAGCAGTAGGCACAACCTACCGCCGCTTGGCCGCCAAAACCTGCTGTAAAGCGGTATCGGACACGCTTAAAAATTACTTCCAACCAGTTCAGCTAGGTTTCGGCTCCAAAGGTGGATGTGAAGCGGCGGTACACTCCTTACGTGCCTTCGTTAAAAGAAAAGAAGGCGAGGTATTACTGAAGGTAGACGTACGTAATGCCTTCAATTCAGTCGACCGGGGCGCCTTGCTGACTCAAGTCAAAGAAAAAGTTCCGGAGCTTTTTAGGTTCATTTGGCAGTGTTACAGCAGTCCCTCTAAATTACTTTTCAAAAATAACCCCTTAATATCGTCTGTCGGATGTCAGCAAGGCGACCCTCTCGGGCCAGCTCTCTTTGGTTTGGTCATCCAACCAATCATTCAACGCTTAAATTCAAAATTTAACGTCTGGTACCTCGACGATGGTACCCTGGGAGGCAACGTCGAAGAGGTTGTTGCAAATTTAGAAACTCTCGTAACGGAATTTTCGCAAATAGGTTTAAGTTTAAATTTTTCTAAATGTGAAATATATTTTTCAGATAACTACACACAAAAAGACACAGCTCTTGCCAAATTCCATAGCTTTGCACCGGACATCAAGGTTTTAGACTCAAGCACACTGTATCTTTTGGGTTCACCCATCCTCGACGAAGCCTTTCCAGGGTACATCAACGATAAGCATCAAAATTTTAGTTGTTTTTCGGACCGCTTGCTACAAATTAACCCTCATATGGCCTACACAATTATCAAATTTTGCTTATTTGTCCCCAAATTTACCTATGCCCTTAGATGCAGTCATCTGTGGAAGCATCCAAACCTTTTGGCAAAACTTGACGAAATTATAAAAAACACAGTTTGCTCAGTTTTCAATATATATTTAGACAACCGTCAGTGGACCCAAGCCACTTTGCCCATCAGACACGGTGGCATTGGAACCCGCCAAATTGCCAGCATCGCCTTACCCGCCTTCCTTTCTTCAGGTCATAGCGTTCAAACACTGTTCTCAAAAATTCTAAAACTTAACCCCATTATTTCGGACATACCTTTTTTATCAGAAGCTGTCGAGTCTTGGAAAGCCGCTTGCCCTAGAAAAGACCTGCCCGAGATGCGCCATTCGCAACACCAATGGGACGAGCCGCTCTGCGCGCTGGTACGTGACAATCTATACGAAACGGCCACCAGCCCCGCAGAGCGAGCTCGTCTCCTTGCTGGAACGAAATGGGAGTCAGGCTCATGGCTGCAAGCGCTTCCTTCACGGAATCTTGGCACACTTCTCACGAGCCACTCATTTAGATTTGCTGTGTCGCTACGCCTGGGGGCGGCATGTGTGGCTCCACATCAGTGCCACTGCGGCGCTAGTGTAACGAGGTTTGGTCTCCACGGTCTATCATGCTCTAGAAGCGCCGGCCGTATGTCGCGCCATGCCAGTGTTAATGACATCTTGCGCCGAGCCCTCGTCACCGCCGGAGCGCCGTCGGTTCTAGAACCGACGGGTCTAGCGCGTGACGATGGTAAAAGGCCAGATGGCATGACCCTGGTTCCCTGGAAGTTGGGACGGCCCTTGGTTTGGGATGCCACATGTGTCGATACCCTCGCACCGTCCCACCTTCCACGGACATCAGCCAGGGCCGGGGCTGCCGCCGACGCTGCCGAACACCTCAAGCGGCGCAAGTATGTAGACATTGACAGTGGTTACATGTTTGAGCCGTTTGGGGTGGAGACGCTTGGGCCGTGGGGACCAGGAGCCCACAAAATATATAAGGAGCTAGCCAAGCGCCTTATTAATGCGACGGGTGACCAGAAGGCTGGGGCATACTTTGCCCAGCGCATCGGTATTGCCGTCCAACGCGGCAATGCCGCCAGCCTTCTGGGCACCCTACCGGTCGGATCCGACTTGGAGCCCATTTTTTATTTGTAAGTATGTTTTAGATTTTAGTATTAGTTTAGTTTATATGTAGTTTTATTTTTAATGGTAAGTTATTCTGTGCAATAAAAAAACGATTATTTACATGTTTAAAATTGGCCCATGATAAGTACATATGTTCCTAAAAAGGCCCACTTTCGAGGTTTTTAAAAATGATTATTTACTTTAGAAAATTAGATTTTTTCTGTTGATTTTTATGTTGCTTTTATTCACAAAGAAATGAGGAATGCTTCAATAATGTTTGATTTCAGAAATACGTTTTTATTTTCAATTTATTGAAATATTGCAAAAAATGGGCCTTACAAGGCGCAGGTACCTTATTCGTTAATAAGTAGTAGTACTAGGAATTCATCGTTTGAGCTTCAAGATGGCTGCGTCGTCTTTGGAATAGTTTTTTTGTTTTTTGCTCATTTACGAAGTGTGTAATTTTGATAGCTTATTGTGCGGTGACCTAACGAACAAGTGTGCAGCTAATGAAAAATTAGTCCCAAAACGCGAGTAACCACCCTTTAGTTGAACAAACGGTTATCCGGGGTCCCGGCCACCCACGTGTATGTACGGAGGCTATCACTTTACAATCAACAAGGCCTTAACCGATTTATTTTATTTTACCAAAAATGAATAAAATCAAGCATCTTATAAGAAAGCTCAAAGTCACCCAAAGGGCAATGGAGAGGCTATGGTTGGAGTCTCTCTGCGTGCTCGCATCAGAAATGAGGCCATCCGCAGCAGAACCAAAGTAACCGATATAGCCCTCCGAATCGCTAAACTAAAGTGGCAGTGGGCGGGGCACATTGCTCGTAGAACCGATGGCCGTTGGGGCGGAAAGGTTCTCGAGTGGCGACCACGAACCGGAAGGCGCAGCGTGGGTAGACCCCCCGCAAGGTGGACTGACCTGGTGAAGGTCGCGGGAGTCCGCTGGATGCGGGTGGCGCAGGACCGGTCATTGTGGCACTCTTTGGGGGAGGCCTATGTCCAGCAGTGTACGTCTTTCGGCTGATATGATGATGTAGATGATGAATAAAATCATAAGTACACCCTGACATTGAATTCACCTCGCTAAAATAGCCAGCCCCACGGTACTGTATCTGGCCAAGTTCAAAAAAGATGCCGTGCGTATATTTATGCATTTAAAGCTATTGCTGGGCCTTACCAAGAAAAAAGTTGAAGCTCCACAAGTCCACGAGATCATAACGCGAGTGGGGAGACGCGTGGACAGATTTAAGGCGTCAATTAGTCCGAGGCTAAATTTGTAACCGGGTAAAAATAGTTTTATTATCCTACGGCGTTTGCTTACTGGATGTGGCATTAACATCTAATTCTATAATTTTTTATCCCTAATACCAGTATTATTATTGCAAAAGTAACTGTTTTTGTATTCTCCAAAAAAATGCTGCGTCTAAGTGAGATTAAACTGCAACTGAAATACTAAATAAAAAAACCGGCCAAGAGCGTGTCGGGCCACGCTCAGTGTAGGGTTCCATAGTTTTCCGTCCGTCACAGTAAGTGACTTTATTTGAAAGCACGTCATTTCATTGTGATTTTGTAGAAATTACAGGTATAATAAACACCTGCTTATACAGTTAAATTACAAACTTAGTTCAGAAATTATGCTGTATTTTTTTTCTAAAACTATTCAACCTATCAAGTTCAAAATAATTTTCCTAGAATTTTTTTATAAAGTTCTACTTTTGAGATTTTTTTCATAATTTTAAAACTTATGGTTCAAAAGTTAGAGGGGGGGGACACATTTTTTTTAACTTCTGGAGCGATTATTTCCGAAAATATTTACATTATCAAAAAATGATTTTAATAAACCCACATTCATTTTTAAATACCTATCCAACAATATCACACGTTAGGGTTGAAATGAAAAAAAAATCGCTCCCCACTTTACGTATGACGGGCAGACATGGCGAAACTTAAGGGTTCCTAGTTGACTACGGAACCCTAAAAACATGTTGTAGGTACCTCTATATTAACTATTAATTACCTAATACCTTAAGTACAACATCTACTAAAATTGTTTTAAAAGAACGTTAAGACAATAATTTTAAAATTAATTATAACTTTATACTATTATAAGCTAACATGGTCATGTCATGAACATTACAAAAACTATTTAAAACGGGGTATTATATTAACGGGGAAGTTTCCTATATTTCGCAACTGTGCCGAAATATCGGAAACTCGAAAAAACAAATACACATGGTAAATACTCCGTTTTAAATAGTGAATCCTCATTTTTGTAAAGGGTCGGCAACGCGCATGTGACTCCTTTGGAGTTGCAGGCGTCGATAGGTTACGGTAGCTGCTTACCATCAGGCGCCGTATGCTTGTATGCCACCGTCGTGGTATAAAAAAAATATATTTTTTGTAATTATAAGCTAAAAATATACTCAGCGATAAAAAACTTAATATAATATTTAAACTGTTAATTCTTAATTAACGTTAAAGAGATGACAAACATCATTTTGAAATCAGACGATAATAAAATTGTAATATCGATTCATAAAAAAACTCTCATCCCGATTTTCATAATGGCACATGGTACATATTTTTCGCAATATATTGACCAAAACACTGTACACATATTAAAAGCCATTTACCCAATACTGCCATTTCAAATCGACTAAACGGGTCGTCGGTTTCATGTAATCAAAATCAAATCCATCGTATTTAGTTTGACTTGTAGCTAAATTAGTTTGTCATACTGTTTGTTGACAAAGCATTGCATTGCAAGTTACATGACATTTCTAAATTGAGATTGGTTGTACTGTACATGTTACCGGCAATCTATTTAATCCGGTATACAATGTCAAACGAACACAGGCATTGTACGTAATATTATTATTGTATAGAAAGCCCAGACATAGGCAAACCTGGTAACTGTAAGGGATTTTTTTAATGTCAAAAAGGGAAGACGAGTAGACGGATCGCCTGATGGTAAGCGATTACCATAGCCCATGGATACTTGCAACAAGTGCGTTGCCGGCCTTTTAGGTAGGAGTACCTATTCTCTTTTTTAAAGGTCGTAACGGTCAAGAAATACCGCTGGCACAGAATAACTAATAGTACTACCGCCGCTGGCGATAAAAGTAACGTTTAAAAAAATATTAACGGCCTCCTAGCCCAGTCGGTAGTGACCCTGCTTACGAAGCAGGAGGTCCTGGGTTCGAATCCTGGTCAGGGCATTTATTTGTGTGTTTATCACAGATATATGTACCTGAGTTATGGATGTTTTCTATGTATTTAAGTAGTTACCTATATCTATCTATTATATATATCGTCGTCTAGTACCCATAACGCAAGCCTTATTGAGCTTACTGTGGGCCTAGGTCGATTTGTGTAAGATTCCAATAATATTTATTTATTTATTATTATTAAACTATATTTTTTTAAATAAATAACCGAATAAAATGAGGAAAGGAGTCCTTTTATCAATTACAGCCTTCCAACTTAACACACATCAGCTGTTGGTATAGGTTATTGATCACTTGTTACGGTCATTCAGCTACATAGGCTTTATGAATAGGTACATTCAATTCTTGGCAACTCACTTTGTCAAGTACATACAAATCCTGGTTATATTTACTTAAGTAAAATACCGAACAACCAAGCAGCCCGCCATTAGCTATGTCACTGCCACTATCTTTAGCTCCGTGTAAAAAGTTAACACCACACAGCTGTCCTGACGTTTCAGTTTCGGTCTTAAAACTTCCCCCAACTGCCACTCGAAACTCGACTCACACCCCGACTAATAAAGCCCATTTCACAATAACAACAACTTTGTTTACGAGTCTCGCGCCGTTCGGTGATGTTTAGTAACGCTTCGGGTTCCGACTGTACTAAATGAAAGATCCCAACCCTAATAACACTTACACCTTATGCGCCGTTTTAAGAAATACAACCTTAGTGTAACGCGGTAAAGTTTAAAATTGATTGCTGCGAAACTGTAGTTATTTGGTATTGTAATAGGGCTGTCCAAATGCGGGCTTTACTTGAAAGACAGCATTATGTGTGATTGTGGTTATGTTGGCACCTAAGTATTTTGTCACAGATATTTAAGCATTTGGTCGCGGTGTATTTTTGGAGCGCGACAACCCTAGCCAGTGAGTGCTTGGGGATTATTTATTGGTTGTTTTTTAGGTGTTCGAATGAGTGACGTTTAGACCCCGTTATCGGAGGTGCAATTTGGTAGCTTGTCATTCTTAGGGATGGGTAAAAATTATTTTGAAATACTAGCTGCATGTCGATATTTTTCCTTTGACATAATGAGAGTGACTTTAATTAAACGTGATTATTTTGTAAAACATGACTTATTTAATGAGTATTTAAATGAATATTTATTTACCTTTTTCATTTTGATAAGTAACAATTTTCAATCTTAATTTTTATGGTATTCTGCGAGAAGTGACTCCATTTTTATTATTAGGAATAAAATACGAATAAAATATGCTCGTAAATACAGCTAAATAATCGAAAATATTGTTGTGAGATGACATTTACTATCTATTGACGTGAATAATTTATTTTCAGTATAGGTGACCATGTGTATTATATCTCTATGGGTAAGGTTTATCTCAAGAGCATTCAGGCACGGCCCTGCAACTCGAAACATTAGAAAAGTAAAATAGCAACCATATCGTTATTGTTCTACTGATAATGGTTTCTACTTCTGATGACAATGATTATCATGGGTGACAAAAAAATACATGTAAAATTTTAGTCTAAAAATGGTATATAAAACAAATTGACAAGAAAAAGGAAGAGTATCGATATCGACATCATAAATATTTTTACCATTCCCTAAGAACGTCAAGCTACCAAATTGCACCTCCGATAACGGGGTATAAAACGTTAGTATAAAATATAGTCTGGTCAACCATTGGTGTCAGTAGCAAATTACCGTTATTTAAGGATGACAATATTTGATTGTTATTTTAGCTCATTGTGACATTGTGCGTTGTACTCGTAAGTATTTCAATTTCAATTTATTTAGTCAAACAATTAGCACTAACAGTTAAACCTTACATGCTAATCGATACCTATATAATATAGTCTTAATTATCTAACATGCAGTTACTACAGTATTTAGACTTAAGCTATTTCATAATTTATTATATTAAAGTAGTATGTCAGTCTCAAACGTGCCTGTTTTATATGTGGACAAATTTGGTGAAAGGTCTCACTTTGTCGGTATATAGTTACATCATTCTTTTACTAATAGATGCCGTATATTGATTAACTTTAGGAAGTACTACCCGTAATACTTAACTCATATACAAGAGATTCTCAAACTCAAACTCAAACTCAAACTCAAACATTTATTCAGTAAGTAGGCCACAAGGGCACTTTTACACGTCAAAGTAAAAGAGAGAGAAAAAAAATCAAACTACACCGGTTCTAACCCTACACCTCTGACCCGAGAAGAATTATGTCCGGCAAGAAACTCGGCGGGACTTATTTTTTCAAAACAACAGTACATCAAAACTAAACAATACATATAAGTGCGTTGTTCTATAAGAAAACATATCAAACCAAGGTTAGATTAACCAACAATAGGTTATAGTTTAAGAAAAATACCAAAGAAAAAAGATGAGTCCAAATCTGACTATTGAAAATAAATTACATACAAGTTTGATATACTTTCTTACCTGAACTGTGTCTTCTACATAAATTTCCAAATTATAATAATCCATCATCAACAGTTAGAAATAAACTTTGAATTTAAATAATATAAAAAAAAGTACTTAAGTGATTCTAGTATACAATAAACATACTATTTCTAAATTATACTTAGAGATGTATAAGGTCTCCAAGTGTCTTGATCTATATATTCTATATAATAAAAAATATGGATAATCAAGCACCGAATGTTGTGTCTAAAGCCAATTAAACTAAAATTAAATATGATTAATAAAAAGTATTAATTAATAAAAACTAGCCATGTTTAGTCTGGTGAGAAACAATATTCTGTGCTCGTATTTTACATGCGTGAACTAAATTACAATATAAAAGTGACATAGAGATGTACATGTCTCTAAGCGTCAGGATCATTAAATATATATCTATACATATAAATATTTGCGAATGCAAGACTTAGAGATGTATAACGTCTCTAAGTGTCCAAATACTAAATAAAAACAAAATAAAATAAAAATGAAAAACAGGTAATACTGGACACTAGTAAAGCTGCTTCATAGAGTAATGTACCTAATAATTTCTCAATTTGTATTGTACTAACTATATCAAGCTACAGGCTTAAAGGCATCGTTATCCTCAATGAATTCCTTTAAAGTATAGTACTCTCTCCTCAACAAATAGCGCTTAACATAAGACTTGAATTTATTTAGTGGCAAATTCACTACATCAGCGGGGACTTTGTTATAAAAACGTGTACAGTTCCCAGTAAAAGACGTACGAACCTTACCGAGGCGGTGGCCAGGCTCAGCAATCTTATCTTTATTTCTAGTGTTATAGTTATGGATATCACTGTTGAGCTTGAATTTATGGATGTTTTTCCGCACATACATAATGTTTTCAAGTACGTATTGAGATGCTACGGTAAGAATATTTGCCTCTTCAAATTTTCCTCTTACGGATGCTCGACCGCGCATTTTATAAATGCCACGTACAGCTCGTTTTTGTAGCACAAATATGGTCCCAATATCAGCTGCTTTACCCCACAACAGAATTCCATACGACATAACACTGTGAAAGTAACTGAAGTATACCAGCCTGGCAGTTTCACTGTTTGTTAGATGGCTGATTCGCCTCACGGCATAGGCTGCAGAGCTAAGTTTCCCAGCTAGGGTAGCTATATGTGGATGCCATTGTAATTTCGAGTCTAAAGTGACTCCTAAGAAAACAGTTTGATTTTCGAATTCCATTATTTCATCATTTATTATAATCTTGCTGCTGTTAATCTGCTTGACGTTGGGAAGTGTAAATTTGATGCACTTCGTTTTCTTGGCGTTCAAAAGTAGGTTATTAGCCGTAAACCAATTTACTACTTTGGAGAGTGCACTGTTAATACTATCGAAGCTGTTTTCTTTTCTGTCCACTTTAAATATCAGAGATGTGTCATCAGCAAATAACACTATATCATGTTTATCTTGCACAATTTTAGGTAGGTCATTAATGTACACCAAAAACAGGAAAGGACCAAGTATTGAGCCTTGAGGCACTCCGAGTGCCACAGGGGACCCAGAAGATTGAGTTCCATTAATAACCACTCGTTGTGTTCTATCCGATAGGTATGATGAGACGAGGTTAAGGGCACCAGCTTTGATCCCGTAATGGCTTAGTTTTCTCTTTAGATTTTCGTGATCAACGCAATCAAATGCCTTCGATAGGTCACAGAATATTCCAACAGCATCTTGTTTTTTTTCCCAAGCGGCAAAGATGTGCTCAAGAAGAACAGCACCTGCGTCAGTAGTCGAGCGACCTCTGGTAAAACCAAATTGATTTCTGGCGAACAATTCGTTTCGGTTAAAATGTGACACAAGTTGATTTAGAATTAGTTTCTCGAAAACTTTGCTCAGTGCCGGCAGTATTGAAATTGGTCTGAAATTGCTTGGTTCTGTTCTCGATCCTGATTTGAACAAGGGGATGACTTTGCTGTGCTTCATTATGTCTGGAAATATTCCTGTATCAATACATTTGTTAAATATATCAGCTAAATGTGGTGCAATCGATTCAACAATGGAATGTAGAACTTTAACAGATAGGCCCCAAAGATCTTCAGTTTTCTTTAAATTTAGGGATTTAAATGTTTTAATAACTAAGTTCGGAGTAACATATGAAAATTTAAAGAAATCTGTACACTCTGCTATGTTTGTTTTCAGTATTGCCTCAGCGACGTCAGGCGATGAATGAAGAGACTTTGTTGTTTCTACCGGTATATTAGAGAAGAACTGCTCAAAATGATCCGCAACTTCAAGGTCCGAACTCACTAAATTATTATTAATACGTAGGTTGTAGTGCGGATCTTTGATTTTACGTTTCCCAGTTTCATCGTTGATTACTTGCCAAACAGTTTTTACTTTATCCTTGGAATTTTGGATCTTTCTGGACAGATAATCAGCTTTAGCAGCGGCACACATCATCTTAAAAGATTTAGAAAAGTTCCTGACATAATCTAGGAATTCCGGACTTTTATTAATTCTTCTCAAGTCATATAAATCATAGAGCCGTCGTCTTTTCTCATGAATATCCGGCGTAGCCCAGTCGCTAAATTTCGTCTTGACCTTGCCTTGCACCTTCTTCGGAATGAAACAGGCATCAAATTCCCTTTTAATACAGTTAAACAACTCAATACTCATACGGTTAGGGTTTTCCTGGGTAAATGGAACATAACATAATTGTTTCGTGATATTCCGACTGAATAAATCTAATCGTCTTTCGGAAATTGGTCTGCACATAGTGACTTGTGGAATATCCTTAGTTTTTCCGCTAAAAGAGGCTTTTTGTCCACAGTGGTCAGAACTTAAGTTGTTTATTATAGATTTACTAGTCGCATCCTTGTTACTGAAAATGTTATCTATACATGTAGCACTGGTTGCTGTGATTCGTGTAGGCTCACAAAATAAATTTACTAAATTGTAGGATTTGAAAGTACTAAGTAACCTTACACACATGGATGAATCTTCAAGTAAGTTGATATTAAAATCACCACACACAATAACACTTTTATTACTACAAAAAACACTTGTAAGAACTTCATCTATCACTGACTCAAATGTGTTATAGTTTGCCAATGGAGGCCTGTACACGCATATAATTATAAATTCTTCTAACTCGACACAAGAAAGTTCAATATGGCGTTCCACAGACAATTCAACAATGTCTTTCCGCTCCTTACTTTTTATATCATGTTTTACCATTATTAATGACCCGCCGCGAATGCAGGATTTTCTAAAAAATTTACTTACTACACTATGATTGTGGAAATTAAACATAAATTCATGACCTTTTAGCCAGTGCTCCGTTATACAGAGGATATCAATGTTCGAGTGTTGTACAAATAAATCAATTTCCAGTTGTTTACTGGTAAACCCTTGAATATTTTGGTGAACTAAGTACAATACATCAGTTTTACTACTTATGCTAGCATCACAGTTATGTTTAGGAACGGAGCCGGCTGGTGCACTCGTTGTCGTAGCAGTCAGTTTAAATTGATATCACCAGACGGCTGCCTCTCTAAATCTGAGCCCCTGCAGTATGAATCGGGATTCGTCTTAATAAAACTATCATCCGCCGTGCTAGTCACGACGGGGTCTACAATATTGTATGCTAACAGGTTAGCACAATCTATAAGACATCTTCTCGGAAGGTAAGTCCTATCATGGGGCATAATAAAATCCTCAATAAATTTATTTGTATCAAAATACGAAATCGTACTACTGTACAAAGAAAGATTATAAAATACGGAGTTGTAAGAATATACCCTCTTATTTATATGACTCGACATTCTGTATGGTAAGGCACAGATAATTATTTTTACAGAATCTCGCTGGCCAATATCTGACAGGGTCTCGGATAATCTCAAGATATCTCGTTTAGTGCAATCTATACTATTTCCTAAAAACACTACAAGCGTGGAATCGCGGTCATACTCGCCGACCGATATACATTTGATCAGACGATCGAAGGAGGCGCCCGGGTGACAGTTGTTAAGGACGCCTCGCGACAAGCGCTCCGCCAGCAGCGCGCCGAGCCCGGCGCCCACCTCGTCTGTATATAGAACGGTGCGGCCGGGCGCAGGCGCGGGCGCGGGCGCGGGTGCGGGTGCGGGTGCGGGTGCGGGCGCAGGCGCAGGCGCGGGCACGAGCGCGGGGACCAGCGGGGCGGGGCGCGCGCGCGAGAGTGGCGCCTCCACCGGGCACGGCGGCGGCGGAACCAGCTCGACAGGGCACGATAGCGATGGAGTGTGTTGGACTGAGCGCGACGGCGATAGATCCAGTGCCACTGGGCACGACGGCGATGGGCCCCGCTCGATAGTGCATGGCGGCGATGGGCCCGGCTCGACAGTGCATGGCGGCGGTGGACCCGCCTCGCCTGGGCACGATAACGGTGGAGTTGGTTCCACTGGGCAGGGCAGGGATAAATCCAGTGCGACATCCAATCCAGGGCATGACTGTGAAGGACCCAGCGACGACTCCCGGACGTCCAGGCTAAGGTCAGGCTCGGGCTGGCGACGCGGAGTGGTCGCGCCGGAGACGCGCGCCAGCAGCGTGGCGCGCGGCGCGGGCGCGGGCGAGCCCGGCGCAGCCAGGCGACTCGGCGGCCGTGGCGATTCCAAGCGCAGAGGGTAGCCGCTGCCCGGTGCTAGAACATTATTCATAAAGGCTATGTATTCCTGTAACGTTTTACTAGATAATTCATGCTTATCATTAAGAGCTTTTAGCTTTGACTCTAATTTGCTTAATTCAGCAGAGCGATGATTCAGCTCCTCTACTGTCTGGTCTAATTGATATTGGCACTTTAGGAGTTCATCTCTCAAGGCTACATGTTTACATTTGGAATTTAATGATTTAAATAAGAATTTGTGGCATTTCAGCAAAAGTTTAGATTTTTTTATGAATCTATTTAATTTTAAATATTTTTTTATCTTTTTTCTTCCGTTCAATGAAATTTTCCCATCACTGTTCCCTATGCACACAGAACTTGAAAACTCTATATTTTCCATAAAAGGAGAGTCCACTATGCTGTCATTTACTAAATCTACTTCAAAACTATTTAGCTCAGCAAAAATACTTAAATTGTTGTCTGGCGGCCCGGAGTGCTCGGAGCAGTACTTGCAAGTATAATTTTTTTTAAGGTCCATCTCCCCCAGCTGCTGCTCCAGGTCCTTGATGCGTTGCAATGCCTGTTCGTGTATTTCCTGGCATTGTTCAAATCGGTCTACAGTAGCTTGAAGTTCATCCCGCTGACCCTGGATATCTTCATAGTCAATGTCCTGGTTGGCAAGCTGAGTTTTGAGAACAGTGTTTGCTCGGATAACACGCTCGATTTCCTGTTCACTTTCTTCCCGCTCTTGTAGGAGTCTGTCATTCAGCTCAGTCGCCGTCTTAAGATCCCTTTGTAGTTGCTGGACTTTAGCGACCAAAACATCCCTGCGAGTAGTCATTTTAGAGGGTTGTGCTGAAAACATATTGACAATGTAAGAAATCTGAGCCTAGCAAGTATGATTCACAATGGTACTAACAGAAAAAAGTATTTAAATTCAAATTTTCTAGTATTTAAATTAAGCTTTATAGCAGGAATTTACACAAAAAAAAACTTTATACTTTGAACGTCAACTTATAATAATGTTCGTTGAATACATCTGTGCTATTTCTGAGTTTATTAGCATTCACTTTGGCTAGTTTAGTAAGATGAACCACTGTTTTTAACAAGAACTTACTTGCCCATAGGTTAGGTACTGAATATTAAAAATATTAAGTTATTTTGGACAATCAGACTAAAAGTAAGGCATATAAATGTGAAAAGCAATACTCCCCTGTAAAAGTCTTCGATGAAATGAAGGCAATTTCCATGTAAATTCGGTGTAATTTTAAATCTTGAACGTTAAGCCGTTGACAGTTGGCTCAAAATTTTTCGTCATAATAATTTGCTCCTTAAAGTAAACTAATACTAGAGATAACACTGTTACACTTTAATTTCATTGAGATCTTGTCATTTTACACAGTAACTCGTTATAAATCACTTTTAAAACATTTATTTTCACTAATTACTAAGATAATCGTTTGAGCGCAAGATGGCGACGACGTATTCGGAATAGTTTTTCGTGTTTTGTTCATTTACATAGCTAATGAAAAATTTGTTTCAAAACGAGCGTAACCACCCTTTAGTTGAACAAACGGTTATCCGTGGTCTCGGCCAGCCATGTGTTTGTAGGGAAGCCTCCCTATATATCACTATCACCTTACAATCAGCAAGGCCTGTACCGAACAACGTTGCCTGTATTTTATTTTATCTAATAAAAATGTGTTAAACATCGTCATTGGCAAAATTTCCATTGCTGTGTACAAAGCGAGAAAGCCATTTTATGTATATATAAAACAAAAAAAAAACTCATTTAGAAAGTGGGACCTTTTCCCTGCACTAACACATATATTTTGATAAACAGTTTCATTTACCTAAGACCATTTCAACTAAATCCAATTTCCTAACTGTATTTCAAATGCATATAGAATTGGAAACTAGTTCGTTAATTATATGTGCATTTGGACCGCCACTGAATTACTTATGTCATGAATATATTGAGGCCAGTGCAGCTTTTAATGTTTAATTTAAATTCTAAAGGACCAATCTGGACGTGAAATTTCCTTAACTATTCTCGAGGACTTTGACTATGGAAACTGGTGGTCATAACGTCTAATAGAAACTTCCGAACATGGAGACCCTTTTTAGGGTTCCGTAGCCAGAATGGCAAAAACGGAACCCTTATAGTTTTGGTCATGTCCGTTTGGCCGTCCGTCTGTATGTCACAGCCATTTTACTCGGAAACTATAAGACGTATCTTAATAAAATTTAGACATAAGGTGTAGTTTGTATGCCGCTATTTAGTCATGTAGTGAAATTACAGAAAAAAATATTTTCAGGGGCGGCGCTCCATATATGTAACTAAAAAAAAAAAAAAAAACAAATATTAACATGTTGCATTGTACATCAATCGATAGGTCTTTAAAAATAACATTGAGGTTTCTTTGAACATTTTGTGATTGAGTGAATAGTTTCAGAAATATTCGCTGCGAAAGTCGGAAAAATAGCGTGTAACCTGTAACTTTTGAAACGTAAGTCCAAAAAATATGAAAAATTTTGAGAAGATGCGCGTTATCATATACTTTCTACGAAAATTGTTTTGAACATTATCGGTTTAGCCATTTTTAAATTATTTCCAAAAAACTCCTCCCATAGGCATCAGATACGACCTTTTGGCATTAGTCTGATTCTTATTCAATTTAAGCTACGGAACCCTCCATTATGCGTAGTCCGACACGCACTTGGCATGTTTTTTTTACATCATGACGGTGGCAAACAGGCATACGCCCCGCGTGATGGTAAGCAGCTACCGTAGATTATGGTCGGTTGCAACTCCACGGGTGTCACATGCGCGTTGCCGACCCTAACCATTAGTCATTCATTAATGTATATAGAGGTATACTAATTGGTACGAGTAAGTATCACAAAGTAAAGATAGGTTATACAACTCATACATATATTAATGTATTTATACATATATTATGTATAAGGGATCAATCCCGAAAATGTGTGACAAAATGTTTGAAACAGGCTTTTTTTTTCGATTTTGGAGTTTGTCCCATAGCAAAAGTTATTCAGTTTTCATAATCACCTCACACAGTAAGGTAAAACGTTGAAAAAAAACCGGTCAAGTGCGTGTCGGACCACGCATAATGGAGGGTTCCTTCCTTCCTTCCGTACCTTCAATGGAACAAGGACCAAACTAATACCTAAATATCTGTCGTATCTGATACCTATGGAAGAAGTTTTTTGGAGATAACTCAAAAATGACTGAACCGATAATATTCAAAACAATTTTCGTAGAAAGTATGTAATAAGGCGCATCTTCTTAAAAAAAATTTTTTTGGACTAACAGTTCAAATGTTACAGCCGTACACAATTTTTCTGACTTTCGAAGGGATTATTTCTGAAAATATTCACTTAATCACAAAATGTTCAAAGAAACCTCGATGTTGTTTTTAAAAGACTTAGTGATTGATGTGCAACATGCTGATAATTGGTTTAAAAAAAAAACAATTTTGTTACATGTATTTAACTACATAACTAAATAGCGGCATACAAAATACACCTTACGTCCAAATTTTGTTAAGATACGTCTTATAGTTTGGCTACGGTACCCTAAATGTTTTCCGTAAGTATTCTGAATTTAGAGTGTTATTTATAAGACATGTTCGGATTCAGAGATTAGACGCAGCGAAAAATATGAATAATGCCCATTTGCTGACCACAAAAGATCAGAACTTTTCTGACTTGTGAAGTAAAACATACTTCGTTCCATCATCCATCATTTATATTATAAGAATCCGTAAATATCCTTAGTCCAATAATCTCGACGTACTCCCTGACTTCGCATTCCAAGAAGTTTACTTTCTACATCTCCATGACAATTCCGAGAAATCAAAGCCAAGGAAAATCAACAACAGGGTCATTCTACTTTTAGATAACCCTATTTTGCAAAATTATAAATTTAGAGTTATACATACAAAGGCAAGATTACTCTGCGTAATGAAATTTTGCCAATCGTGTTTCTGCCAACGAACCTATCTAATAGTGGTCGCCTGCGAATCAATAATCGGCGAATAATTCGTCGGAGAATCAATAGGTCACCTGATAGCAATGACGAAATCGTTACTCGATTTTTGGAGATTTCCAGTAATAAGATATTTTTATATACCTAAATAAATAAATACTTTAAGGTATAGGTACTAGCGAACAAATAAATATACACATATTACCAACATAAATTGTTCAATGAAAACAAATCTAACGAATGTATGTGTATGTGTACATTTAACAAAAGAATCTAAGTGTTGACTTCATTAACTCCCATTTTAGAGTTCCGTAGTCACTTAGCAACCTATATACCTAGTTTCGCCATGTTCGTCTGTCCGCCTGCTCATTCGCGACTATGCACAGTGATGGTTAGTTAGAACTAGAAAAGTGAAACTTGGTATTTTAATCACGCCGACAAAAAAACAAAAACCAAATTTGAAAAAATATATTTTTTTTGGTTACCGTACAAATGAAGTGGATGTGATTTTTTTCCCTCCAACCCTATCGTGTGGGGTATCGTTGTATAGGATAGGTCTTTCAATTGTACAATCACCGAAAGTTATGCTAAATATATGTAAAATGTTTTCTTTGATTTGTGCCTTTCGTAGTGCCCTGACCGGGTTGTTTCCAAAGAGACTTTTAATTTCTGATTAAAACTGGATCGATCGGTTAAAGTTTTGATAAAAAAAATAGATTATCTTGCTGACTGTGCAATTTTAGAAAAAAAAATGGTTAGAATAATAAAGTAAAAAGTTAGGAAAGGTCTTTTAAGAGATCTAGTAGCTGTCATACAAACTGGTTGTAAATATCCCCTCACTTTATACCCCTTTATACTTATACCTAATTATGATATGCAGGAGAAAACCATTATCTTAACATGAAACCTGACTATATGTCCCTTCAGATCATGCCACATCAACGCTCCGCTTTGATTTCATCAAAAAAGATGCAAAAAAACACTACAATTTTACGTGTTTGCGAATCCCGTCACCTTAATTCTGAAATATGCAGACACATGAAAAAATAGAATGACCCAAAAATGACAAGGAAAATCAACAATAACCGAACAACCAAACATCAGCAATACGGAATATTATTCCGATAAATCGTGAAGCAAAGGGCTTTGTATGAAAACTAACTCCAATCCATCATATGAACGCATAAGGGCCGTAAAAGCCAAAACCAGGTTGAATTTGGATTCTATTGCGTGGTAATAAGATACACAATTGAATGATTTTTTCAATGGTTGATACGACTCTTATGTGTGGAGAAAACAACTGGCATAAGCCAGTCGACGCAGTATGAATAGTAATACAGAAGATTAAATGGGAGTTAGAAGCTTTCTGGCTTTTCTGTTTCATTATTGTAATTACATACAAGAGTGTGTTTTGACTTGTTTTATTTTTTGTTGTTATTTTTTGTTCGCCCTTTCGAAGAAAATAATCTGTCCGGTTTGATTTTAATTTGTTTTTTTTTATACCACGACGGTGGCAATAAGCATACGGCCCGCCTGATGGCAAGCAGCTACCGCAACCAATGGACGCCTGCAACTCCAAAGGAGTCAGATGCGCGTTTCCGACCCTTTACAAAAAGGAGGATTCACTTTGTTGATGGCTAAAGGAACAAGGTCTCTCATCGTCAACACACTGGGTCCTCTTTGAGCTCTTTGGCAACCTTACTCACCAGCAGGAACACAAAACTATGAGTAGGATCTAGTGCTATTTGGCTGTGGTTTTCTGTAAGGTGGAGGTACTTCCCCAGTCGGGCTCTGCTCCACTCCAGATTTGAGCGAGATGACATTCGCTGAACGTGCCCTACCACACTTAGCGAGATGCCATTCGCAGTGCCCATACCTCTCTTTTTGGCGCAGTTTAAGTACCGGGTCCAATTAATGAGAATCTGCTATCAAAAATGACGTTTGGATTCTTTAGATCCACAGAAAATAATTCCGAACTACGTCTTAACATTTTGTTAAACTGATTTACGTCTTTATATTAAATGAGTGCGCAAATTTCTTATATATATTTTTTTTTAATTTCTACACGTATTTTGGATTGTTCAGATCAAAAAATTAAGTAATTTATCTTGGACTATCGTTTTAGGTAAGTATCTTAAGCTAAAATTTTGCTCTAAGCTTTAAGCTTCTCTGTCTTTCACTCCCGTCAGAAAACACGCGTTACAGAGACTGAACTCAGCTGTTATCAGTAATTGGAATTTTGAAAAGTCCGAATTGTACAACGAGGTTGTATTTGGTCACCTTAAAAAGTCTCACATGTATAAGTAAATGAAATTCTCTTCACCTACTGTACTTTCACGTACTTATACAACACAGAAAGAACTCTTAAGGCTATTGTCCCTAAAGTTTTGTGGGCCACCGCGACCGTACAGTTTACTAATGTGTTTAACTTGATGTAAGTAAATAAAGATCGCTGCTCTTAAGTACACATTATAACTTATCAAGAAAAAGATATACACTGATGTATGTTTATTTTGGGACCCTCAATCCGACGAACTTAAACCACGTACTAATGTCATTACGGGTGAATTATATTAAGTAATTACGTTTAATTTAGTAATTGGACGCGTTAAATTAATTTAAATTAGCAACAAAAAACACGTTGTATATGACAATATGACATAAATCAATTGATTTTTGGCTCTGGTGCAGCGGACATTCTTCCCCTCTGGGTTGAGAGGTCAGATGGCGCTTTCGTAAAAACTAGTGCCTACGCCAATTCCTGGGATTACGTTGCCGAGCGGACCCCAGACTCAATAAAGCAAAAAGCTGTGACAAACGCTAGGAGGAAGAAGGGCAATATAGTTAATGACGTAAAACACGGTACCTAGATAATTCTATTTAGTTGAAATTTCCCGCAGTCAAGATTGCCCCGGCGCACCTAAGTTTAATTCACAAAATAAAAAAATATCTAAATATATAAAAGAAGAAACTGACTGACTGACTGACTGACTGACATATCAACGCACAGCCCCAACCGCTGGTTCTAGAGATTCCAAATTTGGCACGTAGGTTCATTATATGGTCTAGGGGTGCACTAAGAAAGGATTTTTCAAAATTCACCCCCTAAGGGGGTAAAATGGGGGTCCAAAGTTTGTATGGCGAAACAAGATTTGTTAAGACTATTTTATTCGAAACTTCACAGGAGTATTCGTAACGATAAATGAGTAAACACGTACTTCAGGTTTTTTGAAAATTCAACCCCTAAAAGGGGCAAATGTGGTCTCAAAGTCTGAAAATCAACATGGGTATCGTATCCTTTTTGAGTACTTATAGTACGCGGGCGAATCCGCGGGAAAAGGCTAGTTTTCTATATTTTATTTGTTGGCCAATTGCAAAGCTTTTTTGCCACAAACCAAATGTGACCGGCGTCCAATTTCAAATGTAAAATTGCACCGATTCGGCCATTTTGAGTAAAAATGTAACCCGACCGTCATCAGATCCGAGGTCACCCATGCGATTGACCGACCAGATCAAATCCGCCGCGTGCACCATTGCATCGGTGCGCTAGGATGTACAATAGGCATGACGAATTTTTTTCATGTACGGTATCAATCGATATGTTTTGTTGTGTGGATCAAATATCATAATCGATATCGATATCGATGGGGCCAATCGCGTTAAAACAACGGAAAGTTCAGAAATGAGAGTCGAAATCTGACATTCGCACTTGTTTCTCAAAACGCCAAAAAAGGACGACTGTGCAGGGTGGATCGCCTTTGTATGAAAAAAAATTTTTTTTTGAATTTCAAAATGGCGGGCCTCCAAAAAGTTAATGTGATGGCAAAATAAAGCTAGTGTCGAATATGAGCAAGATTGGATAATTTTAAGTACTGCCGCAAGCCCAATAAAGTATTTTCATATATCAAAAATTTCACTTCATGATATCCTTGTTACGCGGACTCTGTTAATATACTATACCACTTATAAAACGTTTTCTGAATAATCAGATACATCTTTATATATTAAAAATAAATTGTTGCTGCATTATTCTAAAAAAATATCAAAGTACCCTCATAATAGCTTGACTTAATTTTAGCATCAATGTTATACTACCAGCGTTTTTAATTTTGATCCGCCAACGTCTTGCACTGTATTGTTATTAGTTGTTTTGAATTTCTATTGCCTAATGTAATAATGAGTTTGCGTAATCGTGATAAAGTGTGTCCTTTGTGAAAAGGTGAAAAGTTTGGTAATGGCAAGGAATTACCAAAATATACTTTACCGACATACCGTGATATGATGGAACATTTTATTTACGTTTCTAAATCTTCGACGAAACGTTTCCAAGATTTGGTGAAGGAAACAAGTAACATTGTTGCAACCGATATCGAACACATATGGATGAAAGCATCTATACCAATAGTGGAACGACGTACTATCTTAGCAAGAATAAAAGCTTATCACAGTAAATATCGTGATGTACTTAAATCATACCAGAGCAGAAAAAATGTCGCGTCCTTCAAAAACAAGCTCAGTAAATTTCAAAGAGATAGTAACGTGTTGTTTGATATTGCGACTTGTAGGTGTAACTTACTAGAAACCTGTTTCTGTGAGAAAACACGAAGGATACCTAAGAAAAAGATAGAATTTTTGATTGATCAAAGAAGTCACAGAAAAATGGGGATTGGTTCGTTAGATAGAAAAAGTACAAAAAAAACCTGGATGATATTGAAAAACAACGTAAATGGGATTTATATTTGGAAAAACGTAAAATTGTAGACAGTCAACCTCAAGAAAAAAAGGTCAGAATTTTACCTGGGCAAAATCAACAAAATACTGAGGAAGTATCATCTTCATCCACTGTGTCTGAAAGCATTCAACCAGCAAATAGTGCCTTTCCCGCTGTGGCTAAAATATTGGATCGATACGGGATCTCAGATCGCCCAGATCGGGCAGGAGCTTCCATTGTTTCAGCTACTTTGCAAGACCTGGGTTTCATAAATGAGAATGACACAGCAAATGTTATCGATCGGAACAAGATTCATCGAGCCCGTGCAAATACTAGGAACTTAGCGACACAAAGTATTCCTGACTGTGATGACTCCTTTATTTGTATCTCATTTGACGGACGCAAAGACAAAACAATGGTTATTGACGATGGTCGAAGGAGGGTTGTTACGGAAGAGCACATAACTTTGCTCCGAGAACCCGGATCCAAATACATTGGCCACATAACACCTGATGCATGTGACGCAAAAACTATCGCAACTAACTTGCATTCCTACTTACAAGTAAAACCCTTGGATATAAAACAAATTGTAGCGGTTGGATGTGATGGCACTGCAGTTAATACTGGGGTAAGAGGAGGTATTATCAGGATACTCGAAAATAAACTTGAACGCCCTCTTCAATGGTTAGTTTGCCAGCTGCATGCCAATGAGTTACCTTTGAGACATCTTTTTCAGCATCTTGATAGCACAACTACAGGTCCCAGAAGTTTTACTGGCAAAATAGGAAAAGCATTAAATAACTGCGAACAACTTCCTGTAACACAATTTTCTGCTATAGAATGCCAACTTCCCGATATTACTAAGACCCGCACCGATCTCAGTACAGATCAGTTATACCTTCTGGAAATCTGTCGTGCAATCCAACAAGGCAATTGTGATGAATATTTGGCTAAGCGAAATCCAGGGAAAATTTGTCATTCACGATGGCTGACAACTGCTAACAGGATACTCAGGCTTTATATGTCAAGCGAGACCCCATCAAGAAACCTGTTAATTCTGACGCATTTTGTGTTGAAAGTATACGCTCCACTGTGGTTCAATATAAAAACTCAACCGTCATGTATTATTGGAGCCAAACACTTACACGAAACAATTAAGCTGACACGATACCTCCCAAACAATCTTAAGAAGGTGATTGATCCTGTAATTCAACGCAATGGATATTTCGGCCATGGTGAAAATATTTTAATAGCCATGTTAGCTGATAATAGATTTCATGTCCGAGCGTTGGCTCTTAAGCGTATCATCAAATCCAGAGAAAGCTCTTCAGACTCTGAGCCTATCAGAGTATTTGGATTGCCAAAGTTTAACTTCAGAGCCGAAGAATATTACGATTTGATTGATTGGAAACAGGTATCTGAACCACCAGTGACGAAACAGTTCGAGACAGATATTATTTCCCAGTGCCTTACTGATTTGAAATTAGTGGAAATTAAAATCTTACCCAAGTTCTGTTTGATGCCCTGCCACACTCAAGCTACTGAAAGGAGCATAAAAATAGTAACAGAATCTTGTACTGCTGTATGTGGGCTAGAGAAACGAGAAGGGTTGATACAAAATAAGCTTGATTCTTGTCGCGTAATGCCTGCATTTAATACGAAAAAAGACTACAAAATTGCATAATTGTACTCTGAATTTCAGAATAAATCTAACGTGCAAATGGATTAGGTACTACGTATTTGTTTGTTTTAATTTGGTATTTTGATATTATAAGCATGTAAAATATCAATTAAAACTGTAATTTCATTATAAAATATATGTTTCCTACAAAAATTGTAAACAAGATTTTTTTTTTGGCAATATTTCAGATGGCTTGCGGCAGTACTTCTACTAATAATTTCGAAATGTGTCCATACGAACATTTAATTATGTTTCCCTAGACTATCTTTTTACAACCCCGCCTTAGGCAAAATCGAAGAAAAAAAATTTCGATCCACCCTGTGTGCAAACGCTCCTAACAACATCATAATGTTGTTAGGAGCGTTTGCACAGTCGTCCTATTTAAAGTATGGAAATAATAATAAAATTGCTATTTTTATGGTGAAATACTGCGTATGTGTAAATGTTTGCTATACAATTTATTTTAAAGCACAATGTGAGAAATAGACTAGGTATATTTTTATTTTATTTCGTAATTTAAAAAAAATTAAAGCATGATCTTTGAACCATTTCAAAAGATTAAAAAAAAATACTTTATTATGATATATTTGTTATTTTTCGTTCATTTAACTTAATTTCATTACAAAATTCATAATCTGTCATATATATATATTCATAATCATCCCTGTTTGACTCGCTCCAATAGAGAAACAGTGTGATATTTAATTTTCTGTATCTATTAAAGAGATATCATTTTTAATATAATACAAACATTATCCCCATTTTAATATAACGGCCTCCTAGCCTAGTCGGAATTATCCCAATGCACCCTATGTAGTTTCATAACACTAAATTTATAACGTCATAGGCATAGTCAATTATTTATAATATTTAAAATATTACATGTCAAATTACATTACATTGGTACTTACTGATTTATACTTAATTATTAAATTTAGATTTTAAAGATTAAAATAATGATTTAGATTTATAATGTTACTGTAATTTTACAGTTGTAGGTAATTGTATTAAATAAACTTGTAAAAGTGCCCTTGAGATTCGCAAAATAATTCTTTGAATTTTGAATACTTAGTAGAGGTTAGGTTACTAATAATTTAAGCTGATCTTGAGAATAGTTTTTGTTTTTAGAGTTCCGTACCTCGAAAGGAAAAAACTCGTACCTCGAAAGGAAAAAACGGAACACTTATAGGATCACTTTGTTGTCCGTCCGTCCGTCCGTCCGTCCGTCTGTCAAGACCCTTTTTCTCAGGAACGCGTGGAGGTATCAAGCTGAAATTTATACAAAATACTCAAGTCTACTGTCCCTTGGAGCTGTGAAAAAAATCAAACTTCTAAGCCAACGCAATCAAAAGATACAGCCGTTTATGCCGCAAATTTCCACAAATTTTCGAAACTCGCAAGGGAATCAAAACTTACAGGGTACTTCCCGTGAACTCAAAATCTTGAAATTTGGTACGAAGCAACGTCTTATAGCACAGATAAAGGAAGAATTGCGAAAACCATAAATTTTTTGTTACATAATTTAATAAAAATATTTTTAACTAGCCTTTTCCCGCGGCTTCGCCCGCATACTATAAGTACTCAAAAAGGATACGATACCCATGTTGATTTTCAGACTTTGTGAGCACATTTGCCCCTTTTAGGGGTGTAATTTTCAAAAAACCTGAAACACGTGTTTACTCATGTATCTTTAGGAATACTCCTGTGAAGTTTCGAATAAATAGTCTAACAAATCTTGATTCGCCATACAAACTTTGGACCCCCATTTTACCCCCTTAGGGGGTGAATTTTGAAAAATCCTTTCTTAGTGCATCCCTAGACCTTATAAGGAACCTACGTGCCAAATTTGGAATCTCTAGAACCAGTGGTTTGGGCTGTGCGTTGATATGTCAGTCAGTCAGTCAGTCAGTCAGTTTCTTCATTTATATATTTAGATAATTTTACATCTACTACCCCAATATACCTACAGGTTTGTACGGAACCGTCGGTGCGCGAATCCGACTCGCACTTGGCCGGTTTTTGTTCATTTTCGTGGTTCAGAGTGTAACAATCATAGCATATTGTGCGGTGATCTAACGAACAAGTGTGCAGCTAATGAAGAATTAGTCTTAAAACGCGTGTTACCATTGTTTACTTCAGAACAACCCGTAGTCGCCGGGGTCGAGCCCCTCGAGCTGTTTGTAGGGATCAGCTATCGCTCTACAAATGGCAAGGCCTCTACCGAACAACGTTGCCTATAATTTATTTAAACAAATATCGATCGTAGACTTTGTACCTAAAGATTGATTGACTTACAAGCGTCCAATTTCCCGCCGCGTAAAGTCCATTAGAAGAAAAAAACTGGACACGAATAAACAGGCAACGTAACAGTGAAATAGTAGTTTGTATCGTATTATTGACCGAGCGATAGCGAAGGGGCCGTATTCTAACTTTAAAACACGTTTTGATACGATCCAACTTCACTACAACTCCAATGAATTAACTGCGCACTACACCTAGCGCGTTTGAATCAGAAATATTAAATGTTTAAAAATTATTCCGGTGCAACTCCAATACGAAATTCAATATTGGTTGATTATTTGTTGTGTTTTGAGATAGATTGAGTTTTAAATGTATTTTTAATTATAATACCTACGCCACAAGGTCACTGTTTCAAAAAATATCAACACCCATATCATAAATTCATAAATGCTCTATTCTGCGTTCGGAAACCGTACATAATAACCACCATTATTGCAACAGTAATGTAACATCAGTGTATTATGTGACAGTGTTGTACTAAAGTACGAAGATTCATTACGATTACGATTATAATGAAAATCCAGTCCTCCTCCCCGATCGCGGTTGTCCTCCTCCCCGACCGCCCGCACAATCCAGTTGGCCATGGCGCGCAATGGCGGTCATTCTAACGGTTCCCGAACACGTCATTGAGAATTTGTAATATGTGTGTAGATAAAGCAGTGTGTAACTAATTAGGCATCATGTAGCAGGGGCATAAACTACTATTCCGTATATCTGTCCGGCGCCTGTCTGGCTGTTTTTTGAAAAATGTTCATTGGTAGAAATTGGCTGGGAGTTCCCTAAGATATTCATCTATTCGGTTTAAGCTACATGCTCGCGAAGATCACAGAATCCCAATAGATATTTAGGTAAGAAGGTGCCGTATTCGAATTTTAAAATACATCTATATCTATAATATAATCTATCTCCAATATAACTTCAACACACCACAAATAATGAACTAATATTAAAGTTGTATTGGAGTTGCATCGGAATAATTTTCAAGCAAATTCCGATATTTCAGATTCAGACGTTTAGGCACTAGCTGTAATGCGTAGTTAATGCATTGGTGTTGTATTGAAGCTGGATCGTGTTTAAACGTGTTTTAAAATTAGAATACGGGCCTAGTATACTACTAAATTGGATAGATGTTTTTTTGGCAAAAAGACTCAAGAAAATTTTACCACCGAAAAGACTTGCAAGTATAAAATATTCCATTGACGATTTCTATATCTGTCCTGTTTAAAAAATTCGTCCCTGAGTGCCATCGCATCTTTACGCTCCGGCGGTTTAAAGCTCTTCAATCGTTGCGATCACTGAACCGGCGGACGATAGCGTTTTATATACACGTAAAGCGTCACGTGTACGGGTATTTTCATTTTAACACACGTAGGTACAAGATTAGAACTTTGGAGTTCGCTTGTACAAGCAAATGAAGCACGATATACCTTTACTGTCCTTATCTTCTGTTTTGAAAGTTCCCTCCTCTTCGTTCGTTTCAGGTAGACCTGCGAGTATGTATCGTGCGCTGCAGATCGCGCGCCGTACACTCCAGAAAGCGTCAATAGAGGCCTGATACTTAAACAAAGGTAACTATTTATTCAAACTTTTGCCAATTTGGGACCTATCCCGGGTGGTTTCAGCAGCTCTATGTGCGTGCGCCGCAGACCGCGCTCCGTGCACAGCCCAGAGTCCGTCGACAGAGACGTCTGGTACTTGAACACTGTTAATATTCAGACTGTTACCTGCCAGTTTGAGTCCGATCCTCTTCCCGGGTGGTTTCAGCAGCTCTATGTGAGTGCGACGCAGACCGCGCTCCGTGCACAGTCCAGAGTCCGTCGACAGAGACGTCTGGTACTTGAAGACTGTTAATATTCAGACTGTTACCTGCCAGTTTGAGTCCGATCCTCTTCCCGGGTGGTTTCAGCAGCTCTATGTGCGTGCGCAGACCACGCTCCGTGCACAGTCCAGAGTCCGTCGACAGAGACGTCTGGTACTTGAACACTGTTAATATTCAGACTGTTACCTGCCAGTTTGAGTCCGATCCTCTTCCCGGGTGGTTTCAGCAGCTCTATGTGCGTGCGCAGACCACGCTCCGTGCACAGTCCAGAGTCCGTCGACAGAGACGTCTGGTACTTGAACACTGTTAATATTCAGACTGTTACCTGCCAGTTTGAGTCCGATCCTCTTCCCGGGTGGTTTCAGCAACTCTATGTGCGTGCGCAGACCGCGCTCCGTACACAGCCCAGATTCCGTCGACAGAGACGTCTGGTACTTGAACACTGTTAATATTCAGACTGTTACCTGCCAGTTTGAGTCCGATCCTCTTCCCGGGTGGTTTCAGCAGCTCTATGTGAGTGCGACGCAGACCGCGCTCCGTGCACAGTCCAGAGTCCGTCGACAGAGACGTCTGGTACTTGAAGACTGTTAATATTCAGACTGTTACCTGCCAGTTTGAGTCCGATCCTCTTCCCGGGTGGTTTCAGCAGCTCTATGTGCGTGCGCAGACCACGCTCCGTGCACAGTCCAGAGTCCGTCGACAGAGACGTCTGGTACTTGAACACTGTTAATATTCAGACTGTTACCTGCCAGTTTGAGTCCGATCCTCTTCCCGGGTGGTTTCAGCAGCTCTATGTGAGTGCGACGCAGACCGCGCTCCGTGCACAGTCCAGAGTCCGTCGACAGAGACGTCTGGTACTTGAAGACTGTTAATATTCAGACTGTTACCTGCCAGTTTGAGTCCGATCCTCTTCCCGGGTGCTTTCAGCAGCTCTATGTGAGTGCGCCCTAGACCGCGCTCCGTGCACAGCCCAGAGTCCGTCGACAGAGACGTCTGGTACTTGAACACTGTTAATATTCAGACTGTTACCTGCCAGTTTGAGTCCGATCCTCTTCCCGGGTGGTTTCAGCAGCTCTATGTGAGTGCGACGCAGACCGCGCTCCGTGCACAGTCCAGAGTCCGTCGACAGAGACGTCTGGTACTTGAACACTGTTAATATTCAGACTGTTACCTGCCAGTTTGAGTCCGATCCTCTTCCCGGGTGGTTTCAGCAGCTCTATGTGCGTGCGCCGCAAACCGCGCTCCGTGCACAGTCCAGAGTCCGTCGACAGAGACGTCTGGGATTTGAACACTGAAACAAAGTAATGCAATATTAACGAATATAATATTAAATGTGGTTGTAAATTTTAATATGTATATTTTTTTTGGAAAATACAACAAAATATTTCTTCTGGGAAAATACACTATTATTGCAACAATAAAATTCTTGTGAGATTCCAACATATTTAAAATTACGTGAGTAACCGTAAAGTTATAGATACACTATTATTATACTCGTAAATCTTAAGAAAAATCTTAGGAAAAAAAAATTGTTTTAAATTTATTTTTATATCATTCGCTCATAAGACGGAGGATATCAACGTAGGTGAATCAGATGTTAAAGTAGCACTTTATTCCCTAGAGAGTAATTAACTTTTTGTGTTATTAAATAAAAAATTGAGAATGAGACCTGCTTCGTGGGCACAGTGCAAGGAAGTGTTATCTTATTGTTTTACCTTCGCAGGTGTAAGGTTTTTTATAGTTTCCCATTTAACCGCTTGTTCAAAAACAAGTAATATATTATTATGTAATGCACGCTATAAAACTGTAAAACACTTGAGTTGTCCGCGTGGACAAATCTCGCAACTTTTGTTTACGGTCTTGAAAAGACGTTCTGTAAAATACACAGATTACTTGACACGAGTGTAAATTATAAACTTTATGTAGGTTAAAAAGGCAAATTGCACTTAAATTGACAATTATTTTAATGCCAGAAAAAAAACTACCACAGGTTCTAACCCTACACGCATGACAAGAGAAGAATTATAACCGGCATGAAACCCGGCTCGGTTATATCCTATAGACAAATTTAATTTGCCGCCTTGAATTTAATTAGTGAAATTTTAAATTGAATTGGTGCCTTTCTTAGAGACACCAATTACTTGAGATTTAAAGACTGTTTCGTGTTTACCATGCATACACGTACTGGGTGGATTTGACATAAGTATCCAAAACATAACCAACAAAATATTTTTTGCGATCGCAGCGCCATCTAGGCAATACCTCTGCCAAACCAGTGTGTTTAGATGACAGACGAGACTCCAATTTACAAATGTGTAATACGGCGTATATGTGAGTTAGTCTTTAGACCCGAAAGCTGCAAGCTGTTTAGTTTCTGATATATCAGTCAGCTATCAGCTATCAGCTAAACGGCTTGCAGCAGAAACGCTCACAATCTTCGAAATGTAAAGGAGGTACAGACTCAAACAATATTTACTGAAAATATGGCTCGTGAAAATTTGTAACCGGTCAGTCTTATACCGTAATAAGATAGTCAAAAAAAGGACCGCACGAGTCGTTTTTGCGGTACTATTGTGGGGCCATTTTTTTGGGCTGATTGTGTATCCCTAGTATTATTTGATCGATGCTTGCTCAATTTATCTCCACCTTTATATCTCTGACCATTCAGTTCTGTATTAGAGACTACTTATTAACCGATTCGTTGCGTCTTCCATTTTCGAAAACTTTTGGCTGTGGCGGCGAACAATTATTTCATGACACGACAGGCGTGCCATACGCCATAGAATTTGATGACACGCCTATCGTGTCATCAGCCATGTGTAAAAAATTATGTATTTTTTTGTGTTTTTTCACTGATTTAGACTTGATTGAGTTCATTTGAAATCAAACCAAGGAAGTAAACTGATTAAAACGTTGTTTTAAATTTTTAGTAGCATTTAAACTACTTGTTTTACTTGAAATGGATGGTAAGTGACTTTAAAAATTCAGGTATCACAAACATTTTCTACTAAGTACAATTTTTATACATATATGTGTAGTGGGCTAAGTTAGCCCGGCTAGCAAAATGGGTAAATATATTTTTTTTACAGTGCGACGCGATTTAAAACTATGCATTCAATATTTTCATGATTTCTCCTTGAATTATTTATTCGAGCGATATAGATAACAAATCATTTGTCTTGAATTACAAAAAAGTAAAATCTTCATTCTAATATTTTTGATGTATACTACGAATACATTTTTATTTTATAATAAAATATTTAAAGAGGGTAAATAGGTAAATAGTTCTGGTGTCTATGACATTAGGCCGTATTCCCAAGCTAAGAGATAGAATGATACATACAACCAATGTTTATATCTCCGTTTGCCCTACAGTTTAGAATGACCATTCCATATCGGACAATATACACGCGGCTTTAATAATTGCCATTGGCTGTTTGCATTGATATTTCGTAGTCAAAAGGAATATTTAAAAGGTAAAAAACAATATATTAATGGATTGTAGTAGAGTTTGTGCGTAAAAAGAAGTGTTATGGTTTATATGAGAATTCATACGAACTATGTCACTTCACTTTCCGTATAGATTTCAACTTTGCGTCCGTTAAAACGGTACAATAATGAAAATCATTTTAAGGGTTCCATACCAAAACGGTAAAAAATGAACTCTGTCTGTCTGCCTGCCACAAAGCCAATTTTGTCAGAAACTGCGAGACCGATTGAGCAAAAATTTTGTACACATATGTAAGTCAGCAACCCAAAGGCAGGTATGTAACGCCAGTATATAAATTTTAAATATGGGGGGGGGGGGGGGGGCATTTGTAGGGGGTAAATGAGAAATAATTAAAAATTTGCAAAACTATAATGTATGACATATCAAATAAAACGGCTTAATATGAGGATTTCAAATATATTTTTTGTATAATTTTAACGTATGTAGTTTTGAAGTAATTAAAAATAAAAACCGGCCAAGTGCGTGTCGGATTACGCATAATGGGAAGTTCCGTACCTTCAATGGAATAAGAACTAAACGAATACCAAAAGGTATCTGATGCCTATGGAAGAAGTTTTTTGAAGATAACTCAAAAATACCTGAACCTATAATGTTCAAAATAATTTTTGTAGAATGTATGTGAAAAGACGCATCTTCTCAATTTTTTTCATATTTTTTGGACTTACGGATCAAAAGTTACAGGGGGGAGGACACAATTTCTCTGACTTTCGAAGCGATTATTTCTGAAAATATTCACTTAATCACAAAATGTTAAACCTCGATGTAATTTTTTAAGACCTATCGATCGATGTGCAACATGTTGATATTGAGCGTTGGGCGCCCTCCCAAATTTTTTTTTCTGCAATTTATCTACATATAGGTAAACCAGAACTTTGGGAGTATTGTCAAGAGGGCGCTCGTTTTGAATTTTATATAGCAACAATTTGTATAGTGGGGACAATGGAAATTGGCAGATGATTTTTGTTTTATTCCGACAACTTTAATAAGTGCGAAGTTTGATGTTTGGATGTTTCTTCGGTTTTTACGCTTAAATGGCTGACTCGATTTAGATAAAATGAATAGCGTAAAGTCAATAAGTAACGCAAGAGTTATAAGTAAGAATTTATATAGATAATTTTACAAATAAAATTATTTAACGTACCAAATATGTTCTATTCAGCATAGTTGAAATCGGGATCTAAATATTCTTCAGTCATCAAGGAATTTGACTCGTTCTCAACATTATACTAAAAATCGGGATCTAAATATTCTTCAGTCATTAAGAAATCTGACTCGTATTCTGGCTCTGACTGACTAGACTCGCTGCTAGAATCAGACCCAACCTCAATAACAATTTTTTCTATAAAGGAATCAATTGCATGATCTGACTTCCTGTAGTCATTTTCGACTTTTATTACATGATCGCAACATTTTTTCCATGTTTCAGCAGTTATTTCCTTAAAAAGAAAAGCACTTTTAAACGTTATTAAGGATGCGAAACAATCGTGCAGTTAAAAAAGTCATTAGGTGCGTCTAAAAGAAACCGACGGATTGGTCGCCGTTTTTTTTTTTTATTTTCGTATGGCTTGATGTGTTACTCTACTTATGCCGTTATACTCGTATATGATGAAACCATTAAAAGTCTAACCAGCTGGCGTAAGTAGTATCAGAATAGCGAAGTGTGGCACGATTTCTGGTTTAGGATGCTAAGATTAGCCTGCCATACACGCAGGGATTTGTCCGGCGGACACATCTCAGATCTGATCCGCGATCACCCACAAACGGCGGCGGATGGGCGTCGGAGTATTGAGTACGGACAGCGGAAGGACGTCTGGCAGACAAATCCGTGCTCAATTCTCGCCACACATGGACGGATGTGTCCGCCGGACAGATCTGTCGGACACATCTGGCGGACAAATCCGTGCGTGTATGGCTAGCTATCATCTCCCGATTACTAAGCTAGCATAGTAAGTACTTAATGCCTACATTTAATGTGAAATGAAAGTGGTGGTACCTGAAAACTGCTTTTCACTAAATCTAAAAAACCTTCTCCGCCGTGTGCGACATTTTTCGATGCAACTTTATTTTTGACTATGCCCCATATCATTTCGATGGGGTTGAAGTCACAATGATACGGTGGTAATCGAATCACAGTATGGCCATGAGCCTTTAATAGTTCGTCAATTTCATATTTAGGATCGGGCTTATTTTTCCTCACGATAACTAGCAAAGTGGCTATAGTTGCTTTTCGCGGATAACTAATATTATTGTCATCGAGCCATTTGACAATTGTTCCTACTTCCATTGAAAGTTAGGTGCTTTATTGACCTGAAAAGAATGATATCTTGCGTTGTCCATGACAACACAGGAGTTTTTGTCGAGATTGGGAATAAGTTTTTCTGTGACCCACTTTTTAAAATTATCTTTATTCATGGACTCGTGGTAGTCACTTTTTTTTTCTTTGTCATTATATAACAACAATGCGTTTGGAACAAAACCTGTGGCTCCTCCAGCATGTACCATTATAAATCTTTTTCCTGTCGATACAGTTTCTGCCACACCCGGTTCCTCATTACTTTGCCAGCATTTGTTATAATTTATAGACGTATGTATAAATGATTCATCTAAATATATTATAAGTCGGTTTTTTCGTCGAATGCTGTCAATTTCAGTTAAGTATTTTTCACGCCAAGCAACAATATCAAAACTTTCTATTAAAATTTGTCTCTGGCTTCGGCATTTTTTGAATTTGTACCCCATCTTGTGCAATAACAGTCCTCATGGTTCTCTACCCCCTGGGTAATTTATGTCTTCTTTTAAAACAGTCCACAATTTTTTTATTGTTGGTATTTCTTTTTTTACGCTATAAAATTCGTGAATTTTACGACGTATGACACATAAATCAAAATCATCCAAATCTATTTTCTTTTTTTGTTTTCTTTTTTTTAGGTTTGGTCGTTTAATTCCGCCCTTACGCCCTTTGCAGCAATCCGTGATACCGATGCATGCGATACACCTAATACACAAATCAAATTATTACAAGACATGAACCAAATCGTGACGACCTGACTATTGTGACATTTGTCCATAAGTTTGAAACTTACCCGTCAATTCAGATGCTAATTTCGTTATGTTTTCTAATGGAAGAAATTTCTCTCCCGCACGTTTTTTTTCCAATAAATAACTATATACACTGTTTACAACTTTTTTCCCTGTAAAATCTAAAACTTTCGGCATGATTATTACAGTCTAATAATAATTCACACGAAACTAGACAAAGCAATGTTTACATTGTCAATATTGACAACTATCATAGAGGGTAGATGTTATCTATTATTAAAATTGTTGCCATTGCTAGAAATTAGTACCAACAAATTTCCGTAACATGGCGCACCCTCAATAGATCCTGGTTCACCTATAACTAAATAGCGGCATACAAAAGACACCTTATGTCTAAATTTAATTAAGATACGTCTCATAGTTTCAGAGTATAAAGGTTGTGACATACGGACGGACGGACAGACGGAGATGACGAAACTGTAAAATTGACCGTCCCCGTCCCCCCTTATCTCTTAAATTGCTGGACCGAAAATTTTACAAAAAAAAAATACTGACATTCGTTATCAACCGACTTCAAGATTTCGAAGGAGGAGGTTATCAATTCGTCGGGATCTTTGTTTTTGCTATTTTTTTTTTTTTTTTTTTATGTATGTTCACTGATTATTCGAAAACGGCTGGACCGATTTGGAAAATTCTTTTTTTGTTTGAAAGCGTATACTTCACAGTTGGTCCCATTGTAACCATGTCAGGATCTGATGATGGGATCCTGGAGAAATCGAGGGAACTCTTCAACTATTATAGGCACACCTATGGTGATTTGAGTATTTTTTACAGCAGATCGAGCATTTGGTGTTGGAAAGGTGGATGCTTAGCGAAGTCGGTTCTTTTTTGTTTAAAATTATTTAGGTATAGATTACAGGAAAAATAATAGGATACTACACCGTGAGTCGGATTTAAGAAAAAAAATCAAGGCACGAGTCCGACTCGCACTCGGCCACCCTATAAGATTCTCGTGAAATCATGCTGAAACCATATTTTTTCACATAATGTATTAAAAATCGGTTGATGTGATAAATAATTATCCGTCAAATACCAACTTTCGTACGTTAGGTAGCAAAAACTAGTGACACAACTTTCCAAAAGATGACGATGCACCCTGTACGGGAGGGTGGGGTTCGACGTGCCGATTTTCAAATATCATAAGATTGTCATAAAAAAATGAGTTTTATAAGAATGTTTATTTTTCTTTGAAACAACGCAGTAATTGCAACGAAAATCTTAATAGTTGTTTTTATACAAGCAATTATGCGACCAATTTCTGAGCGGAAATTTTAGCCCCTCTTTGGGGCAAGTTGTGCCACCAGTGGAGCAAATTGTTCCAGATATATTATGCTAAAAGATTGTCATAAATGATGATGTGATGCTGACGTCGTCGCCAGATAATGTTATCAACTCGGGTCAACTTCTTGCTCCGGGCTTTTCTCAGCACGATCTTATCTTTCTGACGTACAGGATCAAACCACCAAAACAAAAGCCAGTGGTCGCATATTTACGCAGCTTTGCCCGACTCGACGTAGATCTTTTGAAGCAGGATGCCGCTTCTGCCGATTGGTCTGCCACGTTTAGTGCATCAAATGTAGATGACAAAGTAGCTAATTTCAACTCTACTCTGTTGAAGTTATTTGATGTCCACGCGCCCGTCCGTGCAGTGAGACTCAAGCGGCCCCCTGCCCCGTGGATCACAAGGGGTGTTCGGATGGCGATGTCAAGACGCGACAAAGCGTTCCGCAAGTACAAACGCGATCGCTGTGACGAAAACTGGCGTCTTTTCAAAGCTGCCAGAAACCGCTGCAACTGGTTAGATCTGCGAAGCGGCGGTACATTCACGAGAACGTTCTGAATGCTTCTCTTGCTGACACGTGGAAGTTTCTAAATTCATTGGGCATCGGCAAAAGCAAATCTAACGTTAATTCCTCGGTCTTTACACTAAACCAGCTTAATTCGCATTTTGCCCACACTTCTTCTTTAAATCCTTTAATCAAATTTAAAACCTTATGCCTGATTGCTTCCTTCTCCACACCTCTGGTAGCCTCTTTCTCTTTCTCCCCAGTCAGCACTGATGAAATCCACAAAACAATATTGTCGATTAAATCTAAGGCAGTTGGTCACGATAACGTAAGCCGTATCATGGTGGTTAGTATCCTTGACTGCATTCTGCCAGTAATAACTCACATTGTTAACGCTTCATTACTTTCAGGGGTCTTTCCATCGTGCTGGCGTAAAGCTTTCGTTATCCCGCTTCCTAAAGTCAATAACCCTGTTTCTCTTAATAATTTCCGTCCCATTTCTATACTGCCATTTTTGTCCAAAGTTCTAGAGGCCGTGGCTCATAAACAGGTTTCACATTTTGTTCAGACAAATGGTCTTCTATCTCCACTTCAGTCTGGTTTCCGTTCAGGACACAGCACCACTACTGCGCTTGTGAAAATCATAGATGATATAAGATCTGGCATGGAATCCTCTAAAGTTACAGTTTTGGTGCTGATAGACTTTTCCAATGCCTTCAACGTCGTTGACCATGACTTGCTTCTGGCTACTCTTGGTAACTTGCGGGTTTCATCTGATGCGACGAACTGGTTCTCTTCCTACCTTTCAAATAGATTCCAGGCAGTCCGTGCTGGCGGGGCATTGTCTGACTGGTGTGAACTCAGTACTGGAGTACCGCAAGGTGGCATTCTTTCCCCGTTTCTGTTTTCAATCTTTATAAACTTTATCGCCGCTAACATTCGTAGTTCTTACCATTTGTACGCGGACGATCTGCAGTTGTACGCTCAAGCTGACAGCGAAAATATTAATACAGCCATTTCCTCAATTAATGCGGACTTAGATCACATTGCTGAATGGTCTGCTAGCTTTGGCATGTGTGTCAACCCGGCAAAATGCCAAGCCATAGTCATGGGCAGCCAGTGGCAACTTTCGAAGCTGAATGCAGTCAACATTGATCCGATTATATTTGAGGATGCTGTTATTCCCTTAAGCAATAAAGTTAAGAATCTCGGACTAATCTTTGATTCTAACGTCTCCTGGAATGCTCAACTATCGGAAATTAGTCGTAAAGTCACCGGAACGCTTAGAGCTCTCTATAAATTAAAAAACTTTTTACCAGTTACCACCAAGAAGATGCTTATTCAGGCCTTGGTGTTGCCAGTTTTAGATTACGGTGATGTGTGCACCACCAATATTATACAGGAATCGCTAAATAAACTTGAACGTCTCCTCAACAATGGTATAAGGTTTATTTTCGGCCTTTGTAAGTACGATCGTGTTTCCTTTTACCGCCGTAAACTCAATTGGCTCTCAATTCGTCGTCGTCGATCCTTCAGGCTGCTGTGCACACTCTTCGGAACCCTGTTTGAGCCTTCTTCTCCTGGATATCTTAAAAGTAAATTTGTCTTCGATTCCCCCCACACAGGTTGTGAACTTCGTAATTCCCGTATTCTTAAACTATTGGTACCCTCCCATAGCACTGGATTCATGACTAATTCCTTCGCCGTTCAGGCTGCTCGAATCTGGAATTCACTTCCTCTCAACATGCGACAAGCCCCAAGCAAATACACTTTTAAGCGGATGTTACGTAAGCATCTGCTGCAACAAGAATCAGATCAGCAACCATCAATATAACTATTGTATGTAGTATATATTATATTATATATTTATATATGTATATTATTTATTTATATGTGTATGTAAATCTATGTATGGTTAATATAAATATGTGTAGCTCATAAGTCTTCTTTTTTTTTAAAAATAATCAATCAGTTTAATGTTCTCCTCGCACCTTTTTACGTGTCTCTGTTTGGCCCAATGGTTGACTGGTAGAGAATGCCATTTAGCATTAAGTCCGCCATTTGTACATACACTTGTGTATTTTGTGCAATAAAGTTTAAATAAAATAAATAAATAAATAAATAAATGTCTATGCTCTACACCACAAAGTGCTACCTATGCTTTTTCGGGCGTCATGTAAAAAATAATATTTTTTCTACTCACCCGTTTTCATTTGATTCTACTCCTTTAGCTAATGTTGTAAATATCTTTAAGTCCTTTTTTAGTAGTTTCGCATCGTATCTAATGATCGATCAAAAATTTTTTTTGTACAATTGAGGTCGATCGAGGTGAGCGGTTTTTGGGAAAAACTTGCCCTTTCAAAAGGGAACATTGAGCCCCAAGTTGGGGATAGGGACTAAAGCTGGCGTACTGGGAACCGTGTCGATCAATTTAAAAAATAACTAAACAAGAAGATACCTAAATAATATCATTATAAATTAGGAAAACAACGCTTGAATCAATTCAAAGTGCGCAGATACAGGCCAAATAGGTCAAGCACGAAAAAATGTACAAGTGTATCATTTTGATAGCTTCTGAATGTTTGCACACCCATCCCCTCAACCGTCAGGATTAGTGGAAATAAAGTTATAATTGCGCATTTTGACCGTATCTCTATCTTTATTTAAAAGGTATTGAGGTCGGCACAATAAACCCCCGGCACTTCCAACCCCACTCTCCCCGACGTTCGTTTTCTACTTCGCGGTGTTAAGATTTTTCCTGGATTAATGGGGGAAAAAAACGATGTATATGAAGAATACCCGCGAATACTTGCAAGCGTTTATGGAACGTTCGTACGGAACCCTCGGTGCGCGAGTCCGACTCGCACTTGCCCGATTATTTAAATTTGTGTTCTGAAGTTTGTCGATAATGTGGAACTTCACGTATCGAGTTTGCTACAGTACGGCAAACATTTCCGAGCATACCCGAGAAAAAAATATAAATTTTTTTCATTAACGTATATTATGTATTTTGGCTGTTTGTATCCTTGCCTTGGTCTAAGAATACTACCGAAACGAGATAAAATAAGGAGTTTATTCTGTCATTTCCGTCTCTTTGTTTAAAATTTACGTCTCGAAGTAATTGTTAAGGTGACGGGTATCGCGGTTGACGACTGCATTTTGCGTTTTTATAATCGCAGCTTCCGCTTCTGCCATCTAGTATACTTGAGATGAACTATGACAATTCAATGTTGACATGTTTAAATAGTCAAGCAATCGCGGTCTTTTACAGTAAGATGGCGCTTTGATAATGATTCCATTTTATGTGTACTTACTTAATTAAAGTTACTATTGTATGTAGGTAATCAATGACGAAATAATTAAAGTTACCTATAATACAGGGTGTTTGGTAACCGGATGCAAAGCCGAAAGTAGGAGATAGTCTAGGTCATGTAGAACATTTTTAGCCATACTTGTCTTAGACAAATGTTATTAGTTTTTTTTTAATTTAAATTTTAAGATTTGTCGGAGAAAACTGCAAAACTTCAGACTAAATCGATAATTAGTACTTTTTTTACTGCAGGTAGATTTTTTTTTGTTTTATTTCTTATTGTGCAATGTCTATCAAACACTAGAAAAGTGATTTCAAACATCTGTGTCTAAAGAAAACAAGTTGACAGCGATTTAAAATTTTAGTTACATGAAAATGTAAACGATTTAAGTGATTTCAAAGTACGATAAAAGAAAAACTAAAATAGCCACGAATTTTCAAACCATTTTAAAAACATGCTTGGCTTTTACCCTTTTATTTAAGCTATCAAACACGACTGTAGCTACTGTATCCTTGAAAATAAGCCACCTAAACCAACTGGGTAGCTAAAATGTTTCACTCTACTTGTGATACTTGTGGTAGTTGTGGTGACGAATCTCATTATGATTTTACAATAAAACATTGGTTCTGAATACTAAGTTGGCGTTGACTTGACATTTGACTTGTTTTAAAAGGGTTAAGTGTACTGGACAAAACTACCACATGAAATTTTAACAAACAAAGGCTTGCGGCGGTGAGAGACAAACGAGACTGATAGCGGCAAGCGGTGAGCGGCGTTAAACAAAGATGATCGGTTTTGTGCTTTATTGACAAAGATAAACTGATTAGCTACATGAGTATTTGTGCAAAAACTAGTAATTTAGTCTAGTTACAACTTCAGTTGCGATTAGACGTTCATTGTGGTTTAATTTCCCGCTCTCATCTCAATTTACCGTGTCAAGTTGTAGCTGCCGTAGGCGCTCCTTCACGTGTAATTACGACTTCTTCATTGTAAACATGGAGTTTACGAACGAAGAATACGCCGACATTATCTACATGTACTGCAAAGCTGACAGTAATGGAGCGATGGCCCGACGGATGTACCAAGAGCGTTTTCCAAATCGGAGATTGCCTAATGTGAGAGTGTTTTACAATTCATTCCGAAGGCTACGTGAGAATGGTATTGCTGTGCAACATGGAGGCAATCCAGGACGTAATCGCCCTGAAGTGGAGGAAGACGTTCTACAGGCATTTGCAGAGGATCCGAATACGAGCATCAGAGTGGTAGCTCGTAATCTGAACTTGTCCATGTGAAGAAATGATATTCGGAACAACCACCACAGAAGTAAGAAGACGGGCTCGTGCTTGTATTCGAAACGGCGGGTCACATTTTGAAAACGAGCGATGATGTGTAATTTTAATGTGTTGATCGTAAAAATAAATAACTTATCTTTTATGCTTTTGTTTTAATTTACCCTAAACATTCCCTCTTATTAGTACAGGTAGCCTATTTTCAAAGATAAAATGGCTTGAGACATGATTGTCTTATCGCCCGCCGCCTGCCGCTATCAGTCCCTTTTGTCTCTCACCGCCGCAAGCCTTTGTTTGTTAAAATTGCATGTGGTAGTTTTGTCCAGTACACTTAACCCTTTTAAAACAAGTCAAATGTCAAGTCAACGCCAACTTAGTATTCAGAACCAATGTTTTATTGTAAAATCATAATGAGATTCGTCACCACAACTACCACAAGTATCACAAGTAGAGTGAAACATTTTAGCTACCCAGTTGGTTTAGGTGGCTTATTTTCAAGGATACAGTAGCTACAGTCGTGTTTGATAGCTTAAATAAAAGGGTAAAAGCCAAGCATGTTTTTAAAATGGTTTGAAAATTCGTGGCTATTTTAGTTTTTTTTTTTCGTACTTTGAAATCACTTAAATCGTTTACATTTTCATGTAACTAAAATTTTAAATCGCTGTCAACTTGTTTTCTTTAGACACAGATGTTTGAAATCACTTTTCTAGTGTTTGATAGACATTGCACAATACGAAATAAAACAAAAAAAAATCTACCTGCAGTAAAAAAAGTACTAATTATCGATTTAGTCTGAAATTTTGCAGTTTTCTCCGACAATTTTTTAAATTTAAATTTAAAAAAAACTAATAACATTTGTCTAAGACAAGTATGGCTAAAAATGTTCTACATGACCTAGGCTATCTCCTACTTTCGGCTTTGCATCCGGTTACCAAACACCCTGTATAAAACTACTTGACCAACGCACGCCATTACCTACAGTATCATAATCGCACAATTATAATGTTTTATTCTAAATATCCAAAATAAGCATTCATCATGGCGGTTATATTTCTATGTGTCAAGTACGTGTCAAGTCTTTCAAAATAAAAGTTCAAATAAAATGTACTAAACTGAAGATAATATTATTTGTAACTAATTTGTTTTATGTCCTCTTCTGCTCTGAAAAATCCAGGTTTTTAGTATCTATAACGAAATTAGAGATGGTCAAAATCGCTTTCAATGAGGACGGTAAAGTGCGTTGGGATAAGACCGCATCGGGAGAACATCGGATAATTCAATTACCTATCTGGAAAATTATCCTTTAGTTGCAAATACAAACCACACATCCTCCAACACTATTGTGTACCTGTGCCTAGTTACATTTTGATATAATGGCGATGCCGCTTTTTTCAGGTACATTAACATTTTACTTAAATGTTTCTTCCGGTAGGTATGCTTAATAAAAACGACTGTTGTTTAAGTGACAAGTTTAAAAAACCGGCCAAGTGCGTGTCGGACCACGCATAGGAGGGTTCCGTACCTTCAATGGAATAAGAACCAAACTAATAGCAAAAGGTCGTATCTCGACGACAACAACGTATATGATTCTAATTGAGAAATGACAACTTTACAGGAGAGCAAAACAGAAGTAGAATCCTTATACTTTTTTTCGTGTTAAAGATAATAAACTGAAACTTTGCACACATGATTATAATTTTATTTTATTGCTTATTTTATTTTCATATAACTCAATTTAATGGTAGTTTTCGAGAAAATGCAGATAGTCCACTAGATTAAGTTAGAACTATTGGCTTACCGTTGTGTATACTGTTCTATCTACCACTTAGAATATTATACTTGGTTACAATTTTATTTAAGAACTACGTAAGCAGGTCTATCTGGGAGTTAGAACATTATACTGGGTTACAATTTTCTATAAAATCTACGTATGTAGGTCTATCTGGGACTTAGAATATTATACCTGTAAAAAAAGTATGCGACTCACTGTAAAAGATTCTATGTGTGAATTAAGTCATCAAATTTAACTCATTTATTTTGCTTATTTTTAAAATTATATACCATATTTTTAACGCACAATTTTATATTTAATTTTTGGGTGCATAAACATTCTGTATAAATCTGCATAATTATAATTTTGACACATTTTGCAGATAGAATCATATTCGACATTAGTTTTATAGTTCAATAATTATGTAGAAAGTACTAAATAAAAGTAAAAGTATATTAGATGTGTTATTTATTCAATAAAATGTAACAAAAATGTAAACCTGTTACTAAAACCTTACATATCAGTCTTAATCACGGCATTAGTCAGGAAAAAAGGAGTATTTTTTAACATTGTTCTTACTTATTTACCTTATGTTTTAATGTTGATCGATCAATCTTCTTTAACAGCACATGATTTTATCAGTCTTTCTGACAAAATTACGTATTCAAACAAGTCTTTTCGCATGCAATAACATTAAAATTTTAAATGGTTTTCATAATTAGATATTTCCTTCTCAGATGTTCTCCGTAGATTTTTAAATTGATGACATAAATCACATTGGTCTTTTTTGGGATAAATTATCCAATATTCAAGTGTTTGTTTGTTATATCGCGGCATTGTCTGACTTGACTTGAGATTTGATTTTCAGATTGACTTGATATGCTCGTATTAGTGGAATGCGTATCTTCTGGCTCCTCCAACGCAGTTGTCAGTGCTCTATATAATTCCTCGGGTTACCCTTATCTGGTAGAATAATATTAGTCAGAAATACACTTGGCATAACATGTTTTGCAGAAACACTTTCGGTCGAATGGTAATTTGGCATAAAGCAACACATTTTGCAGAACATTGTTTTGTAGAACATTACTTTGGCCGACTTTGGTTTAGCATAATTTAATGTACCATAATAATCCTATAGCATACTATTACAAAAGCATAATTATTTTCTGCTAGTAGGAAAGTAGGTTAAGTAAATTTTACGTAGTTGAATATAAGTCTCACCAAATTTGCTATGGCATAATAGGATTATTAGGTATCTTGCGTCATCAATACACCCGACTCCCTACCAAAGAGGAAATACAGTCCCAGAGTATTCGTTAGGTACGACGACGAGCGAAACCAGAAAAGTGGGATAGGCTAGGTTAGAACTGTGACCCCCCACAGGAACGTACTGTTGCCAGAAAATTGGGTTAGGTTAGAACTGCGACCCCCGCGGCAACAAACTGTTGCCAGAAAAGTGGATTAGGTTAGGTTACAACTGCGCCCCCCGCGGAAAAAACTTTATGTTCTTATGAGCAATACATCCAATCCCGCATGTCTTGTACAATATGATAAAACAATGAAGTCTATCTTGTAATCAAATTTATTATTAATTATTGACAACTTTATGCCGCCTAAATATTATGCAAAAAAATATCTGCGAAAATACTATTCGTTTAGAAGACAGTTATGCCCATCAACATTATGCCAATATAAGATTCGATATTATAAAAATCTGTGATATGATTTATGCCAAAGCATATTTACTCTGCGTAAGGTGTTTCTGCCAAACTTCAGCTAAGTATCATTATGCAAAACAAATATATGTCAAAAAAGTTTCTGCAAGACAATAGTGAACCTTCTTCGTTTATCCTTAGAGACTCTGAAAGTCAAATACCATGCATATTAAAAGCAACATAAATTAAGCTTTAACACTATGTGCATATACTTATATGTAAAGCTGTATTACTGGTGCAAAGTAAACAGTGATCAAAATAAGGATTAGCTATACAACAAAACTGCGCGTATAAAACCTTAATCTGTGATAGTTATTTTATTACACATAGCATAGCATTATTTTACATTACATTATATTACGCTTACGCTTTTTAATATTTAAATTAGCACTTGCAATGACAGATATGACTATTTTGAGTGTATCCAAAAACAAATTCAAAAACATAAAAAGTTCTAAGTGACTGATTAAATGGCGTAAACAATTCTAAGTAGCACATAGATTTACAAACTTTGTTAACTATAGCTTTTTTTTTTTTTTTTTTTTTTTTTTTTTTTTTTTTTTTTTTTTTTTTTTTTTTTTTTTTTTTTTTTAATACCACGACGGTGGCAAACAAGCATACGGCCTACCTGATGGTAAGCAGCTACCGTAACCTATGGACGCCTGTAACTCCACAGGAGTCACATGCGCGTTGCCGACCCTTTACAAAAAGAAGGATTCACTGTGTTGACGGCTAAAGGAACAAGAGGGTCCCTCATCGTCAACACACTGGGTCCTCTTTGAGCTCTTTGGCAACCTTACTCACCAGCAGGAACACAACACTATGAGTAGGGTCTAGTGCTATTTGGCTGTGGTTTTCTGTAAGGTGGAGGTACTTCCCCAGTCGGGCTCTGCTCCAGATTTAAGCGAGATGACATTCACTGAACGTGCCCTACCACACTAAGCGAGATGCCATTCGCAGTGCCCATACCTCTCTTTTTGGCATAGTTTAAGGACATACCCAAGTCCGGACGTAGTTTAAGGACATACCCCGGGTCCAAATAACGCTACGATAATAACGTATACAGTTCTAAGTGACAGATAGTCCTGAGTACGTAGTTCTCTTAAATAATACTTTAAACGTATGTAGTTATATGTGTCACATCGAACACTTTACACATTTTTAAACATATAAATACAAAAATATAAGGAAAACGTAAATAAATATTACATACCTCCATAGAAAACGATCTAGTGTTCACAACTGTTGACTAGCTGGTCGGCCGCGAACTGAGTGCGATGTGGTAAATAGCGCTCCGTGCGCGCGAGTGAGAGAGATGTCATTCATCGAGTACGATTCGATGTGGCACTTGGAATCGTTTTCGTGTTAGTATACTAACTTTTGAGTCAGATGGCACTGTATGCGTCATTTAAAAATCTATACTAAGTGACATTTTAAGAAAATTTTTATACCAGGCGATAGGTTTCGACTTCTAGATCATTATGCTGCAGCTTACGTAGTTCGAACCTTTTAGCACTTTGCACCTTGTACGTTGTTGTCGTCGATCTGATGCCTATGGAAGAAGTTTTTTGGAAATGGCTCAAAAATGGCTAAACAGATAATGTTCAAAACAATTTTCGTAGCAAGTATATAATAAGGCGCATCTTCTCAAATTTTTTCATATTTTTTGGACTTACGGTTCAAAAGTTACAGGGGGGGCTACAAAATTTTTCTGACTTTCGAAGCGATTATATCAAAAAATATTTACTTAATCACAAAATGATCAAAAAAACTTCAATATTATTTTTGAAGACCTATCGATTGATGTATCACATGTTGATATATGGTAAAAACAATTTTTTTGAAATTTAGATACATGTATGGAGCGCCCCCCTTAATTTTTTTTTTTTTTAATTTAAATACATAACTAAGTAGCGGCATAGAGAATACACCTTATGTGTAAATTTTATTCAGATACGTCGTATAGTTTCCGAGTAAAATGGCTGTGACATACGGACGGGCAGACATACAGACAGACGTGACGAATCCATAAGGGTTCCGTTTTTTGCCATTTGGCTACGGAACCCTAAAAATCACTTATTCTTTATTTGACGATCTCCTAGCCCTGTCGGTAGTGACCCTGCCTACGAAGCAGGAGGTCCCGGGTTCGAATCCTGGTCAGGGCATTTATTTGTGTGTTGATCGCAGATATTTGTTCCTGAGTTATGGATGTTTTCTTTGTATTTAAGTATTTATCCATAATATTGTCTTCGGTTGCCGCGATAGTTATTCATGAAATAAAACAATTAAAAACGGATTTTATCGCGTGTATTGAGTTTAAATTACATCCCGACGTTTCAAACACTTTACAGCGTTCGTGGTCAACGGGTCGACTGAGGAAAAATGTACAATTACCTCCGTTCAAAAACTATCTCAATATGCAAACCTACCCACATATTAAATATTAAACAAATTTAGTGTTTGCAGCAAACACTAAATTTGTTTGTTTAATATTTAATATGTGGGTAGGTTTGCATATTGAGATAGTTTTTGAACGGAGGTAATTGTACATTTTTCCTCAGTCGACCCGTTGACCACGAACGCTGTAAAGTGTTTGAAACGTCGGGATGTAATTTAAACTCAATACACGCGATAAAATCCGTTTTTAATTGTTTTATTTATTTATCCATATTTATCTATTATATATATCGTCGTCTAGTACCCATAACACAAGCCTTATTGAGCTTACTGTGGGCCTAGGTCGATTTGTGTAAGATTGTCGTATAATATTTATTTATTATTTATAGTAAATGTATGGAAAATATTTAATTTGTGGCTTTTAAGTACAATACCCAATAATAGGAAACTATTAGAAACGATAGGAATGGAATCGATTGGCATAAAAAAGCAGCATGTGAAAAATAAAAAAAACAATTTTCATAAAGTATGGGAAAAGTTTTTCTCAATTTGTGGCTTTTCTAGCCGCAAATTATTTTTGATCCCATACAAGAATGGGATCGATTGGCATCAAAAAGAAGTTTACCAAATGTGACCTCATCTCGCATCCTGTATGTTTTTTTCCAAAATCCGTAGAAGACCTTCCCTCAATTTCAAATTAATGAAGATTGATTAATTTGAAATTGAGGGAAGGTCTTCTAAGACCATTTTCGCGTTGCAGCGAGGGATCTGGTAGCTGCCCCCACTGACCCAAAAAGAAATTGAACTTGTATATTATTTCAAATTATCGAAGTTACAAGTAAAAGTAGTTAAGATAAAAGTAATTGCAATTACAAATTATATGTAATCGGGAATACTACTGACATGTAATCTCAATTACACGCAATTTCAATTACTTAATATAATTGATTTTCATGTAATTTAATTAGCAATTAAATTCATTACAAAAGTAGGTACCATCTAATAAATTACGCCCAACACTGAATAAACATCAGGTTCAAGAGGGTAGTATGGAGGATGTATGCTATCTGCTGCCGAAGTCGCGCATACATGTGATCTTTATAGACAAAAAAGTTTCGTTCTATAAATTCAATTGTTTGTCACAAAAAATGGTTTGATTTGTTTTTGCGTGGCATTTAAGACTGGATCCAATTAATTGTTGCTGTGAACATTTTTTTAATTGGTACCTAGTTGGTTACTAGGAACAGGTTTAGACACGGGTATGTTATGTCCAAAAGGGAGGTATGGGCACTCCGAATGTTATCTCGCTAACTGTGGTAAGGCACAGTTCAGCGAATGTTATCACGCTCAAATCTGGACCTGGCTCAGAGCTCGACTGGGGAAGTACCTTACAGAAAACCATAGCTAAAAAGCAAATAACTTAATTCAACCTAAAGTTTAAGATTAATTTTTTAACATGTTTTAACCATTTTCATTTATATACCATAAGTGTTTTTTACTAAAAATATTGACAAATATAAAAGCGTTTGTCGTCTCACATAAGAATTATAAATTGAAATTACACAAAAGATTTAAAAACACGAAAAGTCAGCACGAGTAAGTTAATAACATATAAAAGCTTTTGCCCGCGGCTTCGCTCGCGTTAAATTCGGGGTAACAAACCATACAAACTTTCACCCCCCATTTTAGGGAAGTGGGGGGTTAAAAAGAGACAAAAAGTAGCCTATGTCACTCTCCATCCCTTCAACTTTCTCCATTTTAAAAATCACTTCAATTCGTCGCCCCGTTTTGCCGTGAAAGACGGACAAACAAAGAAACAAACACACACATACACTTTCCCATTTATAATATTAGTATGGATTAGTTGTATCGTGTCGTGTATAGGGTCGTCACGGTTTTTTGGGTACATTTTTGGGTTAGTTTTGGTTAATTGCCATCTATTTCAAAAGTTTTATCATATCAAAATCCATTACAATATTAAAATACTAGCTTTTACCCGCGACTTCGTCTGCGCGAAATTAACATGAGCCATATGGAATTACATAATAAAACGCAAAATAAAAGTTACTAGTTAGTAAAATCTAAGAGCAAATATAAAACTAGCACGTATGCTATTTCAAGTCAACAGGGAGCAACAATTCCGTATAAACTTCCATTCCGTTTTCATCCCCTTATACATACCAAATTTCATCTAAATCAGTTGAGCGGTTTAAGCGTGAAGAGTTAACAGACAGACACACTATAATATTAGTATGGATACGTATTATATCTCTTCAAGTAGGCTGGGGAAAAAAAAAGAATTATAGCCAAAAGCGTTTTTTAAAATTTTTAAATTTTGAAACATCTTGCTTCAATGGTTTGAAACATCTTGTCTTTCCACTCTCAATATTTTTAACTCACTCGTTTTTGAATTATTATGAATTAACATAATACTTGTAAAGGCGGTTTATAATTATATCTATTATTTGAAACCGTGCATAGGGTGGTTATGCTAGTTTCCCGTCCGGGTTGCCGTCCACCTGATTAAACTGCTACAGATTCATTGGACTAAGAGCTGGCCACGTCAGATATGACACAATAATGAGAGCAATAAAACCTGACTATTGTGTCATATCTGACGTGGCCAGCTCTCCGTCTACATGGAAAAAACTTTTTGAGGTCAAATTTGCCATTGATAATAATTATTTATTCTTTAATTGATATTTTAATTATAAGCTTTTATTTCAAAAACTTGAATATCAATATATCAATAAGTATGGACGGAAAACTGACACATACTCCACTTTTACAAAAAATGTTTTATTATAAAAAAACCTTTCGAGTATGATTTATTCTCGTATAATATTAATCTAAACAAGACCATATAAGCTCTAGAACGATAAGTAAGGGCACTTCAAAATTTATTATTGCATTACAAAGCTGGCAAAATCGATAAGTGGATGAAAACTAGCACCTAAAAACTTACTAAGAGTACATTTTATTCAATAGTCCAATCTTAAGTAATAGAAGGAGTAGATTTTGAAAATTTATACAGGAAAAACAGCTTAGGTACACTTCATACTGATATGAAACAAGGATTAATATTTCGAGAAATTTTTACAAAGGTAAAGCATAAAAGTCAGCCCTGAAAGCTGACCAACTAGTTCAAAAATGGTCCGGTCTTACCCCATCGTACCTTACTTATTGTTTTTTTCATTTTAGGGATTGTGAGAAATTATATTGGTATATATACTTATACGATTAAATTAATTCCATATCTACTTACCTACCTAATAATAATATTAATAATTCACCATATCTTTTAAATCGTACGAAAACGAACATGCAATAAACCATATAAACCTAATGGCGCGACCAGACATCGCAGAGTGCCGGGACAGCCGAGCCGATTGTTTCTTTCTTATTCCATAGTAAAGAGAGAGATATACAACCTAACAAGATGATGTGGACAAATCACTGACAAATGCACGAATGTGTTTCAACTTCAAGCGCATTTGATTGTATTCAATGTATCCGTCATTCATATCATAATATAGATCTAGCTTGCAACAGCGCAAAGCAAGAAGCGAAATGAGCAAATGAGAGTAAGCTGGCAACGTCGCCTCGGATGGAAACTGCTCGAACAAACGCACTCTTGTAATATAAATTATGGTAAAAACATGGACGAAGCCGTCTATGGTAAAAAGTACCCATACCCACTGTAAAAATTGAATAATGAATTAGTCTCTTTAATAAGTTGGTAGTTTAAATATATTGGGTAAAAAAGTCAAAATAAAAAGATTAAACTAACTACTAACTTGACTATAGTATGATTTGACTTTTTTTTGTCCAAAAATACCTATAAATCGCTTAGGATCAGGATTGAAAATATAAATGAGATAAAAAAATAAACAAAAAAGTTAACATCAGCCTAGATTTGAACTCGGACATATCTACTTAGTAAGCAAGCGTACTATAACCTAAGCTATGTGGAACGAATTTCCGCACTCAAAATTACTAATCATATTACTCAAATTTGACACAAGAAACATGTCTCTGGCTGCAATAGAATAAACGCCTATAAGTTTTATTGCAGCAATTGCATAGTTCTGATTATTACAGGCTCTACAAGGTTTTGCGTCTAAAACCTTTATTAAGCGCTTAATACGACTATAGTTATCGGTAGAACATTAGTAATGTGCTAAGAAGTAATTATGTTTAATTTCGCAACATAGAATTATTTCTGACCGAAATAAAACTTGCGACAAGTTTTCTCCAAACCAGTTTCATAACGATGATATATATACCTAATTATGTTATACAAGACCAAGCACGTATCGGTAGACCGAACCCAACTATATGCCCCTACAGAAAATGTAACATACATGCTCCAACGTGGTTTGTTTTCTTCAAAAACCTTGCACGAAAACACCTCGATTTGACGTGTTTGCATATATCGTCGCCTTAATGGATAAAGCACGCAAAATGATTGTTACGTTTTTACTAATTTAACTAATTTGATATATGATCTTTATACTAATTGAGTATAAAGAGTTCTTGAAAATCATATAATTTGAAGTTAAATTGAAATCTTGTTGTAAGATGTTATTATGATTAGTTATTCCATGAATAATAATATTTAATAAGTAATGTTTAGGCCGTAAAAATAATGCAACTTGAAAAGGTAGTTAACAACTGATTTTGAAAAATTCAAACAATATCTAGAATATTCCAGAAACGAAGGCTACAAGCTTGTTCTACGTGACAAACAATAATATTTTTTTTCTGGGAAAACCTTTCTGATATGTAATTTGAAGAAGTTTTAATCGATTTTAAAATGACACTCCTCTCGTGTCATACGCCACACGTTAAAAACATTGATGACACGCCTGTCGTGCCATCCGCACCGAATCGGTTAAAGAGTACATCGACGAAGCAGCAATGCGGCGTGCGGCGTCTATGTGAGTTAGTCTTTAGACTCGTATAAAGTTGCAAGCTGTTTAGCGTCTGATATAACGCTCGCATGCTCAATTTATCTCCACCTTTATTGTTCTGTAGCTCCTTAAATATTTACGAGAAGCTTTCTTGCAATTTAACTCAATTCACGAAACTGTTTTCTTGAACTGGCTTAGAACTTAAGTAAACAAACTAAATCCTTTGCTAATTCCTCTTTCAACTACTTATGTGAACTATTTACCTTACTTTGTAATATTTTGATAGTGCACCTGGTTTTCTCTGCACTGGAAAAACTCTTTTTTTAACAATAATAGCGCAGCAAATCGACTGTCATTCAATTTCGGTCCATAAAACCGTTCCAATCATAACAGAATCAACAAAACGTATCAAATGTCACTCTTAGTAACAAAATATTGATGCTGCAACTGTCATGATATAGCCACGGTCATAGTTGAAGTAAAAACAGTAGAAGAACGTTCAAATGAGTTACGTGTATAAAATACATAACAGGAAATCGGACTGTAATCAATTTACCCACAACTTACTTACCACGAAATATATTTCAGGTATTAAGTACCAAAAAGTAACTGATTTGACTTGTCAGTCCAATCCTCTAATCCCGTGTTTTAGCAGAATAATTTAAAACAAAAAAGAATCGACTTCACTTAGCCTCTACCTTTCCGAAAGGAAATGCCCGAGCTACTGTAAAAAATATTTAAATCACTAATAGGTGTGGTATATTTGAAGAGTTCCCTCGATTTCTCCAGGACTCTTTCAAACCAAAAAATAATTTTCCAAATCGGTCCAGCCGGCTTCGGTGAACGTATAAAAAAAAATTGAAAAAATCTTGGAGTCTGTTGAGAAAAGGAAAAAAAACCGGCCAAGAGCGTGTCGGGCCACGCTCAGTGTAGGGTTCCGTAGTTTTCCGTCCGTCACAGTAAGTGTCCCCACTTAAGAGTTAATAACACCGCCATGTAGGATATGATATGAGAGTTCCACGTACAGCGACATCTATCGGCAAATTAAGTAAACTATTGCGCGCGAGCTTAAAGTATGGAAGATGATTTTTATGGAATAATTCTTTATTGCGTGAACCGATTTTCACCGTTTTTACTTTATTTGAAAGCACGTCATTTCATTGTAATTTTGTAGAAATTACAGGTACAATAAACACCTACTTATGCGGTTAAATTACAAACTTAGTTCAGAAATTATTTTGTAATTTTTTTTCAAAAACTATTCATCCTATCAAGTTCAAAATAATTTTCCTAGAAAGTTTTTATAAAGTTCTACTTTTGAGATTTTTTTCATATTTTTAAAACTTATGGTTCAAAAGTTAGAGGGGGGGGGACGCATATTTTTTTACTTCTGGAGCGATTATTTCCGAAAATATTTACATTATCGAAAAATGATTTTAGGAAACCCCTATTCATTTTTAAATACCTATCCAACAATATATCACACGTTAGGCTTGAAATGAAAAAAAAAAACACTCCCCACTTTACGTATAGGGGAGGTACCCTAATAAATAAAAAAAATCCACTTTTTATTTTACCACTTTGTCGGCGTGATTGATATACATATTAGTACCAAATTTCAGCTTTCTAGTGCTAACGGTCACTGAGATTATCCGCGGACGGACGGACGGACGGACGGACGGGCAGACAAAGCGAAACTATAAGGGTTCCTAGTTGACTACGGAACCCTAAAAAGGCATAAGTCATTTCTCACTAGGCAGGCAGTAAGCTAGATGTAACAAGCGCTATAGATGTACCCTACGTGTCGAGGTCAAACTTCACAACTGCGCTACTGTTTTCAAATCTACTTTACAGACTATTCCCCGGTCACTACAGAAACATAACACGACATCATAGCATCGGGTTTCCGGTAGAGTATAAAAAGTTAGCAATATTGATGTTTGTAGACAGCGATAAATCATAAAAGAAACGGATTCGATTGAACAGTCACGTTTTTGCTAGTATTTAAACGTCTATAAGTGGAGAAGAATTAATAGTCGCTCTGAATAAAGGATTAAAAGGATGGGATGACGAAGCATTTTCGAAAGAGCGAGCTCAGCGAAGCTATTCTTGTTACACAGACAACTTCGGACGCCCATTTCGATGGCTCTTTGATCTTGAATGTTTGTTCCGCGATAACAATTTACCTCCTAAGGGAGATAATGGGATTTTTTATACACAACGGTGGCAAACAAACATACGTCCCGCCTAATGGTAAATAACTACCGTTGCTTATGGACGCCTTCAACTTCAGAGATGTCACATACGTGTTGCTACCGACCCTTTAATATAAATGAGGATTCACTGTGTTGATGGCTACAGGGACAGCTTAGGGACAGGGACCCGTCGTCAACTGTTCTCACAACATTCTCTTTGAGCTCTCTGGCAACCTTACTCACCAGCAGGAATGCAACATTTTGAGTAGTAGATAGAGTATTTAACCCACAACACAGACAGAGTATTGCCGACAGGTTTGAGTGTCCAATCCTAAAATATTGGACTGGGCAGATAAAAAGTGTAGCGCAATTTGAAGTGTAAAAATTATTTTATGTAAATTTTATAATTGTAATTAAGTTAAATTATTAAGACTAACACTAGATTATGATTTTTGTTTGTTTTGGTTGTACGTTGTTTTGTAGACTACATTTTCGCAGAATATTGGTCCATAGAAAATGTTTCTCATATTTTCATTTCATAGAGTGATCATTTGTCAGAGCTCTTACATTGTAGAAGCTGGTTTTGTATATTTTTTATTGTTCAGATAAGTAGTTTTTCGAATTTCAGTTCATTACGTTTTAAATCAAATATTATTACTCCGTATAGTATTTAGTTTGTATAACATTTATTTCAAAGCCTGCATATTCATAGAATGTTGTTTCTGATTTTATCAAACTTAATATTTTCGTTTCATAGAAGACTCAATTTCTCAATACTTATAGTAATATACATTAAATCCTTTATGTTTTTATTCAAAGAGAATTAAACTGTAGAATTTTCATATCAATTAAGCTGATTATTAAACTTAAATAAAAAAAAGTGTCTTTTATTATTGTATTTCATTTAATATATTTAATTTAGCAATACGTTTAATTTTACTATTCTAATTGTACTATTCTAACAACAGTTTGTTTCTGTGGGGGTTGCAGTTATAACCTAACCTAACCAACTTTTCTGGCAACAGTTTGTTTGTGGGGGTCGCAGTTCTAACCTAACCTAACCAACTTTTCTGGCAACAATTTGTTTCTGTGGGGGTCGCAGTTCTAACCTAACCTAACCAACTTTTCTGGCTACAATATATTTCTGGGGGGTCGCAGTTCTAATCTAACCAACTTTTACGGCAACCGTTTGTTTCTGGAATTTTGTTGTGTGTGTAACAGATCTACGAGTAATATCATTATGTTTATTCTTTGCAATAAGTTTCTTTGCAATTCATGTAAAGCCTGACCAGAAATATATTATTATTGTCAAGAGGGCGCTATTATTCTCATTTATATGGCAACAGTCATAGAGCGTGTTATTCTTTATGGTATAGTGACATCTTGATTTGTCACTGATTTGTTTACCTGTCAGCTCTGATGTTAATTTGAAAATGTTTCACAGCGAAATAGTATCATTTCCCGGGCGTATTATTTACATCAGTTTATTGTATACACTATTCACAATGTTTCGCTCTTGAATATGGATAATTTTGGAAATTTTTTGTGGTTTATTATTTAATATTCAACACTTTATTTATATTCAAGTAAACCGTCTCAATGACACTTGACAACAGTGACAGCCTATCACATGCACTTACATATGCATATCATTCTGTCATTAAAATTATTGCCAGTGTAAGAAATTAGTTCCAATGAAATTCCGCAACATGGCGCATGATCATATATTTCTGGTCAGGCTGCTTAAATGAAGTGCATAAACACTAAAATAATAATATTGGAAAAGAAAATACTGGAACTAAATATTATATAAAACAGTAACTATGAAACAACAATCTATGAAATCTGTGTCACCGATACAAAAATACATGAAATATGATTCTAGTGTTTGAAAACTTTGTAAATTAAAAAAGTTTGATAGCAATATACATGGAACTGAATGTCTGTGAAATATGTTTTAACCAATTGAATAGTCTATGAAACAATAATATTGGAACAGAAAGTACATGAACCCAATAATCTATGAAATAATTTCTGAGAAACGAAATTCTATGAAATTTCTGTCTATGAAAGAGGGTGACACCGTTACTATCACTCTATGGATACATGTTTGTCCGAAATAAAGAAATTTTATTTATTTATTTATTTATTTATTTAATGTATTTTTTCAGTTATAACATACCGGTATAGCTGTTTGCAAAATTTTATCTAAATCCAAAATTTCAAATAGCCGATATCTCCGAACAAAAATCCAACTAAGTATACAAACTTGCGCATTTAAAATATCGCAAAATCCTTAATAAAAAAACAGGAAAACCTTAAAACAACTAAAAACAGTTTCGCCAGAACAAATTAAGAGTGCAACAATCTTTTTACGTTTAAAAATGAACCGTCAAGTTTTACTAACGACGCAAACACGAATTAAAGTAATCAGCGAGCGTTCGCAAACAAAAAGTTGATGAATGGACTAGAGCGAGGCGGGGACGTTGCTCGGATATTTTTGTTCCCCTTCGAATCATGCAGTTATGAGTAGATTTTATAAAGGGAATATTTGTAAATTTGGACGTAGTTATGCCAAAACGTTCCAACTCACAATAAACTCACGGTGGGTTGGAACGTTTTTGCATAACTACGTCCATTTGAGGGTACATTTTCTTTTTATAAGTATTTATCAATCTGAATCAATCTGGGATTTATTTTTGGATGTTTTAATTTTTTATGGGTGGGTATTACAGGGTTATGCATAAAAGTTACGAGCCCCGTTGCAATGGAATTCGTCTAGTGCAATTTTCACTTTTTATTCTTCTCTTTATTTATTTTCCTTCTTAGGATCAGGTTTTTTACAATATTTTTATAAAAGTAAAATACAAAAATACATCTAAAACACACAAAAACAATAAAAACATAAAAAACCTATCCTTGGGTGCCGCCGGCAACGGAGCAAGGCCCAGGCTGCCGGTGGTTAGAGCCGCAGAGTGAGGAACCTTCAGACTATGCGCGCCGTGTCCAGGATTACCGCCTTCTGAATCTTAATATTATTATTACATTCTAATGATTAATGAATGAGGCCAATAATAGTAATATGTAATGTAATTTATATAGTTTATATAATGGAAACACTAAGAGAGAGAAAAGGATTTTCCAAAACCATTGTCTAATTGTGCTCTCCTATTCCACAGCTGGCCTCGAAGACTCAATATTAAACGGTCAGTATAAAACGATGCCATGTCGCTTTCTCTGGCAATTGTATAGTATAGCATATTTTCAAGAAAAATTTACAAATGGGAGAGCCTAATAAAATTATCTGAGTAGACGAGAACATTGCGCATAGGCGCTCGTATTTAAAATTCCATGTGTAAGATCTCCGCTCGTCTAGAATTTGGTTGTTTCCATTTGGCACGGGTTTAATAGCTTGACTAGATGGCAATTATACATCACTATCACCAGTCATCATATACATACAAGGTGTAAAAAAACACTGGTGACCTATTAAGGGCCTAATTGGTATCGTATTCTAATTATGAAAAAAAAAAAAAAAATTCGCGCGAAAAAAAAATATTGATTTTGTATGGAGGGTAGGCCGGCTGGCACCACGGGACACCATACAAACAAAGCGATTTTATAAAGGGTCGGCAACGCGCATGGCCCTTTGGAGTTGCAGGCGTCCATAGGTTACGGTAGCTGCTTACCATCAGGCGGGCCGTATGCTTGTTTGCCACTGTCGCGGTATAAAAATAAAAAAAAATTATTTTGCGTCCAAAAAAATTTTTGTCCAGCTTTTCCTTAGTCGCAATATGATACCAATGAATGCCTTAAACGGGTCACGAGTATTTTTCTTACACGTGTACAATGTTTTGTGGTAATTGAATTGTCAAGCGCACTCTTACCAAGTTGTTAAAATCGAAGGTAGGTTTTACAAGCTCACATATCGCGTGACGGGTCAATATTATCATGAATTCATGACATGATGCTGGAAGGTGGCGTTAGGAACTCTGCAATGAAATGACGAACCGTATCGAGTTTGGCACATTTGATGTACTTTGTCTTTAGATATAATTCAGAATCTGGTTAGGGAGTTGGAAGACAAGTACAGTTGGCATATTATTGACAAGGCCTGTGGCGGATTTTATCTTGTAAATTTTGAATGTTGTGTGACGAAGCCTGTGGTTGACCCGTTTTTGTATCTACCTGACGAAGCCTGCGGCGTGGATTTTAAAATTGTGGATAAAATAATTATTAATGGTAAATAATAAAAAAAAATGTCAAGTCAATAAAATAAATGGGGTTTTTCCATGTAAATCTAAATAAGGGGGCGTCCATTAATCGCGTCATACGTTTTTGGCTTGTTGTAGACCCCCCCCTCCCCCATGGTGATCTTTGGTGATATTTTCAGGACCCCTCCCCCCCTGTCCAATATGACGTGTAATTTTTTGCTAACTAAAGTAAGTATAGTTTTCTAACACGTGAACCTACTTACGTAACGTACATACACGTAAAGGGTAAAAAATTAAACTACATGCATATATATAAAATAAATTTATCTTTAATAGAAAAAAACTGGCCAAGTGCGTGTCGCACCAAGCGGTTTCGTACCTACTATCGGAAAAGTAATATCAAAAGGTCGTATCTGCGTATGAGTTTTTAGGAGATAACTCAATAATTCCTAAACCGATAAGGTTCTCTATTTTTTTTACATTTTTTGGATCTCCGGTTCAAAAGTGACAAGTTTTTTAGACTTAAGGGGTGATTTTTTCTTAAAATATTCACTAAATAAAAAAATGTTCAAACAGACCTCAATGTTATTTCGAAAGACTTATCGAGTGATGTGCATCATGACGATATTTGGTATTTTATTTTTTTTACAAATAATTACATGTATGGAGTAACGCCCCTCCTTAAAATATCTTTTTCAGCAATTTTACTACAAAACTAAATAGCGGCATACAAAAACACACCTTATATTTAAATATTTATTAAGATACGTTTTATAGTTTCCGAGTAAACAGACGGACATAACGAAACTATAAGGGTTACGTTTTTGCCACTTTGGCTACGGAACCCTAAAAACCTACTTCACAAAATAATATATCAAATGACACTAAAATTATTTACACTCATAGTGCTAGTGCAATTTTACTCTGCTTTTGACAGATTTGACCATAATACAGTATAGCACAAGGAACAAAAAAATTACACGTGATATGTGTCCCCCTGTGGTGATCATTGGTGATTTTTTCTTGACCCCTCCCCCCCCCCTATACAATATGACGCGATTAATGGACGCCCCCTAAATACATGTCTCGAGACAACCAGACAATGCACAGCCTACACCGTTGAAGAATCTTGGAATTTAAAACATTATTTTTTATTAATATCTTGCTGCATTAATAAGCCTAAAGGGGGTGAAAAGGGGTTCATACATGTTAACCTCGTCAAAACAAAGGTATGAAAGAAAATAAGGCCTCAGACTGCTTGCCAAATGGAAATGAGCAACATAGGTTGAATGGATGTTGCATTCCACTAACATAGCCGAGGTGCGCTTTTAATAAATATGTAGCAAAGACAGTAATAATACCTGAACTGATAAAGTCCACACAAAATCAGACAAACGCACTACCGCCATATATCGTGTCACTAACACTGTAGGTCTCAAATCAGAACATATAAGGAACGTGCGTAAGCTGAAGAGGGCAGCACAGGACGCCCCTGATTATTGGTACGAGGTGCAAAATGACAATTATAGTTTCCCAATTAGTCAACTAAATGGCGGGACCTACAACGTGCAAGGGTTCGTACCGTAAGTCAAATGTGTGCGTAAAGCAAAGAAGTGTCGTAAAGAAAGGCAGCCTATATGCGTCACGGCCAGTATTCTCTCTTGCAGACCATAATTTTGAGGAAAGTACCCGGAAAGCGCAAACCTGGAGGACGCAAGATGTCTTGGCGCCGTAATATCAGGGAATGGACGGAGATAAAGACCGTTCAGACTGGCGGTTTACGAAGACAATTTTAAGAAGCTGACTGCTAAGCTTCAGTAATGGAAAGGCACCTGAAGAAGAAGAAGAAGAAGTAAAATGTTGGGGGCGGCCCGTCTATGCGTGGAGTAGGTTAAAATTTTAATGTAGACCACAAGATGGCAGAGCCTCCAACACGCTCGGTCCCTGTAGTTCAATAATAGGATGCTGTCAAATTAATTCCACTTCAGTTTAATAGATGACGCTGCACCACGTGATTAGGGCTTGCAATCCGAATATTTCGAATAGTAATTTGTATGGCAATTATTCCGAAAAATCGTATTATTCGAAGGTTATTTTTAGGACCTGTGGCTTTTGTATGCGAGTTTATATATTAGAAAAGGTAGTGTAATGTGTTTGCTTCACCGAGAACAGTGTACTACCCGGAGCCGTTAAACTCAAGTCTTTGAAACCGGTTGTAACACTTTTAATTTAGTTTAATATAGGTTTGAAACGATTTAAGAGTTTCCGTGTGGTTTTCGAGAAAAAGAAGTTTTAAAATAAACGGTGTTTACGGAAAAATTGCGTCCTGCAATTATCCAGGGAGTCTCGGTATTTTCAGGAAATCCCTGAATATTTTTTGCATTTCGTAGCGGGGTTCTTAGTATCGTAATACTAAGAACTTCGTTATCAAGGCGAATGAAGCTGTGTATTCACTATTAAAAACGGGGTATTTACCATGTATATTTGTGTTTTTTAAAATAGTGGTTACTCATAAAGTTAATGCCCATGTTAGCTTGAAATTATATAATAGTGTATTAATTGATAAAGGTTTTTTTTCTTGTAAAATCATTTCATACGGAATTAATAATAATCTCGAAATAATAAAGGTCAAGTAGTACTCTAACCCTCACCATTATTAGTAGTCACAGTAGTAACTTATTTTATATGAAATGAATGAAATGAAAATTGAAAAATATTTATTGGGTGCAAAACGAAGAGACACATAACATGAAATATATAGTGTTAAACACCTAGATATTAGGAAAAGTCACTTGTAGAAACGCAAATAGACCTTTAAGCTTTCTCATCCAGTCAATAACCCTTTATATGGCAACAGTCTCAAAAAAGACCACCAGTAACATCATCTTTTTTTTTTCTTGTACAGAATTTTTAGGATTAGCGATGATGCGATGAGGTTTGAATTGAGGATTTTTTCCGTCTTGTCTATTAAAGGGATGAGGAAGTTGTTGGATACTATATGACAAGTAGTCCACCTCAAACTTAGAACTCGCGATTCCTTGAAATTGCTCTCAGAATAACAAGACCTCTTAGCAAAACTCTTTTATGCCTTCTGATTCCAGAACCCCCTGGTCAATCCAGGTCATATAAGAACTCTCTAATTATATTTATCTCTGCTACAACTCCAGCAAAATTCATAAAGATCAGAAAAACGTTATTAAAGTATCGTGGCAAAAACATCCATAATAAAAAAGTCATCGAAATGCACGGACGTCCCAGTAGCCAGCTGACAGTTCTGTTGCTCCAGAAGTTGTCTGTAAGAACTTCGCTTCACTACGCTCGCTCTTTCGAAAACAGGCAGGTGCATAATAAAATAAAGCAGAACATTCACAACCTACGTAGCGATGATATTACGTATTTTACGTAAACGTAGGTACGCATATCACCGAGCCAGACATATTTAACGAGAAGAAATCAGTCAAGCATTATAATACCTCCGTTAAAGTAAAAATGGAATAATTTCGAGAACTTTTCCAAAACGCTTTTGATACGACAGACGATCAACCACAACACAAAAATATATAAAAAAGCGCAAAGGTTTTTTAATACGAAATCCCATCAAAAAGTGTGAACATTCAATATTTCAGTGAAAATAAATTAAGAAGATCCTTTCGTCCCTTCGTGTGTAACTAAATGGAACGTTCTGGGGTGTTTTTGACGAGTCGAACGACCACGGAATCCAAAATAGGCGTAAACTGCGACCAAAATTAGCGATTTTGTTTTTTTTTGTTACACGAGATGGTTAATACGAATTATTAGGGAGCCATAGGGAACGAAAGGCACCTTATTCACATTTTTCATTAATAAAAATTGTTATATTTTTGTGTTTACATCACAGGTACGTTAAGTGATTCTTAACTCTAAAACAAAGTGCAATAAGAAACTATAAACTATAAAATATAACGGTTACACTCACGTCACTTTAGTCACTTCGCGCGACATGTTTCGGAGAGCTTAGGTCTCCATCTTCAAGCACTAAGAGTGCTATTTCGAACCGGCCCGTTGCGCGTTGTGTAAGTGACGTGAGTGTAACCGTTATATTTTATAGTGATAGTATGTCTCACGAAAGTTTAAATTTAATAATTGCAATAAGAAAGTTCTTAAAAAAGATTTAAAAGACCAAAAAGTATTTTTTTTTACAAATTAAACTATACAGGGTGTAACAAACTACTAGTGATCCGTTTAAGGGCATAATTGGTATCTTATTGCGTTAAGAAAAAATAAGTAAAATTTTTTTTTGGACCGACAATTTTTTTGGACAAGGTTGACTGGAAGAGATCCCTTAAAGGATAAGTCCACCTTTGTACAAATATTATGTATTCTTTCTGTTGTATGTTTCTTTATTGTACAATTAAGTAGGTATTACACTACTACTACTTTTTTTATATGGTACTCGTCGTCCCAGCGGGCTAAAACCTTTACCCCCAAGACCAATTTATTTTTTTGCGTCAAAATTATTGTTTATTATATGGATGGTACAAGAAGGATATAAATCTCTATGTTACAAAAGTGTCCGTCAAAAGGCGATAAACTGATGACGCCACAATGATATTAAATTTGATTAAATTAATTTTTGAAAAAAAAAAAAAATCTAAAATAATTATTTGCGGAGATGAAAAACACTCTGAATATTAATTTTATTTAGAAAGTCATATAAGTATTAAATATCGGTAATTCATTTCAAGTGCTAGCGCCACCCGGAGATATTTGGAACTATTGTTTAGTGCTTACCGCTGGACACTTTTTCGACCGTTTTCCTATAAGAGAGTTCCATCCTTCCTATACCATCCATAGTTTATTAGTTATTCGTAATTACAAAACGATACCAATTATGCCTTTTAACGGATCACCAGCATTTTTGATACATCTTGTATTATCGCGCCTTCTTATCAGCTGGATACCGAGAGACCATCTGCGAAATCGCGATACTAGTTTCGCTTTCGATCCGCTCAGATTTCGCGGTGTAACACGCGCGGTACCGCGGTGTAATAAGAGAGCTCGGCAAGCGACGGAAGACAACTTCGCTGCATCTGACATTTCTTTAAATTCCGCCTTCAGTTAAATTAGCCAGCATTCCAAATCATTTATCAAACGAACGAAATAAGACAAACAAGGAAATAGCGAGCTCTCGCTGAACCCGCAATTAACGATCAAAAGATATTATATTATGTGTAGTTATATTGCTGGGGTAAGCGTGTTCTGGAGTGGAGACCACGGTTGGGCAAACGTTGCGTGGGACGCTCTCTGAACAGATAGCGACTGGATGCGTAAAGCAGCAGACCGGGCTCTGTGGCGTACCTTGGGAGAGGCCTATGCCCAGCAGTGGACTGCAACGGGCTGACGATGATGATAACTGACTGAAATTGACTAATCAAGATAACGGACCTAAAAAAATCTTTCCGTTTTTCATTTGCCGTTTCGGTACGCTCTTCTACAATTGATGTATCCATTGTTTGGAATATGTTGTCACTGCAGGGCAATTAGGTATTTAGTCTGTAGACCATGGTTTACCTCACTTTTGCTCAACAAGCAAGCAACGGGCAACTAGTACGGCTGCATCTGACATTTCTTTAAATTCCGCTTTCAGTTAAATTAGCCAGCTCTCCGGCAAACCATTTATCAAACGAGGTAAATAAGAAAATAACATGTACATAACAAGCTCTCGTTGAATCCGCAACTAGCGGTTTAAGGCGTCAAACTATTTCTAACTGCAGGCAGCGAACTGTAGTTCCGCCGCGATCTAATTTTTACCGTAACTATAAATAAATACTGTAAATAAATAGCTTAATTAATTCCATACATATTACAGACAAGTTCACTACTTAATAAAAAGCAGAATAATCAATAAAAATAAATAAAAATTATGTATCCTTATTATGTAAATGCAGCAATTAATTAAATTTCTAAATATTTTGAATTTACAGAAGTAATTTATTGTTCGTTTAATGTATTGATGCGGGTAAGGCAGGACCGGTCATTGTGGCACTCTTTGGGAGAGGCCTATGTTCAGCAGTGGACGACTTTCGGTTGATATGATGATGATGGACCCCCTCCGGGTAAAAGCCTAAAATTTTCACCGTAATTGTATTAGTCAAACTCTCATTTCAAGACGACTGTCATTGAGGTGCAATTTGATTGCGACGGATCGTGCAGTCGCAAGGACTGACGCCTTTAAAATGACATAATATTTTATTTTACAAAAGTAAAACAGCAAACAGCGTTTTGCGCTGTTAACTTGGTTAAATAAAAGTCCTTAGAAAAATAAAGAGTGTAGTACAAACCATTAATTTGTGTAGTATTTCTTTATGAAATATAAAAATCTTCGCCGCCGAGTTGAAATCAAACGCAGCTACGGACATAATTTCAACTAAAGAACTAAATTCCTACATCGATTCATCATTCGAGCCAATCGAGCCATTCTAGATTAATCACTATTTGTGAGCCTTTTATGTATGTTTTGAGTTGCAAACGTCTTAACATAAAACAATATAAAAGGAATAATCATCCATCCAGTACTGTATTTTCTACAAATTACTCGCAAGCACAAAGATCCCCCAAAAAAGAAAAACATTGCGTGCGCTATTCAGAGTGGCGGTATTCAGCGTGTTAAGGGCTATTTACAGGATACGATTTTCTCGCCGCGAACAATAGGAAAAATAATACCTACTTTAATTTATAAAATTCGCACAAACTTATAATAATGCCATCTATTGGGTTGAAATTTGTTTTCGATTCATCGCAGGCGTCACCGGTTTGCGGAAAACCGTAAATAAAATCGTTAATGACATTTTAGAAATAATATGGGAACGTACAAAGTTACAAACAGTATTTTGCCATTGTAAGTATCGTCAGTAGGAAAATGAGAAAAATTATTTCGTAGTCCTGCTAACGTTATCAACCGACTTCAAGATTTCGAAGGAGGAGGTTATCAATTCGTCGGGATCTTTGTTTTTGCTATATTTTTTTTTTATGTATGTTCACCGATTATTCGAAGACGGCTGGACCGATTTGAAAAATTATTTTTTTGTTTGAAAGAGTATACTTCACAGTTGGTCCCATTGTAACCAGGTCAGGATCTGATGATGGGATCCTGGAGAAATCGAGGGAACTCTTCAACTATTATAGGCACACCTATAGTGATTTGAGTATTTTTTACAGCAGCTCGAGCATTTGCTTTTGGAAAGGTGGATGTTTAGTGAATTCGGTTCTTTTTTGTTGTTTATTTAACATACTTGTTCTGTTGACTTGACGCAAAATAAGGGATTTTATGGGTAAGATTAATATGTGTATAAAACGGATCAACCAATTTACCGTTTTTATAAATCGGTGGTCGTGTTTGACCAATTTTAAAAACGACAATAGTCTTCAAGATATTCAGGTCTCATTAGAACTAGTCGCAATGGTGGTCTAAAGATTGTTGCTCACAATAATTTCATATGATTCTTCACACCTAACTCGTACCGTGTCAGGTAGTAATAAGTGTGAGATACTTAGGTACAATTTTGTTGCGTTTGCAGATAACGTCATTGGCGCCAGGAAAATCCATTAGAGCGTTATCACACTTGCGATTTGTGAGCGAGTTTTGTATGAGAGCAAACACGCCGCAAGTTCGCCGCGTACGAGTTTTGTATAGAAATCGCTCAAGTGTAATAAGGCCCTTAAAGGAACACGTACCGTGTAAACGGGCCTTAATGTTATTTTAAACTCTCCCCGACGAAACACATCGCTTTAAACGAGTAATTGGGAAGCAAGCGCGGCTTGACGCAAGGATTCATTGGGTTCATGAGTGTGTTTAATTGTCATATACATTGTTTCCGATTCTGGAATAGTTTTTTCGTGAGTAAATAAATGCGTTGGCATAATTTTAACGTGACATACAGTGCACTGATTTTATTTTAACTTACATTATTTAAATGCAAACGGGACCGATAAAACGTGAAGTACCGAGTGCGGTTAGTTCGAAAAACATACAGCTGATAGGATAGGTCGCGTGCCGACAACAACAAATGGAAATTATGTCAGTGCCCGCCGGAGACACATCGTAATGCACCAGCTAAAATATGTTACATACCATGAAATGGATGTAGTTATGCCAAAACGTTCCAACTCAGAATAAACTCACGGTGGGTTGGAACGTTTTTGCATAATTACGTCCAAATGTTCATACGATTCCTCCCGAGATAGCCTACGACCGTAAATGACTCATTCTACTTTTTCGTGATCATTAATCTATTGCCCGAAAAAAGTATGATAGAAATTGAATTTGTGTATGAACTTGTATTCCCAAATTGTACCTGAACCAAATAATAGGAATTTGTTACCCAAAATCCATATGTTAATATTGATTAATGTAAAAAGTTGGTAACGCAGAGGTAAAATGCCTTATTTTATACAAATCGGGAGACAATCAAGGACCCACTGAGTTACTGTGATTAAGAATATATACAGTTGTAATTAGTAAATTAAGCTATCGGGATTGATAGCCTAATTAATTATTAAACTAAGCTATCGGGATTAATAGCCTAAGTAAGCCTCTTTCTCTGTCACACAGCAAATGAATGTAATGGCCAAGTATTCTAAAATATGCATTTTACGAAAAAGTGTCAAAAACTTATGTACAACGAAAAGTACGTTTGACACGTCAGGCCAAATAGTAAAAGTCGCAATTAGGTCCCGCTTTTATACAAAATGAGTCATGCATTTCACAAATCGGTATACACGTAAATAGAGTTTGTCCGAAAAGAAAAGTGTCGTGGAATGTATCAGCTCCCATAAAAACCATGACACTTCTCTTTCGAAACAGACTCGATGCCCAAGAAGCTTTCTCAGCTATGCAAGTATTGCAATATTGTGATGCTAAATTCAGAACAAATTCGATTCCGCAAAGCACAATAGACTCTTCAAGTCGCCTAAGTTTAGTCGGTAAGTGGATTTTGAAGATATTGAACCCATTCATAAAGCTAGATTAAGTTTAAACTCAATCGGTTGGTTTTGTGGTTGATTGGATTCCGTTTTATGTAATACTTTGATATAACTTTGGTAATATCGATGTATACAATCACGCCTGTTTGTGGATAAATATGCATGTAAAAATATTGGGAAACTCTTACCTTTCATTAGCACCATTTAGAAGTTCAAACGCGTTTACGTCCATGTTACGTCAATAAATAAACCAAAACGCGTCCATGTTATAAGTACTGAGGGTCAAGCCTATTTGTTACCCGGCTACATTATGTTATTTGTGGCATAAGCCCGCCTGATGGGAAGCAGCTACCGTAGCCTCTAGACGCCTACAACTTCAGAAGTGTCACATGCTCGACGCCGAGGATGGACTGCGTTGACGGTTAAACGGACAAGAGGGTTCCTCGTCGTCAACACACTGCATCCTCTTTGAGCTCTCTGGCGCCCTTACCTTATCACCAGGAGGAACACAACACTACGGGTTGGCTGTGGTTTTCTGTAAGGTGGAGGTACTTCCCCATGCGGGCTCTGCTCCAGATTTGAACGAGATGACATTCGCTGAGCTGTGCCTTACCACACTTAGCGAGATGACATTCGCAGCGCTCAATGCTCATACCCCTCTTTTGGGCTTAGTTTAACCCTTTATAAGGCAACGGTTTCAAAAAAGACCAACTGTAACATCATATTTTTGTATTTTTTTCTTGTACAGACTTTTTAGGATTGGAGATGAGGCTTGAATTGAAGATTTTTGCAGTCTTGCCCGTTAAAGGGTTAAGGGAATATCCCGAATATCCGAGTCCAAAAACTGTGTGTAAGTTAAAAGATCGATTACGGTACTTACACATAGATTATATACCGAGGGTCAGGCCTATCCGTAACAGAACTCGAGTATCAAGTTTATAAAGTTTCGCCAGTAGACTCGGGGCGGCAGGTAAACCTAACTTTGGGGTTCAAGCGTAAACTTATAAAGTGCCCGTATATGGAATAAACGACTTGATTAGATTACAGGGAACTGATTTTTTTTGTAAAAAGTTCTTGTAAGTGTAAATACAAAATCGGTCATTGGGATAGATTTTTACGTTTCGTTTGACGTGGTTGACAAATGATTGTCATCATGGACGACCCACCGATGGTCCACTTTGACAGCCTGACAGGTGTCAGCATAATTTGAAAACTAAGACGCGACGTTTAATTTGAAAACGTTAAGTCCTAGGTGGTATTAAAGATGGGCAACTCCACGAAATGACGGATACGCCCTTGGTTAGTATCCGATACATTTTTGTGGTTGTTAAAGTCCCTCTCGTCTCGTTATTTGCGCAGTGGTCACAGATAAGATAAAATATATAAGGAGCTAACAGTACTAGTAATAAATCTGAAAAGAACTGCTGGATTAGGTAGATTGAGGCAGATGTGGGCAGGTGCAGCAATCAAACTAATCGTGTACATGTGAACCCTAGAAAGTCGAATGACAAAATTGTACTAGTCAGTCATGTGCCATGTGTCAAAATAAATAAATAAATATTATGGGACAATCTTACACAAATCAACCTAGTCCCACAGTAAGTTATTGAGCTTTACTTGTGTTGTGGGAAACATTGCAAAATGCTGTCAAACATTGATTTTGTAGCACAGGCAGTGTGAAACACGCCTATGTACTTTTAAATTATTCTGTGGCGGCATACTGTTGTATCAAAAACATTTTCTTGAAAGTTCCCTCTTTATACCGCGGAATAGCAAAGCAATATTATTGTACTTGAGTTCCCTCTTGTTGATAAAACACTGAAAGTTAGTCTTTAAATTAATGTTTATCGTGTGAGTCTCAAATGCGAAAAAAAATCATCAGTTAATCAATTGGGATGCAGTGTAAAAAACTAGCTTCAGTTCTCTTTGCTTTACAATTTCTACAAGAAAAAAGCGAAATAAAATAAAGTACGTAACTACCTATGTGTGTATACCGATTTTTTTATATCACAAGTTGGGCTATTTTTTTTCATATCAACATAAAAAGTTTCGAGCAATCCGTGGTATTTGTAAACTGCACTCAAGGTTGATGAAAACGGGTCACCTTATGCGAAAAAATGTGACATGGCTTGGAAGTGGCAATGGTAATTGGACGGAAGACACACGTTGTACAAATTCAATTATCCCAGCGTTAAAAGCGTTATTTGTCACATTGGTCACAAAATAGTACCTTTTTATCTAGACTATCACATATTCACCAGTATCAATAACTTCAATGTAAACACACAATCCGCAAATGCTTACAAGCTAACGCTAAAAGAAAATTTAACTTAAGCTTTCAAACGTTGTACATTTGCTATTTGCACGTCTTTCACATCCTCTCTTTCCACGCAAAGGCAGATAAATAAAATTACCCACAGCTAAGGTATTATTCCTTTTGCCCACCGAGTCAAACACTCCTAAGGCTCGGCCACAATTTTTCCCGACGGAGTAAGTCCACGAAGAAATATTCGCGCTACTCGCTGGAAACTGCTGGTCAAATACACGCCTCAAGTGGGTCGCTCACTGCTTACCGCGAGCTTCGTAAATCGAAATTTCGTTATCTGTTTCTCTTGCGGTCGTATAAGCCAGTGCGATAGAGAGAAAGAGAAAGATAACGAAATCGCGATTTTTGGCGTTCGCGGTGAACAGTTTGAGGGTTTGCTAACTAAAGCTAGGTACTGCAAGCCAATGGTAAATTAAGATAGAATTAATAATTAAGTAGAGTCATTTGACAGCACTTGACATACATTTGACAACCGCTTTGTATTCATGGAGCTCTCAAATTAGTCTACTGAATTATAATTCTAAGTTAGGTACTGAAATGACCCATTAAGATCAAGAACGGGCGTTGTTGAGCGTGTCATCTGGAGGGCATTTAAGCGTGATAAAAGACGATAAACACGTATCGGTACCTTTGAGTTCACAAGCCAGGAGTTCACACTGGTTTTATTCAACAGCTTTATGCGCTCGGTATGCAGTCAGACGTAAAGGATGACACTAGATTCCTTTAAGAAAAGCGAAGTCTTCGTCCACTCACTCACTGTGTTGTTTGGCCACTCACTGTGTTGTTTGGCCACTCACTGTGCAACGTGTCCGCCATCTCAAGGTTGCTCAGCGAGCTATAGAAAGAGGTATGCTCAGAGTTTCTCTTAAGGATCGAATCCGGAACGAGGTTATTCGTCAGAGAACCAAGGGTACCAACATAGCTCAGCGAATAAGCAAGCTGAAGTAGCAGTGGGCAGGCCACATGCCGAAAAACCGATGGCCGTTGGGGCAAGCTGGTTCTTGAGTGGAGACCGTATGACAGCACACGCAGTGCTTGGTGTTCTGCAGCAAGGTGGGGCGACGATATCCGTAAGGTGGCGGGTACAGATTGGAAGAGGAGAGCTGAAGATCGAGCTCAGTAGCGTGCCATGGCAGGCCTATGTCCAGCGATGGACTGATACAGGCTGATGATGATGAAGTCTTTGTGCGTTTTATTCAATCTACTATAAGTCATCGGTTCTCTTGAGTAGCTGGTGTGTCTCAGCCTTTACCCGTCCGTCGGTGAAAAGTCACGCGCAGCCATAGTAATGGATTACGTGATCTTTTGACTCCCGATACCTTCCGTTTCCATTGTCGTTATTTTCTCTGGCAATGCATTTTTGACTCGCTTTAAATTTTGTGGCACGTGAGGTTTATTTTGAATGAGCGTTCTATTGAAGTAAATCGGTTGCATTCAAATTTAAAGCTTACATTGAATGAATTCGTTTTATTTGCATAATAAATTCAGAAAGGATTTTTGGCATGTCCTTAAACTACGACCGACCGGATACCGGAACGGGTATGTCCTTAAACTATGTCCAAAAGAGAGGTATGGGTACTGCGAATGTCATCTCGCTATGTGTGGTAGGGCACAACTCAGCTAATGTCATCTCGCTAAAATCTGGAACAGAGCCCGACTGGGGAAGTACCTTCACCTTACAGAAAATCGCAGCGAAATAGCACTAGACCTTACTCATAGTGTTATGTTCCTGTGTGTGAGTAAGGTTGCCAAAGAGCTCAAAAGAGGACCCAGTGTGTTGACGATGAGGACCCTCTTGTTCTTTAGTCGTCAACACGGTGAATCCTCCTCTTGTAAAGGGTCGGCAACACGCATGTGACACCTCTGGAGTTGCAGGCGTCCATAGGCAGGCCGTATGTTTGTTTGCCACCGTCATGGTATATAAAATCCTGAAAAAAAATGGATGTTGCTTCAATTATTAAAATAATTGTATATAAAATAAAATTCACTAAAAATTATGGCAACTAACTGACTCACACCTTTGCAACAATAAACTAACATTAACTCTACTTACTTAAAAACTAACCCTATTATTCATAAACGTATCTCAGACTTCAATTCGTTAATTTATGCTTTGTCTTTTTTTAACTTACTAATTCATATTCATATTCATAATTTTATTGGTATAAGTACAGTACACGTCAATTTAATATACATTATTAGGTACAATATGTAAACAATCCTACATTTTTACATTAAAAAGGTAGGTATATAGCTGAAACAAACGTATTTATATTTATACAAAAGTATTTTCAATAGAAAATTAAAATGTCGGAAATAAAAATTAAACAATATACATTAACAATTTCAATAATTTCAAATATTCCTTACAAAACATAGGTAGAATGTCAATAAAACGAAATAAAATTATTACTATTGTGTGCGTCAATGACATTTTGTCAAAGATTTCGTCAATGCGATAACAAGCCATCTCTAGCAATATCTTCTTAATGTTACTCGTAAACACCGCATCACTAGAGGCATCCCTAATGTTGACCGGCAAAGTATTAAATATTTTAATGCCCAACACTCCAACAGATTTTTTAGCTTTAGCTGTATTGCGGCCTGATAGACGTTAGATTAGAATAAGGAGATCAGTGTGTTCATTCATAATCATGTACTTAATACGTGAATTGCATAATTTAATTAAACAGCTTGAACTCCTAAAATAATACTCCAAAATCACCAAACTTAACACATTACCGTCAATTGATAACAAATTAGATCTCACTTATTGACGCAATATCTTAATTTGGACAATTTACTGAAGTTCCCCTAACTCAATAGACCGAAGCACTTCAGCAAAATGTTTCAGGTTGAGTCAAGTTAAGTCGTACGTTGTTATTTGAAGGCTCAGCTCGGTATATACCTAGTTAGATTATACATTATAATACAACTAATCTTACCGTATCGTATATTTAGTACCTAAGTCTGCTTAGCACTTCCAACTTTCTCTCTCAATAGCTCAAAGGTTAACTGGAAGAAATCCCTTAAAGGGATAAGTTCGCCTTTGTACGTATATGTTGTGTCTCTCGTGTTTTCTTGTAGAATGTGTTTTACTACTACTACATAATTTCAACATCGCTTCAAATGGTACTGGTAGGTAACAACTTTGTGTATTTCTGGTCTGGATTTGTAGCTAATTGGCCCGTAATAGACTCGTGTCCCAAATAAATTGTCAGATTATGAAAAATATTAGACACGTATTTTTTACTTCAACTATTTAAAAAGAAAAGAGAGAAAAAAGAGGAATTAAAGAGGAATTTAGGAGGAGGAGGAGGATTTTTTTAATGAACTCCCTGCCGAGGTTTTCCCAGGGCTACAGTATGAGCGGGCGGGCCGTATCCTTGTTTGCCACCGTCGTGGTATATAAAAATAAAAATAACCGGCCAAGTGCGAGTCGGACTCGCGCACCGAGGGTTCCGTACAAACCTGTAGGTACCTAAAAATTTACGGTTTTCGCAATTTTTCCTTTATCTGTGTTATAAGACGTTGCTTCGTACCAAATTTCAAGATTCTGAGTTCACGGTGTAGGTTTTGATTCCCTTGCGAGTTTCGAAAATTTGCGGCATAAACGGCTGTATCTTTTGATTGTGTTGGCTAAGAAGTGTGATTTTTTCACAGCTCCAAGGTACAGTAGACTTGAGTATTTGATATAAATTTCAGCTTGATACCTCCACGCGTTCCTGAGTAAAAGGGTCTTGACAGACGGGCCGACGGACGGACGGAAAACAAAGTGTCCTATAAGGGTTCCGTTTTGTCCTTTCGAGGTACGGAACCCTAAAAATATATATATGGAGATGCATAGTGCTTCGTTGTATAAGGTAAAGTTCCGCACAATGTCTCGCCACGCCAAAAAACGTATAACACTTTGAAAATCTATCTGACGAACTAATAACTATCAGTTACTCACGGTTAAGAACCTATTACGAAATGATGCGAATGAATTCGGTAGGTACATGTCATATTAGCAGTATTGATTCACCGTTTCTACCCCATCGTTTTCCCACCACCAAAACAATGGTTTTTCGGGATTATGGTGAGTTTTCCGGACTATGAAACCTAAAAAAAAAAAAAAAAAAGTTGGTATGTTTTAGTACGTATAGCCCCCCACTTAGATCGATTGCACTAGGTCTCAACAGTGCCCGGAGCCTCCTTCAGCACTTAGGCACTCCGCTAATTAAACAATACACGCTCTTCGACACCACAATAGAACCCTTGCTCACCTTTTTCTATTGTCTCTATTGTTAGCTCGACTCGGCGACATCGCATTGTTACCGAGCTCGGTAGAGGCATACTCCTACGTTGTAGTTTGTTCTTTACGTATTTGCAATAGGTTTTATAATTGCTTAATTGGTTACTCCTTATGAAAGACTAGGTATACTACCTAAATTTTCCAAAGTTTAGGTATAGTTTTGGTGGTGGGAAATCAATGGGGTAGAAACGGTCATATAACTTAACGAAATTTTTAATGATCTAACAAGCCCCGCGAACTGACACAATTACATTACCCTTTATTAGTCTGGACTGGAGTAGGTATCAATTTTATACCTAAAGTAATTAATTCACATTTCGCGAATATATATGCAAATTTCAACGTATCTATAAAGTTTCCATAGTTTAGGTATAGTTTTGGTGGTGGGAAAACGATGGGGTAGAAACGGTCATATAACTAAACGAGATTTTTAATGATCTAACAAGCCCCGCGAACTGACACAATTACATTACCCTTTATTAGTCTGGACTGGAGTAGGTATCAAATTTATACCTAAAGTAATTAATTCACATTTCGCGAATATATATGCAAATTTCAACGTATCTATAAAGTTTCCATAGTTTAGGTATAGTTTTGGTGGTGGGAAAACGATGGGGTAGAAACGGTCATATAACTTAACGAGATTTTTAATGATCTAACAAGCCCCGCGAACTGACACAATTACATTACCCTTTATTAGTCTGGACTGGAGTAGGTATCAAATTTATACCTAAAGTAATTAATTCACATTTCGCGAATATATATGCAAATTTCAACGTATCTATATGTGTTACAGCACAATATGAAACTTCCGGTATATGTTTCAACCCCATCAATTTTAGTTATTTAGTATCTATTCGTTTTCAGTTTTTGCCTAAAATTTATTATTTTATGCAAATCCAATTTTTGAAATATTATTTTATTGATTCTAGATTTGTGTTTATATATTTGTAATGTCTTAATTTTTTTGGGTAAATTATTTTATGCAAATCCAATTTTTGAAATATTATTTTATTCATTCTAGATTATTTCTAGTCTAGATATTTGTGTTGTCTTATCTTTTTTTTTTGAACTCGTAAATAACTTTGGTATATGTGACAACCGACTGCTATTTATTGGTGGACAATAAACGTGACTGTGTTTTGAACAAGTTTCAACCTGTAAGTATGCTGTACGTTTCCGTAAAGGAAGTTCCCATTATTTATTATAATATATAGATCTTTTGTTAATGTAGGATTCGGTGTGTGATTTATTTCATTCTTGTTTATACCAGTTAGGTGGGGCGGTGCGATGTTGAAAGACTCCTTTGGTGCTCTAATTTAAAGTCGCAATTTCTATTATTAGTTTTTTCTTGATGCTGTCGGCTTGAGAACTTTACCTTTTTTACTAGATGTCCTTTGAAGAAGTTAATAATTTACTTTTTATTCGTTTCTGAGAAATGTATAAATCAATCATCGGGCTTGAAGTCACACGCAATTTTAATAGAAAGTAAACGTACAAAAGATCTGTCGTTTAAATTCTTTAGAATTCTTTTGATACTTTAATCTTTTGTTAGAAAACATTCCGCTGCAAACAAAAATTTACCTGTCCCCGAAATCCTGTTTAAACTCGTCGCTACCTACCTAGGTGGTCCTCTGTCCCCACCAGCCGTGACCTTTTTTTCAACACAAATTCATATAAAAAGGCTGAGGCTGTGGGTAACTTTATATAGTACCTTCGGATCTCCAGTTCAGTTAAGAGCTCTCAGTTTCTACGCTTTGAAGTTTTAACGAAGACTATTCATAATGGATGTAAGTATTTAAATAGTATTACTCTATAATTATTGCATTAAAAAATTTATGTGTTGTGTGTATGTTTTAAGTCTTTAATATTAATTATGAATTTTGTTTCAGTTTTCCGACAACACTTTCAAAAACTTTTACGTTGATGAAAATGAAGACGAAGCAAGTGATGAAGAGGGGACGCTGGCTTTCAAAGTGAAGCAAGCTATTGCGAAGAAGCGTCAATCAAATAATATTGATGGCTTTTTTGAAAGGCCTAAGAAGAAGACAAAAGTGTATAAGAAATCTTCAACGGTCTCCAAAAAAGAAGAAGACGGTGTTTCATATCTCACTTCGGGTCAGGACGATGGGGCATATGCATCACACCTCATAAAGATCGAAGTATACGACATGAATAAAATACGAAACGTTGGACCTCTGGACCACTGGAAACACTGTGACTATCGTGTTAAATATTATGCTAACGAAGGTGACTCACATGAACAAAGTGCTCGGGATGTTATATTTAATATAACGAAAGAACTATCATCTAAAACCAAATGTGTAAAATATTTTATAGAGACTGATAAGGGTGATAAAAAATAGTTTTAATCAGTGCTTTATTTATAACTAGAATAAGTTCCTTTATTTTTTCACTTATAAAAAATGTTTACTTTCTTTCTTCAATAAAACATATTGTATATTAATGTTATTACTCATTTATTGAACATGTTTAATATTAGATGTAGTTTTAACTGCTTATTTTGTGTTTCTTTCTCCGTCACTGCATTTGTCTTAGGTAGTAGGAATATTTTGTAATTATAGTTGTAAGAAATAAAATAAAACCCAATTTATTTTCATAACACATTGTTTTAATTCCCAAAAACTGATTTAAACATATTCCTTAAAACTAAATCATTACACAAAGAATTATCAGAAAACAGACATAAAAACTCAGACATTTTTTTCCCTTGAAGCTTAAAATAAAGATAAACTAAACAGTATCCACAAACTGAAGTAAAATAATTCTGAAGTGATTGATGGTTATAAAACCACCTCTTAGAGTTTCTATTTAAAAATAACCTGTGATAACCAGTAGGCTTTCGACCAAAAGAGTCAAAGTATTCACCATATCCATTCACATCAATGTGCATTGCAATCCAATGAGAACCGGGCTTTGAATCAGGATCCAGATTGCTTATAATAAAAGTAGGTAGATTAACCCAAACAGGAATCCGGTTTGCAGCAAAAACATCTGACTTAAACCTCGGGTTTATTTTATTCATACAAAATTGTATTTCATTCGAATCCATAATAATAATTAATCTAAAAAAGTAAACACTGGTGGTTTTACAGACAATGTTCAAGTGGTAATGATAAAATTGAGTGAATGCATTGTATTTATTTAATTACTAACTATTATAATCTACAGTGATATCACGATTTTTATTTATTTCAATTATGTTATCAAATTCAGCATACACAATACAGTTGATAGTAGTACTTAAAGCTGAATCAAAACGAACTTCGATTCGAACACTTCCGTGTCTTACAAGATTCCAGTGTGAAGTTGAACTTGCAGATAAATCAGGAGTCAAATCGAAACATAATAAAGAATAACCACCCACATAGTTTGATCTGCTTATAGCAACCCTTCGTTATGCCTGCCCTTATACCTTCGTTATGGAAATGAATACCAGTTCCAGAAAACAAAGTATGATATGCAGTTGCTATTAAACCCGGAGAGTTAAATGAGGGTTGCAAAGTTTTAGAAGGAATTTCATGACCATCTACGTACAAACTAAATGAATTCATATGAAAATGTTGAAAATTGAAGGGATTTATAGCTAAATTACCATTAAACCCAGAGTTTGAAACGAATCCAATAATACACCTTTTAGGGACTTGCCCGAGAGATATATTATCCAACGTTTTACCTTGTATACCTGCGGGTAATGTCAGAACCTTAACTTCTGCCCTTGTTATCGGATATTTCGCAGTTGTTGATGCTAATACTTTTTGATGAGCTAACAATACACTAGGATTTATTCTTGCTCTTCTGATAATGAGACTGGCATCTGTTATTTGTACTTTAAATTTACCATCCTTATGACAAATTAAATTAAATGTTTCTTTCGAACGGACTAATTTAACTCTCATTTCTACACCATTAATTAGAAATTTCTCCTGGTTAAACATATCACCATGTAAATGACCAATCATTTCAACTTCCTTGCTTTCCTTAACAAAGTCCATTCTTTCGTGAAACCCTTTATTAGTCGAGTCAACGGCGTCCATATAGTTGGGGGTATCTTCATACCACAATCCACAAGTCAGATGAGATTTTTTGGCTGCTGAACCATAATTAAGCAGATTTTCCATGTAGGCTCGGTAAGCATAAGTGTTGTTTGGAGGTGATATAAGCTTCTGATTTAAATAAATGTCTAGTTGGCTAAACAGGGAATGTAACCAATTGTTTACCGGTGCAACATTTGCATCAGGTTTTATTTTTGTACCATCTTGATTCAATATTTTGGCATTTATATGCAACAAAGTGTGTGATAGATCAATGTAGTCATCACCTGACCCAGGAACTTGAAACTCAATAGGACCATCGTCACTTAGAGATGAAATTGGTTTGTAATGAATCCACTGGCCACTTTCAATGCTTGTTTGAGTTGATGGTAAAGCAAATAAGTCTAACTCAGATTTGGCACACTCACAAGAATGACTATGTAAGAATGACATTTTTTAGTTTGAAAATATATCTTCAATATTGTTTTTCCTATATTTTTTACCTCCTCTTCGGTGCGATGCTTTTAAGTTAATGAATGGTCCACGTCTTTTTGTGGACGTTTTATACCCAGACCCCGACATCAAAGAATCAATTTTTTCATCTGCTTTTCTTTTTAAGTTGGCGCTTGCTTCATTGAACCGAGATCTAATAGAACTATCCATTGGTCGTGAATTTACCATATCGGATAAAAGACCGATTCCTGCATCTAAAGTTTCTTTTCCCACTGTTTTAAGACCACTAGATTATAATGGTAGCACAGACCTAAAAAGACCACCCAAGAAACTCCCGAACCCATGTCCTCGTTGATATGGTACCCCTTTATAAACTATTCCTATACCCGTACCAGCTTGGTGTGAATAGTAATGTTCATATGGGCAAGACGTAGATGATTTTTTATAATTCATTTTACCCGTTGAAAGTGTAGCTTCACGCAAGAAGATCCAAACTGGAATGGTATTCTAGCTCCAGTAGTTGTCCTTATATCTATTTCTATAGTATCGAATTCTCTTCATAATACGGGTACATAGTGAGCAGGTGAGAAAATATGTGTTTTGTAAGCACCATAGATAAATTTAGTTGGGTCTAACGGTATTATTCTCAGTAATGATGTAATTACATCTCCCACCACTTGTGGATGAATGATATCAGTATAAACAAATATTTGTGAGGGTAAACCTAAGTATAAATTTGCAGGATGTTTTCCAATTGACATTTCTTTTAAATTTGATCTTGGTCGAAATCCTAATTGTAGACTTAATATGGGTGTTGTTGTGACTGAGACTATTTCTTTATCTGTTGATATCCCCACCATTTTTGTAATTTTATCATATCTAAACTTAACTTTGCTTTTTAGCTGTGGGTTTTCATTTAATGCATCAAGAAAATGATCAAGACTATCATACGAAGTAGCTGGTATGTGAGTTTTTGAATCAACGATTTTATCCGTCTTGTCTGCAGGTCCTCGAACTTTCTTTTTAATATAAATGGTATTTTCATGTTCTTGAACATTGTACATGGAGCATGGGTATTGAAATTCTACTAAACCCACGATCCATTCTCCTTCCAATTTAATGGTTTTAGGTAATTTTGTTAAAAAGTGCGCAGTTGTATTATCATTGTAATATTCCGATGAGCTATTGCTCAACAAAGTTAAGTAAAAACTGTTTTCACTCATATTGTTTCTAAACTTGATGACGGTATCCAGTAATTAAATTTATTAGGATAACCTCGCCACTTCACGAACACTTCCTTTCTGCCACCAATACGGCGCGAGCGTATTATTTTATCAATTTTATATTTGATGGAGGGGTGGTGAGTTACTTTTTGTAATTCTTTAGAATAAAATGTACCAATTATTGGTTCACCTTCCAAATCTTTTAAAGTATAAACAACCCACGGAGACCTATTGATAACTGATTCAATCACAAATATTTCATCACTCCAATTGGTTTCATAACCCTTTTGGAATATATGTTTATATTTAGTTATCCTAACATGGTCACCTACATTTAGCCTTGCATTTTCTAAAGAAGGTTGTTTATCATTTTTTCTTTCATATAAGTTACACCAAACAGTCCTTATATTACTAGAGTTAACATCAACTGGACGCATTTTTATGCTGGAATGATAGCTATGGTTATATGAATAAAGCAGATCTTGTAATATATTAGTGTAATTGTAAGTATTCTTATGAGTGAAATAACGCCACATTTTAGTTTTGAGAGTTCTTTGAAACCTTTCAACTATGCTAGCTTTAATGTCTGGGTTGTTAGTTGTATAATAATTTATGTTCTTATTTTTAAAATAATCTCTCACCATCTTTGAAACAAATTCTGTACCCTTATCAGATTGAATATGTCTAGGGGTTGCATTTGCTTCCGTGAATATGCTTTCAAAACACGTTTTAACCGTTTCAGCATCCTTCTTTTTCATAAGTCTCGCAAATGCATATTTGCTAAATACATCAATAACACAAAGAATGTATTTATACCCATCGTTGTATTGACTATAGGTACGCATATCACTTAGATCAGCTTGCCATAGTTCATTGTAGTTTGGACATGTGTGAGTCTGACTTTTTGTCCTGTACGATTTAGGTATAACATCTATAATATAGGATGGAGAATATCGTTTAGGTAATTGAACCTTTGATACACCAGGAGGTGTGGCATAAACATCTTCTTCCGGCACAGGTGAATTTGCGTCTCCGCTTAAGTTCTGAGTAAATGATTCCTCCTTTCGGATACTTTCCTCTTTTTTTACATTTTCCTCCTTTTTGTTAACTTTCGAAGCAACGTTGTAGTTATCGTTAGTAAGGTAGTTCACTTCATCCATCACTATTGGTAATTTAAATGGTCTTCGATCTGCCTCAGCAAAATGTAAAAATCGTTGTAGTGCTTGACAATATAATGCCCACTTTTCACGATCATTTATTTTTCTTCTAAGAATTGTTTGCATTTCTCCATCCAGACGGGATGATAAATTTTCCACCTGATTTTCACTTTTTTTAAGTGTTTCAATAAATTCAGGTTCTACTAACAACATTTTCTTTGTATTCTCCATTGTATCTAAGATAAGGAGTTTACCAATGCACTTAAAACTGCACCTAAAATTATTGGTAAAAATGCACCCCCTTTCTGAATAATAACGGTTTTTCCAAGCTTATTTTTGCCTTTTGAAACTAGTTTTCGTAATGTTTCCTTATTTTTTTTAAATTTAGATTTTTCTTTGTTATCTAAAGGAATTTTACCCTTTAGAACGTTATAGATACATTCACAAATGATGTTGATCTCATCTTCATCGCACGATTTAAGCAAAGCAGTGCGATATTTTGGTTTAAGTAAATGCAGGGCTTCCAGTAAATGTTTATAGGTGCTTACTCGAGAATGCATCATTTAGAACTGACTGAAACTTGATGATCCTTGTTATATTTAAATCCTTTCTTTGGGATATACACTGTGCAATGGCCATCAAATGGAAATATTTTAGTTTTAAAACGACACATGTCATCTGTGTTTTGTTTTAGATCAATCATAAGATAGCCGTGAGCGTTTTTAGTAGCATCCTTGTAAGCTTCGTCAACGAACTTTGAGTTTTCTGGGCATACTTGACGAGACAAATAACGTATTTGTGTTTTATCTCAAGGATTCTTAAAAAACACTAAATAACTTGTATTCAAAGACATATCACGTTGACCTTTACCCTGATGAAATATATTTTGAGTAATATAAAACAGGCTTAAATTTCTGTGGTGACTACCTTTTGTAAAAATATCAACTAGTCGCCCATTTGATTCCCGCATTAAATCATCTATTATAAGTAATTTGGGCTTCAGTCCATCAAACATGGACATATCAGGTATTCCTTGACTATAAATTACATTTTCTAGATTATATAGGGGTTGCATTTCATCATAACACCAAATCACTTCATTACAAACTCAACATTACATAATTCTTTCGAATGTTCAAGAAAACTTGTAACAAATTTAGTTTTTCCACAACCACTCGGACCAGCTACAATAGTGGTGAAGGGATGGTAAAAATGAATCATTTTGAATTAACGTGAGGAGTGTGTTGTTATGAAAAGGAATTAATTTCAAATGACAATTTTTTTTAAAGTTTCTCCTTTTATCAAGAACATTTATTAAAAATAACACATAACAAAAAAAATTGACACAAGATAATTTTAACTTCTAAACTAAATCATACAATTTACAAAAATTATACACATTGCACAAAAAATAAATACATTTCATTGAATATTCTGTGTAAATTAAATAAATTTTAAAGTACACCATGAGGAATTTTATAATGACCCCACGCAAGAGTATCAATAGAATTTCCTAACAAATATCGTTTCGTGTCATTACGGGAAAGCGTTATTTTGGTAATTTTCTGTGTAAATAAAATGTGTTTTATTGATTTGAAACGTAACATTGTATCATATTTAATTTTTTTCTTAAATAAACATTTTTTAAAACTATCAAGATCATACGTTTCCGTTATGCATTTTATTGACACCTTTAGCTTTAGCTTTAATTTCTTTATTTTGTACATCTATGGCGTACATTTTTGAACGCAAACCAATAAATTCCTTAAATATTTCCCCATTGTTTTCATCTTTGAAAACTCCAAGTTGCTTTTTATTTACCAGAGGGAAACCATACACGTTGTCCTCTGGGTATTCAGAAGTATCAAAATATAAATTAAGATCTGATTTTATGTCATCATAAATGTCCTCTGTGAATATTTGATATAGTAAACTATCAGTATCTGTGTAAAGCAATTTCAAATTATTTTGATATTTGGTTTTCATATAGTCGTAATGAAATTGATACATTAAAGTTTTAGAAAGATCTAAAATGCAAAAACCTAGGTAAATTGGTTTGTTGTATAAAACTTTAGTTTTTTTCAATTGAACAGCTACTAAATCATGTGAAAAAACAGATAAACTATGAAATTCAGGTTTCGCAATTAAAGATTGAACTCCTTGAGATTTCCCACGATTTTCCCAGTGATTTAATAATTTGATGTTTTCGTTTCATTACATTCTCCATAGTTTTACCAAACACTGAATTGTTCATGAGTTTGAAAAAATCTTTTTCGAATTCAGAAGATGCTTGGGATCGCATGTAGGTATTTAAATCTATGTAACTTTTTAACCATGGGGACTGCTCAAATTTTAATATTCTATGGATTTTAAGCAATTTTAATCCGTTTTGTAAACTTTGTTTAAGATTTCTGTAATGAATGACATAGTTTGTTTTCTTGTTTAGATTTGGTATTAATTTTTTTGCTTTAGAATTACCTAAACATACATTTTCGGGACAGAATGGTAGATCCGAATGATAATCATGTAATTCTTTAGGGTATTCAATGTCTACTTCTAAGATAAAGCCATGATCAGCATCATCTGCAATATTAAAATTCGTTTCTACATTCACCCATTCAAATTTACCTGTAGGAAGAGGTTGAGACATAGCCCATCCATACAAGTTATTTGCATCTAAATATACAAGAAAAGAAGACGGTTGGTTTGATTCATAGTTTGACATATATTTATTGTTAGCTTTTGCATGTCTGTGACTGCATTGGGATATACCTCCTCGAATATTTTTTGCTATGAAAGCAGTTTTATCAATATCCGTCAAAAGTTCAAGTTTTATTTTTGTAACTTTTAACATAGCATCCCAACTCAATCCTGGGGCAGTGTAATAATGAGCTGGATCCAAACCGTAGGTCTTAACACATACATTTCTAAAATTTTCAAATACATCAGTTAGTAGCAAAACATCTGTTTTCAGATATAAATCTGAATAGTCCCCCATATTTTGACAATTAAAGTGATTCCACACACCCACAGCATGTTCATAATCTTCATCTGAAATGTGGCTATTAGTCAGAGAACTATAAAATAAATCCTTACGAGGAAGGGCGGTAAGGTTTAAACTATCAAATGATGTCATGTATTCATATGGGTACACACCCTTACGTATCAAGCGCTTATAGTCTTCTTCACTTGGAAAATTTAATTTTAGTTCATTGAATTGGTTTGTTGTTAAGTTTTTAGCTAATTTTTCAAGACTACTAGACATGAATTTAAGGGAATCAACGAATCTTAATTTCACTGTACGGTTATTCACTTTTAACATTTTGGAAAAGGAAATATATTTTTCTTTGTTCTGTGGGATTAGTTCTATATCACCATCTTCAAAATTAAGCCCATGTACTATAAAGTGACTGTCATAGTTGCTTAAGTTATGAAAAAACACAGGTACAAAGTTTTGGGGCCTGTACTTTTCATTGCAAAGTGAATGTGCAACGCCTTTGTAAACACCGGTATGCCAGTTATAGGAAACGCAGGAATCCTCGTTTAAACATGTACTACAAATGAAACAGACTTTGCTGTTTGCAATTTGTTCTTTATTTAAAGTTGTTAAGGGTAAAGGGGGCTTGGAAAATGTATTCTTTTTACAAATACTCTCCAAATCATGTTTAATACATTTCATAAACGTTTGACCACAGTTCTCCCCTTTGTATGTTCTATAAATTGATAACTTGTCATCATATGCACATTTAATATAGTATCCAAAACTATAAACTTGATGTTTCTGAATGTTAATGGTTGAGGAACGCTTGTCTATACGTCTGCGTTTACGTTTGATTTTATCATCCACATAATCATCATCATCTCCATAATCTTTATCACTGTCAGGTGTTGGAGAGTGACTATTATCTTTAGTGGTTTGTTCATTAGATTGTTCTGACTGAATAGGACTTAAAAATGCCTCAAAATCTGCATACACAACAAAAGGAACTCGTAATTTACGCTCGTAATTATTGAAATTAAGTTGACTTGAAGAAGTCATTTTGTCAAACCAATCTTTCCTTTTATCCTCTTCAGAGGGTAAATTGGTACATATATGAAAACAATCGTTCTTTTGATGCTCTACTAAATTCTGATTAGATGAAAAATTTGACAAACAACCATCACATATATTAACAGCATGTTGTGATTTATTTATTTGAGCGGATACTAATCGAGATAAAATGTTGATTAGACAATAGTGTCCTCTATTCCCCTTTGTTATATATAACAAATTAAAATGTTTTGTAATTTTTACATTTTGTAATGTGTAAAGGACCAACAATATCATGACTTTTATTTTGTGAATTATACTCCAAACCAAACACGTTAATACTTAAATCATTTAACTTTTCAAATTTCTGAATATCAGTAAACTTGATAGGAAAAGGAATGTCACCAAACTTCAATTTCTCCTTGTATTTGACATAACAGTTCACCATATTAGCGTGATTGTTTTTCTTAGGTGGATATAAACCCGAAAGCAATGCCCAACGGAAACATTCATGATCATTGTTTTTGATGTTTATTACTGCTCTTTTGTTTGTTATATCACGTGGTAATTCAATATATGAAGAATCACTCAATGGTTTATATTTATTAACATTAACGTCTAAGTGGTTTATGTTTACCAAACTCCATCCACTATCTTTTCTTTCAAAGTTTGTTAATCTCTCTGTTATTTCATTTACGAGAGATATGAAAAATAAATCTTTATCACTGCTCACATTAAAAAGTTGATTGTTTAATTGAAAATCAAATGTATTTCTTAGCTGTTTGGTATCCTGACAAAAATTTGCATTTAAAATAAAATTAACTTTTAAAGCACAATGATCTGCAACTGATCGATTTAATAAAGTGAAAATTGTATCTTTATTTTTTTCTAAAAACGATTCGGGGGTTTCAAAGGGTTGGTAATCATTATTATTACTTGATATTCTGTACGTAGCAACCCTGTTTCGGAATGCATTTTCAATTAGCTGAACGTTGATTAATTCGCTGTCTGAACTAAGAACATTGTTTTTGTGGTTATTGCTTTTCAAATGGTTTGCTAAATATCTTTTTACCACATACACATGACACACAGAACATTCAATTTTGTCATTATTTTTTGTGCTTACGTCAATACAGCAAGCTTGTGTTGTAGAAGTTGATGCTGAATCACTGCTAGTTGAATGTTGACTCTTCTTTGTTGATGCCTTAGACACAGGATCCGTAGTTGCCATTTCTATTCCGCCTCCAACTTGTTGGAATCTAAAGAAATAAAATAAAATATCACAAATAATATAATTACATCATTACTTATAACATGATTACCAGAAACAAAGATTAATAATAACTACAAAATACTAACTTGTATATTTTTTACAATGCAAACAATACGCTTGCATTGGTAGGACTCCGTCTACTACATCAGTAGCTGATATATGAATATCCTGTGTTTGATTCCTATGACCCTCACATGGGGTATAATATGGTTTAATATCTTGATCTTCGAAAATTGAATCAGGTAATAAGCCATCAATAAACCACAATCGGATGTGTCTATGAAATTTCTGGATTATTAACTTTTTGCTAAAACTTGCTATCTCGCTACGTTCTAATTTAGGCTCAAGATAAAATGCCATGTTGCAAAACTGAATCACACAACACCACAGGTACAAAACACTGAAACTTCAATTTGCTATAGATAATTTTAAAACTGGGGACCCACTTTTATACCACTATCCCCTCCGTATCCGTAAGTCAGGTAAGGAAACATGTAACAACAGGTTTTAACTTAGATCACCCACCCCAACAAGATGCAAGGTAGAAAAAAAAATGTACAGTGAATTAAATATTTAAACAAATTGATTAACTTACATTTCATATTTTTGTTGACTTAGAGATTCACACAAATTATATATTTCTTGGTCTTCAAAATATTCCTTCTCCGCGTCTTCACATAATTGAAGAAGTTCAACATCACAATTATCATTTCCAATTTGCATGCTATATATATATAGATTAAAAATCAGGATACTATAAGGTTTTTATACTTTGAAATTTAAAGTGTTCCTTCAAATTCTATCTCTGATTAGTTAAAATTAACAAATTTATTCACTTAATCGTAATTGAACACGTGATTTGCAGCTCACTTCGTTTCTAAAATTTAGCCCCCAGCCTCAGCCTTTTTATATGAATTTGTGTTGAAAAAAAGGTCACGGCTGGTGGGGACAGAGGACCACCTAGGTAGGTAGCGACGAGTTTAAACAGGATTTAAATAGGACAGGACAGGTAAATTTTTGTTTGCAGCGGAATGTTTTCTAACAAAAGATTAAATTATCAAAAGAATTCTAAAGAATTTAAACGACAGATCTTTTGTGCATTTACTTTCTATTAAAATTGCGTGTGACTTCAAACCCGATGATTGATTTATACATTTCTCAGAAACGAATAAAAAGTAAATTATTACCTTCTTCAAAGGACATCTAGTAAAAAAGGTAAAGTTCTCAAGCCGACAGCATCAAGAAAAAACTAATAATAGAAATTGCGACTTTAAATTAGAGCACCAAAGGAGTCTTGAAACATCGCACCGCCCCACCTAACTGGTATAAACAAGAATGAAATAAATCACACACCGAATCCTACATTAACAAAAGATCTATATATTATAATAAATAATGGGAACTTCCTTTACGGAAACGTACAGCATACTTACAGGTTGAAACTTGTTCAAAACACAGTCATGTTTATTGTCCACCAATAAATAGCAGTCGGTTGTCACATATACCAAAGTTATTTACGAGTTCAAAAAAAAAAATAAGACAACACAAATATCTAGACTAGAAATAATCTAGAATGAATAAAATAATATTTCAAAAATTGGATTTGCATAAAATAATTTACCCAAAAAAATTAAGACAACACAAATATATAAACACAAATCTAGAATCAATAAAATAATATTTCAAAAATTGGATTTGCATAAAATAATAAATTTTAGGCAAAAACTGAAAACGAATAGATACTAAATAATTAAAATTGATGGGGTTGAAACATATACCAGAAGTTTCATATTGTGCTGTAACACATATAGATACGTTGAAATTTGCATATATATTCGCGAAATGTGAATTAATTACTTTAGGTATAAATTTGATACCTACTCCAGTCCAGACTAATAAAGGGTAATGTAATTGTGTCAGTTCGCGGGGCTTGTTAGATCATTAAAAATCTCGTTAAGTTATATGACCGTTTCTACCCCATCGTTTTCCCACCACCAAAACTATACCTAAACTATGGAAACTTTATAGATACGTTGAAATTTGCATATATATTCGCGAAATGTGAATTAATTACTTTAGGTATAAAATTGATACCTACTCCAGTCCAGACTAATAAAGGGTAATGTAATTGTGTCAGTTCGCGGGGCTTGTTAGATCATTAAAAATCTCGTTAAGTTATATGACCGTTTCTACCCCATTGATTTCCCACCACCAAAACTATACCTAAACTTTGGAAAATTTAGGTAGTATACCTAGTCTTTCATAAGGAGTAACCAATTAAGCAATTATAAAACCTATTGCAAATACGTAAAGAACAAACTACAACGTAGGAGTATGCCTCTACCGAGCTCGGTAACAATGCGATGTCGCCGAGTCGAGCTAACAATAGAGACAATAGAAAAAGGTGAGCAAGGGTTCTATTGTGGTGTCGAAGAGCGTGTATTGTTTAATGAGCGGAGTGCCTAAGTGCTGAAGGAGGCTCCGGGCACTGTTGAGACTTAGTGCAATCGATCTAAATGGGGGGCTAAACGTACTAAAACATACCAAAATAGTCCGGAAAACCCACCATAATCCCGAAAAACCATTGTTTTGGTGGTGGGAAAACGATGGGGTAGAAACGGTGAATCTATACTACTCATATTCTAGAATGCCGCGTTTAAATGCTTGAATTATGCAAAGTCGTGAATTAACATAATGTTTGAGGGTGACAATTACTTTTGCCAAATTAGCCTGCACGGAGAAAATGTCAAACTTACTCGTAGGACATGTCTGGTTGCTTTTATTATTCAAGTGCTCACCTAATTTCAAGAGCTGAGACAGTACAGTTAATTTGATCCCAAGACCTCATGTGCTAATTTTAATTTAACTTTTGAGGCTTGTAAGTCACATTTAACTTTAAAAGTTATTTAGTTCCCAAAATAGCACTTGCCAAGGTGGTGGGCGTTTTCACAAATGGATTTATTTCCGCACCTCAGAAGCATAACACTGTAAGTCCACTTTTTGCGATCTTCAGATTTTTATATTTTCGTTTGTAAGTTACTGAGCTTTATAGATTCGTAATACTATTTTTATCGATTTCACCTTAGATTCCAAATTCCTCAAACGCAATTTACTGTACGGTCAGCTGCAGAGAAAGGGTACCACCGTGCCCTACAAACTTGTATGGCGGGTGGTACCTTTTCTCTGCAGCTGACTGTACATTAGCCGCTCGGAGCCACTTTATTGTAAGTCCGTGGAGTTACAGTTAAAACGTGCAATACAAATAGAAACCTAGCGAAAGAGTTAATACACTGGCTGCCCTTTCATTAAATTTTAATTTCTCGTTAACGTATTACGAGACGCTTATACTTGTCGACGTAAAAAGTTATTTTCCCAACACGTAACCACATAAAAACTAAGCAGAAATTTAATTAAAAAAGAGCCCGTCACGTACAACATTAACCTTACTTGTAGTGCCGGCAAGATACGATATAAAGAGATTGTGTGGTCTTACTAGGCTACTAGACACTGTCAGTAATAATGTCATTATTTCTGTACCCGTCCTTTTCTATGTATATGAAGGGTGAAAAGGATGGGTAGAGAAATAATGACATTATCACTGACAGTGTCTGGTGGCCTGCTGTGTTAAGTTAATTTTATTGTACCTAGGTAATAGCTTATTATTTTTCATCACGTGTGTCAATAGGCATGATGATTTTTTTTCATGTATGGTACCAATCGATTCGTTTTGTTGTGAGGATCAAATGTCTACATAGGTCCATTTGCGTCAAAGTAACACAAAAGTCAGAAATGAGATTCAAATTTCACTCGCTTTTGTTTCTCAAAACGCTCCTAACAAAATGATATGCAATAGTGACGTCACGGTTGCATACTCGTAGTCGCCTTGTTTGAAGTATGGAAAAATTAAGAAATTTCTATTTTGACAGTGAAATATTGCGTTTATGTATGTGGTTGTCATACAATTTATTTTTCATTAATATGTGAGAAATCAAATGGTGCCATTATTTTATTTTATTTCGTACTTTAAAAAAATCGTTAAATTTAGAAATTTTGAAGCCTGATATGTTTCAACCATTTTAATAGATTTTTAAAATTTTCACTTTATTAAACTTAATTTTATTGCAAAATTCAATATGTGTCATCATCCCTATTCTACGCAGGTGTAGAGGGAGTTATAGCAATTGTTTACTCTGTGAGAAAATATGAACGTTTCTTTTACCATAATTCCAACATTTTATTGTATTAGCTTTATTTTTTCTTTGCAAGTGTGACGAATTGTTATTTCTTTAGTTATTAGACGTAGTTATGCCAAAACGTTCCAACTCATAATAAACTCGCGGTGGGTGGAACGCTATTGCGTAACTCCGTCCCATTGATAGTAGATCATTTTATTGTGTGATTTCTGGCCTGGATTAGGTTGCCGAGCGGACCCCAGGCTCAATAGAGACATGGCAAGAAAACCCGGGGAAACGCTAGTATGATATTGTGTGCAGTTTGTATTGACCAGATGATTCTCCAACAGCACTGTTTTTGCAATCACGCTGCTCTGCAATTTTACGCAAACTAATTTCCAACCTCCTCGTTCTTAATTAATAAGCATGTTAATTAGAGTACTCTTTGTGCAAAGCAACCAGTTAGAAAATATTTCTCCGGTGTCGCATTCCGGTTATTTTTGAAGTTAATTTATTTTGTAATTTTCCCCTTTCTTCTTTTTCGTAATTTTCGTTATTCGACTTCTAAATTATTAAGTGCGAAAAATTTGTTTATCGGGTGGAATAATATCGTGTGCAATAAATATTTTTTATAGTATATATACTCTAGGTTTATATATATATATAATTAACCAATACAAAAAATATTTATTGCACACGATATTATTCCACCCGATAATAATCCCGATACTCTAACAATATTTCTGTAAATTTGTTTAGGAAGTGAAACATAACATAAAATATGAATTTTAGAATTGGAGATTACTCTCGAGTTTACGTACTTACCTAAATATTTTTTGTTAATAAATATTTTTTGTATTGGTTAATTATATATATATATATATATATATATATATAGTATATATACTCTAGGTATATATATATATATATATATATATATATATATATATATACCTAGAGTATATATACTTAACCAATACAAAAATATATTTATTAACAAAAAATATTTAGGTAAGTACGTAAACTCGAGAGTAATCTCCAATTCTAAAATTCATATTTTATGTTATGTTTCACTTCCTAAACAAATTTACAGAAATATTGTTAGATTAAGTACCTACTTAAGGGTTATAGATCTCGCTAGTTAGTAGTTACCTTATTCTGAAAATTTGTTTTAATCCTACTTAGATTAAACCGCACCCGCGCTGTATATGTACTCGTATATATATTTGTATATTTATTTAAGTGTATTGTATCTTAATGTGGTTATTTATTTATTTATTAGGATCTTGTTTTGTGATATTAAGTTTTTTTTCCGCTTTTGTTCGCTGTTTTGCAACACCTACTGACTTAGTTTATTTAACACAATTCCACTACCTAAAGGTTGTCTGGGAGAAATCGCTTTTTAGCGATAAGACCGCCTGTTGTTTACCTCTATTCTGACTTTATGCATTTTCTGTACTGGTTTTCTTTTTGAGGTGTTCAATAAAGAGTATTCGTATTGTATTGTATTGTATAATGAAAATATATAAGCAATAGATACTTTATTATGTGCATGTCGTGTTTGCCTGTAATTCGGTGGAAACTTAAACAAGCTCATTTTAAACATACCTAGTTTGAAAATAGTAGATTGTATAACAAGTGCATAAAAGGTATCATTTCCCCTCTTTCAAAAGTATTGGCAGGAAAATATAGTACATCTATAAAAACTATTTCAATAATCGATGGCACGTATTTTCGTCATCGCTGTCAATGGATAACAAGCTCCGTGAAAATGCCCTTATGCGCTGTTTTTGGATGTAAAAAATGTTATATTTCGTCTAGTTTACAAAAAGATGAAATACCATTTCAGATGTAAGTACAGTTTTACTTTATTTATCATTACTGTCGTAATAAAAGATTTAACCTAAATCGAAAATCAAGCTTCGTTTACACGGGTTCGTTTACACGCTTTCTGACGGGCAGTAACTATTTGACGTTTGGCACTTCTCCATATTTAACGCGCTTAAGGCTTGCTGTCTTCTATATTTTGTTTGAAAATACAATCAAAAATGATCCTTGGCTTTTTTGTTTGACATTTGCAAAGACTGCATCCAATAATGAACCATATGTTAACATTGGTACTGTCGACTATCTATTGCTCTATTTAGTGTTATGAAGTATAAAAAGAATATGTCAAATATGTTTGGTGTTTTCAAGTCAAAGGTACATCTTTGTCGGTTGTCAATAAAACGTTGCTGCCATAAAAAATCATTTAGAAATAAACTGTATTAACAACCGACAACGATGTACCTTTGACTTGAAAACACCACATGCGTGCTACCTCGCCCCCCTCAGGTTTTGGCAGACTTTTTTGTTTGGAAAGATCAGGCGATGCGTACTCCAGTTATAGAGCTTTATGGCATAAAACGCACCATTTTACGCGAGGCGTTTATTTATCCGAGCGAGCTTGCGAGCGAGGATTATAGTGCAGTCATTGAAGCGAAAAATACGGTCTTACCTCCGAATTTTTTTACTGTGAACCGATTTGCATGAAATTTTGGAATTAGGCTCATCTTACCCTTAACTTCAAAAGTGAAAATGATCTGAACTCCGCCTATTATTTTTAAGGGGTGTAAACAACCCCTTAATGGAAAAATTGACATTGAGCCATTTTATCGCTAGAAAACATGTCTAATAGTAAGTGGTGAAATTGTAAAGTATTTTCTAACATAATTACCTCATATTAAAATCATTTTCAACCCCTTGAAAATCTTACAACCCTTGCAAACAACCCCTAAATTGAAAAAATCACAAAAAAATACTTTGGTATGACATAAAAAGATGTAAGTATAGAGTAAGTAATATTTTATATTCTCTATAATAATTATCAAATTTTTAACCCCCTTTCAACCCTTGAAAACTACCCCTTGATAAAAAATTGTTAATTTATTTTTTTATAAAATGAAAAGGATTTAAATATTATTCGACACTCTCGAAAATGATTATCATATTCTTAAGCTTTTCTACCCTTAAAACTACCCCTAAATTAAAACAGTAAATATATATGATTACATATTTAAAAATAATTTAAAAATATTATAGTCTATGGTTCGTTCTAGATTGATGAAATATGAAAGTCATCTACGATTCCGAATCGATCCATGACACTGAATAAAGTGTTATCCTTCTTCGCTTTATTAGCCCAAAACTGTAACCTGCCGGTAGCGCAGGCGATGATGCGGACGCTGGGCCGCATGCGGTAGCGTCCCTAAAGGCCTAACACCTCCGGAGGTTGACATCGGAACAATGGCGAGCGGCATACGCGGATTTCGTATTCCCTCTTAGGAGGTGTTTAGTTATGGTCTTTATAGACCACGTCGCGTCAAACTGATGGAAGCTGCATGACGGTGGCTCGCTGTTCCTGCGAGCAGGCTGTCGGCGACGCTGGCGCTCGACGTGCCGGTTGTCCAGCACGAGAGTTCAACGGGTACGCCGTGGGCCTGCGACAGCTGTAGGCCTGCCGTAGTGTAACCAGGTACCGAACCGTTAGCTAGCGCGGGATTCCGCAGCCGAGAATATACTGACCAATTGTAAGCACAAACCCTGTTTGTTATTAATTAGGGAGTTAAGATATAAAAGAAGTGTAGTGGAGGGGTATTTACTGCAAATGCTGAATATAAGTGTGGGATGTTTAATAAATCTTGTCGCACAACCTGGGATTTTCATTTTACAAAACCAAGAATCATTTCAATATATACACATTACAATAGTTGTGGGTCTCTATTATACTGCGTACTTTCACATTGCTCCAAATATTCACACTCCGAAATTTTCAGTTACTAAGTAGAAAAAATATGATAAGTTTTTACCAGGTTTGTTTAGGACCATAACTCCTTCAATTTTCATGCTATCACAATTTATAAAAAACCATTGTAAAGGTAATTAAGAGAGCTACAACATCCTTCATTGCAATATATAGTAAAAAACCTTTTTCTAAAACGGTGAAGGGTTAAAGGGCTTAAGAGAGGCTGTGATTGCGCTGCCACGCGCTCTTTAAACAATCATATCTCCGTCAATTTTTGTTTGACAGAAAAAACAAAAGAACCAAATTGTTTGTCAGAAAAATACCAAAATTTTTAATCCATACACTTTTATACGTATCTGTCGTCATTTTTGAGATATTATGAAAAAAAGGTGGGTTTTTAAAAAAATTGAAATTTTGTTTTTTTTTAAATCGTGACTTTTTTGAAAAATATGTGTCCTGAAGCAGCCAAACTCATACTATCTATCAAACTCTTCATAATAAAGTTAATTCTAGGAGGAATACGATTAATTTTAATTTTGGTGGCACTTATGAAACCCATTGATTTAAAAGAAAAAACATTAGATGCTCCCCTTATTTGCAATACAGCTCACTTATTTTACGTGCAAAAGACTTTTAATAGTGCTCATTTTGAAGCTTATTTTAAGCACTACAAAACCCTATTGTATTAGAATGCATAAAATGCATCTGCTCGCCGCTAGATGGCATTGACCACATCGATTAAATTTCAGACAAAATAAAAAACGGCTTTGATCTTTAATATCTAGCTTAATATTGCACTTAGAATACTTTATAAAAAACTAAATTGTTCATTGTACAATTTTGTTGTTTATAAAATTTTCGATAAAACGTATATTTTTGGAGATATTTGCAAAAAACCGATGAAAAACGTGAAAAAATTGCGAATTTTCAATTGCCAATAACTTGAAAAGTATTGGATTTTTTGAAAAACTTTATACACGATTTTTTGCTTAAAATTAGGCCTTCTATCGATATCCGAGGTTATTTTGAAAAAAAAAAAAATTCACCCCCGAGAAGGGGTGGCAACCACCCCCAGGGTGGTTGCGGAGTTCAAATCATTTTCACTTTTGAAGTTAAGGGTAAGATGAACCTAATTCCAAAATTGTATGCAATTCGGTTCACAGTAAAAAAATTCGGAGCAATAATGCTTCAATGACTGCACTATTAATATAAAGTCGAGTGTAAAATGGGTTTTATGGACGAGGGTTTCACTCTAATCATCATGAAACTATTTCAAGTTGTAACAATAATATTACAATGAAAATAAATATTGTTCACGCCAACTAATTTTTTAATGTTTTTTTTTGTAAATTTTCAACATGTGAATTTAGACATAGATACTTGTTTTCTGCCAAATCATAAGAACATTTCGGGGCTTTTTTAGTAACTATTATCAACTTCTATTTTATCTGATTGCATTAATTTAATTATAGAAAACACGGAATTAAAATAATTGTAGCAAGAATATAATGAAAGAACAAGTTTCAGTATTTTACGAAATTGTACTGCTCAATTAAATTGTGCAATATATTTTGACTCTGTTTGGCTATTGATCCTCATTCTTAGTCTTAGAAGAAAATTTTACTTTATGCACTGGAGCTTAAATAGCGATTTTATGTCGTCCACGCACGACTTACGAGCATGAGAAGTGAAAAGTATATTGTATACCACCTGTTGGCAGACCTTAAATAAATTAATTTAAATTACTTACCCATATAATATTTAAAAAAAAATATACCACGACTGTGGCAAACAAGCATACGGCCCGCCTGACGGTTAGCAGCCACCGTAGCCTATGGCCGCCTGCAACTCCAGAGGTGTCACATGCACGTTGCCGACCCTTTACGAAAAGGAGGATTCACTGTGTCGATGACTAAAGGAACAAGAGGGCCCTCCGTCGTCACACTGGGTCCTCTTTAAGCTCTTTGGCAACCTTACTCACCAGCAACACAACACTTATGAGTAGGGTCTAGTCCTATTTAGCTGTAGTTTTCTGTAATATGGAGGTGACTGGACTTTAACACCAAATTAATAACCTAACGAACGTCTCATGATAATATATAGCGGTCTAAACTAAGAATATTACCCCAGTTAGATCGTTTGAAGTGCTCAGCCACGTTATAATTAGTCATAACTCATGAATCATACAGACATCCTGCCGACTAAATCTAAATATATAAAAGAAGAAACTGACTGACTGACTGATTGACTGACTGACCGACTGACTGACATATCAACGCACAGCCCAAACCGCTGGTTCTAGAGATTTCAAATTTGGCACGTAGGTTCCTTATAAAGTCTAGGGATCCACTAAGAAAGGATTTTTCAAAATTCACCCCTAAAGGATGTAAAATGGGGTCCAAAGTTTGTATGGCGAATCAAGATTTGTTAGACTATTTTATTCGAAACTTCCCAGGAGTATTCCTAACGATGAATGAGTAAACACGTGTTTCAGGTTTTTTGAAAATTCAACCCCTAAAAGGGGCAAATGTGGTCACAAAATCTGAAAATCAGCATGGGTAAGTATCGTATCCTTTTTGAGTACTTATAGTACGCGGGCGAAGCCGCGGGAAAAGGCTAATATGAATATACGTAGATTTAGTTCAGTTTGAGTACGACTGCGGTGGAACCATAGAGTACGTAATAAATAGAAAAAGGTTTTTTTTAATCCAACTGCCAAAGGAGGGCTATGTTATTCATGTTTTTCGAATGCATGTCTACGTATTTCCTTGGCACGCCCATTGATGTGATTGATTTAATTAAATACGCCCTACAGCCTACATCGTATGACGGATTACTATGTGTGAGATGTTATAATACTAGTAGTCCGCCTCGAACTCAGAACTCGCGATTTCCTTGCAAACGAAAAGACCAAAATAACAAGACCCTTATGATGATTTTTTGGCGCCTTTTAGCTCCATGACTCCTTGGTCAATCCAGCTCATATACGAACTCTCAAGTTATATATATCTCTGCTACAACCCCAACAAATTTCATCAAGATCAGAAAAGCGTTACTAAAGTTATCGCGGAACAAACTCTCAAAATCAAAAAGCCATCGAAATGCCGAGATGTGCCACTAGCCAGAAGTTGTTTGTAAGAACTTGCTTCGCTTATGCTGCGCTCATTTGATTAGATTCGTCTCCATTGGAGGAGTTACAAAGCACATATCTGTATATTTATTTATATTTAAAAAAATACCAGGAATTAAATCGCTTGCGAACTCATACAGTCGCAGTCGGGTATTTTTGTAATCTTTTTAATTAGACTTATTTGCTACCAGGCTCGATTACGTGTACTTTTTCGGTTACATATTAAACAAAGTAGATCAAAAACAAGTTTTTTTTCTAAACTGTCATCATTGAGCCAAGCTTTTATTGCTAACTGTACTTTTCTCTGGATAATTCCTAGATGCTTACTAGGGTTTGCAATTATCCGGATATTATTCGAATAATACGAATATTATCCGGATAATTCCATACAAATTACTATTAGAAATATCCGACTTGCAAACCCTACTGCTTACCCAGACGAATGCAACGAGCCCAAACACAACGGTATAATGTCGAAAACATGAGGAGTTCCTATACAGGCGCGGGTACAGGGGTGGGGGGGGCTACAGGGGCATTTGACTCGAAAATTCTCATAAATTTTTAGTTATTCTTAGTAGTTTTCATAATAATGAATACTATAATATTGAATAAATGTTTTTAATTGTAGAAAATGTGAAATTTAACTGCCTTTTTTGGGTTCCGTAGCCAAATGGCAAAAAACGGAACCCTTATGGATTCGTCATGTCTGTCTGTCTGTCCGTCCGTATGTCACAGGCATTTTACTCGGAAACTATACGACGTATCTGAATAAAATTTACACGTAAGGTGTATTTTGTATGCAGCTACTTAATTATGTAGTTAAATTTGAAAAAAAAAATATTTTTAGGGGGGGCGCTCCATACAGGTAACTAAATTAAAAAAAAAACAAAAAAAAAAAACAAAAAAAAAAACAAACAAATATCAACATGTGACATATCAATCGATAGGTCTTTCAAAATAACATTGAGGTTTCTTAGACTATTTTGCGATTAAGTGAATATTTTCTGAAGTAATCGCTTCGAAAGTCAGGAAAGTTGTGTAGCCCCCCCCCCCCCCCCCCCCGTAACTTTTGAACCGTAAGTTCAAAAAATATGAAAAAAAATTGAAGAGATGCGCCTTATCATATACTTTCTACGAAAATTGTTTTGAACATTATCGGTTCAGCCATTATCTCCAAAAAACTTCTTCCATAGGCATCAGATACGACCTTTTGCTATTAGTTTGGTTCATAAGAACTACCTAGGGTTCCGTACCTTCAATGGAATAATCGTGGTCCGACACGCACTTGGCCGGTTTTTATTTATTTTTCTATATAAAAGTTACTCATAAATTGTTCTAATAGTTCTTATTAAGCTTTTGAGACTTGTAATGTAATCTTGTAATCTTTATTGTACAAAAACCAGTCAAAAACAATACAATAATAGGAAAATGTAAGTACAAAGGCGAACTTATCCCTTTAAAGGATCTCTTCCAGTTAACTTTTGAACTTACCTAACTTAACTTGTAGCTTTGTAGCTTTACTCTTGTAATTTACACGTGTAGTTGATAAGGCGCTCTTTTTTGAAACAATACTGAATTTATTTGTGTATAATTAGCTAATATTTATTAGTTGCCGACTACGTTATACCTAGCGAATAATTTACTAGTGTGGTTTCGAGAAACGCACACTAGTAAACTTGTAAAAAGTATTAGCTCATGGGCTAATATTATTTTATTAGTCTAATAAGCTTCTAGAAATAGGTCCCAGGAAGTAGGTCAAATTTAAACACAAAGATTTTATTACAGATAAGCGCACTATTACAAGCTTTTATTTAGTTTCACATGTCCCGGGCCGCGATTCGAAAAATAAACACACACACTGGACAGACACAGCTCCAACCCAACTCAACTCAACGCTATAACGACATTGACATTTGCTATTCGAACAGATTTTCATTCAACATTGGTCACACATTGGTCTCACATTGGTCACGCATTGTACCAATGTGAGACCAATGTGTGACCAATGCGTGACCAATGTGAGACCAATGTGAGACCAATGTTGTATGAAAATCTGTTCGAATAGCAAATGTCAATGTCGTTATAGCGTTGAGTTGAGTTGGGTTGGAGCTGTGTCTGTCCAGTGTGTGTGTTTATTTTTCGAATCGCGGCCCGGGACATGTGAAACTAAATAAAAGCTTGTAATAGTGCGCTTTTGGTTCGTTTCATTTGATAACGCAGTAGCTAACGCTTTTTGCTAAATATTTTTAGTCAGTATATTATTAGATATACGCGTGGGTGGACATGGCTTTATCTTGTAAATTAGTAAATTCGAGCCGCTTGCCTGATATTATTGTAAAACCTTTGATTATAGAACCCAAGTTTGATCTGGAAGTGTTTTATGCCCAACGTCAGACGTGGGGTATGAGCTTATAGCCTGCAAAGTGCTTGCCGTACTACAAACCGCGATGGTCTAAGTTAACGTTGTTTTGGCATCATTTGTCTTTGTTTAAATCCGAAACAAGAAGTGTATTTCAATCACAAACACGTATCGCAATTGGCAATGTCCACGTCCGTAGTAGATTTCCGCGGCGAGATCAAAAGGGCCGCACTTCTCGCGTACGGCCACTACATACGGCCTTTGTGGACGCAGATAGTGCGAAACATTTTGTTTTCAGCATTTACAGGTGATATTCAAAGTACCGATATGTACAGATGAAGTCTTCGAAGCCAAAACAAACAGTGAAGCTTCATCAGGATTTAGTTGCAGCCTAGAGCCTAGGCCATACCAGGACACTACGGCGGCGTTACCAGTCGCCGGCCACCAACTAAATGTATACAGCTCTATGGAGGATACCTCACCTTCTGTCCACTTAGTTGCGCAAACTAAGTCATCAAGTGCCTAACATGGAAGTTCAATAAACTACAAATGCAAATGAAAAGAGTGTGTTGCCAATCATTTTTCAAGGTGTAGCGCGGCGTGAGCGCTCCAATAACGCAGGAATGGTCAAAGAGATGGTGGCGTTTCTCATAGAATGAAGAACTGTTAGTACCTACTGGCAAGTGGTAACTTATATGTGAACAAATACATTAATGTAAAGGTAAAATGGAGTAATGTATTTATCATTGGTACCTGTACCAACAGGTAAATAGAGTATGCTAGTAATCAGTTGCTTATTTTCAAAGCGGATATTTATTTACCTACATGCTCTTAGAAATCATTTTGTCTAGCTAGCAAAGTTCATATTATTGAAACTTAAGATCTATTCTAAGAGTTATGTCATCATATTAGACCGTTGATAAAGATCAGTTTTGATATTCATGCCTAGCACCTACAGTGACCATTTCGCTCAATTGTGAGGAACATTTATGCTAAAGAGTAATTAATCATTTTCAGTTTAAATGATTCAAAATAAAGAAATAGGAAAATGCTTCAAAGTACTCGTACCTAGATTCATAAACACTTGTTCATTCAATATTTTTATTTGTGAACTAAGATAAAATGTAATTGTTGCTTTCCTATTTGAACAAAATCATCTTATGGCTTCCGTACCGCAAAGCGGGTCTGGGCTGCCTATACCCTATGTTCCTATTCAAGCAGTTCATGCTCAGTGATATGGTGCAGAGACATTGAGAAATCTCTTCTTATTCATTATTGAAACATGAATATTGCAATAGACACTTAGTTAAAAAATTAAGTCATTATTAGAGAGCCCGTGGATGTAATTTATGCAAGGCTGCTGTGCAGACCCAGAACACTGATAAGTTTCAGTATCAGATCTTTCTGTATTTTGGTTCTTTTGTCTGTTCTGAGGAATTAGTCAACTCTAAACAATAATCAAGTTCGGAGATTTCTTCACTACTTACAAATGTTAAGGCTTTCAGGTCGATATTGACCCTAGTAGTGTTTCAATAAGGTTCAAATTTATATGCCAGTCTTAATGGATCTTATAGAGTGAATTATGACTTACAAAGTGAAACTGAGCCCACTTACATCAGTATGGTGGCAAACATGTGTAAACTTCATCTATGAGTAAGCAGACACCGGAGCCTATGGACGATTGCCACTCAAGCATTATGACAAATACACCACTGATCTTTAACAAGCATACAAGGTCAGATTGCAGTCGCTTCCATAAAAACTAGTGCCTACGCCAATTCATGTGCTTAGGTTGCCAAGCAGACGCCAGGCTCAATTCAGCCGTGGCAAAAGCTGGGGCAAACACTAGGAGGAGGACAAGGATCGGGTTCACTGCGAAGATTTAATTTGACAGCTTGTGATGTTGACATGTTTGAGGACTTACTTCAGTTTTTGTGTGTGAATGTGTTTGCTTGTATTATGTTCACAGATACAGATAAGATAACATACAGGTGATGAATTGGATGATGATGATGCATAATTAAATTAATAAGTGCATCATATGATTGACAGCTGCTTGGATGTATAAAACAAAAAGAGGAAGCTAAGTTGACTTCTATGTACATGAGTTATACACTTATAGGAAACATGACAAGTAAGATGGTCTAACAGCAATAAAATGGTGAGGAAGTATTTAATGTGTTTAGTCATAGACGAGAGTAAAACAGGTGAGTGATCAGATCATACATTTGATTTTGATTCACAATGTACAAGTATTGACGAGCCACCAACAACCAACTGTTTTTGCTTTAACCAACTGATGAAGAAAGAACAGTAATATTGAAAGGTTGATCAATAATAAAATCCACAAGTGATTTCTAAATAATGATTATTACTGACTATGGGCATTTGCATTATCCTGCTAGAAAGTGTCCTTACTAGACATTTCTTGCAAATGTTGTTTAAATTTGAGAATGAGGCAATTTGGTCTAGCTCAATGGTTCTTAACCCTTCAGTGGTGAGGGGCTACCCGACAAAATTTATTTTTGGCATGAACCACCAACTGTTTTGAAATGAGTAACTATGACAAATAAAGTCAACAAAGGGCTGTACTGTTCATGTGAACACATAGATCACTTCAAGTGCTTTCGGGGACCGCCAGTGGTCTGCATATCACCGGTTGAGAACCACTGGTCTAGTCACTAATACATTTTTGTGTTGTGAAATGAATTGTCATTAATGGATAAATTTAATGTTTTAGTTCATTTTAAACTAAGTCCTTTGATTATAGAACCCAAGTTTGAACTGGAAGTGTTTTATGCCCAACAATATGATAATATGACACAGTACGAGAGGTAAAATACTTGGTGTTAAACACGCTGAAGTCATCGAGTAATGAACAAACGCAGTAATTAGTAGTTCCGCAAAAATTATATTGCCTTAAGTAATTAGTAAGAGAGACAAATAAACTTTTAAAACACAGAGCGCACTCTAACTAAATGCTCCGACAGACTCGCGCATTTCGTGAGCGGGGCTCGAAGAGAGCGCTGCGCCGCGCCGGCGTCGCGCTCACTTGCACGCCTCGCTTTTTCGCGGTGCAAATTATATATTGTCATCTCTGTCTACGCGGATGCAATAGTAGATTGTGTAACATGGGAGCAAAATGAAATATTTACGGCGAGGGCGAGTATTGAATCTCAAACGAAGCGATGGAGTTTATCATAGAATCCCGAGCGTAGCGAGGATTCTATTATAGTGGGATTCAAGTGTTAACGCCCAAGGTGAAAATAGTTTTGCTCCTATGTGACACATACTGATTTTCACACCACCTTAGAGGAAAATAATGGATGTTATTGTTGAATCATATTTATTTTGACTTTATACGTGCTTATTTATTTATTTATTTAATCTTACAAATGGCGGACTTAATCTTAAGGCATTCTCTACCAGTCAACCATTGGGCTAAACAGAAACTAATGATTGGTGCAGGATTATAAGAGCAGAGATGACTTAATAAAAACAAATCACATTAACATACCTAATATTTAATACACGTACATAAATATGCAATACTATAAACATACATATATAATTACATAATATAATAAATAAATAATATTGTACCCATGTATAATCATCATGCAAATCATTAACTTTGAAGTGCATCAGAGAGGTGTTTACGTAATTTGCGCTTGAAGGAAAATTTGCTCTGTGCTTGTCGTATAGGGAGAGGAAGATCGTTCCAGAGGCTTAGAGTGCTTAATGTGTTTACTGATTATAATGAATCGATTAAATTAACAAGAGCTTTTTTTTATTACGGACTGGCTGAAAAAAGAAACTAATGTTTTAGAACAGAAAAGTGCCACTTTGTTGCCTTAAAAAAAACCTTTATAGGCAGTCCACATTTAGCCGCTTTTAAGTCCATAAAGTGTTAGCTTGGTCTTACTCTAAGACTTTTAGACTTCCATATATTTTGTACAAGTTAACTTACAAATCAATTACACCATTACTAAATTATAACTATCCAACCGCCATTATAAGGCGATAACTCTTTTTAGTGTGGGAAATCTACCGGGTCGTTGTATGGAGACCTCGCATTAATTCCTCAGTCGATTATTCTTTTGCTAGGATGTAGTATAGGTCATAACAAACACAAAACACAATTTTTCCAAAAAAAAAGTATGTCAGTTTTGGTTTTTTTACAAAAATGTACAAAAAGCTTAATACTTTGTACTGGAATTTTTCTCAGGGTATATTTTTTTCACTAAACAAATTATTTTGATTACTGACAGATACTGTCAAAAGTTCAAAAAAAAAATTCAAATAAAACTGTCACTTTTATTCAAAAGTAATCGGTAACACTCGTCATTTTGTTTGGAAAATTTCTCAAGTCAGGTTTGTAACAGTGGGTGTTACGTTAATCTTATTTTAGCATAATATTAACGAATATCCAAAATAAAATTCTAAAAATAAATTTTTATTGCAGTATATTTCATAAACTTTATGGAAAATTGCTCAGCCTGGTTTCGTTTTTTATTCACGTAAGGTAGTCAAGTCAACAGCCACAACCGAAATTTCCAATAAAATATTCCACATACAATACGTCAAATCTCAAAATGAAAAATTTGTCTAGCATTTTAAAGTGAGTGAGCACGCAGTTATATGTCGTCGTGCTTCAGCTACTGAGTCCAGTTTAGCATGCGCGGCTACGACTCAGCTATGCTTGCGTCATAGTGAAAAATGTGGAGTAAGTTACTTCAATTATATAATTGTCTAATTTCATATTTGTACTTAACTCGTATCATTATAATTTTAATAAATATTTTGATGGCGTATTATTAATTAAACAATTTAGTATTTAATTGAAGCATCAGAGTATCATTGCCTCACTAAATAGAACACCATCACCACTACTTGCCAACAGATGACGCTTGTAGTGTCATAATGCACACAATGCAGCCGCATGCACCGATACAACTACGCTTCGACACTAGTCACGCCGCCTACCAACAGATGGTACATTGATCGAGTTATACAGGGTGTTTGGTAACCGGATGCAAAGCCGAAAGTAGGAGATAGTCTAGGTCATGTAGAACATTTTTAGCCATACTTGTCTTAGACAAATGTTATTAGTTTTTTTTTAATTTAAATTTTAAGATTTGTCGGAGAAAACTGCAAAACTTCAGACTAAATCGATAATTAGTACTTTTTTTACTGCAGGTAGATTTTTTTTTGTTTTATTTCTTATTGTGCAATGTCTATCAAACACTAGAAAAGTGATTTCAAACATCTGTGTCTAAAGAAAACAAGTTGACAGCGATTTAAAATTTTAGTTACATGAAAATGTAAACGATTTAAGTGATTTCAAAGTACGATAAAAAAAAAACTAAAATAGCCACGAATTTTCAAACCATTTTAAAAACATGCTTGGCTTTTACCCTTTTATTTAAGCTATCAAACACGACTGTAGCTACTGTATCCTTGAAAATAAGCCACCTAAACCAACTGGGTAGCTAAAATGTTTCACTCTACTTGTGATACTTGTGGTAGTTGTGGTGACGAATCTCATTATGATTTTACAATAAAACATTGGTTCTGAATACTAAGTTGGCGTTGACTTGACATTTGACTTGTTTTAAAAGGGTTAAGTGTACTGGACAAAACTACCACATGCAATTTTAACAAACAAAGGCTTGCGGCGGTGAGAGACAAAAGAGACTATTAGCGGCAGGCGGTGAGCGGCGTTAAACAAAGATGATCGGTTTTGTGCTTTATTGACAAAGATAAACTGATTAGCTACATGAGTATTTGTGCAAAAACTAGTAATTTAGTCTAGTTACAACTTCAGTTGCGATTAGACGTTCATTGTGGTTTAATTTCCCGCTCTCATCTCAATTTACCGTGTCAAGTTGTAGCTGCCGTAGGCGCTCCTTCACGTGTAATTACGACTTCTTCATTGTAAACATGGAGTTTACGAACGAAGAATACGCCGACATTATCTACATGTACTGCAAAGCTGACAGTAATGGAGCGATGGCCCGACGGATGTACCAAGAGCGTTTTCCAAACCGGAGATTGCCTAATGTGAGAGTGTTTTACAATTCATTCCGAAGGCTACGTGAGAATGGTATTGCTGTGCAACATGGAGGGAATCCAGGACGTAATCGCCCTGAAGTGGAGGAAGACGTTCTACAGGCATTTGCAGAGGATCCGAATACGAGCATCAGAGTGGTAGCTCGTAATCTGAACTTGTCCACATGGAAAGTATGGGCCACAATGAATCGTGAGGGAAAATATCCTTTTCGCGGCATCGGAGTTCAAGGTTTGGACGAAGGAGATCCTGCACGCCGAGTGGACTTCTGCCGATTTTTACTCAATGCGGATATCGAAGACCGACGTTTTTTGCGAAGCATTCTTTGGACCGATGAATCGAAATTTTCCCGGGAGGGGATCACAAATTTCCATAACCTACACCAATGGGCTGACAAAAACAACAATCCACATTGGAAAAAGCAAGTGTCCTTCCAAAGAAGGTTTTCCGTCAATGTGTGGGCTGGAATCATCGGCAGAGTCCTTATTGGGCCACATTTTTTGCCAAATAATTTAAATGGGGCAAATTATTTGGAATTTTTACAAAACGATTTGCCCAGGCTTATTGACGAAGACCAGCTGCCCGGTGCAGTGACATTTCAACACGACGGTTGTCCCGCCCATTACTCTCTGGCTGTAAGGGAGCATCTGGATAACTGTTTCCCGGACGGTTGGATCGGCAGAGGCGGACGAATCCCTTGGCCCGCTCGGTCACCTGATTTGACACCATTGGATTTTTTCGTTTGGGGCCGAGCTAAGGAGCTAGTCTACACACAAGAGGTCATTAATACCGTAGAAGAGCTGAGGGAGAGGATAGAAGCGGCGTTCGAAAGGATGAGGGAAGAAATGATATTCGGAACAACCACCACAGAAGTAAGAAGACGGGCTCGTGCTTGTATTCGAAACGGCGGGTCACATTTTGAAAACGAGCGATGATGTGTAATTTTAATCTGTTGATCGTAAAAATAAATAACTTATCTTTTATGCTTTTGTTTTAATTTACCCTAAACATTCCCTCTTATTAGTACAGGTAGCCTATTTTCAAAGATAAAATGGCTTGAGACATGATTGTCTTATCGCCCGCCGCCTGCCGCTATCAGTCCCTTTTGTCTCTCACCGCCGCAAGCCTTTGTTTGTTAAAATTGCATGTGGTAGTTTTGTCCAGTACACTTAACCCTTTTAAAACAAGTCAAATGTCAAGTCAACGCCAACTTAGTATTCAGAACCAATGTTTTATTGTAAAATCATAATGAGATTCGTCACCACAACTACCACAAGTATCACAAGTAGAGTGAAACATTTTAGCTACCCAGTTGGTTTAGGTGGCTTATTTTCAAGGATACAGTAGCTACAGTCGTGTTTGATAGCTTAAATAAAAGGGTAAAAGCCAAGCATGTTTTTAAAATGGTTTGAAAATTCGTGGCTATTTTAGTTTTTTTTTTTCGTACTTTGAAATCACTTAAATCGTTTACATTTTCATGTAACTAAAATTTTAAATCGCTGTCAACTTGTTTTCTTTAGACACAGATGTTTGAAATCACTTTTCTAGTGTTTGATAGACATTGCACAATACGAAATAAAACAAAAAAAAATCTACCTGCAGTAAAAAAAGTACTAATTATCGATTTAGTCTGAAGTTTTGCAGTTTTCTCCGACAAATTTTTAAATTTAAATTAAAAAAAAACTAATAACATTTGTCTAAGACAAGTATGGCTAAAAATGTTCTACATGACCTAGGCTATCTCCTACTTTCGGCTTTGCATCCGGTTACCAAACACCCTGTATAGATGCCGCTAACGTTTGTTCAACGCAGAAACATGAATCTCGGCGCATTGCCGAGGACTTTTTGAGAAACGCCCTACCGGTCTCAAGGTACGCATGCTATATGCCTCAACCAAGTTTGAGCATTTTAGTGTTGTGACACTAAGCCACTAGGCCAGTAATTTGTCCTGCACAGGGCACACCCTTAGGACAAATTACTGGCCTGGTACGCAGATGCGTACCAGGCCAGTAGTATGTAGGTAGATACCTAGCTGGGTAGTACTCGGCAAGTAATCACTAGAGAGAAGAGAGTACATGTAAATTTCTAAAGCAATAAATTGTATCCCATCAAAAACATTACATGTACAATAATGACAGCCTCGCAACGCAGTTCTCCTACTTCAAAAAGTAATGAGGTCTAATGTAAAATCAAGCCGGTGTGCCGGAGTTTACAAACAACATGTCATTGTGATCTTTTGAATATTAGATGTTTATGTTTTTATAATAAAAATAAACAGAAAAAAAAACTTTGTTTCTGCATATATTTATATGGGATTACAATGTTAACTGTGCGGTTTGTAAAACTAGAGAACCCGGGATATTGCGGTATGTTTTAATTTTCAGTGGCTTTATAGTCTAAGAGTTAGCCCTAGAAGTTAGAAGTGTTCAAAATTTGGAGCTTGTGGGACTGCTAGAAGTATTTTAGATATACGATGATCGTAATCAGTGAGTCAGTGACAAAATTAAGGAATTTTGACTTGCAATAGTTCTTAAAGTGTATAGTGAAATTCATTGATATTGGGATCTTCCTTGTGTTATGGCCTCTTTGTCACAGAAATTTCAGCCTTCTAGCTTTATCGATAACAGAATTAGACGGGGGTCGAAAATGGCCTGAATGGCTTCGGAAAAAGGATGGTTCGGCCGTGCCTTTGTTTTGCTCGACTTGGCAGGGGAACTGCCGTGCCCATAGATCTGGTACGCGCGACTTTTTGTCGTCGCCCCCCCGCCTCCCCGCTAGAGCGATAACCATAGATTTCTTCATAACGGGTATATCAAGACTTATGCGAAACAGCGCATTTGCCAGATGATTTAAACTTTTTATTTTACCCAAATTTAAACATAAGTTGTACTTATAAATAACGCTTAAATAAGATTTATGTCTGTTGTGTAATTTACCTGTGACAACTGTATTTTTTTCTCTGTGTGTAATATTTAATTATTTCTTTTGTTATAAGTCGAAATACGAGTAGGTGTTATATGCTTTAGAAAAAGTGACCAAGTCCTCCGGTATCCGAGGCGAGGCCAGCAAGCAGCATCTTTTTTTTTGGCATCTACCTATGGTTGATATAACTATAAACATTATTAGACATTCAATGACATAACATGCAATAGAATCAACATTATTGTTCGCCAAACACTGGCCATTGTCAAGTGTTGTTTCGTAGGTACAATAAATTATTTGTATCTGTATGGATCGAAGCGAATACTTACTCCGAAGACCGGATAACCACTTATCCACATAGTCTCCGCTGGCAATCTACTGGCAGTAATAAGATAAAAATACTTATTATTTACGCACAATAAGTAATAACTAAACTAAGGTGAAATTATGGTTTAACTTGACGGTCTTTTAATTTTTTTAACTTCTTTGACATAGATACAAAATATAAACACCGCAAATAAATGCCAAATACGACGGTATAATTACAGTCTGGCAAACCATTTCTGTCAGTAGAAACGCGCGGCAAATTCAAAATACGTACATGTGGCAACCCTTTGTGATGAGACACCGTATTTCATGACGAACATTTACATTCACATTGAATTTGTTTCTAGTGCATTTCACTCTCTCATCTTAAGCGCGAGTGAGATAGAATAGAAATCATAAATATGTATACATTTTAGCCCTAGAGGCTAAATGTACTACTTTAGTCCGCCCTGGTAAACATAATATGACATACGTTTTGAGCATGAGAAGTGACAAATAGTTTTATTTGTTCCATATGACTAGACTCCGTTTTCAGTGGTGAAATTTTAATGAAAATGCTAGGGTTGGCATAGCACATTTTAATATTCGTAACATGACGTATATATATTTTGATGTAAGCTATATACTTATTTTATTTATACAGGGTGGAAAGATAAGTCGGGCCCTGGAGGGAAACTACCTTAAAACCTTAAGATAGCTCAATTCGCTCAAAGGAAACATTCTTTTATTTTTCCTAAAAACTAAAACTGCATTCACAGTTTTTTTCTTAATTTTCACTTTATTCCACACTAATTGTATGAAAAATATTATTATTATTAAATATGTATTCTCTTGTGCCCTAAACTTGGTTGGTATTTAGAAGTTTTTATCCTCGTTGGAAACAGGATCGATTGGCATCAATTGTCATAAAAATTATTTATGGCAAAAATTACAAAATAAATACTTTTTTTGAAAACTGTACTCTTTTCCAAAAATGTGTAAATGCAGTTATGTCCCTTTAAAGAAATTAAAGAATGTTTCCTTTCAGTGAATTGAGCTATCTCAACGTTTTAAGGTAGTTTTCCTCCAGGGCCTGATTTATCTTTCCACCCTGTATATTAAGGCAAAGGAATTTAACGAGGTTTAATTTGGTATATAAACTCCATAATAGTTACTTAATTGTATTTTTTTCGGCAATTATGATTGATGCCATATTAATCACTTAATTGTTTATTCAGTACAAGTATGTATTTCCTGAATAATCTTGCTAAATTTTCTCAGTTTCTCAGTCTCAGCGACGCGGAAATGGTTACTAAATTTAGTATAACTGTGCAATAGATACCAATTATTTCGAATAGGTAAGCCTGGTAAGCGTACCTATTAGATTATAGTTTTCTAATAAATATTTTCTTTTTTTTTCAGTAACATGATACAATTGTGCAAATGCATATACAATTTAAAGTAAGATGGCTAAGATTCGCGTTAAAACGTGTTAAATCGTATATATATGACGGTTCCTAGGATGAAATGGTCACAGTATTCAAAACAATTATGACAAGTGGAAAAATATGGCCAAAACATGAATTGTATTGCACAAGCGATAACCAGACATCAGAGTTACGGAAAATGTTACGTAATGAAAATACCATCTCAACAAATGTAACCTTTTTGTCATGGAGCGGTGATATAATTGAAAATTATGTTTTTTTTTAATGTGTCACATGTTGTACTCGAAATAAAATATTGTGTGACAACCCTATGATTCGATATCATTAAATTTTCACCACTGATAACGGAGTCTGCATATGACACATCTACACAACACGCATGCATTTTAAAAATGTGTCAAATATATTACAACTGGCGTACTTTTTTATTTACACTGTGACTAGGCGTTTAGCACCACTACAAATTATATCAATTAAGATATAGTATTTTGTGCAACAGGTACATAATAAGGGTTCTTAAGATTCGAGGGTCGAAGTTACAAAATGAGGCGAAGCCGAATTTTGTAATAACAGACCCGAGAATTTTAAGACCTAATTATGTACCGTTGCACACGAAACTTTTTCTACGACAGTAGCAAAAACGTAATTAATAAATAATTTTAAAGTTCTTAAGTATCACGAGTACATAAATCAATTTTGTTTTAAGATTTTTCTATCAACTAATAAATAACTCTTACTTTTGTGCCGAAGTCTTCGGATATTCACTGTGAAGTTTTCTTGTCACTTATTTTATGAAAATTAACATAAACTTCTTGATATTAACATAATATACGAGTTTAAATACAAAAATTAAGCCGTACATTGTGTTGAAACTTTTTAAATATTAACTTTTTGACTAAATGTCATAGACAGACCACGAGTTGGTTTTCAATTGCAAAAAAATATGGCTTCGTTCAAGTTACTCTCAATGCAAAAGTTTACATTAAAGTACTATTATGCTTTTCATAAATATGAAAACTAAATTATTTAAGATATTAATACTTTAAAAAAGACATGATAATGTTTTTATCATAGTTTGTGCAAAAATAATTTCAAGTATATATCAATTTGAAAATATAATTTATATTGTAAACAAGAACGAACCCTTTTTAGACATGGCACCTGGAAGTCAGTGTATTAAAAAAACAAAAACAGTTGCACAATATGTTTTGTGTGACTGCTAGCAGTTATAGAAAGTACCTATAGACAAATAGACTTTAGCGCCTTCACTTAAATGATGTAGTTTTAGATACCACTATCAGTCATTTAATTGGCATATAGAAGTGCTGGAGTAGAAAAAAATTACTAACAGTATGGGGGTATTAATGTAGTGTTAATGTATATTTTAGTAACGTGCAAAACCATAAAAGTAAACTTTTTCTTTGAGTTTATTAAAGAAGATAACGAGAACGCTGCGCATGGCCCCTCGCATCCTCGCTCCCGCGTCCTGCACGTGCGCGAAATATTAGGTATCTTTATTTCTGACATGATTTAACTTTTTAATACGCAGGATATTTTTTATATTGTACAGTCGCAAGAAAAGTCTAAAAGGAAATATATTGACGGAGCAATATTGTACTGCGAATAATAAGCAAATTTTTATACTGAAAAAGTTTGATGATGAAATTTTTGGATTTTTTTTTGTCATACGTAGAATACATACATTTAATGTCACTTCAGTAAAAAAAAGGACGGAGCAAATTTCCGATGTGAGTTACACAAAAAAAAATATTTTTTATAAAAAAATATGTTCAGTTATGGATTTTTTTTTTATATTTTTAACATTGGTTACATACATAAAGTCAATATTTCTAGTGCAATAAAATTAGACTGAGCATTTTCGCAAACGTAAATATAGACGATATAAGAGTTTAGATAAAAAAACCTAAGAAGGACAATAGTTTTTTTTTGGAAAAATATAGATATACCATCTACTCCTGACACTTTATCATGCTGTAAAGTTTTTTTGGACTGAGGAGTTAATGCGAGGTCAACCCCTCTCTTGCCTGGCCTATTTGACATATTTCAACAAACGATCGGTAGTATAAAACCAATTACAAGAATAAACGCCATAAAACACGAACGTCTTGCAAAAACTTGTCAAAATGCCAATATTACTGAGCACACAAGCATTTTTGGCAAAAAAGGCATAATGTTAACCATTCGCGCGACCATGTTCTGCGATCACTCCCCGACGGTTTTACGACTAATAAATCTGCTGCGGATAATTTCAATTATGCGTTTTATTGTTGCTGAATTGGAAACCCAACGGCTTGGAAGACGGCTGTTTCGCGGGTATTCTATGGACAGCTTTGCGCTTGGAGCTGGAAAGCGATTTTTTTAATGTTTCGTCAGAAGAGTTGATGACATCTTTAGGGTGGGTTGCTGTTGCACCACGCATAACTAACGAAGTGATCAACATTAAATATGGCGACGGAGCTGTCATCCCATAGAAAACTGTCAAACTTTTCATAAAAGATTTTTTTAACGATGACGTTGACGTTAACAGACGGTTTAGTGCAACCGGCCCTTGGTATAATAAAAAACTTATTTACTGAGTTTATTCTTTATTCCATTCTTAGCAATAAATAAAAATAAAAAAAAATTATGGTAGTTAGGAAAATTGACTCTAACGTCAAAAAATATGACTGTCGCGTACGAAGTTTTGATCCATAACAACCGCTATTTTAAGTACAATTCGCCCATTTCGAGGTTTAACGCTGACATTTATGACCAAAGTTCACATTTTGGACGTAAAATTGCGTTTTTTTGTCCACGCTTGATTTGTTGCTGTTCGCTAAGTTGCTAATCGATTTCACTTTTTTGTTTTAATAACAGAATGATATAAAAACATTTTTTCTGTTTCAAAAGTTGTAGAAATAACACAGAAGTTTCATATAAATGAAGTTTGCTTACTAAAGTTTGATGATTTATTTTTTTAATCTGTTTAACCTTTGTTTATCAAGATAAAGCCTCGCGCGGAAGCTTAACATAAATAGCAAACTTGGTGTTATTTCCTCAGCATCATCATCATCAAGCTTTCATTGCGTTTTTTGTAATTAGTTACATAACGCATATTAAATGTATTTGTTGTTTAAAATTCCTCCCGCGATTTTGTATGCGTAAAAATCGTTAAACTTTCAACCTCGTTCTCTCCTCCTTAGGGTTTCCCCATACGTATCGTCGCGGAATCGACAATAGCCGATAGAAAAAAGCTTTATGTCTACGCAATACGAGCGAAAAAGACGTCGACGCTTCGGCAGGCGTCGGCCGAGCCGATCCAAGCCGAACCGTGCCTTGTTAGATCTTATTGCGTGGACATAAAGCTTTTCAACCGACTTCAAGATTACGAAGGAGGAAGTTATCAATTCGTCGGGATCTTTGTTTTTGCTATTTTTTTTTTTTTTTTTTTATGCATCTTCACCGATTATTCGAAGACGGCTGGACCGATTTGGAAAATTCTTTTTTTGTTTGAAAGAGTATACTTCACAGTTGGTCCCATTGTAACCAGGTCAGGATCTGATGATGGGATCCTGGAGAGATCGAGGGAACTCTTCAACTATTATAGGCACACCTGTAGTGATTTGAGTATTTTTTACAGCAGCTCGAGCATTTGGTGTTGGAAAGGTGGATTGCTTAGTGAAGTCGGTTCTTTTTTGTTTAAAATTATTTCTACCGGATTTTGCCGAATCCGCGTCGATAGATGTGGGGAAACCCTTAGTTGTTAAATTTCTAAAAATCCTTTCGTATAGCGGAGTTCCCTGTCATTTGACAACATCCATATAGAATCATTAATTTTGTACTAAGCAGAGACTTATCGCCCTGGGGTGATACTGATGACTTCGGTATACCGGTATCCGCTCTAGTGAATTTTCCCTTTTCTCATTATTTCTACACATTAAAGTAGGTCAGTGATCCTTTGGCCCTTTAACAGCCACGAACCTAACTCATTATAATTGTCAACTCTATTGATACCTAACGTATCAGAGTTCATACATAAATTTTTAGTCGGTTATGTAAGAGTTAATTAATCATACCCCTTCTCTCGTTACCCTTATATATATGACCACCCCTTAAGCTACATTTATTTATAATGCGGCATTAACCTCGGCGGTTGTCTGGACGACGGGAAGCCATTTTAAGTTACGAACATGAAACAATAACCGCAATAACCGGCGTATTTCAATTATACAAATTAATGATGTAGTAGGTATAATTTGACTTAGTTATTTGACAGGCCATGACGCCGTCATGACACCGTGACGCCGGGTTACTTTGCCCGCGTGAAGTTGACCACCCCAAACCGTTTGCCCGCAAATGGCATATCGGTATCGTTAGTTCATCGTTAATTCATGTTTGTTCAGCAGGTTAAATCGTTAGGACCCGATCGTAACGTCGATTTTTTTAAAAAACAAAATGGGGTGGCTAACTTCACGTTAACCACGTTTGTTCAGGCATTAAAAACGTTAGGATCCCATCAGTATTGCCAGAAAAAAATAAAATCGAAAATTTGCTATTGGCGGCTGAAGGTAGGTATGTTAGGTGTCGTAAAAAGTTATACAATCGGGTCCTTACGATTCTTCAGCCTAAACAAGCGTCTGCAGGCCTTACTTAATCGATACAGTACGGTATCTTGCGGGCAATCAAAAGAGAAAAAGAGATTTCCGAGGTTTTAGATTTTTTTTCATACTATGGGGTGGCTAACTTCACGCCAACCACCCCACCCTGGAATTGACAAATCTAACTATGTGGGTGCATCGGGCGACGTTAGTTCACGTTTGTTCAGGCATTAAAAACGTTAGGATCCCATCAGTATTGCCACAAAAAAATAAAATCGAAAATTTGCTATTGGCGGCTGAAGGCAGGTATGTTAGGTGTCGTAAAAAGTTATACAATCGGGTCCTTACGATTCTTCAGCCTAAACAAGCGTCTGCAGGCCTTACTTAATCGATACAGTACGGTATCCTGCGGGCAATCAAAAGAGAAAAAGAGATTTCCGAGGTTTTAGATTTTTTTTCATACTATGGGGTGGCTAACTTCACGCCAACCACCCCACCCTGGAATTGACAAATCTAACTATGTGGGTGCATCGGGCGACGTTAGTTCACGTTTGTTCAGGCATTAAAAACGTTAGGATCCCATCAGTATTGCCACAAAAAAATAAAATCGAAAATTTGCTATTGGCGGCTGAAGGCAGGTATGTTAGGTGTCGTAAAAAGTTATACAATCGGGTCCTAACGATTCTTCAGCCTAAACAAGCGTCTGTAGGCCTTATTTAATCGATACAGTACGGTATCTTGCGGGCAATCAAAAGAGAAAAAGGCATTTCCGAGGTTTTCGATTTTTTTTCATACTATGGGGTGGCTAACTTCACGCCAACCACCCCACCCTGGAATCGACAAATCTAACTATGTGGGGGCATCGGGCGACGTTAGTTCACGTTTGTTCAGGCATTAAAAACGTTAGGATCCCATCAGTATTGCCAGAAAAAAATAAAATCGAAAATTTGCTATTGGCGGCTGAAGGCAGGTATGTTAGGTGTCGTAAAAAGTTATACAATCGGGTCCTAACGATTCTTCAGCCTAAACAAGCGTCTGTAGGCCTTACTTAATCGATACAGTACAGTATATTGCGGGCAATCAAAAGAGAAAAAGAGATTTCCGAGGTTTTAGATTTTTTTCATACTATGGGGTGGCTAACTTCACGCCAACCACCCCACCCTGGAATCGACAAATCTAACTACGTGGGGGCATCGGGCGACGTTAGTTCACGTTTGTTCAGGCATTAAAAACGTTAGGATCCCATCAGTATTGCCACAAAAAAATAAAATCGAAAATTTGCTATTGGCGGCTGAAGGCAGGTATGTTAGGTGTCGTAAAAAGTTATACAATCGGGTCCTTACGATCCTTCAGCCTAAACAAGCGTCTGCAAGCCTTACTTAATCAATACAGTACGGTATCTTGCGGGCAATCCAAAGAGAAAAAGGCATTTCCGAGGTTTTAGATTTTTTTTCATACTATGGGGTGGCTAACTTCACGCCAACCACCCCACCCTGGAATTGACAAATCTAACTATGTGGGTGCATCGGGCGACGTTAGTTCACGTTTGTTCAGGCATTAAAAACGTTAGGATCCCATCAGTATTGCCACAAAAAAATAAAATCGAAAATTTGCTATTGGCGGCTGAAGGCAGGTATGTTAGGTGTCGTAAAAAGTTATACAATCGGGTCCTAACGATTCTTCAGCCTAAACAAGCGTCTGTAGGCCTTATTTAATCGATACAGTACGGTATCTTGCGGGCAATCAAAAGAGAAAAAGGCATTTCCGAGGTTTTAGATTTTTTTTCATACTATGGGGTGGCTAACTTCACGCCAACCACCCCACCCTGGAATCGACAAATCTATGTGGGGGCATCGGGCGACGTTAGTTCACGTTTGTTCAGGCATTAAAAACGTTAGGATCCCATCAGTATTGCCAGAAAAAAATAAAATCGAAAATTTGCTATTGGCGGCTGAAGGCAGGTATGTTAGGTGTCGTAAAAAGTTATACAATCGGGTCCTAACGATTCTTCAGCCTAAACAAGCGTCTGTAGGCCTTACTTAATCGATACAGTACAGTATCTTGCGGGCAATCAAAAGAGAAAAAGAGATTTCCGAGGTTTTAGATTTTTTTCATACTATGGGGTGGCTAACTTCACGCCAACCACCCCACCCTGGAATCGACAAATCTAACTACGTGGGGGCATCGGGCGACGTTAGTTCACGTTTGTTCAGGCATTAAAAACGTTAGGATCCCATCAGTATTGCCACAAAAAAATAAAATCGAAAATTTGCTATTGGCGGCTGAAGGCAGGTATGTTAGGTGTCGTAAAAAGTTATACAATCGGGTCCTTACGATCCTTCAGCCTAAACAAGCGTCTGCAAGCCTTACTTAATCAATACAGTACGGTATCTTGCGGGCAATCCAAAGAGAAAAAGGCATTTCCGAGGTTTTAGATTTTTTTTCATACTATGGGGTGGCTAACTTCACGCCAACCACCCCACCCTGGAATTGACAAATCTAACTATGTGGGTGCATCGGGCGACGTTAGTTCACGTTTGTTCAGGCATTAAAAACGTTAGGATCCCATCAGTATTGCCACAAAAAAATAAAATCGAAAATTTGCTATTGGCGGCTGAAGGCAGGTATGTTAGGTGTCGTAAAAAGTTATACAATCGGGTCCTAACGATTCTTCAGCCTAAACAAGCGTCTGTAGGCCTTATTTAATCGATACAGTACGGTATCTTGCGGGCAATCAAAAGAGAAAAAGGCATTTCCGAGGTTTTAGATTTTTTTTCATACTATGGGGTGGCTAACTTCACGCCAACCACCCCACCCTGGAATCGACAAATCTATGTGGGGGCATCGGGCGACGTTAGTTCACGTTTGTTCAGGCATTAAAAACGTTAGGATCCCATCAGTATTGCCAGAAAAAAATAAAATCGAAAATTTGCTATTGGCGGCTGAAGGCAGGTATGTTAGGTGTCGTAAAAAGTTATACAATCGGGTCCTAACGATTCTTCAGCCTAAACAAGCGTCTGTAGGCCTTACTTAAACGATACAGTACAGTATCTTGCGGGCAATCAAAAGAGAAAAAGAGATTTCCGAGGTTTTAGATTTTTTTCATACTATGGGGTGGCTAACTTCACGCCAACCACCCCACCCTGGAATCGACAAATCTAACTACGTGGGGGCATCGGGCGACGTTAGTTCACGTTTGTTCAGGCATTAAAAACGTTAGGATCCCATCAGTATTGCCACAAAAAAATAAAATCGAAAATTTGCTATTGGCGGCTGAAGGCAGGTATGTTAGGTGTCGTAAAAAGTTATACAATCGGGTCCTTACGATCCTTCAGCCTAAACAAGCGTCTGCAAGCCTTACTTAATCGATACAGTACGGTATCTTGCGGGCAATCCAAAGAGAAAAAGGCATTTCCGAGGTTTTAGATTTTTTTTCATACTATGGGGTGGCTAACTTCACGCCAACCACCCCACCCTGGAATCGACAAATCTAACTACGTGGGGGCATCGGGCGACGTTAGTTCACGTTTGTTCAGGCATTAAAAACGTTAGGATCCCATCAGTATTGCCAGAAAAAAATAAAATCGAAAATTTGCTATTGGCGGCTGAAGGCAGGTATGTTAGGTGTCGTAAAAAGTTATACAATCGGGTCCTAACGATTCTTCAGCCTAAACAAGCGTCTGTAGGCCTTACTTAATCGATACAGTACGGTATCTTGCGGGCAATCAAAAGAGAAAGGCATTTCCGAGGTTTTAGATTTTTTTTCATACTATGGGGTGGCTAACTTCACGCCAACCACCCCACCCTGGAAACGACAAATCTAACTACGTGGGGGCATCGGGCGACGTTAGTTCACGTTTGTTCAGGCATTAAAAACGTTAGGATCCCATCAGTATTGCCAGAAAAAAATAAAATCGAAAATTTGCTATTGGCGGCTGAAGGCAGGTATGTTAGGTGTCGTAAAAAGTTATACAATCGGGTCCTTACGATTCTTCAGCCTTAACAAGCGTCTGCAGGCTTTACTTAATCGATATAGTACGTTATCTTGCGGGCAGTCAAAAGAGAAAAAGAGATTTCCGAGGTTTTAGATTTTTTTTCATACTATGGGGTGGCTAACTTCACGCCAACCACCCCACCCTGGAAACGACAAATCTAACTACGTGGGGGCATCGGGCGACGTTAGTTCACGTTTGTTCAGGCATTAAAAACGTTAGGATCCCATCAGTATTGCCAGAAAAAAATAAAATCGAAAATTTGCTATTGGCGGCTGTAGGCAGGTATGTTAGGTGTCGTAAAAAGTTATACAATCGGGTCCTTACGATTCTTCAGCCTAAACAAGCGTCTGCAGGCCTTACTTAATCAATACAGTACGGTATCTTGCGGGCAATCAAAAGAGAAAAAGAGATTCCGAGGTTTTAGATTTTTTTTCATACTATGGGGTGGCTAACTTCACGCCAACCACCCCACCCTGGAAACGACAAATCTAACTACGTGGGGGCATCGGGCGACGTTAGTTCACGTTTGTTCAGGCATTAAAAACGTTAGGATCCCATCAGTATTGCCAGAAAAAAATAAAATCGAAAATTTGCTATTGGCGGCTGTAGGCAGGTATGTTAGGTGTCGTAAAAAGTTATACAATCGGGTCCTTACGATTCTTCAGCCTAAACAAGCGTCTGCAGGCCTTACTTAATCGATACAGTACGGTATCTTGCGGGCAATCAAAAGAGAAAAAGAGATTCTGAGGTTTTAGATTTTTTTTCATACTATGGGGTGGCTAACTTCACGCCAACCACCCCACCCTGGAATCGACAAATCTAACTATGTGGGGGCATCGGGCGACGTTAGTTCACGTTTGTTCAGGCATTAAAAACGTTAGGATCCCATCAGTATTGCCAGAAAAAAATAAAATCGAAAATTTGCTATTGGCGGCTGAAGGCAGGTATGTTAGGTGTCGTAAAAAGTTATAAAATCGGGTCCTTACGATTCTTCAGCCTAAACAAGCGTCTGCAGGCCTTACTTAATCGATACAGTACGGTATCTTGCGGGCAATCAAAAGAGAAAAAGAGATTTCCGAGGTTTTAGATTTTTTTTCATACTATGGGGTGGCTAACTTCACGCCAACCACCCCACCCTGGAATCGACAAATCTAACTATGTGGGGGCATCGGGCGACGTTAGTTCACGTTTGTTCAGGCATTAAAAACGTTAGGATCCCATCAGTATCAACTTAGTCAGATTCAACCCCACAAAGACACAAGTTTGCGCGTTCACCGCTAAGAAAACCCCATTTACTGTGGCCCCTCAGTTCCAAGGCACAACCCTTACAATGTCAGGGAGTATTGGGATCCTCGGTGTGGACATTTCCAGTGACGTCCAATTCCGTAGTCACCTTGAAGCGAAGGCCAAGCTGGCATCCAAAAAGCTCGGTGTGCTCAATAGAGCGAGGCGATACTTCACTCCGGGGCAGAGACTGCTCCTATACAAGTCGCAAGTCAGACCCCACATGGAGTACTGTTGTCACCTTTGGGCGGGAGCACCTGGATACCAGCTTGGGCCCTTTGACTCGGTGCAAAGGCGCGCTGTGCGGATCGTCGACGATCCCAAACTCACGAGCGATATTGAACCTTTGAGTCTTAGGAGGGACTTTGCCTCCTTATGCGTGTTCTATCGCTTGTACAATGGGTTGTGCTCTGAAGAACTGTTTGATATGATGCCCACGGCAGCTTTTTATCACCGCACCGCTCGCCGCCGGCAGGGTGTTCATCCCCACACCCTGGAGCCCAATGGGTCGCGCACAGTACGATTTAAGAGGAATTTCCTCCCACGAACGCTGCGGCTGTGGAATGAACTCCCTGCCGAGGTTTTCCCAGTGGGCTACAGTATGAGGTTCTTCAAAAAAGGAGTGTATAGGTTCCTAAAGGGTAGGCAACGCGCATGTAAATCCTCTGGGGTTGCAGGCGTCCATAGGCTACGGTAACTGCTTACCACCAGGCGGGCCGTATGCTTGTTTGCCACCGTCGTGGTATAAAAAAAAAAAAAAAAAAAAAGTATTGCCAGAAAAAAATAAAATCGAAAATTTGCTATTGGCGGCTGAAGGCAGGTATGTTAGGTGTCGTAAAAAGTTATAAAATCGGGTCCTTACGATTCTTCAGCCTAAACAAGCGTCTGCAGGCCTTACTTAATCGATACAGTACGGTATCTTGCGGGCAATCAAAAGAGAAAAAGAGATTTCCGAGGTTTTAGATTTTTTTTCATACTATGGGGTGGCTAACTTCACGCCAACCACCCCACCCTGGAATCGACAAATCTAACTATGTGGGGGCATCGGGCGACGTTAGTTCACGTTTGTTCAGGCATTAAAAACGTTAGGATCCCATCAGTATTGCCAGAAAAAAATAAAATCGAAAATTTGCTATTGGCGGCTGAAGGCAGGTATGTTAGGTGTCGTAAAAGTTATAAAATCGGGTCCTTACGATTCTTCAGCCTAAACAAGCGTCTGCAGGCCTTACTTAATCGATACAGTACGGTATCTTGCGGGCAATCAAAAGAGAAAAAGAGATTTCCGAGGTTTTAGATTTTTTTTCATACTATGGGGTGGCTAACTTCACGCCAACCACCCCACCCTGGAATCGACAAATCTAACTATGTGCGGACATCGGGCGACGTTCGTTCACGTTTGTTCAGGCATTAAAAACGTTAGGATCCCATCAGTATTGTCAGAAAAAAATAAAATCGAAAATTTGCTATTGGCGGCTGAAGGCAGGTATGTTAGGTGTCGTAAAAAGTTATACAATCGGGTCCTTACGATTCTTCAGCCTAAACAAGCGTCTGCAGGCCTTACTTAATCGATACAGTACGGTATCTTGCGGGCAATCAAAAGAGAAATAGAGATTCTGAGGTTTTAGATTTTCTTTCATACTATGGGGTGGCTAACTTCACGCCAACCACCCCACCCTGGAATCGACAAATCTAACTACGTGGGGGCATCGGGCGACGTTAGTTCACGTTTGTTCAGGCATTAAAAACGTTAGAATCCCATCAGTATTGCCAGAAAAAAATAAAATCGAAAATTTGCTATTGGCGGCTGAAGGCAAGTATGTTAGGTGTCGTAAAAAGTTATACAATCGGGTCCTTACGATTCTTCAGCCTTAACAAGCGTCTGCAGGCCTTACTTAATCGATACAGTACGGTATCTTGCGGGCAATCAAAAGAGAAAAAGAGATTCTGAGGTTTTAGATTTTTTTTCATACTATGGGGTGGCTAACTTCACGCCAACCACCCCACCCTGGAATCGACAAATCTAACTATGTGGGTGCATCGGGCGACGTTAGTTCACGTTTGTTCAGGCATTAAAAACGTTAGGATCCCATCAGTATTGCCAGAAAAAAATAAAATCGAAAATTTGCTATTGGCGGCTGAAGGCAGGTATGTTAGGTGTCGTAAAAAGTTATACAATCGGGTCCTAACGATTCTTCAGCCTAAACAAGCGTCTGTAGGCCTTACTTAATCGATACAGTACGGTATCTTGCGGGCAATCAAAAGAGAAAGGCATTTCCGAGGTTTTAGATTTTTTTTCATACTATGGGGTGGCTAACTTCACGCCAACCACCCCACCCTGGAATCGACAAATCTAACTACGTGGGGGCATCGGGCGACGTTAGTTCACGTTTGTTCAGGCATTAAAAACGTTAGGATCCCATCAGTATTGCCAGAAAAAAATAAAATCGAAAATTTGCTATTGGCGGCTGAAGGCAGGTATGTTAGGTGTCGTAAAAAGTTATACAATCGGGTCCTTACGATTCTTCAGCCTTAACAAGCGTCTGCAGGCTTTACTTAATCGATACAGTACGTATCTTGCGGGCAATCAAAAGAGAAAAAGAGATTTCCGAGGTTTTAGATTTTTTTTCATACTATGGGGTGGCTAACTTCACGCCAACCACCCCACCCTGGAAACGACAAATCTAACTACGTGGGGGCATCGGGCGACGTTAGTTTACGTTTGTTCAGGCATTAAAAACGTTAGGATCCCATCAGTATTGCCAGAAAAAAATAAAATCGAAAATTTGCTATTGGCGGCTGTAGGCAGGTATGTTAGGTGTCGTAAAAAGTTATACAATCGGGTCCTTACGATTCTTCAGCCTAAACAAGCGTCTGCAGGCCTTACTTAATCGATACAGTACGGTATCTTGCGGGCAATCAAAAGAGAAAAAGAGATTCTGAGGTTTTAGATTTTTTTTCATACTATGGGGTGGCTAACTTCACGCCAACCACCCCACCCTGGAATCGACAAATCTAACTATGTGGGGGCATCGCGCGACGTTAGTTCACGTTTGTTCAGGCATTAAAAACGTTAGGATCCCATCAGTATTGCCAGAAAAAAATAAAATCGAAAATTTGCTATTGGCGGCTGAAGGCAGGTATGTTAGGTGTCGTAAAAAGTTATAAAATCGGGTCCTTACGATTCTTCAGCCTAAACAAGCGTCTGCAGGCCTTACTTAATCGATACAGTACGGTATCTTGCGGGCAATCAAAAGAGAAAAAGAGATTTCCGAGGTTTTAGATTTTTTTTCATACTATGGGGTGGCTAACTTCACGCCAACCACCCCACCCTGGAATCGACAAATCTAACTATGTGGGGGCATCGGGCGACGTTAGTTCACGTTTGTTCAGGCATTAAAAACGTTAGGATCCCATCAGTATTGCCAGAAAAAAATAAAATCGAAAATTGCTATTGGCGGCTGAAGGCAGGTATGTTAGGTGTCGTAAAAAGTTATACAATCGGGTCCTTACGATTCTTCAGCCTAAACAAGCGTCTGCAGGCCTTACTTAATCGATACAGTACGGTATCTTGCGGGCAATCAAAAGAGAAAAAGAGATTTCCGAGGTTTTAGATTTTTTTTCATACTATGGGGTGGCTAACTTCACGCCAACCACCCCACCCTGGAATCGACAAATCTAACTACGTGGGGGCATCGGGCGACGTTAGTTCACGTTTGTTCAGGCATTAAAAACGTTAGGATCCCATCAGTATTGCCAGAAAAAAATAAAATCGTAAATTTGCTATTGGCGGCTGAAGGCAGGTATGTTAGGTGTCGTAAAAAGTTATACAATCGGGTCCTTACGATCCTTCAGCCTAAACAAGCGTCTGCAAGCCTTACTTAATCGATACAGTACGGTATCTTGCGGGCAATCAAAAGAGAAAAAGGCATTTCCGAGGTTTTAGATTTTTTTTCATACTATGGGGTGGCTAACTTCACGCCAACCACCCCACCCTGGAATCGACAAATCTAACTATGTGGGGGCATCGGGCGACGTTAGTTCACGTTTGTTCAGGCATTAAAAACGTTAGGATCCCATCAGTATTGCCAGAAAAAAATAAAATCGAAAATTTGCTATTGGCGGCTGTAGGCAGGTATGTTAGGTGTCGTAAAAAGTTATACAATCGGGTCCTTACGATTCTTCAGCCTAAACAAGCGTCTGCAGGCCTTACTTAATCGATACAGTACGGTATCTTGCGGGCAATCAAAAGAGAAAAAGAGATTCTGAGGTTTTAGATTTTTTTTCATACTATGGGGTGGCTAACTTCACGCCAACCACCCCACCCTGGAATCGACAAATCTAACTATGTGGGGGCATCGGGCGACGTTAGTTCACGTTTGTTCAGGCATTAAAAACGTTAGGATCCCATCAGTATTGCCAGAAAAAAATAAAATCGTAAATTTGCTATTGGCGGCTGAAGGCAGGTATGTTAGGTGTCGTAAAAAGTTATACAATCGGGTCCTTACGATCCTTCAGCCTAAACAAGCGTCTGCAAGCCTTACTTAATCGATACAGTACGGTATCTTGCGGGCAATCAAAAGAGAAAAAGGCATTTCCGAGGTTTTAGATTTTTTTTCATACTATGGAGTGGCTAACTTCACGCCAACCACCCCACCCTGGAATCGACAAATCTAACTATGTGGGGGCATCGGGCGACGTTAGTTCACGTTTGTTCAGGCATTAAAAACGTTAGGATCCCATCAGTATTGCCAGAAAAAAATAAAATCGAAAATTTGCTATTGGCGGCTGAAGGCAGGTATGTTACGTCGAATTTCTGTCAAATGAGTTGTTCCCAAGGAACAATTGTTCTACGGCGCGTAAATACGCATTAGGTGAACTACCGAAACAACTGTCTCTTGGGGACGAGACATATACTTTAACAGGTGTCGTAGCTTACACACACCATCACTACGTCGCGTATTGTTTATCGGTATGCGCTTGGCGTAAATACGACGACCTCTCTAAGAGAGATATAACATCTGAGGAGACGACGATAGTATGGCCTTCGATATTGATGTATGTAAAATAATTTTGTAGTGTAAAATTACCCAATTACCTATCTCGATGCCAAATTTGAACTTTCTAGGTCATCTGGAACAGGGTTAGAGTTTTGGTCTATAGGTCAATGACGATTTTTGAACGTTAATATCTAAATAATAGTTTGAGGTGTGTTTATGAAACTTGGAGAACATATATTTCGCAAGTTTCAATACCAAAGTTATCGACATAGCTCAAAGAATTAGCAAGCTGAAGTGGCAGTGGGCCGGCCATATCTCGCGAAGAACCGACAACCGCTGGGGTAAACGTGTTCTTGAGTGGAGACCGCGTCTCGGCAAACGTAGTGTAGGACGCCCTCTAACCAGGTGGGATGACGATCTGCGAAAGACTGCAGGCAGATTCTGGATGCGGCAAGCTGAAGACAGGGCGCTATGGCGCTCATTAGGGGAGGTCTATGTCCAGCAGTGGACTAATATAGGGTGATGATGATGATGATGATGATGAAGTTTCAATATATGAACCAAATTTGACATGTTTATGTGAAATAGTTTTTGAGTTATGAAGGGGTCAAAGGTGGCTCCAAATGGTTCATGTAATATTAACACAAAATACTTCTCCAAGTAGTATATTCAGAGATGGGCATTAATCGATAAATTTTTTAGTTAACTAATCAATCGATTAAAAATATCAATCTTATTTTTTTAATTGTAACTAATTTAGTTGCAATTAAATTAGTTGTGAGAATGTTCGACTAACAATTAAATTAGTTTTAGTTTCAATCGACTAAATTTCACGGTTAAATCTATATCAAAACTCGTTAGTCACTCGTTTTTGCATTTTTTATGCATTTAAGTTGCAATATACTCGTACATAACTTGCAATATGTGACTAGGAGTAGGTATGTACATTGTATAGGTACTTGTATGTTGTAAGGTTGTAACTATGTTAGTTTGAAGCAGATATCTTCAACCGATTGAGCTAAAATTATATTTACATGTTTAATTTGAAATGGTTGAATGACAGTTTAATGTTATGGCACCATCGAGCTGATCTGGTGCTAGCCCCAGCAGGTGACTATAATAATACCATACACTAGAGTTCGGACTCGTTGATGTCCTCTGAACGCGTAAATGACGATTGTCAAAGGAATTCGGTTGGTTATAAAAAATTGTTATAAAAATATTTAATAAGTTACTGATTAGGGTTTATGTCTAAAATATTGAACATGTTGTCATGAATAATTATAGATTTTAGGTGCTTAAGTTATTGCTTACGATGCTCAGACGATTAGTACTGCAAAGTGCAAATGTAGGTAAAGGTTTAAGGACACGGACGCCAGGTATAAAGTAAGAAAGAGAACGATGTATGAAGAAAGGAAATCGTTACATGCACTGCATCGCTGTGACAACAGAGACGTTGTTCCGATATTTCCCCACAACTCCGATATACACGGTGAATCTGAGTAACCCGACAGATTTTAACCATAAATTCCTGATCATAATTGGAGACAAAAATGTCGTATAAACTTTTCTGGAATTGGCCTTGTTTCAGAGTTACTACCAATTAAATAATAAAACATTTTTTATTGTGACTCAGTACAAAACGCTTTTTTGATGGCGATTTCACCCTTTATGGGGTCTTGTCTAGACATTCTTATTGAACGATATCAAAGTGCCAAGGAATACTTTACATAAACTATTTTTTTTTACGAAAAAAAATGTATTTATTTATTTTAATCGACAGTTTTACCAATAACATTTATGTTTTTATGTTCAAAAGCATTAAAAAAATCGAAAAAAAGCAAAAAACAATTTTTTTTTGGCGAAATTGACCTAAATTCATAGAACATTTATTAATCCTTATGCCCTCAGGAATTTATGGTTAAAATCTGTCGGGTTACTTAGATTCACCGTGTATAACATAACATAAATACTCTTTATTGCACACCTCAAATAATAGACACAAAGACATCTGATGGTGACTGTACACAGTTCTTATTTACCCTTTAAGATTAGGGAAATTCAATCCAATTTCAGAGAGATGCACTACTTAATTACTTACTTACATGATGGATAACAAAAAGTTTTTGACTTAAGTTTCATTTTTGTTATAAGCTTTATGACTATCGAAATTTGCGGGTTAAGGAGCTCTGACGAGCTCTAACATGACGGTTTGTAGCATTGCCATCCAAACTAAACGTTTGATATACAATTTTAGCTCATTTGGTTGGTATTATAGTTAGCAAAGAGATCTCACTCCATAAATAATCAAAATATCGTAGGGAATAAGTACATGACCATTTTATTTGTATACATCCGTTAATATGTCCTGTTCAGTCTGTCAACATAGTAATACCGAGGTTTCCTGTTCAATTTGCTTCTACCATTACTCGCGAAAAAGCAGTCTAACTAATTATTCGATTACAAAATTTAGTTGTCCGAAATCAATCTGCAACTAATTTAATTGCAACTAAACTAGTTGCATTCTATACAACTAAGATTGATCAGTCGTCGTTTTCAACCGTCAGTCGCAATTAATTTTGTTAATCTCAATCGTTAATCGTTAGTCGATTACATTTTGCCCATCTCTGAGTATATTATATACAATACTGACTCTTTAAGTTACCGTTTAATTTCCCGAGGTATTTTTCGGCGTATCTAGCAAAATCATTGGGTACTTTTGAGGGTTCCATAACCAAAATTGAGTCTTATACCTATAGCAACGTCATGGGCGATGCTCACCACTCAGCCATTTTATTTGTAGACTGTAAACCATATACTTGTAATTGATGATATTTTTTACCTGAAGGTGTCTTTTACTTTTAGAGGGGCACTCCATAGATTTCAGTGAATAATGAAAAAGATTGCTGCAAATATTTATAACCTTATTACCACAAAGATACGCCCGGTGTATGTTTTTTTTTGTTTTGTATGAAGACTATGAAGACATGGCCAATTTTTGTGCGCCTGGGTACCTAAAATTAGTGGCTCCTAACAATGAAGTGTGTTTTGAAAGCTTTGTATATATTTCAAGTACAGCCTTGGACAAAAGCATTGAGCACGTATGTTTTTCTTTCTTAACTCAATAAATATTGTTTTCTTCATGCAAACGTTATATAATTTCAAAAGTTATTACGTATTAGTGTACTTACAACTAGAGAACATAAGTAAATAATACTTCAAAGTACTAATTTAAATAAAAAAATTAAAGGCATAATCAGGCGAATTAACAACGGAGTACCTAATCGATATTTTTAAGCAATTACTATTTACTAACTGCAAATACTACTAATAGGTACCTATTCAGTTTTAATTAATAAAAAAATATTAAATGTAGATACAAACTTAGAAGAGCTTTTTAGTCCCCTTAGCGGCTGTAGGTACTAGGTAGGTAGACAGTAATCACAAGGTTTTTCTGTTTGTTCATATTTCAGGCAATAACATCACAGGTCTAAACTCTAATGTTACGTTCTTTATTCTTAGCATACCTACTTATCTATATGTGCGAAAGTAACAGTTGATCTGTCAAATTTATTATTTCAAGCTGAATCTGCTGAACCGACTCAGAAAATTTGCAGGGAAGAACGATGGAAGATACCTATAATCCTGAAAACTAACCCATTGAGGGGTTGTAATGGCCTGAATTCGTTACGGTAACAGTAACATATATGTATTTTATTTATAGTATAAGTAGTTTATTTAGTAGAGTCAAATCAAAATTATAAGTAACCTAGAACCAGTTTGCTTCCAGAGGAATGCCCTATAATGGACGTCCATGAAACTGGTAATATTTCTCGGGAAACTGGAATGTCCTTTTTTTAATTATGTCATTAAGGCGGTTATCACACTGCCGCAGCTTCCGCATGCGGCGACGGTGTGCGAGACAGGATAATTAACGCTCTGCATGTGCCTCGTTCACTGGAGCGGGACGCGGCGCCAGTGTGAGATCCGCCTAACTAAATAATAATAATATTATTCAGTTTGGCGGATCTCACACTGGCGCCGCATCCCGCCCCAGTGAACGAGACACGTATATTATATATACACATATATAATATTACTATCACTAAACGTTTTAAATCATATTATATTAAAGACGAACCATGACATGACAGGTATAAGTTAATATACATCTAAAATCAAGGTATAAATTATATAAGCCGACTTTTTTAAGTTTATTTTAATACTGTTTATTCTTTATAATGGTTTTTCAAATATGTCAAACCAACAAGCTAAACATATTACCCTCTCGTTGCACAGTAGTAAGCTGATCATTACCATTTATTTCTCTAGGAGGGGTATGGAAACCAAAACTGACAATTTATTACAGTAATCTTTAGAATTGTTTTTGTTAAGTCTTAATTGTTTATTGACAAAATAAATCAATTTATATAATGTGTCAATATTTTATTCTGTTGTATATTCCTTTTAAAAAGCTTATGTAGGTAAGTAGGTATAAGTTGGCGTGTTATTCCTGCGTTGGCATAGTGTCTTCTTATTCGAGCACTTGGTAGTACTAAGCGAACGTGCTGCATGTAAACACGCACTGTTACTCGCGCTGCTCGTCCTTTGACTTCCACACAAAAACCGCTCTTTTGGGCAAAGGGCAGCGCGAGAAGCAGCGGCAGCGTCAGAAGTGTCGTGTATACAGACAGCTCCTGCTCCCCACTTTCCTGCTCACTGCCGTGGAAGCAGAGTTGGGCAAACATTTACGTGATTGAAACTAAACTTAAAAATGTGAATGTTAATCTTTATAATATAAAAATGATTACGAATTCAACCATGAGCTTTCCAAACGGATTGAGCACCGACATGAGTAGATCATGTCGATTTTTAGTTTCAATCATGATTAGCTGAAGTGATTACATTAGTAAGACGGATGCTAAACTAACGATTTAGTCGATTTAATCATGTTTAGAACATGATTATATTTTGCGTAGCTACTAACTCCATCACTTATTTTCATGGCGGTTAAGAGGCGGTACCTAACTATGAGTATAATTTACATTTAGGATAAATGGCTACTTGTGACAGTGTACAAAACATTGCTCTAGCTTGTTACACGTTTATGAATAAAAAAAGTGGCTAATACTCGTACACTTATCCTGCATGGACTTAGCAAGGGACAGTATGGCAAAGTTTGACGTGATAGCAGTGAGTTAGTATTCATTAAGATATCGATAATCTGCTTTTTTTTAAATATACCACAACTATGGCAAACAAGCATACAGACCGCCTGATGGTAAGCAGCTAATAAAGCTAATAAAGGTAATGCGCGTTGACGACCATTTACAAAAAGGAGGACTCACTATGTTGACGGCTAAAGAAACAAGAGGGTCCCTCTTCGTCAACACACTAGGTCCTCTTTGAGCTCTTTGGCAACCTTTCTCACGAGCAGGAACACAACACTATGAGTAGGGTGTAGTGCTATTTGGCTGTGGTTTTCTGTAAGGTGGTACTTCCCCAGTCGGGCTCTGCTCCAGATTTCAGCGAGATGATATTCGCTGTGCTGTACCCTACCACACCTAGCGATATGACATTCGCAGTACCCATACCTCTCTTTTGGGCGTAGTTTAAGGACATGCCCGTGTCCAGACGTAGTTTAAGGTCATACCCGGGTCCATATGGTCGGCGTGAAGTTAGCAACAATAGCCACCCCAACGGAGCAAAACGAAAACAAAAACTGTATGAATTAAGTATAATCTATAACCACCCCATATTATGAAAAAAAAACTAAAACATCGGAAATCTCTTTTCGCTTTTGATTGCCCGCAAGATACCGTACTGTATCGATTAAGTAAGGCCTACAGACGCTTGTTTAGGGTGAAGAATCGTTAGGACCCGATTGTATAACTTTTTACGACATCTAACTTTGTCGATTCCAGGGTGGGGTGGTTGGCGTGAAGTTAGCCACCCCATAGTATGAAAAAAAATCTAAAACCTCGGAAATCTCTTTTTCTCTTTTGATTGCCCGCAAGATACCGTACTGTATCGATTAAGTAAGGCCTGCAGACGCTTGTTTAGGCTGAAGAATCGTAAGGACCCGATTTTATAACTTTTTACGACACCTAACATACCTGCCTTCAGCCGCCAATAGCAAATTTTCGATTTTATTTTTTTCTGGCAATACTGATGGGATCCTAACGTTTTTAATGCCTGAACAAACGTGAACTAACGTCGCCCGATGCCCCCACATAGTTAGATTTGTCGATTCCAGGGTGGGGTGGTTGGCGTGAAGTTAGCCACCCCATAGTATGAAAAAAAATCTAAAACCTCGGAAATCTCTTTTTCTCTTTTGATTGCCCGCAAGATACCGTACTGTATCGATTAAGTAAGGCCTGCAGACGCTTGTTTAGGCTGAAGAATCGTAAGGACCCGATTTTATAACTTTTTACGACACCTAACATACCTGCCTTCAGCCGCCAATAGCAAATTTTCGATTTTATTTTTTTCTGGCAATACTGATGGGATCCTAACGTTTTTAATGCCTGAACAAACGTGAACTAACGTCGCCCGATGCCCCCACATAGTTAGATTTGTCGATTCCAGGGTGGGGTGGTTGGCGTGAAGTTAGCCACCCCATAGTATTAAAAAAAATCTAAAACCTCAGAATCTCTTTTTCTCTTTTGATTGCCCGCAAGATACCGTACTGTATCGATTAAGTAAGGCCTGCAGACGCTTGTTTAGGCTGAAGAATCGTAAGGACCCGATTGTATAACTTTTTACGACACCTAACATACCTGCCTACAGCCGCCAATAGCAAATTTTTGATTTTATTTTTTTCTGGCAATACTGATGGGATCCTAACGTTTTTAATGCCTGAACAAACGTGAACTAACGTCGCCCGATGCCCCCACGTAGTTAGATTTGTCGTTTCCAGGGTGGGGTGGTTGGCGTGAAGTTAGCCACCCCATAGTATGAAAAAAAATCTAAAACCTCGGAAATCTATTTTTCTCTTTTGATTTCCCGCAAGATACCGTACTGTATCGATTAAGTAAGGCCTGCAGACGCTTGTTTAGGCTGAAGAATCGTAAGGACCCGATTGTATAACTTTTTACGACACCTAACATACCTGCCTTCAGCCGCCAATAGCAAATTTTCGATTTTATTTTTTTCTGGCAATACTGATGGGATCCTAACGTTTTTAATGCCTGAACAAACGTGAACTAACGTCGCCCGATGCACCCACATAGTTAGATTTGTCGATTCCAGGGTGGGGTGGTTGGCGTGAAGTTAGCCACCCCATAGTATGAAAAAAAATCTAAAACCTCGGAAATCTCTTTTTCTCTTTTGATTGCCCGCAAGATACCGTACTGTATCGATTAAGTAAGGCCTGCAGACGCTTGTTTAGGCTGAAGAATCGTAAGGACCCGATTGTATAACTTTTTACGACACCTAACATACCTGCCTACAGCCGCCAATAGCAAATTTTTGATTTTATTTTTTTCTGGCAATACTGATGGGATCCTAACGTTTTTAATGCCTGAACAAACGTGAACTAACGTCGCCCGATGCCCCCACGTAGTTAGATTTGTCGTTTCCAGGGTGGGGTGGTTGGCGTGAAGTTAGCCACCCCATAGTATGAAAAAAAAACTAAAACCTCGGAAATCTATTTTTCTCTTTTGATTTCCCGCAAGATACCGTACTGTATCGATTAAGTAAGGCCTGCAGACGCTTGTTTAGGCTGAAGAATCGTTAGGACCCGATTGTATAACTTTTTACGACACCTAACATACCTGCCTTCAGCCGCCAATAGCAAATTTTCGATTTTATTTTTTTCTGGCAATACTGATGGGATCCTAACGTTTTTAATGCCTGAACAAACGTGAACTAACGTCGCCCGATGCCCCCACATAGATTTGTCGATTCCAGGGTGGGGTGGTTGGCGTGAAGTTAGCCACCCCATAGTATGAAAAAAAATCTAAAACCTCGGAAATGCCTTTTTCTCTTTTGATTGCCCGCAAGATACCGTACTGTATCGATTAAGTAAGGCCTACAGACGCTTGTTTAGGCTGAAGAATCGTTAGGACCCGATTGTATAACTTTTTACGACACCTAACATACCTGCCTTCAGCCGCCAATAGCAAATTTTCGATTTTATTTTTTTGTGGCAATACTGATGGGATCCTAACGTTTTTAATGCCTGAACAAACGTGAACTAACGTCGCCCGATGCCCCCACATAGTTAGATTTGTCGATTCCAGGGTGGGGTGGTTGGCGTGAAGTTAGCCACCCCATAGTATGAAAAAAAATCTGAAACCTCGGAAATCTCTTTTTCTCTTCTGATTGCCCGCAAGATACCGTACTGTATCGATTAAGTAAGGCCTGCAGACGCTTGTTTAGGCTGAAGAATCGTAAGGACCCGATTGTATAACTTTTTACGACACCTAACATACCTGCCTTCAGCCGCCAATAGCAAATTTTCGATTTTATTTTTTTCTGGCAATACTGATGGGATCCTAACGTTTTTAATACCTGAACAAACGTGAACTAACGTCGCCCGATGCACCCACATAGTTAGATTTGTCAATTCCAGGGTGGGGTGGTTGGCGTGAAGTTAGCCACCCCATAGTATGAAAAAAAAACTAAAACCTCGGAAATCTCTTTTTCTCTTTTGATTGCCCGCAAGATACCGTACTGTATCGATTAAGTAAGGCCTGCAGACGCTTGTTTAGGCTGAAGAATCGTAAGGACCCGATTGTATAACTTTTTACGACACCTAACATACCTGCCTTCAGCCGCCAATAGCAAATTTTCGACTTTATTTTTTTCTGGCAATACTGATGGGATCCTAACGTTTTTAATGCCTGAACAAACGTGAACTAACGTCGCCCGATGCCCCCACATAGTTAGATTTGTCGATTCCAGGGTGGGGTGGTTGGCGTGAAGTTAGCCACCCCATAGTATGAAAAAAAATCTAAAACCTCGGAAATCTCTTTGTCTCTTTTGATTGCCCGCAAGATACCGTACTGTATCGATTAAGTAAGACCTACAGACGCTTGTTTAGGCTGTAGAATCGTTAGGACCCGATTGTATAACTTTTTACGACACCTAACATACCTGCCTTCAGCCGCCAATAGCATATTTTCGATTTTATTTTTTTCTGTCAATACTGATGGGATCCTAACGTTTTTAATGCCTGAACAAACGTGAACTAACGTCGCCCGATGCCCCCACATAGTTGGATTTGTCGATTCCAGGGTGGGGTGGTTGGCGTGAAGTTAGCCACCCCATAGTATGAAAAAAAATCTGAAACCTCGGAAATCTCTTTTTCTCTTTTGATTGCCCGCAAGATACCGTACTGTATCGATTGAGTAAGGCCTGCAAACGCTTGTTTAGGCTGAAGAATAGTAAGGACCCGATTGTATAACTTTTTACGACACCTAACATACCTGCCTTCAGCCGCCAATAGCAAATTTTCGATTTTATTTTTTTGTGGCAATACTGATGGGATCCTAACGTTTTTAATGCCTGAACAAACGTGAACTAACGTCGCCCGATGCACCCACATAGTTAGATTTGTCAATTCCAGGGTGGGGTGGTTGGCGTGAAGTTAGCCACCCCATAGTATGAAAAAAAATCTAAAACCTCGGAAATCTCTTTTTCTCTTTTGATTGCCCGCAAGATACCGTACTGCATCGATTAAGTAAGGCCTGCAGACGCTTGTTTCGGCTGAAGAATCGTAAGGACCCGATTTTATAACTTTTTACGACACCTGACATACCTGCCTTCAGCCGCCAATAGCAAATTTTCGATTTTATTTTTTTCTGGCAATACTGATGGGATCCTAACGTTTTTAATGCCTGAACAAACGTGAACTAACGTCTCCCGATGCCCCCACATAGTTAGATTTGTCGATTCCAGGGTGGGGTGGTTGGCGTGAAGTTAGCCACCCCATAGTATGAAAAAAAATCTGAAACCTCGGAAATCTCTTTTTCTCTTTTGATTGCCCGCAAGATACCGTACTGTATCGATTAAGTAAGGCCTACAGACGCTTGTTTAGGCTGTAGAATCGTTAGGACCCGATTGTATAACTTTTTACGACACCTAACATACCTGCCTTCAGCCGCCAATAGCAAATTTTCGATTTTATTTTTTTGTGGCAATACTGATGGGATCCTAACGTTTTTAATGCCTGAACAAACGTGAACTAACGTCGCCCGATGCACCCACATAGTTAGATTTGTCAATTCCAGGGTGGGGTGGTTGGCGTGAAGTTGGCCACCCCATAGTATGGAAAAAAATCGAAAACCTCGGAAATTTCTTTTTCTCTTTTGATTGCCCGCAAGATACCGTACTGTATCGATTAAGTAAGGCCTACAGACGCTTGTTTAGGCTGTAGAATCGTTAGGACCCGATTGTATAACTTTTTACGACACCTAACATACCTGCCTTCAGCCGCCAATAGAAAATTTTCGATTTTATTTTTTTGTGGCAATACTGATGGGATCCTAACGTTTTTAATGCCTGAACAAACGTGAACTAACGTCGCCCGATGCACCCACATAGTTAGATTTGTCAATTCCAGGGTGGGGTGGTTGGCGTGAAGTTAGCCACCCCATAGTATGAAAAAAAATCTAAAACCTCGGAAATCTCTTTTTCTCTTTCGATTGCCCGCAAGATACCGTACTGTATCGATTAAGTAAGGCCTGCAGACGCTTGTTTAGGCTGAAGAATCGTAAGGACCCGATTTTATAACTTTTTACGACAGCTGACATACCTGCCTTCAGCCGCCAATAGCAAATTTTCGATTTTATTTTTTTCTGGCAATACTGATGGGATCCTAACGTTTTTAATGCCTGAACAAACGTGAACTAACGTCGCCCGATGCCCCCACATAGTTAGATTTGTCGATTCCAGGGTGGGGTGGTTGGCGTGAAGTTAGCCACCCCATAGTATGAAAAAAAATCTGAAACCTCGGAAATCTCTTTTTCTCTTTTGATTGCCCGCAAGATACCGTACTGTATCGATTGAGTAAGGCCTGCAAACGCTTGTTTAGGCTGAAGAATCGTAAGGACCCGATTGTATAACTTTTTACGACACCTAACATACCTGCCTTCAGCCGCCAATAGCAAATTTTCGATTTTATTTTTTTGTGGCAATACTGATGGGATCCTAACGTTTTTAATGCCTGAACAAACGTGAACTAACGTCGCCCGATGCCCCCACATAGTTAGATTTGTCGATTCCAGGGTGGGGTGGTTGGCGTGAAGTTAGCCACCCCATAGTATGAAAAAAAATCTGAAACCTCGGAAATCTCTTTTTCTCTTTTGATTGCCCGCAAGATACCGTACTGTATCGATTTAGTAAGGCCTGCAGACGCTTGTTTAGGCTGAAGAATCGTAAGGACCCGATTGTATAACTTTTTACGACACCTAACATACCTGCCTTCAGCCGCCAATAGCAAATTTTCGATTTTATTTTTTTCTGGCAATACTGATGGGATCCTAACGTTTTTAATGCCTGAACAAACGTGAACTAACGTCGCCCGATGCCCCCACATAGTTAGATTTGTCGATTCCAGGGTGGGGTGGTTGGCGTGAAGTTAGCCACCCCATAGTATGAAAAAAAAACTAAAACCTCGGAAATCTCTTTTTCTCTTTTGATTGCCCGCAAGATACCGTACTGTATCGATTAAGTAAGGCCTACAGACGCTTGTTTAGGCTGTAGAATCGTTAGGACCCGATTGTATAACTTTTTACGACACCTAACATACCTGCCTTCAGCCGCCAATAGCAAATTTTCGATTTTATTTTTTTGTGGCAATACTGATGGGATCCTAACGTTTTTAATGCCTGAACAAACGTGAACTAACGTCGCCCGATGCCCCCACATAGTTAGATTTGTCGATTCCAGGGTGGGGTGGTTGGCGTGAAGTTAGCCACCCCACTTTCAAAAAATAAAAAAAAATGATTGCGTCGGGTCCTAACGATTTGATTTGGTGAACTATCATGAACTAACGAATATCTTTCGATATAAAAATAGAAATAGCAAAAAAAGTGGTTTGGGGTGGTTAACGTGAAGTTAGCCACCCCATTTTGTTTTTTTAAAAAATCGACGTTACGATCGGGTCCTAACGATTTAACCTGCTGAACAAACATGAACTAACGATGAACTAACGATACCGATATGCCATTTGCGGGCAAACGGTTTGGGGTGGTCAACTTCACAGCACCGGTTACTTTGACCCAAAAGAACTATTTGGTTCTGCTTCCTTCAACACCTAACAAAATTTTACTAAGACAACTATAATAATTTTAAACAAAAAAGAACCGACTTCACTAAGCATCCACCTTTCCAACACCAAATGTTCGATCTGCTGTAAAAAATACTCAAATCACCATAGGTGTGCCTATAATAGTTGAAGAGTTCCCTCGATTTCTCCAGGATCCCATCATCAGATACTGACATGGTTACAATGGGACCAACTGTGAAGTATACGCTTTCAAACAAAAAAAGAATTTTCCAAATCGGTCCAGCCGTCTTCGAATAATCGGTGAACATACATAAAAAAAAAAAAAAAAAAAATAGCAAAAACAAAGATCCCGACGAATTGATAACCTCCTCCTTCGAAATCTTGAAGTCGGTTGAAAATACTAATATTAGGTACAATTGGCCGATTCGAATATTAGGCGTATACACAAGATGTAACAAAACTGCTCGTGATTTGTTTAAGTGCATAATTGATATCGTATTTAAATGATGAAAAACTAAGAAAAAAATTGGGCGTTAAAAAATTTTTTTTCACCTCAGCAGCAGGAAGGAGGGTTCTTTGATACCTAAAAAGAGTGAGCAAAACTCAATTTTGCTGCGAGCGTGAGACAAAATGACCTTGAAGTGACCTTGGAATTACAAATATTACAATGCCAATTTCGCGCGCGAGGTCTAATACAAATTCGAAATACTCGGGAGTCTATTCGCGTTCTCTTTTTCACCTCGTTAGTACATAGAGAGACAGAAATATTTTAAATATAATTCAATCTAATTTTATTTAATTTTAATTCGTATTCCGAACTTCCGATAGCAGACCCCTGAAACAGAGTCGGAACGTAACGTTCTGAAACGCGCACAAGTACTAATTTGTAAATATCATTTATACAAATTTTAATTTTTAAATGTTTAACCATACTCCACTTGAAATAATTTACGTTCTTTATTTCAAAATCAAATAAGTATAAACGAAAAAAATACAAGATTATCATGTGAAAAATATTATTACTTACAACCCTCCCAACCCCTCTCTACACTCAAGATTCTAAATTAGAATCACTCGCTACGCTCGTGATTCTATTATAGAATCTTTCGCTTGCTCAGGACTCATTTGACATATTTCAACAAACGATCGGTAGTATAAAACCAATTACAAGAATAAACGCCATAAAACACGAACGTCTTCCAAAAACTTGTCAAAATGCCAATATTACTGAGCACACAAGCATTTTTGGCAAAAAAGGCATAATGTTAACCATTTGCGCGACCATGTTCTGCGATCACTCCCCGACGGTTTTACGACTAATAAATCTGCTGCGGATAATTTCAATTATGCGTTTTATTGTTGCTAAATTGGAAACCCAACGGCTTGGAAGACGGCTCTGTTTCGCGGGTAATCTATGGACAGCTTTGCGCTTGGTTAGGAGCTGAAAAGCGATTTTTTTGATGTTTCGTCAGAAGAGTTGATGACATCTGTTGCACCACGCATAACTAACAAAGTGATCAATATTAAATATGGCGACGGAGCTGTCATCCCATAGAACACTGTTAAACTTTTCACAAAAGATTTTTTTAACGATGACGTTGACGTTAACAGACGGTTTAGTGCAACCGGCCCTTGGTATAGTAAAAAACTTATTTACTGAGTTTATTCTTTATTCTATTCTTAGCAATAAATAAAAAAAAAAAATATATGGTAGTTAGGAAAATTGACTCTAACGTCAAAAAATATGACTGTCGCGTACGAAGTTTTGATCCATAACAACCGCTATTTTAAATACAATTCGCCCATTTCGAGGTTTAACGCTGACATTTATGACCAAAGTTCACATGTTCGCTTGCTCAGGACTCAAAATTAGCACTCGAAGTAAATATGAACTTTCTTCTCTTGTTGCACAAATATCTATTTCTACTTTTCCTTAGTCGCAAAACGATACCAATTATGCCTTTCAACGAATCACCACTATATTTGTGACGTCCTGTATAAGTAGAGCGATTTTTTATACTTCTAAAACCACATTTCGCATATCCTCACCCAAAGATATCATTAGATCTCTTTAAGCTAGGTTTAATTAAATGTTAATTAACTTTATAAATAACTCAAGAGGAACTGGGTGAGCGTTTGATCTATTGAACCCAGCCGGGAGTGTCAAGGATCGAGCCGTGCCTAATTTGGGATTAATTAATAAAATAAGGTTCTTCCCGCAAACTTGAGCATTGGGGCGTAAAGAGAGGCCATATGCACAACAACAAACATGTCGTGTAAAGTCAAACTTATAAATAAACTAGCTTTTGCCCGCGGCTTCGCTCGCGTTAAATTCGAGGTAACACGGTTCCCCTTTCCTGATTTAAAACACAGAAGAGAACTCGGAACAGAATATTATTTTAATATGCTACTGTAGACGATATTATTTGTCTTTACAGCTTATGCACGATTTTTTTGTTAGTCACAAATAGTCCGCATACCAATATTTAGCTTTCTACCTTGAAAATTGCGGAATGCTCCATACAAACTTCCACCCCCCATTTTAGGGAAGTGGGGGGTTAGAAAGAGACAAAAAGTAGCCTATGTCACTCTCCATCCCTTCAACTATCTCCACTTAAAAAATCACGTCAATTCGTCGCCCCGTTTTGCCGTGAAAGACGGACAAACAAACAAACAAATACACACATACACTTTCCCATTTATAATGTTAAGTATGGATATGGATAGGGGACAATTTACATAAATCAACCTATCTCAACTAAACCAGTGGTATGTCAATCAATCGGTTGACATATTTGTTACATCTCGATTTGGGGATTCGATTTTGATTCAACTACTATACTGATTGATTTTCTTATAAAGCCCACATATTAATCAATTTTCTTATAAATCCCCATGCCATATGCAATTGTAGATATATACTACAAAAAATTACAGGCAACGGCAGATTACCGTATAAATGGTGTTACATACATATTAAAGTTATTTTTCACTTCTCATGCTCAAAAAGTGTGTCATATTATGCTTACCAAGGCGGACTAAAGTAGTACATTTAGCCTCTAGGGCTAGTATGTATATATATTTATGATTTACAAAACATTTTGAATTGACCAATCGGAACACTTCACCATATTAAATCCACCAATCACAACACAAATCGAAATTAATCGGAACGATAGGTACTTTATTGGTGCGTATAATGTGTAAATAATTAAAGTCCTTAAAAAAACATTGTATTTAATATCAACCAATCAGAATACAGCAATGTTGAAATCGACCAATCAGGAAACGCAATTTATTTCTCAAAACATGAGGTGTTTTTTTAGTTCCTGCTTCACAACCATTAAAAAAGATTTTAATTTTTTGGAAGCGCTTTAAAGCGTGTTTAAACTGTTTAAAGAGCTAATTATACCGTCGTATGTGGCATTTATTCGCGGTGTTTATATTTTGTATCTATGTCAAAGAAATTAAAAAAATTAAAAGACCGCCAAGCATCATTTCACCTTAGTTTAGTTATTGTGCGTAAATAATAAGTATTTTTATCTTATTTTCTCGCAATCGAAGTGAAAAATAGTACGCATTACTCTGGTCTAAAAGCCATATTACCACTCGAACAATTTTCCCTCACTTCGTTCGGGAAAATAACCACCTCGTGGTAATATGGCCTACTTTAGACCCTTGTCAAACAATCTACTATTAAGTTATTGAGGCTGCAATGTCTGCCTATCATGGTTATGTCGGTTCAGTTTTACGATATGGGCTTATCCTCTGGGGCAATAGCAATGACAGTCTAAGAGCATTTTTGACTCAAAAAGAATGTGTCAGAGCTGTATATGGCAGTGAATATCTCGCTCATTGTAAACCAATATTTAAACTGAAAATCCTACCACTACCTTGTCTACATATTAGAAATGACCAAGTTTGTTAAAAAACACCCACACCTTTACCCACTTCACGATGTAGTGATAAATAAAGAAGGGCCTAGCAGGAATCCACTTCAGTTACTATATCAACCTTGGCAAAGGCTGAAAATATCCAAGATGAATTCATTCCATATGGCTATAAAAATATTTAATAGAGTCCCAGACGACATTAAAACTCTACCGACATGTCTCTTTGAAAAAAAAATGTTGAATTGGTTACTCGATAAATGTTTTTATTCTATAGCAGAATTTATTAAATGATAATAATAGTATTGTTAATTGTATGCTGACTCCTCATGTAAATATTTCTACGCCGATGCATGCCGGCAGATTATGTTGACCTAACACTATTTACTAACCAACTTTGTACCAAATTCTTAGAAATAAATGATTGATTGGTTGAATATTCGTAGTTAATTCACTTAATTTATGTATAAGGTTTAATTTGATTTAATTCATTCAAATATTTATTAACTCTGCAACAAGCATAGGCTTTGATAATTGACTAGTTGGACACTAAACAATATCATAAACTATTCAAGTTGTAACCAGTAAGGTAATTAATAAAACAATATGTAATTAACTCTGAAACTACCTAGGAAATTAATTTAAATTCTAACTAATTTGAAACATGTTATCATAATAGGCCCGTGAAATTTAACAATCAAAATTGCTAAAATCAAAAAGCGTAATTTAGTTCTGGATTTTTGATATGTTGTTAGTTAAAGCTATTTACATATTTATTTGCTACAACTAGTTACTTGTGCTTACGAAATGGCCCTGGAAATTTGACATATTGCAAATCAACCGTTGAATATAATAACTGCATTACATCCAACTCCAAAAGCGTTGAAAAGCGAAAACCATAAAAATAAACTTTCCAAAAACCAATAAAGTCACGCGGAATGTTCTCCACGCTATTAAGTTAGAACATCGTAACTGAAAATTTATAACTTTGACGTGGCGCCAGGTCGCAGGTCGCCTTTTTTCAGCGGGAGCGTTCGTGCGTGCAATTTTATTGGAAACTTGCCTTGAAACGAGGTTCAGAAAATGACAAATGTCTTTTGTTACAATCGTGCGAGCATTTAACCTTTATGTCTTTGGTCATATGCATAAGGGCCAGGATAACGCAAATTAGTAGTGTTCCTAAGTGAATTAGTGTGTAAGTGTTAGTGTGTGTCATAGTGTTGTGTTCCTGCTGGTGAGTAAGGTAGCCAAAGAGCTCAAAGAGGACCCAGTGCGTCGACGATGAGGGACCTTCTTGTTCCTTTAGCCGTCAACACAGTTAATCCTCCTTTTTGTAAGGGGTCGGCAACGCGCATGTGACACCTCTGGAGTTGCAGGCTTCCATAGGCTACGGTAGCTGCTTACCATCAGGCGGGCCGTATGCTTGTTTGCCACCCTAGTGGTATAAAAAATAAATTTAATACCCCCGAAGTTGTAGAGGTAGATATTTATAGGCTTTGGTGTCTCGAATCGAAAACCTCCTCCTTTTGAAACTTTTAAGTCGAATAAATCCATAATTTTTACGGCATATTTTAACGGCCTCCTAGCCCAGTCGGTAGTGACCCTGCCTACGAAGCAGGAGGTCCCGGGTTCAAATCCTGGTAAGGGTATTTATTTGTGTGTTTATCACGAATATTTGTTCCTGAGTTATGGGTGTTTTCTATGTATCTAAGTATATATTTATCTATATAAGTATGTATATCGTCGCCAAGTACCCATAGTACAAGCTTTGCTTAGTTTGGGACTAGGTTGATTTGTGTAAGATTGTCCCCAAATATTTATTTATTTATTTATTCTAGATCTTCTTTTTACCCTCATACAACCGTATAAAGATATAAAATTGTGCGTTGTGGCTACACTTCCATGACTCATGCTGAGTGGCAACCATTTTGGTGTAAATTATAATTATTTATATATTTCATGTTATGTTTCTGTTCGCTTTGCACCAAATAAATATTTTTCATTTAATTTCATTTCAAATTAGAGTATAACAGTAGAGGTACCTATAGTCTCAAACAAGATTTACCGAAAATATGAACATTTGTATCCGGTCGGTCTTATCAGACCTAATAAAACTGACCAAGAAAGTGCTGTAAGAGTCGTTCTTACAGCACTATTGTAGGGCCATTTTTTTGGCAATATTGTGTATCCGATCTTTATTACATAACGGTGAGTATTACATATTTTACATATACACCGCGGGCCCATATAACTAAACAGATTTTAACAGTGTATTCCTGATCATATTTAGATACTAAAATGTACTATAAACTTTTCTGGAATACGCCTAGTTTCAGAGTTAATACCAATTTTTAAAAAATACACTTTTTATTATAACTCATCACAAAACGCCTTTCTAATAGCGTTGTTGCCACTATTGGACATAGTTTACACGTCCTTATTGACAGATATCAAAGTGACAAGGAAAACTTTGCAGAAACTAAATTTTTACAAAAAAAAAATGTACCAATTTGTTTTAGGCGATAATTTTATTAATAACATTTGCTTTTCATGTGCAATAAACATTCAAAAATGAAAAAAAAAACGTATAAAAATTTTTTTTTTTTGGCGAAATTGACCTAAAGTCACATAAATTTTTTCCTTCTTTTGGTCTTAGAAATTCGTGGTTAAGATCTGTCGGGTTATTCCAGCCCACGGTGTATATAATGTCGACTGTACAATTTTTCATTATTTGTTTGAAAACTCGGACCACAATGCAACAATATAGGAATCATAATGGTATCATTTTATTTACCTTCCTTTCTAATATTACTCCCGGATATTTGTCGACCACCTTCCAGTTAAAATTATCAACCCCACTGGGGTCCAAGCACATCGATCAAGCCACGTCTCATTACTCTCTCGCTCGTTAGCATATTTGTCCAAGCCTTTAACGGCAATAACTTCGCCATTTTTACTTTTATATCCCAAGAATCGAGAAAACCAGTATAAAAACGACCTAGATATCTATAGCAAATTATATGTAATCGCAGTTCGTTCTTAAAGCGCTTGAGGCGATTTTCAGACCGATGAGAAAAGCCCTAAAGTTTTCTAATTTGTTAACAAAACAACCTAACTGCCTATAAAAATCTACAGAAATTCACTGTTTCGTCTACAGACCTATGGTTTCGTGGCTTTGGGACTCTCGGGGTTCAATCTTGAGATAATTTACTCGAGACCGCGGAAAGTTTTGACGCCATTCCCAAACTTTTTTCTTAAGCGAGAAGATTTTTTTTAACTGAAATGCAAACGCGGAACTCGTTTAGATGGTGGGTAAGTTTTTGGGAAGTTTTAACTCAATGACTGGACTCGAAAACGAACATTTTTAACTTAGGGGAAGTAAAGTGACAGGGCAAAAGCTTGAATTTAACAATTTTTAATAACAATTTTTGAAGTGAAAGCTTCTTTAGCGGCGCTGTGCACTTTTTGTGATGGGGAAAAAATGTTAAACTCGCGACAGGTCACGTGACCGACAGATTCGTCAGATTGAAAATTCGTAAGATGGACACGTGACCAGATCGAATAAATAATTGTAATAGTTCTGAAGTGTTAAATTTTTAATGTAATATAAATTGTCATGTTAGTGTACGATATCGCAAAATGAATATTGTATTTTACCACATAAATGATAGTACTATTATACTGATAATTAAAGCAATTCGTGCAAAATTATCCCCTAACCATTCCAAAATATCAAAAATGCACAACGTATTTTCAAGTTTTCACTTCTGCCGACACTCCCGGAGTGCACCCCGTTGTTTTTTTTTTTGGATTTTGAGTATACGTGTATCTAGTTTAAGGGTTTTTGATACAAGTAGGAATAATTGATTTGACATTACTTGAAGTCCACTTTAGTCGCACCAATAAACTTAGGTAGTCGTATAAGCTTTCTTATACCTAATTGTCATAAACGTATACCTAATCTGTTCGAGTATTTATTAGGCCTCAATGTTTCAAACGGAACAGAAAAAATTGAAAATAAAAACTTTAAAAAAATCCTATAGCTAAAATCTAAAACAATGAACGATGTTTTTTTATAGCGCAGTATTTCTCTAAAAATAGAAGCATCAAACAGAGTCACTATTTTTCGACGAACAACGGAATTTATATGTAAATCTATAGTGAATAGTGCCCGCATTTTGGACGCAAAAAACCGTATTAAATTTAATTCTGCCTCTGACGCAATGCCTGCTACTTTGATGGGTGGGACATGTTTATTATTTCCTTTTCTGACTAGGAATAGTAGGAATATACACGTACACATAGATTCCCCCACAGGACAGGGGGGCGTTTTAAACTTTGAATAAAATGAAGAAATTATGTTTTAAAAATAACAGCGATAGGAATTTAAAATCATGATTATTTAAACTATTAATTTCATGCAAAAATAATGGCGACAAACTCTTCTGTGCGATTACTTTCATGCTTCATTTCTTTAAATTCGAGCGCTCGAAAGTCAAAAATCGGCCCCCAGGCCATGCCTAGTGTGAGGATCAGCATGAATGTAACGTTATGTAATTTTATTTCTGAAATAAACTTTTTGTATTGTTTTTGTATTTTGCAAATCTGTCACTCTTCTCTAATTGATTTATTTTAGTATTTTTACATGAACATTTCTGCATTCTACGCAAAGTTACCGTGCACCAATATCACCCAAGGGCCACAAAAAACGCTCGAAATTACTTCAAACTTGGTATCCAGAATTAGATAGAGTAAACGACATTTGTGAGCGTTTAATTATGTGATTTATCGTGTTATCGTACTTATCGTTTACTTGAATCCTAATTTTTTATACAGTAATTCTACTATTTTTTTATAAGCTCCTGACTTCTATGTTCTTGCCCGAGACAATAATTATTAGTAAAACTACGGTCAATGTTATTTTTTACATAAATATACCCGAAATATTTTAAAAACTCAGTCAGTAAAGTGCTCTAATTTTGGATATTACAGTATAAGAGATACGAGGTCACACACATAGACCGAAAAATAACCCTTTTCCAGGCGTAGTACGTATATTTACCAAATCCGTGACAATAGAATTTAAACCTTAATATTTGAAGTTCAGGTTCATATCAGGTTAGACTATCGTAAAATTTTGCTCGCCTTTAAATGAATTACCAAAACATAACTATTTTGAAGAATTTTAGATTTTTGAAAATATGTCCTGGTGCCGTAAATATTCTAATTTTAAAATACATAAACAATATATTAAAAACACAATCTATCTTAAACTTAACTCCAACACACAACAAATAATTAACCAATATTGCAGCTCTATTGGAGGGGCATCGGAATTATTTTCAAGCAAATTCTGATACATTCCATAGACATAAACAAAAAGGAAGATGAGTGACGTTCATAGTAAACAAAACTGAAATGTGGTCCAGCACCTACACACTTGTAAAATGCTACACACCGCTATAATGTATGTGCATCATGGCCAAAAAGAGATAAACCTATATATAGTTAACACGGGTATGCAAGGGAGACCTCCATATTTTGCGCATTGCACAACGTGTGGCTGAGAGACTGCCACATGACTTATTCAATATAGGTCCCGGAACCTATATTTGATGGCACACAATCGAGCGCCTGGTACCATATCTCCTTTTTTGTATAAATCAATGATACATTCTGATTCAGGCGTATAGGCGCCAGCTGTATTGCGTAGTAATGCATTGGAGTTGTATTAAACTTGGATCGTTTCTAAACGTGTTTTAAAGTTAGATTACAGCCCCTGGATTCGTGTGTCCTGGGGCCTATTTCTCGAAAGGTAAAGCCTGACCAGAAATATATGATTATTGTCAAGAGGGCGCTATTATTCTCACTTATATGGCAACAGTTCAGTATGGTCATAGAGCGCATTATTCTCTATGGTATAGTGACATTTTGATTTGTTTACCTGTCAGCTCTGATGTTAATTTGAAAATGTTTCACAGCGAAAAAGTTTCATTTCTCGAGCGTATTATTTACAGTTTATTATATACACTATTTATAATGTTTCGCTCTTGACTATGGATAATTTTGGGAATTTTCTGTCGTTTATTGTTTAATATTTAACACTTTATTCTTATTCAAATAAACCGCCTCAATGACAGTGGCAGACTATCACATGCACTCACACATGCATAACATTCTGTCATTAAAATTATTGCCAGTGTAATAAATTAGTTCCAATGAAATTCCGCAACATGGCGCGTGATCATATATTTCTGGTCAGGCTTTAATAGACAATATTATTAGTCCACGGACTGTCAAATCGTATGGGTTTCCATAACAACAACACACTAATAATATTAGACTAATACCGTTCGAGAAATGGGCCCCTGGAATAGTGTTAATCTACTTATTGCCATGTTAGGTGCGTCAGGTTTCTAAGATTACGTTAGACGTAAAGGTAACTTTCGACGGGCATGCCGTTTAATATACTTTACTATTCTGTAGCAGTGTCGAAAGCCAACGAATCCGCTCAAAACTCTTTTTCGTGACCGTGATAATTCTAGCCTAGCCCATACCGTCTAGACCTGATCAAAAGGCTGTTATCTCCAACCCCCAATAGGACCTGTCATGCACAGGATGTCTGGTATCTGGTATCATACTATTATAACTATATACACATATATATCATATATGGTTCTGGTAGCACAGAACAAATTTTCGTTTAAACGTATGTAACGTAAGCCTTTCTAACTATTCTAACTCGCATAAGGATTAGTTATCTGCATATTACTTACTCGTATATAGGGTAATTGTGCTCCTTTTCGTCCACTTATCGATTTTGCCAGCTTTGTGATGCAAAAAGAATATCTTAAAGTACCCTTACTTAAATGTATTATATTTCATTTTATAGCTTGTATAGTCTAGTTTATGTTAATATTACGCGATAATTATCCATACTTGCGAGATTTTGTATAAAAAATATTATTTGAAAAAGTGGGGTATTCGTTAGTTTTCGTCCATAAATGTCAGTTTTCCGTCCTGGGCTCTGCTAGTTTTCGTCCACTGAGTAGGATGATTATTTCGGAAAATATCCACTTAATCAAAAAATGATGAAACAAACCTCAATGTTATTTTTAAAGTCCTATCGATTGATGTGCAACATGATGATTTTTGGTAAAAAAAAATTGTTTCATGTATGGAAAACCCCTTGTGGCTCCCCCCTAAAAAAAATCTTTTCAGTTATTTTACTACAATACTAAGTAGGGGTATACCAAATACACCTTCTGTTATAATTTCATGAATATTAGTTATAGTCTCCAAATAAAAAATGGCCATGGCATACGGACGAACTACGGACATGACGAAACTATAAGGTTTCCGTTTTTGCCATTTTGGCTACGGAATCCTAAAAACTAATGTTAATAAGGATTAGCACCGTGTTTCTTTATTTCCGTTAATATTAGCATACAGTTAGGTACGATTAAGGAAACGAAATGGCGTAGTTAGTTTTTATAAATTTGTTTTACATCCATACAAGTCCATACAAGTATGTATTGTTAAATCGATCACGGTATTATATTTAACTCAACCAAACAATCGAATATTATAACTAAGGCATTTTATCACCAAACAATGATATTGTAGGCCTTTAATGTTAACCACTGTCACTGCTTGTACTATAAAGCCTTGGCCAAACAGCAAGCGTGGCGCAGCGCCGCGGTCGCGCGGCGCGACCTGCCGTGCGACGACATATCGCCTGACTTCGTGTCACTGACTTTGAATAGAACTTCATACGCGAACGTACTGCTGCGGCCTGCGGTCGGGTTCCAACTTGTTTGTACCTTAGCCTTGGCCAAACAGCAAGCGTGGCGCAGCGCCGCGTCTGCGCCGCGTGACGCCGAAGCGATGAAAAAAGGAAGGAAGGAGGAAAGGTTTCCGATTGGTTCCGATCAGATCCGAAGGTTATGCGACTATTTAAAAAAGTAGCTTTTTTCATAGTAATCAGATCAAAACACGAGACTTCCATATTTGTTCAAATATTTAACAGCGCATGTTTTTGTTTGTTTGTTTTCGTGTGGTTTTAATTGCCGGTAAATAGATAAAGATGATGTGATAGTGCTTAGTGAAAATAACGGATAATATTCATTGTGAAAGATGTACGGGTGTGTGTGCGTGTGTGTGTGTACGGACGATGGCAATGGCACGATCACAAAGCTTTCTTTTGAAGTGAAATAAGCAGAGCACGCCATAGTATGGAGGTTATAATTGTTATTCTACTACCATTTGGTCATTCTAATGTTAATTATAGTTTTGTCTTCTCACAAATAACTCGTATATTAACGATAACAATGCAACAGAAGAGCTAGTTTTAGTCTTTGCTCAAGTCATTTAAATGTTTTATTTATTACATTTATTTACGTAACATTATATGAGGAATGGACAGAAACTAAAGTGTGTAGGTAATCAAATATAATATTACCATACTACTATATACTATAATATTACGTATTAATTAAGTATTTTGAAGTAAAATAACCATTAGAAATATTTACCTAGCTGTCTAGATTTCCGGGATCAGGTGGTCGCAAAACTGAAATTTATGCCAAATTGCTCTGCTAGTTTTGGTCCACAAAGTTTATATATTAATTATATTCTAAAACTTTAATATCCACTTAAAATATTGTACAATTAACTTTAAAATAGATAATTCATGCCAAACATATTTAGTGCACTGCCTAAATCATTAATAAAACTCATCATAAACTTTTCCCGCCACAAGTTTTTTTCTTCATTGCGATGACATTTGCTAGGGCCGAATTCGAGGCGGCTATTAATGTTTTATTTTTAAAGGCACTATTTGTCAAATTACTTGTTTATGATAGTAGAATTGTTTCTTAGATATTATGGATCGCAACAAGACCAAACTTCCGCAGGAAAATTCATTTACGTTCAAGTTTTCTCCATATATTTGTAGCAGAACCGTCAGGTGGACGGAAACTGACCATGGACGGGAAACGAGCACAATCACCCTACATGGATGCTATATATTTATTTATGTATGTGTATGTGTATTTATAAATAAATAGTAGGTAATGTTTATTTGTGTCTCTAAATATCTCTCGATTTCGTGCACCAATTACAAATTTCGGTTTGATCCGATGGCCGGTAGAGAAGCTTAAGGCATTAAGTCCGCCTCTCCTCTTGTACAGTTTTTCTATTTGTAATAAAGTTTAAATAAATAAATGTATCGTTTCCTTGAAACTTGTAAGTGTTATCTATTATTTGTCTGGATACTCGTGTCTTGTTTAATAGGTACTTAAATCAAAAATGTCCTTATACTGTGATAGTTGTGTTTGTTTTAAAGAGAAAAAACATAAATTAACTAATTGAGGCCTGCGAGATTGAATAAGGGTTTTTAAATATGACAAAAAAACGATTAAACTAGTCTGCCTACAGACTTTTTTGTGCATGTGTCTGAATTCCACACTGTGATGAAGAGATTTAATGGCAATTAAAAATTTAGAACTTTCCTTTTTCAAAATTAAAATGAGTTTCAGCCGACTGATAGACGGATGGACAGACGCAGACGGAAGTCGGAACCTTAGTTATAGATATAGTGCGTTTTCTGTATTAATCCATACTAATATTATAAATGAGAAAATGTATGTGTGTGTTTGTTTGTCCGTCTTTCACGGCAAAACGGGGCGACGAATTGACGTGATTTTTTACGTGGAGATGGTTGAAGGGATGGAGAGTGACATAGGCTATTTTTTGTATCTTTCTATCTTTCTAACTCTTCTTTCTAACTTCCCTAAAATGGGGGGTGGAAGTTTGTATGGTTCGTTACCCCGAATTTAACGCGAGCGAAGCCGCGGGCAAAAGCTAGTTGTTCATATTTCGAGATTTTTTTGTGTTGTTCCTACTTAAAACCGTGATAATTATTTATTTTACCAGGACATAAAAGTGTCTTTTTGTAGTGTATCACTATAGACGGAGAGCGAGCTACGTCAGATATGACACAATCTGGACATCTGGCAGCTGTAAAGTGGTGGAGGCTAAAGAATGCAAACGGCTTCAAGGAAACCAATCCTAGAGTTCTGAGATTTTGCCAAAGAATTTTGTTGGGGGAAAATAAACGTATTCCCAAACGACGTATTATTCATAGTTTTTCGCCTGATGTTTTTGTTTCCGTAATAATACGCAATGTTTTTTGTTCTAATGTATATGGGCCCTGTCCTTTATAACTAAGACAACTTCGGCAGATTTACCTATTTTAGTATTACTATTTTCCAATTAAAAAATTTACTAGTCAGTCACTCTGACCTCGACCTTTAAAGCTGCCAGATGACCGGATCTAGCAATAAGGATAGTACAGCAATCTATCCAGACGGACTTTGTTGCTCTCATTATTGTGTCATATCTGACGTGGCCAGCTTTTAATCCACTATGTGTTAACCTCCACCCATTCAGTTTTATTATCCAACATCCAACATTCCCTAATTAACAAATAAAATTATGCGAATATGCGTACAGTATCGTATGTCTGATTGTACATTTGCGGTACTAATTTGGCCTATTATTGGCTCAACGAGCAAATGATGTAACGACAGACCACCATTCACGTATATGTGTTTACACAGTATTATCGTCAGTCATTGATAATTAGTTCTGGTATTCGGGGCTGTAAATTGTATGTGTTTGATGTTATGATAGAAGTTTAAGTAACTATACGGTACGGTACAGTAGTTTAATGGCCTTCTAGCCCAGTCGGTAGTGACCCTGCCTACGAAGCAGGAAGTCCCGGGTTCGAATCCTGGTAAGGGCATTTATTTGTGTGTTTATCACAGATATTTGTACCTGAATTATGAATGTTTCCTATGTATTTAAGTATTTATCTATATCTATCTATTATATATATCGTCGTCTAGTACCCACAACACAAGCCTTATTGATCTTACTTTAGGACTAGGTCGATTGCTGTAAGATTGTTCATGCATGAAAATAAAAATACACTCTCTCTTTATGGTTTATAGCGTCAGTTGAGAGTTTATGTAAAAAAATATTGAAAACCCCTAGTACTTTGTTATGTTTTATGTAATATAACCTATTCTACAACTTAGATTAAGATTATAGCCCTTATAATCAAAAACTAAGTGGTACAAGCCCTTTGTTTCACAATGTCCAAGTAAATAAAGTATTGGATATCTAATTAACAAATAAATTAACTGCCAGATAAAATTACCTGCAAAACTTGGCACTTTATCTACCAGTTAAGCTTATTTGAAGATTGTGAAACGCCAACAATGACTTTATTCGTCAGATAAGTGCCAAGTAGATTATTCAGGACTTTACGTGGGCATTGTGAAACAGGCCCACTCTTACATTGTTTTCTTAACATTGGTTACATGACAACTACAAAATACAAAAATCATGATAAATACAAAAATCTATAACTTATATCATATCAATCTGTTTACTCGACTTTATTCTGTTAATGGTTAATCCAATTAAAACAACTCAATTTTAACACCTGCACAGAAACAACACAATTTTTAAATGAACCTGATTTATGCCCTGCTAAGCCGAACGCGCCGCTATCTTATAAAAAAATTGAATGCAAACTATACCTTAAATTCTGTGGCTGTGGTTCCATTTTCAAGAGAATTGATTTTGAGATAGCGCCATTCGTCTTAGCAGGGCAAATTTAACTGTATCTACTTTCCCAGGTCCCTATTAGGTAAGACGTAGATCCCGTAATCTCCTGAGAGCTTTTCATTTACCTATGCGACATTACCCCGGCACGTTACTTCTGGTTACGCAAGCATCAGGTCTCATTGCGATTGCTTGATGACTGCCGGCGAGTCAGTCACTGAGAAAACCAGTATAAAAGTAGTAAAGTAACATAATCATATTAATCATCATCCTCCTAGCGTTTGTGTAGGCTGAAATGTTTTCCTTCACCGATAAGCGGCTGGTAAATTACAAAAGATATTTCGTACATAATTCCGGATAACTTAGTGGTTATCTGCCGTCTGTACTCGAATATTTTGGCCACGTTGCTAGAAAAGACAGTGATAACCTCGAGAAACTGCTCATCACTGGCAAAGTTAAAGGTGAACAACCAAGATACAGGAGCCCAATGCGCTGGTCTCACCAAATTCGTTCAGCTCTCAACACGATGCTCTTCAATCAGCGACAGATAGAGGAAGATGGCGTCAGATCATCAGAGAGAAGCTGTTGAATAACTACGACCCTCAGTGATGAGGAAACTGATGCAGGTATGGAGGAGCTTAGTGGTACTAGCCGGAATTTGAAGCAGATACCTTCGGATTGAAAGTCGGACATCTTACCGCCAGGCTAACAGGCTCTAAAAGCATATTGAATAAGAAGACTAAGTAATTGTTGGAGAGTTTCTGTTAAACTTTTAGAGGTAAGACTTTCGTTTTATATATTCCCCCAACGGAATGTTCACCTCGTTAGAAATTTTCTAAATAAAGAGTTTCTAAACTAAGTTCTTTGTTTGTTCTTTCTTTAAATTAACCCAGGGTTTTAACATAATTTTATTCAACCACTGTGATGCCTTAATTACTACCAACAAGTCTACACCGTGTAAGGACATTTTTGACAAAGATTAAATAGCTTGAAATTGGTAAAATCCTAGAAATCCTTCAAGGCAGAAACTTTGATTGAACTTTGAAACTTTGAGAGACGTTCATCATATTAAAATTAAATTAACCTACCCCTATACCTTCAGTCATAACCTTTAAAACAAGGATCTTTAGACAATAACTGCCCATCACGAAATCAAAGACCGTTAGACTGACATTAGATTTCCTCAATTCAATGCGCCACTGATTACTAAGGCTTGTACAGTTAGCAGCAAAATTATTTAAGCAGGCGAGGTTCCCAAAATCATCTTCAAGAACTCTTTCTGACTTAACAATAAAGTCGTTCCAAATAATCTACCAACACCTTGAGAGACTCTCGCTACGAGGTTGTGGTTGGATCAAGGATCAAATTCAGAAAGCGGTAATTTTTGACACGACGCGGATTGTTTGATGGCTTTTCTCTTTGTGAACTTTTCTTTGTGTTCGTGTGTTTTAGGTGTATTTTTGTATTAACTTAATTTTAATAAAAGCCACAGATAAAAATCCTCGCATCTCATCCTTCGTTCGGGCTTTCGAATTTGTTTCGAAGACATTTCCTTCGCATCCAACATAGTAAAGTCGTGCGAAGATCAATTTGAGCACCATAATTGCTTGTCTATTTCTGCTTCTTAGTTATTTGTTCACTTTTAACTGAACATGTTTAAGCCAACATCATTCATTAATTCATCCATGCCGAATGTATTTACCCATTCAATTTTAGTACGGCCTAAATATGACATCTAAAATAAAAGCGAAGATAATCATCGTTACAGAAAATCCTCGCATCTCAGCCCTCGTTTGGGCTAATTTCGAATTTGTTTCAAGAACATTTCCTCCGCATCCAATATACTCGTATTGCCAGCCCGCGGCCACAGCTGAGATTGCAATTCGGCAATTTGGCCGTAGATTGTTTTTGAATATTCCCTTTGTTTTTTAAAGAATATTTTTTTATCATTTTTTATAATTGATTTGGGATTGTATCGTATATTTCTAAAATTTCTCAAAGCATGGCCAGAGACTGCACAGGATAGGGAGGAATGGAAAAAGTTAGGGAGGCATTTGCCCAGCAGTGGAATAATATAGGCTCACAATAATAATAATAAGTAACAAAAGCCTATGATTGTGGTTTTGTCACGTGGAATCCGTTAATCTTAGTATTTTCTTATGTTTTAAATATTTAGTTATATTGCGTTGTAATAAGGTTCAAAAGTGGATTCATCTCTTTGTAATCGACTGTACAACGCTTTTATTACGCTAATACAATATTAAATCTGTGCAAAGTGAATGGTACACCTTTTGGTTCCTTTTCTTAGTGTCACATTATTGCGGCACAGTTATGTGCGCCATTATGACATCAACACAGAAATGCAGGCGTTTCCATAAAATAAATATACTTGGTAGTAATTACAGTTTCTAATAGTAGTAATTGTCATATTTAGTCAAGAAAGAGATCTTAACTTCAAGCAAATCCCGCTTACTAAAACACAAATATAATAAGGAAGTGCAAAATGAAAAAGGATTTAATTAATAACAGACTTAATACACTTCCTAAACTCTTATTTCACGCTTAAATTTTGATCCCGAAAATGTCGCTCACCAAAACACTCGGGGTATCTCCGCATTTTGTTACCAACCTACAAAAAAGGTTTTTTCGGCAAAAACAAATTCGCCCTTTGTCTTTTGCTTTGTGGGTTATCCTCTTAATAATTCCGTGACAGAATTCTTAATTAACGGTTTTATAAAGAGGTGGCCTTGTCGAAAATTAAATTATTCGCTCATGTAAAGAACGTCAACACTGAAAGATTCATTAAAATGTTTTTGTATGTGTTTCCATTTTTAGGGTTCCGTACCTCGAAAGGAAAAAACGGAACCCTTATAGGATCACTTTGTTGTCTGTCTGTCTGTCTGTCTGTCTGTCAAGACTATTTTTCTCAGGCACGCGTGGAGGTATCAAGCTGAAATTCATATCAAATACTCAAGTCTACTGTCCCTTGGAGCTGTGAAAAAATCAGACTTCTAAGCCAACGCAATCAAAAGATACAGCCGTTTATGCCGCAAATTTTCACTCGCAAGGGAATCAAAACCTACAGGGTACTTCCCGTGAACTCAGAATCTTGAAATTTGGTACGAAGCAACGTCTTATAGCACAGATAAAGGAAAAATTGCGAAAACCGTAATTTTTTTGTTACATCATATAATAAAAATATTTTGAATACTTTTGGTTCTACGGTCTTAGTAATCCATATACCCAATATGGTTAGGGTTACTAGTGTGCCTATCTATGCTGTTATTGCTCGCAGCCTGGCAATGTTGAGTCAGGACTTGGGAGTGTCCGTTAATGACCATGTTTGCGCGCCGTAGACTACGGAATGAACTGAACAAGTTTGTTGAGGCAGAGGCAGATCAAAAACAAGATGGCGGGGTGATCTGGACGCATTCTGTTGCGGCTGGCGGAAGCATGTACTAAGCTGTGACGAGTGGTGAAACCGAGGCGAGCTCTTTGCCCAGCAGTGGGATACAAAATAGGGTACAGAGAAAAAGGAACTTACCGTCTAGCTCATACCCCTGGCCCCACTGTGGAAGCTCTTGAAAGGTCTTGGGGTCGGCCCGGCTGCCAATGGAAATCTTCAGGCTCTTCCACAGCTTCATCGTGACATGGCACTGACACTGAGCACTGCACTACACTGGGTCATATCTGGAACGAAGAGATGGTAAAATTAGGAAAATTTACTTAGGGTGTAATAGTCTTGTTATTTATTATTAAACGAAGACTGTAGAAATATTTATCCTATATGAAGGGTACACGGAAAATACATGTCTAGTCACTTATTTAGAAAAATGAGATTTTTATATCAAAATGTAGAGCTTGCAATTAACTGTTACTATTACAGCTGTAATTTGTAATGTTAATCCACTTTTTAACTCATAAAAAACATCTAGTTACGAAAATAGTATGGTTAATTGAAACGTTTCAAACTTTAAAAGCGCTATAACTGAAAATGTTGTCAAAGTGACTCGACATGTTCTTTCCGTGTCCCCTTCATATATTACTCGTAATATACACATATAGGGTAGATACAGGTGGAACGGATCAAGAAGAATTTTTGTAAAATTCATACGATCACGGGTGGACAGATAGCCAATCAGCGTCCCGTATTGGGTTTGACGACTATTCACTGAATTATTTTTTTGAATTTGTTATCAATATTATTCTTAACTTTGTAAAAAACATTAATAACTAAAATAATGTTTATGTAAAACATTCGCAACTTTTTTCCACTCCCAAACAACATGAAAATTGCTCTACAATAAACCTTGAATTATAAAGAAATTTACCAGGTATTTTGATGTTATAATAGAATTCCAAATAGTTTGAATTTAATTATTCAATTGAAAAAGTTTTCAATTATACGCCCACAAAACGTAACTAAACCGGGACTTAATAGACACTGTCACAGTACGCCAACAACAGTAAGTAAATATCACGTATAACTCGATCCAAGATACGCCACAGAGGATGCAGGGCCCCCTACTCGACATGCCAAACTGTGACATGTGGACATGCGAGATTATGAGAGGATGCATTGTGTTGCTAACGGAAAACCCTCTTGTGTTAAACGGAAAGCCATCAATGCAGTGAAACCGGGCATTTCCATGAAAATATAACGCACGTTACAATGCCAAAGACAGTTTTAAGAAGCTGACTGCCAACCTTCAGTAATGGAGAGGCACCTGAAGAAGAAGAAGAGAATGCCATTGATTATTTAAATCTTTCTGACGCAGTGAATGATAATTTATCTACATATATAAGAATTAAAGTCGTCTCTAGATATATTTTCATTTGAACTTGCACCATAAGTAAATAAAAAGGCACCATAAAAATCATCAAGGCCTAGCGGAAAAATTGCCGCCAAAGATGTTCAGTTCAAAATCCAAAGCTTCCTTGACCAACGCATTGGTATTGCCAGTATCTACGCCTTTATTGTTTACTGTTTATTGACCTAGTTAATGTTTTCCTATGAATAAATATATTTTTGTTTCAATCCAATGTAATGAATTGTTAATTGAAATGTTTTTTTTTCTTTATTTTGACAAACAGAGATACCATTAATCAATTTCACCTATGTGCCAAACGGCATAGCAGTTTACTGGCAGAAAACTTATTTCACCCTCCACCATTGTACTACTCATTTAGGTACGTACTTATGTGGCTGTGGGAGTGTCTGCTTATTCCGCTTGTAATAACAGGTACATAGGTATTTGCATGCAGAGCAAGCAGGCACTCGCCGGGCTTCATGTTTTTGTTATGTTAGGTATTTGTAAGAATACTTTACATTTACACACATTAAGTACTTTCTAATATACAGTGGAAATATATAGCGGCATTTATTCCAGATAATTAAGGGTTTCGGGTATACTGCACGCCACTTAAGCTTTCGATACGAGCTTTTGTTATAGGATCCGTGCAAATACCATCACGTATACACAAGTATAGGCACGTGTACGGGTATACGGAAAACAAGGACCAGGGGTTTTATCTACGGAAGTATTGTAAGGTTAAAATTCTTATTTGCACACATTCTTTCAGCTCAATAAGGCTTGTTCTGGCACTTATGGTATTCACTAATATTATAAATGTTTAAACATATAAATGTGTATGTTTAGATTAATATTTGGATGTTTATGCCTGCTTTACGCAATGTCGGGATAGATGGACAATGTGGGTGGAATTTATCATAGAGGTATGTATACAATATAACCTGGAAAGATGCATATGATACTTTTTATCTCGAAATGAAATGAAAGTTAAAGCGATATAATGTCGATATAATGGAATGAGGGTTTACCTGAAAACCAGCGTTTTAGTAAGTTAAGCTCGCTACAATATCATGCTGAGGCAAGATCTTTTTAACATCATACATTAATACTCTTTATCTACATGTAATAGTAGTTTATATAACTGGTACTTAATAAGGGTCCTTAAAATACGAGTGTGGTTTCTGATAATAAGATCATACTGTTAATAATATCACACGAGTATATTAAGGCCTAATTACGTACAGTTGCATACACTGCTTTATCTACACACATATTATAAATCCTAAATGATATGTTCGGGAACCATTAGGATGACCGCCATTGCACCGCCATGGCCAACTGGACTATGGCGGTGGGGGAGGAGGACAACCGCGGTCGGGGAGAAGGCCTGGCTTTTAATTACGTTACTGATGTGGTAATGAATTTTGATACATTTTTACAACACTGTCACAGGTAAAATATACTGATGTTACATTACTGGTTGCAAATGTTGCAATAATGGTGGTAATTACATACGAGTTCCATACGCAGAATAGAGGATTTATGATATGGGTGTAGATAAAACTCATTTTCTGTACTTGTAAATCTTAGTTTTAAGGTTTCTTTTAGTATTGTAGCATTTTCTGTAAAATTGTTATTCTATGTGATGTAAAAAAAACTATCTAGGTCTATACTCGAAGCTGCGAAGTGAGCTTCCGATAAGCATCGACACATTCTATGAATTCATTCCTAAAATGTCCTTACAATGTTGCACTGGGTGTACCGTCGTCAAAGATATTTTTACAATATTGCACTTAACTACATTGCAATAAGATCCATAAGTGACATATATTTGGCGTGCATGAGAGTGAGAGTACGCACATCATTGCACGTCTGATAAACAATAATATAATTTAGTCTGACTTCAATCAACGCATACACAATGCACCGGTTTACGGCGCATAATCCGACACCCAAACAATACGAGCTATGCCCCAATTCTAGCCTGTCTTATAATAAGCTGTGATCGAGCGATTGCAGATTGCGCTAATATGTGGTGACTACCAGTCGCTTAAATAAAAATGTGGCTATCTACATAAAAAGGTACCCTTTGGCATCCGGCGCTTACGCTGTTATTGCTAGAATACAATATTGAATCAGAGCGGCCGAGGTGGTCACAAATATCTGAACAACGCCTCTATAGTCATGGCGATAAAGTGCATGTTCAGATATTTTTGTGTACCCTGCCCGCTCCGATATATTTGATGGCGACTGTACAAAGTAAGTGCCTTCCGCCAAATGGTACTTTTTGAGGTGGACTGTCATATATAATATATCTAATAGTGATGTATGGTATCACACACGGCGACGATAATCCTCGGCGTGCATAGTCGTTTTATTAAGACGATTGTCGCCGGTGTGTCCTTGAGCGTTTGGGCGCTCTCTACCCGCGCCACCCGCGTACCCTTCTCATTGCGATCGTGCGTAAATCCGCCGCGGTGCACCGCAATAATGTTCAAAGAATATGACTTTACTCAGAGGCGCGCGGGCAGATTTATAATAATCATACCTAATCCTTTTGTGGATGTTTTGTGATTTGAATACTGTGATTAAGTACTACGGTGACATTTTTTAGGAATGCTACTAAATAACATAAGTAATAACGATCTCGATTAGTAGATTTTTATGTAAAAAAATGAAAACCTAGATTTTAAATTTGAAGTACAGTGAGCGGCAAAATATTTATGAATTTACGAAATATGGTTAAAAATATTCCGCACATCAGAAAAAAATAAAAAAATACTGACTAGTACAGCAAAAAAAACTGAATGCACATCAAAGTTTAGTTTAGTTTAGTTTAGTTTATTTATTGGTAAAAATATTTTTACATGTCTTATAGTTTTATAACTACGCTACAATTAGGTAATTAATTTACATTTGTCAGTTTAAAAAAATACAAAATATAGATAAAATAATCTTAATTACATTATTGTAAAATCATTTATGTCATCATACATTCTTCATTCATATTGTCACATTTTTATTTTTGTACAATTAAGGTAATATTAGGTATTCGGTTTATTTCGGCGGTAAAGCGGTGTTTTCATGTGAATTTGGATTTTTTTTGCTGTGCAAGTGAGCTTAATAGATGGTTATTTTTTTGTTGCGATTTTAAATATCAACCTTAAAAATTCACTTAATTACGATAAATTAACAAAATTAAGCCTGTTGCGAGTTGCGAATAGTAAAAATGCACATGTAAGGAGCGGTATTTGTTCACGAAATCGTCTTACAAATGAGAGCTCATCCGTTTTTGAGTTATCTCCAAGAAACTACTTTCTACGGAACCCTACATTATACATGGTCCCATACAAACTTGGCCGGTCTTTTAAAGATATTTGATAGGTAGTATTAACCCTTAGTAGTAATTTATTTATTCACTTGTGTTGATAATTAATATAAAATTTGTATTTATTTGCATTTCACCGACATAGTAAAGTTTTTTTAGGGTAGTCAACGCGCATGTGAATCTTCTGGGGTTGCAGGCGTCCATAGGCTTTATAACTGCTTTCAATCAGGCGGGTCGTATGCTTGTTGGCCAGCATCGTGGTATAAAAAAAAGCTTTTTTTCCTTTATTATTACATACATTGAACTCTTCAAAATCAGCAATTTTTTATTAGATTCTCAATCAGGCTTTGCTCTGTGATAGTTAGTAGACTGAAATTTGGTATGAGTAATTATGTGTTTTAATTACGCCTACAAAGTGGTAAAACAATAAGTATCTGAAACCCATTGTTGGATAGTTCTTTCAAGAAGAATATGCTTTAAACAACTTTTGGATAAAACTAATACTTTCGTAAATAATAGCTTCGAAAGTTAAAATGCTCTTTGATCTTTGAACCGTGGGTCCAAAAAAATGGGAAAATTCCTGGAAGTGAGGCCATTGAAATACTTATCACGTATTTTCAATAAAAACTATATGGAATAAAATCGGTTGAGCCGTTTTTGAGTTATGCCTATAGTAAAATAACTTAAGTGCCACAAAATATTTATTTATAGACTACCTTTTGAATGGATGTATTGTAACAGGCCGGCAACTACGGATCCCTACACTGAGCATAGCCCGATATTTTCTTGGCCGGTTTATCTGCAATCCTTTGCAGTTTACTTCGCAATTTCTAGATTTGAGTAATTAGTATAAAGTATAACATTTAAGATTGTGTTTAATCTTAAAATAAAACGCATATTACATTCGTTTAGAACACGGTATTCTTAAATAAATATGTTTAAATAAATTCGGTTCTTTGGAGTTTTTTATTAAATTAATTATTAGTCTATTGTATTGCAGTACTAGCAGATTTCCGCAACTCGACGACTAATGCCTATTTTGCGTGATGCATGCGTCTACTAAAACATAATAATTTTAGTTTACTTACACCAAATTTGTTTTCAGAGCAATGTGAGATTCATGATTTTTGTTTTTTCTCCATTTTTATTTCATTTGTTTTTTACTTGTATTATAATCTAAATAAAATACACTTTTTATACGAACGTACATAAACATGCATACGAGTACATTATCTTAAAAGATAAAACATACATTATTGATTCCGGGAAGACACGTTATATCCGCACCGCATGAACCCTCTGCAGTTATTTAGTCTTTAGATACAGTAAGTCCGATATTATTGCTCACGGGCCAAGCACAAGTATATGTAGTACAAGGGAAGCACGGAGCGACGAGCGACACAGCCTCCTCGTCTCAAAGCTAGCTCACGACTGCCAGCAACGCCGTTTTCGAGCTAATAACGCACGAAATGTGGAATTATGATCAAGTTGTTTAAGAAAATTTAATCAATTTAAATATCCTACATTGAGTTTGTAGTGTTCTGTAGTACATATTTTTTAGTTCAACAATATTATAAATCGAATGAGCCGTTCAGTAGATATAAGCAAAATTAACCGTAAAACGACATTTCGTTACATTTACATAACGGAGAAACTATACGTTACACGAGTTATTTAAACGTTGACAATGTTATACATGAAATGGTAAATGACATATATTTTTTTCAAAATTTTTGAATGACCCGTTATTGAGATATATCCCTTAGAAAGTAACAGTTTTCGGCCACAATCAGCGCCTAGCGCCTTAACAGTAGGTACCTGTATTAGTTAGTCCGGTTCCAATCGTTGCTTGCACGGTCATGGTCGGGTCTGTCGCCTTACAAACAATAATTTAAAGACTGAAGCCCTGTTTCTATATGTGAACCTTCTGCATGAAGTGCTATTACTTCTTCTGTGGTTATACTAAGAACAGAATATCCTCATATACAGTAGGTAGCTATAAAGCTTCAATTGCTGCTTGCACAACGATGCCACGGTTCACAAAGCATAATCCGTCTGCTCCGTCGCCTTACAAACAATAAGCACTGAGTCCCTGTTCCTATATGTGAACCTTCTGCATGAAGTGTTATTACTATTCTGTGGTTATACTAAGAACAGAATGTCCTCATAAACAGTAGGTAGCTATAAAGCTTCAATTGCTACTTGCACAACGATGCCACGGTTCACGGAGCATAATCCGTCGGCTCCGTCGCCTTACAAACAATAAGCACTGAGTCGCTGTTCCTACATGTGAACCTTCTGCATGAAGTGCAATTACATATTCTGTGTTTCTACTCACTCAGAATAATCTCATAAATAGTTGCTATAAACTTCGATGCCACGGTTCACGGGGCATAATCTGTCGGCTCCGTCGCCTTACAAACTATGATCACTGTGGGCCGTATTATAACTTTAAAACAAGTGTTGATACGACACAACTTTAATACAACTGTAATGCATTAACTACAGCATACGCAGCTAGCGTCTAAACGTCTGAATCAGAAATATCACAATTTGCTTGAAAATTATTGCATGCATACAACTTTGGTTGATTATTTGTTGTGTGTTGGTTCGAATAATTTTTTATTTAAATAATCATTCGAATAAACAAATTATTCGTCGTGAAATTATTCGCGAATAAATCATTCGTCTGCCCTTTCGAATAATAAATGATAAGGTTGTCTGGTAGATCGCTTAATAGCGATAAGACCGCACGTTGTTTCCATTATTTACTTTGTTAAATCTGTTTCTGTTCTTCTTTTTCTTTGTGTGGTGCAATAAAGAATATTGTATTGTAATTGTATGTCAGGGGCCACGCACGAAATAGCACGTCTTTTTGGTCGTCGCCAGTTTTGGACGGTCGTCGTCGTCGTGGGAGTACCACCTGTGGGTCTATCCAAGTCATATATATCGCCCTCCTAGAATTTGTCCCGGCTTTTGCCAGGGCTCGATTGGGCCTAGGGTCCATTCGACAACCTAATCCCATTTATTGGCGCGAGCATTGTTCGTTATTTTATTCGAATAAATAACACGAATAATATTTTATTAAACTTTTAGATTTGATATTAAACTGAAACACTAACTTATTTTTGGGTCAAGGAAATGTATCGCAGGTAGCCAGCCTGAAAGAGATGGATATATGAAAGAGCGAGTAAACCACATAACTAAACTTTCTTATCTATTTTGTACCAGTTTACTCATATTCATTTGGTAGTAATTAGTCTTATGCATAGCTCGGTCTAAACTAGTCGCATCATAAATAATCTCTACTTTTATAAAAACGAATTTTGTTAATGATTATGACGATAATTTTCAGTACAGTAGATACTACAGGGTGATTCATGAGACGTGAGCAGGCTTAACACTACGGATTAAGTTATTGATAAGCTATTGTTTGATATCACTATTAGTGTGATAACAGCAAAAAAAAATATTCAAGTAAAAATAAAAAGATTAAAATTATTTACGACACGCATGGTCACTCTACAATTAGAATACTCCGTCGAGTACTGATATTCTCTTGTTTTTCTGTGATATGTGTCAAATTGATGTCTGGTTATTTTGGAAACATCGTATATCACTCAATTTGACAATTATTTTTTTCATAATCAATATGTTGTCATGATTGTTAAAGAGGTTTTATCTTTATTGATGGGTTTATGTAGGGTGACCTTGATTACAGAAAATAAAATTTCTACGAAACTTTCTACGTTTCATTTAAACATGATGGGGGCCGATTCATTATCGTTAACTAAGTGTGTAGGGTTGTTCCTGCTCACGTCTCATGAATCACCCTGTATACGTTGAGTGAAAAAAGTGATGCAGGACCAGAAAATAACATGAAATTATAATTATACTACGGTTGAATTTCTAATTATAAAAAGTGACTTGACACATGACTGACAGTTAAATTGTTGCCAGGAATAGCAAAAATAAAATAGTCATGGGTATATGTCGATAAAAAGTATCGAAAAGTGTAATGTTGTACTAAACACTACCAATACGATTCCATTTAAAGGATCCATAAACGTTAGGAAATTAAATTATCATGTAACAACCTGAAATGCTACAATATTCAAATCAGACAAAAGTTTTGACATACGTTACCGCTGATAAATCGTATAGTTATGTTATACAACATATCATATATTTTTCTATCTCGTCGAACGAGCGGAGCCTAAGCGAAGTGAAGTTATAGACAGCTTCGGATGAAACGGAAACGGAACTGTCAGCTGGCTACCTGGATATCGCTGCATTTCGATGGCTTTTTAATTTTGAATAGTTGTTCTGCGGTAACTGTAGTAACATTTTTTCTAATCTTTATGAAATTTATTGGGGTTATAGCAGAAATCAATATAATTTGAAAGTTCGTATATGTATGAGCAGGATCGATCAATGGGTTATGGAGCTAGAAGGCGCAAAACAACCATCATAAGAGTCTTGTTATATTGGTTAATGCATTTACAAGGAAATCGCGAGTTCTCAGTTCGAGGCGGACTACTATTTTATAGTTTCTATAAATCTAAGCTCTTTATTATGGAGGCGACATTTTGGATGAACATTGTTCTGGCTCTAATTCTTGCACGTCCACAGGAATCCGTAATCCGAGGCAATATGACTTAATAATTCAATTCAACACTTCTACGAGTAATAACAACAAAATGTAACGATATTTACGAACAGTCAGAAGACGATATTTCTCAAAAATACCTACTTAACTACTTCTTAAATAGACGAAAAGATACTTGGATAATTATTCATCCGCATAGAATTCGGCTATCGTCTGGCCCTCCGAAAAAGTTTTTTTTTTCGGGGTAAAAAGTAGTTAAGTACCTATCCTATGTCCTATTTCTCACTCTAAGCTACCTCTGGCGCCATTTTAGAGACGTGCGTTCAGCAAGATATTCACTCACAAAGTGAACGGCAGGCATGTGTGTAGAGAAACCCCAATATTGGCCCGATCGCCGTGCGCTTGGAGAATTTAACTAACCGGAGCGGCCATTGACCGGCTTTCCCCTCTGCCGAAAACAATGGTCAATAAATAAGACCAGTGGTCATATTTACTGTACGGACTGACGTTTATCTGACGTGGCTATTTGTACGTTACGTACGAATAGCCATACATTTGACGTTCGCTTCCCCCGCAAAAATCGGCAGACATTTTTTGTATAGAAAATGACAGACATGGCCGCTCCGGTTGGTTGAATTCTCTAAGCCATGCGCCCGGTATTAACCCTGCGGCAGGTGTATGAGTAGCCGCCTTTAGAAATTATTATTGTCTCCAATAGGATGTACAGAAGTTATAAATTGACTTCGATTTGTCGCGTACCGCATAATTTTATCAACAAGTAACAGTCATTCCGTAAAAGTAACGCATTTTCCACATCATGTTGCAGCATTCTTCAGTCTTAAAGCCTTAATCAAGTTGCAGCGACAATATCTCAACCAATAAATCGCGGAGTTTGTAGAGCTCTTAATAAATAAATAAAAATATCGATAAGAACAGCACTGGCCGAATTGCGGCAACATTTGTGTTTGTTGACTTGTCAAGTCACTCCGTACAATTATAAATTCTAGTTTATGTGACAATTTCTTAAAACATATTTCTATAATTTAAACGAAAAAAGTGTTGTAGCGACTTATGTTGTTGGGTGTTCATCTAAAACTGCCAAAGTAACGGAGGACTATCTCAGCGTGGCACTTCGATCATCACAGGCGTCCACAGGCTACACTAACTGCTTACCATCGGGCGGGCTGTATGATTGTTGGCCACCAACATGATATTTTTTTAAAGAAAATACAACGTATTTTTATTATATACTCAATACATAGGTACTAGTTTAGTGAAGAGCTCATGACAATTGTCAAAAAAAGTGATAGTCCAAGAATTGTCGATATTTTTCGACAAAAGATTAGGCTTGTGTTGTAGTTTCGGGACAATTGTCGTGATCTTCGAGACATATGTCAAAACCACTTAGTACTAAAGTAGTAGTTTTAGTGATAATAAATGAAGCCATTCTTCAAATATCGTGCTGGTGGCAAACAAGCATGCCACCCGCCCAATTGTAAGTGGTTTCAATAGCCTGTGGACGCCTATGAATTCAGTAAAAGATGACATATGTCACGTATGTCAGCGTGGTGAAATAGAGGTCAGGTCGCCTTTGGTTAGTAACTACTAAGATAAAACATTCTCTAGTTGCAAAATAATATTTGGGATAGAAAACCGCCAAATAGTTATTTTAACTGCCCTACCATATGAATACTTTATTCGCCGATAGTGCATTTTTAATTTATTCAAATACGAAAAATTTATTCGAATGAATTATTCGAATAAAAAAATTATTCGAATGCATTATTCGTCGAATAATTTATTCGCGAATAATTTATTCCACGAATAAATACTGTCGAATGATTATTAGAAATGTTTTATTCTTCATTCGCGAACAAAATAATTTATTCTTATTCGTTACTCGTATTCGAATAATTTTTGCCCATCGCTGTGTTGGAGTTATGTTTGAGATAAATTGTGTTTTAAATGTGTTGTTTATGTGTTTTAAAATTAGAATACGTCACTGTGGCCCTGTTTCTATCGCTAATACTTAGAAACGTGCTAAACAAGAATAAGGCAAACTGAAGGCATATTCGAGGAATCTGTACTGTAAATCATCATAAATTTGAGAGTTCACTTTTTTTCTCCCAAAGTTTGTCCTGCTACATCCTTAAATTGACTTTCTCTGTGACTTGATCTGAAAACGCCCAACCTCGGTCTTCTCCGGCCTCTTCGTTTTTCTTACCCAGAATAATCTGAAAATAGATGTCATATACTTCAGAAAAAGTGACCAAACCCTCCGGTGTCCGAGGCCAGATAATAATCTGTTATGGGTTTTATTCTAAGTAGGATTGTACTTGTAAAGCTGTAAAACGGTTGGTGTTTCTGCATGATACCTTTTTTAGGGTTCCGTACCTCGAAAGGAAAAAACGGAACCCTTATAGGATCACTTTGTTGTCCGTCTGTCTGTCTGTCTGTCTGTCTGTCTGTCTGTCTGTCTGTCAAGACCATTTTTCTCAGGAACGCGTGGAGGTATCAAGATGAAATTTATATCAAATACTCAAGTCTATTGTCCCTTAGAGCTGTGAAAAAATAAAACTTAAAAGCCAACGCAATTAAAAGATACAGTCGTTTATGCTGCAAATTTTAGAGTTTTTCGGCACTCGCAAAACCTACGGGGTACTTCCCGGGAACTCAGAAACTTGAAATTTGGCACGAAGCAACGTCATATAGCATAGACAATGGAAAAATTACAAAAAGTAGACATTTTTAGTAAAATCATACAAAAAAATATTTTTTAAAATTTTAAACTTATTACCTTTTTCCTCGTAAACGCGTGGAGGTATTAAATTGAAATTCATGTCAAATACTCAAAGCTATAGGACCTTTCAGATGTAGCAAAATCAAACTTTTATGTCAACGCAATCAAAAGAAATAGCAATTTAAGTCGCATATTTTGAAACTGAGTACTCGCAAGAAACTCAAAACCTAAAGGGTACTTCCAGTAAACTCAGAAACTTGAAACTTGGCACGAAGAAACTTCATACAGCACAGACAAAGGAAAAATTACGAAAAGTAGTAATTTTTAGTAAAATCATACAAAAATATATTTTTTTAATATTTTAACTTACTACCTTTTTCCTCGTAAACGCGTTGAGGTAATAAATTGAAATTCATATCAAATACTCAGGTCTATAATACCTTTTAGCTGTAAAGGTTTGTACGGAACCCTCGGTTAGAGTCCGACTCGCACATGACCGGTTTTTTATCAATTGTTTATTATGACATATATATATCAAAAAGAGCAACACATGGAGCACAGACTTGGATTTTACAAAAAAAAATAAGGACCAAAATACGCTCGTGCCAGCGCGCCATGGAACGAAGTATTCTAGGTATTAAGCTTTCAGACAAGTGCAGAAGCGAGGATATCCGTAGAAAAACTAAACTGATCGACGCAGTAAAACACATTCTACAGCTTAAATGGAGATGGGCGGGACATATAGCTCGAGTCCCGGATAAAAGGTGGACGAAACGGGTCACCCAGATAGGTCCTACCGGAAAAATAGGAGTAGGGAAACCTAAAGACCGTTGGGTAGACGAGATACAGAGGAATAGTGGTAGGGACTGGTTGCTAAAAGCACAAGACAGAAAAAATTGGAAACGGATAGAGGAGGCCTTTACCCTAAGCGGGGCCATGTGATATTAAAAAAAAAAAAAAAATTGTAAAAAAATGTATTTATTTTCTTTTTTATGTATCCTATCACAAGGAATTAATAAAGACTTTTTTATTTTATTTTATTTATTATTTATTATATCAAAAAGTTATTGCCTAAAAACTATATTACCTATGTATAAGTACTATACGTATTTTAGTGACATTGGTTTTCAGAGTTCGAATTTATTTAACCCAACTCCATCATGATAAGAACTTGACACGACTCAGGGAATCCTGAATATCAAAAAATCAATAACAAATCAAGTTTTGTTCGAATAAACCTCCAGTATTTAAAACAATAACGTCGTAACGTAAGGTTGCCCCTGTTTCATTTCAAGTCCGCACCTTGTCGGCACCCATGACGATGCCAAAAATATGTTTACAGTTTGCACCTTAATCCATTGTAATAAGGTTCAAAAGTGTCAACATATATTTGATGTCGACTGTACCATGAAATGAGGAAACAGGGGGCAGGGGGTACCATTGTTCTGGCTAGTTACTGTCGTAACTGAAGACAGCCGGAGATATTGCCCAATATGTTTGGTTGGTGTGTGATAACAGTGGCGGTGGATATACAAGATGGGCCCATAAAACGAACGAAAATTCGATGGAAGATTAATAACCAAAGCTATAATTAGATTAATTGTGTATTAACAATATTGTTTGAGTGCTTGATGAAGCAAGAAATATGATATTATAACATAATACGCGGTTGTTCGGGATCTTAACTTTAAATTTTGCCTTTCTTACGACACATTCACTTAAGATACCATGGAAAAAAATCATTAAAAATATTTCAGAAAGCATAAAATCCGTCACCGTACCTGTGTACCTAATTAAAAGTTAAATTTAACACAAAACAATGTTGAAAATGTTTTCAAATATAAAACATACTTTACCCGGCAGAAAACTTAGTGACATTAAAGTTGCCTTTTGTTACTTAAGAAAACCGATCTGAAATGAGCGACGTTCACCAAAACTTAATATAAGCACCGCCGCGAGCCATGTAATTCAAATTTCAAACCGCAATTATAAGTTTATTCCTAAACTCTACCCTTTAGCGTCTCGGCGAAAAATAATGGTTTCTTTGAAGTGCAAATTGTCCTCGAGTCACGTTCAAAATAAGCCTAAATGAAATGTGACTGTTGTGAAAACGTTTTTAAACAAACTGTCTGCCGTCTGTTTTGAGACGTTTGAATGACTCATGCGATTCATATGGTAGTGGGTTTATGTTGATTTTAACAGCTTTTAACGTCGCAAATGTTGTTAAAAAAAATTGGTACTTCTTACTGTCCAACTATTAAAGCATTATATGCATAGTTACAATTACAACAATTAAAGTCAATGGAAAGCTCAGTCAGTTGTAAGCGTAATTAATTATTTATTTAAATTTATTTTCGAAGGTTGTTACGACTGTTATGTGTAGTGGGGTAGATGACTCTTACAAGTCCACCTTATTCTATATTCAATTAATGTCAAACATTAATTAAACATTTGCTTTAGATTTTATTTGCCGCTAAGCTGAAGTAGGACTCAGCGGGACACGTTTGTCGCATGCTGGATGATTTATGAGTCAAAGTAACTACCAAATCGGTCCCACAAAACCGAAGCGGGGGTCGCGGCAAACGGCAAACCTCGACGACGATGGCGAGATGACCTTGACGCCTTCGATAGAAACTGGTGGGACACGGCTCAAGACCGCGACACGTGGAAGGGAAGGAGGGAGGCCTTTGCACAGCAGTGGGACACTCTTGGCTCCTATAAATGATAAATAAATAACTGATTTGGATTACTGGATAACTGATTAGTACTTGAGGCAAAATAAAAGCGTATAGAATACAGATAATTTATCACCCAACTATATTTAGCATGTCTCATTAGCACAAAAAGTGCAAAAGTAAGCAGCAATTAATATTAATAACTCAAACATTCTGCAGCAAACATTCCAAAAACGTTCGTAAATTGAATAACGGCCAGCGGAAAGCGCTAAATTCAACGGAAAGTACCGGAGGAGTATTCTAATTTTTAAACATTATCTTGATTTGTCTTAATATAATATGAACTAAACACACCTTGCAGCGCATCTCGCTTGTACGTTCGCGAATCATGTTTGATGTTAGCAAATATCGTATAAAAACAAATCACGTTAAGAAACTGAAATAGATGTCATATCCAAAATAATAACTGGAATCTAACAAGGGTCCACTGCATCCTTCATAAGTGCATAAGTACTATTTCATCTTGAATAAGATAAATAAATAAATAAATAAATAAATATTATAGGACGATCTTACACAAACCGACCTAGTCCCACAGTAAGCTCAATAAGGCTTGTGTTGTGGGTACTAGACGACGATATATATAATAGATAAATATGAATAAATACTTAAATACATAGAAAACAGCCATAACTCAGGAACAAATATCTGTGATAAACACACAAATAAATGCCCTGACCAGGATTCGAACCCGGGACCTCCTGCTTCGTAGGCAGGGCCACTACCGACTGGGCTAGGAGGCCGTTAAGATATAAACATATTTAACTAAATAAGTTATGTATTCATTAATAGTTACTGTGTTCAAATAAAACCCGCACTGCAAGCTTCGTCAGGTGGATACAAAAACATGTCAACCACAGACTTCGTCACATAACAATCAATATTTTCACGATAAAATCCGCACATTCTTTGTCAACTAAATAATTGTGTTAAACTAAGCAATTTGATTTGTCCTCTAGTTAAATCATGTTAATATTTTCAAAGTTACAATATGCCCCTCGGTCGTTAACATAAGCCGTTAATGTCCGACAGGCGAGCGTAGGTATTTGATGATACCTAATCATTTTAATTTTAGTTACAAGCGAGGGGAAGCAGTCGTTAATAATACCACCTTTGATATGCAGCAGCCGAATGGCGTTGGCTTAGCCGGATTTAATATTACTGCTCGTGAAGCAAGTATACCATCAGTTTAAAATGCCTGTGACAGACATACAACACAGCTAACTGATTCTATAATATTACAAACTTTAAATAAAGTCAAAAAATATATGTAAATATTTGGCGAAAGTTCACACATTATACAACAAAACGCATAGTATTGTCTTCGGTTGCCGCGATAGTTATTCATGAAATAAAACAATTAAAAACGGATTTTATCGCGTGTATTGAGTTTAAATTACATCCCGACGTTTCAAACACTTGACCACGAACGCTGTAAAGTGTTTGAAACGTCGGGATGTAATTTAAACTCAATACACGCGATAAAATCCGTTTTTAATTGTTTTATTTCAAAAACGCATAGTAGTTTACACTTTTTTGAACACACAAATTAATTAATTATTTGTGGTTTTATTATTTAACCAACCATAAAATATAACGTTTAAATTATTTCGGTAAAATTTGTGCTTATGTAAACTGGGAAAATTAAAAATAAACAACTTTAATTAAGGCAAGTTTATTATTTACTTTACCTTGTAAATATTTAACAACTACTCGTACCATTCAATCTTACACGCTCGAACATTTTAAATCACTTACAAAAAAATATATAATTTTAGTGAAATGATTACATTACCACTATGTAAAAAAAATATTACTGTTATTTTATAGAAAATGGACATGATCATTTTTATATTATGTATTACAATTACAATATTACTCCAAAATTATATGTACCTGACTTGTACCTGGATGTTACCAATAAAATTTATCTTATCTTATCTTTTTCCACTTTAACCGCTTACATAGGCACACCTTGTATATCGCTCCTGACTGTCGCTTGAGCCCAAGCCGGTAACGATTAGCGTAAAATGAATCCACTTAACCAACCTGAGCGACATTGTCGCGCAACACAATAAGTCTTGACTCGTAGCTTCTGATTACATAATGCTGTTATTGCCATTCCTTCAATTGCAAAAATTATGAATATTGGTTAAAATAAATTTAAGTTTTGTATTGCAACCCCGCTGCAGGCAGTAATGTTCTATGTGCCGGTCCAGTTGGCGTAGTATGTGTGATGCGTGTGATAGTGTAATATAGGTAATCATCACGCACCTATCTTGTTAAGATTAATTATCATGTCATAGATTAGGAGCGTACCTAGTGTAAAATAACTGTTGTATATAAGCACTAGTTGTTAAGGAATAAACAGTCTAAGTTTACCTGACAAAGGGACTTTTACTCATCACCCAATCAACCCCCACAGTGGTGACCCCGACTGGAAGTAAGAAGCACGCAGTTGTCGGATCAGTTTGGAAATACTTATCTGCTGACCGAAAAGGACTGACAAAGTTGTCTCGTCATATTTGAGTTCGTCACATTTATTTTGCTTTGTCAACGATGTCGCCGCCTACTCCAAACAAATCAGCGAGCGGCGGGAGTACCGAGATGACAGATATTGCGGCAACCTCGGTGATGTCCCGCATACCGGAATTTTGGAGGGACCTTCCGGGTTTATGGTTCACTCAGTTTGAAGCGATCGTGGGGCCACAGAACCAGGGAGATGAATACAAGTACAACATGGTTATTGCCAAGCTTACAAAGGAAGAGATACAACAAATAAGTGATATAATTACCAATCCTCCCGCTGACGACAAATACCAAACTATTAAAAACCGGCTAATTGGTTGCTATGAAGAGTCGGAGCAGAGCAGGTTCCAGAGATTATTGTCTTAAATGGAGTTAGGAGATCAGAAGCCTTCTCAGTTATGGCGTAAAATGCGTGATTTGGCGAACGGAAAAATAAACGACCAGACGGTTAAATTCATGTGGTTTCAGCAACTTCCTTCGGCAGTTACGACAGTGTTGGCGGTGACAGACCAGCTTTCGGATGACAAAACTTGCGAGTTGGCAGACAAAATTTATGAAAATACAAAAAAGACCGAAGTGTCCTTAGTGAGTAATCAAGTGTGTAAGGCAGACGACGTCGCGACTTGCTTAGCTAGCGTAACGGCACAGCTGGCGAAAATGCAATTTGACATAAATGAGTTCATGAGCGCGGGAATTATAGACGCGGCATAGAGCGGAATGCATACCGTCAGCGTTATTCTTCAAGATCAGGGTCGCGAGGTCGTGGCGACAGGTTATGTGTGTATCATCGTAAGTTTCGAGGAAGAGCATGGCAGTGCCAGCAACCGTGTGCATGGAAGAACGAGAGTTTCGACAACAAGTTTCAGGGAAACTAATGCGCGCACGGAGAACGGCGGACCTCTGTGCAATACATCCTAGTTCCCGCCTCATAATTATAGATAAGAAGAGTGGAATACGTTTCCTGGTGGACACAGGGGCTGCAATTTCTTGTGTTGGAAGGTCCTATGGTAAAGCGAGAAATGATTCAAGGTACATGCTGTATGCGGCTAATGGCACTAAGATTAATACGTACGGCGAGAAGGACTTAACGGCTTAGTGAAATCTGATGGATCGACTAACCGGTCAAATAGTTTACTATAAAAACAATATGAAGAGTACACCAGCAACTAATTTTACTAAGACAACTATGGTCTCATACAACTGCAAATCATTGAAGAGATCAGTGTCGTATGTGCGTGACCTATGTAAGGAATCGGATATTGTTCTGTTGCAGGAGACTTGGTTGCTCGTTCATGATCTCGACTTTGTGCACAGTATAGACCCGGACTTCGCTTGCACGGCTAAATCATCAGTTGATACATCGCAAGGAGTATTGGGGGGGGAGGCCTTGGGGTGGATTAGCCATATTATGGAGACGATCAAGGTTTCCTGATGTTTCAATTGTCAAATGCGACAATGACCGAATTAGTGCAATTCGTATAGCTCTGGAGTCTAGTGCGGTATTGATTTTAAATATATACATGCCAACTGACCATTCGGACAATCTCGCCGAGTTCACGAGTTGCCTCGCGGAGGCTGGCGCAATAATCGAGGAGAGCGACGTGCAGGTAGCGTTCATACTCGGTGATCTTAATACACACCCCAGCGCGAACTTCGGTAAGGAGCTATTTACCTTCTGTAAAGACGAGGATTGGATGTGCGCTGACATTGAAAAGCTGGCAGTAGACTCGGGTTCCTTTACATTCATAAGTGAAGCAAACAATGCGCACAGGTGGTTAGATCACTGTATTGCCACGAAAGCTGCGTGGGACACCTTAGTTTCTGTGGATATTATGTACAACGTATCATGGTCTGACCATTTGCCCTTGCGTATGATATGTAACTTCGAAAATGCTATCAAAAGTTACACCTCGAGTAGTGACCTAAGTCAAGAAGGGGTTCGCTGGGGGGTGAGAGATGAGAAACAGGTACAGGACTATAATTATTTCTGTAGTCAAAGGTTAAAAGACATCTGTGATACAATAAGTAACTGTAAATATATTAATGAGCATTTAAATTATATTGATAAGTTATATTTTAATATAGTCTCTATTTTGACAACGGGTGCAAAGGACACCAAGCGATCTCACTCTGGTAAACGTAAACATCTTGTACCGGGTTGGAACTTTCATGTAAGGGAAAGTCACAGTATATATAGAATGTACTTTAACTGGTGGCTTGCTGCTGGAAAACCGACCACAGGCCATGTTTTTGATAAGATGTGCTCAAGTCGAAGAATTTTTAAAAACAAATTACGATGGTGTCCGAAAAATGAGGACCAAATTAAGTTTGATATATTGGCAGCTGCAAGAAAAAATAAAAACTTTGTAAAATTTTGGAATGACATCAAAAAGTTTAATTGTAAGCAGGCCTTACCTGTAAGTGTGGACGGTTTCCAACAGCCTATGCAGATAGCTGATGTATTCATAGATAGGTTCAAAACATCGCCGAGACCCGTACCGGGGTATGTGCTCGAGGAGGTGGTGCAAAATGGCAGTATGGACATCGAACCACAAATGCATATTCGTTTCTCTTATAAAGAAGTAGCGAAAGTAGTGAAAAACATGAAAAGGGGTAAATCTCCTGGACACGACAACCTAAGCCTCGAGCACATACTACATGCGGGAGATAGCGTTTATGTACAGCTCTGTTACTTATTTAACCTATGTATGCGGTATTCTTATTTACCACCTGACATGATCCGTACTGTTGTCGTCCCTATTGTAAAAAATAGAACCGGCGATGTCTCGTCTTCGGCTACTTATCGGCCTATATCTCTTGGCACGGTGGTGGGGAAGATATTTGAATGGTTGCTGCAACCAGTATTGATCAATTCAATTAACATTGATGACGCGCAATTTGGTTTCCGACCCAGTCTCTCGACTGACTCGGCTATTCTTAGCCTGAAACATACTGTTGATTATTATATAAAAAATAATACAACAGTATACGCTTGTTTTCTGGATCTGAGCCGGGCATTTGACCTTGTTAATTATAAATTACTGTGGGGTAAGATGCGCGGCTCAGGTGTACCGGGGGAGCTGGTGCGAGTGTTCGAGCACTGGTACGGAAATCAAATAAACTGTGTGAGGTGGGGCGACACGACTTCTAAGTCTTATAGATTAGATTGCGGGGTGCGCCAAGGAGGGCTGACTTCGCCGGACCTCTTCAATCTGTACATCAACGACTTGATGGTGAGGCTAAGGAACACCAAAATTGGTTGTCACATAGGTGGTGTGTGTGTGAACAGTCTCAGCTATGCTGACGACATGGTGCTCCTTAGCCCCTCCATCAAGGGTCTAAGAAAGCTGTTATCAGTGTGTGAAAAATATGTCAATTCTCACGGACTGATTTATAATGTAGCTAAAACAGAGATGATGGTTTTCAAGGCAGGAAGAGGTCCGGACAATGTGCCGGAAGTTAAATTGAATGGTGAAAAGGTTCGAATAGTGCAACAGTTCAAATATCTTGGCCACATACTTACCGACGACATGACAGACGACAAAGACATGGAGCGAGAACGAAGAGCTCTAGCGGTGAGAGGCAATATGATAGCCCGAAGGTGCTATGCTGTTGTGCGGGCGCGCATCGCCTCCTTCTGGGAGAGATTGAGTCGCTCGGGTAACAACATCCTGGCTGCTGTATACCGTGACATGAATAGCCCTATTTTTAGGAGCTGGCTATCTGCTCACCAGAGTGAGAATCGCAAATGAGTGTCAACATACTTTTGTAAGTTGTCACTTTATAGTTTTAATTAGTATTAGGTATATAATGAGTATAATGACTGATGACTACGATTTTACGTCGTAATTTGTAAAGTTAATTCTAAGTTAGTATTTATAGTGTAATTGCTTTTTACTTTATTTTATTTTACTTTACTTTTAACTATACTTCTTTGTTAAATTATGGGTGTCCTGCCTGCAAAATAAAACTTTATTTATTTTATTTTTATTTTTTATTTAACTTTCAATATCGGCCTTCGACGTCCGTATACGTGGACGTTCGTGGTTGCTGACGTCAGGCACGCGATTTTGGGTGCAGATTTTTTGGGATATCACAGGATTTTGGTTAATATTCATGGTCGCCGATTGATAGACAAGGTTACAGAGCTTACAACGCCTGCAACTATCGTTAAAGTGAAGCAACCATCGCTTCTCGCAATCAAAACTATTGACGGAGAGATAGATTCTCGAGTAAAGGAAATTTTGGAAAGATACGTCGATATAACTTGGCCTTCGTCAATGAAGAGGCCGCCAAAACATACTGTTAAGCATCATATTATAACGACGGGACCGCCGATTGCGTCACGTCCCAGGCCGCTACCTCCCGACAAGTATGACATAGCGAAAAAGGAGTTCCAGAAAATGATGGAGTTGGGAATTTGTCAGCCATCTGATAGCCCATGGGCGAGCCCGCTTCACATGGTTAAGAAGAAGAATGGTGAATGGAGGCCGTGCGGGGATTATCGCATGTTAAATAAGGTCACTGTGCCAGATAAATACCCTCTTCCTAGACTGTTGAATTTCACATATATTATGGAAAATAAAGGGGTTTTCAGCAAGATTGATATTCGTAAGGCCTATCACTGTATTCCTGTCGCAGATGTGGAGAAAATCGAGCTGGTAACCCCCTTCGGGTTATTTTCCTTCCCATATATGCCATTCGGGTTAAGGAACGCTGGCCAGACGTTCCAGAGGTTCATAGATTCCATATTCAGGGATCTAGATTTCATATTTGTGTACGTGGATGACTGCTTAACAGCATCGCGGAACGAGGCTGAACACTTGAGGCATTTAGACATTGTTTGTTCGCGCCTTCACGAGAACGGGATCACGATCAATACCGAGAAGTGCGAGTTTCTCAAGGCAGAGATGGATTTCTTAGGTTATCATATAACGAGCCAAGGAATTCGACCAACGAATGAGAAGTTTGAGGCGATCGCCGATTTCCCAAAACCAAGAACAATCAAGGAATTAAGGAGGTTTTTGGGCATGGTAAAGTTTTATCGAAGTAATTTGCCCAACGCAGCGAATAATCAAGTTTGTTTAAATAAATATCTACATAACTCAAGGAAGAATGACAATGCTCCGGTTGTATGGACGCCTGAGTCCAAGCAGAGTTCACTATTTTTACGGATCATAAGCCGTTAACGTTTGCATTTACAAAGAAGCCTTTAATTAACGATACTCCGCGTCGTGTTCGGCAGTTAGATTTCATTTCTCAGTACAGCACGGACATACAGTTTATCAGTGGTTAAGACAACGTGGTAGCTGACAGTTTATCACGTACGATCGACGAAATTTGCATGCCATCACCGATCGATTTGGCCGAGTTAGCAAGGGATCAAAACGCTAACACCGTGTTAGCTAGATTGTATAGCAGTAGGAAATTAAAAATGGAGAAAGTGAGGATTGCGGGGACGTCAACAACAGTAGTATGCGACACCTCTACAGGAATTGATCGTCCATATATACCAGAGAAGCATAGGAAGCTACTTTTTGATGCGATTCATAATATCAGCCATCCTGGGAAACGTTCGACCAGGAAGCTAATTACGGAGCGATATATTTGGTTTAAAATAAATAGAGACAAATCAATGGTGTCAAGCTTGTGTCATGTGTCAGAAATCAAAAGTTTGGAGACATACGGTAGCGCCGGCAGGGGAGTTTGTTCAGCAGCATCAACATTGCGATATCGTGGGGCCCTTGCCACAGTCTCAGGGGAAAAGATATTTAGTAACAATGATTGACCGTTGCACTTCGTGGCTGGAAGCCATTCCGGTGGCAGACATAACTGCGGAAACGGTGGCTCGCGTGGTATACGAGGGGTGGATAGTGAGATTCGGATGCCCACTCCGTATTACAACCGACCAGGCTCGACAGTTTGAGTCAAGGACGTTTGAGTGTCTCACGCAGTTTTTGGGGGTGCAGAGAATCAGGACAACGGCATACCATCCAAGTTCGAATGGCAAATGTGAGCATGCTCATAGGGTAATTAAGGCGTCCTTGATGGCGAGAGGTTCTCGGAATTGGGTCCGGGAGTTGCCTTCTGTACTAATGGGAATAAGAAGTGCTGTCCGCGACGACACAGGTTTTAGTGCAACGGAAATGCTGTATGGCGCACCAGTTAAGCTACCAGGGGATTTTTTTACAAATTCAGGAGAATCAGAGACATATGATGAGCTCGTAAAAAGGATTCGTGAAAACATTGCGATATTTACCGCGGCGCCACCGCGTAAAAAAACGAACCAGACAATTTTTGTGCATCCTGAATTAAAGCGCTGTTCACACGTGTTTGTTAGGTGTGATATTCTTCGTCCTAATTTAACGTCACCGTACGAAGGGCCATACCCAGTAATTTCAGGATCAGATAAAGTTTACTTGATTCGAAGGGGCGGAAAAGATTCGTACGTGTCTATTGACCGGTTGAAACCAGCGTTTCTTTTAGATAAGGCAGATGCCGATGATGCGGAAACGCGGGGGTCACGCACGTGTGTCACAAACGCAAAACGTTCAGTGCGATTTAGAGAGTGAATAGAGGTGCTATATAAATGCTGGATTAACTTAAAGGAACATCCGTCGACCGGCACATCCCAAACCTTCAACAAACAGTCATGGGCGTAAGCAGCTCGAAAGATCAAATTAATTATAACAACGATAATGGCTTACAACAGCAGGAGATGGATGAGATCAAACAATTGCTTCTCGAGGAGATACGAGGGAATCGACACATCGTGTTTGTGCAGCTGGTCGTCACATGCATCATATTGTTCGCGATCATGGGACTCAAGTTGTTGGACAAGAGAGTGAAGGCCGTCGTTGACAGCCGGAATCAAGCCGGAGGATGATTTTTAAGAGGGGAGCCATGTGCCGGTCCAGTTGGCGTAGGATGTGTGGTGTGGTGGTGTAATATAGGTAATCATCACGCACCTATCTTGTTAAGATTAATTATCATGTCATAGATTAGGAGCGTAGTGTAAGATAACTGTTGTATATAAGCACTAGTTGTTAAGGAATAAACAGTCTAAGTTTACCTGACAAAGGGACTTTTACTCATCACCCAATCAACCCCCACATTCTATTACGAATGCTGCGATCGAATAAGATAAAATTGATATTTAAAATATTTATTCGGAGATCTATCGAAGAGACTCAGAGGCGCAACGGGGGACCGGAGAGCTGGCAGTTACCACGCTCAACAGTACGAGTATTAGTCTCGCGGTTCAGCGGGGTCACGCAGCCAGCATTTTTGGTACCATGCCACAGGGGCCTTTTTTAGATTTAGTTTAGGATAGTTGTGTTATGTTTATGTTAAGTTATGTTTAAGGATTTTTGTATTTAGGATAATGTTAGGTTTAAGTAGATTATTATGTATTGTTGTTGACATATTGTTTTTTTGTGGAATAAATATATTGGGGTTTTTTATTGTAAAAATATTTATTTACTCAGGTATTGTCTATCTGACAAATGTCACATGGCATGGCAAGTGTGTCAGCTTTCACTGAGCAAAAAAGCCGACAAACCAGCTGGGAGTATTACAAGAACCATTTCAGGTCGATAACTTAAAATTCAATTTCAAATTAGGTACTAAAAGTAGCAAATGACAACAAATCACTTTTAATTCAGCAACTGAAAAAGTCAAACAATTTTGAGGTTTTTGTCCCCCCTCCAAGTTAGCACAGGGTCTTCGAGGTCGAAAACTTAGGAGAGTCTTCCTAGTATACCCCCAAAGAACCCGTTAAAGTTTCACTAAGTTCGGATTACCCTGCTGGGCTACTTAAACAATTGAAAAATGTTATGTATGACAGGACCTGTGATCTAAGGGAGCTTGGAAAAAATTGGATTTTAAGTCAGACCTCACTTGTTTTATTACCGAAACCGTTTACGAACTTGACATTCAGTCAAATTTTTGATGGGTTTTAACAATCATAAAAATCCATAGATATTACATATAATATTAAATCCACAAATTTGATATTACATAGATTTCTATAATAATTAAAGCCTTATCAGAAACATAACTATCACAGACAAAAATGCGGGCAAACCTTTCGGGCCTACTGACAGAATATTTTTAAACAGAGGCAAGATTAAACATGTAATGAATGTTCTACAATACCGAACAAATGTTTTTATAAAAAATAATGCCCAGAGCAAAACAATGTAAAACACAACAAGAACACGCCTGGGTTAGTTTAAAAAATTATATATGCCGACATGTGTGGAAAAATAAAACCTAGAAACATAGTTCCGAGTCCAAATATTCCCTCTGTTCCTTTTATATATCCCATTTTCAAACCATACCCGGATTTTCTGTTTTTTAAATAAAACGTCTTTAAAATTTATTTATATGGACGGAGTGATCCCTTAACAAACATATAATAAAAAAATGGTTGTCGGTAAAATCGGTTTACGGAAGATAATTTTGCGTGATAACGTCATATCATAATTAAAATATTTATAAAAAATTGCATTCATTTATTTATGAATTGAATTGAATTATTATCATGTGGCCGTAACGTTACCATAGAGATCTGTCCACAATGATACCATGGAGATCTGTCCACAACGTAACACTTTTTCGTGCATGCTACCGGTGTTCATCGATTTATAAGACGTTATCATGTCAAAAACAAAGAGTCCTAATGAAAAATTTGTCCTTATTTTGAAGTCGGTTAAAAATACGACTGAGTAATATCCTTTGCTATCACAATAATGATGTGGTACTTCAATGTATGAAAACTGTGGCAGAAAATTGCCTTCGCTATCCAGTACTCAGTTTCTAGATGTTACTATTCTAAGCCATTGTGTAGTAGTACGTATTCCGTTCACGTAAATATTTTAATTGTTTACAAAATAATTCAACCTTTTGTTTGGAAATGTTTAGGGTAGAAAATATGTAATTGAAATTCGCAGAAAAATTAAAACTTCTAAATAAACTTTTCCACACGAAAACTACACGAGTAAATGCTTGCTAGAAAGTGATGCTTTATGTCTCTCATATTATAAAAGACCTTTTGGAATGGCTCGAGATGGATTTCAACTTGTCATTTGAGGAAGATATTGAACCATACCGCAGTCGAGTTATATTTCTTTTGATAAATACTTACTCTTTTAAATGAACAATGTAAAGTGAAAACTAAAGGGCTCAACAATTAAACTCCGTGGCCGTACGCCACTTGTCCTGTTCCGGAGCCAATTTCAGCTAAAAATTACCCACATGGGTCTAAAGCTCTATTCCTGGAGAGGCCTTAGGTCTATTTCCCCTCTGCTAAAAGTATTTGCAAAAAATCATATCAGTCTATAAAAACGTATTTCAAAAATCGATTACACACATTTCGTTCATCGTTTTCAGAGGGAGAAGAGCTTCGTGAAAATGCCTTTATGTATTGTTTTTAGGTGTAAAAATTGGTCTACTACGTCTAATTTACAAAAAGATTGAATATAATTTCACATGTAAGTATAGTTTTACTTTATTTATCATGAATTTTATGATAAAAGATTTAATCCAAATTGAAATTTAAGCTTGGTTTACAGAATCGATTCAATCGTTGGCTTCTGACAGGCAGTAACTATTTTGACGTTTGACACATATCCATATTCAACGCACCTAAAGATTGCTGTCTGTGCCTTTTTTATTTTGTTTGAAAATACAAGCAAAAATGATACTTGGCTTTTTTGTTTGACACTCGCAAGGACTGCATCTGATAATGAACCATATTTTAACACGTGTAAAGTCGACTATCTATAGCTCCATTTAGTGATATGAAGTATGTATAAACAAAGTATGTGTGATATTGTCAAGTAAAAAGGTACATGATTGTCGGTTGTCGATAAGGCGTTGCTGCCACAAACATTCATTAAAAGACAACTTTATTAACAACCGACAATGATATACCTTTGACTTGAAAATGCCACATGTGTGCTACCACGCCCCCCTCAGATTTTGGCAGACTTTTTTGTTTGTAAAGATGAGGCGAAGCGTCCTCCAAGTGTAGAGCTTTATGATGGGTCCACTTGGGTCCCATTGCCTTCAGAATCTCTATCCATCGAGCTAACGGACACTAAGTTGCCGTATTCCGATTTTAAAATACATAAACAATACATTATAAACACAATCTATCCCCAAAACAATTCCAAAGGACAACAAATAATCAACCAATATTGAAGTTGTATTGGAATTGCATCCGAATAATTTTCAAGCAAATTCTGATATTTCTGAATCAGACGTTTAGGCGTTAGCTGTATTGCGTAGTTAATGCATTACAGTTATATCGAAGTCGGATCGTGTGTAATGTAATGATGTATAAAGTAAAACTAAATGTGTTTCGTGATTGTGCGATTAACTTAATAAAATAAAATCTCATAGCCAAATATTACAATATGTACACGTATAAATAAATGTAATGTGGGTAGAAAAACAAATAAGCATGTAGATGGCATGTACGAGCAGGTATTTCATAGAAGTCAAAAATTTGTACAATTCAATAAACACGAAATTTTCACGGAACTAATTAATGAATTTAACAGTTAATTGGGCTCAATATTTTCCGTGATAAAATTATTTACGAGTACATTACGTATGGTGCAATTATTCCAATAAACGTTCATTGTTTAAGTCCTAGCAAATATTGATTTTATTTCAAAATTATCAAAGGACCAATCAGTACAATTAGGATCTGGTGTTCTAATAGTAGTTTATGTACTTAACTGTTTCGTAATAAGGCCTAATTACGTACAGTTGCATACACTACTATTAGAACAGTCCAGATCCTAATATATACAACAACAACACACATATTATAAAACCTAAATGACGTGTTCAGAAACCATTAAAATGACCGCCATTGCACCGCCATGGCTAACTGGATTGTGCCGGCGGTCGGGGGGAGTAGGGCAACGTGTCCTGTATGTAAGTGGCAGTGGGATCGTATCGTAGAATCGTAGAATCATGCACATAGCGAATAGAAAAAACCAGCCAAGTGCGTGTCGGACCACGCATAGGAGGGTTCCGTACCTTCAATGGAATACTAATACCAAAAGGTCGTATCTGATGCCTATGGAAGAAGTTTTTTGGAGATAACTCAAAAATGGCTGAACCGATAATGTTCAAAACAATTTTCGTAGAAAGTATATGATAAGGCGCATCTCTTCAAATTTTTTCATATTTTTTGAACTGACGGTTCAAAAGTTACGGCGGGGCTACACAACTTTTCTGACTTTCGAAGCGATTATTTCAGAAAATATTCACTTAATCAGAAAGACCTATCGATTGATGTGTCACATGTTGATATATGGTTAATTTTTTTTTTAAATTTAGTTACCTGTATGGAGCGCCCCCCAAAAATATGTTTTTTTTTTCAAATTTAACTACATAACTAAGTAGCAGTGCATACAAAATACACCTTATGTGTAAATTGTATTCAGATACGTCGTACAGTTTCCGAGTAAAATGGCTGTGACATACAGACGGACAGACAGACAGACAGACAGACATGACGAATCCATAAGGGTTCCGTTTTTTGCCATTTGGCTACGGAACCCTAAAAAGCAAAAATTAGAATGCACTGCTTCAGGCAGAATCGTACTCGCGACTCTAGGATACCAACCCGTCGCGCTACCAACTGAACTACCGAGGCTTACCCGATGGCTGCCAATTTTTCCACCACATCTCCTAGCGAACATGCCCTAAGTGGGCCCACTTAAATACATTGAAAATACCTTAATACACCTCAATCGGTTCCAGCTGTTCTGATGGATTAAAGATACTTACATACCCACAAACATACATGAACCCTGAACATAATACACACTTTTTGGGGCAGTCGTGTAATAAAAGCTACAATCAACGTAATACCCACATTACAAATAAGTAGACAAATAAAAACAGGGTCTGTTTTTTGTTATTGTTTACTGAATTTTTACTATTTATTTTGGTTTGCACCTACTTATACGATAATTTTCGACTAGATTACCGCTACCCCAAGGTTGTCTGGAAGAGTTCGGTCTCTAGCGATAAGACCGCCTGTTGACTGCTTTATTTTTAATTTGTGTACTGTACTGTTATATTTTATTGAGGTGTGCAATCAAGAATATTAGTATTGTATTGTCTTTTAGCTACGCCTCAGACAGAAGGTAGAGAGCCTATAATGCTAAGCGCGTTACAGGTATTGGGTATTGCAAAGCTAGTTAAAACTTGACAGATAGTTTTTAACCGTTTGAAATTCTACCTTATCGCGAACAAAATAAAGTCGATATTTAAAACACGGCACCAAATAGGGTAAAGCTTGTAATGTTGACTTTATGACTAGGACAACAAGGAAGAAAATCAAATGTATAACAATCATGTGTCAATCGTAAACTAAAGATAATCGCAGTGTACCGCGCTGTATCGCGGCAGCAAGGAGGCGTCGTGAAACGTAGCCCCTGCGTATGAAGATAATGCCTCACCGTGATCTCCCTCTCTATCGCACTTGCTTATTCGAGCGAAAGAAATACAGATAACGAAATTTCGATTTTCGAAGTTCGTTGTAACCCCTCTTTCTATGTATTAATATTCCAAGTCCCACCAAATTTGCTCAACGTCACCCTTAATTATCCTTAGGATCGTTACGGTTTTGAAATTAATGGCGGTGATAGAAACCATTGGCGAATGAAAAAGGACTTGAGGGGTTATTCGTCCATTTTGTAATGCAGATTAAGTGCCAGTCGAATTTAGATTGTGTAAAAATGCGATACTCACTCAATAGATATTTTCGTGGAACGCTTATTTCAAGAAAGAGTATTGAAATCAACTGAAGAACAAGTCAAATTATTTTAATAAATGTTTTGATTTGTTATTTTTAAGTAGACACACTACTCTATAGATAATTAACTTATATAGATGTCATATACAATGTAAAAAGTGACCTAAGCCTCCGGTACCTTCTCTGCATTCCCAGCCCTGGCACCGGAGGCCTAGGTCACTTTTTCCTCTGTATACGAAAACTATATAATTTTAGTATAGATATCGTTATATTCATTACTTGGTATGTATGGAAGTATGGTTAGTATGGAACACAGTGATAAAAAAAATTTGCGCTCAGGAAAAGTACTCGAGTACAAATATGGTACTCAAAAACAGCCCTGATATTTCCATAATAGTTATCCCGTCACCGCTTTCCTCGGCTTTGAATATAAGTATCCCAATACGCAATTTCCCGCTATTAAAAAAAAGTTATGATTGGTAAATCAAAGTTTCCATTTGCTAAAATAAAATATTACTTGTCAAACGTGATGCGCGGTTTAACTACAATAAACGACTTGCTGCCATAGCTTCTATGCCCCGGTTCCGATGTCATATGCTCACCCACAAAAATATGGGGAGATTTTTCAGAGCTAGTACGATTTTCATGCTTATTATCGTTCACTGGGCCGTACACTAAGCATTCAACCACAGAACAAATATTAAACTTGAGGAAATAAACACCGCCAATAGAATAAACGGCGCGTGCCTTGATAGGTATTTATTTTTATAGCAAAATTATAAGAAAACCTCGTCATTTACTCGGTCAAAATTTTTGGATGAATAATTACAATTTCTTCACCGTAATAGATCATATTCTGTTATAGAGATCAATGCCTAACAGTGGGAACGTTCATGATTTAGATATATGATCGTTAGACACGTATATGACACGCAGAGTACGAGCATTTGTGTATGCATTCAACATCACCTATGTTAAACAAAAAAGAACCGACTTCAGTTAGCCATTACCTTTCCAAAAGCAAATGCTCGAGCTGCTGTAAAAAATACTCAAATCACTATAGGTGTGCCTATAATAGTTGAAGACTTCCCTCGATTTATCCAGGATCCCATCAACAGATCCTGACCTGATTACAATGCGACCAACTGCGAAGTATGATCTTTCAAACAAAAAACGATTTTTCCAAATCGCTCCAGCCGTCTTCGAATAATCGGTGAAAAAAAGCAAAAACAAAGATCCCGACGAATAGAGAACTCCTTCTAAATCTTGAAGTCGGTTGAAAAACGAACTAACAATCCTATTACAAAACTCTAACGTTTAACAATACCTTAAAGCATTCTGTAGCAAAGCCCCAACTATCTGAACTTTGCCAATAACAAGGGAAATACTTTCCGATGCACAGAACACGGTGAATGCAAGAGTTGCGACACAGTCGATGTCGATGAAATTGACGACGGTCTAGGTATTGGTCTAGCTAGATTGATCTAGACTAAGATCGACGATCGACCAAGTTACAATCGTTTATCAACAAGGCCATTCGAAACTTAAAGTTATGACATTTCGTTCGAATGTGTCATTTCGCGACTCTACCGTTTTTAAAATGAAAGCTTACCTAAAATCCTCAAGCTTCATCTTCAGAGCTATTAAGTAACCTTTGTTGATTGGTTAATAATTAAATTCAATAAACAAAAATCATAATAGAAAACGTGCCAAAACTCCGATGTGGACTGGAGGTTAAAAATAACAATATTCCATACAAACAAGGTTACAAAAAAACTTTGTTTTTTTACAGACCTTTGTTTACCAAGCAATCCGCCGTCCTCATGCATAAATTACTTAAATTACGCGAAAATTTCAAACAGCTATTCTGTTTTAAAGTCTTTGAAAGGTCAGACAGAAAAACAAACACAGACTGTGTATTTTAGTTATACTTTAGTACTCCTCGTATACGGAACCCTATAAAATTGATAGAAACATGTGGAGCAAAAATCGACTTAAATGACGTGAGTACATATATTTAAAAAAAAAACGAATTTGACACTATTGGTAGAACTGACAGGTACAACCTATCTGTGAAAACCTTCGACCGGCCGACCCCATTGACTGAAAACCCAGCGAGAATCGAGTTCCGTGGACTACAAAACAATAACGGTGAAAAGAAAACCTTTTTCTTAGAAAGCTTACAGTCTGTAAAAACCATTGTATTGTCCACCCAACAGGTAACAAAGAGATTTCCAAACATAAACTTAAACGGGCAAGCGTAAAACATCGATAAAATTGTCGAAATCGCGCCGCTATGATTTATCCGATGCGATTGTTGCCGAAGAAACCGTTTTATTACCGGGCCATAAAGCTGATAATGGATAAGTTATTGCCGGGGAACTATTTCAAATGAGTATACTAGCTTTGCGGTTTAGATTCGATTTTGGAACAAATGTAGCTTCTCCGGTAAAGAGATTTCTTTAGAGTAATCTCGCAAATAGACTAGGAGCGAGCCTTGAAAAATGGTATTCGATTTTGAGAGCAGCGAAACCTCGCATTTCTGGTTTGATACACTCTTGCATCATCTTATTAGAGCTCATCCAGAAATCATGTGATACATTTCTGGCTGAGCCTTTACTACATCCGAATGTCTGTCAGCTTGTTCATCGGTCAGGCCAGCAAAACGCAATCCTTATCAGTTAATGAAAAGGAAAGCGAAAGCACGTAAAAAGTTCCAAACATATCTATGTTCGGAACTTTTTACGTGCTTCATCTCATGCTTCATTTCGTGTATTGAGATCAATAATAATTATTTACTAATTAATTACAACGGGATATAAAGGAGTAATAACTTTGAAAATTACCCATATGAACAGAACTAACAAATATTTTACCGAACATAACTTCACAATTTCAAAAGGTGGCATTTCTTTTAAGAAACGCGCAAATTACAACTAACTACTGCTCAAGTTACATAACTGCGAAACGACTTAGTTATTCTGAATTCAGTCGGTCAAACAAAAAGAAAACCTCACTGCAACTACGAAAAGTTTGCGCTATCTCGTTTCTCCGCATAAATACAGACGCGTTCTTAATTTCTCTTTAAAACCTTAACAACTGTCAAACTTGCAGCACCGAGAAACAGGACATTAATCTTGGACGTACTTCTCTAGCTTGGGGCATGGTACTGTTATGTTAAACAGTACATTGACTCCTTTTACAAGAGTGGACCAACTTGTTCTAAACTCAGTGTGACATGTTTTGCACCAAGGAGCAAGACGTGGGATACAATTCAATTCAAGATAAATGTCTTCGACCAGCTTGCATTATAGTTAGTAAACCTAATATGTACATACAGAATGAAATAAAATCATGGACAGCACTCAGTAAGGTTTGACTGACAGTACATGGAACACGTATGGATACGTCGTTACTCGTCATAACTAAATTAGAATGGAGTTAGTTGACTGAGTGTTGGCCAATTTCAGAAGAAATAAGCGTCCGTTATCTCGATGGGTAGACGACATTCGAAAGGTTGCGGGTCACTTCTGGACAAGTGGCGTAAATGAAGAGAGGCCTATGCTCAGCAGTTGGCAATGCAATAAAAGGCTGAAATAATGATGATGATGATGACATGTTCCCGATGCGTCGCGTCCGTGTTCAGACTTGAATATGCTGACACGTCTGCAGCTAAGGGAGCTTTGATCGACGTGCATAGCGCGCCCGTGCCGATGTCGTAGGAGGCAATTATTTCTCCTCATTCGTTGCCATCCTTAAGTTACTCGTGACTTACTTGACTTATGATCCTATGTCCCCTAGATGGGGCAGAGGGCATCCACAGTGTTCCGCCATCCCGTTCGGTCTTGAGCTTCGCGCTTCATTTCGCTCCACGTCCTGCCAATGGTCGCCGCCTCTGCGATGATCGTCCGCCGCCAGGATTGCTTAGGGCGGCCACGTTTCCACTTTCCTTGGAGATTCCAGTCTAGGGCTTGCCTCGGGATGTGATCGGGGTCCCTTCGGAGCGTGTGGCCGATCCAGTTCCACTTGCGGCGTTTGATCTGCTGGTCGATCGCAGTCTCACCGCAGCGCTCCCACAGATCTACGTTGGAGATTCTCTCGGGCCAGTATACACCGAGGATACGGCGAAGACAGCGGTTGATGAAGACTTGGAGCCGACGCGAGATGTCGTTAGTGACCTTCCACGTCTCACATCCGTACAGCAATACGGTTCTCACATTGGACCGGAATATCTTGAGCTTAACTCTCCTAGTCAGTTTCCGCGATTGCCATACCGGACGGAGCTGTGCGAAGGTTGCTTTCCCCTTGGCGATTCTCGAAGCGATGTCCTCTTCGGTCCCTCCTGCTTCCGACACTACACTACCGAGGTACGTAAACTTGTGGACCCTCTCCACCCCCTCCGTGCCGATGAGCAACAGCAACGAGCTCGTCACTCCGCACCTCATTTCCTGGGTCTTCCGGGTGTTAATAGTACTCGTGGTCACTCACTAATTAAACTCAAATTTAATCACATGCATGCATTTTTATGGTGGTTTGAAGCCATTTTCATGAATGGCTATCTTCCAAGCATGTTTTATTTAGTCCTTATCCAAGCTATAACGGAAACTGCAACATTTCTGCATTAAACTTATTAAAATCCTTTAGGCAGTCAAAATACTGTTTCTCAAACCTGTGCTGCGCTACTCTCGGTGTGCATTAAAACTTCCGTTAACTTTTACATTATTTTAACCCTGTAATGATGAGCCCGCTAACTTAAGTTATGTGTTGGAAATTGTCCGATTTAATTGTTCGTCTGAGGATTTCAAAACGAAAAGACTTTTTAATTGGGTTAAATGTTATTCTTTCATTTGCCTAAGTGATTTCACTGGAAATTCCGTCAGTGTAATTCTGGTTTCAGAAAACTTTAATAAGAGTAATTGAATTGAATACATTGTTATTGTTGTCAATGGCCTCCTAGCCCAGTCGGTAGTGACCCTGCCTACGAAGCAGGAGGTCCCGGGTTATAATCCTGCAAAGGGCATTTATTTGTGTGTTTAACACAGATGTACCTGAGTTATGGATGTTTTCTATGTATTGAAGTATTTATCTATATCTATCTATTATATATACATCGTCGTCTAGTATCCACAACACAAGCCTTATTGAGCTTACTGTGGGACTAGGTCGCTTTGTATAACGTTGTCCTATAATATTTATTGTTACAATCACAAACCATTTTCCGATCGTGGTATGCAGGTATTGAACTTGTTTCTGTTAGAATCAAAAGCAAATGCTCGAGCTGCTGTAAAAAATACTTAAATCACTATAGGTGTGCCTATAATAGTTGAAGAGTTCCCTCGATTTCTCCAGGATCCCATCATCAGAACCTGACCTGGTTACAATGGGACCAACTGTGAAGTATATACTCTTTCAAACAAAAAAAGAATTTTCCAACTTGGTCCAGCGGTCTTCGATTAGGTAATGGGTGAACATAGATAAAAAAAAGCAAAAACATAGATCCCGACGAATTGATAACCTCCTCCTTCGAAATCTTGAAGTCGGTTGAAAAGCGTATCCCTTCATGACCCTGCCATATTGGTAGACGCAAATCTTAAGACGAATTGCCGATGCATTCGGAACAAACGCTAATAGAAGAGTATACCCAAAGACCACCTTCCTTATACTGTGCTAATGGTGACAACAAAGCTTAACTAATACCGTCATATTCTATATTAATATTTTATGTGTTTGCTTGTTATGGGGTTCAAAATGGCCGGTGTGTCACGACACACCCAGACACGTATTTAGCTAAAGTATTAAAACGGTCTGCCAACTCAGAAATATTAACAAGTGCGTGTTTGTAGCGCTTTACTAATCCTTTTAACTGACACTCTTCTGTGCAAGCGCATAATTGGCATCTCTCCAAACGCTTACTGCACTTGCTCACCGAGTGGTCGTCTCAGAAAAACCAGTCGCGTTAGTCGCATTAACAGGCCACCAGACACTGTCAGTAATAATTACATTATTTCTCTTTCTCTACTCGTCCTTCTCATCCTTCATATACATAGAAAAGGACGGGTACAGAAATAATGACATTAGGTATTATTAATTGTATCTGGTGGCCTAATCGTAGCGCTAGCATGCTTAGTGCTTGAAGATGGGGACCTTCGAAATATGTCGCGCATCTAAAATGTAAAACGTATGTGATGTAAAAGTTGCTTTTTTATATTATTAGTTTTTCCTCCGGTAAGTAAAAATTCAAGAAACATTTTCATTTCCATCCGACGCTTGGCAAGTGGTTGTAATAATCCTTAATCACCTTTTGTGTGGTCGCAATCAGTTTTGCCCCTCGTCACGGTATTTTGTCAATTGAACTTGAACCTTCGTAATAGTAGCACAAGGCGGTATTTTGCTAATTTTGTTTTAGTGAGCTTGACGGAAGGTCAAGTCTGGACTAAGTACTGGGAGAAAAAAGAATAAAATTCTTGTTCAATCGAATATGGACTAAGTTACCGTGTATTAAGTATTAAATTGGAACATTACCGATACAGTATATATAATAATAAATGTGACGGTTCTGGCAAAACATAGGTCATTGTCAGTAGTCGATAAAGTCGCTTTCTATTATAATCTCTACAGGAATAATGCCTTATTGACTGCCAGTACAGTAAATTTACTTTTGCTTGAACTCGACACAAATGAAACTTTTTATAATTGGGGTGGCAATAACTAAATGTGGACTTGTTAGTTTAAGTTCAAGACAGTTTACTAACTAATAATGAAATAAACTTTGCTTGTTTGGATACGTGCCAGAACACGCAGTGATCTCATTTTACTATAATTGGAGTTGGTCATGGTGAGTACAGTCAGCAGAAGTAGCTATGCGTGAGTAGTGTTTAAAATGAAATTTACACGCTGTAATTCTGTAATTCTTTTTTTGTAATTCTTTTTTTTTAGCTGAAGCGTGGACTCTAAATAAATCTTCAATTGACAAACTAAATGCGTTTGAAATGTGGCTTTACCGAATAATTTTAAAAATATCCTCGATAGATAAGGTCACAGTGAGGTGCCGAACAGAATGAAAATGAAAATGGAAGTAATATATTATATTAAAAGGAGGAAAACGGCATACTTTGGCCCCATTTACAGAAATAAGAAATATGAGATAATACCAAACATAATTGAGGGTTCCATAAAATGAGGGTAAAAGAAGTAGAGTAAGACCTAGAACAACGTGGAGGAAAAACATTAGGGACTAGACCGGTACGAAAGACGCCGTCACTCTCCAGAACGACGAAGAACAGAGAAAACTTTTGCATGATGATCGCCGACATCCGATAGGATATGGCACAGGAAGAAGAAGAAGAAGAAGCGGCTCCACACGTTTTTTATACATTATTGACCAGTTTTGAGTCGATATTCCAAAATTTGCACTATAGATAGAATTATAAGGCAAATAACTATCAGTTCTTGAATCCTTTATCTCCATTTGGATTTTGAAAAAAAAGAGCACTATTTTTTTTATATTTTTTAAAATAAGAAAACACATTTATCGATATTCTAATGATGCAAAGAATCTTACATATACGATATCTACATATTAGGGTTCCTCTTTGACCTATAAAAACTGACGAGAGATTTTAATTTTAAACTAATGAACACAAAAGTTATGACGAGAAAACCTCTTTTTTGGCCTAAAATTGTTCGACTTTGATGTCAAATACCACGAAGACAACGAATATTGAAGTAAATATTGCATACTATATTATTTAAGGCTGTAAGTGATACTTGTAATTATCGTAATATAATAAGCTATAGAAATCATTAGAAAACAAAGGGATTCCGATCGAAGATGTTTGGCGCCAGGGAGCCCCTAACATAAAAGTTATGACAAGATAATTCTGAACACCTTGCCTAGCCTACTTCTACTGACTTTACCCTAAGGCCAAACCTAAACTCTCGGAAATCACGTCTGCTATTAAAATACATGTTTACTCTATGGCTCTCATGAAAAAACATGCTACGCTCCTTAAAACTGCATTTTTTGGACAAATTACGAAAAATATGAGAATCTATAATGTTTATCGAAAATTCCTCCTACTATAAAAAGAAGTATAAGTTAAAACTGCATGCTTATTTAAATGTACGCAATTAACCTGTATCTTCCAACTGTATTTATCACTACATTTGCAAATGAATATTTGATTAATTGAATAAACTAAAGTTAGTAAATAAATACCTTTACATTCTCAAATTTTATTGTTTTACTCCTTTATTATAGGTAAACAATCAGTTTTAGTCCAAAACAAAAACAGAATTCTATCGAGGATATTATATTTAATCGTGTTTCCCTCCCACAAAAAACTTTAGTCGTTAACCCCCTTATTCATAAACTGATATGTAAATTAACTAATATTCGTTTCTCCTTATGTATCACTTTGACAGTTGTGTTTGTTAGAAATAGACAAAACATAAATTAGGTAATGTAAGCCTGTGAGACGTTTGTGAATGAGGGGGATAATCTTTAATCATTCATGAAGGTATCAAACACGGAAGTCAAATATTTTTTGAGAAATTTGAAATCTGCTGAGCGCAATATTACTCAGTCCTCCTCGTAACGTAAACTCAGATAATTCACAGTAACTTGCACAAATGCGTCAAGGGTAGGGTAAATATATCCTCTTCTATTTATATTTTAGAATAGAATAGAAATATTTATTTGCCAGAATACGTACAAAAGGTGTTATTAACATATTTTAAGGAACAGTATTCAGTCGACACAACATCAACATGCAAAAACAGAATTCTATCGAGGATATTATATTTAATCGTGTTTCCCTCCCACAAAAAACTTTAGTCGTTAACCCCCTTATTCATAAACTGATATGTAAATTAACTAATATTCGTTTCTCCTTATGTATCACTTTGACAGTTGTGTTTGTTAGAAATAGACAAAACATAAATTAGGTAATGTAAGCCTGTGAGACGTTTGTGAATGAGGGGGATAATCTTTAATCATTCATGAAGGTATCAAACACGGAAGTCAAATATTTTTTGAGAAATTTGAAATCTGCTGAGCGCAATATTACTCAGTCCTCCTCGTAACGTAAACTCAGATAATTCACAGTAACTTGCACAAATGCGTCAAGGGTAGGGTAAATATCCTCTTCTAATTATATTTTAGAATAGAATAGAAATATTTATTTGCCAGAATACGTACAAAAGGTGTTATTAACATATTTTAAGGAACAGTATTCAGTCGACACAACATCAACATGCAAACTATTTTACAAATATGTACACAATGGTACTAATCAGCTAAATTAACATTCATCAATGATACAATTAAAATTATACAAAATTAAATAATGAATTAAGATGTCAAATAAGAATTTAATACATTAAATGAAATTAAAATAATAAATTACATATGTCACATTCAGGTCAGCTACTATATCTAATCAATTAATCATCCCATTTAAAATATTCCTTGATGCTGTAAAAACGATGGTCATATAGCCATTTGGTTAATTCTGTCTTAAAAATTTTGCCTTGTAACATTCTAAGCTCTTTTGGGAGTTTATTAAAAATTACAACACACATATTTACTGCATTATTCCTCTTGTATATGTCAGAATTACAAGGAGGATGGTACAGTAGGTATTGATACTGACTTCGGAGCTCTCTTGCAGACATGACTTCGCGTTTTATGAAATACTCCGGGTGGTTACTTGTAAAAAGACAAACTTTTAAAATATACATACATGCTAATGGAAGAATTTTATATTTTTTGAAAAGAGGTCTACAGGTTTCGTCAAAACTAACACCAGCTAATGCTCGTACGCAACCTTTCTGGACAATAAAAGCCCTATGGATGTCAATAGAATTACCCCAAAGTAGAAGCCCGTAATTAAGGGTGGATGCCACATATCCGTGGTAGGCTGCTAACGCGGCCTGAGTGGAAATCGTGTTCTTTAAATTTCTCAAGGCAAAAACAAATCGCGATAGTTTGGAACATACTATTTCCAGTTTAAATGTTTATCAATAACCAAACCTAGGAATGTGGCACTATGAGATTCTACAATTTGGGTGTTATTAATATTAATGGTAAGATTAGAAAATAATGTTGAATTGGGATGATAGAATTGAGTGAATAATGTCTTATTTAGATTTATATTAAGGCTGTTATATTGTACCCATGTACTTACATCTACAAGTGATTTATTTATGTCCGATTCATATGAATTAATGTCAGTTCCCTTTACTATTAAGGTCGTATCGTCCACCTTTGTGATGTTGATTGGGGCAGGTCGTTAATCAATAATAAAAACAATAATGGACCTAAATTACTCCCTTGTGGTACTCCCGTCTCATTGGCACGATATGGCGACCTAAACTTTCTCTTCAAAAGATTGTTACCCTCTGTGACCATTCTTGATATTTCAGTGCACTGCGTTCGGTCACTCAGATAACTTTTCATCCAATCGAAAACATTGCCTCTGAGTCCATAGCCTTCAAGCTTAGAAAGGAGTTTCAAGTGATTTACACAGTCAAAGGCCTTGCTCATGTCAAGAAAAATAGATGTCACTGGTAATTGGTCATTATTAACCTCTGATATGTCCTTAATAAATTCAAAGCAGGCCAATTCTGTTGAGCGCTCCTTACGAAACCCAAATTGGTCTGGCGATAATATTTTGTATAAAGTTAAATAGTCAGTAAGTCTCACAAACATAGCTTTTTCAATAACCTTTGAAATAACGGAAACAAATGTGATGGGCCTATATTTGTTTGGGTCTTTCCGGTCACCTTTTTTAAACAGGGGCTTTACAATTGACACTTTAAGTTCTTTAGGAAAAAGACCTTGAACAAATGAGAGGTTAATCAAGTGCGCCACGGGACGACATAAATGTAGGGCGTTACTTTTAAGTAAAATCGTTGACATATCGTCATAGCCACAAGACTTGCTGGTTTTCAATGACATAATCAGGTTAAACACTTCTTGGTCATCAACAGGCCCTAAGAACACGGAGTTAGCTTGATTATTTTTATAATTTATTTTATGTGTTCTAATACTTGATGCATGATTATTAATAATATCTATGAAAAAGTCATTAAAAATGTTACAGATGTCTTGAGGATTATTGTATGTCACGTTGTTATAAGTCAAAGAGTTAATGTCATTATCATGGTCATTGGAAGAACTAATATTATTAATCAAATTCCAAGTCGCTCTACACTTATTTTTGTTAGAATGTATGTATTGATTATTGCGGCTATACTCCTTTAAATGAGTTTTATTTTGCTTATTGTAATTACTTTTAGTCCTAGACATAATGTATAACTTGCGTTTTACATGACATGATTTTTTTATTCCTTTAGTGAGCCATTTTAAATGTTTACGTCTGTTACTAACTCGTATTTTTATTAATGGAAAGCAGAGATTAAAGAAAAGGCACATTTAATCATAAAACAATGTGAAGGATTCCTGTAGGTCATTTACACTTAATACTTCGAAAACCATAAAGCCGCCATGCATTGCTTAAACTTACGTATATTGTCACTGCTAAAATCTCTTTTGTGTTCAAACCAAGTAATAAACGATTTAGTTTTGTTTACAGTGACAGTTAAAAAACCGTTTTCCGTTTTCCGTTATAAAAAACCGTTAACAACGTTATCATTCACAAAAAAACCTAATTTATCACTGATGTTAAAAACTAAAATTAAATTAACCACTAGTAATTAAGGATCTTAATTGATCGTCATTCGTTTAATTGATACACAAAGGCAATCCTGTTTTAAGATTCGACTACCTATTTGTTTGGACAACAGATCTCTCATACCTTAATCACCGACAAGAACCTTATCTTAAAGCATTAAAAGCTATATTTCCTTAGCTTACTTTTGACATAGAACATGCACAAGTTGTAAGACGATACTTCTAAATTCAAAACAAGTACGTCTCTTACGCTACGGATGTTCGAACCCGATAGTTCGGGTCTGGGATTAACTTCCACAGACTCCGCATAGTGTTTACAAAAGCACGCGGTTACACAATTTACACATACGTAATACGTAGGCACTCGGATCTATATTAAATTTGTAAAATATCATGTACCTATGCGGCCGCACACTGTTGATTTGTATTGTCTACTACAACCAGTTGTTACCCCTAAAATACTTTGAAGGAATAAGATAAAAAAAAGTACTTTCATTAAACAAAACAAAAAAAAACGTATAAATACATAATATATACCGCCTTTTGTTGACCTTAAGTTTTGTAAATTTTCTGTCTCAGTGCATTTTATTGAGGTGTACAATAAAGAGGTTTTTTTAATTATATAACCTATAACTCTAAGTATAAACGTATAAATAAGTATTTAAATTTTACGGAATATGAAGACAAAATAGACCAAGCTCTAATAGGAAAAGATCGCTACAAATATTGATACTCATTATTTACACAAATGAAGGCCCTTATTGGGATTCAGGCCCAGCACTTACAGGTTCGTTGGCTGACTACTGGCTACGCTGAAGAGGTAGTATTTTTTATGGTTGATAGAACCACAGTACACAGGTCGTAAATGTGTCGATAAAATGAATTAGTATGGGAGCGCAAAGGAAGAAACAAACAATATGTTGTAAATATCATGATTCACAAAGTCCTGCCCTTGAGTTCCATTACTCAACAAACGATAATGGTTGCAATAGCTTTTGCACACCAGTTATATACATGAAAAATCTCCTTGGGTCAAAGTGTATCCATAAGGTACCCCAAACTCTAAAAAAAAAGGTGGGAGCGCCAACGTATCGTGACGAAGAATCTTAGGAGAAATGCTCGTCTAGTACACAAGTGATCTGTGGTTCGGAAACTCAGCTGTCGAAACGTCTTGAGCGTTCCACACTGATTTGCAAACATGTATCGAGTATCCGACACTCATCCTTTATGTCGGGCAGACTTCAACTTCAGGTTATGCATACCTATATTAATATTTACATACATACAAGATGTCACTAAAACCACGTCATGACTTATAGAGATCGGCTATCAGAATAAGCAAATTTGGTACGCATGAAAATGGTTATAGTTTTCGAGATAGTGGCACCGTTATAACTATTATAAGTTATATTTATAGAGCTCGGATTTTTCACGGCAAAACAAAACACTAGCGTAATTTAGCCAGTGCTTGAAATATTATTTTATCGACACCTATCGAGTCTTACTAGAGTATATGACAGGTATTGCCTCAGTACATTTTTTCTTTTTTTATTCGATGGTACACCTATCAGTGTGAATGTCAAAATTTAAAAACTAACAAACGTGCGAAAATTTCGAAAAACAGGAGACTTACTAGAGCTCAAAATCAATATTTTTGACCAGTCTAAGGTGACCTACTGGGGGTTAGAAGGTTGTGCATTAATTACCGGACATCCTGTATAAGTAATAAAATAACTTTTCATTTTAGCTTTGCCATAGTCGAGCAACAAAGAGGTAGGTCTGCATGTACAACTTAGAACGAAGTAACTATACCACCTCATTTAAAATGATAGAAACGACTGCAAATTTCATCTCACATGACATATGACATTCACACTTTAACTGTCATTTCATTACGTATAAAACGTAAATTGCATCTAGGTATTATTTATTTCGCAACGCATTGAATCCGACGTGTTGGATATACGTATAATAACTTAATATTGCAAGGTATCAATTAATACAAAAATGAGTAATGCACAAGATCGGATCAAAACGTGGATTGAAAATCACCCTGAGTTAGTCTATAATGAAGTGACCTCCACTATATACTGCTCTATGTGCGATATGCATCTAAAACTGAAGAAATGCAATATTGAGAATCATGTGAAAAGCAACCGCCACACTTACCGTTCGGGGCAACCAAATAGGAAACATCAATTTTATTTCGATTTAATTATTTTTCTTATTTCATGCAACATACCATGGGCAACAGTCAACAACAATAATTTTCGTCATTTTTTTAACAAGTATTTATGTTGCGACTGCTCTATGACTTCTTTACCGGACGAATCGACCCTGCGAAAAATTTATTTAAATCTAATCTATAAGAGAGGTAAACAAAACCAATTATTTGTGGATATCTATAGACGAAACACCAGATTTCATGGGAAAATGTGTGACAAACGTGGTGATTCGGTCTTTGCAAAAAAATTGTTCTAAGCAATTTTATCTTTTGGGGTCGAAGGTTTTAGAGAAGGTAAATGGGGAAACAATAGCAAACCTAATAATAAACCAATTAAAATTTTTGTTTCAAAATTCTTTCAATGACAACGTAAACAATTTGCTTTTACTTTGCACAGATAGTGCCGCATATATGCTTAAAGCCGGTCGTATTTTAAAAGCAACGTTTCCTCGTATGAAACACATTACGTGTTTAGTTCATGGTCTGCACCGGGTTGCCGAAGAAGTGCGAGATAATTTCAAAGGTGTGGATGGGTTGATATCGAATGTCAAAAAGATATTCCTAAAATTTCCAGAGCGTGTACGCCTTTTTAAGGCAAAATATCCGTCCATTCCCCTACCTCCCGAGCCAATTATCACCAGATGGGGAACTTGGATATCTGCTGCGGTATATTACGCTCAATACTATGAGCAAATACGTGATGTCGTCTCCATACTTGCTAATGACTCGGCAGCTATAAGAGCTGCAAAAAAATGTTTTCAAACACGCAAACTACGACCGGAGTTAAATTTCATTCGCGACAACTACGAAGTAATAGCCTCTTCAATAGAACAATTGCAATGTTCGACTTTATCCATTGCGGAATCCTTCCTCATTCTGGATACTGTTCGTTGCTACGTAAACTGGAGTAAACTTTTACCAGTGATACGTAAATTTGAAGCCGTGCTCGAACGAAATCCTGATTACGAAATTTTAAGAGACATATCTGAAAATATTACCCGAACTGATAATGAATTCTATAAATTTGCTCCCTTGACGTCAACTGAAGTTGAACGTACATTTAGTGTACATAAATGGATTTATAGTGATAAACGCAACTGTTTACTCCCAGAGAATGTTGAAAAGATAATGATCATCTACTCCTATCACTATTACCCAAATAAAATGTCTTGTGCTGCTGTGTGTACTGACGTAGATTTTGAAGAAGAAATTGCGTCTGTTTCCAATATATAGTAACTTTATACAAATGTTTTTATTAGTTTTATTACATATTAATTTTATTTGGTGACTTTTATTTCTTCTAGTTCTGAATTATCGATATCGATAAAATAATATTTCAAGCACTGGCTAAATTACGCTAGTGTTTTGTTTTGCCGTGAAAAATCCGAGCTCTAACGTTTATCTACACTCATATTGTAAGTTCTCTAAAACGTGTTCGAAACGGTAGGCAATGGCTAGCATTACCACGACCGATTTTACTATGATAAGCTTTTTATCCGTGGCAGTAACGTAATTTTAACTTTTCATGCTCAATTATTGATGTGCTATGAGTTTTGATAACATAATGTACACCTGCACCCTCCCGCGCATCCGCCGACAGCCCGACACGCGCCTCCTCGACCGCCGGCACAATCGAGTTGGCCATGGCGGTGCAATGGCGGCCATTCTATGGTTTCCGAATACGGCATTTAGGATAAATAATATGAGTGTAGATAAAGCAGTGTATGCAACTGTACGTAATTAGGCCTTAAAACACTCGTGTGATCTTATTATGAAACTCACCTGCGGCTCATTTCATAAAAGCACACTCATGTTTTAAGGACCCTTATTACGTAACAGTTACATAAACTACTATTTTCTTACTTGCAATACGATACAACTTATGCCCTTAAGAGTCCGGTAATGCTTTCAAATCGAGCGAAGATACGAGTTTTACACAGTAACCGAACGCTTCTAGGTACCACCGGCGCGTGCACGTGCGCGGCCGCAATGAACAATATTGATACTTTAGGCGCTCTTGCGTAATATCAGAAATTTTGTTAGGTAAAATAAAACTAAAGGTAAATCTAGTAACCATTTAATACACCATGTTAGTTATTATAACGTATTATGCACTAAAGCTATATCTATACATACGTTGCTGTTTTTATTTGGTTTTCTTACGCTATGGATTTTTTTTTCTTTTTACTGCGCCCAACGCACGCTTTTTGTTGTAACCAACCATAATTAAACCTAGAATAGTAACACTATTATTTAGTAAAAAATATGAAGCGTCTTATCAATAAAAAGCCACAAAGATTAGTTTAAGTTTTAAACATATTTTGTATGCAGCGTGATTTGAGTGCTGTTAGTAGGATTCTGCAGAAACAATGCTGCAACGGACAAAGAAATGGAAATAAGTATGGTCCTGTTGTAGTTTTGCGTAAACACACAAACAAGGATTCGAGTAGCTCAATACTATACTTGTAGATTATTTTAAAGGCAAGTTCATGGACTATGCCTTGAAATATTAGTGTTATATATGCGTTGTATTGCACGGCTGTGTACTTGCATATCAAGCAAAGTCTTCGATGATATCTGCATTCTTAAGGCTTCCAGCTAAAAACCACCTGTGACAAAAATATCATGGCAATAAGGTCGTGTAGGGTCATATGTATGTTTTAATATTGTAAGGCTGGATTGACACTAAACTTGTAAGTTTCGCTTTTGTAAGGGACGAAGCTATTTTCTACAATGAGAAAACAATATCTGTCTCTCATTCTGACCTACAACAGCGTCCCTTCGTAGGTAAACAAAACTTAGAAGTTTAAATCTGGCTTAAGAACAACATTAAAACACTCGTATACAATTAAACTAATTAAAAATTACCTAGTGAAACATCCAAATGAAACATGAGGATATGTTGTGTGTTAGACCAAGCTGTGGGGCATTTTATAGGGCTTTATAATATTAATACAGACTAGACATTCCAATGGGCTTAGGACCTTTCGTAACTTTTTGACTAACGCCGATTGACATTTACAGATTAAAGTAAATTCAATGTTTATTTTGATGTCAATCAATCAGTTTTCTACCAGTTATCAAACACAATAGTCCAGTTTAAGACACTTGAAAAGTCACAAATGAATAATTACGATTTCCATACAGTTTCGCATAGTAAATGTTTGAAGAACGCATTTTTTTATTTGTGGCTTTTCTCAATAGAAATCCCTAAAAGGGCAATCCCTAAACTGCGTTGGCAAGTAAAAGACTTTTGAAAGCATTAATTTTTAATATTTTATAACTGGTATTTTTCCTCGCGGTGTTGTAGTGAAAAATGTTGAATTATGCTCGGCAGCAAAGTTCGCTCGTGGCTAAATTTTTGTATCTTTTGCTGACTCGGATCTCAATATAAGCACGCGAGGTTAAACAACAACTTTGCTCCTTTGTGTAATAAATAACTATTTTCACATCACCTATTCGTACACCGGCTTTTTCTTCCCTGCTAGGAGGGAACCAAGTGGCGCTTTTCTGTCATAGGACATTAGTTTTTTTTTTCAGCCAGTCCGTCATTACAAAAAAATCTTATTAAATTAATCGATTAATTACAACCAGGAAGCACACTAAGGACATATAAAGTTAAAATTGTGTTTCTACTAAAATATTTTTTATTTTCCTCTAAGGTGGTGTTGAAAGCAGTATGTGTCACATAGAAGCAAAACTATTTTCACCTTGGGCTTTAACACTTGAACCCCTCACTACACTCAGTAGTCTGCTTTAGAATCCCTTGCTACGCTCGGGATTCTATGATGGACTCAGTCGCATGTTTTGGGTTTTACTATACGCCCTCACCGTAAATATTTCATTTTCTCCCTTGTTACACAATCTACTACTTATTGATTTCTGTTCGAAACGGGTTCAATTGGCATAAAAAATATAATGCAATTTACTCGCTCACGTACATTTTTCATAAATTTGTATGTTGATCGCCCTTACGCCAATTAAAATGTAGCTTCGTGAGATCTAGTATCTGCCCTCTCTGGCCGATTTGGAAAATTCACCCTGTATTCCTATACAGGACCGTTCAACTATTCTTACACCGTTTGTGTATGTTTCTGTTTGGCTAAGTTAGGTTCTAACTCAAAAATTATATGAAAATCGCAAAATATTTAATAAAAATTAACGTACGTACGTAACGTACCTAAGATCAAGACTATTTGGAGTGGAGCGCGTTATATTTACGAGGCGAATAAGGTAAATGATATAATTTCATAACAATTACGAAATAACTTAATAAAAATTTACCTACCAAGTGTTCCAAAGGTCCCCAGATGTCAACGACTGGGTGATAAAAAAATTTTCCCAATTTACGGGTGCCTTTGCACTTTTCGAATTCACGCTAGCGTTCTAGCGGGGAGCGACACACGTCCTGCCTCCGTGAGCTCAGCGAGCGGACTAAATTGCCCGGCCTTGCTTCGTATAATTAATTGTAAGTTTATAGTTAATTTGAAGTGCTCTATTTACGAATATTTACTATCAAGTGGTATATATATTTTACATTATTTAGGTTCATAATAAGCTGAAGTTTATGTTTGTATTAATTTTTTTCATAAATAATCATGTATGTAGTCAGAAACCGCGGTTATTCTTTGTGTATTTTTTCCGAAAGTTGACTGATTTAAATATTTTTTTTCTGAGTAATTTTGTATGACATTGGTAGAATTTTTTATATTTATTCCATAGAAGACTATAAACTCAATATTACAAAAAAAAACTGTAGCAATACGACATCAATAAAATCCCCAAATTGATATCTGTCCGAACCTCCCCGAGCTAAAATTGGTAAAACACTTGTTGGGAATAGGTCAATTATTCCAAATACAATAATAAAGTAGATAATTTTTTGTATTTATACAGTCCCTATTGAAATTTTCAATTTCAATTTCAATTTATTTATTTCATGTAACTTTGACACATATTACATTAGTAGTACTTAGAAACTAAGGGTTAGTTAAAACTACAGCAATATATATATATCTACATTTCTAATAAAATAACTAAATATAACAGACGCTCCAATTCCATGCTACCACAGTATTTGACTGATTGGGGAATGTAGCCCCTCACAGTGTAGCATTATAGGACAGTTAGGTTTGTCTGCTATCATTCTTAGGACGATGTTGGGACTGTCACGCACCCGGCGCACCAGGGACGCGGCACGCTTGCGTAATGTGGCCTGAAAACAATCTACATGTGCCTCTGCGAACATCCCTGATGCGCTACAGAAGCGAGGCAGTCCCACCATCACCCGGAACGCGTTGTTAAACTGTACTCGGAGTGCGCTATAAGCTCGCTGCGAATATTGAACCCAAAGGCTGCAAGTATACAAGGAGGTACAGAAAGCTCTAAATAGCGAAATGATCTTTCAATTTATGCTTAAAAATTTGTTGATTTAGTACTCTTTAATGGCTAAATCATATCAAATAGTTGAGCGAAATTGTAAAAAGACTTTACCGGACTCTTAAACGGCTCACCAGTATTTTTGTTACACCCATGTATGTATAGAGTTCTGCCGAACTGATCCTGAAGAAACTTAGTTAACGTTATGGATTTTAAAGTACTTATACAAACAAAACTTCCGTGAGACTCTGTCATATTAAATATATATAAGCGTTGCCGCCCGCAGTCTTCATCGGTTAACCAACGCGAATGTGAAATCTTTTTTTTTTTTTCTAATAAAAGTATGCTACAATTTACAAAAATATCAGTTTCGCCAAACATGCTTGTTATAGTAACTCGTTAGGCTAGTCACCCACAGCTCATTGGCAAGCTCCTCGATATGGAGCGAAACATGTCGAGCCATATTCGACTAAAAAAACGCTTATATATAAATATACATACCTACTTACACGGCAATGCCAAATTGACGAATTTATTTCTAAGCTTCCTATGTCATAGGAAGCTCATTGAGTGAGATGTAAATCGAGTTGTAAACAACAAACCTTTTACAAATCAAACCAAACCACCAACAACAAATCTTTGTCTACCATGTCTGACCGATTTCTCTCAGTTGCTTAAAGGTTAGCTGGAAAAGATCCCTTAAAAGGAATAAGTTCGCATTTGTACACAGTCGCTACATTTTTGTTGATCATATATTTGTTTTGTGCAATAAAGTGTTTTACTACTACTACTACCTTTTGCTTTTTTATTTATTTTAACAAATTTCAAAAAGAAAGGAAGTCTAAGAAAAAAAATGTAGTGTTTCATTTTTTTGTACCCTGTATCTTGGAAGCTGGTACAAACGACAAGCGTGTCATTGTCATTAACCACCCCCGGTTGGAACCCACATATGTCAACGAGTTAATTTTGACATATTCACTTTTTAATTACGTGACGCAACGGGATAAAAGTGACAGATGCGTAGTTTTAGTTGTCTTTGATCAATACCGAAATCGTGAGAACGTTGTTTTGAAATTGCTATGTTGATTTCTCTGAAAATGTCTGTTGTAAAAAATATTTTCAAGTCCCTATTTTAATCCCTTCCTCAACCTATTATTTGTCCCTCCCGGCTTGGGGTCCGCTTGACAACCTAATCCTATAAATTGGCGTAGGAACTAGTTTTTACGTAAGCGACTGCCATCTGACCTTCCAACCCAGAGGGAAATCTAGGCCTTATCGGGATTAGGTCCGGTTTCCTAACTATGTTTTTCCTTCACCGAAAAGCGACTGGTAAATATGAAATGATATTGCGTACAAGCTCCGAAAAACTCAGTGGTACGAGCTGAGGTTTGTACCCGAGACCTCCGGATAACATAATAATGGTTATTCATAAATACTTTTCCTAGTTCGGTTTCGTTAAGTTTATTTTGTTCCACGGAGCGGAACAAGAAACCCCGTAAAGCGGGGATTTGTCGCTGGTTGTCGCATGGGATTTCCCATTAGAAAAGTTAGATTCGTTATTGAAATATTATGAATGCTAACTGGCAGCGAAACTAAAAATATGGACCCCGTGAGAAGACTAATAAAATTATTTTATTAATTATTATTTTAAAAGTGCTATTTACCCCATAGACATATACGAAAAGGAAGATGAGTTACGTTCATAGTAAATAAAACTGAAATGTGTTCCAGCACCTACACACTTGTAAAATGCTACACACCCATGTATGTGCATCATGAGCAAAAGAGATAAACCTATTTAGTTAACACGGAGGAGACCTCCATATTTTGCGCATTGCACAAAGTGTGACTGAGAGACTCTGCCACACGAGTCACACGACTAATTCAATATAGGTCCCGGAACCTATATTTGATGGCATACAATCGAGCGCCTGGTACCATATCTCCCTTTTTGTATAAATCAATGATTTACCCTGGTTGGGCATAACCAATTATCACAAAACCGAATAACATTTTCCTTGCCACGCTGGATTGCTTGCATACGAGACGAGTACGACAAGTACGTATAGTATCTTCCTACCCGAAGGCCGCAAAAATATGTGACACTTAATGGCCCTGGCTCTACAAATAAGAGCGTGTCACATATTTTTGAGGCCTTCGTGTAGGAAGATACTATTGCCGGTGACTGTACCTATTAAAAACACCTACTTGGAGTGACAATAGGTAGGTATCGGATGCGTGATTCTTAACGGTATTAATTTACATACACAATTTTTTGGGGACGACGAATCAAGGAGAGAGGGTCTGACGCCCGTGCGGGTTCGTACCTGGTGCAAAGGTTGTCCATAGCTATTCAACGTGGTAACGCGGCTAGCGTGATGGGAACTTTTGCACCAGGGACAACTCGTGGGGGACTTTTTGAGTAGATTAGTCATAATGTAAGAGTTTTGTTTATTGTTTTTTCTGTGTGTTGCTGTTGACGATATTTGAATAAATATTTTTTTATTATTATTTATCAATGTTAAGATTTAATGTAAAGTAACAGGCGTTCACAACCAGGAACGTTATTAATACAGTCCTCTTCCCTACGCTAAAGTAATTATATTTTAATCATCCTGAGTGACAACAGCAAGGGCCTCGATTCGAAAAATAAACACACACTGGACAGACACAGCTCCAACCCAACTCAACTCAACGCTATAACGACATTGACATTTGCTATTCGAACAGATTTTCATTGAACATTGGTCTCACATTGGTCACACATTGGTCTCACATTAGTACAACATTGGTATAACATTGGTACAATGTGTGACCAATGTGAGACCAATGTGAGACCAATGTTGAATGAAAATCTGTTCGAATAGCAAATGTCAATGTCGTTATAGCGTTGAGTTGAGTTGCTGTGCCTGTCCAGTGTGTGTGTTTATTTTTCGAATCGGGGCCAAGGGGTTTGTTATAAATATAGAATTCTTCTAATTATGGCGAGGACGGAATATAGATAAGGATTTCGATTATATCAGAATATATAAAGCGTTACGACTGGCTAATAACGCACAGCCTTGACAAAAAAAAAACTGTAGGTACTATACTGTAGCCTATGGACGCCTGCAACTCCAAAGGTGTCACATACGTGTTGCCGACCCTTTACAAAAAGGAGGATTCACTGTGTTGACGGCTAAATGATCAAGAGGGTCCCGCATCGTCAACACACCAGGTACTCTTTGAACTCTTTATTTGGAAGAAATGTGACGTTATTTAGGTAAAGGTACCATTTGCCGGGCCGCGCTTACTCTTTTTTTGTTTTGAATTACTAAATTGGCGAAAATTACAAATTGGTTTATATTGTAAAAATCTAAAAAAAGGTGACTTTCTTCAAAAGAGGAGTTTGTATATTTTTGAAGGGTCAGAAGCGCGCTTGTATCACCCATGAAGTTGCAGTTGCAGTTGTCTATAGACTACGGTGACCGCTTACCAACACGCGGGCTGTACACTTCTTTGCCACCGGCGTATAAAAAAGAATTTCTCTATGCAAAAGCACTTTTGAAATAATTTTAAACCATAGCGAATAAATTGATTTAACTTAATAATCCTTTTAATTTGACTCATTAAACTTTTAATATCACTCATCGGAATTTAACAGAATGCGTTACCTACAGATGTGCCAAATTTTGATAATGATTATTAATCACGGCAATTCGTTTGAAGCAAGGACCAATTAAAACCTGGACTATACGCAATTCAGGCAAACATACTACCGCCATCAAACGCGTCAGTCCCATACATTTTGTACGGAGATTAATTGACGCTATCAGAATGGGTAACTCAACTTTCATGCAATTGATGGCCCAACAGTACCTGAACCCGAAGACAGAGGTATAGCTTAATTTTGAAGCGTGATTTTGTATAGATACAGTCCAGAAATTAAATGCTCTTTGGTAAAGGGTTAATACGGGGTGAAATATTTGGCACTTAATTTGGGAGACAAATGAGGATTATGAGGGTAATTTGATCCTTGAGGAATTGCCAGTTATTAATTAAAAGGGCAACTAATTAATAAATAAAGGCTAGAGTAACGCACAAAAAAAGGTATTGTTTTCTTTTGTATATTATACCAAAATTTCGTATTTTTTTAACTAAGTCAAACTCGTAATATCTGTATTGAAAACCGTCCTTATTGCAATGAATGGTGGGCTGCAAAAATACATACACAGATCATCATATTCATATCAGCCGAAAGACGTCCACTGCTGAACATAGGCCTCCCTCAAAGAGTGCCACAATGACCGGTCCTGCGCCACCCGCATCCAGCGGACTCCCGCGACCTTCACCAGGTCATCAGTCCACCTTGTGGGGGGTCTACCGACGCTGCGCCTTCCGGTTCGTGGTCGCCACTCGAGAACCTTTCCGCCCCAACGGCCATTGGTTCTACGTGCTGTGTGCCCCGCCCACTGCCACACACATTATGAATGAATTTTATTTATAAATTGGCAATTCTGTAGTGATAGTACCTAATTGCTGCAGTTGCTCATCAAAAGTACATGTTTCAAATAAAAGAAACTTAAACTAATTAATAAAGTTCAAGTTTAAAATAAAAGTTTGGTAAAAAGGCTTAAAGCTTAAACCGATTTTTTTCAAACAATATTTTCGTGGCCTAAAGTTAATAAATTGATAAAATATGAGTAGTATAATTCCTTCCCCAACAAAGCGCAAATCATTTTGCAAATAAGGAAATCCCATGAAAGTGAAAACGAGTAGTAAACTCACGCAGATATTGTCTATAAACGATAAGCAATAACCGAAAACGATGACCCAATAGTCCAATGACAAGTTACCATTCATAGAGACCCATCTATAATCTATAAGCGTTGCCGACGGACGACGCACACTGCTTCCGATTTGTGAATATTCAGAGCGTTTTAATACTCGTAGGTTGAGGCTAGACGTACAATGCATACTTTGGTCCATCAATATGGTAAATACTGACGGATTAAATTCTGTTCACGTGATACAATCGTAAGGCTACACACGTAGGTAAGCGTTGCCGACAGACGACGCACACTGCTTCCGATTTGTGAACATTCAGAGCGTTTCAATACTCGTAGGCTGAGGCTAGACAATACATACTTTGATCCATCAATATGGTAAATACTGATGGATTAAATTCTGTTCACGTGATACAATCGTAAGGCTACACACGTAGGTAAGCTTTACAGATGGACGACGCACACTGCTGCCGATTTGTGAACATTCAGTGTTTCAATACTTGTAGGCTAACGCTAGACGTACAATACATACTTTGGTCCATCAATATGGTAAATACTGATGGGTTAAATTCTGTTCACGCAATATGATGGCAAGGCTACACACGTAGGTAAGCGTTGCCGACGGACGACGCACACTGCTTCCGATTTGTGAACATTCAGAGCGTTTCAATACTCGTAGGCTGCGGCTAGACAATACATACTTTGATCCATCAATATGGTAAATACTGATGGATTCAATTCTGTTCACGTGATACAATCGTAAGGCTACACACGTAGGTAAGCGTTGCCGGCGGATGAAACACACTGCTTCCGATTTCTGAACATTCTGAGCATTTCAATACTTGTAGGCTGAGGCTAGACGTACAATTTGCTCCATTAATATGGTAAATACTGATGGATTAAATTCTGTTCAAGGAATATGATGGCAAGGATACACGTAGGTACAATATTTATCACGTCAATACTATAATTTGTTTCGTAGAGTGCAGTCGTGTAATTGGTCCGTCTCCATTGCTGTCGCGATGCGTACTGACACGTCGCAGTATTTACTGTACGGTCAGCTGCAGAGAAAATGGGCCACGCTGCATACAAAGTTTGTATGTCGGGGGAGCGGGGTCAGCTGACTGTACGTGTTGTTTTTGTATATTTATCACAAACTGCCATACGGAATATAGAAATCTAGATTTTGGTGATAAATATTGTCATCCATCAATACTACACTAGACGATCTATCAATATCACAATATTTGATAAATATTCAGTAGATTACACTATTCTGTTAACAATAAAAAATTAATTTGATAATTTGCCTTTTTTTCTAAGTTTTTTTTTGTCATAGTAAATTGGATCTCAAAAGCATAGATTATATAATTCTTCAGATGGAGTACTGCTAACAACATTTTGTGATTCCATAATGAGCCAGTGTCCTCGTGGTTACGCACTGCACACACATACGCACAACAATAATGAGCCGCTCCCCCGACAGTCGTGTCCAAACGTCTATGCAGTTAAGTGCTGTTAAAAAATAATTAAAATATGCCGTCGTGCGTTGTCAAATGCTGCAGAAATGCCACCGGTCGAAAGAAAAAAACGGATGGGGTAACTTTTCACCGTTAAGTAAACAATTCATTGCGTAATCATATTAAAAATCAGTAATTTCGTAAACTATTAACTTCATGGTAGCGGTGTTGCCAGGTGGTTGAATAGGGAAACTTCCCTAACGTAAGGGGGTCTATAATCGCCGCGATATGTTGTCAATACGACATTGACGTCCACACTCCTAACTATACGTTTTATTTCACGCATGTTTTCAACGAATATTAAAACGTTACCTAATAGTTGATAACTTTTATGCTTTTGTGAGCAAATTATTCTTTATTATTTTTGAATAAAATTTATAAATTAACATAATTATATATTTCTTAAAATTATTCCAAAAACTTCGTAAAACAAAAAGCCCATATCTAATCGTAGATTGAACGCGCGAAGTTATGTCAGACTACTGATCTGTCAAACTTTCGTCTCATTCTAACTATCGCTCCCTCTCACTCTGAGCGGCTTCAGTAATCGACTGGTCAAGCGATTAGAACGAGATGGAACTATAGTTAGAATGAGAGGTCAGCTCTTAAGTCAAACCGATTGTGTTGATCGATCGAGGAGCATTTTTAACCTACTTCAAAAAAAGTAGGTTCTCAGTTTGACCCGTATTTTATGTATGTGTGTATGTTTGTTCGCGATTATCTCGCGCTTGGCTGAACCGATTTTAATGCAGTTTTCAAAAAGTTTTTGTTACATTCTAAACAAGGTTTAGTATAAACTAAGGCGTTGTTCATTGATTACGTAAGACATTTTTTGCCAGAGACACCCTTCCGCCCCTACGTAAGAATAATAATAATAATAATCCTCTCTGCAGTAGAAGCAAGACATGGTCAATCCCCCCCCCCCCCCGAAATCGTGTTACGTAATAAATGAATACGTAATTACACTTTTAGTTGTCTTCGTCTTAGCGAGGGCACTGCCTTGCCTCCAGATTAAAAAGGTATAAAGTATGCTTAAAATAATAGTATTGGGACGGCAAGAGAGGCCACCCCAACAGTAGTCGTGTAATTTTAATAAATAGTAAATTTAGATTTTTTTTAATTTTACCTCTTAGTCGCCTCTTCAGAAATATATTTCACCAATTTAATTAAAACAGGTGCTTATTAATTCTATTTAACCATATATATTAATATTCTATTTTTTTTATTCAAAAATACTGTATTCTTAATCGGGAAAATTTGTATTACATGGCAACACTCGTCTGGACACACACATTCAAACCAGCCGCCATCTTGCGTCACAGTTTGTTGTACAGCCATGCTCCGTCCTTTTAATTTATTCGTCCAAGCTCAAAAGGTACAATGTACGGCCATTTCAATAATTCACAATTATTATAAAAATGCGATTAAAAAAAACCTAAGAAAAACTCTAGTAAAATACTGGTGGATCATATGTCGACTATTTTGCCCACGATCGAATATTTAATTGAGTATCTAATATCTATATAGTATAGACCTCCATCAAAAGACGGGCTACTTTCTAGTTATCAACAATCGGTTGATAACTAAAAACATTAAGAGAAAATTTGTTAATTTTCCGTTACCACTGTGCATCGTCATAATGGCGACAAACGACGGAAATCTCGTCATTCCATAACATAACCTGAATGAGCGACCTTAATAACGCTACGGGACGTGATAATATCTCCACGATTTCTGTTGGGACTTGGGACTTAGATTGCTATTGTAAAGTCCTAGGTCTATTTGAAGGGGTTGGGGTCGTTATATTCTATTAGAAACGTACACTCTTTGCTTTTGCGTAAATGGGTTTAAAAGAATGTAAACAGAAATGACTTCAGGCAATCGTTTGACCAATGATATAATCCCATATATGAGGTGCTAACAAATTAAGTACAAACATTTTAAGGGAATTTAACGTACAACGAAACAATGAACTTTAAATAGAAATTAAGAAAACTTTTTATGATTTTTTTTTTGTATTAATTTTCAGAACAAAATAAATAAATAAAAATTATGTCTAAATATAATTCTGTGCAATTCACTGACAAGGTGCTTAACACTTTCTGTCAAGTGATATTTGTCAAAGATTTCATAAAGATTTCTTCGAAGACTAGTCACGCGTTATGACGCCCTGTCAAAATACGGTTGTCTTTTTTTAACAAATGGCATTGTTAAACAAGAGTGAGGCGCAAGAAGTGACAGTGAGTGACTAACGGCGTCAAAGAGAATCAACACGCGGGGTCTATCGCATGTCTATCGAGTCTGAGACAACATCAAAGAAGATGACATTGACATTTATTACTGATTATTGTTTATCTCATGAACACTCATGAATAGGGTATTTTTACGAAGCAAATTTCTTTTCCAGATTTCTCAAAAAACACTTCATAAAACCTATATAATATTTTGTACTTAAATATACTCCAGGAGCCGAGTTCTATATATACTATCAGCTGTAAGCACTTTAATTTGTTAGCACCTTATATACAAAATGTTGTAAGTATCTCTTTTGAATGACAATGACGTGTATTTTTTTACATTCTTTTTATACACGGTGCCCGCATTCGCATTTCTTAGGTCAAAAGAAGGAAAAACATTATGTGACTTTAGTTGTAAAAGGCTTAAAAAAAATTTTTTTTAGTTTTTAATTTTGTTTTGGAATGCTGTTCTACATAAAAAGTAAATGTCATTGGAAAAAAGTAACGGATAAAATAAATTGCTACATTTTTTCTCGTTTAAACTAGCTCATGCAAAGTGTTTCTTAGGTCTTTGATATCTGTCAATAAGAGATGTCTAGACTATGCCCCATACTGGTAACATCTTGATCAAAAAAGCATTTTAACACTGAGTAACAATTAAAAATGTTATTTTTTGTAAGTAGTATTTACTCTGAAAGTATGGTGTATTTCGGAAAAGTTTATAGGACATTTTTTTCTCTAAATATGTATGATCATGAATACACTGTCAAAGTCTCTCGTAATGCTCACAGGCACCGTGAATACACATGGAATAGTGGTAACCACTGTGCATCATCATAATGGCGACAAACGACGAAAATCCCGTCATCCCATAACCTGAATGAGCGACCCTAATAATAACGTTAAGGGACGCCGTGATAATATCTCCGCGATTTCCGTTTCGACTTAGATTGCTATTGTAAAGTCCCGGATTTATTTGAAAGGGGTTCGAGTCTAAATTGTATAAACGGCTTTCATATACTGCCTCTATATGTACTACAGGTACAAAATGCACCTTTAGTGTTTATCAATAAAAGAAAAACTGTGGCATAAAATAAACCCAAAAAGCTAAATATTTAGTATTGAGTATATCCGCGACATATTTAAAAAGTCTTTCGTAATAAATAGGGATCCTAATAACAGTAATAACGTTAAGGGACGCCGTGATAATATCCCCGCGATTTCCGTTTCGACTTAGATTGCTATTGTAAAATCACGGATTTATTTAAAAGGGGTTCGAGTCTTAATTGTATCAACGGCTTTCATATACTGCCTCTTTATGTACTACTGGTACAAAATGCACCTTTATTGTATATAAATAAAAGAAAAAATGTGTCATAAAATAAACCCCAAAAGCTAAATATTTAGTATTAAGTATATCCGCGACATATTTAAGAAGTCTTTCGTAATACGAGTATAACGAGTAACTAGGGACCCTAATAACGCCAAGGGACGCCGTAATCATATCTCCGCGATTTCCGTTTCGACTTAGATTGCTATTGTAAAGTCCCCGATTTATTTGAAAGGGGTTCGAGTCTAAATTGTATAAACGGCTTTCATATACTGCCTCTATATGTACTACAGGTACAAAATGCACCTTTAGTGTTTATCAATAAAAGAAAAACTGTGGCATAAAATAAACCCAAAAAGCTAAATATTTAGTATTGAGTATATCCGCGACATATTTAAAAAGTCTTTCGTAATAAATAGGGATCCTAATAACGTTAAGGGACGCCGTGATAATATCCCCGCGATTTCCGTTTCGACTTAGATTGCTATTGTAAAATCACGGATTTATTTAAAAGGGGTTCGAGTCTTAATTGTATCAACGGCTTTCATATACTGCCTCTTTATGTACTACTGGTACAAAATGCACCTTTATTGTATATAAATAAAAGAAAAAATGTGTCATAAAATAAACCCCAAAAGCTAAATATTTAGTATTAAGTATATCCGCGACATATTTAAGAAGTCTTTCGTAATACGAGTATAACGAGTAACTAGGGACCCTAATAACGCCAAGGGACGCCGTAATCATATCTCCGCGATTTCCGTTTCGACTTAGATTGCTATTGTAAAGTCCCGGATTTATTTGAAGGGGCTGGGTCACATTCTATTAGGAACTTACAATTGAAACTAGGTATATTAGACAATATATGAAATTGAAGTAGCATAATAATTGAAGTAACAAAATAATTTATTTTTTCTTTTTAATTACACAATATGTACAGTCGCCATCAGATATATCGGAGCGGCCAAGGTGATCACAAATATCTGAACAACGCCTCTATTCTCAAGACGATAAAGTGCATGTTCAGATATTTTTGAGTACCTTGGCCGCTCCGATATATTTGATGGCGACTGTACAGTCACCGGTAATAGTAACTTCCTACACGAAGGCCGCAAAAATATGTGACACGCTCTTATGGCCCCACAAATAGGAGCGTGTCAGATATGTCTGCGGCCTTCGAGTAGGAAGATACTACTTATACTGTACATTGTCTGTCTTTCAAGCTGTATTGATATGACTTATTGAATAACTACGCATTATTGTGTATCTTTAAGATGTAATGTGCCTATTACCGTTTTGAAAAAAAGAAGCCCCGCCGAGATCTTGCCGGTCACGTACTTCTCGGTTGAGAGGTGTAGGGTTAGTTTTTTTTTTCTCTGACGTTCATAAGTGCATTGTAATGTGTCTTAATTGAAGAATAAATATCTTTTTTAATACAAAATTGTCCAGCAGTGGGACGTATTAGGCTAACATACTATTTTTATTTATGCAAGGACTCTATTCTAACACACGTCGTAATATACATATCTCCGTGCTTTCCTTCCCGACTTTACTTGATTGCTATTAATAAAGTCGCAGCTAATTGGCACATTCTATTTTTTTATTTTTTTTATTTGGGGCATCTACAGCAATACAATAACTAGTACAAAACATAAATAACAGAGAAAAAGCCAATAATAGATGACCACAAAAATATAACTAACATGCAATAACAAGTGGAAATAATAAGTGCCATGAGCATAAGCAAAGGAAAGATTGAACTTTTTAAACAAAATATAAAACTAGCTTATCTGTACGGGAGTGCACTTTGATGTGTGTTAGTGTGTGTGTGTATGTGTGTAAATATGTGCGTGTATATGAGAGTGGATGTACTTGTAATAAGAAAATTCCTGTCTTTGAAAACCTCATTTTGAATGTTATTCCTCGACGGTGACGAAGTAAGTATTCTGCCCGCCTGATGGTCAGCAACCACCATAGCCTTTGGACACTGCAAGCAAGTCCAGATATATCACATGTTCGTTGCCGACCCTTTAATATAGAGTTGCCTAAAGAGGGAAGAGGGTCCCCCGTTCGTTGTGAACACACTGCATCCTCTTTAAGATCTCTGGCAACTTTACTCACCGGCAGGAACACAACACTAAGAAAAAGATTGAAGATCAACTCATATTCCTAGCGTTTATCAAAATTACCAACGATTCTGGAAGATAAACCCCGGGTCCCGTTTTGGACCCGGGTATATCCTAATACTACGCCAGGCAAGGGTATGTTCTTAAACCACATCCAAAAGAGGGGTATGGGTACCTACTGCGAATGTCATCTCGCTATGTGTGGTAGGGCACATCACAGCGAATGTCATCTCGCTCAAATTTGGAGCAGAGCCCGACTGGGGAAGTATCTCCACCTTACAGAAAACCACAGCCAAATAGCACTAGACCCTACTCATAGTGTTGTGTTCCTGCTGGCGACTAAGGTTGCCAAAGAGCTCAAAGAGGACCCAGTGTGTTGACGATGAGAGACCTTGTTCCTTTAGCCGTCAACACAGTGAATCACCTCTGGAGATGCAGGCATCCATAGACTATGGTAGCTGCTTACCATCAGGCGGGTCGTATGCTTGTTTGCCACCGTTGTGGTATACAAAAAAAACACTAGGTATTTTTGAAATTCCAAAATCTCTGAAATGCTATAAGTACTAAATCCACAATGCTTGAATATCAATTATTTATCATTACAAGTGGCTTTGACAAACCATTTGCATATCTTTAGTCATTATTTCCATCAGTCGCATTACCATTTCATTAATATCTCCAAAGTATTTACATAAGGAGTGGCTATTAAGCTTTAACGCACTCAAATTAGTGAAAACAAGTAAATAGCGACAAATTATCTATCACAAAATGACGTAAGCGACGTACATTTTGTATAGTGAAATTGCTTTTATACAAGTAAGATAGCCCAAGGAATTAGGGAGGCGATACTTTTGGGAATTTTAGGGAAAAAACATCCTTACGTTCGAGCAGCTTTAAAGGTGATCCTGAAGCATTTATAATATTAGAAATTAAATTTCCGGGAATAATAGTTAGCAATGATTCAAGGTTTCTTTGCTATGTTCCTTGGAAAATGTATAAAAATATATGTAATAGAAAATAATTGAGATTGAGTAAATTTCGCTTTTAGAACCATGTCCACGTCATCATTGAAAATATGCATCGCATAGATACATTAAGGTTGCTGGCAAATTGGTAAGCATTGAGCACGTCGAGTGGTAAGCAATCACCGTATCCTATGAACGCCTGCAACTTCAGTGGTTGTACATTTGCGTTGCTGAATCAATCGCATATATTCTACCTTAATCAAAATGTCGCGCAGCCGGACAAAGAAAAAATTCGTCAAAGGAAATTGATTTGATTGTTAAAAATGTTTGGTAATCATTGATTTGGTAATATGTAAAGGTAAATTCTAAAACAAAATTTACCGAAAATATGGCTCGTGAAAAATGGTAACCAGCAAGTCTTATCACTGACTAAAGTCGAATAAAAGTTTTTGCTGTACGGTATATACGAGTCGTTCGTACAGCACTTTTGTAGTGCCATTTTTTGTGCCGCTTTTGTCCCGTTCTTTATTACATATCGGTATTGGTAATAGATGAATTTTTCATAATACGCGGCCAGTAAAATGGACAAATCTATCTCAAATTTGTTACCGTATATGAGGATGTTTTGCGATTTCCGATAATTGGGAAAAAATTGGCAATTTTGGGTAACATTATCTATTGACGCTGACTGTAAAAGCTTGGCTGAGATCAGCACTGGGTCTAGTATTGTCTCCAAATATGTATTTATTTATTCAATCAAGTATTGTTTAATATTCCCTGATATTGTCTTCGGTTGCCGCGATAGTTATTCATGAAATAAAACAACTAAAAACGGATTATATCGCGTGTACCGAGCTTAAATTACATCCCGACGTTTCGAACACTTTACAGCGTTCGTGGTCAACGGGTCGACCCGTTTTTAGTTGTTTTATTTCATAATATTCCCTGTTTAAGTAAATTCCCAACAACCGAAATATTCCCGCAGCACATCACTCCCGCGATTACAGCAAAAAGGAAAACTTTGGACAAACTTCGCGAACGTTCCGGAATCTTTGGAAGGACACGAGAGGCAAACACGTAATTGCCTCGAGCGGAAAAGGGACGGAGGACATTAATGTCCCCAGTTTTGTACACGTGACGCTTTTTTATTTCTTGGAACTGCTGATTGTCTTTAGGGTTTCTTCGAAATCAGTTTGTGGTTTGATTAGCTTTTAGCTTTAATTAAAGGTGCGTCACGAAATACTTCAGTGATTTTCGTGGGCTATTAAAAGTTTAAGGGGATAAATGCCATACCTAATTTCTGGAAAACAACGTAAGTACACTAGTAAGAGATGGTTCCTATGCACGAAAAAAACAGATGCCCTTTTAGTACGCGCGGGGACTGTATGATCTACTACGTTACGTGATACAAAGATAAGCTAATCCATACTTCCATACTTCCATATCCATACTTATATTATAAATGGGAAAATGTATGTGTGTGTTTGTTTGTTTGTTTGTTTGTTTGTTTGTTTGTCCGTCTTTCACGGCAAAACGGGGCGACCAATTGACGTGATTTTTTAAGTGGAGATAGTTGAAGGGATGGAGAGTGACATAGGCTACTTTTTGTCTCTTTCTAACCCCCCACTTCCCTAAAATGGGGGGTGGAAGTTTGTATGGAGCATTCCGCAATTTTCAAGGTAGAAAGCTAAAAATTGGTATGCGGACTATTTGTGACTAACAAAAAAAATCGTGTATCATTTTTTTTTGGAAATCTGCACCCAACCCCTTAAAAGAGGGGGTGAAATTTTAATAATATTCCATTCCGAGTTCTCTTCTGTGTTTTAAATCAGGAAAGGGGAACCGTGTTACCCCGAATTTAACGCGAGCGAAGCCGCGGGCAAAAGCTAGTATGTTCATAAAAGTTATGCTGAGTTCCGAAAAATAGTCAAAAAAAATTGAATTGGCCTAAAGTACAAATAAGTGCCACTTCCAGTGTAAAAATGGATGATACTTACCTACGTCATTTGATACAAAGATGACACTTGTGGCAACAAATAGCAATTTACAGAAAAACCCAGTCTGCCAGTTCCTGCATGGCCCGAAGTGCCCGGTAGACTGGGTTTTTCTGTACCTTCATACAAATAGCTTGTTTAGTGAGGACGTTGTTTCGTGCAACGACAAGTTTGCAATAACAAAAGTATTTTTTTGAAAATAACATGACTTGAAAATGTCTTACCTATTGCAATCATATGCGTTATTTAATTATAAGCGATTTTCTTTTTCAAATCGTTACCGGACTCTTAAGTTTTGATTTTTTTTGTATCGCTAAAATTATGCCACTGCAAATATTATGGTGACATGTTGAAAGCTTGCTCACACAAGAAAATTAGAACCAATACCTACCTATATCATTAAGCCAGCATTCGTCGTTCAGTCACCGCTATTACCCAACCCCAGGACAGTTAATTACTAGGCCACGCCAATCAATCAGTCAATGGAGCTGCACGACGATGGGGGTCAATTGTCGCGTACCGTGAAGATCCATTATGATTAAGATATTTATTAAATTACGTAATAAAGTATAAGGGTTGATGTATCTATAAAGTTGATCACATCTGAGTTATTGAAGTTTATGGTCGCGTTTTATAAAGCTATTTATACAAATTAAAACATATATATAACGGGTTACACACGTCATTTAAGTAGATTTTTGCTCGACATGTTTCGATGAATTAACGATGATGCTGATGATTTACGAGCAAAAATCGACTTAAATGACGTGAGTAACCCGTTATAAATATATATATTTTTTTATTTGTATAAATAGCTTTATAAAACGCGACCATTAACTTCAATAACCCACGGGTTACTCACGTCATTTAAGTCGATTTTTGCTCGTAAATCATCAGCATCATCGTTAATTCATCGAAACATGTCGAGCAAAAATCTACTTAAATGACGTGTGTAACCCGTTATAAATATTTTTAATACCTATGTTAGAGTTTCACGAAAGTTCTATTTACACAAGTTACAATTTACCTGTTTGTCTCTCTAATCGTATTTTTTTTTGTTTATAAGAGGGGTAAGCACTAAGCAGCGAAAATAAACATTTGTAGCTAGCTTTATAAAATGCGATCCTGCACTATTGTCTGTTGCCAATATCGCAATGTATTCCGAACAGTGCGATATTCTTCAAACAGGCATGACTGAAAATAGCCAAATTGTCATATTGGACTTTACAGATTAAACACAAGAATAGAACAAAAAAAAGAGCCATATTAGCTCTATCTTCCTTTCAAATACTTTTAACGCCCCGCCACAGACAGTTAAGGACAATGGTAACCCATTTTCAATGTGCTTGAGTGTAGATTAAAGAAAAGAACAAAAGAAAAAAAAACAAATTAGCTCTAACTTGCTTTTGAATACTTTTTACGCCCGCCACAAACACTTAAGGACTGGTAACCCATTTTCAATATCCTTGAGTGTAGATACACGTATACGACCACTTCGTAAGTCCCTTAGTTATTGGCTTGTTTGCAGAGTCCTGCCCAACGGGCGGACAGGGGGACATAATAAGAATCGTCTTGACCCTTTGATGTCGACTCACTGGGCCGAAAACATAAACAAATGAGAACGTAAGAATTGCCGACAACCTGTGAATGTGAACACTAGAACAACAATGTTGTTTAATATACAGAGTGTAACAAAAATAGTGGTGATCCGTTTAAGGACATAATTGATAACGTATTGCTAGTAAGAAAAAGTACGAGAATTTTTTTTGGACGTAAACAATTTTTTTTGTATGGGATACGTCGTCCCGGCTGACTAGCCCTATACAAAACCAATTTTTTCGCGACAAAAAAGTTTTTTTCTTAATTCGATACCAATTTTGTCCTTAAAAGAATCACCAGCATTTTTGTTACACCCTGTATAACTGGAGTAATTATTCTGTGTATTGACGCAAAGAAATATTTTTTTAAGAGCTTTAAAATTCTAACTATACCAAACTATAGATACAAATGCTGATAATATGTGTCAAATTAATATTAGATTTCTTGTATTTCATCTAAAAAAATAAAAATTGCTTTTTCCTGATCAAATGTTACAATATTAAATATGTTTACACTTTTACACCTTGTTACAAAAGGAGTAGGGTTGTAAAGTGTGAACAAATCATTGACATGGCTGCAAAAATGCGTACCCATACTCACATTATGAATGAATAGTTCACAAATTGGGCACCATACATAAATGACCCACAGACAAATGCAAACTAAGTCTATTTTCCATTACCCTGAAATTGTCTGCCAATAGTGCCAATAAAATAGTCCAAAACTTAGACAAAGTTGACTCTCACAGTAGAATCCGGTGCTAGATCTAAATTTCCATACATTATGTATACCCGCTCGGACACAGGATCCAGGCAGGAACTAAGTCTGAATTCCGATACTTCTTAAAGTGTGGCCACAAAAACAGCAAAACTACCGCCTAACTAAGACGGTGAAAGAGAACTTATCATAGTTGGCTACAGTGTTATTGATTTCTTGCGTGCCTTCACCTAATGCAGAGATCGGCAAACCGCGGCTCTTTGAAGGGTCATTTTGTAGCTCTTCAAGTTCCGCAATGTTTTTAAATCAAATATTACAGTTAAAAACAGAAAACTGTGGCTCTATGAGCTTCCAAAACTTTCATATTTTCCGCCATCAGGCTCTTCGTCAAAAAACTTTGCCGACCCCTGGCCTGATGTGATCACCAATTTTACGTATAAAATTGTCAGCAGGCATTAAACATGTTATTTCTACTTCGACTTTAATGCTTGAATTGAAACGTTATAGACCGAACTACTAGTGCATAATGGACTTTCATACAATATTATACAACATTCAGGTATACAATAGTTCTATAGGTAATTAAGCTTTTCAATCCCGTACCTGACTTAGGCTCGAGAGCGATCTCTTCCAGACAGCCTTGAGGTTTCGGAAATCTAGTCGAAAATAATCATATGAGTAGGTACGGTAGGTGTTTCTGAGGTGTTTTTTAACTAATGACCTCCTAAAAATAGGAAACGAGCGTAAAATGAAGAGGGACAGGTAACCCCTTTTTTGGCGTAAAGTGCAAATGACATATTAAAGCTGCAAAATTAATTCACTAGATGGCTCAAGGTTAACATCGTGCAAGCAGGGGGGTTTCACTATGTCTCTCTTCATTGTACAGTCGCCATCTGATATATCGGAGCGGCCAAGGTGGTCACAAATATCTCAACAACGCCTCTATTGTCAAGGCGATAAAGTGCATGTTCAGATATTTTTGAGTACCTTGGCCGCTGAGATATATTTGATGGCGACTGTACCCGTTTTTCCCGATGCGCTTACCGCACCGCGAGGGCTAATGAGGGAAGGGTTGTCACATAGCTTATCACCTTATGGGTTCGTTCGAGAATATGTGACGTTTTCAAAACATATGTACCATCAGGTTCAAAATTGCATAGTCAATTTATCAATGAATTCATTCATAAAATGGCCATGCAATTCTGAACCCGATAGCACATTATTATCGATTGTTAATAGAGTTTATTTCTAAATTAATATTTATGGCAGTTAACGTCTTAATGACAACCGAGAATGATGTGTACTTTTGATTTAAAACGTCACATATTATCATTTCAGCCAGTGTTTATGGATCGAAGCACGTTGAAAACCCTATTAAATTGCTAAATGTCAAATTGAGGAAGGAGAATCTTCTGTACTTGTGCTATTATTTATTCTGTGGTGCAAGGCAAATGTTGGAGGCTGCACTTTCTATTGGCGTTGAGTAGTTTCAGATTTCGATTTAGATGGCAATAGTATTTTATACAATCGTGACATAATTAAGAGCTTTTCAGTCGAGTACCATGTTTAGGCCACGAAACTTACTGAGTGGTCTAAGTAAGGTATGAGATTGAAAAGCTTGATGCCTGCTGCCTCTATACAATTGAGTAAGTTCAATCTCCCGGTCCCCCCCGGCCGGGCGGGCTCGGACAACAGTGTCACAATATTGTATGAAAATCCTTTGTACCATCGTTGGCGATGCTACAATATGCGACCATAAAAGCTATATCGAAAAGTATGCGCTAGTAGGTCGGTCTACGCAATTTCAATTCAAGCATTACAGTCGACGAGTAGAAAAAAAAGTCTTGGCAGAACATAAATCGCTCCTCCTAAGGCCCCAAAACAGGATTCGATACTTCATCTTTCATGTGACTAAGTTTTATAGAACCGGCCCGGTTTTTATTGCCCGGGAATAAAATATTTCGCTTCTGTTCCGCAAGAAATATTACCTGTTTCTGTCAAAACTGTATTTCTTACTGTTTTCTTTAGGTACTTATTAAATAAATAACAGCTTTGTATACTTTGAAAAAAAAAATTGTAAGAGTTTGTTTGTAGATTCTCTAAGGTTGCCGGAGAAGTTGATTTTCTTGACTATTTCATTGTTTACTATACGAAGTACGAATATTGGGATTTAGTTTCCACCGATCTATTATAGAGTAACTTCTCTCGTAGTTGGTCAGTGGCCTATTTGTTAAAGCTACAAGTGACAATTTACAAGCGGAAGTCTCGCTTTAACACATAGGGTTGGGAAGAGACTTCCGCTTGTAAATTGTCACTTGTATTGTAGACATATACAAGATATCTCTATACTCCGCTTAGCGCGTTATTTCTTTGAAACCCAAGCTGCCAAAAAGAAGGGGTGCGGGAGGGGAACTCGCAATGTCAGTCAGACATTAATGGTTGTCATGGAGACGTACTATGTTTACTGCTACTTCCAATATTACTGTCTCACTATGTGGCAGCGCGCCCGGCTATGCGGGGTCTTGGGTTAATTAGTCTATGCTTGTAGCCATCTTGTAGCTTAATTAAAGAGGCCATAGGTCAGGAGTTGTATTAACATTTTGTTATACAAACTCATTTACCTTAACAGATATAATCGAATCATATTATTTTAATTGGTAGTTTTTGACAGCTGTCAAAAAGACCTCTCATCAAAGTGCCACCTGGTGAAAAAATTGATTGTAGAAACCCTCATTTCCGCGGTTGAACTTGTACCTATATCACAGAATAAATAATAGTGTTTAATACAGTACGGCCACGCTACGCCCCGCCCCGATTGCAATTACAATTACATAAGTACCTTAGTCCGTGGCGGCCGATTAGTAGGAAACTAGTAGGTTATCAGTCAGGTTGGCAGCGCGTCATGAACTTACGTACACATCGAAGCGTGTACAGACGAGCCGTGCACGCATAGACGCTAAAACGAGTTTTTTAGTATGACGTGTCCGCCCTGTGCCTATATACACCGTGGGCACGTATAACCCGACAGATCATAATATCTGAGACCAAAAGAAGGATAAATTTTATGTGACTTTAGGTCAATTTCAGGTCAGTTTTCCTTGTCACTTTGATATTTGTCAGTAAGGACGTGTAAACTATGCCCAATAGTGGCAACAACGCCATCAGAAAGGCGTTTTGTGCTGAGTGATAATAAAAAGTGTATTTAAAAAATATTGGTATTAGCTCAGAAACTAGGCGTATTCCAGAAAAGTTTATAGGACATTTCAGTATCTAAATATGATCAGGAATACACTGTTAAAATCTGTCTAGTTATAAGGGCCCACATTGTATATATAGACATTAGATAATGTTCAGTCATCTCATCAGTCGTATTCGAGTTAAATCTAATAGCTTTGTCATTCGCTTAAGCAAGCAAGCACCACATCATGTTTCCAATCTAGATTAATAGCGAGATTATTAGGCAGCGAAACATCGACTAATGACTGAATTTGCTCTGCACTGAAATTCTATTATTATTATTGAACTGCACAGACGCTAATATGTATTGTAGCATGCCGAAAGAACGCCAGCTACATCTCGCGGCGTCCCTTAGAACTATCCGCGCGATTAGTTTTGTTTACCGGCCAAGTTGCGCGAGTTAGGGTAGATTAGATCGTGGTTCGTCTACTTATAGATAGGTGGCGCCGATATCAAAATATGATGTGTCCTTTTTTATTTTGAAAGAAGCTGACGACTAAGAAAAGAGGATATTCGCATTAATTTTAAATTCAAATTTTGTAGGAGTATGGAATAGTTTTTGTTTTAGTTGAGAAGACAGATAGATTGTGAACCTCGAGCGGTGCAGTTGTCATGACAATCCATTTTCGACATCCCTTTTTTCCTATTTTAATCTGAGTTTGATTTTTTTTTGGGCGTGATTGGAATTAGTATTTTGTGGTATCCAACGCCAAGTGTGTGCGTGTACCGCGTCGGAGGGGCGTCAAGCGTTTGCGGCCGGAACTGCGGTACTGTCCAACGCAGATATTGGATATCGCCTGTCGCGGTTGGGATACAGCCGCCAGCCGCTTTCAAAGGACTTGTGCCCGCATTACGCGTGGCTCACGAGGTGAAACCGGCGTATCGCCCTGGAATACGGCCGCCAGTCGCCTCTAAAGGACTCGAGCGCGCATTGCGCATGGCTCACCAGGTGAAACCGGAGTGTCGCTCTAGGATACGGCCGCCAGTCGCCTCCGAAGGACTTGAGCCCGCATTTCGCTTGGTTCACCAGGTGAAAGCGGCGTGTCGCTCCGTGAAGTGTTCTAGAGTTTAATTGGGGACTTCGCATTTTATTTGCCGTGCTTTAGTTCTATATTGTTTTTACCATTCTTACATATCTGCGATCCGCATTTTTATATTAACCCTAAATCCCCAAAATTTTAATTGCCTCATTTGACGGGCATACAAAGACCTGGCTCTTGAATTTAGGCTACTTTCAGCCAGCGAATCATCTGTCACCATGCATATCACTCGCCTCATTAATCCATTACTTTCCCCGCAGCCAAATTACCAGCCGAGTTTTTATTTGTACTTACTAGTTTTGCTAGTACTCCCTCGTTTTATTTTCCTTTCGTGCGGAAAGTAGACGTTTACGATACTAAGGTAATTATTGAATGTTAAATATGTTTATATCTATATCATTATCGTCATTTTTATGTGAAGTGCTAATTTTAAATAATCTGATTATTATTTTTAACTAGCTTTACGCCCGCGACTTCGTCTGCGTATAATACGGTTTCTCATACAGAGTTTCATATCCAATTTTATCTTCTTAACTAACTTTTGTTAATTCCCGAACCATCTTCTTAATCTATTTATACTTATAGCTATTTTGGCGAAAAAACGGGTAACGTAGACATAGTTTCAGTTACAAATAAGTATTAATATGCAAATAATAACGTAAATGTACCTTATTGTTTGCGTAACTTCTTTGTGTACTATATTGTGGTGGTTTTATTTGGCGAAACGATGACCAAACTATTGTAAGAGCTCACTCTGGAACATGGAAATGGAACGGAAATAGGAACAATAATTCCTAGTAAATCTCGAACCAAAAAAATAGTAAATCTCTATACGAACTTTCAACCTCTTTTTAGCCCCGTTCTAGGTTGAATTATGAAAAACGCTGTAATTGCGTTTATTATTTTTTTATTATTAGTTTCAAATCTGTAACTCCAAATTTTAAACCCCACCGATACAAACTTAGGGGTTGAATTTTTCAAAATCGCTTCGTATTAGTTGTACAAATTGTAAATTTAAATTGTCCTGCAAATTATAACTTTCCAGCTTCAGTAGTTACGGCCTCCCTTTAATACAAACTTTTCAACCTCGTTTCAACCTCTCTGGGGTAGAATTTTGAAAAACGCTGAAATTAGTTTTTTTGCCTTGAAGTGCTACTACAAACGAACTATCAAGTCTGTCACAAAAAAAATCTCTATACAAACTTTCAACCCCTTTTTTTACCCTGTTAGAGGTTGAATTTTAAAAAACGCTGAAATTACTTTTATTGTTTTTTAATTATTAGTAAATGTACGAAGTTTCAAATCTCTAACTCAAAATTTTAAACCCCATCCATACAAACATTCAACCCCCTTAGGGGATGAATTTTGAAAAACCCTTTCTTAGTGGATACTAACGTTATAAAAACTACCTATTGTGAAAAATTCAGCTCTCTAGGTCCAACGGTTCGGGCTGGGCGTTGATTTAAGTGAGTCAGTCAGTCAGGACTTTTACGTTTATATATATAGATTACATTCTATCCGGGTCTACGATACTAAGGAAATTTTTGAATGTGAAATATCTTTATATCGATATCGTTATCGTCATTTTTATGTGAAGTGCTAATTTTAAATAATCTGATTATTGTAATTTAATTACATTCTATCCACTAAGGAAATTATTGAATGTGAAATATCTTTATATCGATATCGTTACCGTCATTTTTATGTGAAATGCTAATTTTAAATAATCTGATTATTGTAATTTAATTACATTCTATCCGGCTCGAAAGACCAAATTGCTAATTTTAAATAATTTACTTAATCTGCAAAATTAAACGTGTTAATGCAAATTACGAAGTGTTATTACAGCAGTATCTACAACACAGAGATGATTTTATGTTATTTTATTTGTGTTGCATGCAACTTGTTTAACCCTTTGACTGCCAAGCATCGGACGAAAAAAACCGTGCCCTCATCTCACTTAAATCTTTGGACGTGATATCACGCGCTGGCGCTGAAAGCACGACTTTCCGTGGGCGTGATTTGACGTCTTTGACGGTCAAAGGGTTAAACGTTTAATAATTAGGAACAGTCATTATGAATAATGACAACAAGCTTTGGTCTAATAATCTAATTGATATATTTTTTTTAATTTTGTCTTGCCTAATAATGTCTTTGGACGCGGACGAAGCCACGGGCGTAAGCTAACTAGTTAAGTAATGCAGGGGAACCTGCTTTTTTTATACCACGACGGTGGCAAACAAGCATACGGCCCGCCTGATGGTAAGCAGTTACCGTAGCCTATGGACGCCTGCAACCCCAGAGGATTCGCATGCGCGTTGCCTACCCTTAAAGAACCTATACACTCCTTTTTTGAAGAACCTCATACTGTAGCACGCTGGGAAAACCTCGGCAGGGAGTTCATTCCACAGTCGCAGCGTTCGTGGGAGGAAATTCCTCTTAAACCATACAGTGCGTGACCCCTTAGGCTCAAGGGTGTGAGGATGAACACCCTGCCAGCGGCGAGCGGTGCGGTGATAAGAAGCTGCCGTGGGCATCAAATCAAACAATTCTTCAGAGCAGAACCCATTGTACAAGCAATAGAACACACATAAGGAGGCAAAGTCTCTCCTTAGACTCAAAGGTTCAATGTCGCTCGTGAGCTTGGGATCGTCGACGATCCGCACAGCGCGCCTTTGCACCGAGTTAAAGGGACCAAGGTGGTATCCAGGTGCTCCCGCCCAAAGGTGACAGCAGTACTCCATATGGGGTCTGACTTGCGACTTGTGTAGAAGCAGTCTCTGCCCCGGAGTAAAGTATCTCCTCGCTCTATTGAGCACACCGAGCTTTTTGCATGCCAGCTTGGCCTTCCCTTCAAGGTGACTACGGAATTGAACGTCACTGGAAATGTCGACACCGAGGATCCCAATACTCCTTGACATTGTGAGGGTTGTGCCTTGGAACTGAGGGGCCACAGTAAATGGGGTTTTCTGAGCGGTAAACGCGCAGACTTGTGTGTTTGGTGGGTTAAATCGGACTAAGTTGTCCTAACCCCACACCGAGACTCCAGAAAGAGTATTCTCGATATCGGACAAAAGTTTTTCACGACTCTCTACCACAACGGATTGAGGAACGGATCGGAGGTTAATACGATTTCCCGGATAAAGCGAACCAGGCACTGTCAGTAATAATGTCATTATTTCTCTACTCATCCTTCTCATTCTTCATAAATATAGGTGGCCCTAATACGCCATTTTTAAAACCCGCATAATACGCTTTCCCGCTTAAGACGTGTTTTTGGCTGTGTCCCTTCAAAATCGTTTTAAGCGAGTTTTACTGTACTGGCATTCCGAAACGGTACAGTCGCCATCAGATATATCGGAGCGGCCAAGGTGGTCATAAATATCTGAACAACACCTCTATTGTCAAGGCGATAAAGTGCATGTTCAGATATTTTTGAGCACCCTGGCCACTTTGATGTCGAATATACAATGAGTCAATGATTTACGAGTCCTTCGCAAAAGTCGAAGTCGCAAAACTAGTTCCAGATATTCTTCAATCTAATCAAAGTAAATTAACTTATGGGTCTTATTTGGAAAGTGTACATTTGCTGAGAACATTGCGCTGTGTTTCAGTAATTTCAGTACTAATTATTCGGCATCACGGACAAAGTTTGTACTGTTAGGGCATAAATTAGAGGGAAGAGTTCCTAGACTACGAGTAAAATATTATAGATAGATACAAAAGGTCCTAACTTAGTAGTAATATTAAGCCTAATATGACCTTTTTATTAAGAATATTCTTAGCAGACAACAACAAAACTTACGTAGTTCTAAGTGTTGTATAAGTTTATCAAAGTGGATAGTTTTGCTGACAATATGTTTATAGATTTTCACTTAGGATTATCATTGAGCACATTTGCTGTATACGAGTAATACACTTATTTCGTGTCTGATAATGATTTAGAAAACGTTTTTGTTAACCGCAGATCAGGTGTCACATGCAAAGAGTAAAAGATAACATTTCTACAAAGGGTGGACTTACTTAATGCCAGCGGGCATTCTCTACCAGTCAACCAACACCATCATGCTCTGACAACTTACAACATAAAGGATATCCTTCTTTCAAATTCAAATTCAAATTCAAAATAATTTATTTCGGAAGCAAGTCCATATTTGTTAGTATAATACATAAGTCTAAAACATCTTAAGTGCTAATGTTAATAAAATACAATTAAAGTTTAATAAATTACCTAATGCTAAAGACTAACCTACCCCGGAGAGCAGTGCAGGTCATTCCAGTGCTGCTGGATACGACCTTGGAACCTGTCAACAATGGTATTTAGGAAGCCGTTGGTACTAGCCTCGATTCTCCGTACTATGGATGCAACCCTTTTGCGTATAATAGCTGCAAAACCATCGGTGTGCGCATCTGCAAACATCCCCGACGCACTACAGAATCGTGGTAGCCCCAACAGCATCCTAAAACCATTGTTGTATTGGACTCTGAGGGCGTTGAGAGCCTTCCGCGTATAATTAACCCATAGGCTGCAAGTGTAGAATGACTGGCAATATGCTTTAAAAAGTGTCACTTTTACACTACCTGAACACTTTGCAAACCTACGGGCCACCATATTGCATCTGACTGCCAACGCCCTACGTTCCCTTTCTATGTCCAAGTTGTCACTTAAGGACTCGGAAACCCAGTGGCCTAAGTATTTAAATTTCGCGACTTGCCTAAGCGGTGCACCATTCAACGTTATCCGCGGGACAGTGTACGTTTTAGTGCCCGCCTTAAATAGGAGTAGCTCACTCTTCGTGACATTGTATTTCAGACCATGAGTTTCCGCGTACCTCTCACAAATGCGCAACAGTTTATCAAGGGCATTGACAGAGGGGGTGAGAAGCGCCATGTCGTCCGCATAGCTTATATTATTGACCATTTTACCGTCAATTGAGCATCCGACCATGGCACCACTGAGCTCCTCCATCAAGCTGTTCATGTACAGATTGAAGAGACTGGGAGAAGTCAGGCCGCCCTGCCTCACCCCGCACTCCAACCTGTACATGCTAGAGAAAGAGCCTGCCCACCTTCTTTGTCGCACTATGTTGTATAAATATTTTCTACTCGTCGATTTATTAAAGCCGCAAAGCTTAGCTTGAATTAAGAACTTTTTGATGGAGTTTTCATAGTATTCAATAAGACCATCGTTGACTATGATCTTATGGATTGTCATACAATACTATAACATATTCGGGGAGCCGAGCCGAGCGCCGGCTCAATGCACCGGGAGATTAAGGTTGCTAACTTGTATATAAGCAGCATCTTGAGCACTCGTAGAAAAAGTATTGTCTACAATAGTAACATAATTAAGCTTTTCAATCTCTCATCTGTACTCAGCAAGCTTCGTGGCCACGGTACTCGACTGAAAAGGTCTTCTTTATATCACGATTGTATAAAATACTAATATAATTTCTATGTAGGAACAATAATCTACTACCCACACACTAATCTAATACCTTCCTAGTTAGTCTTCAGTTTCAACTACATCAATCCCTTTCTACCCCTTATCGGGTCCACTAGCTCTGCATCCAATTTGTAAGGATTAACGAAAACCAACTAAGAATCGCTTGAAAAATGGCGGCTATTTGTCGAGCGGTTCGTTGAAACAAAATACTGCTACATCATTGGTCTGATTTGGAAGTTCATCGGGTTAATAAAATATTTCTTTGATAAGCACTTTAACATGATTCCTTTAAGCGAGGAAGAGAAATAATATGTTACACTTGAAAATTATCATAAAAAATTTAAATGTCATCGATGGTAAGTAAGCAAATACAAGGTATAATACTACGTGTGACGTCACACAACCACGGAACGGCTATCATGCTTTAAGAACAAATTGAAGCTTCAGTTATAGCACTTGTTTTTCATGTTCTTTTAATGAAAAAATACCTTTCCTCATAATAAAATTCTAATCCATATTTTAAAAAGTTAAGCTCATTAACTACTTAGCTATTCAACATTTTTTTTCTTTTTAATATCATTCCCCTTGCCTCCATCTCCGTTAGATTTTCACGATAAAAACAGCTCCCGCTGCATAAATACTCCGAGCTATCTCAAGCAGGAAAGGAATATTGCAGAAAACGTTAGGAAATTGCGAGGAAACTTCATAATAAAGGTCGAGGAACACGTTTTATCGCGTCAAATACGGTACGTATTTAATGCGATAGGCTTGGACCATGTAATATCTGAATGTCTCAGCATGCCAAATTTTTAGGGTTCCGTAGTCATTTAGGAACCCTTATAGTTTCGCCATGTCCGTCTGTCCGTCCGTCCGTCTGTCCGCGGTCTAGCTCAGCGATCGTTACTACTAGAAAGCTGAAATTTGGTATGAGTATGTGTATATTGCGTATTAATGGTGGTAAAACAAAATCTGACAAAATACTTTTTTACGATAGCTTCCGTAGACATTATAGTAGGGGGTAAATTTCATTTTCACTCCAACCTTATCTTGTGGAGAGCCATTGGATAGGTCTTTCAAAAAGAATAAGGGTCTTCTAAAACAATTTTTGGATAACACTAATAGCCCCGAAAGTTTAAAAAAGGGCACTAACTTTTGAACCGTGGGTTAAAAAAAAGAAGAATTCATGGTAGTGAGGCCTTATAAGTACTTTCAATGAAAACTATATTGAACAAAATCGGTTAAGCCTTTTTTGTGTTATAACTCAAAAACGCATAGTATAAGGACGTAAGTGCTGATACCAATTATGCCCTTCAACGTATCATCAGTATTTTTTGACACCCTGTATCATTGACTACTCGTAATTACGGGTGAACGTGATACTCGTATAACGACCGATGGCGAACGAAATTTAATACGACTGACAAATACATTCAATTGAACGATAAAGAAAATATTAATAAACGAGTTATTATTTGAGGCAATTTTAAAAATTATGTTTGCTGCAGTAACACTGCTCTGCTCTTTCATACATTTAAAATAAGTGTGTATCAGTCACTGAAAAACCTTTTATACATTAAAATGTATTAAACCATAATTTATTTTATTGCTTTATTTCGATATTTATTTTCGATATATTTTAATAATTTTCCACGTAACATGAAAACTGCCAACTGTTTTATATTTACTGAGTAAAAGCACGATACAATTTAAAACATAATTAGTACAGTACGCGAACAGTTTTGGGCTTCGATAACTCACAAGTGCGATTTTCTTTTTTAGTTAGAGAATATGATATGATTACTTACATTAAAAAATATTTTCTAACAGTTTTTGACGTCGCGCTTAATATTATATAGATATTTGTTAATAACAACAAGAAAAGATTATACAAGATATATCTTCCATTGCATTCAACTATTCCAACATCATCTGCCATTTTATAACAGTTTGGTCAATAGATTATGTGAGAATAATCGAAAACAATTTGTCAAATTATAAGTGACCTTGAATTCTAAACTGACAGACGACAGCTAAGACGACATATGCTCTTGACGAAACCGTTATAAAATGTGAAGTTATGTTGCAATAGTAAAAAGCGATAGCCTGGTGATGAAAAATAAAACTTACATAATCTTTTCTATGTGTAGCAAACAAATTCATGTATTATACCTAGCGCAATGCTAACAATTGTTAGAAAATATTTTTGTTATTAGTACTTAACGTATTCTAACAGGTCACAAAATAAAATCGGACTTGTGATTTATGTCATTTTTATAGGTTAAAAACCGGCCAAGAGCGTGTCGGGCCACGCTCACTGTAGGGTTCCGTAGTTTTCCGTCCGTCACAGTAAGTGTCCCCACTTAAGAGTTAATAACACCGCCATGTAGGATATGATATGAGAGTTCCACGTACAGCGACATCTATCGGCAAATAAAGTAAACTATTGCGCGCGAGCATAAAGTATGGAAGATGATTTTTATGGGATAATTCTTTATTGCGTGAACCGATTTTCACCGTTTTTACTTTATTTGAAAGCACGTCATTTCATTGTAATATTGTAGAAATTACAGGTACAATAAACACCTGCTTATACGGTTAAATTACAAACTTAGTTCAGAAATTATTTTGTATTTCTTTTACAAAAACTATTCATCCTATCAAGTTCAAAATAATTTTCCTAGAAAGTTTTTATAAAGTTCTACTTTTGAGATTTTTTTCATATTTTTAAAACTTATGGTTCAAAAGTTAGAGGGGGGGGGACGCATATTTTTTTACTTCTGGAGCGATTATTTCCGAAAATATTTACATTATCGAAAAATTATTTTAGGAAACACCTATTCATTTTTAAATACCTATCCAATAATATATCACACGTTAGGGAACGTACCCATACTACGTGACCAATTTTTTTACATTTTTCACCCCCTCCACCCCCCTCGGTGACCAACCGTAGTATATGCCAAGATCCCCCCCCTCCCCCTCTGGTTGTCACGTAGTCATTCTTAATATTGTTTTTTTGCAAACAGAAAGTAAAAAATATCATAATTTGGCGCATATTTGTATTTATTAAAACGGCGATTGCCGCGTAACGCCTCAAGGTGCGTGCAAACCCTAATTAAAAAGTGAAAAAAAAAATTGCGCGTGATTTCCCTAGAGCATAATTATAATAAGTATTGATTACGTGACGTAAACCTAAACCCCCCCACTTGTGACCAAGAGTAGTATTTTGACGACCCCCTCCCCCCACCCCTAAACGGGTCACGTAGTATGGGTACGTTCCCTTAGGGTTGAAATGAAAAAAAAAATCACTCCCCACTTTACGTATAGGGGAGGTACCCTAATAAAAAAAAATTTCCACTTTTTATTTTACCACTTTGTCGCCGTGATTGATATACATATTAGTACCAAATTTCAGCTTTCTAGTGCTAACGGTCACTGAGATTATCCGCGGACGGACGGACGGACGGACGGGCAGACATGGCGAAACTATAAGGGTTCCTAGTTGACTACGGAACCCTAAAAAGGCGTTCCCGTACTCCACTTAATTTGATATTCGATTACCGCGATTGTTGTTCAAACAAGAAAATAAATTAAACAATATTAATTTTGTTTGGTTAGTATTTAATAAATTATTTAAAAAATATATTTATTTCGGACAGAACATGAGTATCCATAGAGTGTTAGTAACAAAGAACAAAAATCTTAATCTAGTGTTAGTCTTCATAATTTAATTACAATTATATATCATTGAAATAAAAATCATATACATACACAATCACAGCATAGCACCTACACTACGAATGCGCTACACTTTTGATTTGCTCAGTCCAATATTTTAAGATTGACTTAAGACACCAAAAAAACATAACCTAAGTATTATACTGACTTTCACAGCAAAAAAAATCTGAATTATCATCGCTTTGATGTGCATTCAGATTTTTTTGCTGTGCACAATGTGCACGTCAGCATTTTCATCCGACTTCCAGATTTCGAAGGTTCTCAATTCGTCGGGATCTTTGTTTTATTTTATTTATGTTCACCGATTATTCGAAGACGGCTGGACCGATTTTGAAAATTCTTTTTTTGTTTGAAAGAGTATACTTTACAGTTGGCCTTATTGTCATCAGATCAGGATCTGATGATGGGGTCCTGGAGAAATCGTGAGAACTCTTCAAATATTATAGGCACACCTATAGTGATTTGAGTATTATTTACAGTAGCACGGGTGCTTACTTTTGGAAAGGTGGAGGCTATGTGACGGCGGTTCTGTTTTGTTTAAAATGATTTGATATGCGAAATATTATTTCCCATTTTGTTACATTCTGTGAAAATTTAAAACTCAAATTAAGGCTAGCATGACGGAATTGATGGATGTGCAGAAAAAAGGCAATTCCTGGAACAAATCATGTGTAAAACCGTCCCTCGTGTCCCGGTCAGGAACATAAACAAGTGTAAGGGCCGAACGTGACCGGATTTTAAAAGCGAACAAAGAGTAAATTTTAAATATAAGGTCGAAAAGGTTTATCGTCCCTTTTCTATATACTGTTTTAAAAATATTACAATGCTCTTCTAATTACTTGGAGTCAGTTCGTTAGTTTCAGTTAATCATTAAATATTGGGCGATGGTCACAATTGCAATTCTGGGCACTATCCTAGGGATGTGGGATGTCACTTATATTCCTATTCGCAACAAAGGGTGCGAATATTTTGCGGATGTGATGCGAATGATTGCAGAACGTGTCTGTTTTGACCGCGGTGGTCGCTGCTTAATATGTTTTCTTGTTCTACTACGGAAACATAACCATTAATTTGTCTATACACAAGTATTTAAATACTATAATATATTACTTTTTTTTTATTCCACGACGGTATCAAACAAGCATACGGCCCGCCTGATGGTAAGCAGCTGCCGAAGCCTATGGACGCCTGTAACTCCAGAGGTGTCACATGCGCATTGCCGACCCTTTATAAAAAGGAGGATTCCCTGTGTTGACGGCTAAAGGAACATGAGGGTCCCTCACCATCAACACACTCACTGGGTCCTCTTTGAGCTCTTTGACCTACCTGACTTATGGGTGTTTTCTATGTATTTAAGTATTTATATCTATCGTCGCCTAGTACCCACAACACAAGCCTTATTGAGCTTACTATGGGACTAGGTCGGTTTGTGTAACATCTCATAATATTAATAATTATTTTTGCATGTTTTTAATGTGGGGCATTCCACTCATACAATAGATTGTTATTAAATCAAATACAAACATTGAAAACATACCCATAAACCCATAGCTTAATTGGTAAAGCGATCGAGCCCCGGCAAGGCGTATCGATGCAGGTTCAAGTCCTGCTGGGTTGATTATTTTTTCAATGTTTTCAATGTTTGTATTTGATTTAATAACAATCTATCATAATATTTATGAAGTATGTACCTGTACAAAATAAAGCTAAAATAGCAATATTGACGAAATAATATCGTAATGTTACAAAACTCATAATGTAAAGTACAAGACCGAGAATGTTACCAAAATTTTAAAACATGTTATAGCGCCAGACTTTACTTACAAGTGATACCGAGAATAATTAGAAGAAGTCAAAAACAAATACCTGAATGTAGAAACATAAAACGAGTAATTAAATAGTAATTCTTGATGAAGCGACTCAAGCTATTAAATTTACTATATACTTATATTAAGAAAATTGACTATCTAATTAGATGTCAGATACAAAAATTATTTCAAATTAAATACATACTCAAACATTTTTTCTTTTGAACTCCCATCTAACTAGATAGGTAATTAGATGTCAAATACAAATTTAGTTCGAAAATACATACTTGTAATTTTTTTTCGTTTGAACTCCCAATTTCCTTATAGCACACAAACCTCTCAAACGTTTTCACTACGATGGGTCTTGTGAAAGATATAACGATGTAATATTATTTTTTCTTTTCGAATACACATTCGCATCCTGAATATTGGTCGCGAATATGACAGAAACCACATTCGTTACATTCCTATATCTCATTCTTACGGCTCATTTAGACAGTGGTGCTAGACGGAGAGCTAGCCACGTCAGATATGACACATGAGAGCAACGAAACCCCTCTAGGCAGTTTGCTATACTATGCTCATTTCTAGATCTACATCTTGCAGCTGTAAAGTGGTGGAGGTCAAAGAATGCAAACCACTTCAAGAAAAACCGTTCTGGGTTTGATGCAATATTATAAGAAATTATATACATAATACGATTATATTATTTCTAAAAGTTTATGTTGGGGGAAAGTAGTACCAAACGACGTGTAATGTAATGAATAGTTTGTCGCCTTCTGTTTTTATTTCCGTAATAATACGCAATGTTTTTTGTTGTTACGTTAAAATATAAGCCCTGTTCTTTATAACTTAGACAACTTCGGCAGTTTTTACCTATTTTGGTGTAACTATTTACCAATTCAAAAATTTTGCTAGTCTGTCACTCTGTCCTCCACCCATTAAAAGCTGCCAGATGCCTGGATCTAGCAAGAACGATAGTATAGTAATATAACCAGACGGATTTTGTTGCTCTCATTATTGTGTCATATCTGACGCTTCCAGGGGGCGATTTTTGAGTTCCGAGCGCTCGAATATGACATTAAAATCTCTAAATAAAACGAAGAAATTATGTTTTATATATAACAGCGATAGTAATTTAAAATCATGATTATTTACACTATTAATTTTATGCGTAAACAATGGCGAAAAAATTTTGTGTGCGGTTATATTCGAGGTTAAATTCTTACCCCCTTATTCATAAACGTCTACTAAAGTTAAGAGGCCTCTGATAATCGTTTGTCCCTTTCCGTCCAACCTATATGAGGGAAAGGGACAAACGATTATCAGCGATCTCTTAACTTTAGTGGCTGTTTATGAATAAGGGGGTTAGAATTCGAGCGCTCGATTGTCAAAAATCGGCCCCCAGCTCTTAGTCCATACGAGTTAACGACGCAACCTTTGTGTTGTAATGTTGCAATAGTGGGCAGGAGGGGCACTTAGCTTCGACTGAGAAGCAGCCGGTCTTAGGTTGGCTTAACGACTGTAATGGCGTAGTGGAACTGTTATACCACGTATGGTTAGACCACGTTAACTCAAGACAGACTTTGCAAGTGACCAAATTTGGAAGAGCCATCGTAACGTGCAATTTATATGTCATAGTTATGCGTACTAAGAAAGAGGTGAAGAAAAATTAAAGCTGTTGTATGAATATTCTATAATTGTCAATTATAGTGCATTTAAAGTACTTAGGTGTTTTCAACCGACTTCAAGGTTCTCAATTCGTCGCGATCTTTGTTTTTGCTATTTTTTTTTACGTATGTTCAATGTTCACCGATTATTCGGAGACGGCTGCACCGATTTCAAATATATTTTTTTTGTTTGAAAGAGTATATATACTTTACAGTTGGTGCCATCGTCACCAGGTCAGGTTCTGATGATGGGATCCTGGAGAAATCGAGGGACCTCTTCAAATATTATGGGAACAGCAGCATTCTCCTTCTCGGGCATATGCTTTTGGAAAGGTAGAGGCTAAGTGAATTCGGTTCTTTTTTTATTTAAAATTATTTCTAATGTACTTGTAATGAATATCAACAAACACTTTCACTTCGTTAATAATTCTAACTATGAGTATTGCGTAGGTAAGGTATATTGTATTTTAATAATTTCGAATAGAAGAAGTAGCGATTAAATACCATTGTTGACAGGTTCCAAGGTCGTATCCAGCAGCACTGGAAGGACCTGCACTGCTCTCCGGGATAGTTTAGTCTTTAACATTAGGTAATTTATTAAACTTTAATTGTATTTTATTAACATTAGCACTTAAGATGTTTTAGACTTATGTATCATACTAACAAATATGGACTTGCTTCCGAAATAAATTATTTTGAATTTGAATTCCGAAAATACTCTTTAATTATAATGGAATAAGCGTGATTATTGCTTCATGTAACTTACTTACAATAAAAGCAATTTCTGTGAAGATACAGAATGCGGTTTAAATGAGGTATTGTGCAATATCAGTAAGGAGGTCGATGCGGCTTTCCATATTGCCCGCCAATGTCAGTAATCCGGACAAATTGGCCTCCGAAGCTGGATGAACGGTAAATGTATATAATGTATATCGTCAGAAAACAATACACTATTGCATTTGTAGAGGAGATAGACCGATAGATTTTAAAAAGTAGGATACTAACCCATGATTTGTAACGTGATTAATGATGATAAAATTTATAAAAATGTTTCGAATTTGTAGGTTTGTGTTTATTTCTAACTGACCTCAAAAACTTATGTGATGTTAAACTTACATTAGGGTAACTTAGTTTTGGAGGTGTAAAAGGGTATTGGGTATACCTTTACTTTGTTTAGGCTGCGTTTCCACCAGAGATGAGCGAGGATGTGTTGCGAGGAATGTGTTTGTTAACCAATCCTAGAGCAGGTAAATGCACTTATTCTATTGGTTTTTAATAAACACTTTCCTAGCTCATCTTTGGTGGAAATGTAGCCTTATGATTTTGAATTAAAATATTGTTCCTCCACCACTTACTAGAAAAAATAACGGCATTCGTAGTGAAAAGGCCCTTACCTGTAAAAAAAACAGAGATAATGTCAATTCACGACTAATTATAATTAATTGTATACAATTCCTTTCATCTCGTCAACGTAAAACTATGATTAATTTATAAAATCTCCATAAAGGGAGATGTGTCTGTTTTCCGTCCATACTTATTCATATATTTATATTCAAGTCAAGTTGTTCCCATCTATTAGCCAGCTTAGTTAGGTGGACGGTAAACTGAACCTGGACGGAAAACCGGTATACTACCCCATACGTATAGTAAATTCACCAAACTATGAGTCCAAATACAGTATGGGTCCAAAATTAGCCGAAAAATATCTTCATTTTGTTGTAACTTTTATTGACGCAGTTAATAAATGAATAAAAAAATCTTACATAAACCAAATACAAGCTTGGCATTGATACTCAATTATGTAGTAGCTATTAAACTTGTGGGACCGTAGTTGCATTGCAGCACTGGATTATAGTTGGATTGTCATGAGACATTAACTATCTTGTATCAGTATTAAATCCTCCAGTCTTTATCAAATCTTAACTAGCGGAAACGAACTAAAACAAACAGCAAAACAAATCAGCAATGGCTTATCTCCGCAGCTCGGAGCACACAATGCTCACTTTTATACTTCATGGACGTCGACGTCACGATACCGTCACGATAAAGCAGGCATGCCTTATTCTCATCCACACACTGTAGTGGAAGTTGTTCACAAAAAAAACCGCAAATCGATGTACAGTTTAGCCGTTTAACAAACGCATACAAAATAGTAGTTTATGTAACTGTTACGTAATAAGGGTCCTTAAAACATGAGTGTGGTTTTATGAAATGAGCCGCAGGCGAATTTCATAATAAGATCACACGAGTGTTTTAAGGCCTAATTACGTACAGTTGCATACACTGCTTTATCTACACTCATATTATTTATTCTAAATGCCTTATTTGGAAACCATAGAATGGCCGCCATCGCACCGCCCCCGTGGCCAACTCTCGTGTGCCGGCGGTCGCGCGGCCGCGTGTCGGGCTGTCGGCGGATCCCCGGGAGGGTGCAGGTGTACATTATGTTATCAAAACTCATAGCACATCAATAATTGAGCATGAAAAGTTAAAATTACGTTACTGCCACGGATAAAAAGCTTATCATAGTAAAATCGGTCGTGGTAATGCTAGCCATTGCCTACCGTTTTCGAACACGTTTTAGAGAACTTACAATATGAGTGTAGATAAACAAATTTTTTGATAGGTACTGAAGTGGAACTGTGTCAGTTTGTAATATTGAAAAATAAATAAAAGATACTAAATGAAATTATTTTCAAAATTGCTTTCTTAGGGTTAGATATGAGGATATCACGTATCATTTGTGGTATTATCGTATGTGGAGGAGCCCAAACTTGGTATGTTTTGAAAATTATTTGTTTATTTTTTTAAATGGCCTAATATTTTATGATGTGTTAATTTTTAGAATCGCCCCAAAAAGTTGTTTCATATGATACCACACAAGATAGTCTCTGATTTCTGATTTTTTTTTTCTGTTTTTCCATACAAAAAATGTGTTTTTTTTTAAGAACTGCGGTTCAAAAAGTTTGTTTTGACCTCTAGTATGCGTGTACCAAACGGCTAAACTGTACATCGATTTGCTGTTTTTCTTTGGGATTGTACTCGTACACCGTTCACTACTGGCAGTACTGGCCCAACGTAGCCCGTAGGCCAATCTAATGGACTCAGCTATACGCCGGTATGAGATCGCTTATGCGTTAAAAATGGGAATGGGAGCAAGCGTCCCATTCCCATTTTTAACGCATAAGCTGCTTCCATTATATTGCGGCTGACCAAACCCAGGTTCTCAAGCGCCGCAAATACTCGTCCTTACTTAAGGACTATGAGCTTGCGGGGCTTGCATTAGAGACATTGGGCCCCTGGTCGGCCGACACGAAATGCTTCATGAGGACCCTGTCGGCCCGGCTGGTAGCGCTGGAGGAGCTGCGATTTTCAATACATTGCGTTATTGATATACCTATTGATTTTGTTGCACTAACCTAGACGGCAATGTATCGAAGTTGCATGCGATATTTGCGTCAAAATTGCGTCACCATTATCGCAACCGTAAAACGCGTCGATATCGTCGACCACGGTAAAGTATAAATGCGACCATTAAGCTAGCGAGGTGATTAAAAACTGTGCGCCAACTTAATAACGTGGAACTAGTGGGCTGTTGATCCAGGGTAGGAAGGTGGTTCGAGAAACTTCTGTGTGTTGTTATTTTAAGGGTATATTGAGGTAAAATAGTAGTTTATGTAACTGTTACGTAATAAGGCCTAATTACGTACAGTTGCATACACTGCTTTATCTACACTCATATTATATATATTAAATTAAGTGCTCGGAAACCATAGAATGACCGCCATTGCACCGCCATGGCCAACTCGATTGTGGCGGCGGTCGGGGAGGCGCGTGTCGGCGGCCGCGCGGGCGCGTGCCGTTGGTCAGGAAGGAGCACAGGATTTACATTATGTTATCAAAACTCATAGCACATCAATATTTGAGCATGTAAAGTTAAAATTACGTTACTGCCACAGATAAAAAGCATCATAGTAAAATCGGTTGTGGTAATGCTAGCCATTGCCTACCGTTTTTGAACACGTTTTAGAGGACTTACAGTGTGAGCGTAGATAAACGCTCATTTATGTATCGACACATTATTGAATCGCAGATTGATGCGAGCAGCTTCAGACTGGTCGCTGTGGAAATCCTTGAGGGAGGCCATTCCAGCAGTGGAAGTCTTCTAAAATAATTTGAATACTTGATTTTTTTGTACAATTCAATTGTAAGTTCAATTACAAGTAAGCCGTTAAATCTCTTAAAGACATCCATTATATTATAAATAAATAAGTTTAATATGGCAACATTGTATAACTCATTTCCGTTACAGAATGCGGCGATTAACAACAGTATGCCAACTTAATCACGTGGAACCAGTTTTAATTGGTTGAAGTTGATCCAGGATTTTCTAGAAGCTTTTCTGCCAGCAAGTTTCATTTTAAGGCATAAAGTTGTACATTTATATTTTTCCACCTTATTACGAAGAAGTAAGGTGCATAACTGTATACATATTTTTGACGTCGCCGTCGACTGTAATGCTTCGTTTTGTTTCAATTTTCTATCGAGCGAACCTATGTGCTTTGATGACAATAGTTAGGACCTGCAACTAGCAACAATTAAATAAATTTCACGATTTGACAAAGTTTGTTCCTAAAAAACATAGAAAATACCTGCGCTTATTTTCGATATAAAATAATTTGAAACAAAAAAGAACCGACTTCACTTAGCATCCACCTTTCCAACACCAAATGCTCGAGCTGCTGAAAAAAATACTCAAATCACTATAGTTGTGCCTATAATAGTTGAAGAGTTCCTTCGATTTCTCCAGGATCCCATCATCAGATCCTGACCTGGTTACAATGGGACCACCTGTAAAGTATACTCTTTCAAACAAAAAAAGAATTTTCCAAATCGGTCCAGCCGTCTTCGAATAATCGGTGAACATACATAAAAAAAATAAAAAAAATAGCAAAAACAAAGATCCCGACGAATTGATAACCTCCTCCTTCGAAATCTTGAAGTCGGTTGATAAGTTTTAATTCGCGATTCATAGACGATGAGCACACTTTAATACATTTTAACAAAACTTTATGTCTAAATTATAAATAGAAATATATGTCAAATACTTGAGAAAAAGTGACCTTGTTTGCGACCAAAAAAATTGAGGGTCGAGTAACAACACTAAGCACATCACTAGTGTTCCTTGCCGATAACGGACTCGGCGGAATCAGTGGAATCCCGGCTTAATGAAAAAAAGATGAAAGCGGAAGGGGGTCATTCTGCAAGATTGATTCCGAGAGGTTTGCTACTTTATTAAAGAAATCCGAAATCTAACTGCTTTTGCTGACGGGGCTTTTGGTGATTCAAACGGTAATTGTTCCTGGCTTGCTTTTTACCCTTTCTCGACTAAATGTTGGATGAATGTATTCCGCCCCTGACAGAATGGAAGCGGTATAATACCGTATTCTGCGAATATTATTATACAAAGTGATTCAGGGTGAGCAGGAACAAACCTACACATTTAGTTAATGAGAATGAATCGGCTACCATCATCTTTATATGAAACACTGATTTCGAAGGTACTCAATTCGTCGGGATCTTTGTTTTTTTTGTGTGTTCTCCGATTATTTGAAGACGGCAGGACTTATTTGGAAAATTATTTTTTTGTTTGAAAGAGTATACTTCACAGTTGGTCCCATTGTAACCAGATCAGGATCTGATGATGGGATCCTGGAGAAATCGACGGAACTCTTCAACTATTATAGGCACACCTATAGTGATTTGAATATTTTTTACAGCAGCTCGAGCATTTGCTTTTGGAAAGGTGGATGCTTAGTGAAGTCGGTTCTTTTTTGTTTAAAATTATTTGTTTAAAAATATTTTTATATTAAAATAAATGGTTTTAATCCATCCGTATCCATAGTGTTAATCCTGCTCACGTCTGCTGAACCATCCTATAGTTCGACGGTATGTATGCATTTAGAACAAGGATGATATGGGTGTAACAAAAATAGTGTTTAATCCGTTTAAGGGCATAATTGATATGGTATTGAGACTACGAAAAAATTGAAAAAAATAATTCTGACGAAAAAAAAATGTTTTGTATGGGACATGTCATCCCAGCCAGCCGACCCTCGAATACAAAACCAATTTATTTTGATTCATAGTACATTACTTACCAAGGACTGTAAAAGAAAGAAAGCCCGAAACCGCAGGTATTTGTAACCCGAGCCGCAGGCGAGGGTTGTAAATATGCGATAGAGGGCTTTCTTTTTTACTGCCCGTGGTGAGTACACAATTTTACGTATCCACCTGGCCATAATGCGAGTTTTACCGTACACGTAGCGTTCGGTAAAACTTACAGTATGGCCAGGTGTGACGTAAAACATTTTGTTTCTTAGTTTTTCATAACTAGAATACGATTCTAATTATGCCCTTAAACAGATCACCAGTGTTTTTGTTACACTTGTATAAGCATGGATTGTATAATGATATAAGAATGTCTGTACAATAATTTTAAACAAAAAAGAACCGACTTCACTTTCCACCTTTCCAAACGCAAATGCTCGAGCTGCTGTAAAAAATACTCAAATTACTATAGGTGTGCCTATAATAGTTGAAGAGTTCTCTCGATTTCTCCAGGATCCCATCATCAGATCCTGACCAGGTTACAATGGGACCAACTGTGAAGTATAATCTTTCAACCACAAAAAGAATTTTCCAAATCGGTCCAGCCGTCTTCGAATAATCGGTGAACATACATAAAAAAAAAAAATAGCAAAAACAAAGATCCCGACGAATTGATAACCTCCTCCTTCGAAATCTTGAAGTCGGTTGAAAAGAACCGACTTCACTTTCCACCTTTCCAAACGCAAATGCTCGAGCTGCTGTAAAAAATACTCAAATCACTATAGGTGTGCCTATAATAGTTGAAGAGTTCTCTCGATTTCTCCAGGATCCCATCATCAGATCATGACCCAGTTATATACAATGGGACCAACTGTGAAGTATACTCTTTCAAACAAAAAAAGAATTTTCCAAATCGTTTCAGCCGTCTTCGAATAATCGGTGAACATACATAAAAAAAAAAAAAAAATTAGCAAAAACAAAGATCCCGACGAATTGATAACCTCCTCCTTCGAAATCTTGAAGTCGGTTGAAAACGCGTTTCTCCCTACTTCAGTGCAGGCTACATGTTTTTCGGTATTAGATGCCAGAGCTAGTCTAGGAAGAAAGAGTAGAGTAGAGGACACACTTCAAGTGAGAAAGCATGTCAAACGTTCTGTGAAGCAGTCTAGATTTTATTTTTCTTTTATCAACCGACTTCAAGATTTCGAAGGAGGAGGTTATCAATTCGTCGGGATCTTTGTTTTTGCTATTTTTTTTTTTATGTATGTTCACCGATTATTCGAAGACGGCTGGACCGAGATGGAAAATTCTTTTTTTGTTTGAAAGCGTATACTTCACAGTTGGTCCCATTGTAAACATGTCAGGATCTGATGATGGGATCCTGGAGAAATCGAGGGAACTCTTCAACTATTATAGGCACACCTATGGTGATTTGAGTATTTTTTACAGCAGATCGAGAGCATTTAGTGTTGAAAAGGTGGATGCTTAGTGAAGTCGGTTCTTTTTTGTTTAAAATTATTTACACAATAAGTACGTTTTCTGTCTTCTAGGGTCAGTAGTGTAGAATTAGAAGTTATAAGTGCATTATTATGTGTAATCGAAAGAGCGCTGGTAGCCTGGCGGTATGACGTCCGACTTTCAATCCGGAGTTCTCGGGTTCAAACCACGGCTCGTACCACTGAACAAGAAAAGAAAATTTATATTTACAGTCGCTTTTCAGTGAAGGAAAACATCGTAAGGAAACCGGAGCTAATCCCGATAAGGTCTAGTTTCCCCTCTGGGTTGGAAGGTCAGATGGCAGTCGCTTTCGTGAAAACTAGTGCCTACGCCAATTCATGGGATTAGGTTATCAAGCGGACCCCAAGCCGGGAAAATATGCTAGCAGGAAGAGTGTGTAATTGTAGGTCAACATGGTACTTTCATAGACCAAAAATTTCCAACCAAAGACCTCTAAACAACCGATCCATAAAGTTTCTCCGTTCCAAACAAAACTCTGTGTGTTCATAATTTAGAAACTTACCGAAGCGTCATTTTGTTTGTAAAGCGGATTTCATGGGATTTGATCGTTTTACATAAACAAATTTCATATAAACATTGCCCTTATTGTGTGTTGTTACGTTATTCAAGTATGTGTTATTGTTTGGACTTTAGTAGAATTTTCAATCGTGTTGTTTTGCCGACGCTAATTAGGATTCATGTTTGTATGAGAACTTTGTTATGTTACATTTTGTACGTATTAGTACATTACTTAATTAAGCTTTTATGTAAAAAATATATACATAAATAGGTAAGTATAGACTGGCAAACGAAATATCGCAGTAACAGATAACTTAGAAACTAATACAAAATCATCTAACATTTAGAGGACACAGTTCAGATAGGAAAGCATATCAAACGTTTTGTGAAGCAGTCAGATTTAGATTTTATTATTTATTTATTTTTTATTAAACAATAGTCTCTCAAGTTGTTTTGATATGTCTTCTGTCAGAACTACGCATTATTGTGTATCTTTAAGATTACTGTTATGAAAAAATAAGTCCCGCCGAGTTTCTTGCCGGTCATAATACTTCTCGGGTCAGAGGTAGGTACTATTAGTTCAGTGCCTTTTTGTGAAGCAGTCAGATTTAGATTTATTTATTTTTTATTAAACAATAGTCTCTCAAGTTGTTTTGATATGTCTTCTGTCAGAACTACGCATTATTGTGTATCTTTAAGATTACTGTTATGAAAAAATAAGTCCCGCCGAGTTTCTTGCCGGTCATAATACTTCTCGGGTCAGAGGTAGGTACTATTAGTTCAGTGCCTCCAGTGAATAACGGCATAATATGAGTTATTCCTTTTAGTTTATATTGTCCCATTCGATCCAGCTCGTCGAACTACATAACATATCAAAAGGGCGTAACTCTATCTGTTTCCTAACCTAGTTTTTGCATTGACCCAAAGGGCATAAATCCAGTGTGATTGAAGGAATAAGTTACTTTATCCGGCGTTACCGACAATCGCAAACAAACAAGTGGTCTCAAGTCAAAATTACATATGAACTAAAAGACATATTCGTAGTTATATTTTGAAGAAACGTAATTATTGATTTTGGTCCAATACGTCCTGGTGATGTTTTGACATGAACGGATTTATACCATTATTCAATCGTGTTCATAAAGGAACATCTCGTTTTGCGTCATTGCTATAAAATTATTTGCGTAATAAAGAGAGGCTGATTCCATTGCCAGTTGATTATAAGTTGATTTCATTATAGAATTTAAGTTATACCATGGTTGTTTTATTATATTTTACTGAAATAACTCTTTATTCAGAACATTAAATGCTTTATAAGTCATGTTATTCCTAAAATATAATATAATAATGGCACAACTCGTGTTCTTCGTTTATGCACGTTGCACTTAAGGGCATAAGTCGTTTTAGTGCTAAAAACTTAATAAATCTATAAGATTAAGTTGATATATGTCTTTAAGAATTCGTGAATAAGAGCATAATTAGAGGAAAAAGGGAAAAAAACATTTTTTTTTAATTACCAAAAAGATGTTTTAATCAATACATTATTTTATAGTTTCGCCAAACTGTGTAACGGTTTGTTGGCGAAAAAGAGCACTCTTAATCAATCTCTTATACTTAACTATATATGTTATGAGTTAGTAACAAACTACTTAAGTACTTATACAAAACTAATTTAAGTTTCTTTAACATGAACACACATGATCATTTAAAGAATATAATGTAAACAAGATGTTCTGAATAGGCGAGTGAATTTAGACTTTACACTAATAGTAATATGAGTTAAATTAACATGTTACAAATATTAATTATTTGTTATTCAATACAAAGCTAAACTCCATTACTTCTAAAAAAATGCATTTGAAGCTCAATTTATAAATGCTAGCGTTGCCAAGACGAAGTATTGTTTTTTGTCTCTCCTGAAAGGCACTGAGTTATTCTGTGGTGTAGGGTTAGAACCGGTGGTAGTTTTTTTTTGTCGTGCATAAGTGCATTGTAATGTGCCTTAATTGAAGAATAAATATAATTTATCTTTTTTATTTTTACAGTTTAAGAAAAAACTATACTCACCCCTTTTAGAACGAAGAATACAGAATTATTCTGTCATTGCTCTACACTCTACGTAAAAAACTCTCTGGCAAAACAATACTCTATAAGAGATGTTATATGTCTTGACAAAAATCTTACTGACATTCATTAACTTATTTTATCTTTATTCCACATAAGACGATGAACCTCTCAGCGAACTCTTGTTCAATTAGTCGTCAACACAGTGAATCCTCCTTTTTGTTAAGGGTCGGCAACACGCATGTGACACCTTTGTAGTTGCAGGCGTTCATAGGCTACGGTAGCTGCTTACCATTAGGCGGGCCGCGCACGGTGTTTGCCACCATCGTGGTATACAAAAAAAAGAGAACTTATCGTACAATGGGCGGACTTAAAATAATCGATTGTGGTAAGTAGTTGCACGACGGATCTGAAATGTATGGAACGGTCCGTGGATCCGGATGATTTCATACATCTCGGATTTGGATTGCAATGCAAACCCTAGTTGGTAAGGGATTCCCAAAAAAAAGAAAAAAAAGAAAAAAGAAGTAAGGAAAAGAAGAGGTAGGAAGGAAGGAAGGAAAGGAAAGAAGTAGGAAAGATCCCATATTTACGTCTTAAGAAGCCAGGTATTGAAAGCCCTTAGATAAACCTTGAACTTTATAACTCTTACGTCAGTCAACATTTAATAGCTCACTTTTAAATAGTCCAACTTATCCACTGTGCCTAATAGGCAACATGCAATATTTTCATGTATGCTTTCATTTGAAAGAATTACACGTAGAATAGACCACGAGTGTATAAAAAAATTAAAATACTATAATTTATAGTCAAAAATTGCTGTTACAAACTGACAATTTAAATTTTCGCGCCTGAACGGATCTACAGATCTGTGACGTCACTCATGTGTGTCACTCGCATATTTGTTCGTCCACAGTGTCAAATTGTTTTTTTTTTTATGTTTTGACCTGGATGCTAGCCCTTTAAGCCAAATCCTATAGACAGTTGCCAACCCCATTACTTGTCATAACAGGAGTGACGTCACCAGACGTTGATTGGTGGATTAAAACACGTTCCGTTTCACATTACTTCAAATGGTAATTATTATTTGAAATTAGTATAAACGAAAGTAAAATCGTTTCAATGGCTATTATTTTACGTTTTTACAACATTTTGATCACAAATAATGGTAAATATTATAGCTACATCTTCCCTATTCCCGGACCTCCCCAATAATTCGCCATCACTAATACAAGTTTCAATCACAAACTACGTAAACATTTTGTTCAAACACGAATTGCCTTCTATTTATTCGGGCTATAGCGGATTAACATAAGCTTAATTGGCTATTTGGTGATACATTCATTATTGCACAAGTTTGGTTAGGCGTACGATCCAATGGCTTATTCATTAATACCACATTATTTACACTAGGGTACATTATCACGGTTTCAGCGAAACGGAACGTAATCCCACGTTAAAAAAATTAAAATCCTGTCTAAACCGAGTGCCAGACGGCATACAACGAGCCCCTCCAACAGAGCGACCTTGGTCTGGACGGACTGTGTAGACAGTTGTTGCCAGCAAAATTGTATGAACCACCAACCTAGGTCAGGGTGATCTTGGACCGTTGGCAGCCTTGTTGGAACCATCTCGACAAACGATCGGTATGAGAGTTTCGATGCCACAAGGACATAACCCCCAGGAGAAACACCATTTTTAGGGTTCCGTAGTCAACTAGGAACCCTTATAGTTTCGCCATGTCTGTCCGTCCGTCCGTCCGTCCGCGGATAATCTCAGTGACCGTTTGCACTAGAAAGCTGAAATTTGGTACTAATATGTATATCAATCACGCCGACAAAGTGGTAAAATAAAAAGTGGAAAAAAATGTTTTATTAGGGTACCTCCCCTATACGTAAAGTGGGGAGTGATTTTTTATTTCATTTCAACCCTAACGAGTGATATATTGTTGGATAGGTATTTAAAAATGAATAGGGGTTTACTACAATCATTTTTTAAAAATGTAAATATTTTCGGAAATAATCGCTCCAGAAGTAAAAAAAAATGTGTCCACCCCTCTAACTTTTGAACCATAAGTTTTAAAAATATGAAAAAAATCTCAAAAGTAGAACTTTATAAAAACTTTCTAGGAAAATTATTTTGAACTTGATAGGTTGAATAGTTTTTGAAAAAAAATTACAAAATAATTTCTGAACTAAGTTTGTAATTTAACCGTATAACCGGTGTTTATTGTACCTGTAATTTCTACAAAATCACAATGAAATGACGTGCTTTCAAATAAAGTAAAAACGGTGAAAATCGGTTCACGCAATAAATAATTATCCCATAAAAATCATCTTCCATACTTTAAGCTCGCGCGCAATAGTTTACTTAATTCGCCGATCACGCTTATATCATATCATTCATATCCTACATGGCGGTGTTATTTTAACTCTTAAGTGGGGACACTTACTTTGACGGACGGAAAACTACGGAACCCTACACTGAGCGTGGCCCGACACGCTCAGTGTTTTATAAAGCCGGTTTTTATAAATCACAGAAACCCTTAAACCTGGCTCTAAGAATAATTAAGTTTTAACTTTTTGGATGTCGTGAACAGACGCAACTCTCCTCCAAAGACACATACGAGTAAATTATATAGAACACAAAGTAAGGAAAATGGAAATAATTACAGTCGCTATCAGATATATCAGAGCGACCAAGGTGGTCACAAATATCTGAACAACCGCTCTATTGTCAAGGCGACAAAGTGCATATTTTTGAGTACCGTGGCCGTTCCGATATTGATGGCGACTGTACAAAGGTGAACTTTAACAAATGTTTTCCAATGAGAAATGAAATGAAATGACATTTATTATACACATTCAGAGAAGACGTGCATTGAGAAGAAGTGCGAAGAGGTTTGCCGATTTCAAGTCAACGCAGCAGTAGAATCAGCTAATTACAAAACAAGTAAGTTGTTCCAAACGACCGTCACACCCTCATATTCTTAACAACATAATTGTAAACAATAATTTTAAACAAAAAAGAACCGACTTCACTTATCCACCTTTCCAACAGCAAATGCTCGAGCTGCTGCAAAAAGTACTCAAATTACTATAGGTGTGCCTATAATAGTTGAAGAGTTCCCTCGATGTCTCCAGGATCTAATCATCAGATCCTGACCTGGTTACTATGGGACCAACTGTGAATTTTTGGGCTCTTCATTATGCCGCTTCTCTATACTTCGTTTTTTTTTTCGAGATTAGAAATTAAGTAAACATAGAAACATTAGTTGCCAACCTGTTCTAAATGTTCAATTTAAACACACTGGAAGCATACCTACAGGATTAGTTAACAAGATTAAGAGTTCATATTTGTGAATAAATAATAACAATTTGCAGATTAAACGATCCTACACAACAATAAAAACACAATTTCGTTTTAGATTTTGTATGCCAACGTCAGAGACGCGTGAAAAATGAAAAACTGACCTGACAGTGACGCACGTACGTTCTAAAACGAAAACTTAAGATCTAGTTTTTTTAATCAGTATTCACGAAAATTATTTAATTGACAATCATAATATGCACTTATTAATCAATAAAAATAAATTTACAATCAGTAAATAAAAATGCGTCTAAACGTTATTTAATAGTTTTATTTATATAATACTAAATAATAAAGCAATTGTCTTAGGTGATGGTAAAAGATTTGGTGGACTACGAGGTGGCTTTTTTTGTTGTACGCCACTCGGCCCTGCCTCTGATTGCTCCATAACCCTCCAACTAAACGCACAATAATAGAGCAAGCAAATACCTTTACTTAGATAAGAATCACAATAAGCTTTCCAGTCACAAAAAACTATCCAGGTATGGCTGAGAGATACTAATGACAGATGACGTGAGAAAATATTTAAAAATCGAACCATCCGTTGCGAACCTCTTCTTCTGTAGGTATTTTATTGTTTTACATTCACAAGAACATTAACAATGATAAAAAATAAAATATTTAGTGCATATAACAACTACCAAAATATTGTTAAATACTCAATATAACATTTACAAATACGTAGGCATGGCTTAACTATAAATAAAAATATATTTAAGTATGTTTAATGACGGCGTAGGCACTTTGACAGTTGTGACATTTATCGTGCCTAATAAAGAACCCTGTACATCGCTCTGTCAACATTTTTCTAATCTCAAAAAAAACGAAGTAAGTATATAAGTAAACAATGAAAAGTAGGTAGCGATAGTAGATTCGAAATTATTTGCTTACCTACTGTTTGTGTCCTAGAAAAATTGATAGCACTTATATCGATAACAATCTGAGTAGAAATGACCAATTTTTTTTGGAATCCGTACACCACTTTACATACAACGTTTTCTAAAAACGTCCAATAGGCAAAAGCAGCAAACTCTTGTTCCTTTAGCCGTCAACGCAGTGAATCCTCCTTTTTGTAAAGGGTCGGCAACGCGCATGTGACTCCTGTGGAGTTACAGGCGTCCATAGGTTACGGTAGCTGCTTACCATCAGGCAGGCCGTACGCTTGTTTGCCACAGTCGTAGTATAAAAAAAAAAGTCTAAAGCACGTAGTAATTAGATGAGGTAAATGTCCTAGTTCGACACTCTAATGCCCAATAGTTGACACTCTAGCCCCGATTCGACATGCCAAACTGTGAGACGTGGATGTCACACTTGTATCGCTAGTGGATAGAGTGATATCCATCCTGTCCACCCGTGTCCACACCTAACTGTCAAGCTGTCAGTAGGTCTCCCTAGAGCGTTTTGTCTATGGCTATGGCCACCATTTTAGAAATCACTCTTGAGTGATTTCACCCCGATTTTAACTGTCACAAAAGTGTGATATCATAGTTGTCTCGCAAGCGACTGTCAGTTATGCCATGTCGAATCAAGGCCCTGTTATCATATTGCCATCAAACGTAACAGTTTGGCGAGAATCTACATGTACAAAATCTAAGTTGTTATTTGAATATATAAATAAATTAAAAAAAAATATATGTTGATGACATGTATTTATTGGGACAATGACGAACACCCGCACGTTTACCTAAGACAATTATTATTATTGCTTTGGGCAACTTGATCTAAAAGTTTCCATTGTTATTATTCAAAGAGTAGGTACATCTGAATGTCTGTCAAATTAGACCAGCTTGAGAGAACTAGTTTCCCACGAGGCACTGTTGATCCGCAACTTGATCTATAAACATCGACAAAACTAGTTCAAGATGTCGTACGTGCAATCCGAGATCTGTGGTCAAAACATTAAGATTAAACTATCAACCCGCTGGTTTCCTACAATAGTGTCCCGTACAATATCAATGTTCTGTTATCCTTATCAATTTCACATATTACCCCTTATCCCTGCCCTAAGGCGCGGGCTGGTCTAAATTGATTCTCGTCCCGCCCTCACGATAATCGCACTAGAGCAACAAAACGAACATCGCCGAGGACGAAAATTTATTTTTCTACATAAGGATTTGTAGCAAATTTCTTTGTATTATAATATATATATTTCTCTTCTAGCTGATATTGTATTTGTACTTCTTGGATCTACGAATATCTGTAAAAATAATAAAAGGACTATGATGTAAACGGTTTTTTTATTACTGTTTTATTTACGTGTATATAAAACTGTTTTGCAATGTTTTTGGTAACAACAACAAGTCCCCCCGAGTTTCTTAGCTCGTCACAATTCTTCTCGGGTCAGGTCAGAGGTTGTAGGGTTAGAATTGGTTTAGATTTTTTCTCTTTTCAACGTCTTGTTAAAATACATATGTCCGTACTGATTGGTTTTTATTACCTATTATGGGCTATTATTTTTATCTTTTGAATATTTTTCAACATCGAAACCATATGATACACCTAACTGTTACGCCTGTATTTTGTAAATTCAGTATCGAGAGAAATTTAGGGGTAAATCCCTCAAGGTGGCGGATAGGGGAAAGCTCGCCAGATATGGAGGGCAGGAGCGAAATAAAATAGTTCCCGCGGACCAACAGGCCGGAGAAGGATACTCCGTTATCAAATCCCTGCTGCGGGCTTCTTCGACATATTTGGGGCAGAGGTCGCAGTCAGTGCTGGATGCTGAGTTGGAGCATCTAGAAGAGATGGCGGCGGATGAGCCAATTAAAAGGTCAACGGCGGCGCTCAAACCCTCCAACGAGGGTCACAACCTTGGCGTCAGGTGGCAACCGGCGGTAAAAACCAATTGCCAAACAAAACTTCTCCTTGTTATGAAAAAGTTAAACATAGAAACACGATCACATGTTAGGGCGTACCCCCAAAGCGACGTCCAGGCGAGGGATGTATACGGAAATGCGAATAAGAAAGAAGACTATACTAGGGCGTTCCCCGCAAGCGACGGACCAAGAACATAATGTTCGCGTACCATTGACAACTTAAGGATCGCCACCTGGAACCTAGGCTCACTAACTGGACGCAGTAGTGAGCTTAGCGAAATCCTTCGAAGAAGAAATATCCACGCCTGTTGTATTCAGGAGACAAGATGGAAAGGTTCGAAGTCGAGAGATATTGGATTAGGGTATAAGCTTATTTATCATGGCCTTGATGCAAAGCGAAATGGAGTAGCCATCGTACTGAGTGATATCTTCAGGGATAGAATAATAAAAGTAGAGAGAAAATCAGACCGTCATTAGACGCAGTGAAGATAGCACTGGACAATCAGCTACCGATCAATATAATATCTGCTTATGCACCTCAAACAGGATGCTCACTTGAAGAGAAAACATCGTTTTGGGAAGATTTTGATGACCTGTTAATGTCAATAAAAACTGGCGAACACAAGATCATTGGAGGTGATCTCAACGGTCATATTGGAACTGCGATGGATAACTGGATATGGATTGGAAGTATAAACCAACAGGGAATACAAATATTAGATTTTACAACAAGACATGATTTGCATTTAGTAAACACATATTTTAAAAAGAAAGACGAACATTTAATCACCTACAAAAGCGGCGGAAAGTGCTCACAAATAGATTTCATAGTAGCCGATAAAAGGCTGAGACATTGCTTTCGAGACTGTAAAGTTATACCTGGAGAGGCATTGACCGCACAACACAGAATCTTATTAACAAAATTTAAGCTATCCAAACCTATTCGACACATAACCGATAAAACAGAGAGAGTCAAATGGGAAATATTTTGAAACTGAGTGCTCGCAAGAAACTCAAAACCTAAAAGGGTATTTCCCGTAAACTCAGAAACTTGGCACGAAGAAACTTCATATAGCACAGACAAACGAAAAATTACGAAAAGTAGACATTTTTAGTAAAATCATACAAAAAATATTTTTTGAAATTTTAAACTTACTACCTTTTTCCTCGTAAACGCGTAGAGGTATTAAATTGAAATAAGTAATAAACATACTACAACTTTTGCTTGTTATAGGTTTGTACGGAACCCTCGGTGCGCGAGTCCGACTCGCACTTGGCCGGTTTTTTTTATGTATGTTCACCGATTATTCGAAGACGGCTGGACCGATTTGGAATTTTTTTTTGTTTGAAAGAGTATTTTTCACAGTTGGTCTCATTGTAACCAGGTCAGGATCTGATGATGGGATCCTGGAGAAATCGAGGGAACTCGTTATTAACAATCAAGTTCGAAAGTTGCATGGAACTTCGCTTTACTCGTACCCTGTTAGGTTTAGTTTATGATTCAGATTACCAAGTTTCACTTTCAGCAGACGGTTTGTTCCTTAAGTATTGTTAAATTTAATTTGTTAACTAGTTTACTCGTAACTCTAAGCAATGTCGCCATTAGAAGACAATCTTCGGCTCAAGTTTCGCATCTACATCGTCCTTTCTCTGAATATCTAGCCATATACTCGTAGATACGCACGGATTTGTCCGTCGATCTGTCTGGCAGACATGTCTGAAAAATTTGCGGCGGAAATTAGGCACGAATGAGTCTGCGGACCGATATAAATAGCGCCATATGTATGTTCGCCAGACAGTTTTTCTTATCTTGATTTAGTGTCCCACTGCTGAGCAAAAGCCTTTCCCTTTTCTCTCCACTCGACCCGGTCGTTTGAATTTTGCCACTATTCTGTCCAAGTCGTCCCACCATCTCCTTTTCGATCTGCCTGCAACCCGGCCCGCTTGTATGTCGTGGGTCTCGGGTAACCATTTTAGCCCACCTGTCTGGATGCATGTGGTAGACATGCCCAGCCTACTTCAGCTTGGCGGTCTTGACACCTACAACTAACCTACACCTACAACTACATCACTACAGCGTGATTCCGTGTTTCTGATTCGATCAGTTCTACGAACACCTAGTATAGCTACTACACGTATACATATAGCTAACGAATAATACCTTCCTACTTATAGTGTGTAAATTTTATACGGGCGTATATTGTACTGGCGATTAGTATTGGACCTAGGGAACCTATTTACAATTATTTCTTTATGAAAATAAGGATATTTTTTTTCATACATAATAATTCAGCCCGTAATGTATTGCCTCCATGACAATTAACTTACCTATGCGTCATGTCAGTTATGTCAGTTTTAAATCAGTTGGATAGCGTACATTGGTGCCCGGTAGGACTTATAAAAAATCGTTACACATAATTAATAACACTATTTAACAAAATGATTATACTATATGAGTCCTATTGCTGGATACGATAAGTGGATAAAGTATACGCCCGTATAAAATTTACAGGCTGTATACAGTCAGTATTTGGTAGGTGAAACTTTGCAGAAATACAGGAGAAACGCTAGAAAATGCTCGAATGTGTAGCTGAAAATCTCTAATGACTAAATGGTATAGAACAGGGGTCGGCAAACCGCGGCTCGCGAGCCGCATGCGGCTCTTTGACGGGCCAGTTGTGGCTCTTCAAGTTCCACATTTTTTTTAAATCAAATCTTACAATGAAAAACAGAAAACTGCGGCTCTATGACCTTCCAAAAATTCCATATTTTCCGCTATCAGGCTCTTTGTCAAAAAAGTTTGTCGACCACTGGTATAAAAAAAAATCCGAGCATATCTCCGTATGCTTGTCACCATAGTAGAATAAAAAAACCACTCCAAAATATATTTGTTTCTACTTTAACAGCAGTATTCCCGCCGTCCCTCGGGAATGATAAGAACCAATCACAGCAACGTAATTCTCCGACGGTTTCCATTCGGACCAATCAAACGGTGCGTATAATCGACTAATGCCTGGCTTGGGATTTGATACCAACACGACGTGGCAGTACAAAGCGGCTGCAGTGTTTGTGTGCTAAGATATCATACAGTTACATATATGTATACATTTTTAAGGCCCTTGGTAAATCAATAGTGACCATATGTAGATCATATGAAAATATAAATATGGGTCACGAATAATTAAAACCAGAAAGAGATACTTAATTAAGTACTTTTTCGTAATTACCCAATTTCTTCTTATTATTAATTTCAAAATATTAAAAATTAATTTCACAAAAACCTTGTGGAAAAAACTGTGTGTGTTGGCCGCCATCTTGGTTTATAGGTGCCAAAATTCAGTTTTTTATCCTTGACGCTCAAACTGTTGTCAGTATGACTAAAGAGTCTATGGAACGTATAAAGAAGATAAAAATGTCAACAATTTTTTTTTGACCATAGATTTGCAACTCCTACAGATAAAAAGATACAGGGGGTGAAAAAAGTATAATTTTTAGGGTGTATTATGTCCGGTTGTAGCCTACCAATACACATTAAAACATTTTCTACGCCAGCATCTTTTCTAAGTCAAAATGCTCTTATTATGACTGATATAAGTATCGATGGTCTCCTTTGCTTGCATATTTAAAATAAATGACGTCTGACTTTTTATTTATTCCGTTTGCTAAAATGTCGTGAAACTTATACTTAAAATATTTTTCATGTGTCACACTGCCGTCTTTCTCCGTCATCTCATATAAGACGCAGACTTGACAAAGGCTAAGCGATACCAATGACAAGTGTGCCGCAACCATAACTCTAGCGGTCATTCCTTCCAAAAGTCCCAGCATGCCCGCCTCGTATATCTTTGTCGTTGATGATTGATATCTCATAACGTCGCGGATTACGTATGTTTTTGTTCCGTAAGATTAGGAGCGGGAAGATAAGGAAGGATGGATGTAACGCTTTCCCTGGCGCTCTGATATCTGTTTTTATTGGCGTTCGTTTGCTTCTTAGGTTATGTAGAAAAGAAATAAATAATTATTATAATGGGTATAATATACAGGCATGCCTATGCCTAGTGCGGGTACCGTTAACTAACACGATTTGTAATGCTTAGTACTGTTTTTTTTTATTATATTAGCCTGTGTTAGTGTCCCACTGCTGGGCAAAGGCCTCCCCTTTTTTTCTCCACTCAACCCGGTCGTTTGAATTTTGCCACCATTCTGTGTAAAAAGCGTGGTCCGTCATCTCCTCTTTGGTCTGCCTGCACCTCGGCGCGCGTCATCAATGGTGTCTCGTGGGTCCCACTGGGTAACCATTTTAGCCCACATGTCCGGGTGCATGCGGCAGACATGTCCAGCCCAGTTCCTCTTCAACTTAGCGGTCTTGGCACCTACATCTACAACTCGAGTTCTGGAGCGTAGTTCCGTGTTTCTGATTCGATCAGTTCTAGGAACACCTAATATACTACGCTCCATTGCTCGCTGGCAAACCTTGAGTTTAGATTTTAGGGCCTCAGTTAATGACCAGGTTTGCGCACCGTAGGTTAGGATGGGCAGGATACACATGTCAATGAGTTTGCGCTTGAGACACAGTGGAAGGTCGCCCTTCAATAGCGCCTTCATGGACCAGAAGCTCTTCCAGGCATTTTCGACACGTCGGTTGACTACTTTAGTCTGCCTGTTTTCGAAGGACGCTATCTGGCCCAAGTATATATACTCATTGACATATTGTATTTCCTGTCCATCTACGGTGACCCTACGTTTTGTTCTATTAGTCATCAACTGAGTTTTCGCTCGATTCATCATGAGTCCAACCTGAAGGCTTGCCGTGCTGAGATCTTGTAGCATTTGTTGTAGTTGAGATACCGAGTGGGAAAAGAGGACAATGTCGTCGGCAAAGCGCAGGTTTGTTAACCTTTTGCCACCAACGTCAACGCCAAACCTTTCCATGGGACCGCGAGCTTTTTAAATATCTCCTCGAGGCAACTGGTGAACAGCTTTGGTGACAGCGGGTCGCTCTGTTTAACGCCTTGTTTGGATATTAAAAATAGGACCTGGTGCATGTAGTTTAATGTTGGCTGTGCTGTTTCTGTAAATTGTGCCAACGAGTTCAACATACGTCGTGTCTATGCCTTGATTTTGCATGGCGGAAAATATAGCGGAGTGTTTAACGCTGTCAAATGCTTTGCTATAGTCAACAAACGCAAGGTATATAGGTATGTTGAACTCGTTAGATTTTTCCATTAATTGATTTAATGTAATGGTGGTCTGTAGTGGAGAAACTCGGGCGAAAACCAGCTTGCTCGGGTGGCTGATGTCTATCCAGGAGTTGGGCGATTCTGTTTACTATTACCTTTATAAACAATTTGTAGATATGAGATGTAAGACTGATGGGTCTGTAATTGATTATATGAATTATATCTGTCTTATCGCCTTTTTTGTGTAGGAGTACTATATTTGAGTGGCATAATGTAGGGGGGATTTTACCGCTGTACAGAATGGAATTGAAAAAGTTAGTTAAATAAGGCAACAAGGTAGTTTTTCCGGATTTAAGTGCTTCCGTTGTAACACCATCATCCCCAGGGCTCTTTTTATTACTCTTATTAGTGAATAAATATTTTTCTCTTTTTTCAGTAAATACCTAGCAAGCTGTACCCGCACCTTTTGGATTACATGATTCTAAATTGTTACATATCCTTAAATTGTTACCTAACTTTTTATACCTAACATAGGGGTTACCTATGTTTTACCAAAAAAATGTTTGACAAATTATCACTTCTCAAAACATTTTTCGTAGAATTTGCATTTGCCAAATTAACACTTGACAAATAATTCTTAGGCAAACCTAACGTTTGTCATGTTCATGTTTAAGCAATATCTCGTTTACCAACTGGTACTTTGACCAAATTTCATTCACTCAAATATGTTAGTTGGCATAATATGTTTTAACCAAAACAAAATAAGGCAAAAGATTTGTATCGTCAATATTCAATTTACCATTTCTATTCCGTCGATTAATCAGCAGAGGAGCTCTTCAATGACAAATCATTTAAATGCGCTTTGCCTTGGGGTCGCAGTTCTAATCTAACCTAACCTACTATTTTGCCAGCAGTCCGTCCTTCTTGGGGGTCAAAGTTCTGACCTAACCTAACCTACTATCTGGTAGCAGTTCTTTTTTATTAGGAGTCATAGTTCTAACCTAACCTACTATCTGGTAGCAGTTCTTTTTTGTTGGGGGTCGCAGTTTTAACCTAACCTAACCTACTATTTTGCCAGCAGTCCGTTCTTCTTGGGAGTCAAAGTTCTAACCTAACCGACTATTTGGTAGCAGTTCTTTTTTGTTGGGGGGTCATAGTTCTAACCTAACTTAACCTACTATTCTTCAGAATTCTTACTGTTTTCATAATTATTAAATCTTAATTTTTTTCTAAAATTTCATAACCCAAACAAATGTGATTTTTGTCTATTTATGGTTTGCCGTAATATTAACTTGACTAAATGTTTATTGTCTAATGTTTTTGTGCCTGATTAAAGCATTTGCTAAAAGACTAAATGCCATAATGTAATTTTTCGTAATAATATTTTGCTAAATAAAAATTTGACGTAATGAAAATATTCGTATTAAAATTGTGCCAAAGTTTGCGTTGGAAAACAAAATAGTTGCTAAAATTTGTTTGGGAAATGAAATTTGACCAAAATAAATTTGGTAAAACGGCAGGATCCCATAACATAGACTACTTACGTACCTAACCTCTATACCTTAAGAACTGTAAAAAGTAATGAAATAAACCCATTTGAAACTGAGTAAAATAAGAGCGTCTGAAAGTGTTTTAACACCTCACTCGCTTTGCTACTTTTTGTTGCTGACTGTACTATATAGACCTTTCCATGTTTTTTTTAGTCCAACTTTTGAGATTGGAGCGCTCGAAACTGACATTTAAAACTCTGTTTAAAACCATAAAAGGGTAATTTAAAAATAACGGCGATAGGAATTTAAAATCATGATTAATTCAACTAATAATTTTATAGGAAAATAATGGCGACAAACGTTTGTGTGCGATTATTTTCGAGTTTAATTTCCTTGAATCCGAGCGCTCGTATCTCAAAAACCGCCCCCCTGTAGCCGCCGTAAACAGGAACTCGACGACTCAAATAAAACTTCGATCTACAAGTAGATGTATAATTTCCAAAGTACTGGGGCCGTATTCTAACTTTAAAACACGTATATACACGATCCAACTTCAATACAACTCCAATGCATTAACAACGCAATACAGCTACGGCATAAACATCTGAATCAGAAATATCAGAATTTGCTTGAGAAATATTCCAACGCAACTCCAATACAACTTCAATATTGGTTGATTGTTTGTTGTCTTGGAGTTATGTTTGAGATAGATTGTGTTGTTATTGTATCGTTAATGTATTTTAAAATTAGAATCCGGCACCTGGTTTACAAAAGGTAGTGCCAAAAACGGGTAAATTAAGAGCGAAAGTGGTTCATGGTATGGAAGTTCTTGAATCTAGAATTGGCAAATTTTACTAATAGGTACAACTTATTTTAAACTTAAGCCCGATTGGCCGCGCCTAAGCTTATGTTGTGCGCTGTCATTGATAATTAAAAGAAGCCCCCGAACACTAGCCGAGCCCGAGCGTTTAACAACTGCAAGAGTTTATACAAAATATTTTGAAACAAAAAAGAACCGACTTCACTTAGCATCCACTTTTCCAAAAGCAAATGGTCGAGCTGCTGTAAAAAATACTTAAACCACTATAGGGGTGCCTATAATAGTCGATTTCTCCAGGATCCACCATCACCAGATCCTGACCTGGTTACAATGGGACCAACTGTGAAGTATACTCTTTGAAACAAAAAAAGAATTTTCCAAATCGGTCCAGCCGTCTTCGAATAATCGGTGAACAACATAAAAAAATATATATACAGCAAAAACAAAGATCCCGACGAATTGATAACCTCCTCCTTCGAAATCTTGAAGTCGGTTGACAAGGTTGCGTTCGCAACAATCCTTAAAGGATGTTAGGATTTATAGAACTGATCAAAGATTAATTTATTATCTCTGCTTCATAAAATTTCATGATTTACGAACCCAATAAGCTTACAGTAGCTACGTTTGACCCGACCCCTAGAATATCTTATCATACGTTAATGTAAGTTATCAATAAAACATGAATTATGGTAATCTGTTTACAAACAGCCTTGCGCAACGAAGGAAGATTCGACTTGTTTCAATTAACGCTGGTAACATAGCGATGGTAACTTATATCGAAAACCGAAAAAAGTTCTTTCGAGTTGAAGTGTGTTGTGTATATGGCATAGTTCAAGCCATAATTTTTCTTCATATCTTCATCTTTTAAATTGTATTTATTATTATGATTTGAATGTGTATTTATTCCACAAAAAAAACAATATGTCAACAACAATACATAATAATCTACTTAAACCTACCATTATCAAAATAAAAAAAATCCTTAAACATAACTTAACATAAACATAAGACAACTATCCTAAACAAAAATATAATTTGGTTTTTTAAGTACACAAAAAGAAACTTAAGTATAAAACTAAATAAACTTACAATAAACTTAAATGTAAATCTTAAATAAACTTACAATAAACTTAAATATAAAACTAAAATAAACTTACAAATAATAAATGCTCCCCAGGTCGCCTTCGTGGGTCATGGTTCCCAGAAGGCTGGCAGCGTTGCCTCTTTGGATGGCCAGGCTTATCCTCTGTCCAAAGAAGCTGCCAGCCCTCTGGTTGCCTGAACTATCCTAAACTAAATCTAAAAAAGGCCCCTGTGGCATGGTACCAAAAATGCTGGCAAAATTTACATATGTGACAATCCATATTGAAAGGGCCCTTATGGCGGCCGGCGCTTAAGACTTTATTTTTTGAAAATTATACCATTAAAAATTTACGTTAAAAAAAAATTTGATTTTTCACACCCTGGGATACAGATGTCAGTATATACCCCATGTATGTTAGCCGATCTTTGTAGTTTTTGAGTTATGATTTTCAACAGACTTCAAGATTTCGAAGGGGCAGGTTTTCAATTCGTCCGGATATATAAATTTTTATTAATCAAAGAGGGCTGGACCGATTTGGAAAATTATTTTTTTTTATTATACTTTACAGTTGGTCCCATTGTCATCAGGTCAGGATCTGATTATGGGATCCTGGAGAAATCGAGGGAAGTCTTCAAATATTATAGGCACACCTATCTAATCTCTATAGATTTGAGTATTTTTTACAGTAGCTCGGGCATTTGCTTTTGGAAAGATGGAGCTAAGTGAAGTCGGTTCTTTTTTGTTTAAAATTATTTTAATAATTGTTTGCTTGGAAATTCTGGGGTTGGCCGGCTCAATCAACTCAATCACAAATAACGTTGAATAGTGCACTAAGAAAGGTCATGCCAAGATATTTTTTAACACCTTACCCGCTTAGCTACTTCTGCTGCGGACTGTACATCGAACAGAAAGTAGGTTAGTAAGAACAGCGGTGAAAGAACCCCCTGTATCAAGGGTCAGCCCATAAATTACGTTTCAACCTTATGGGCATTATTTTCAATGGCATGGCTCTCGTTTTCTCATTTTCTTTCTATTATTTGCGTACCATACAGGGTGTAACAAAAAAACTGGTGATCCGTTTAGGGCATAAATGGCATAATGAGGGTTTCCGCGATTGAGATTTTCACTAGATGGCAGACCGTGACGACAGGTCTTTTTGGCAGTAGCTGTCAAAATCCACCAATCAAAAAATATATGGTTAAACATGATTGGTGGATTGAGACAGCTAGACTTGTCGCCACGGTGCTGCCATCTAGTGAAAAACTCGATCGCGGAAACCCTCATTGTATCGTATTGCAAGTATTGCGACTAAGAAGAATAGGAGATACATTATTTTGGACACCAAAAAAAAATTTTTTTGTATGGGACCCGTCGTTCCAGCTGGTCAATCCTTCATACAAAACCATGATTTTTTCTCATGGATTTTTTTTATTTGTAATTAGAATACCGATACCAATGATGCCCTTAAACGGATCACTAGGATTTTTGTTACACCTTGTATTAATAGTACATTACTTACCAAGGACTGTAAAAGAAAGAAAGCCCGAAATCGCAGGTATTTGTGACCCGAGCCGCAGGCGAGGGTTGTAAATATGCGATAGAGGGCTTTCTTTTTTACTGCCCGTGGTGAGTACACAATTTTACTTCTCCATCTGGCCATAATGTGAGTAGTCACATTATGGCCAGGTGTGACGTAAATGTTGAACCTTTATATAATCTCTTCCTCTTCCTCTCAGCATACGTCATGCTCAAACTAAATTCACGTTCAAGCGCAAGCTGCGCAAGCATTTATATGACAATTCGCATGATTGATACTTCATAGTAAATTTAGTAGCAGGTATATCTATATACATATATTATTTGTATTTATGTATATTTATATATATATATATATATTATGTGTATATTTTTGGATACTTATAAACTTCTATGTATATATTGTTGCTGTATTTATTATATTTCCATGTACTTATAAGTCTATATATATTGACGTTTTTGCAAACTCAGTTTGGTTTATTTCCATGTTCTTGACATACGTCGCACCCGCACCATTGATGTTTCTCTGTTTGGCCTAAAGGTTGACTGGTAGAGAATGCCTTACGGCATTAAGTCCGCCTTTTGTAACCGTATATTTGTTACTGTGCAATAAAGTTTAAATAAATAAATAAATAAATAATCGATTACATAAAAAAGTACATATACTTTCAGATAAAAAATGTAAATAAATGGTTAAGTTACGTATAGGACAATGGGTTGAAAGCTGTTCAGTTTGTGGGGGAATCAATAACTTATAATTTTTGCTAATAACTTAATTAGATATTACTCCTAAATAGGTTTTTTTGTAAAATTCTGTATTAGACTCTAAACCCTTAATAAATAACTATCCAATTCCCTACAAAATCTTCATAATAAATAAATGGTTAAGTTACGTATAGGACAATGGGTTGAAAGCTGTTCAGTTTGTGGGGGAATCAATAACTTATAATTTTTGCTAATAACTTAATTAGATATTACTCCTAAATAGGTTTTTTGTAAAATTCTGTATTAGACTCTAAACCCTTAATAAATAACTGTCCAATTCCCTACAAAATCTTCATAATTTACCGTACCTAATATGCTTTCAATTAGGGAACATCGCAGAACATGTAACAGACCAGTAAAAGTGCTTCCAGAAAATCGGCGAACAATCAAAACCGCCGGATCGACAAAAGGGTGACCCAATGACCCCTCTTTATCTCCGGGTTGGCCCGGCTTTTGTCTAAGTCCGAGATAAGGGGACGTTGATTTGAATTAGAAAATGGCGCGAACCATTCGAATACATTGCTTGGTTGTCTAAACTTTGAAATAAATAAGCAGGGCCGCGATTCGAAAAATAAACACACACACTGTACAGACACAGCTCCAACCCAACTCAACCCAACTCAACTCAACGCTATAACGACATTGATATTTGCTATTCGAACAGATTTTCATTCAACATTGGTCTCACATTGGTCTCACATTGGTCACACATTGGTAATACAGCATTGGTACAACGTGTGACCAATGTGAGACCAATATGAGACCAATGTTGAATGAAAATCTGTTCGAAAAGCAAATGTCAATGTCGTTATAGCGTTGAGTTGAGTTGGGTTGAGTTGGGTTGGAGCTGTGTCTGTCCAGTGTGTGTGTTTATTTTTAGAATCGCGGCCCAGAAGCGTTGAGGTTAGGATATAGTGGAGGTACAGTCTCAAACAAGATTAACCGAAAATATGGCTAGTGAACATTTTTAACCGGCCAGTTTTATACCGTAATAGGACTGTAAGAGAAACTGCTGTACAAGTCGTTCTTACGGTATTATTGTGGGCCCATTTGGGCTGATTGTGTATCCCGTTCTTTGTGTTCTCTCTCTTCTTCAACCCTTTTACACCCACTGTTGAGTATCGGCCTCATAAGCACGCCATTTTCCACGGTTTTAGGTATCCCATTATTTATTACATGTCGGTGAGCAAAAGTGACGTGAGTGTCTTCATATTTAAGGCACCCGACCTTATAGATCTCAAGGAAAGCAGGCAAGATAAGGTCGGGCTTATCTATGGGTTTTGGGGTATACCTCCCTGTCACAATTGTCCAAATAGCTGGACGTAAGTATTATATGTATGATTTTTTTTAATTCTTAAATAGGTAACTTCTCGTTTAGGTGTGCTTTTTCAAGTTGTAAAATACGACGCGGTTTACTGGACTATAAAATGTTACTGGAAGCAATCTACGCACAGATAATAAGCTTACATAGCAACTTGCTGCTAGCCTAACATGGTCAGGTTTTTATCGTCTGTCACCATATTACGTTCTAACAAGTAGGTATGTAAGTGCGAAAGTAACGCCTAAGGCGCATAGGCGATAAAATGGCAACCATGCTATCCGTTGAATACTTAGAGAAATTACTTATCGTCTCTCAGTAAGCTGTCTCCAGACATTTATAAATTGAAGGGCGACTTTTACGTCTTTTGAGGTAATGTGGTTACTTCGGAAGTAATACTTCCCTTGTTTTATGTATCAATTTATACACGCTACACGCGACCCGTACGTTAATTATATTGTAGATGACTATTTACTGTAATAAACCCGGTACTCTCCCAACAGTTACTCGTCCAATGACGTACGTTTTTACTGCACTACACAAAGACATTCCACGTCACGCTTGTGCGAAAACAATGGATGTGACTGACATCTGAGCATGGATGTGACTTAGGGTCTGTTGACTCCGTGAACTTGTAAAAAAGGTCGTATGTCACACCAGTGCATATTGAGTTAAGGCGTTCTGTAAGCTCGGAAGTGAATTCACTCAAGCGTGAGTATTAGCGTTTATAATGAGGGATCAAAGAAAGATTACGGTTTATTAGTCACTAGCTTTTGCCCGCGACTTCTTCTGCGTGGGATTAACATTCGCAATAAGGAATTAGTGGAACGCCTGAGTAAAATCTCATAGCAAATATTAATTTAGCGCACATGCTATTTTACGTCTACAGTGAGCAGTTATTCCATACAAACTTCCACCGCCTTTTCACCCCCTTAAAGGATGATTTCTGGGATAAAAACTATTCTATGTCCCTGGGACTCCAACTATCTTCATACTGAATTTCATCTAAATCGGTGCAACGGTTTAACCTTTTGAACGCCACGCATCGGACAGAAAAATCGTGCCACCAGCGCCAGAGCGAAATTTGCACGAGCGCACTCAGATACCGTAGTGATTGGAAAACAACATATCGACGAAACATTTCTTTCCGCCTAATAGTGGATTTAGTTAGACAAAATCACTTTAGATATTTAGAAATCATAATAGTAAAGAATATCCATTTCGTATTTTTCTTATACACCTAAAATCAACTACAAAAATATGAAAATTAATATACAATTTTATTTTATTTTGTCGATATAGCCACAGCACTACTTAAGTGATAACGTCACGCGCTGACGTGTTATTACGGCTTTGGCGCTGATGGCACCGTTACTTATTATCAATGTTAGAGTTGGGGGTGAGAGATATTCATTCATTTCTGTATCGATATTTCCGTGGTGTAACTGTATGAAGGAAAATACGTTAGGTTTTTAAGTGTTTAGTTGAGTAAAAAAATGTTTAACAATACCATCAAATAAATTAATTTTCTGATAAAAACTAATAAACATCGGACAGAACGGGTGTGTAGGTAAAAAAACACCTCGCGCACATTTAATTCTTTTGTACCTAAAGAAACTTGGTATATCCCTACTAATGACATATTCTTTGTTCACTTAAACTCGGTCTCTCACCGATAACATTCATATTGGTTGACATTTTATCTAAAATACCATTTCATTATTTTTACTTATTTGGTATGAATGAAATGGACCGAAAGCCCACGTGTCGTGGTATTTATCATTGTTTAAGGATTAACAAGAAAGCGGCGAAGCAATAAGATTAAAAGAAACAACATACACATTGTTAGGTTTTAAATACGGCCCTTATAACACGCATTGTATTTATTCCATTGCGACTTAAATAAAACTCTTTCTTTTTTAATAATGCATATATTAAAGTAAATATTGTAAAAAATTAGAATATATACCTTTTTTAACATTACGATATGTAGTTCCTAAAACTAATCTTCTACACGAATCACAGTTTAATAATTAGTTTTATTATATAATAAAGCTTAAAATGCGAAAAACATTCATAATTACAGTGTTTGGTTAATGTTCATACAATAATCAACATCGGCCACTATGCTTTCAAACGAACAACACTATTTCGAAGTGACGTCACGCCGCTTGACGTGATTACCCGTCAACGGCGAGGAGGGCAGTGCCTTTTTGCTCTTTTAAATAGCTTTGAGGTATTTTCTAATTTTTTTTTGAGTTACGGGTTATTTTGAATGAAATTTTAACTACAAAGATAGGTGAATGGTAGAGCTATAATAAATATCCAAAAATATTTCTATAAAGGTTGTTTATTAAGGAGTATTTTGATCTCTCATTTTGGACGTTTTAACACGTCATGGCGCTGAGGGCACGACTTCGTTGACGTGTTTAAACGGCTTTGGCGGTCAAAGGGTTAAGCGTGAAGAGGTAACATACAGACAGACAGACACACTTTCGTATTTATAATATTTGTATGGCTTAAAGCACATGACGTTATGAAGATTTCATTTATCAACGACCTGGTGAATAACTATTAATGGTTGAATGAAAACTTTGGGGGAATGAAAACTTTTAAATAAATTTTCGCTGAGGGCATTTGTTTTCCAGAATATTTCTTCATTTTGTGGATGAGATTAATGTGTTTTTTTTTAAAGGAGATCAGCACATTATTGGCGAGAGCCATGTAAGGTGTACTTTCATTTAAAATTACTAAGCAATAAACTTTGGCATGAACTCGTAACCTGCTGACGGCAAGACAGCCGAATTTTAATCCAGAAGTCTCGGGTACAAACCGGAACGTACGAAACATAATTTGATTTGACCACTAGTCGCTTGGCACGTCGTGACGACACGTCGTCGCGACAAAGCCCTTAAAATGAACCCACACACCGACAAAGTCGTAAAAAAGCTTAAGCAGGTTAGAGGTGCTCTAGGACCCATTATCGGCTTCCACGCCAAAACGGATCCCGAGGTCAAACTAGCCATCATCCAAGCATGCATCCTTCCTATCATGGACTATGGAGTGGTACAGCTACTGTCCAGATATAGTAACTCGAACCTCCAAAAAATTTAAAGACAATATAGACTGACGCTGAAAAGTGCGGGCCAGTTCTCAAGACGGCTACCCACGGAGACGGTCTTGGAAATGACAGACCTTGAAGCGTGGCACCTTCGAGCCGCTGACCTGAATCGCAGAATGCTGGATAAATTCGCAGCACTGGATATAGAAGACCTTGATACACCTGGGGACGCTTACTTAGCGCACGGCGAATTTAACCCACTACTAATAAATTATAGAATAGGAGAAATAGCGTATACTCCGAACAAAGACATGAGACGCTGGCCCCCAGGAACGGCGGCTCCCCGCCCTCTTAGAATTAAGTAAACTTTAATATGTAACATTGTATCACAACTATTAACATCTTTTTAACTCATTACTTGTAACCTAACACCTTCCACTTACACAGATCTTTCCCTAGACACAATCCTGCGGGAACCGAAAGATGTAAACATTGATAGGCAATAAACGATTTCTCATTTCTCAGTCGCTTGGGTAAAGGTAAACATCGTAAGGAAACCGGACCTAATTCCAACAAGGCCTTGTTTTCCCTCCGGGTGGGTAGGTCAGATGGTAGTCGCGCCGTGGCAAAAAAGCCGAGCCAAGCGCTAGGAAAATAACGAAAATATGCCTGGATTAAATCGACAGTAATTTATGTAGATATACTGAATGTAATTCGAAAACTTCATAACGTGTCAGAAATTTGATAAATTAAAGTTATACCCTAACTTCCAACCAAACCGCAGTGTACACAAAACTCGTCCCAAAGAGATCCCCAAAACGCCGGAAGGTCAGAGCTGTCCTTTGCATCGCTCACCTAACCTTCGTCTATCCAGTACAATTTTGACCACGACTAACTTATCAAACGCTTAAGTGAGGACCACTCTTATACTAGTCAGCGCGTATATAGCTCTGCAAGGGATGCCACAGGGCACGGTCCTCGGAAAGGCAATTTATTTGCTAATACATATTTCGCTCAGTGAATTAAATCCACTGGGCGACATGGCCTTTGCAAGTATAATCGTGTTACTACACTTGATTTTAATGTTTATAAAGTAAATATTAGTCATACATAGTTTTTTATCTACTCTTGTTGAAATGCGTACATTTTATTTTAACAACAACATTACGACTCGTATTTATTCAAATCAAATCAAATCATTTATTTATTTCGGATAACTTTTAGACCCATAGTTTTGGTTAGTATATACTTACATATACTACTTATAGCTATGTTAATATCTACATAAATTACTTCGATATAATTTATTAATTTTTGTGTCATGCATGTTTCTAGAAGCACCTACGTAGTAGTTACACATAATAAGTACTTCTAGAAACATGCATATCATCACAGTGCCTCAAATATGGGCAGTCAAACCTCTCGGCTATCGAGCGCAGGATGAGGTTTTGCAACAGTTCTTTTTATTTTTCTCGCAATCGCAGTAAAAAACCTAGTTTAGCCTAGACTCAAATTTGCAGGTAATTTAATGATACTTAAGTTGGAATAGATCATTGCTGGCTATTGGAATTAAAAAAAGAGCTTTTATTTACTTTAAGCGAGTTTTCTATCTACTTTTTCTTTGATATAAAAAACGAAAAAAGGATAATTTTATCTTAATATTAGTGTTACGTTAACTTGTTTGATTAATATTTTTAATGAGATTACCATCATAGCAAGATTGTATCGAACCTCTTTTTTTTGCTTATTTAATTATTCAGTAAACTTTGATTTACTAACCATTTTAAGCTGTAAACAAGTTTGTCATTGTACAAAAAATAATCTTAATGTCAATACCGTATCAAAATATAAATAAGATGATGATCTATGAGATTAATCAACTTTTACATGGCCGGAGAAAATGTCCAATAAATAATTGGACGCAATATACATTTCTTTGCAATGTTACACTGTCGTTTTAACTAAATACTTCTGGAAAGCAAGATTATAAGCAGCCGCGAAACTGGTATTTAGAACGAATCCCGTTAGGTAGATCTTAGACTTGATCGATTTTCTAAAACATTACACACCTCGTAACAAAAGGAAGCCATCTTAATATAACGTTACGAATAAGCCAAAATATTTCAACGCTAGAAGTTCAAATCCCTCAATTGCGAACATAATCTCGTAAATAAGATATGATACGTCTCATTGGAGAGACTTGCTCTCGCTATACAGCCATGCGCTATTTTCCCCGTACATTTTTTGCTGAATAACCTGAATTTCGAGGCAGACATGATTGAAATGACAACAGCATCCTGCTTATAAATAAATCGGGCGAAGAACGAGTTCCCCTAAGGACTTGCAAGCATTAAACTACTGAAGCATAACACCTTCTTATGGACCGTGAATATGCTTTAAAATTGTTTTGCGCATCAACCAAACAAATTTGAACTTTAAGAGGTTTGTAATATGGATATCTGTAACTGCTGGCTTCTGAATGATCGTTAGAGATAGTTTGTTTTGCAGTTGCGTTAGAGGATTTTCTACGTTTGATGCAAGAGTGAAGGGTTTTAAGGACCGTTTTATATGTTTGCTGGTATTTTCAAGTTGGGAATGCAGATCCTACCCAGTAACGGATTCTATTCGCGCAGCGTGAGGGATTAAGTGTCTGAATAATATTATGATGTATTGGGCTGCAATACAAACTACCTACTAGGTAAATAAATCTATTACGGTATCCCGCAGGGTTACGTATTTGGTCATGTTTAATTTAATCATCAGTGTCTATCTAAATCAGGATTTCGTAACCAGTGGTACGCGCTAACTATGCAATTGGAGGGCGTATAACCGGGATGGGGAACAATTTACCAATAAACCGGTAGATTTGCCACCAAGGTAACCCGACGTAGAAGTTTGGTATTTAACCCAGGTCTAGTGATATGGTATTTGTTCCCAGTATTAATGAAATTTGGTGTCAAAATAATTATAATATAATATGATGAAATGTAATGGATTTTACACCCAAGTCCCTTCATGTTGAAACAAGATTGACACTAAAATATATCATGTTAACAAAGCAGCTCATTTCCCACGCGCCTTATATCAGACTTTTCACCTGATTTGCCACCAAGCATGTAAAATGAAAAATCTCACAACGGGTACCTTCAAACGTTAAAGAATAATGTTCTACACAATTTTAGAAACATATTTCAGATGTAAAAAACCAAGATTATAATTTGTTCCAACTGTCCTTGGTTTTGGAACCTTTAATTGTTTGGTGTACGGATTTTTTTATACCACAACGGTGGCAAACAGGCATATAGCCCGCCTGATGGATTTGTTTGATATAATGAAAAAGTTGTTTTTTAACGATTGTAGCGCCGTCCTATTTATCCTATCTTTATCCAACAGACATTATTAAAGCGTTTATTTTTATTTTTATTGAAGAAATTCTTTTTCGCATGCCTCTTGGTCCTGGTAAACGTGGATGAAACTGATCCCGATTCTATTGTACCATACTTAGATTTGTAATGTGACTGAGTAGTCGTGTGTGCATAGGTATATCTGGTAGTGGAGGATACTGATCGTATATCTGTAAGATCCAACTTTACGACTGGTATAACTCCGTTCAAACACCTTTACACACAAACTGCCCATATATTCAGTTTCACTGCCCAAGATCTGTTTAAAGATCAAAATAGAAACGCACAATCTTTAATTACCTTCCGCTACTCTGTTCCTACAATAGATCAATAGGTTATCAAAGTGCTTAGACTACACAAGGAAAAACTAACCTTATTTAATGGGAATAAAGTCCAAAAATCGTTAGTTTTCAGTGTTTTTTTCTTTGAGCGTGACGTTCGAAAAGTAATTGTATTGCGTTAAAAGTAAAGTTTGGAATGGATTGGAAATGTGTTCCTACATTAGGATAGAGATTCTTTCTTAATAATTAAATGTATCTATTGTTAGGGTTTCAATAGACTTTTATAGTACATACTCCATGTGGAGAAGTACAGTCGACGTCAAAGACATGTTCATACTTTTTCACCTTACTTCCTTGTATTAAAGCGCAATAATGTAAACATATCTTCCACGTAGACTGTGTACACCATTCTAGGCCTAGACCAAATGAATGGAACATGTACTCGTGAAGGGGTTATCATGAAGAGGTCGGCTGGTCTGCACCGTACAGTCCACATAGCCTATGACTGCACTCTATGGAAATACTACATGAAGTCGCGATCTCCATCAGAGAAGAAGCGAGAAAAATAAGAGATAAAGTGTTCTTATGGATCCACATGGGCACACTGGTACACGAACTGGCACTTTCCTGGCCTGCCACAGCACGCTTTGGGCAAGGGGATTTACAGGAGCGCAGTTTCAACACGCTGTATCTTTATTTACTTACGTAATTTTTTAGAAAGGTAACTTCCAACAAATAGTATACTGGTGGATCGAAAAAGATTTCTGGATTCCAGTAGGGACGGTATGTCAGAAAGATGCTTTAGAGGAATTAAAACAAACTTAATAAGAAGACTTATGGCCTGTTTCACAATCTCCAGTTAAAGCATATCTGTCAGATAAATGTTTGCTGTCCTTTTCTTTTATATGACTGGAGAAAAGGATAGCAATAATTTTAACTGGCAGATACGTTTATCTGGAGATTGTGAAACAGGCCCTTAGCATAATTTTGAGCAGAAGTACTGCCGCAAGCACATTGAATGTTGAATTATTTTGCTAAAATAACCTGAACCTCCAGCTCTGTATTTACATAATTTTGTGAATCAAATCTATATTTTTATGTTTGACTGTTTATGTCCTGAACAATTAAAAAAAATGTTAACAATGGGCTTCACTGTTCGTCATATAAAAGTGTACTTACAATTTTATTGTATAAGGAAAGTCCACCCTAGTAGGTATACATATAAGTAGTATTAGAGTCCACGATACTAAGGGCCTGTTTCTCAATCTCCAGATAAACTTATCTGCCAGTTAAAATTATTGCTATCCTTTTCCCCAGTGATATAAAAAAAGGACAGCAAACATTTATCTGACAGATATGCTTTAACTGGAGATTGTGAAACAGGCCATAAATCTAATAATTAATTACGTCCTATAAATAATTAGTTACGTACGTCTTTAATAGGGGAACATGAAATGGTGATGCTGCAATGCAAAAAAAACTGCGTATTTATAAAATCTAGTTTCTAGTATGATAAAACTCCCAGGTTTCCATTGATCTTCGAAGCAGGGGAGGGGTAGGACGATACGATAATGCAGTGCTGCAAGCCCCAGTGCTTGGCCTTATCAGTGGCAGCAGCATGATAAGATTGTAGATGTACGCCAAAACCTAGCGCCTATCTTTTTATAATAGCAACATGTCGAAGCGCGCGAGTGACGTGCCTTTTGCAACAGGGTACTCTCGCACTATAATTTCATCACGTTGCTATTATAAAAAGAGAGGCACTTAGTTTTGGCGTACATCTACAAGCTCATCATGCTGCAATCTCGAGAAGTTTCTGCTTTCACACGACAAGCGAAAAATGCAGTTAAAAGTTGGAGTATTTTACTAAAGTTTGTTTTACTTTTAAAGTTTTTAAAGTACTTCCTCAACTGAAAGGAACAACTTCGTGCGAACCGTGCGGAAAAATAATTGTAAGCCATATGAGTACGGTTTATAGTTAGGGTTGCCTTACGTCCCGTATATACGGGAATGTCACCGTATTTAAGAATCGCGTCCCGTATTGTTACTTGTCCCGTTTTTTCGATACCGCTGTAGAAATACTTACGTATAAATAATTACAATAATTCCAAAACTTCGATGCCGTCAGCTGGATGTCTTTCAGATGAATTCCTGAGTGAGTAATAGAAGTCTAACTGACTACTGACTCAATTTACAAAAAAAACACATATAAATGTAATCAATCAAGTAAAATCTACGTCAAAATATGACTGGGCGAATAAACAGGAACCTCTTCCTGGTGGTTCTTCTCAACAGTATTTAAACATGGTTTCCTATATTAGAGTTTTTTTATGTTGTCGTTGTTTTTTGATTTGTATTTTGTACCAATCTTGGTTCAAGGATCACTTGTGGGATTACCTCGGTCGTCGAAATTGATAAAACGTGTTCTTGGAAACACTTACCAACGAGTAGAAAGCTGAAGTTTGGAATAACTATAGAAAATGTCGGTTTTAACAATGTAGGTACTCAGTCGTCTTAGTCCTTAACCACTAATCTTTGATTTTATTATTATTTATTTATTTTAAACTTTATTGCACAAAAATAAAAAGTTCAAAAGGCGGACTTAATAATTATCTACCAGTCAACCATAGGGCCAAACAGAGATTGTGATTTGGGGAAGGTGGGTGCAGCGAGAAAATGAGATTGTGAAATTTGTCTAATATACTAATTTCTAACTACGAAATATTTGCAGGTATACAATATAATTTGTACATAATTATAAATTTAGGGGGCTGTTTAGGGGATTTTAGGGGGCAATTTAGGGGGAAGAAGGGAGCAAGTGCATTTTATTATAGTAAACCGTTATTACCTCAAATTTACAGTTTTTATTTGTTTCGCACTAATAAGTCCCTTATCAGTTCCCAATAATTATGGCAACCCTATTTATAGTCAAACTGTTGTACAGTGAACGTCAAAGATATGTTTACACTTTTACACCTTATTTTAAAGGAGTAAGGTGCGAAAGTGTAAACATATATTTGGCGTCGACTGCACTTTCTTCATGATATAACTAGTAGTCGGCCTCGAACTGAGAACTTGCGATTTACTTGCAAAATAGATGACCAATATAACAAGACCCGTCTGAAGATTTTTTTTCGCCTTTTAGCGCCACAACCCCTTGATCGATTCTGCTCATATTCTCTTAAATTATATGTACTTACCTCTGCTACAACCCCAACAAATTTCATAAAGATCAGAATAACGTTACGAAAGTTATCGCGGAACAAACCCTCAAAATCAAAAAACCATCGGAATGCCGAGACGTCCCAGTAGCCGAAGTTGTTTGTAAGAACTTCACTTGGATTACGCTCCGCTTGTTCGATAATATTGCAGGTAAAGTAAAGTAGTCGGCCACGCTGAGGGTAAAACATCTTGTTGTTTATGGTTTGGAAATGACAATTCCATACACTCTATACTACAAAGTCTCTAGAACTCTAGTTAGGCCCGCCTAATGATAAGCGGTTACTGCATGACTATACTCTTTGTTGTTGTACTCTTCGAAAAAAAAAACTTAATTTTAAAGATTGCCCACCCTAATTAACCTAGACACCTACAGGAGCAAGAAAAATGATTTAAGACGGGTTCTCAAACTGCGCCGCGGCGCCCTGGTGCGCCGTAGAAAGAACAGAGGCTCCTCCTCACCATATACCTATCTATTTTAAATAGCCTAGCGGACTGAAAAATATTGGGAACCCCTGTTTAAAGACGTTTAGGCTGCGTTTTCACCAGAGATGAGCGAGGATGCATTGCAAGGAATGTGTTTTTTAAGCACCAATAGAATCACTTCATTTGTTTATCCTCGCACAGCGCAAGAGCCACTAAATCGGTCGTGTGCTGTCGTGCCTGCCACGCCAACGACCACTGAAGTGGCTATGGCGGACGCTGTCAAAGCAATTGTCCTGCTGACAGATAAGGTTTATATTCGTTATTCACTAGTCGAGATATTGGCGTGTAGGCCACGTCTTGCCGCGAGAGAGAAAGCGTTCAAAAGGTTAAGTTAAGGCCAGACGGCAGATAGCCGCTGATTCTTCGTGACCTTGGTTGAAGCGAGTTGTTGAAACGAGTGTCTACATGGTTGACAACAAGCGCCCAACTTCAGTGCGTTCGAAGCGTTACTAACGAACCGCTTCTGCCAATGGTTGGCAGAGCATGCCTAGCCACCAAGGGCGTTTGAAGGTCATGTAGAATTTGACATCAACCACGGGCTACATGGCTTAAACTCTCTGTTTTCTGCCAAGGTCTCGTGACAGAGAGCTGTGGTTGTATGCCGTCTGGCAACTTTGGTTTTATACTTTTATCATAGCACAGTGTAGGTATACTTAGGGCACTAAACAATACGTATCTGACCTAGTTAGACATGTGCAATGGCTATCAATTAATGCTTGTAATCGACTAACCACTAATGGACCATCTGTTGCAACATGCATCTAGTGTGATGCGGACAGATATTACGATATAGGTACTTACAAACAGTGAACACTGAACAAGTAACTCCCAAAAATATTTTTTTCTACTCGTCGACTGTAATGATTCCATTGAGGTTGTGTAGACCAAACTACTAGCGCATACTTTTCGATAGAGCTTTTATGGTCGCATATTGTAGCATCGCCAAACGATGGTACAACAAATGTTCATACAATATTGTAACACTGTTGCCCGAGCCCGCACGGCCGGGGCCGGGGGGGACCGGCACAATCTGCCGGAAGACTGAAAGTTACTCAATTGTAAAGAGGCAGGTCTTTCGTAGAACTCAATTCTTACCGGCTTGCCTCTATTGAGCACTCGTAGAAAAAGTATTGTATACAATAGTGACATAATCAAGCTTTTCAATCTCGTACCTTACTTATTAGGCCACTCAGCAAGCTTTGTGGCCTAAACACGGTACTCGACTGAAAAGCTCTTAAATAATTATGTCACGATTGTATAAAATACTATTTGCATACAGCGGACAATCTCGACTGCGGGGAAATTTCAACGACATTGAAGTATCTTCTGTGCTTTACATCATTAACTAGAGTGCAATTTATGTCCGGATAGCGTAAAAGCGCTTTTCCGTCATCGCCAGTTTAGTCAATGATACAATGTAAAACGCGGAAGATAAATATTTGGATTTGGTTAAAGTTTTCCGCAGTCGATATTGCCCCTCTGGTTACATACTTTGACTGACGACTGTACCTAGTAGATATTATTGTCAAATAAATTACGGAGGTATAAATGCCCGCTGCTTTGTTATTGTTCGCTAAAGCCCTTTTTTTACGTTACACTTTAACACCTATTATTTAAATTAACGGTATCAAAGTGCAATGTCTTCTTGTCATAAAAAGTTAAGTTTAGAACCAATTTAAACAGTGCCAAGCCTCTCAACAGAAACCGATTAATTGTCAGTGTCCTGTTTTAGTACATTCCGAGACCGCACGAAATGCTGTAAATGAGCCTTTATTTGGTTTATTTACATACTTTACGTAGCAATTACGTTGGATTGGTTTCTTTATAGCTGTAGCTTTGGTTGTTTTTTTGGGTTTGTTTGTTCTTTACAAGGGATATGAGGTGTTGAGTAGACGATGCAGTTGTTTTAAATGAACATTACTTTTATTTCATTGTTTGTACAAAATTATTATTATAAATTATGATGAGATTTAATTGCGTATTTATATAACAAACTTAAATATTACCCATACCTATACAAATATGCTGAATTAGATAGTGTAAGTTTTAAAATCATTTTGATCACCTCAGCCGCATAGCCAATTCTGTTGCTGACATCATATTGATCACCTCAGCCGCATAGCCAATTCTGTAGCTGACTTCATTTTGATCACCTCAGCTGCATAGCCAATTCTGTTGCTGACTTCATTTTGATCACCTCAGCCGCATAGCCAATTCTGTTGCTGACTTCATTTTGATCACCTCAGCCGCATAGCCAATTCTGTTGCTGACTTCATTTTGATCCCCTCAGCCACATAGCCAAATCTGTTGCTGACTTCATTTTGATCACCTCAGCTGCATAGCCAATTCTGTTGCTGACTTCATTTTGATCACCTCAGCTGCATAGCCAATTCTGTTGCTGACTTCATTTTGATCACCTCAGCTGCATAGCCAATTCTGTTGCTGACTTCATTTTGATCACCTCAGCCGCATAGCCAATTCTGTTGCTGACTGTATCACTTGTTTGACCTACCACCTAAATACATAATGCTTAACTCGTATACATGAGTTGAAGTGACGTTTAGTTTTTTATGGTTATATTATACACCTAAGAAATATTTTGAAGGTTAACGTATTCATATCGTTTGGAGATCTTGTTTTGGTATCAGGTAATATATTATTATTATTATTTGGTATTATTTTGGTGATACATATAATTTGCCGGAAATTTTACGTAATTTTTAGGGTTCCGTATCTCGAAAGGAAAAAACCGAACCCTTATAGGATCACTTTGTTGTCCGTCCGTCCGTCTGTCAAGACCTTTTTTCTCAGGAACGCGTGGAGGTATCAAGCTGAAATTTATATCAAATACTCAGGTCTACTGTCCCTTGAAGCTGTGAAAAATCAAACTTCAACGCAATCAAAAGATACAGCCGTTTATGCCGCAAATTTTCGAAATTCGCAAGGAAATCAAAATCTACAGGGTACTTCCCGTGAACTCAGAATCTTGAAATTTAGTACGAAGCAACGTCTTATAGCACAGATAAAGGAAAAATTGCGAAAACCGTAAATTTTTAGTTACATCATGTTATAAAAATATTTTTAATAATTTTAAAGTTACTATCCCTACATACCTACAGGTTTGTACGGAACCCCGGGTGCGCGAGGCCGACTCGCACTTGGCCGGTTTTTTGGTAATCGTTTTTACATTATTTCGTGATACAATGTTGGTGGCAGATCTTTTATTTTAGAGGCCAAAATATTTTTATTTGGTGATCGATTAAATCATACCCTTTTGTCCCTTTTCATAATCATAATAATCATAATCATTTATTTCTTTGTAAAAACACAGGTATTTGAAATGATGTTACAATTGGTAGTGAATCACCATGTTTTTGCCATAAGGCGTACAAAACAAACAGTCAAACAAATGACAAACTAAATACTTAATATTAGAAAGTACTTTTACTAACAAAACTAAGACTATATACCATAATAATAACACTAATACGTTCCGTGGTCGGGAAAGACATACACACTAGCACTATATTACATCAGGTACATTACGCTAACTTGCCGTGATAAACTGAGTCTTTCAAATATTCTTCAACAGAGTAGAATGCTTTCTTTACCAGAAAGTCATGAAGCATTTTCTTAAATTGTACTAATTTTTACAGTCTAAGATAGATTTTGGCAGATTATTATATATTCTGGGTTTCAAATTGCTGTACACATATGTTTTTTCTTACCCTTTTAGTTAGTAAATCGTTCAAGATGATATTGTTATGCACCCCTTTTTCACACCCTTGAACCATTTTTTATGTAAACGCATCGAGAGTTGCTCGATTTATTATAAAAGGGTGTTATATCATTTTTTTTACAACTCAGTTATCATTTTATTACCGTATCAGAGATGCGGGCGCTCCCATGACTGTGAAATTGTATTAGTTCTTGCATATCATGATGGCGACCGATGTACGAAATAAAACTTTAACCCGATAGTAATAGCAGCTAAAATCGCTTGACGCGAAATACTAGGACATGTTACTGCTCCCACTTCCAAAAGGCCATAAACGACTGGAACCATCGTATTGCTAAATTACATTTTAAATAAACAGAAATCAACTGCACTTTTGCATCAAATATTCGTTTAACACGCAAGTGAATTAAGACCCAAATACACTGTGTCTTAAGTTCAAACTCCGAAGGAGGCCAATGCCAGTGGTGACAAACTATAGGTATAAAGCAACTTAGGGTCGATAAAATAACAAATAATAAGTCATGGCGATTTATTTTATGCATCATAAAATGGAAGATAAACAATAAAGCTATAAAATATATAGTGAGTCGGAACCGTAAGAAATCATTATGGGTCTTTTAAGGAATTGTCTTTATGAGTGTGTTAGCGCGGATACTCGGGGTGATAATAGTAGTTTATGCAACAGTTGTATAAGAGGGGTCAAAAAAGGTGAGTGGCGTGGGTAACAATTTGAGCCGTAGGCGAAAATTGTTAAGAAAAACGCCACGAACATTTTTTTACCTACTTATACGACGTTGCATACAATACTTTTTCTACGAATACACTTACTTTTACATAAAATGCGAAATTGAAATCTTCATGGATATCGCAGTTATTTTGTCAACACAATCAACAATCATTTAAGTTTTACCTTTTAAAACACTATTTTTCAATAATACTAACATTACTAACACAAATACACACCGTCGTTATTTGATTAATTATTAAAGAGCTACAGAGATTAGTAAAAATACCTAAATTACTTTCAAAGTTTGCAATTCGCCCCAACAAACGAACGGGAAACGTAAAAAACTACGAAGTAGGTCTGTGGTTCTTATATTTTTTTCTTTTTTAAAGTTTTTTTTTCTAAAAACGCTGCGTTTATTTAGGTTTCTTAGGTTGGCAGTAATTTATTTTATATTAATAGCCGTGTTTGCACGCGATTCCGCGATACTATTTTGGCGCTTTTATAGAACAAGTGTTATTTTGGGGAATAGACTAGATAGACTTTTCATCGAGTGTATTATATATGTTCTTATAAAGGTGTTAACGAATGTATAAATGACAGATAAAAGTACAGGAGTAGAAAAAATTATATAAATCTATCGTTATTTAGATTTATTGATCAAGGGTGTAGAATACTAACCTTCCTGTGGCATTGTTAGATTTACCAACAAAGAAATTTAAATCAGAACTCAACAAATGGTTTACTCAATAAATGAGTTTTTTACTGTCAGGCACTAATTGCATGTTAAGCTAAGATATTATATTGTAAGATTAGTTTTAAGGTAAATATTTGCATGCCTAAAGGTAACAAGCATCACTTATTGGAACTTATTTGTAACGCTACAACCAAATAAATGATTCTTATTGTTGTACTAAAGGAGGGAAAATTTTAAGTAAAAAACATAGTACTCGTACAGGAAAACATTTAAGGAGCTGACACCCGATGACCATCAAATTGACTTTAAGTACTCAAACAGTTTTTTAGCTATAACTTGTTTTGGGAAAGTAAAAGAAATATATGTTAATATTCATTATATTTTGAAGAACTTTGTTAATTCGGATACGCGATTGGACGAAATCGGTTCAATAGAAAAATAATCCACGGTTACATCTTAAAATTAGCTTTAAACAGTTGTATTGTATGTCTTTAGTTTCTTGATTTATACGCCTATAATTAAGGACAAAATTCCACCACACTAATACTGAAAACTTCATTATTTTATATTTCTCAATTTATACTAGTTTTTTTTTAATTCATCATTTTGCAAAATTTGCAATGAGCTCCCATACTAATCGTAGCACAGCGTTTCTCTTTCACTCGCGCTGAAAAAGATAGGGATGGAATTTAGCTGTTGTGATCCCCTTAAAATATCAACTTACGATCAATGATCAATTTTTTTCCAAGCAGCGACATATGTAGTTTAAGTCCCACATAGGAATACAACTGATGACACTTACCTGAAAAAAAAAAATTCAACAAATAGTCAGACAGTTAAGACAAAAGACGTAAGTAAATTAAAGTCATCTTGCCCTTGGATTGTGTCTATACGTGTTTTAAAGTTAGAATACGGCGCATTCTAACTTTCAAACACGTATAGACACGATCCAACTTCAATACAACTCCAATGCATTAACAACGCAATACAGGGCCGCGATTCGAAAAATACATTTTACCAATGTTGTACCAATGTGAGACCATGTTGAATGAAAATCTGTTCGAATAGCAAATGTCAATGTCGTTATAGTGTCGAGTTGAGTTGGGTTGGAGCTGTGTCTGTCCAGTGTGTGTGTTTAGTTTTTGAATCGCGGCCCAGCTACGGCATAAACATCTGAATCAAAAATATCAGAATTTGCTTGAGAAATATTCCAACGCAACTCCAATACAACTTCAATATTGGTTGAATGTTTGTTATGTGTTGGAGTTATGTTTGAGATAGGTTGTATTTTTATTGTATTGTTAATATATTTTTAAATTAGAATCCGGCACCTATTGGAACCCAAACCATGAAATCATTCAGATATAATTCTACTAATACTTATATGAATGCGAAAGTCTGTATGCTTAGATGTTTGGATATTTGCATGCATATTCCTCCTTCGAGTAAAAACGGCTTAATGGATTTGGGTGAAATTTGGCACACTAGTAGGCATTAGATTTTTTTAAAGAATGGTATCAATGTATTCGTTTTGTTGTGACTTGTTGTAAGGATGAAATGTTTTTATAGGTCCAATTGCGTAAAAGCAACACTAAAGTCAGAAATGAGATTCAAAATCTGACATTCGCACTTGTTTCTCAAAACGCTCCTAAAATGATATGCGACAGTGACGTCACGGTTGCAATAAAGGCCTTGTTCAGATATTGGTTACCACCTTGGCCGCTCCTATATATCTGACGCTGAGTGTACAAAAATATACGTATTTTTTATCGCAATAATCTTTAAGTCTCTTTTTAAGTATACACGATACCACAGAGCAAGCAATAAAATTATTTATCTTAGAACAGGAACACCCATTTGTTTTTTTATTGCGAAGATGTTATTGTGCAGGGCTGTAAAACTGGGGTGCGTTATTTAATTTTGTGGGGTTCCAGCAATAACATGGGGACCCTAAAATGTGACGCGTTTTGGGGGTTAATTTGAAGATTGTGACTGTGATTTATATGGTAAACTTGGTGTTAAGATACGGGTTACTTGTTTAAAGTATTTTATTAAAGTAGGTAAACGTAATTTTTAAATTTTATTTTATTTGGCTGTATTTTTAAAACATTATTTTCCTTCATTGCCGTTTTATTTATTTATTTTATTTATTTAACATAATATATACAATAAACATCTTACATAGAAATACAGAGCCAATTACAGGAACTCACAGATAGGAAACAGAATATGATAGTATACACTACACTTAGTTACTAAAAGCACATGTTTATATAGTCAGACTTAAATATTACAGTAGTAGACTTAAATATTCCGCTACAAAACAGGCTATTTAAACTCAAACAGACTAATAAGATTATTTGTTAATTATTTTATGTTATATATTTTATGTTAATTATTTTCATTTTTATAAGATTTTATTTAGTTTCACCTGTTTTTACTGTATCCCGATGGTACATACTACGATTGGTATCAACAAAATGGTCTTAATACCTATAATTGGCCTCCAATTTCTATATTTGTTGTCAAGATGTTGTATGTGCTGTTGGTTTTCCAATAAATAAAAATAAAATAAAATAAACAAGCACTAGCTTCGAAGCCAGTTTGAATTACATAGTCTGTCTCGGGATATTACATTCCATTTCATTCCTTTTGTTGTCCTGTTTATGTTTATCTTAATGCGGACGACAAAAAATCTTCAAAGCACTATATTGACTAAACCAGAAATATTAATTTGTTGTATTTTGATAACTCGTCATTTTAGTCGCATCGGATTTTGACGGTGTTCAGAACTTTTATGTATGATTTGTCAGCTTCCAATATCGGAGGAAGGATCAGCTGAATACATTTAGGCATTGAAAGTGATAACCTCATTTTTAAGGTCACAGTATACGATCTCATCTTGATATTTTTATACTTTAGAGAAGGTGCACGGTGTCGATGTGCATTTCATTTTAAACGGTCTTAAAACTTATAGGGAGGAGGTTCACGTCAATGATTACTGACAAGTCGAAACTTAAGGCTAATAAAATATTTACGATAGCGTTTATTAAATACTCCTTGACATATTTTATTGCGTAACTTAGCGCAAACAAATGTTATTATCTCGTTTTTAGAGGAGTTTCCATAAAGTCGCAATAACGTCGCTTCAGTTAAGACAGTCTTTATACGAAGCGTCCCAAAGTGCACAGTCCAGTTAATGTGTTTGCAAGTGCACCTAATAAGAAAATAGAGGCATTGTGCATTGTACTGCACGGCAGTTTCATTTGCCAAACAGCACTAACAGGGTGCACTGCACTTTACATTTATTGCGTGCGAGTTCCTTTGTGTGTTTTTACTTTAATTTTCTACTGCAGTTTACAATATTGTCCTTTAGAGTAAATGTTAGTGCGAATTTTAGTTTGACTAAATTGGTAACTACGAGTACTAAACTACTATCAGTAACATTGGTATTACCTAATGTCATGTCAATAAAAAGAGATTTTTCTCTAGTATTCTACCTAACAGATTAAAGGGAACTATGCTGGTGACGACGATTTAAGGACACACACACGAAATTAATTTGCAGCATATTGAAGAAATTAATGTTATCATACTAATCATGAAAGCTGAACTATCCCATTACAAAATCAACATTCATCCATATCTTCATTCTACTCAATAATGAAATTCTTATTGATAGTGTCTAGCCCACATAAGATACTCCAGATAATATTTTCCCCACATGTTAATTAGTCGATACCCCCAAAAGCTGACAAGTTCGTCGAAGTTGGATCAACTTGGTTACCTAGTTTTACCTTCCGCGCTGACAGTTGCTGTCAGCGCCATCTTGTAATTTTATGTTAGGCCGTACACTTATTATACTGGAGCAAATGGCGCAACAAAAAATCTTCGTGTCGTATACAAAAACTACCGTTATTTCAAGCCTTACTTTCAACCATAAGCGAACATTCCCTCACATAAACAAATAATGGTATAAACACGCACATAGGTTCACACTGTAATATTGACAATAAAAATTCTTGATACGGCAGGAATTCGGAGCCGCGCGAGCCTCGGCGTTCCTGGGAAGAATCTGCTATATAGGTATTTTGGATTATTTTGGCAGAGCTTATAACAATTGAGAGAGAAATTTTGCGAGCTAGAGATTTATTTTGTAGAAAAAATATATTCATATCGATATTTTGGAGTTAAATACATCAAGAAGATAGCTTTTCAACCTTATCGATGGCTAAGTTATGATTTAAAATTAGTAAATTTTCAAACGACCCGTGAAAGTTGTCTAACAGCGAAATCTGGAAAAACTATCACACAATTCACACATCATTTACAGAAGATCGTATCAAAATCGGTCGACCTATTCCGGAAATGCGGAAATAGATGGAAAAAATATTTTAGTTGCATCAAACATACAAACAGCCTCATTCTTAACGCATAAAATATACTGGGTGTCTCATTCAAATCGGTCAGTATGGGAAAGTCTGAAACTATAAGACATACGAAGATCTGTTCTGAGGAACCATGTCATCGATTTTAATAACAAGAAAAACTGCATTCATACATTTTAAAAAAACATCTGTACTCCGTTCGGGAATCGAACCCGGTTGTTATGAAAAAAAAACCTACACTATTTCTATTTAGATATCGATTGTGTAGGTCTTAAGCAGTAAATTTCTGTATGAAACATGATGTCTAAAATGAATAAAATGTATTTTATTATATGAAGATACAAAATGCAATTGTAAGATCGTTACCTAAACGTGTTCGAATATTGTATTGAAAAAGGCGGTGGTCACTTCGAGCACCTACTAAAATAAATTAAAGTATGTGGAAACAATGTATTTTATTCATTTTAGACATCATGTTTCATACAGACATTTACTGCTTAAGACCTACACAATCGATATCTAAATAGAAATAGTGTAGGTTTTTTTTTCAAAACAACTGGGTTCGATTCCCGAACGGAGTACAGATGTTTTTTAAAATGTATGAATGCAGTTTTTCTTGTTATTAAAATCGATGACATGGTTCCTCAGGACAGATCTTCGTATGTCTTATAGTTTCAGACTTTCCCATACTGACCGATTTGAATGAGACACCCAGTATATGTATCGCGGCATTCCGTCGTCGTTAGTAAAAATCTTAGTAAAGACATATAAACTGGTAGCTTAGGTAGGTAGCTATAGTACGATTCGAAATAAAGTAGGTAGCTTGCTAAACTTGTTATTATATTGACGTAAAGTACGTAAACATACATAAGTGACTTTTTTTCTCACTCAATATAAATGTACTCGTAACCATATTGAAGAATAAAATAAACAATAAACATAAAGTCAACAAAGATATTTTATTTTCTTTTTTCTTCTGTTATTCCGCTATCCAAACTCCATAATAACATGATCCTTATTCCCCAGTAATAAAGGCTACAGTTAGCAAACATTTACTATTTCCCTGTTTGCTCTACATTCACAATCACTTGGGGTATAAAAGCAAAACAGAGTATGAGCTAACTGTTGAAATGTTATTTGTAGCCAGTCAACAATCGGAGCGCTTACCCTACGCGAGGGAAATCTAATGCAATAATATTTCATAGATACGGTGCTTTATATTGGATTATTTTATTTACTTTCATTGAGAATTTTCTCTTTGCAATTTCCGCTATTTGCTTTGTGTTGAGCGTTATGCGCAAAATATTCTAATACCTAGTCTGTGTACCGTACAGTTACAGAGATCTGCTAACACTAGGGTTGCCATAATTATTGGGAACTGATACGGGACTTATTAGTGCGAAAAAAATAAAAACTGTAAATTTGAGGTAATAACGGTTTACTATAATAAAATGCACTTGCTCCCTTCTTCCCCCTAAATTGCCCCCTAAAATCCCCTAAACAGCCCCCTAAATTTATAATTGTGTACAAATTATATTGTATAGCTGTAAATATTACTTAGTTAGAAATTAGTATATTAGACAAACCTTAGCAAATCTCTGTTTCGCCCTATGGTTGACTGGTAGAGAATTATTAAGTACGCCTTTTGAACTTTTTTATTTTTGTGCAATAAAGTTTTGAATAAATAAATAATAATAAAATCAAAGATTACTGGTTAAGGACTAAGACGACTGAGTACATTGTTAAAACCGACATTTTCCATAGTTATTCCAAACTTCAGCTTTCTACTCGTTGGTAAGTGTTTCCAAGAACACGTTTTATCAATTTCGACGACCGAGGTAATCCCACAAGTGATCCTTGAACCAAGATTGGTACAAAATACAAATCAAAAAACAACGCCAACATAAAAAAACTCTAATATAGGAAACCATGTTTAAATACTGTTGAGAAGAACCACCAGGAAGAGGTTCCTGTTTCTTCGCCCAGTCATATTTTGACGTAGATTTTACTTGATTGATTACATTTATACGTTTTTTTTTGTAAATTTAGTCAGTAGTCAGTTAGACTTCTATTACTCACTCAGGAATTCATTTGAGAGACATCCCGCTTTGGAATTATTGTAACTATGTATATAGGTAAGTATGTATTTCTACAGCGATATTGAAAAAACGGGACAAAAACGGGACCAGTATCAATACGGGACGTGTTTCTTAAATACTGCGACAGTCCCGTATATACGGGACGTAAGGCAACCCTAGCTAACACCGATTTTCTATTCTATTCTAGTTCCAGTAGTCCGCCTTGAACTGAGAACTCGCGGTATATTTCAAACGAGTTGACCAATATAATACGACCCTTATGATGATAGTTTCGCGCCTTCCATTTCCATAACTCCTTGATCGATCGTGCTCATATATGAATTCTTAAATTATAAATATGTGTACTACAACCCCAACAAATTTCATACAGATCAGAAAAACTTTACTCAAGTTATTGTGGAACAACTAATCGAAATCAAAATGCAATCAAATACACAGACATTCCAGTAGCCACTGACAGTTCCGTCGTGTCTGAAGTAGTCTGTAAGAACTTCGCTTACGCTCCGCTCGATCGATTATTTTTATTACTTCGAGGATCTAGATACGCGGTAGCGTGTCAAGCCAAGTTCAATAATATTAGAGCAACGTTTCTTGCTGGCTGCTTTGTCGATGGTTATATGTTGAACATCATAAGTTCCACTTTATTACTAGTACTTAGTTTCTCCGCCTCGAACTGAGAACTCGCGATGTACTTGCAAACGATTGACCAATATAACAAGACCCTTATGAAGATCGTCTTTTCGCCTTCTAGCTCCATAACCCCTTGAACGATCCTGCTCATATACGAACTCTCAAATTATAGGTATCTCTGCTACAACGCCAAAGAATTTCATAACGACCAGAAAAACGTTGCTGAAGTTATCACGGAACAAACGCTCCAAATCAATAAACCATCGAAATGCCGAGAAGTTCCAGTAGCCAGGTGACAGTTGTGTCCGAAGTTGTTTGTAAGACTTCGCTTCGCTTACGCTCCGCTCGTTCGATGATAAGAGCTTAATAGTACAAAAAATATGGGTAAGCCTATTCTATTTGAAGAAATCCCTAGATTTCCCCAGGATCATTTCACCATGAAGAATCCTTGAGGTATATTTCGAAATAAAAAACCAGCCAAGAGCAAGTCGGGCCATGCTCTACGTTGTTATTGGCCCGTCACAATACACCCACTCAAAATGTTGTTTTTTGTATGATATTTTGCGGCACATACGTCATTTTACTATGCAACACTTACGTCTGTTTTACTAAGCGTGTTGAGTTATAATATAACAAGTGATCGGATTTTAGGGTGCAACACGGTTTGTTTTACTTCAAAAATTTAACGTTTTAACCACTATATTCGCATAATTAAGTCAATGTATTCCGCCGTGTTGCACCGTAAAATACGATCACTGGTTCTAACTCAAAAAAAAACCGGCTAAGTGCGAGTCGGACTCGCGCACCGAGGGTTCTGTACAAATCTGTAGGTATATAGGGGTAGTAACTTTAAAATTCTTAAAAATATTTTTTTTATGTGATGTAACTAAAAATTTACGGTTTTCGCAATTTTTCCTTTATCTGTGTTATAAGACATTGCTTCGTAGCAAATTTCAAGTTTCTGAGTTCACGGGAAATACCCCGTACCTTTTGCGAGTGCTGAAAAACTCTTAAATTTTCAGCATAAACGACTGTATCTTTTGATTGCGTTGGCTTTTAAGTTTGATTTTTCCACAGCTTCAAGGGACAATAGACCTGAGTATTTGATATAAATTTCAGCTTGATACCTTCACGCGTTCCTGAGAAAAAAGGTCTTGACAGACAGACAGACAGACAGACAGACAGACGGACAACAAAGTGATCCTATAAGGGTTCCGTTTTTTTCCTTTCGAGGTACGGAACCCTAAAAACGACGCAATCTATTTTATTCAATATAGTTTTCATTGAAAGTACTTATATGAATTTTCCAATTTTTTTGGACCCACGGTTCAAAAGTTTTTAAACTTTCGGAGCTATTATTTACAGAACTATTAGATTTATCCAAAAAAATATTTAAAAGCACTATTATTTTGAAAGATCCATCCAACGACACCCCACTTGATAGGGTTGGAACGAAAAAAAAACTTCACCCCTCCCCCCACTTCATGTGTATAAGAGGTAGCCTAAAATAGAATACTTTTTCTAATTTTATTTTACCACTTTGTCGGCGCAATTCATACACTCACTCATACCTAATTCCTGTTATCTAGTCTAACGGTCAGACGCGGACAGACGGACATAGCGAAACTATAAGGGTCTCCCCAAACCTATCGACGCGGATTCGGCAAAATTCGGTGGAAAAAAGCTTTATGTCTACGCAATAAGAGCGAAAAAGACGTCGACGCGTCGGTAGGCGTCGGCCGAGCCGAGCCGAGTCGAACCGTGCATTGTTAGCTCTTATTGCGTGGTCATAAAGCTTTTTTCCACCGGATTTTGCCGAATCCGCGTCGATAGGTTTGGGGAGACCCTAAGGGTTCCCACTTCACTACAGAACCCTAAAAAGAAAATTCCAAATCGGTCGGATGTAAGTAGATCTTTTATGACGTTACAGAAATTTAACAGAACGCGTTCCTCATACCAACTTCATGAACAAAACGTTTTGGCGTTTCATAAAGGGCATCTAATTTGACATAAGAAGAAATGGAGTGACATGCGAATATTACCGGCCTCTTTTGTCTTCATATAATAACCCCTTTCGACATAAATATTTCATTTCCCATCTCTCTCGAATATAATTGAGTTTGTGAAAACGTTGCAAATTCCCTTGTGTAATGCTTAGTAGCTATTTTGCTTGGAAAAGTTACTAGGGTATGAGACTTGAGTTATATTTAGTCGTAGTATGAACGCGAGTACATGAATCAATAGTAGGGTTGCAAATAGAAAAAAAACAAAATGTTTTTTTTTCAAATTTATGAAAAAAAACATTGTTTTTTTTCTAAATAAGGTTTTTTCCAGATGAACAAATATTACGACAAACGCGGTTTTTCATGATTTATTCATATAAGTAACTTAAAACTAAGTACATTAAAGTAGGTATGTCTGTTATGTAACTAAACTATTCTCAGTAAATGCAAAAAAAAACTTTGAACTTATTCACTAGAACTATCAGCAGCATAGTACCATTACATATTTCATTAATATAAGTTTAATAATACCAGAAATTAAAGTTGTTAAATTATATTAGTTTAATAGTTAACATAAAGTCTAAAACAACCGTATAAGAGTATTAACTGCCTTGCAAATTTTGAGATTTCGTACTTTTGAAAAAAAACATATTCCAGAAAATAAACTGTTCTTTTTCACGGTTTTTTTTCAGGTTTTTTTTTCAAGACAGAAAAAGAACCGTTTTTTTGCAACCCTAATCAATAGTCCTAGTTTTGCTTTAGAACGACCCTACTGTAATGTTAGTTATATGTGGCGTTCCATAGCTAAAGTATCACAAAAATATACCCCAACCAAAAATGAGCATTAGGATATTGATAAGTACAATATATTATAGCAACTTTTTGTAAGAAGGGAGAAAAGAAAATTGTACGTAATTATATAGTACATTAGTTCGAGTGCTATTTTGGAGTCCAGACTTCCTGAAAATCACCTCATTATACAACTAGTTATGTTAAACTTAAACTGTCGTAAATCATACTGACACTGAATTACATGCCATGACATGTAAATCACATTAATAATACCTACAAAACGTCTAGCCGAGTCCTCCAGTTGTCCTACAATCTACGTTGATTCAATATCGGTTTTGTCTACAATAGTTCCGGTCGATTTATTGTATAGTCGACGTCAAAGATATGTTCACACTCTTGCACCTTATTACAAAGGAGTAACGTGTAAAAGTGTAAACATCTCTTTGAGGTCGACTGTACCACATGTGATCGTGTGTTAAAAAAAGTTCGATTTTGCAATCCATATCAGAGCTCACGCTCGCAACTAGCTTATGGTGCTCGTTGCCGCCAACGGGCTGGATATATGTATAGGCTCAAAATTAAAAAATAAAACATCAAAATGCCGAGACGTCCCAGTAGCCAGGTGACAGTTGTGTCCGAAGTTGTTTGTAAGAACTTCGCTTCGCTTACGCTCCGCTCGTTCGAATATGTACTTCCTGTTTTGTAAGCTCGGTTCTTTTGTTTGGGAAAACTTATGATGCTTATGATGTAAGTCTTCAGCCAAAAAAAAACAAATCAGTCCGGGTGTCTTTGAAAGATCGCTGAAACTAATTAATAATAACAAAAAAACAAAACAGAGATGCCGACTAATTGAAATCGGTTTAAAATGAAAATAATTCATTTTTCCGTATTTGTGACAATAAAAAAGACTCGAGTGCAAAACCCGAAAATAGGACACAATAAAGGATGGTGCGGCTAGGTTCTTTATTAAATTTGTCTGTCAAACGCATAAGGGAACAATTCCTTTGAAATCGTTTCGTAAACAAAGGGACAATGTTCAATCAAAATAATTACTAAATTGTTTCAACGGTGAAATTAAATTTTCTTCTGATCGATATTAACTGGGCTTTTGTGTAATGGTTGTGCCGGAGTGAGATATATTTGTGTGTGTGTGATATTGTTGTCCTTTATTGATGGAAAATACGACGTAGGTAATCGTAGCTAAGTAGCTACAAGTCACACTGCAAAAATATTTGGAAAGAAATAGTTATGGATGATTTTTTCATGTTTATGTTTTTTCTGAGGCATCCATTCTTTTTTGTTATAAATCTAAGCATTTTCATAGAAATATCACGCGTGAGATTTAGAGGGCGAAAAAGTACTACCAGACGGGGTTAAAATCGCTGAAAACCTGAGACGTTTGTTAACACTCCCTTACAAACTTACGTAGGTACTTTTAAGTCGGATACACGTAACTTATGCCACAAGAAATGTTCTTATGCGCCTCCAACGCCAAAGAAGCGAAACTTATTCTCAGAATCTTCATTTCCCCTGAAATACGGCCGAGTCGGCCAAACGTTCAACTTTCGAACTTCTCCGGTCGCCGTTTAAAGTTCTACAACACTTGCATTCGCTTGAATTATTGCATAATATACACCGGCAATAAAAATCCGATTGTTCGGAGTTCAGTTATATGGCTGTTAGTTGGTTTACAGCTTTATAGTGATGTTAAAGCATCCTCAAACTAACAAGGTTGGTTCACAAACTGCTGACATCCACTCGTTCTCATTGACAAAACGAAGGCTAGCGAGCTACGTATTCGTTTTACCGGTGTAGTGTGACCTCTAATGCTGTAACCGTAGTAGGCAAGTTCTACGCTTGTGTACTGGTTATTCTGAATTGTTGACTCAGTTAGCGCTTACATTGGCCCAGCTCGCACAAATTGCGTTAGTGAGGTTTGCGAACTCTTTTAGACGGTTTATGAACTAACTAAAGGGATCGTAACTTAATAACTTGTACGTGCGAAAAATGTGAAAATGCTGGTAGTATTGCAGTTTAGGTTTCGCCTTTATTGTGTTCGAGTAGTTTCATAATGACCTGAATTTTATAGGTCCAGCGGCGTCCGTAAGCGAATTTCTTCGCACCGCAAACATTAGGCATTCCTATCTTCTGTCCATAGCACGTCTGATCTCACAGGAAATATCCTTAAAGCCTCTACGGCTACAAACTGTAAGATCGCGTGCTTGGGTGGGGCCACGAATGCCTGGCTAGCTATGCCGGGTCAAAATTTACCCGCCAAGCCCAAATACCAAAGAGCATGGGATACAATAGCTTCCGCCGCCATTGTAAAATCACTGGTTGCGACATCGTCAGGTAAAGACCTTGCTAGAATTTTAGCAGCCTCCAAACCGGAGTCAGGGCACTGGCTCCATGCCTATCCGTCGCCCAACGCGGGTACTTTCATCGACCCAAGCACACTCCGTGTAGCCGTCGGTCTCCGTCTCGGGGTTGAAATCTGCACGGAACACAGCTGTGTTGCCTGTGGAGCTCCGGTAGACACACTTGGCCACCACGGCCTCTCGTGCTCCTCGGGCGCCGGCCGCTTGTCTCGCCATGCCGCTCTGAACGACATCCTCAGAAGGGCGCTCGTCAGTGCCAACGTCCCCGCAGCTCTGGAACCCCAGATCGTGCGGGACGATGGCAAGCGCCCCGACGGGATGTCGTTAATCCCCTGGAATAGAGGCCGTGCGCTGGTGTGGGACGCCACTTGCGCTGACACGCTGGCGGCGTCCTATATTTCACGCACTAGCCGACAAGCCGGAGCGGCGGCGGACGCCCGAGAGCGCATCAAGGTAAATAAATATAGCTGTCTCGGCGCCAATTACGAATTTGTAGCTTTTGGCGTCGAGACACTCGGTCCGTGGGGCAGGGGTGCGCGCGGGCTCCACAGGGAACTGGGCAAAAGATTGAGGGAAGCCACAGGTGACCCTCGCGCAGGCAGCTTTCTCGCACAAAGACTCGCTATAGCGATTCAACGCGGGAATGCTGCCTGTGTGATGGGCACCTTACCGAGGGGCCAAGGTTTAGAGGGTCGATTTTAGTTATATATTTATTTTTTTAAGTTTAGACTTAATTTTAGTACTTTTGTTTTATAAATAGTTATATTTATATTCTTTCTGTTGTGTTTCTTTGTTGTACAATAAAGTATTGTTAATTAGGTATTAATTAACATCGTATACAGTTTCTATTTGAAGGAAATACTTTAAATAATAAGGCAATTACAGATTGAAAATATAAAGGTACTCAAGTAGGTAACACAACACAATGTTACCCACATCTGTATACCTACATAAATCAATATGAAACTTAAATTTTAACAAAACTATCAGCGATTCGGAACTATTCTATTTTTTTTATTGCATCCTCTTGTTCCTTTAGCCGTCAACAGAGCGAATCCTCCTTTTTGTAACGGGTCGGCAACGCGCATGTGACACTTCCAGAGTTGCAGGCGTCCTTAGGCTACGGTAGCTGCTTACCATCAGGTGGGCCGTATGCTTGTTTTCCACCGTCGTGGTATAAAAAAAATTGAGCTTCCTGCACTACTCGTACTACTTTAAATTTGAAACGTTCCTATGTAAATGTGCATGGCGTCATAAGAATATGTACGTCACATACTTGTAACCGATATGAATTGTCTGATATCTAATGAAGTCGCGGGTTAAAGCTAGCCCGAAATGAAACACGAATATTGATTTCTCATCGAGATATTCGATACAATGTAATGCCTGGATACGTCAATGCGCATTTCGTCCTCTTCATTGTATCGAAGGAAATGTGACAGGTGATGACACGAACGGTAATGATAGCGGACATCATTCGTATCGTAATAGAAAACCCACGATGGAAGCGGTAATGGCAGCAAATGTGTAATTGTGTGGCTATTTCGGAAAAGGGGCCACTTCGTCGATATGGAGTTATTAGTACTCCCTAAAACTACATTAAATTTGCTACATATTAGTTAAAAAATTAAATCTCTATGTGTAATGGTTATTTTTTTATTAATCTTTTAAGTTGCCCTAGTGAAAAAGCGACAACTGAGAAAAACGTGATTTAAGTTTGGGACAGCAAAAATACACTTGTACTTAGAAGTTATGGAGTGAATAGTACCAAACTAATCTACATACCAGAAATCCTTACATCTGAACATCAAAATGGAAGAATAAAATTTCAATGTGAATTTCGAAGGTTTTTCACAAAAACTCAATCTGAACCCAATTTGTTAAAGTTTAGTGATTTTCTGTAATACATTATAGGTAGGGTACCACTTTGTCGATGTACTAAAGTTTAGTTAGTGAAATTTAATGTTTGCAGAAAATGATTTAGGTAGAAATATTCCAGTCACGACGAAAATAATTGACGCACGCAAGTATGCAAGCCGATCCGTTATTTGTTTTTATTGGGGATGGATTTTACAACAGATATTTGAATAGAAAAATACTAAAATTTTGTATTAAGCAGAACGTCTGCTAACGATACCACAAACCCGCGTCCCTCTAAGACGCATAAAGGAGTGGAGAAATTCGCAGCCATCAGGTAAGTCTCAGTAGCTCAGTTGGTCAGAGCGATGGGCATGTATCCTAGAGTCGCGAATTTGAGTTTCGCCTGAGGCAGTAAATTGTTCTATTTTTCCTTTATTTATAAAAAAAATACTATTTAGGTTAATGATATCAATGGATCAAGTTACCAATATATGAACAAGATGGAATATACACCGAAATGAAATTACACAATAAAAAACTGTTTTCGTACTCAATAAAGGTTTTGTTGTGGGTAGTACTAGGCGACGATGTTATATACTAAATGGATAAATACAAATGTAATAAAAACAAACAAATGCCCTGACCAGGATTCGAACCAATACAGGATTAATAAAACATTGATATATCAACTCGCATTCCGCCCACTTCATTTGTATCGAAAGAAAACTGTCAGATGATGATGACACGAACGGTAATCATGGTGGACATTATTTCGTTATTGAAACCCACAATGGAAGCGATACTTAATGGCAGAAAATGTTTAAATGTTTGCAGAAAATGCTTTAGGTAGAAATATTCCAGTCACGTAATGCGAAAATAATTGATACATACAGTATGCAAGCCGATTCGTGCTTTGTTTTTTGGAGGCTTATTTTATAATTTATCTTTACAAGCTTTCACTACTTATTCTATAATTTTAGGACTTACGTAATCATTTTCTAGAATTCAAATCAACTTGGCCCTAATGTAAATACAGTAGAATCCGGTTATTATGACTTTGCATACAATGACCAACCGCTTAATATGACGTATTTGCGGTACAAAATTTGGTTTTCATAGAAAATTCATTACAATATTTATAACTCAACCGAATATACCGACATAACTGACTCCGCTTATATTGACATTTCGGTTATTATATGTATAAGTGACACCTTCCATCATATTCGTTAGTTTCGGGACCCTTTTCACTCCTCATGTGATGAAGTCGGGATGGTAGGTGTCTAAGCTGCCACGTAATTACATATTGTTTTGATTATTATCACAGATTATTGACGAACTGACTGTATTAACATTCTGCATTGTCAGCGAGTTTTTTAAATTACCATAGGACAATTAAAATTGTTTCATTTCAGAGGCTGCGTTTTATATGATGACATTAATGACTTGTTTTGCATTTCCCCTTCGATGTCATTATAAGCGGATTCTTCTGTCCTTGAGTCTAATGAACCTAGCGTGATCGCCTGAATCGTCTTTGAATAAAAAGGATTAAATCAGGCTAAACAACGTTATTACTAACAATAAGTTAGCCGCGTCACACAACAAAGTAAACCGAAAATGGAATTTGATGGATATGGGTACTTTGTCAAAAGGTTAAAAATAAACATTGACTCGTATACTAGACATAATTTCAACAAAATTTCACACTACTTGAAAACTACCTAAGAGAAGAAAAGTAAAAAACGTGTTTTAATTAAACCTGAAAATAAAATAAAAATACAAACGGCAGACTTACCGACCAATGGCATATTTATAGTTGCCCAACTTGACAATAGATGGCGCTGATTTATTAGCTACTTCGTGCTAATGTATTTCTACAACGCGCAGTATGAGTACGTTTCAAGAAAGTTATTTGCCCAGCCAAGTTACTGTAATGATTATGTTCTAAGGACTATTGCAGGTACTCATCATTCCCAAGGGTCTGACCCTCTATGAATCAATTACCTTTACATATTCATTCACCATTTGAATAATCCTTTTCATATCCGTCCCTTACTTTCGTATAATTGAATTATGATATTATCTTAAACCTTGTGATGCGGATATCCAATTTCCTTCGGGATTTTATTCTTTTATTATATTTTAAATTCTATTATAAAGAGCTCAAAACAAAAGACAGAGTTATATTGTAATTCATTATGTTTAGAACAAAGCTATGTTTCAATTTGACGTTCTCGATTCTAAATACAAGGTATTTTTGTGGATACCCGTATTCATTATTCGTAATTAAGTAAATGCGAATAAAATTGTGTTTGTGAATTTCCTATCAACATTTTAGCTTTAACAATGAACCTGTGCCCACCAGTGGGATGTACTCGCAGAATATCTAGTGATGACACTGATGATAATTATAGACTAGAAGAAAATACTCGCCCGAAGGCGTCGCCAAGGGGGGGCAGGCAGGGACACCTCCCCCCCCCCATAGATAGGAAAAAAGGTAGCCAAATTTTGTACCCACAATTCATATTATCTTCACCCTCCATTTATATCAACTTGCCCCCCTCTGGGCCATCGGCTGGCGACGCTCTTTACTAGCTCATCGCCAGGGCCGTATGGAGGGCATTATAGGGCAACGCCTCTACCTTAGTATACCATTGCGCTACCTTTAGAACTACTCTCGGCGTTTCGACTAAAGAAAATACTCGCCCGAAGGCGTCGCCAAGGGGGGCAGGCAGGGTCACCTCCCCCCCCCCATAGATAGGAAAAAAGGTAGCCAAATTTTGTACCCACAATTCATATTTTCTTCACCCTCCATTTATATCAACTTGCCCCCCTCTGGGCCATCGGCTGGCGACGCTCTTTACTCGCTCATCGCCAGGGCCGTATGGAGGGCATTATAGGGAAACGCCTCTACCTTAGTATACCATTGCGCTACCTGAAGAACTACTCTCGACTATGACAAAAAAGTAAATGGCCTACCTGGTTATTTTACCTCAGCCTGTCAGAACTTCAACTCTCGCTTCTAGTTCATTGCTAGTAAAAAAAATTGCACAACATTTTTTGGAGTATAAGAGTACCTACCTATAATACTACCTGCAATACCAGTGCAATTGCAATTATTTACATATACAGATGTATAAAAAAGACTGGTGATCTGTTTAAGGGCATAATCGGTATCGTATTGTGACTAAGACAAAGTAGGAGAAAAAGTTTTTGGACAAAAAAAGTGGCCGGCCAACCCTCCATACAAAACTATTTTTTTAATGTGGAAAAAAAATGTTTCTTTGTTTTTCACAATTAGCATACGTTACCAATTACGCTCTTAAACGGATCGCCAGCATAAAAGTTACCTTGTATTTACTGAAAGGACGCCAGCTAAATTCGACGAAAAATCTCGATCACCTTTACTCGACTACTACTTAATTTCAAAAGAATTTTGATCGCCCGTTCGTAAATATTTGTTCCTAATGAAAACATCAGTGCTAATAAGACCAAACAGTAGGTACAAACAAGATTCTGTTTTTCACCGATTCGAACGAAAGCAAACAAAAATGCGAACGTAAACATTTTCATATTTTCTTTTATTTTTCGTTTTGAACGCTGTTATTTGGGTGGTTATATACATGAATAAAATCAAATCATTTTTCAATAAAAACTAGCATTTAACAACATATCCGAGGACAACACAATATGTGACACTTTTGGAAAATAAAGAAAGAGAAAGTAAGAAGCATTCTATTCTAAAAAGCACACATTACAGAACAAAAAACCGGCCAAGAACGTGTCGGGCCACGCTCAGTGTAGGGTTCCGTAGTTTTCCGTCCGTCACAGTAGGTAAGTGTCCCCACTTAAGAGTTAAAAAAATGGGCCCATGGTTGGGTTATTTGAAAGCACGTCATTTCATTGTGATTTTGTAGAAATTACAGGTACAATAAACACCTGCTTTTACAGTTAAATTACAAACTTACTTCAGAAATTATTTTGTAAATTTTTTTTCAAAAACTATTCAACCTATCAAGTTCAAAATAATTTTGCTAGAAAGTTTTTATAAAGTTCTACTTTTGAGATTTTTTTTCATAGTAAAACTTATGGTTCAAAAGTTGGAGGTGGGGGACTCATTTTTTTTACTTCTGGAGCGATTATTTCCGAAAATATTTACATTATCAAAAAATGAATATCTTAAACCCCTATTCATTTTTAAATACCTATCCAACAATATATCACACGTTAGGGTTGAAATGAAAAAAAAAAAACACTCCCCACTTTACGTATATGGGAGGTACCCTAATAAAACATTTTTTCCACTTTTTATTTTACCACTTTGTCGGCGTGATTGATATACATATTAGTACCAAATTTCAGCTTTCTAGTGCTAACGGTCACTGAGATTATCCGCGGACGGACGGACGGACGGGCGGACAGACATGGCGAAACTATAAGGGTTCCTAGTTGACTACGGAACCCTAAAAAAGGAAAGATTACAAGACTAAAAATAAAACACAAAACAGAACATTAAAAAGTAGACTTGAAAAGGAACACACATAGAAAAAAAAAATTAATATAAACATAGGAAATGGAAAGGTAAAATTTGGCGGACGGGGCTAAAGCACAGAATAAACAAGAAGGCTAAAGAGCTGCTAGAGAGGCTGAAGAGGGGCTAAAACAAGAAGAAAATTCACTCCTTCACAAAAGTCAAATTTAGGTATAAAATTATACCGATACTCGCCGCCTGCAAGCGAAATTGAAACTTATAACCGCGCACGAACCGTGACTCTTCTTTGCGCAATGACCGAGCTGTGAGTGTACTACAGTCATTTTACGGGCGGCTAGTATGGGGAATTGGAAATAATCAATAATAGCTAATATTTTTAGTGTAACGGATATATCATGATACAAGTATTATTTACGCAATGAAATCCTACAAAATATCGTTATTCGCTAAGCGCCACAAATATGTACACACATATTACAAGCGTTTTTCTTGTAGGATTTTAATGAATATGTCGTTTCTAAGTCATTTAAAAAGTGTAAGAACAAACTACCAATTATTACTATTTGTTTCTAACGAATTAGGATATAGATTGCCCACGCCGTACATTTTGTTATTTATGTGGTTTTACATGGACACGGTTTCTTGTTTTTCGCTTTAAACAGAAAGAAGACTTAAATATCGTAATATTTACAAATAAAAATAACTGATATTATTGTAAATAAAAATATACAATTTTTTTATATACTTTTTTTACCTATTTAACTACTTCCGGGTGAAAAGTTGGTAGTATTTTTGCTTATATTATCTATAAATATTCCATAAGAATGAATAATAAAAAAATCAGGCTATTATAAATTAATGTTTGACGCAACCGTATCTTTCCTGTACTAGTGTCGGTACGGGTTGTCAATTGACAAGTTTTTGTACCTACATATATACCTACTGATTTATTATTTTTAAGATAAATATGTAGGAATTACAAACGTTGATTCTGCAAACATGAAATTTTTATCCGGAAATAGTATGTCTGATTCTCACGGAAGTAGGTATGCTGCAGCCGTATTCTTTTGAAAATCCTATATCGGTCAGTTCCTAATATTGTTTCTAGGCAATCAATATTATATCTTTTATACGGATTAGATCGAGGTTTAAGTTTCGAAGCCATTGTGTATTTTAAATTTTACGCGAGCGCCACGAGACACGAGTATCGTGCGAGCCGAGCGGCAGCCCACTGCCATACGCCTGCACGGGAGGCGCGCCGGCCAAATGTACCTAAACTGCGAAGCGAAACCCCCTGGCTAAAGTTGTACGTACAGATTCAATTATTGTCTTCTTTCTAGTGTTTGGCCCGGCTTGGGGTCCGCTTGACAACCTAATCCCATGAATTGACGTATGCACTAGTTTCGAAGGTGACTATTGGAACTGTGTGTTATAACAAAACCAGCTCCCCTTTAAGTTCGGGTTTTAAAATGTGTTTAAAGAAAAGTACCTATGTACAGTCGGCGAAATAAAAGCTAGTAAGATAGAGAGATAGATTAAGAGAGATACTTAAGTTAAGTGACACTGTATCACAAACTGGATGTGGACTGGATGAGCATAGGTAGGTAGAAAATTAAATAAAAATTGTCGAATTAGTTAACTATCCAACATACCACCTCCACCTGCCGACATACTTCGGAAACAGTTTTGCACCTAATGTAAATCTAATGCCTTTTTGACTAAGAAAAATATAAATCTACTTATCAATCAAAAATCAAATTGATGTCAATACCTATTATTACAGACCGCAGCCTGTAATATGGTATTTTCCTTCGATAGTTTATGTTGTATATCCACGGTTGCCGATCCTAACTCAGCCGTTACCCGCGCGGAGCTGATTCAGCGAAGTACCCCGTCGACGAAAGCTCCGTAAGTAGATGTAGGACCACGTGACAGAGTCTCGAGGGCTCTGGCACGAACAGACGACACGCCGCACTGCCAGCCGACGCTCGATGAGTAGCCCGTAGAAAATCTTCCTGTTGAAGGAGGGGAGCGGTGATCCAAAGTCCAGTTGGTTTCTTCTATTTATTTTTCTTGTTGCTGCTTGTCCGAATTACTGAATGATTTCCACCGGTTTGTATGGATGTTTATAGCACGATTTGATTTACTAGTGAGCGGATATACCTGCCTGGATTCTTATTGGAATTTCGTCCAATCAGAGTGCTTTTCTCATGTCCTCTCTTTCTAATTGCCCTATCCCTTCTAGGACCTAATTGGTTTTTTAATCGGTGCTCTGATTGGCCGACCCTATTCCAAAATGTATTTTCGTAAGCTAGATTTTCACTATGTTTTTAAAATTTTTCTTTCTTTCAGAGTTTCTATGACTGCCATTACGTCGTGAGTCCGAACAGTTACCTACGTAGTCTACGCGTTTAGCGATAGGCCCTACGGTTACCTCAATAAAGATCTCTTTAATCTCCGAGCATACATTATTGTTTTATTATACCTTTACCTCATCTTTTACCTACTGTAGGGACTCAGGGCGTAAGGTTAAAGTTTATTGTTAGATAATGTACTTCAATTATCTATGCCTGACAACAATTCCTACCTATCTATCCGCTCTCTAGTTAAGGGGTTTATTGGGGAATTCCTATCCATTCATCCATACAAACTTACAATTTCAAATCTTAAACTATCCAAGTTAAATCTAATACACGTATTTCACTTAAATATTTCAAATCATAATAGTTTACATTCTAAGTTTGACTCTACCTACTTAAATTAAATCTCTTTATTTCGAATACAAACTTAACCATATTTACATAACATAACAAATCACATATCACAATAAGTCTTCAGTGACGGTCGTCAGCCTTCAGGACGGTCGCAAGCTTTCAGGACGCGGGGATAGTCGCTCGCCGCTCGTCGTCCTTCTCGTTCCCTCGGTGATGTCTCGCTCCGTCGTATGGGCTGGAGTCTCGTCCGTGTTATGTTTGGTAGTGTCGCTAACATCGCGCCCCCTAGTTTTGACAAAAACTACCTGGTGCAAGGGCTGCGACACTATCACTGCTGGTTGAAGGCTTCGTCACTGTCTCGGGTTCGTTTAGGACCGACGGAGGGGCCACGGTCCCTGTATCGTAGGGACGGTGACTTTGCTGGCCGGTCTACGTGTCGCCGTGCTGCTCGACCGGCGACCTTCTTCTCGTTCGCTTTTTGTTACTTCACTTGTAATTTCAATACAGCTCTGCGTCCTCGGTATGCGGGGCTCGGATGACTCGTACTGGGGCCCTCTTCTTGTTTGCTCGTAACGTCGCTCGCATTGCCTCGTCTCTTGTCCGCGGTTTGACTCGTACCGGTGTTTAGAGGGATAAGAATTGCTATTATAATTAGCAGAAGTGGAAAGTGCTTGTAACTTGCGACGTAGTTCGTGGGTTTGACGTTGGAAAGACATTGAAGCCTTGAAAGCGAGATTATCTCGTACACATTGTGGGGCGTTGACCCGTTGAGGTAGGTCACGCGATGCCTCGTTCGTTGACCTTTGCCGGCGGGGCGACCAGCGTCCGCTCGGCGGGGCTCGCAGTTGACTCGTAGCCGTCGACTGCGCGGCACTCGTTGTTTTATCCTTTCCATGGCTCGTCCTACGTCGATCTTGTGAATCACGATTCTCGACTCGTTCGTGATTTTCGTTGCGTCTTTCTTGCGAGTTGTAGTAGACTCTTGATAACGGCGCGCGTACTTCTCGTTCCCGTTGCGCGTCGCTCCGGTTCAAGTTATTACCCGTAGTGTCTGTCCATTTATTATAACGTCGATTGTTGTTCGCCCGTAACGCCACGTCGAACTCTCTTCGTTGATCGTTGTACGTCCATGTTGTACTTGTTGTTTGAGTTATAGACGGCCTCCTATTTTCTATGTTTTCTTCTTCGTAGGCACGTGCTGTCTCTGCAAAGTGACTTCTCTCTTCAGTCGGCGGGTTTGTTCCTTTCCTCCGGAACATAGGTTGAGTAAGGTGAGTGACAAGTGGCCAGGGCGCGCCTGCTCGCCGTGGCGCGGCCTGTCCGGCCCGTTGAGGTGTCCGTCGGCGCCGGGCTCCTCTCTGCCGCGGTTCGCCTCGGGGCGTCGTCCACATCGCCTCCGGTGTTGGTTGATACCGTCGTTCGTTCCTAGGCGATATTTCGTGAGCCGCCCTCGTTCGCGGCTCGCGTCTAATCGCGCCCGTATCCGTCCGCGGCTCGACCCTCGTTCTAGTAGCCGGGACCGGTGAATTCCATGACTCGAGTGGGGCTGGCATCGGTGTAGGCGATCTTAACACTCGTTGATATCTCGGGCGAGTCTCGCGATTTCTTCGTGTCGCTGACTCGCGCTGCTCCGGCGTCGGAAGATTCTCGTACTCCGCTCGCGCTGACGCTCGGGGCTCCGAGTTGTTCGGCTGTCTTCGTAGGCGACTTGCACTGTTTTTATTTGTTGTATGATCACGGGTTTCCGGCGCCCGTGGCTCGATCCGTTCCGACTGCTCAGGCGCCCGGGACACCGGGTGATGAATTTCAAAATATCGCGGCGATGGACTCCGTTCGCGCCGTTGCCTCTGCGCTATGTTTTCTTCGCGTTCCAGGATGTCAATTTCTTCGGAAAGCTCGCGATATTGTTGTGACGTTATCGACAACGTGTCCGATTGATCGTCGTCCGTGCTATTTCTTATCTCGTCGTCTAAATAGCAATGATAATTGATAACTTCTTCATTTCTTAGATTGCGGGGCATCGCTCCAAAAAACACCCAGCCTAGGGCACATCTTAGGGCTGCCGGCTCGTCCGCTCGTCGCATCCGGATCTCTTGAGGTAGCAGCAGGTGCCAGTGATCAGCGCCGATGAGCATTTGCGGCACCCCCGTTGTGTAACATTCTTCACTTAGGTCCTTGAGGTGCTCGTACTGCATCATGCGTTGTTTGTTCAATGTTTGACTGCGTAATCCAATACCGTACACAGTCCGTAGTATCACTTCGTAACTTCCGGCTCCTTTGTGCGGCCGTACGTTCGCCTTCACGGTCCGCGTCTGCGATCGGTGCGCTATGTTTCCTAGTCCTCGTACACATAGCGGTGACTCTGGTCCGGTAAGTCCAATTTGATCCGCGATATCGGCCTCCACCACGGATAAAGTAGATGCGTCGTCCAGCATCGCAAAAATGTGAGCCGTTCCCCGTGGGCCCTCCACGACGACCGGCAATACTTTCAACAGCACATTCGACGAACTGGTAGTTGTATAAGTCTTCGCCACGACTTCTTCACTCGCTTCCTGTTCCATTGTCCCGTTCCTAGTAACTTCTCGAGGTACGGGCGGCGGGGCTGTCTCCCGCGTTGTAAGTATCGGCGCCTCGTCCGCGGCGCCCTCCACTTTTCTGTCTTCATGTAATAATCTGTGATGGCTCTGCGAACATCCGTCCTTGTCGCACCCTTTCGCCTTGCATTGAAACTGCATATGTTTTGCATCCATGCACCTGAAGCACATCCTGTTCTGTCGCGCCCAATCCCAGCGCGCTCCAATCGTTAGAGATGACAGCTTGCGGCAATCCGTAGTATTGTGAGCGCCTCCGCAGAATAGACACGTAGACTTCACGTTCTTATCTTGTTGCGTCACGTAGGTCACTCTATTTGATAACGGTGTCACGGGAGCGCGGCGCGGTTGACCTCCGACCGTATATGTTCTCGCGGCGCTCGTCGCGGGCTGTCTATCTGTTGGATATCGGGCGCGCCCGGCGGCGGTCGTCACCATAGCTCGACGACTCGCGGTCGGCGCACGCGCATGTGAGTACAGGAGCTCTTGTTCACTTTCCTGCATTAGAAACTCTGCCAGCTGCATTATTTCCGGGTCCATATTGTGTCGATGGTTCTTTGCGTATTCACACCAACGACTGCGTAGATGAGGGCTCAATCGATCCGTGATTTCCCTAATTAACATTGGATTATCTGCGTAGTGACGATGATCCAAGTCCATAACTGTCGACACGATGTTCATAATCTTGATCGCGAAGTTATTAAGGTCGTGTGCACTCGGCCCTACCGGTGCCATTCGACGTAAATCTTCCAAAGCTTGATCCAGTAGTACTTCACTACGTCCGAATTGTTTCTTAAGTATCTTCATAATAAGGTCCGGTCGCGTTGCCGTCGCTAGTATGTGTTGTACGCACTGCTTCGCTTCACCTTTCAGTGCTACGCGTAGGCGCGCTACGTTCTCGTACTCAGTAAACTTGTAGCGCGTCGATGTCTCTCGATACGTGTTGTAGAAACTTCTCCATTCACTCACATTGCCGTAGAACGGAGGTAACTCGTATATTTCTTTCGGTGCGGTTCTCGCTGCCATCTGCATTTTCTCGAAAACCTGCATCATGCTTGCCGCTGCACTCTCGGCGACCGTGTCTCGTGTGTACGTCGTATACTGCGTCCTAGGTTCCGTGTGTTCCAGCGATGGCCTAGGCGCTTCGTCGTCCGGCGGTCGATAACGCGCCGTACGGTGTGACTCGTGCCTCGGCGGGTTAGCTCCTCCTCGTTCAGGAACTCGCGACGCAGGCTCGTAGTCACGGTGGGGACCGTCTCGTTGTCGGTCGCCCGTCGCTTGGGAAGATTCCAGCCAGTCCTTCACATAGCCGTCACCCGAATGTTCCGAAGCGCTGTCCCTCGCTGACTGTGCGTCGATGTGTGATAAGCGTGTCTCCAGACGCTTGTTCACTAGCTCCCGGTTGAGACGAATTTCTTGTCGTTGTAGCTCCGCCAATTCCTCTTGCGCTTGTAGCTCGGCATCTTTTCGTAATGTCGCGGCGCGGCTGCTCGACGTTGACCGCGGTCGGCGCGGCGCGCGTTGCACGGGCTTCGGCTTGGCGAATGAAACTCGACTCGGGCTTGGTTCCGGTTGCTTCTGTTGTTGTGGTTTAGCTAGTCGCTCCGTTGCTCGCGTTCTAGCCTCTTCGTTGTTGGTGCCTTGTGTCTCCGTCGAAGGCGATAGTGGTGAGTCCCTGGCGTAGACGTTGCTGTCAGCCGGCGGCAGCTCTCCGCTCGGCGCGACACGGTTCCGCGACGCCTCGTTGTCCAGGCCATGTTCCGACTCGTTGGCAGGTAGGGGCGGGGACGTCTCGTTCCCCGTCGCTGTCCTGTCCTTGCTTTGATTCAGGTTCTGGTTTTGCTCCGCAGCACGTCGCGCCTCTTCCGCGGCCGCTGCTCCGGCCTCGAGGAAACGTCGCCGCTCTTCATCGTCCATTGTAGATGTGACTGATCGCGTAGTTGCTCCCGCCTTGCGCTTGTGCATCGCGGCGTCGTACCAATTCACGACGCCTTTACCCGCGAATGCTCCAAACAATCTTCCACGGCGCCGTCGATCCTTTCCCGTCGACGACGAACACGGAGCCTCCGTCGATCTTCACTGAATTCCGCACGTAGTAACAGCTATCCGGCTCGAAGGACCAAAATATTACAGACCGCAGCCTGTAATATGGTATTTTCCTTCGATAGTTTATGTTGTATATCCACGGTTGCCGATCCTAACTCAGCCGTTACCCGCGCGGAGCTGATTCAGCGAAGTACCCCGTCGACGAAAGCTCCGTAAGTAGATGTAGGACCACGTGACAGAGTCTCGAGGGCTCTGGCACGAACAGACGACACGCCGCACTGCCAGCCGACGCTCGATGAGTAGCCCGTAGAAAATCTTCCTGTTGAAGGAGGGGAGCGGTGATCCAAAGTCCAGTTGGTTTCTTCTATTTATTTTTCTTGTTGCTGCTTGTCCGAATTACTGAATGATTTCCACCGGTTTGTATGGATGTTTATAGCACGATTTGATTTACTAGTGAGCGGATATACCTGCCTGGATTCTTATTGGAATTTCGTCCAATCAGAGTGCTTTTCTCATGTCCTCTCTTTCTAATTGCCCTATCCCTTCTAGGACCTAATTGGTTTTTTAATCGGTGCTCTGATTGGCCGACCCTATTCCAAAATGTATTTTCGTAAGCTAGATTTTCACTATGTTTTTAAAATTTTTCTTTCTTTCAGAGTTTCTATGACTGCCATTACGTCGTGAGTCCGAACAGTTACCTACGTAGTCTACGCGTTTAGCGATAGGCCCTACGGTTACCTCAATAAAGATCTCTTTAATCTCCGAGCATACATTATTGTTTTATTATACCTTTACCTCATCTTTTACCTACTGTAGGGACTCAGGGCGTAAGGTTAAAGTTTATTGTTAGATAATGTACTTCAATTATCTATGCCTGACAACAATTCCTACCTATCTATCCGCTCTCTAGTTAAGGGGTTTATTGGGGAATTCCTATCCATTCATCCATACAAACTTACAATTTCAAATCTTAAACTATCCAAGTTAAATCTAATACACGTATTTCACTTAAATATTTCAAATCATAATAGTTTACATTCTAAGTTTGACTCTACCTACTTAAATTAAATCTCTTTATTTCGAATACAAACTTAACCATATTTACATAACATAACAAATCACATATCACAATAAGTCTTCAGTGACGGTCGTCAGCCTTCAGGACGGTCGCAAGCTTTCAGGACGCGGGGATAGTCGCTCGCCGCTCGTCGTCCTTCTCGTTCCCTCGGTGATGTCTCGCTCCGTCGTATGGGCTGGAGTCTCGTCCGTGTTATGTTTGGTAGTGTCGCTAACAATAAGTCTTCAGTGACGGTCGTCAGCCTTCAGGACGGTCGCAAGCTTCCAGGACGCGGGGATAGTCGCTCGCCGCTCGTCGTCCTTCTCGTTCCCTCGGTGATGTCTCGCTCCGTCGTATGGGCTGGAGTCTCGTCCGTGTTATGTTTGGTAGTGTCGCTAACACCTATATTTAACACTCCAAATTCACATAAAAAGTAGCAGCGTTTTCAAACTGTTCATATATTAAAAGGTTTCCACGATGGCATTTAATAATAAATCTGCGACTGCGTACACGACAGTACATGGCGCACTAAATTACGCTTTAATAAAAAATAGGTACATTAAGTATTTAGTTACTAAGTTATATACGGTGTAGGAGAAAATTTCGAAAAAAAAAATGTAACAGAGCGCATAAACTAAGTGATTACTTTTTTGTCCGACTTTTCATAAAGGGCACGCTCGGCAAAGCAATCCCAAGTATTGGCGCAAGCCCTATTTACGAAAACGATTGTTATCTGACTTTCTAGCGCAGAGGGGAAACTAGGTGTTGCTCCGATTACTTTACGATGGCGACTGGTTAAGGTACCTATCAATTAAATAATATTTCGTACTAAAGTTCCGAAACAGTCGCCATACTTGTCATCAAATATATCGCAGCGGCCAAGGTACTGCAAATATCTGAACATGCACTTCATCTTTTTTTTTTCAATAAAAGTATGGTAAAATTTACAAAAATATCTGTTTCGCCCTACATTAAAGTTTATCGGCGATGGTAACACTCACTTCCAGTTTTTGTACCAAGTTTTCGTTATAAGACAATATTTCTCCTTGACAATAGAGGCGTTGTTCAGAAATGTTGTGACCACCTAGGCCGCTCCGATATATCTGATGGCGACAGTACAAACCGGAATCCGTTTCGATCTCCGGTTTGGAACTCTTACCGCTACGCTACCTTCACAAGGCTACTAGCGATTTCTGCTGTACTTACATTTTTCCCAAAATCTGTCACCGTAACTCAAAAAGTTTTACGATCATTTTCGCGCAGCATCACGGGATCTGGTAGCTGTTCTCTAATCTAGCCTGTGTAAGATGGCCAGACCCTGTCAGTAATAATGACATTATTTCTCTACCCATCCTTCTCATTCTTCATATACATAGAAAAGGACGGGTACAGAAATAATGACATTATTACTGACAATGTCTAGTCAGCTTTAGAAGAGAAAGGCATTGATTTATACAAGAAGGGAGATATGGTACCAGGCGCTCGATTGTGTGCCATCAAATATAGGTTCCGGGACCTATATTGAATTAGTCGAGTGGCAGAGTCTCTCAGTCACACTTTGTGCAATGCGCAAAATATGTAGGTCTCCCTTGCATACCCGTGTTAACTATATAGGTTTATCTCTTTTGCTCATGATGCACAAACATTATAGCGGTGTGTAGCATTTTACAAGTGTGTAGGTGCAGGACCACATTTCAGTTTTACATATTTATATTACTCGTATTTACTAAGAACGTCACTCATCTTCCTTTTTGTTTATGTCTATGGGGAAAGGCAAGTCTTACTTAAATAACCCAGCATAAACTGACCGTTTTAATATACCTAAAGCTAAACAAAAGTCTTGCAACGCAAAAATTAAAACGTATCCAGCGAAATAACCTGTCATCAAAGATACAGTTTAAAAGGATTGAATTCAAAGCTGTTTTTAATTAACCTTTCATATATAAAAGCCGAGGAGAACAAACCTACTGTTTTTTGGATGTTAGGGGAAAATCACACTGAAAACTTGCTCCACACTTCCGTATTCACATTCTAGTCAGTGGAGCTCTGATATAAATAAGAACTCGTTTTTTTTATACTCAGCAATTATCAAATCTTTAACATTTTAAGCTTTCGGCTTTTTTACACTTATTAACTAATCCTTAGACGGGTCTATCGAATCATTTTAATTTACATTGAGTTCAGACGTTTCGACGCGGGTTGTCCGCGAAAATGACGGTAAATCCTGTGCCCAGACGCCGCAACTCACGGTAAATTTTTTGCGAAAGCCGCGTAGGTTTAGTTAACAAATTTTTATTGTTTCCAAACTTGTTACGTAGTTGACGTTTCTGTAGACTTTCCTATAGAAGTCACAATAATTTGTAAGTAACGGTCTCTGCGTAAAGTTTAGAATCAGTTTTGCTTTTTCGTAGCGACCCTCTTTAAAATTCATGAGCGTAGAGATAAATAATGTTTTTATTCCGGGAAACATTTTTAGGATTGAGTAAAGTGGCGCGATCGGTTAAACTAAACGCTCGCGGACAGAGGTTACTCTGTCATTATTAAAAACCCATCAATAAGTTCAGTTAAGCCTTATTAAATGAAACAATAAAAAGAGCGGATACTTAATTCACGAGACAGACAAGTTCCGATCATTAGGGACCTAGTTCACATTTCAACAAATTTTCTTGCTCCAAACCCTTCCAAAAAGCATCGTGCCCCCCCCTAACCACACGGCCGTCCAGTTTCAAGCTCGGCCCTCAAACTTTTCGTCTCGTTACCTCAAAACCGCTGGCCTACTCAACTCAAAACATGCACGAAATTGCTCCGAAGAAAAATGAGGACGGCTGACGTCACCCGAGATAGTACAATAACATGATAAAAGTAGTTCCGTATTTTATTAAAGTCTACGTGTAGAAAATCATCCGTTGGTTGGAGACATGAGGGATTTAATGCGGCCTGGATGTGCTATTGTTTTTATCGATTTCCTGTCTTTCTTTGATTTCCTTTTGTTAGTTTTTTTTCTGTCTATCTTTGACTTGTTATCGGTAAGTTGATGAAATATGAGTTAAATTTTTAAAAGTTGAAGCGTATACGTAGGCACATTGATTACATATTATGAGAGAGAGAGAGAAAGTATGTCAAGAAAGAAAGAGAGTTATACTAAAATATAACCAAAGAAATGCGAAAAAAGAGTTCTATCCTCCCAGGACTTAGTTTTTTAGGTCAGAATCTTAAAGAGTTCTACAATAAAGTTTTAATTTAATAACGTACACCACTCCGCCAACAGCCAGCGTTCTCATTTTGAAACTACAGTCAGGCTTTAGTTCAAATGTGTTTATTTTCATTCTCATAGTGCTCTATTTTAACACATTGAGTGTCATGAACTCGTTAAGCTGGCTATCTAAAATCCCTTTCCGTTACGTAGCGGGAAAACGCTAGGATCGGCGTCAGAGCGCGCGTAGTCAACTGTGATACGGAATGTTATATAATCATAACCATTCTCTAGCAAAGACGAAGTATTGTATTTTCTGTTTTCTTTATTGATGCGAGAAATTATATTTCTAGTTTTAGAATACCTCTGTTCCCGAGACACCAGAACCTTAGCCACATCCAGCCAGTCCTTCTGCCGCATTTCCCGTTTCTAGGCGCGACGCGCGGTTTTAATAAAGCAAACTACGCCACTATTCCCGACTGCCAGAGCGACGGCATTGTAATTAGTGTTATAATCAATGATACTCTGCGTCCGTAGGAAAACCTTAGACAACCCTACACATGATCCCTGGGTGGTGCTAAGAGTAACAAACTTGGCAGCTGCACTGTCCCATCTGGACCTCGCAGCACTCACTGGATTTAATTTATCATGTACTTTCCCACTACTACTATCCCAGGAAAGAAATGCCTATCTATATCCAGTGACATGTAGCCATGGGATAAATTAATAATTGTCATATAAAAAATATTATATGCAACGTCACATAACCAGGTCACAAAATCTCTCGAATATGTATGTACCCTTATTAAGAAAATGAAATTATGATGTGTGTGGTGTGTAGGGTTTGCAATCCGAATATTCGGATATTCAAATTATCCGAATATCCGCTAAAAATAGTATCCGAAAATATTCGGATAGTTCAACTTTGAATATCCGAATAAAACGGATATTTTATACAACGCATAAACAGTGTATAAAATCACGTTTATTACGTTATTTCGAAGTTACCCGAACCAATTTTGGCAACCGGCTGACTAAATATATTTCTAAACGGTCAATTACGGTCTAGAATGCAGCAAGACTCATTAAATGCATTAAGTTTTCTCAGATCTTATTACCAGGCAGAGAAAGACGAAGACCAATAAGTAATAACACAAAAAAAATTTTCGCCTGCGAGCTTCGGACATACAATACAACACTACACTATATACTGGCTTATCAAATAAGCAGTACAAACGTTCCTATCGTAGCTAGTCTCGTTTGATTGTAAAATTTATAAAAAGCCTATTGTTTTCGTATTTAATTTTTACGTAATATTTATATCTTAATTGTTCTAGCCTTATTCACGATTCTCTAAATATATTTTTCGTTGATTATTTTGTTTGTTTCCTTTTTATCGGGTACTAAAAACATCTTTAAAAATATCAAAAATTGTTAATTAGACAAGTATCTTTTATTTTTTTAATATCCTCAAAGAAGTTTTGTTTATTTGAAGTTCGAATTACGAATTTTTTTTTATTGCACTATTTTGTTATGAGTATATTACGTACATATATATCTCCGTTTTATTTTGATTAATAGACATTTAATAATTGTTACTATTAAGATTTCGTGCATTTGTTCTACTGTGTTATATGTTTTAAACGTCGTAAATTGATCGAAACATGTAGAGCAAAAATCGACTTAAAATTACGTGAGTAACCCGCTATAAATATTTTTAATATATTATGAAAATGTTGCATAATAGTACATTATGATACAAGTGTGCTAAGTTGATCATTACATACGAAGCGATATTGTGCGCACGAACGCATGTGAGTGCGCATAAGGAAACTGAGCTTATGTAATGATCAAGCACACGCGTTTCATACGACGTTTTTCAACACACTTGCGAGGAAATTACAGAATAGTGTAATTAATAACTTTTGATAAATACATTCATTGTCAGAATGTTTACAGGATAGTACTTGCGAACCTAAGATAATTAAATTTAACTAACCTTTTTTGTGATGTTATTGAGTATCTGGAACTCTTTTTCAAATCATTTCATAAAATTAAAGACTTCACATTTATTGTGCAATAAATTATAGTATTTTTTTCTTACGTATTGCTCACTAGATTTTTATGATGATATTTTACTGGTATGTATCACAATTTTGAAATATATCCAGAGGTTAAATTAACGCTAAAGTTGTCTTCTTATTCATTGAAAATATAATTTGTTTAAATTAATAAAACACGATAAGAAAAATCTAACAAATAAACAATGATTTGAGGTTAACTTATAAATGGCGCGCAATTTTCTTTTGGATGTGCGTGCAGCTTGAGGCAAAGGCGCGGACGTATAATGCCAAACAGCCAATATTAAAACAGACAATTCGTGTTTAAAACGTAATTTATTGTGTATTACGAGTAATATAATAAGTTAAAATGATTCTTATTCACAATCAGGATTGTATAATTTGTATTCTATCGTAAATGTGTATATTTTTAATATATTTACTTTTTTCTTACTTTTTTAGAATGTAAACTCATAAAGAGTTAACAAAAGTAAAGGTAATACCCGACTAAATTACAACGATTCGTCTGCGTACGTACAACTTGGTACTAGAGTACAAACATCACTTGATCGGATTATTAAATTATTCCACTAGTTGGATAATTATTGTGAAATGCACGCGTGTTTAATATCTAGGATTATGAGCATAAAAGCGGTGGAATAAGAACCTCGTTACGAGCAGGTGTGTTGAAAAATACTTTTATTTGTAGAATACTACTGTTTCCAAAATATTAGTCGTACCTGAGCCCATAGCCTAATTGCTATGCCTGAGCCACATCCAGCCAGTCCTCCCGCCACATTTCCCGTTTCTTGGCGCGACGCGCGGTTTTAATAAAGCGAACTACGCCACTCCACCCGACAGCGCAGCGTTCTCATTTTGAAAATCCAGTGTTATTCTAGTTCGAACTTGCCGGTTTTGTTTCTTCATAAAATATAAATTCATGCCTTAAATGCATTGAGGTATATCGTACCTCTAATAGTAGAGGTAGTCTCAAACAAGATTTACCGAAAATATGGCTCGTGAAAATTTGTAACCGGCCAATGTTATACCGTAATAAGACTGTCAGAGAAACTGCTGTACGAGTCGTTCTTACAGCACTATTGTGGGGCCATTTTTTATGGCTGATTGTGTATCTCGTTCTTTATTACAAATCGGTACCTAAATGTCAACACATTACTACCTATACTTACTCAAGTGAAACTACCTGATAGAACTACTAATACAGTTTTTATAATTAGTTTAATAACTATGATAAATTTAAAAAATACGAAAATCCCCGGAACAACTAAACGAATTTCAATGAAACATGTCTCGTTAGAATTGCTTTTAAATAAAAAAAACGCATTAAATCGATTTAACCGTTTTAGTGGTACGGTGCCACAGATATAATACACAGACAAAAAGACACACATAGCGGCCAAACTTATAACACCCCTCTTTTTGCTTAGGTGGTAATAAAATCAAATGAATCATAAGTAGTAGTATAGTAGTAAAACACTTTATTGTACAAGAAAACACGAGAGACATATAACACAACATATACGTACCAAGGCGAACGTATCCCTTTAAGTGATTTCTTCCAGTCAACCTTTGAACAATTGAAAAAGTTGGAAGTGCTAGGCAGACTTAGGTACTGTACGATACGGTAAGATGAGTTATAATTTATTACCGCACATATCTTACTGTTAGGATTCGTTTGAAAGCCACAACTTATTAAGTTTTTTTTATATAAAAGGTAACAGTGTTACAGGAATCTGCATTCAGCAAAAATAATCACAATCCCCGTTAGTGTCGAATTGAAAATGCTTACTTCTTGATTGAAATGATAACTTTAATAAACCAATGGGTCGGCCCATCGGTTCCAAGCTTACAAGCAGTTATTTATCAAAGCAGCTTTCGCATAAATTCGATTCGTTAAGAAAAGATCATCAAAATAACTGTTATTGGAAGCCAAACTCCAAATTCACCCTACTTTTCCAATTTCATAAAAAAATCGAACTGGATTACATTCGTTTCCGTATTAAATCTCAATATGTTCCTTATGAACCTGCAGATTATGATATTAATTATTCATAATCAAGTCGCAAACGCAAAGTTTTGTTTTTCTTACCCGTAAACCATATCCAGTATATGCTTGCCCTCTTAAGTCATACTAACTAGGTATTATTAGGGATGAAGTACCGTGTTACTGGTTTTAAAGGCGATATGCCCCCACCCACCCTTGGCATAATGGAGATGACATGGGTTGGCGAAGCTGTCAAATCAATTTCTAATTTTAAGTCGCTCCTCGAAAGGGCATCGATTTTAAACCGCCACGAGCGTCAGGCGTAATCTGACACTTGGGGATAACTAATATCGACGCCGCCCGAGTGGTTTTGTGTCAAATCATAAATTTATGAAATGTCTCTATTGCAGAAAATTACCTAGTGCCGTATTCCACATTAAAATACATAAACACTTAGAGAATTCAACCAACTGGAACAGCCGTTGACAGGTGTTCTCCTCTGCCGTAAACATTTATTGTATAGACTGACGTTTTTCTGACGTGGCTATTTGTACGTTACGTACTAATAGCACAGAATAACTAATAGTACTACCGTCTAATAGTCATACATTTGACGTTCCCTCCCCCGCAAAAATCGGCAGATTTTTTTGTATATAAAATGGTACATGGCCGCTCCGGATGGTTGAATTCTCTAATATAAGCATAAACACGTACATTAAAAACACAAGTCCAACTCACATCAAATTGGAGTTGTAGATATAGAAGTTGCATTGGAATAATTTTCGAGCAAAATCTGATTTAGACGTTTAAGCGTTAGCTGTATTGCGTAGTTAACATGTTTGAACGGCCTCCTAGCCCAGTCGGTAGTGACCCTGCCTACGAAGCAGGAGGTCCCGGGTTCGAATCCTGGTCAGGGCATTTGTTTGTGTGTTTATCACAGATATTTGTTCCTGAGTTATGGATGTTTTCTATGTATTTAAGTATTTATCCATATTTATCTATTATATATATCGTCGTCTAGTACCCATAACACAAGCCTTATTGAGCTTACTGTGGGCCTAGGTCGATTTGTGTACGATTGTCCTATACTATTTATTTATTTATTTATAACACATTCAATGCCACCTAGTGCTACGAGCTATGTAGCCCGTAGCCACGTATTCTTCGCATGTAGCTCGTAGTAGCTACGAGCAGAGAAAAGAGCTCGGCGCTGAATGTCTCAGGGGTTCTCAAACTTATTCAGTCCACGGCGCACTTAATTGCCAGTCTAAACATTTATCGCGGCGCCTTAACCTAGCTAGGCTATTTGAAATAGATGATAGGTTGTGATAACGGTGATGATGATTGCGTAACGGCGCCCTTCAGAACTTACAAACGGCGCACCAGGGCGCCGCGACGCATAGTTTGAGAACCCCTGTGTTAATCCATTGGAGTTGTATAATATTGGAGTTGGATGGCGTCTTAACGTGTGTGTAGGACCACGCATTTTGTAAGTGTATTCAATGTATGGTGATTAAAGATTAAAGATAATAAGATAATAAATCTTGAGAGACTTTCGCTACGGGGTTGTAGTTGGATCAAGGGTCAGATTCAGAAGGCGGTTATCCTGGACACGGCGCGCATAGTCCGAAGGTTCCTCACTCTGCGGCCCTAACCACCGGCAGCCTGGGCACCCTAGGTTAGGTTTTTATAATGTTTTTATTGTTTTTGTGTTTTAGATCTATTTTCAACCGACTTCAAGATTTCGAAGGAGGAGGTTATCAATTCGTCGGGATCTTTGTTTTTGCTATTTTTTTTTTTTTTTTATGTATGTTCACCGATTATTCGAAGACGGCTGGACCGATTTGGAAAATTCTTTTTTTTTTTGAAAGCCTATACTTCACAGTTGGTCCCATTGTAACCATGTTAGGATCTGATGATGGGATCCTGTAGAAATCGAGGGAACTCTTCAACTATTATAGGCACACCTATGGTGATTTGAGTATTTTTTACAGCAGCTCGAGCATTTGCTGTTGGAAAGCTGGATGCTAAGTGAAGTCGGTTCTTTTTTGTTTAAAATTATATATTATATTTTTATAATAATGTTATAAATTAGGTACCTAGCCTAATATTATTTTTGACATTACTATATAAACTTTTTTTATTTTAGTTTCATACAACGTACTAAGGAGTAAACTAAACATTCTACATATTATAGTTCATAAGAGGTCCTGATTTACATGCACGCAAAATATTTAATAATTTTAAACAAAAAAGAACCGACTTTACTAAGCAGCCACCTTTCCACCAAATGCTCGATCTGCTGTAAAAAATACTCAAATCACCATAGGTGTGCCTATAATAGTTGAAGAGTTCCCTCGATTTCTCCAGGATCCCATCATCAGATCCTGACATGGTTACAATGGGACCAACTGTGAAGTATACTCTTTCAAACAAAAAAAGAATTTTCCAAATCGGTCCAGCCGTCTTCGAATAATCGGTGAACATACATAAAAAAAAAAAAAAAAAAAAAAATAGCAAAAACAAAGATCCCGACGAATTGATAACCTCCTCCTTCGAAATCTTGAAGTCGGTTGATAAATGGCTATATTATATTATATTATTATTAAGAGGTCCTGAGACTCCCCTATTGGAACCCTTCAAATACGGAACCCTAAAACACCCCCTAAGTAGTCGACGTTCCCACAAAATGTGCTTGTAGTGTCACTGCTAACACATTACCTCCCGTTTCTACACGTGAGTGCCACTTCACCCCTTCGAGTGTTATGGCTTTCCTTGCTTCCATAGTGTTTAAACTATGATGGTTCCGTGTTTGAGAGCCATCATACTGAGGCTTAGCGAGTACTGTGTTCAACAACTTCAACAAGACTGTATTATATTTAGAAATAAAGGAAAAGTAAAAAAAATCCACTGCCTCAGGCGAGACTCGAACCTGCGACTCTGGGATACATGTCCATCGCTCTGAACAACTGAGCTACTGAGACTTACCTGATGGCTGCGAATTTCTCCACTATATCAGTTGGTCAGAGCGATGGGCATGTATCCCAGAGTCGCGAGTTCGAGTCTCGCCTGAGGCAGTAGATTTTTCTACTTTTCCTTTATTTCTACAAATACGAGTAAGAGCGTGTCACACACTTTTGCGGCGGAAGATACTATTGCCGGTGACTGTACCACGTACAGAAGGTTATCTTTAATACAAAATCAATGTTTGACACAAACGTTGACATTTACGTCTCCATGCAATTGTTGCGCTTTTACTTTCTATTCTAGGGGTGTCAATTTATGCGTTTAGTTAAATTGCTGGACGCGCCCCAAACTTTTTCAATCTACCTACCAATTTCAATCTATCTATAATAATTAATGAAAAATAATTTAATGAATATTATAACAATCTTCCAAAACTGGTTTTATCACAGAATTACATAAGTTTAATTTACTCTCATAATCTATGACTCGCCTACGCGATGTAGCGATCGGAATACTTCTTAAAACAATGCCTGCGTTTAGTTACAGATTACATAACACCAACGATACGCCACTTTCGCAAACGGAAATTTCGATTGTTTTAACTTAATTAGGTCGTGGTCTTTAGTTGTACTACTTCGGTGTATTTTTTTATGTATACTTAGTCCAGAATTTTCGATTGCTACAGTCACCGGCATATGGTTGCAAAAAAACGGTTTTTATTGTCTTGAAAAAAAACCTGAAAAAAAACCGTGAAAAAGAACAGTTTTTTTTCTGGAATATGTTTTTTTTCAAAAGTACGAAATCTCAAAATTGGCAAGGCAGTTAATACACTTATACGGTTGTTTTAGACTTTATGTTAACTATTAAACTAATTTAATTTAACAACTTTAATTTCTGGTTTTATTAAACTTATATTAATGATATATGTAGTGGTACTATGCTGCTGATAGTTCTAGTGAATAAGTTCAAAGTTTTTTTGCATTTACTGACAATAGTTTAGTTACATAACAGACATACCTACTTTAATGTACTTAGTTTTAAGTTACTTATATGAATAAATCACGAAAAACCGTGTTTGTCGTAATATTTGTTCATCTGAAAAAAACCTTATTTAGAAAAAAAACAATGGTGCCAGGTTTTTTTTCATGTTTTTTTTCATAAATTTGAAAAAAAAAACATTCTGTTTTTTTTCTATTTGCAACCCTACACCGGCAATAGTATCTTCCTACACGAAGGCCGCAAAATATGTGACGCGCTCGTATGACCCCACAAATAAGAGCGTGTCACATATTTTTGCAGGCTTCGAGTAGGAAGATACTATTGCCGGTGACTGTACAGCATACCACTCTTTTTATTGTTAGTACTTAGTACCTACTTACTGTTGCAGTTTTTAATAACAAGTACCTGTATATGCGATTTTGATTAATCGGTGGGTACTTAAGGTTTTTTTTTAGATATTAAAAAAAAAGTAAGTAAGGATCTGATGATGGGACCTTGAAGAAATCGAAGGAACCCTTCTAATATTATAGGCACACTTATAGTGATTTCAGTATCTTTTATAGTAGCTCGGGCATTTGCTCTTGGAAAGTTGGAGTAGGCCAAGTAAAAAGAAAAAATAACTGTTTATTATTCTAAATTGGGTTAATAACAATTTCACTCAACTTAGGGCGTGTTTCACAATCTCCAGATAAACTTATCTGCCAGTTGAAATTATTGCTATCCTTTTCTCCAGTCATATAAAAGAAAAGGACAGCAAACATTTATCTGACAGATATGCTTTAACTGGAGATTGTGAAATAGGTCATTAGTATTAATATTTTACATTTAAGATTGTATTAGTAAGCTTATAAATTAGGGTTGCAACCCCTCAAGTGAAGTAGGTTCTTCTTTTTTTAAATTATTTGTCACGAAAGTTTCATGTACTGTTTTTTGTATGTGCAATAACCAGCGAAGGTCTGCGTATTATCGATAAGATACATAATACAGTAGAACCCGCTTAATACAATCACGTGTTATGATTTATTAATATTAAGATGTATACTACTCAGTACAACAGGCAAAACATAGTTGATGTGGCAACTTTATTACGATACCCAGTTAAATGCCGGGGTAGTTGGGAAATTAAAATTATACTCCAGGCAACACGGTAGTTATGGAATGTGGTAGCGGAAGAACAAGTTAGACAAGCGCAGACACAGACTCGTTCACTTGGATTGAGGCAGCCGAAGAGAGTTGAGGTTTGCATAGGTGTATAACATAATAAACATAAACTCAACATAACCGTAAGCATCATAAAGGATTTAACAGACCAGATTGGATGTAAGTACTTGATAGGGTAATTGTAATAATCAGAATAACCATACGGGATAAATTACAATACATGTTTAATACGATTTTATATCAGCCCCACTGCAACTTGAGGTCCCTCAGAATCAGAACAGTCCCGCTTACCCGCATAAGACGCGTTTTTGGCTGGGTCCTTCTGGGACCTTCAAAATCGTCATAAGGGACTCCCTGGTACCAATGACCTTCGATCTGAATCCCTTAGTTTACTAATGATTTTTCTAGCTTATCATATTATCAGCAACGGCCTTAAATAATTAAATACAGTATCCTATATTTACTTCAATATTCAGTGTCTTCGAGATATTTGACATCAAAGTCGAACAATTTTGGGCCCAAAAAGTGGGTTTCTGGTCATAACTTTTGTGTTAATTAGTTAAAAATTTAAATCTCTCTTCAGTTTTTAGAGACGTCAAACTGGAACCTATATTTCGTATATGTGAGATTCTTTACAGCAATCGAATATCGATAAAAGTGTTCTTTTTACACCATATTTAAAAAAAAACATTAAAAATAAGTACTCATTTATTTCAAAACCCGGCTTTACAGAATGGAGATAAAAGATTCAAGAACCGATAGCCTTTTACTTTATAATTTTATCTGTACTGCAAATGTTGGAATATCGACTCAAAACTGGTCAAAAATCGATAAACAACGTATGGAGCCACTTAAGCGAGTTATACTTATATTGCACCTACAAATATCCACGTACAAAATATTGTTTAATATTATTGTAGACAAACTCGTTACCTGAGTGATAGTCATTCACTTTAACGAATTTAATTTTAAATTCGACGCATTTTTGTGCACAATGCATTTATAAATAACGATACACGTTCAAAAATGGGGATAAAAGGTTTTTTAGTCACAATATTGATAGCTGTCTGAAATACGTTTTTTCATAAAATTTTATTATAGATAAAAGTTCGTGTTATATTGAAATCACGAAAAGGGCGTTTGGCGTTGGTATTAAACTTTCATGTGTGAAAACATAAGTTGATTTGTCTATCGTGAATCCTCTGATTTTAGTGGCCGCTACTATGTTTCGTTTTCTCATTTATTTCATACATGATCCATATTAAATTTACACATTTATTTCTTTTTCCGGGTTTAAGTAAATTGAATGAAATTTTGACTCTTTTATTCTGACGAAGCTTGTGATGAATTTTAGAGTTCCGTTTTCTGTAAGTACCTAAAAAGGAAAAAAATCGGAATTTCACTTCACTTTGTTGTCCGTCCGTCTGTCTGTCTATCAACATTCAAGCCCCTTTTCCTCAGGAACACATGGCGTTCTGGAGGTATTAAGTCAAAATTAACATCAAAAATGTATCCACCTCGAAGATGTAAAAAACAAGCTTCTAAGTTAACGCAATCCAAACTAATCCAAAGATACGACCATTTGAACTTGATTTATATTTTCTAACACTGTTTTATAGTTAGACGGCTCACGACTTTATAGCTCAGACATTGAGAGCGTGTAACGGTTATGCATGCTCCAAAAGTGAAGCACTCCAAAATGAGTGACTTCACATAATTGTCTCCAGTCGCGCACCAGTAAGCGAGAGACGCGGACGTGCTAATGAGCTGTCGTCACCCGCGTGAGAAAGAGAAGAGCTGCAATTTTCTAACAACGAGAGTTACAAAGATGTAATAATTGTCAATATAGATAAACAAAACACGATCATTGCTATGCTAGGTTACATTACTTTTTGTGCTCGTTAAAGTATAACCACAGTATAAGGAAGGTGGTATTTTAAACTAGTAACCCATCTTCGAACAAATAAAAATTCACGTTCGAAATTCAAATTTAGGACGCAGGTTACGATAGGGGATGTACCTACCATGCATTTTTCTTTTATTTTCAACCGACTTCAAGATTTCGAAGGAGGAGGTTATCAATTCGTCGGGATCTTTGTTTTTTTTTTTTTTTTTTTTTTTTTTTTTTATGTATATTCACCGATTATTCGAAGACGGCTGGACCGATTTGGAAAATTCTTTTTTTGTTTGCAAGAGTATACTTCACAGTTGGTCCCATTGTAACCAGGTTAGGATCTGATGATGGGATCCTGGAGAAATCGAGGGAACTCTTCAACTATTATAGGCACACCTATAGTGATTTGAGTATTTTTTACAGCAGCTTGAGCATTTCCTTTTGGAAAGGTGGATGCTAAGTGAAGTCGGTTCTTTTTTGTTTAAAATTATTAATGATATGATATGATGATCTCAATTCCATTTACCACATATAGGCGGAGAACTAGCCACGTCAGATATGACACAATAATGAGAGCAACGAAACCCCTCTAGTCAGATTGCTATACTATGCGTATTTCTAGATCTGGACATATGGCAGCTGTAAAGTAGAGTAAGAATGCAATCCACTTCAACAAAATCAATCTTAGAGTTCTGGGTGAGAAATTATATAAATAATTTGATTAAATAATTGTCAAAAGTGTCTGTTGGGAAGTAGTGCCAAACGACGTATAATGTAATTCATAGTTTATCGCCTACTGTTTTTGTTTCCGTAATAATACGCAATATTTTTAGTTCTAATGTTAAAATATAGGCCCTGTCCTTTATAACAAAGACAACTTCGGCAGTTTGTACCTATTTTTAACCGACTTCAATTTCATAGAAGGAGGAGGTTCTGTATTCGGTTTGGGCTTTTTTTAGGGTTCCGTAGTCAACTAGGAACCCTTATAGTTTCGCCATGTCTGCCCGTCCGTCCGTCCGTCCGTCCGCGGATAATCTCAGTGACCGTTAGCACTAGAAAGCTGAAATTTGGTACTAATATGTATATCAATCACGCCGACAAAGTGGTAAAATAAAAAGTGTTTTATTTTATTTTATTAGGGTACCTCCCCTATACGTAAAGTGGGGAGTGATTTTTTTTTTCATTTCAACCCTAACGTGTGATATATTGTTGGATAGGTATTTAAAAATGAATAGGGGTTTACTAAAAGCATTTTTCGATATTGTAAATATTTTCGGAAATAATCGCTCCAGAAGTAAAAAAATATGCGTCCCCCCCTCTAACTTTTGAACCATAAGTTTTAAAAATATGAAAAAATTCTCAAAAGTAGAACTCAATAAAAACTTTCTAGAAAAATTATTTTGAACTTGATAGGATGAATAGTTTTTAAAAAAAAATTACAAAATAATTTCTGAACTAAGTTTGTAATTTAACCGTATAAGCAGGTGTTTATTGTACCTGTAATTTCTACAAAATTACAATGAAATGACGTGCTTTCAAATAAAGTAAAAACGGTGAAAATCGGTTCACGCAATAAAGAATTATTCCATAAAAATCATCTTCCATACTTTAAGCTCGCGCGCAATAGTTTACTTAATTTGCCGATAGATGTCGCTGTACGTGGAACGCTCATATCATATCCTACATGGCGGTGTTATTAACTCTTAAGTGGGGACACTTACTGTGACGGACGGAAAACTACGGAACCCTACACTGAGCGTGGCCCGACACGCTCTTGGCCGGTTTTTTTTATGTATGTTCACCGATTACTCTGAGACGCGTGGTCCGATTTGTTTAGTTCTTTTTTTGTTTGAAAGGGTCTACTTCCTAGGTGGTCCCATATTAATCTGGTGCTGTTCTGATGATGGAATCTATGAGGAATTGAGGGAACTCCTCAATTTCTATGTATGTATGTATTATTTTTATATATGTATGGCGATTTGGGTGTTTTCTTAAGAAACTCGAGGGTCGAGGGAAACCACCAATTTGATGATGTGGACCAGATAATGATGATTGTTTTTATGATAATGATGATGATTTATTTTAATTTAGGATGTTCAGCGATTACTCCGAGACCCGTGGTCCGATTTGAATAATTCTTTTTATGTTTGAAAGGATGTACTTCCAAGGTAGTCCCAAATTAATCTGGTGCTGTTCTGATGATGGAATCCATGAGAAATTGAGGGAACTCCTCAATTTTTAAAGGCACATGTATGGTGATTTGGGTGTTTTCTTAAGCAACTCGGAGTTTTCTCTCGAAAACCACCAATTTGATGAAGTGGACCTGATAATGATGATTGTTTTGATGATAATGATGATGATTTTTTTAAATGTAGGATGTTCAGCGATTACTCCGAGACCCGTGGTCCGATTTGAATAATTCTTTTTATGTTTGAAAGGATGTACTTCCAAGGTAGTCCCAAATTAATCTGGTGCTGTTCTGATGATGGAATCCATGAGAAATTGAGGGAACTCCTCAATTTTTAAAGGCACATGTATGGGGATTTGGGTGTTTTCTTAAGCAACTCGGAGTTTTCTCTCGAAAACCACCAATTTGATGAAGTGGACCTGATAATGATGATTGTTTTGATGATAATGATGATGATTTTTTTAAATGTAGGATGTTCAGCGATTACTCCGAGACCCGTGGTCCGATTTGAATAATTCTTTTTATGTTTGAAAGGATGTACTTCCAAGGTGGTCCCAAATTAATCTGGTGCTGTTCTGATGATGGGATCTATGAGGAATTGAGGGAACTCCTCAATTTATAAAGGCATATGTATGGTGATTTGGGTGTTTTCTTAAGCAACTCGAGGGTTTTCTCTCGGAAACCACCAATTTGATGATGTGAACGTCATGATGATAATTGTTTTGATGATAATGATGATGATTTTTTTAAATGTGGGATGTTCAGCGATTACTCCGAGACCCGTGATCCGATTTCAGGAATTCTTTTTTTGTCTGAAAGTAACTACCTCTGAGATGGTTCCACATTAATCTGGTGCTGTTCTGATGATGGGATCCATGACGAATTAAGGGAACTCCTCAATTTTTAAAGGCGCATGTATGGTGATTTGGTTGTTTTTTTTAAGCAACTCAAGCATTTCCTCTCGAAAACCACTAATTTGATGGAGTGGACCTAATGATGAAGACCACATATGATAAGTGGAACTTTCCTTACATTGAGTTACGTAATATGAACTTTTTCTTATATATCTTCACCGATTATTGCGAGATCCGTTGTCCGATTATGATAATTATATAACCACTAAAAATGGAAAAATAAAAACTTTTTACAAAAAAAAAGATAAACCGACTTTAAAAAGGATAAAATAAATTATTATATTATTTATATGCGTTACAAACTGATATGTTTGAAGTCGGTGCCAAGCCAAAAAGTTACAATACCGGTCAAATCAGCTTCAAGTCTGAAAATCATAAAACAGTTAATACGAACGAGGCGTATGTGTTCAGTGAATTGTTCTTCATACTATAGAACTAATTCTGGTATTGACTGTACGTAGGTTTTCATTCTAGTACAGAAAGAAAGTTTGTAACGCATATAAATAATATAATAATTTATTTTATCCTTTTTAAAGTCGGTTTATTTTTGTAAAAAGTTTTTATAGCATTACTATTTTCTTATTCAAAAAATTTGCTAGTCTGTCACTCTGACCTCCACACATTAGTAGCAGCCAGATGCCCGAATCTAGCAATAAGGATAGTATAGCAATCTAACCAGACGGGTTTGGTTGCTCTCATTATTGTGTCATATCTGACCAGCCTTTAGTCCAATAGTAAAACATCATTTGCAGAAGTAGCACAACATTAGCCCAAAATCGATTTAGATTACGTATACGCGTGAAGGTCGGGATCGGGACAAAGTAGTAATTAATTGAAGTAAGTCGAGAGAGAATAATTACCAGGTTCGGGGATTATCCGGCAGCCCGTGTTTCTCACGGTCCTGGAAGTAACGACGAATTTCAGGCGAGAGAAAAATATTTCTTGGTAAGGATTTGCCTTATTTTTAGGTAATAAAACGGTGAACATTCAAGCGCTAATGTACGGATGTTTATCTTGCTAAATTATCTTTTTGCTATTATTATATAAAGAGAAATATTATATAAAAAGAAGGTTAATCGTAAAGTCAGAGTCAACTAAGTGTCCGGGAAACACCGTCATAATTTCCGTTTCAAAATTCCTGTGCGTATGAATAACAAAGTATTTTGATCAATGTAGGTATATGACGACAAGCGATACCAAGCGAAAAAGCTATACTCGAATTCCGAGATCTGCAGGTAGAATCCCAGAAACGGGTATAATAACGGGTATAACTTTTACTACTATGGGACCAACTCCGAAAACGCGAAAATGTGGGTAGCGTCGGATGTGGGCAGCAAAATCTATTCATTGGGTCAGAGAAGCCTTTATCCAGAACTAGACGTATCTGTCTACTAATATGATGATAACGATAAAGCAAAAGAGTTGTATAAAAGAATCCAGGAAAGAACCCCGTAATTCAATCGGAAACACTGGGCATTATCTTACGTTTAAGTGCCACATTTAATTTGCAAATGCGTTCAGCTACTTCAGCTAGTATCACGTCTCAGAGATTTAAAAGGTTATTTGCACTCTTAATGGATCACGTACAAGGAGCATTATACTGTAAAGTGCAAGTGCTTTGGGACCATTCAGTGGATTTTAAAGTTTTAAAAGTGGGATACACTTACGCGGTTGAGAACTTTGTTGACGCCGCTTGCATGCCTAATTTAAGCAATAAGGATTTGTTACTGCCACTTTGCTAAGTTTTTAAACGGTTGGATGTTGTAAGTATTAAAACTTGGTTACTTAGGGAGATTTGAGTGTCCACTTGCATTTTAACTTGCTTTGTCTAAATATGTAGCTTTAGGCAACATTGCTCAAGAGTCAAGGATAATCAAAACGTGTCACTTTGTATGAAAACTTAATTACAAGCTGGGGATCAATGTTACTCTGCGTCCGTAGGAAACACCTTAGACAACCCTACACGTGATCCCTGGGTGGTGCTAAAAGAGTAACAAACTTGGCAGCTGCACTGTCCCATCTGGACCTCGCAGCACTCACTGGATTGTCTTCATCATCTGCTTTCCCACTACTTCTACCCCTGAGAGAAATGCCTATCTATATCCAGTGACATGTAGCCAACGATAAATAAATTACAAGCATTGTATTTTCTGCTTTAAAATATTGTCCTACCAGTAGGTAGTGATCATTGCACAAAAGACTTTATGCCAATGCAAAATACGTCAATTGCCCCCGTTTTTAGCCTGTACTAAAGGTTAACAGACAAATTTACGGCACCAATCTGAAAACGAGAATTTCCCATGCGTCCAGCAAAAAAAGAAACTACAATTTGCAGTGCGATATTTATAAACTGTTCTTTTCTAACGCTAAAGGCATGTTTTGTATGTTTTTGTCGAACACGGTGCCGGATGCTTTCAAAATAGACGGCGCGAGTCCCCAGAGTCGCCGCTGCAAAAAGAAAGTTGTCACAGTACTGAAATGAACCTTATTGCAACTGGATAAAGTCCTATGGTCATAGGGTGTGAGTACGAACGTGGAGCGCTCGGGTTTACTTAAAAAAAAAAACAATCGGTCGCCAAGCAATATGTTTTGAGGTTTAACAGTTCATTTTGGGCACCGCGTTACACAGTCAAACTTATGGACTAAGAACTAGCTACGAGGTAAGAGTGACAAACTAGCAAAATTTTTTAATTGGAAAATAGTAATACCAATATACAGGGTGTTTGGTAACCGGATGCAAAGCCGAAAGTAGGAGATAGCCTAGGTCATGTAGAACATTTTTAGCCATACTTGTCTTAGACAAATGTTATTAGTTTTTTTTTAATTTAAATTTAAAAATTTGTCGGAGAAAACTGCAAAACTTCAGACTAAATCGATAATTAGTACTTTTTTTACTGCAGGTAGATTTTTTTTTGTTTTATTTCGTATTGTGCAATGTCTATCAAACACTAGAAAAGTGATTTCAAACATCTGTGTCTAAAGAAAACAAGTTGACAGCGATTTAAAATTTTAGTTACATGAAAATGTAAACGATTTAAGTGATTTCAAAGTACGAAAAAAAAAAACTAAAATAGCCACGAATTTTCAAACCATTTTAAAAACATGCTTGGCTTTTACCCTTTTATTTAAGCTATCAAACACGACTGTAGCTACTGTATCCTTGAAAATAAGCCACCTAAACCAACTGGGTAGCTAAAATGTTTCACTCTACTTGTGATACTTGTGGTAGTTGTGGTGACGAATCTCATTATGATTTTACAATAAAACATTGGTTCTGAATACTAAGTTGGCGTTGACTTGACATTTGACTTGTTTTAAAAGGGTTAAGTGTACTGTACAAAACTACCACATGCAATTTTAACAAACAAAGGCTTGCGGCGGTGAGAGACAAAAGGGACTGATAGCGGCAGGCGGCGGGCGATAAAACAATCATGTCTCAAGCCATTTTATCTTTGAAAATAGGCTACCTGTACTAATAAGAGGGAATGTTTAGGGTAAATTAAAACAAAAGCATAAAAGATAAGTTATTTATTTTTACGATCAACACATTAAAATTACACATCATCGCTCGTTTTCAAAATGTGACCCGCCGTTTCGAATACAAGCACGAGCCCGTCTTCTTACTTCTGTGGTGGTTGTTCCGAATATCATTTCTTCCCTCATCCTTTCGAACGCCGCTTCTATCCTCTCCCTCAGCTCTTCTACGGTATTAATGACCTCTTGTGTGTAGACTAGCTCCTTAGCTCGGCCCCAAACGAAAAAATCCAATGGTGTCAAATCAGGTGACCGAGCGGGCCAAGGGATTCGTCCGCCTCTGCCGATCCAACCGTCCGGGAAACAGTTATCCAGATGCTCCCTTACAGCCAGAGAGTAATGGGCGGGACAACCGTCGTGTTGAAATGTCACTGCACCGGGCAGCTGGTCTTCGTCAATAAGCCTGGGCAAATCGTTTTGTAAAAATTCCAAATAATTTGCCCCATTTAAATTATTTGGCATAAAATGTGGCCCAATAAGGACTCTGCCGATGATTCCAGCCCACACATTGACGGAAAACCTTCTTTGGAAGGACACTTGCTTTTTCCAATGTGGATTGTTGTTTTTGTCAGCCCATTGGTGTAGGTTATGGAAATTTGTGATCCCCTCCCGGGAAAATTTCGATTCATCGGTCCAAAGAATGCTTCGCAAAAAACGTCGGTCTTCGATATCCGCATTGAGTAAAAATCGGCAGAAGTCCACTCGGCGTGCAGGATCTCCTTCGTCCAAACCTTGAACTCCGATGCCGCGAAAAGGATATTTTCCCTCACGATTCATTGTGGCCCATACTTTCCATGTGGACAAGTTCAGATTACGAGCTACCACTCTGATGCTCGTATTCGGATCCTCTGCAAATGCCTGTAGAACGTCTTCCTCCACTTCAGGGCGATTACGTCCTGGATTCCCTCCATGTTGCACAGCAATACCATTCTCACGTAGCCTTCGGAATGAATTGTAAAACACTCTCACATTAGGCAATCTCCGGTTTGGAAAACGCTCTTGGTACATCCGTCGGGCCATCGCTCCATTACTGTCAGCTTTGCAGTACATGTAGATAATGTCGGCGTATTCTTCGTTCGTAAACTCCATGTTTACAATGAAGAAGTCGTAATTACACGTGAAGGAGCGCCTACGGCAGCTACAACTTGACACGGTAAATTGAGATGAGAGCGGGAAATTAAACCACAATGAACGTCTAATCGCAACTGAAGTTGTAACTAGACTAAATTACTAGTTTTTGCACAAATACTCATGTAGCTAATCAGTTTATCTTTGTCAATAAAGCACAAAACCGATCATCTTTGTTTAACGCCGCTCACCGCCTGCCGCTATCAGTCTCTTTTGTCTCTCACCGCCGCAAGCCTTTGTTTGTTAAAATTGCATGTGGTAGTTTTGTCCAGTACACTTAACCCTTTTAAAACAAGTCAAATGTCAAGTCAACGCCAACTTAGTATTCAGAACCAATGTTTTATTGTAAAATCATAATGAGATTCGTCACCACAACTACCACAAGTATCACAAGTAGAGTGAAACATTTTAGCTACCCAGTTGGTTTAGGTGGCTTATTTTCAAGGATACAGTAGCTATAGTCGTGTTTGATAGCTTAAATAAAAGGGTAAAAGCCAAGCATGTTTTTAAAATGGTTTGAAAATTCGTGGCTATTTTAGTTTTTTTTTTATCGTACTTTGAAATCACTTAAATCGTTTACATTTTCATGTAACTAAAATTTTAAATCGCTGTCAACTTGTTTTCTTTAGACACAGATGTTTGAAATCACTTTTATAGTGTTTGATAGACATTGCACAATAAGAAATAAAACAAAAGAAAATCTACCTGCAGTAAAAAAAGTACTAATTATCGATTTAGTCTGAAGTTTTGCAGTTTTCTCCGACAAATCTTAAAATTTAAATTAAAAAAAAACTAATAACATTTGTCTAAGACAAGTATGGCTAAAAATGTTCTACATGACCTAGACTATCTCCTACTTTCGGCTTTGCATCCGGTTACCAAACACCCTGTATTATATTTATTAACATTAGAACAAAAAACATTGCGTATTATTAAGGAAACAAAAACAGTAAGCGCCAAACTATGAATTTCATTTGGTATACGTCGTTTAGCACTACTTCCCCCCGACAGAAACTTTTGGTAATGTTATAATATATGATTTATATAATTTTTCTTCATTTTGCATCAAACCAAGAACTCTAGGATTTGTTTTCTTGGTTTGCATTCTTTGACCTCCACCACTTTACAGCTGCCAGATGTCCGGATCTAGAAATAAGCATAGTATAGCAAACTGACTAGAGAGGTTACGTTGCTGTCATTAAGGTCTTATTATTGTGTCATATCTGACGTGTATAGCTCTTCGTCTATTAAAAAAGTTACTAAGGCACTAGTTCGTAGTAGTAATTGTAGAGCCTTAGGTTTCACTTTACATTGGTCATTTCATAGAGTAAATAACAAAAGAAAATAGCTTGAATCGTAAATGACTCAAGAATTTGCCATGTTCTATGATTTGGTTTTCTAATGGCCTCTCTACTTTCTACACTCGTAAAAACTTATCGCACTTTTTTCGTTTTTTTTTAGGGTTCCGTAGCCAAAATGGCAAAAACGGAACCCTTATAGTTTCGTCACCGTTGCAGAAAAAAAATTAGGGGGGCGATCCATACCTGTAACTAAATATTTAAAAAAAAATTAACAAATAACAACATGTTGCACGTACATCAATGATAGGTGTTTCAAAAGAACCTCGGGGTTTTTGAACATTTTGTTATTAAGTGAACATTTTCAGAAATAATCGCTGCGAAAGTCATAAAAATTGTGTGTCCCCCCTGTAACTTTTGAACCGTAAGTCAAAAGAATATAAAAAATTGGTTGTTTGTAAAGTAGGTTTACGATCGAGATGTTTACGTGATAACGTCTAACCGCTCGTGAGGATTCCGCGTGACAAGTTTCACGGAATGACTGGCAGCGCTCGAGATGAGACGGGAGATCGGTCCGTCTCTCTCTCGTTATACCTGCGATCGCGCTCGTGAGGTTTTGGTGTGACACAAGTTTCTGAACATGTCACCCGACTAAAACGATTTTAAAGACGTTATCACGTCAAAAATTGAGAACATGCGACTTTCTAAGAAAATTATTTTGAACACTATCGGTTTAGCCATTTTTGAGTTATCTTGAAAAACTTCTTCCATTATAGGCATCAAATACGACCTTTGGTATTACGTTGGTTCTTATTCCATTGGAGGTACGGAACGGAACCGTGGTCCGGCACTCACTTGGCCGGTTTTTTTGTTTGTTGTTTATTTTATTAAAGGCACTAATACTATTAGTCTACCGTTCGAGAAATGGGTCATTAGTGTCATTACTCAGTGTCTAGTATCCGTTCGGAACAGTAAAATAGATCGCATAAAAGCGTGTAAACATCAAAAGCTTTCATACGAGCCTACGCGGATCAGTATATTCTAAAATATGTTTTATTACACGACGAAAACAAGATACTCAACGTAGTGGAGTCCCAGGGCTCCGTGTCGGACCCTTCTCAAAGCGAGGGGCAAATAGGGGCAGAGAGCGGCGCGTTTACACGCGTTTTGATTATTTCGTAAAACGTTGCTGATATTAAGTTTTACGGTATAGGTTTCGCTTGTTTATTTAAGCTGTTTTATATCAGTTCTGTCAGCCGTTAACATTAGATGCCTACTGTAAAATGTTCTGCGTATGAAGGGAACTCAAAAACGAGTTTTGTGTTTTTAACATGTCAGTTGTCAGTTGCGAATGAAGTATATTTATTTTATACCTAATGATAATTAGGATTCCGTACGAAAATTATAAAAAGGGAACCGCTATGGTGCGGCTCTGTCTGTTTGTATGTCACAAACCGAATTTTCTCAGAAACTACTGGACCGGTTAAGCCGAAATTTGAAATTTTGCACACATATATGTAAGTCAGTGACCAAAAAGTTTTGCAAACTGTATTGTGTGGCATATCAAATAAAAGGGCTCAATGTCATGATTTCAAATATTTTTTTTTAATAATTATAACATATATAGTTTTGCTGTTATTTAAAAAAACCGGCCAAGAGCGTGTCGGGCCACGCTCGTGTAGGGTTCCGTAGTTTTCCGTCCGTCACAGTAAGTGTCCCCACTTAAGAGTTAAAATGACACCGCCATGTAGGATATGATATGAGCGTTCCACGTACAGCGACATCTATCGGCAAATTAAGTAAACTATTGCACGCGAGCTTAAAGTATGGAAGATGATTTTTATGGGATAATTATTTATTGCGTGAACCGATTTTCACCGTTTTTACTTTATTTGAAAGCACGTCATTTCATTGTGATTTTGTAGAAATTACAGGTACAATAAACACCTGCTTATAAGGTTAAATTACAAACTTAGTTCAGAAATTATTATGTAATTTTTTTTTCAAAAACTATTCAACTTATCAAGTTCAAAATAATTTTTCTAGAAAGTTTTTAAGAAGTTCTACTTTTGAGATTTTTTTCATATTTTTAAAACATACGATTCAAAAGTAAGAGGGGGGGGGCACATTTTTTTTACTTCTGGAGCGATTATTTCCGAAAACATTTACATTATCAAAAATGATTTTAGTAAACCCCTATTCATTTTTAAATACCTATCCAACAATATAACACACTCCCCACTTTACGTATAGGGGAGGTACCCTAATAAAACATTTTTTCTACTTTTTTTAAGGTTCCGTAGTCAACTAGGAACCCTTATAGTTTCGCCATGTCTGCCCGTCCGTCCGTCCGTCCGTCCGCGGATAATCTCAGTGACCGTTAGCACTAGAAAGCTGAAATTTGGTACTAATATGTATATCAATCACGCCGACAAAGTGGTAAAATAAAAAGTGGAATTTTTTATTTTATTAGGGTACCTCCCCTATACGTAAAGTGGGGAGTGATTTTTTTTTTCATTTCAACCCTAACGTGTGATATATTGTTGGATAGGTATTTAAAAATGAACAGGGGTTTACTAAAATCATTTTTCGATAATGTAAATATTTTCGGAAATAATCGCTCCAGAAGTAAAAAAATATGCGTCCCCCCCCTCTAACTTTTGAACCATAAGTTTTAAAAATATGAAAAAAATCTCAAAAGTAGAACCTTATAAAAACTTTCTAGGAAAATTATTTTGAACTTGATAGGATAAATAGTTTTTGAAAAAAAATTACAAAATAATTTCTGAACTAAGTTTGTAATTTAACCGTATAAGCAGGTGTTTATTGTACCTGTAATTTCTACAAAATTACAATGAAATGACGTGCTTTCAAGTAAAGTAAAAACGGTGAAAATCGGTTCACGCAATAAAGAATTATTCCATAAAAATCATCTTCCATACTTTAAGCTCGCGCGCAATAGTTTACTTAATTTGCCGATAGATGTCGCTGTACGTGGAACTCTCATATCATATCCTACATGGCGGTGTTATTAACTCTTAAGTGGGGACACTTACTGTGACGGACAGAAAACTACGGAACCCTACACTGAGCGTGGCCCGACACGCTCTTGGCCGGTTTTTACCACTTTGTTGGCGTGATTGATATACATATTAGTACCAAATTTCTGTTTTGTAGTGCTAACGGTCACTGAGATTATCCGCGGACGGACGGACGGACGGGCAGACATGGCGAAACTATAAGGGCTCCTATTTGACTACGAAACCCTAAAAAGGTGAATATTGACCACCCGGGGCCCCCTTACTTCGGATCAGGTACTTTCAAATCAGGTTTATACTGGCTCGCGGTTTATCTTAGCGTATGAGTGTCGTTTTTGTATAAGTTTGACTTAATTCGTTTAAATAAAATCGCTTCCACTTATAACTTGCACGGTCGGGTCAAGCACTAACTGACTCCACGCTGAAACAAAAACCCGGGAAGGGTAGTGACAAAGGTCAGTAAGTAATAATTTTGCGGTAAGCGGTGACAGGCGAATTTGAGCCTTCTTGATATACGACAACAGTTGCGCAACTAGGGTGTTTTTTGAGCCCTGTTTCCTTGTATTAACAAGTGTTTGGTGTATGTTTTTCTATTTATTGAGTTATCACTACATAGTATAAAACAAAGTAGCTTTCCGCCGTTTGTCCCTATGTATGCTTACCTAGATCTTTAAAACTAAGCAACGCATTTTGATGCGGTTTTTTTAAATAGATAGTGATTCAAGAGGAAGGTTTATATGTATAATACATGCATAATATAGTAGAGAAACACTGATGATTTTAGAGGTTTCTAATGTGATGTCGTAAATAAACCCATTTTTTGCGCTTACATTGCAAACGCTGGCTGAGTCGTAAGAGATAGATCAAAATGATGTACTACAGTATTGTACATCTTAAAAAGGTCAACAAAAAAGTCCGTGATGGTATATGTCTATCTCTTAGGGATAACCCACAATAACCATAAAGCCAGGGCGGGTCGCTAGTCTGTTATAAAAAGGTTTATACATGTTGATTTCTGCAATGTTTTTTTCGTAAAACAGACATAAAACTATCAAAGTGTCAGACACCTAACAGACCTCATGCCTGGATCGAGACACCTTGAATTAACCTGCGCGCCTTTCCATTCATAATTTCCACGCCAGTCTCATTGCGACGAAAAAACGTAATTTCCTGAATAATTATGACCTGCTTTGCGAGTTTTTTTAGGTATAAAGAATACTTTAGGTATAAGAATACTTTTTGGACCCGGGGTATGTCCTTAAACTACGTCCGGACCTGGGTATGTCCTTAAACTACGCCAAAAAGAGAGGTATGGGCACTGCGAATGGCATCTCGCTAAGTGTGGTAGGGCACGTTCAGCGAATGTCATCGCTCAAATCTGGAGCAGAGCCCGACTGGGGAAGTACCTCCACCTTACAGAAAACCACAGCCAAATAGCACTAGACCCTACTCATAGTGTTGTGTTCCTGCTGGTGAGTAAGGTTGCCAAAGAGCTCAAAGAGGACCCAGTGTGTTGACGATGAGGGACCTTCTTGTTCCTTTAGTCGTCAACACAGTGAATCCTCCTTTTTGTAAAGGGTCGGCAACGCGCATGTGACGCCTTTGGAGTTGCAGGCGTCCATAGGTTACGGTAGCTGCTTACCATCAGGCGGGCCGTATGCTTGTTTGCCACCGTCGTGGTATAAAAAAAAAAAAAAATACTGAATCGCTGGATGCCGGGAACCTAGACTGCTATAGCTGCTTTTGGTGGTTCATTCGATAAACTTGTAACAGAGAAAATAACTTTTTTAGCTTTTCTTTGGTTTTTAGCTTCAAACTTATGAGCAGAGAAATAACTTCTTCTTCCTAGCGTTTGTCCCAGGTTTTTTGCTGTTGAGCCTGGGGTCCGCTCGGCAACCTAATCCCAGGATATGGCGTAGGCACTAGTTTTTACGAAAGCGATTTCCATCTGACCTTCCAACCCAGAGGGGAAACTAGACTGGTAAATATCAAATGATATTTCGTAAATAAGTTCCGAAAAACTCAGTGGTACGAGGTTAGGTTTGAACCCGAGACCTTCGGATTGAAAGTCTGATGTCTTACCGCCAGGCCACCAGCGCTTAGCAGAGAAATAACTCTAAACCACAAAAAAAAACCAGAAAGAAAACGACTTTAGTTTTAAGACCACAAGAGCGTGTTTAGATCATTATGAATACCTCGCCCGTTTAACTACTTCTGCTGCCTGTTCCAAAAGGAACGCCATTGTATTGTAAGGGTTTAGGGTAGGCAACGCGCATGTGAATCCTCTGGGGTTGCAGGCGTCCATAGGCTACGGTAACTGCTTACTATCAGGCGGGCCGTATGCTTGTTTGCCACCGTCGTGGTATTAAAAAAAAAAACCGGCCAAGAGCGTGTCGGGCCACGCTCAGTGTAGGGTTCCGTAGTTTTCCGTCCGTCACAGTAAGTGTCCCCACTTAAGAGTTAATAACACCGCCATGTAGGATATGATATGAGAGTTCCACGTACAGCGACATCTATCGGCAAATTAAGTAAACTATTGCGCGCGAGCTTAAAGTATGGAAGATGATTTTTATGGAATAATTCTTTATTGCGTGAACCGATTTTCACCGTTTTTACTTTATTTGAAAGCACGTCATTTCACTGTAATTTTGTAGAAATTACAGGTACAATAAACACCTGCTTATACCGTTAAATTACAAACTTAGTTCAGAAATTATTTTGTAATTTTTGTTCAAAAACTATTCATCCTATCAAGTTCAAAATAATTTTCCTAGAAAGTTTTTATAAAGTTCTACTTTTGAGATTTTTTTCATATTTTTAAAACTTATGGTTCAAAAGTTAGAGGGGGGGGGGGGACGCATATTTTTTTACTTCTGGAGCGATTATTTCCGAAAATATTTACATTATCGAAAAATGATTTTAGTAAACCCCTATTCATTTTTAAATACCTATCCAACAATATATCACACGTTAGGGTTGAAATGAAAAAAAAAATCACTCCCCACTTTACGTATAGGGGAGGTACCATAATAAAAAATAAAAAAACACTTTTTATTTTACCACTTTGTCGGCGTGATTGATATACATATTAGTACCAAATTTCAGCTTTCTAGTGCTAACGGTCACTGAGATTATCCGCGGACGGACGGACGGACGGACGGGCAGACATGGCGAAACTATAAGGGTTCCTAGTTGACTAACCCTAAAAAGGCACATTTTGAATACGCCTATTCGCTCACAATTTATTTGCTAGCTTTTACAATAACAATTTCTCTTTGACGGCCATTGACTTCATCATGGCAATAACTGGCAAATGATGAAATCAATGAATAACAACAATAACCCAAAGCCTTCAGCTATTTATAGTTCCCCTTGAAAAGGATAGGTTTTGGATTTGTAACGGAAGCCGTAGACCACCTCCTTCAGACTCCGCTTTAGAAGCAATCCACCGTGATATCGCTTTAGGGCGAGTGCGATGCCGCCGCCGCGCCTCTGCGCTGTGTATACGAGACGCGTAAGGCCCGCCAACGCGCCGTTACAGCGCCTCCACCGCGCTGCCGCTGTTCCGCCGCCGGACCTCTGCGCTGTATATACGAGCAAAAAAAAAGCCGGTGGCGGCTGCACGGTGGCGGTGCGGAGGCAGCGCGGTGGCGGTCTTTAGGCGTATCGTATAAACAGCGCAGAGGTGCGACGACGGTGCGACGACGGCGCGGCGGCGGCGCGGTGGCGGACTTTACGCGTCTCGTATACACAGCGCAGAGGTGCGGCGGCATCGTGTACACGAGACCCTTCTTAGCCAGCTTCGTGGCTTTAACACGGTACCTGGTTTGAAAGCTATTCATTATGTCACGTTTGTAAAAACACTGTTGAAATTATATCATTAATATCTCCACTTTCAAGAAAATAAAGTACTATATTCAATTATAATTATACTTCATGAGGTAAGTGCTCTGTGGCAGCAGCTTACCGAGTCTAAAAGAGAATTGTATCCAGCTCTTTTATTCGAGAGCCTTGAGAGTTCAATCAGAGAATAAGATGTGAAGGAATGGAACAAAACGGAATAAGGATTTCTTTCAGTACTTTAAGTGGGGATTATAAAACGTTCGACTAAAAATGGGTGCATTTTAAAAACGCTAAAAGAACACTTTGACCTTGATGTTTAGTGACCGAGCGATAGCAAAAGTCTTCGTTTCAACTTGGGCAAATGCTTTCGTTTGTCCGTCCGCCATCTGTCGGGCTGTTGTCCTCTACGGCGGCTTTCACACTGGCGCCGCGTCCTGGTGAACGAGACAGCGCTTTACACATGCAGAGCGCTATCTCGCTCAGACACCGCGCCAAGTTTGGGCCAATTTCCAGTAAACTTACAATCGTCTTAAGCGCAATAGACCAGTAGGTCTGTGACGCATTTAAGAGCATTGTGAGTTCGCTAAGATATTTTATATTTTACTAGCTTTTTCCCGCGGCTTCGCCCGCGTACTATAAGTACTCAAACAGGATACGATACCCATTTGATTTTCAGACTTTGTGACCACATTTGCCCCTTTTAGGGGTTGAATTTTCAAAAAACCTGAAACACGTGTTTACTTATTTATCCTTAGGAATACTTCTGTGAAGTTTCGAATAAAATAGTCTAACAAATCTTGATTCGCCATACAAACTTTGGACCCCCATTTTACCCCCTTAGGGGGTGAATTTTGAAAAATCATTTCTTAGTGCACCCCTAGACCTTATAAGGAACCTACGTGCCAAATTTGGAATCTCTAGAACCAGCGGTTTGGGCTGTGCGTTGATATGTCAGTCAGTCAGTCAGTCAGTCAGTCAGTCAGTCAGTCAATCAGTCAGTCATTCAGTCAGTCAGTTTCTTCTTTTATATATTTAGAAGAAGATTATCAAAATGGCGGAGCTTTACATCTATTCAGTTTATGTTTGCGAGGCGAGGTTTAAGGCGGCTTTCACACCGTTGTGGTTTTCGCATGCGGCGCCGGTACGCGAGCGAGATAGCGCTCTGCATGTGTATAGCGCTGTCACGCTTGCAGTGTAATAACTGATAATCGCGTAAAGTTCACAGAACCACTAATTATTTTACAGGGTTCCTCCTGCGACATCGTCCACGTAATAGAAAATTGTATTGATTATATGAAAAAGTGTATTAATTAGTCATAAGATAATGGTAGTTTAACGGCCCACTAGCCCAATCGGTAGTCACCTTGCCTACGAAGCGGGGGGTCCCAGGTTCGAATGCTGGTAAAGGCATTTATTTATGTGTTTATGTTCCTGAGTTATGGATGTTTTCTATGTATTTATCTATATCTATATATTACATATAGGTATATCGTCGCCTAGTTCCCACAAGCCTTATTGAGCTTACCGTGGGCCTAGGTCGATTTGTGTAAGATTGTCCCATAATATTTATTTATTTAATAGTATTTTATACAATCGTGTGCCGGATTCCAATTTTAAAATACATTAACAATACAATAACAACACAATCTATCTCAAACATAACTCCAACACACAACAAACAATCAACCAATATTGAAGTTGTATTGGAGTTGCGTTGGAATATTTCTAAAGCAAATTCAGATATTTCTGATGTTTATGCCGTAGCTGTATTGCGTTGTTAATGCATTGGAGTTGTATTGAAGTTGGATCGTGTCTATACGTGTTTTAAAGTTAGAATACGGCCCCGTGACAATGAATAGCTTTTCAATCGAGTAAGGTACGAGTATCGTGTTTAGGCCACGAAGCTTGCGGAGTTTCTACGTGTGCTCTAAATAGTTAAGCCGGTAGGTATTGAGTTCGACGAACGCCTTACAACCTGCCGCTATACACACAATTCAATAACCTCAATCTCCCGTTGAATTGTGCCCATGTTCGGGGAGGAGGATACCCTTTCATTAAAGTTTTAATTATAATATTGTATGTAAGTCCATAAGACCATCGTCAGCGATGTTCTTATGGAATACCATAGACAACTTATACAAAGTATTTTTTTAAATATACCGTTAGCCATTTAAAGCCTGACCAGAAATATATGATCATGCGACATGTTGCGGAATTTCATTGGAACTAATTTCTTACACTGGCAATAATTTTAATAACAGAATGATATGCATGTGTGAGTGCTTGTGTTAGGCTGTCACTGTTGTCAAGTGTCATTGATGCGGTTTAGTTTAATAATAATACATTGTTGAATATGAAATAATAAACGACAAGTACGCTCGGAAAATGAAACTATTTCGCTGTGAAACATTTTCAAATTGACATCAGAGCTGACAGGTAAACAAATCAAGATGTCACTGTACCATAGACAGTAATACGCTCTATGACTGTTGCCGTATAAATGAGAATAATAACGCCCTCTTGACAATAATCATATATTTCTGGTCAGGCTTTAATTGATAGATTATAATGTTGTAGCCGAAAAATAAAATAGACGACGCGAAATTGGCAAACCGGGTCACGCCCCATTCGCTTAGAACGTACTTCCAACCCAAAGGGTTTAGCAGGCTAAGGAAGGACGTGTGGCCCCTGTGAGGAAAAGTTGAATTGGTAAATGTCAATTGTTTGTCGCCTAATAACTAGTAATCACTCCAACTTTCAGCCCTCTATCTTGAACTGTTTCAGAGATAATGTCAAAAATGTATTTTTTTAACATTTTTTTTCAAACTCGTATATCTCCTAATCCATAGCAGCTAAAGCGTTGAAACAAAATCACAGCTACGTAGTTTGAGTGGGAGTATACCCTATAATTTTATTAATATTTTATACGTGAAAAATAAAAGAAATAAATGTCAATTTATTTTTTGACAGCTCTTTCCAATACGTTTTTTTGAAAGTACAATTATGAAAAAAAATCATGTAAATTGCTTATAGTATTAGCTACTAGCATACAAAAAATCAATTGATTATATTTGGTGCAACATACTGTAAAAAAAAAACTAACGAAAGTATTCAAGTATCAAGAGTAGGCTTCTGAACTGAAAGTTCGTTTTTAAGTTTTATGTTTGTTGCCTAGCAACAAAGGGTGTATTGTTTTTAATTTGACGTATGACTGTCAAAAAAGGTCACTGAACTACTGCTGTGTTAGCATTTGTAACTAATTTTACTAACTACTAAATCAACGAAACGACGGATGTGCTATATGTTTGTTTATTATTTTATAATAGTACATTACTTACCAAGGACTGTAAAGGAGGGTTGTAAATATGCGATAGAGGGCTTTCTTTTTTACTGCCCGTGGTGAGTACACAATTTTACGTCTCCATCTGGCCATAATGCGAGTTTTACCGTAAGCGTAGCGTGCGGCAAAACTCACGTTATGGCCAGGTGTGACGTAAACAAAATTAATTGGTTTCATTATAGTACACGTATTAACATAACGAATTAAATAACTCATTAGAGCAGATATCACAATATAAGTCACTTAGAATTATATATATATTATAGTCATTAGACTATCGTAATATTCGTCGTCCCAGGTATAGGACAATGTTATCCTGCAGTCAATAAAATAAAAAATAAAACAGAAACTTCATGTATATACATTTTTTCAGATGGAAATCATAAAATCAAACATATTTCGGCTCAACTTGCCACGGTTAATAGCGAAGCAACTGTTTTTACAGTCTTTACCAGATATTGAGATATCGCTCTCTGACGAAAATATTATGTTAAAAGGATATTGCGATGACTGCAGGATAACATTGTCCTATACCTGGGCCTGGGACGACGAATATTACGATAGTCATTATCTAAGTGACTTATATTGTGATATCTGCTCTAATGAGTTATTTATTTCGTTATATTAATACGTGTACTATAATGAAACCAATTAATTTTGTTTATAAAATAATAAACATATAGCACATCCGTCGTTTCGTTGATTTAGTAGTTAGTAAAATTAGTTACAAATGCTAACACAGCAGTAGTTCAGTGACCTTTTTTGACAGTCATACGTCAAATTAAGAACAATACACCCTTTGTTGCTAGGCAACAAACAAAAAACTTAAAAACGAAGTTTCAGTTCAGAAGCCTACTCTTGATACTTGAATACTTTCGTTAGTTTTTTTTTTTTTTCAGTATGTTGCACCAAATATAATCAATTGAGTTTTTGTATGCTAGTAACTAATACTATAAGCAATTTATATGATTTTTTTCATAATTGTACTTTCAAAAAAACGTGTTGGAAAGAGCTGTCAAAAAATAAATTGACATTTATTTCTTTTATTTTTCACGTATAAAATATTAATAAAATTATAGGGTATACTCCCACTCAAACTACGTAGCTGTGATTTTGTTTCAATGCTTTAGCTGCTATGGATTAGGAGATATACGAGTTTGAAAAAAAATGTTAAAAAAATACATTTTTGACATTATCTCTGTGACAGTTCAAGATAGAGGGCTGAAAGTTGGAGTGATTACTAGTTATGAGGCGACAAACAATTGACATTTACCAATTCAACTATTCCTCACAGGGGCCACACGTCCTTCCTTAGCCTGCTAAACCCTTTAACCTTTTTAGAGAGTTAATTAAGGATAAAAAGTTATTTATTTCTCTTTCCAAGTTATAATCTACCTGTGTGCCAAATTTAATCTAAATGCAATTAGCCGTGTTTGCGTGTAAAACAAACCATCCAAACATCTAATTCTAAAACAAAATTTCGCATTTATCTCTACCTTGAATATAATTTAGTAGGATAACAGGATGTAGCTTTAGGAGTCAGATTTGAGTAGAAGGAGGGTATTAAGAGAGGGAGGGTCTAATAAGACACTGGTCGTTTCTACATTCAAGTCTAGCTCCTAAGATAGTTAAGTATTTAAGTTAACCGTTCTAAATTTATTTTCAGGTTTTACTAACAACATATGGATAATATTGGTCTGAAAATGCATTTTTTAAAAGCCCCGACAATAAACTGGGACCTTTGGAGTTGAGGCCTACTTGCTGAATAAATGATAGAATTATGAATTATTAGGCCGACCTCACACAGGCGAGGCGGGATATCACTCTGAATTCATAATCTTAATTCATATTATTAATTCAGATAGCCCAAAATTATACTGCAATCCGTGCAATCGCTTATCGCACTTGTCGCGACCGGGGGCCGTATTCGAACTTTAAAATACGTTAAAAAATAGCACCTAAACGTCAGAATCACAAATATCAGAATTTACTTTCGGAGAATTCCGATGCAACTCCAAAACAACTTCTATATTGGTTTATTACTTGTTGTATGTTGGAGTTATATTTGAGATAGTTTGTGTTTTTTTGACGTATTGTTTATGTATTTTGAAATTCGAATATGGCACCTGTTTTGCAATATGCCGGAATTTAGATTATGAATTCAGAGAGATTCCGAGTGTGTAAGGCTGGCCTTAATTGTACTACTTAGTAAAAGTCTTCTTTGTTCGTATCGTACCACGTCGGGGAGCGCCGATAGCATCATGCTTGGGGCCTCACAAAAAAAATTGCGGAAAGCCTCCGCCCCGAGGCGCTTGACTGAAAAATGAACATAATATCGACGGTGGAAAGGAAAAACCTCTTAAGCGACATTTTTGGAAGAATTGAGGTATGAATATTATGATAATATATTATATAGGTGTCTAGCATACTACGATCTCGTGCACTCACACTTTTGACGCCGCCACTGACGTACTTAGATCTAGACATTTAATATCAACGGCCTCCTAGCCCAGTCGGTACGTCGGTAGTGACCCTCCCTACGAAGCAGGAGGTCTCGGGTTCGAATCCTGGTCAGGGCATTTGTTTGTGTGTTTATCACAGATTTATTTTTTATTTAAGTATTTATCAATATTTATCTATTATATATATCGTCGTCTAGTACCCATAACACAAGCCTTATTGAGCTTACTGTGGGCTGTGTTATTTCTAAGTCGATTTGTGTAAGATTGTCCTATAATATTTATTTATTATTTATTTATTTATTTTCTTAAGTGTGTGCCAAGACATAATGAAAAAATACTCTGTATAGCCAGTCTGAGCCTCCGCTCAATTCCCGATAATACAGCGACAATCTTATATAAATGTCGGGAATTTTCGATATTTGCTTTTGAAGGGTAGCTTGGAAGTGAAAATATACAGGAAATATTTTGCCGTGTTTTTATACCTTGCCTTCCATATTTGAAGCTCCTTATATTTGCACGTGTTACCTTTGTGACAGACTTTTAGAAATATATATTTCAATGGAGCATTCCACCAAAGGATCGCTTACCTAATCACTACTCCTTTAACACATTCAGTGGCACCTAGTGCTACGCGCTACGCTCGTAGCCCGTAGCCACGTATTCGTCGTATGTAGCGCGTAGTAGCTACGAAGAGAGAACCCGACAGTCGGGTTCTCGGTCCTGAATGTGTTAATACCTAGATAATTATCTAACTAAAGTGTAGGTATGTACTACACTGAAAAAAATTAAGCCTACTACTATGCATGTTGCTATTTAAATGTTTGGAATAAAAATACATTTATTTACTATATCTATTATGATAAATTATACTAATTCCTCTTAGCTTCAACAGACAAGATCTTATTGGGCTCATATGCAGTCAAGATGCGGGTAAATTATATAAGATCTTCATTGAAGCAAAAATATTTTTTTCAGTGTAGGCATCATTAGGTACTACAGTTTATTCTCATAGTCATAGTCATTTATCTATTATTTCCAGTATGTACAATCGGGTTCAGAATTGCATGGCCAATTTATGAATGAATTCATTGATAAATTGACCATGCAATTTTGAACCCGATGGTACATATGTGTATATATATATATATATATAAAACAAAGTCGTGTCGGTTACACCATTGATAAGTCAAGAACGGCTGAAACGATTTTAATGATGTTTGTCTTTTTTGGAGTCATCTCCGTCCCGAATAGCAGAATAACTATAAAAAAATGTAGTTGGCAGTACAAAGTTCGCCAGGTCAGCTAGTTTATAATATTTCAAATATTACATTATATTGGCACTTATTGATGATTACATTATTTATACTAAATTTATACTCATTGGACTGAAATTAGGTTACCGTTTTAATATATTTTATACGATCGTGACATAATGAAGAGTTTTTCAGTCGAGTATACCGTGTTGTCATATTGTGTGAAAAATCCATTTCAGCATCGTCGACGATGCTAATTACATGCGACCATAAAAGCTCCATCGAAAAGTATGTGCTAGTAGTCCGGTCTACAAAATCTCAATTCAAGCATTATAGTCGACGAGTAGAAAAAATATTATTTCATATTAAGTGATTTAACCTTTTATAGGGTAACGGTCTCAAAAAAGACCACTTCTAACACCATCTTTTATTTTTTTCTTGTATAGATTTTTTAGGACTATAGATTGGCGATGAGGCTTGCATTGAGGTTCTTTTTTCAGTCTTGTCCGTTAAAGGGAAAATTGACAAAAAAAACGAATTCACAAAAAAAATATATTTTTGTATAGTTTGTCCGGCGGCTTAAGGATCATCATCAGCCCGTTGCAGTCCACTGTTGGACATAGGCCTCTCCCAAGGTACGCCACAGAGCCCGGTCTGCTGTCGCTACCGGCACTCTTATGTAAGTCATCCCGCCATCTGGCCAGAGGGCGTCCAACGCTACGTTTGCCTAACCGTGGTCTCCACTCCAGAACACGCTTACTCCAGCGATTATCGGTTCTGCGACATATGTGGCACTTCAACGTACTAACTTTTAGAGCTATGTCGGTCACCTTGGTTCTCTGTCGGATCACTTCATTCCGAATTTTGTCCTTCAGAGAGACTCCGAGCATACCTCTTTCCATAGCACGTTGAGCGACTTTAAGCTTATGGATTAGCCCCACAGTCAGGATAAATGCGCCATAATTTAAGTATGGAGCATTTGTCTTTAAGCCGCCGGACAAACTAACTCTTAAAGTGTTTTATAATAAAATATCTATTCCTTCACCCCCGTCTCGAAAGCTGCAATTCCCGCAAATGCGGACATTTTGAATAAAAGAAAATGTCCTTCTTAAAGTCCGCCCAGACGAATGGGAGTTTCGACCCTGACCGCTCTCCGCTCCCCGGTCGCCGACCTGACGTTTTTTATTGTTTTACTTTGAAATTTAAATTGTTTTTTATGTAATCATCAACAAATCCTTAGTCCTTAATTTTACAATGAAAAATGTTTTTTTACTAATGTAGAGCTAGCTTAATACAATCATGTTTAATACGATTTCACGGAAAATACGCCATTGTATATCAGTCCCTGCAACTTTAAGTCCCGCAGAACAGTCGCGCATCATAGAGGTACCAAAAACGCGTCTTTCCGCTTAAAGGTGCGACCACACCGCTGCTTAAAATACGGCAACGTTACGGAATCGCAGTGACGCATCGTATTCACACCGTTTTAATCGCATGCCCCGCATGCATACGCCGACGGTACGGAATCGCAATGACGTGCCGTAAATGTCACGACTTTAACGCATGCTCTCCACACCGCTGCTCAAAATACGCAGACGCAAGTGACGCAACGTGTACGTTGTGACCAAACCGTATTTGGAGCAGCGGTGTGGACTGTGGAGAGCATGCGATAAAAACGGTACGGATAGGATGCGTCACTGCGATTCCGTAGCGTCACCGTATTTTAAGCAGCGGTGTGGTCGCACCTTAAGACGTATAAAATTAGTTTTAAAATTTTTATAATGACCGATTTGTAAATAGAAAAAGCTATAACATTTGGAGATTTTGGAGTAACTAATCGGACCTACTACAAAATATTATAAAATATTATAAATATCCAAATTCCTATTTAAACGCTTATGATAAGTACTTATCATAAGCGTTTAAATAGGAATTTGGATTTTAATTTAGATACAGTCAGCTGCAGAGAAAAAGACGCCTCCTGCATACAAACTTTATATTGCAGCCTTTTTCTCTGCAGTTGACCGTACCACGCCACGGCACCTTTGTCACAGTCTCATATAACGATCTTTAAATTAAAGTGTTTTTTTGTAACGCTGTAAAAAATGTTTTTTGTTTAGAGTCCGAATCACATTAACCTAACGTTAAATACATAGTAGAAATTATCAGATAGGTAATTATATTTATTTCCTCACCTAACTTTAAATTAAAATAAAACATAATATACGAGTAGGTATAATACTTTGGGAATAAATTCGCGGAAACGTGTTGTTACTCGCGATTTACGAGATTAATATTTTAATACGAAAACCTCAATTTATACCTTACCGCAACGCAATGGTATTTGGTAATAAAATATGTTTTGAATGATGTAATAAATCATTTTTTAATGATGTATAAATCATTTTTTAAATTGGCCAGAACACTTTATGTAAGTTTTTTCCGAATGTTACAAAAATGTGCTATCATTTCTAAATTCCTACCATTCGGAAATTTTGAAAATTCTACTAGCTCTAACAACTTTTATACCATGACGGTGGCCAACAAGCATACGGCCCCCTGGTGGTAAGCAGCTATCGTATCCTATGGACGCCTGCAACTCCAGAGGTGTGACTTTGCCGACCCTTAACAAAAAGGGGGATTGACTGTGTAGACGGCTAAACTGGCTAAAGCAACAAGAGGGCCCCACCCCACATCGTCAACACACTGGGTCCTTTTTCGGCTCTGGCAACCTTACTCGCCAGCAGGAACACAACACTTTGAGTAGGGTCTAGTGCTATTTGGCTGTGGTTTTCTGTAAGGTACTTCCCCAGTCGGGATCTGCTCCAGGTTTGATGACATTCGCAGTACCCATACCTCTCTTTTGGACGTAGTTTAAGGACATACCCGTGTCCGGACATAGTTCAAGGACATACCCGGGTGGGTCCAAAAATTACACTTATAATAAATAAAAAAGGTTCAAGTAATTCTACTACTTATAGGTAACATTCACCACTTCACGGAGCTTCTATTTCCGCTCTGAGGGATAAAATGTAACTATTTTTATTATACCTACTTACTTGCTATTTTATGCAATTTAATTGTTCATATCATCATAATTATGTTATGACACTTATGACATTGATTTTAGTTAAAATAAACGTTATTGCAAACGATGTTATGATAATTGAGGATTATATTACGTATTTGAAAGTTATGCCAAATAAAAGTATGCATTTTGTTTTTATTCAACTCGTACATTATGCATTTTGAAAAAATGCTATTAAAAAAATTGTTTCTGAAAAAAACAACTGCACCCCTCCCACAGACACTGCACCATGCACGTCCATTTTTTTACTAACTTATTATAATATAAGCATCTTATAAGTTATAAGTATTTAAACAAAACGGTCCTTTTAATTTATACAATTCAGCTCGATTTGTTTTAACTTATGCATTTAATTTTTGATGATAAATACTTTATTTTCAAAATTAAAGCAAAAAAAACCTAGTAGGCAGCTAAGTGTTTGGAGGTAAAATAAGGTTTTATTTTGTTAAAGTAATAATTACTTTCCTACTTTAATACGGTCCACAAAATTCCGTCCAATCGAATTTATTTTTAATTAACATTTGCCACCGCGGTAATCAAAAACGTTTGATCTCCTATTTATGTAATGCCAATACCAAATTAACGCCATTAAAATAAACCCCGAAAATCAAGGAAAATCCTGACACAACAAACCACTCCAATTAAGGAAAAAACTCACCAATACAGTTAAAATCCGAGAGAAAAGCTTCACAAATACTGTTCCACTCAAACCATTTATCCACTGTCACCGATTATAAACCACGTACTATTTTCGTAATACCGAGTTCGCTGGCGTCGGGCCGCGGGTCACATGCACACCGTCCGAGCGCCGGGAGTCAACTGCCGAACGTCGGGACGGGAATCGGGAACCCTCCCGCGTATCCAGATGTTTTGAATTTCGAATTAGGAAGGATTTGATTGAGTACGATTTATGACAGCTGACTGTTTACCGTTTGTTTTTTAAGATTTTTGTACGTTTTGTAACTTTTGAAGACATTATTTTGCCAGTCTAATGCTGTTTAGTATGAGGTGGGTGGGTGGGGTGCAAAATCGCTACTCAAATCAAATCTCGAATAGTGTCACAAGCAGAACTCCTTTATAATAACCCCAAACTTAAGGTCTTTATCATAACTTTTATCACATTTAGGGTTGCTTCAGTCACATCACAGGGGTTTTAATCATTTGACCACCAAGCATCGCATGGAAAAGCGTGCGCGCAAGGCAAACCGGTTATATTTTTGACGTGATATCACGTGCTAGCGCTGAGGGCAAGACTTTCCATATGCGTAATTTGATATCTTTGGCGGTCAAAGGGTTAACCCCTGACGCTAAACAGAGGGGTGTTTATTAGTGGGTCATTCTGTTCGCGACATCAGGTAAGCCTCAGTGGCTCAGTTGGTCGCGAGTTCGAGTCTCGTTTCAGGCAGTGGATTTTTATACTTTTCCTTTATTTCTAAACATTTTGGTATCGTTAGCAGACGTTCTGCTTAATACAAAATTTAAAGTGATTTGCAATTTAATATAATAATTACTAAATGCTTTGACTACTAATTTTACTATGGACTATTAATTTACCTTCAGAATAATCAGAATCAATTCAAAAACCACGAATTAGGTACCTAGGTAGAATTGATTTCAATAGAATTAGAACCGACTTCAAAAAGGCGGTGAAGTCATATTACCACTTATTTGTTTACCGAATTGTACTAAAGCAAGTACTACATGGTGCCATCTAACATTAAAGTAGATAAATAGGTCACCAATATACTTCGTATTCAATAGGTACACTACACAAACTATCCCCAACACAACTCCAACATATACAAGAAAATAAATGTATTGAAGATTGTATATATTGTATAAAATGTATTGGAACAATTTTCAAGCAAATTCTGATTCAGACGAATAGGCGTTAGCTGTATTGCGTAGTGCATTGGAGCTGGATCGTGTCTTAACGTTTCTTTCAACACACCTGCTCGTAACGAGGTTCTTATTCCACCGCTTTTGTGCTCATAATCCTAGATATTAAACACGCGTGCGTTCCACAATAATTATCCAACTAGTGGAATAATTTAATAATCCGATCAAGTGACGTTTGTACTCTAGTACCAAGTTGTACGTACGCAGACGAATCGTTGTAATTTAGTCGGGTATTACCTTTTCTTTTTTTTAACTCTTTATGAGTTTACATTCTAAAAAAGTAAAAAAAAGTAAATATATTAAAAATATACACATTTACGATAGAATACAAATTATACAATCCTAATTGTGAATAAGAATCATTTCAACTTATTATATTACTCGTAATACACAATAAATTACGTTTTAAACACGAATTGTCTGTTTTAATATTGGCTGTTTGGCATTATACGTCCGCGCCTTTGCCTCACTGCACGCACATCCAAAAAGGAAAATTGCGCGCCATTTATAAGTTAACCTCAAATTATTGTTTATTTGTTATATTTTTCTCGTCGTGTTTTATTAATTTAAACAAATTATATTTTCAATGAATAAGAAGACAACTTTAGCTTTAATTTAACCTCTGGATATATTTCAAAATTGTGATACATACTAGTAAAATGTCATCATAAAAATCTAGTGAGCAATACGTAAGAAAAAAATTCTATAATTTATTGCACAATAAATGTGAAGTCTTTAATTTTATGAAATGATTTGAAAAAGAGTTCCAGATACTCAATAACATCACAAAAAAGGTTAGTTAAATTTAATTATCTTAGGTTCGTAAGTACCTCTATCCTGTAAACATTCTGACAATTAATGTATTTATCAAAACACGGAACTTAGGATTTATAATATGTGTGTAGATACGTACTACGGTAACTGCTTACCATCAGGCGGGCCGTACGCTTGTTTGCCACCGTAGTGATATAACAAATAGTGGTGGCACACATAAAATAAAAGTGCGTCTCTAAATGATTTAGTTTCTTTTGTCTCTAAATTATTTATAGAAGCACTTTTGTTTTATTTCCAACGTGGATTATAATTATTCACATAGATCGCCCCTCAAGGAACACCAGTGAGTTCCTGATCAGGACGATAACTATTCCTCCCTTACTCCTTAATATGCAGGCAGACAGACTTTCTTATCTTAGAAATAAGCTCTGGTGGACAGGGCATCTCGATAACAGGTCCTGAGAGAACGCCCATTGAACGTGCATAGGGCCTTCACCTTTACCTTAAAATACTAAATGTCCTACATGAACATGAACATAGGCACCACAACCAGCCATGTCCCATGCCTGCTCCGGACAAGCCGGCAAACCGGGGGGCACAAATTTGTGAGGAGACGCTCTGGGATCGGGAAGGACGAGTTACCACACGCGGCAGCAACTCACAATCGATCGGCTATGCAGCCGTAAGCCAATATAGGAAACCTTAAAATACTAAATGTCCTACCTTAAAAACTACCATCGACTCGAAAAACTATAAAAATAAAGTAAATACCCTACGCTAAAATTTGGCATGTCCTACGTTAAGTTAGCACTGCCCTAACTTAACCGCAACTCTTGCTACGGCCCTTCCACGGTTACCCCTCTAAGCAAACATAATTCTAAGCAAGACATCTAACGTGCTAAGACACACGTTAGCAGTGACTAACGTTCGGCCAATGTTTGCCAAGGGCATTGGATTTGTCAAGGATTGGCCAAAACAGGCCAACGTCTTCCAAGATACACGTTAGACGGTTAGATACTAATGTGTAAGCATTGTTATTTATAAATACCATCTACTTGTATATTTGAGCGCTTAGACGAAGAAGATAAAAGACTCACAGACGCAAACAAATATCACCGAAAATATGGCATGATAATTCCGGAACATACAAATGTTAGCGACTGTTAATTTAATACATATTTAAATTATAAGATGTCCAAGGTATATACTTAACGCTTAAGATGATTCACGTTTTAGAACGTTGCGGAAACGTCACTTACGTCAGTGCCGTTTGTGACATTTGACAGAAAAGACAGACTTGATTTTGTCGCCGCTAGTGTTTGGGAGATTTTTGACAATGACCTCTGTAGTCATAGAATTTTGTTTACTCGATGGTTTTGCTAACGCTGGTCTATATTTAACCAAGTGACCGTTCGGCCTTTTGTAAATAGCAATGTTCTTAGAACGATCAGCTCTCTTCGGCAGAACAGAAGTCGTCGCATATGGCGCAATTTAATGTGTCACTTTTTGCGCGCTGATTATGTTTATGGGTATATACGAGTTCAATGTTTCATGTGTACATGCAACTTTGTACCAGAGTACAAACGTCACTTTGATTAAGAAGTAAGGATTATTAAATTATTGCACTAGTTCGATAATTATAGTGAAATGCACGCGTGTTTAATATCTAGGATTATGAGCCTAAAAGCGGTGGAATAATAACCTCGTTACGAGCAGGTGTGTTGAAAAATAATAATGCTTATCCATACTAATATTATAAATGGGAAAATGTATGTGTTTGTTTGTTTGTTTGTCCGTCTTTCACGGCAAAACGGGGCGACGAATTGACGTGATTTTTTTAAGTGGAGATAGTTGAAGGGATGGAGAGTGACATAGGCTACTTTTTGTCTCTTTCTAACCCCCCACTTCCCTAAAATGGGGGGTGGAAGTTTGTATGGAGCATTCCGGGGGGCCAAAGGGAACCGTGTTACCCCGAATTTAACGCGAGCGAAGCCGCGGGCAAAAGCTAGTATTTGATAAAGGTACCATTTAGGCGGAGCTTACGTTTTTATGGCTTGAATACAATATTGAATCTGTACAACGTACAACGTGAGCGCCGGTCGCCAAAAGCTACCTTTAACAAAAAACTGTCACATACCTATTGTGTGTGTAGGTATAGGTAACTTTAACGAGACCATCAAATCAATTGACTAGCTAACTTTATTTTGTTAGTTGCCGCCATTATGAAATATTATAGAAGATGGGTAAACAGCATTTGTCCCGCATTCAGTCGTTGTCGGTCTTGTTGTAAAAACTTCTTGTGAGTCATATTGTCATAACCATTTTATTTGGTTGATATTTAAACCTTGTAACAAGTGAGTTTTTATTCATCGTCATATATTTTCGTACTAAAAATGTTAGGCCAATGTTTGACAAACTTTGATCCAAAGGCCAACGTCCAGGGAGGGGTTGGCAGACCGCCAATCGCCATGAATCATCACGACACAGGACAATTATTCCGCATCACTTAGCGAGGCAATCGGTTGCGATTAGGGTTACCAACATAACAGAAAAATTCATATTTTTTTTATATATTGAGGTTACAATCTTAGTTTCAAAAACTTATTTTTTTAGTTTTTTGATTGTCACCATGTAAGTAAAGTAGATAAAATAAATTTGAGGACATTTTATACATGTTTACACAGAACACAGATCATCCCAGCATGGAACTAAGAAAATCCTCAATAAGCAAAGCGTGTGTATGGGTACTAGACGAATTTATGTATTATACAAACATACATATTTATATACAGATAAACTAGTAGTCCGCCTCGAACTGAGAACTCGCGATTTACTTGCAAACGAGATGACCAATATAACAGGACCCTTGTGATTTTCTTTTCACCTTCTAGCTCCACAACCCCTTGATCGATCATATACGAACTCTCAAATTATATGTATGTCTGCTACAATCCCAACCAATTTCATAAAGTTCAGAAAAACCTTACTAATAAAATTATCGCGGAACAAATCCTCAAAATAAAAAAGCCATAGAAATGCCGAGACGTCCCAGTAGCCGAAGTTGTTTGTAAGAACTTCGCTTACGCTCCGCTCGTTCGATAAATATATACGAGTAGAAAACATACTCCGTGATGATGGTGCATGCAACTGCGCTGAAATATCGGGTGCTCGTAAACACAAATATACATGGTAAATATCCCGTTACAAACAATATTTATAATGTGAATGACCATGTGAGCTTGAAATCATATATCTATGAGTATAACTCAATAACAAGCTTTCATGAATTATGAATAACACGCAAATAAGTGTCCTTACCGGTCTTTGAACCCAAAACGGGACTATTCAAGCCTATTAGGGTGCAAACGGCGACCGGCGGTATGTCGTAAAATACATAAATACTTTTGATTAGGATCATAATTTTATAAACTAGTAGTACGCCTCGAACGGACAACTCACAATTTAAACAAAAATATTGTTAACCACGATTTTGGCTGATATTTTAATCAATACCATCTATTTACATCAACTACGCTTTTAACAAAATGTTAATTTCTTAACAACTCTTCCAAAATGATAGCGCAACGAGGTATCAAAAATCAAAAATATTTAAAAATACTCCTGGGTCTGGTGTAAACAAACAAACGTATAGGAGTGACCTCAACTCACTTATAGACTAAGAAGACTCACAATAATGAGAGCAATGAAACACATCTACTTAGTTTGCTATACTATCCTTGTTGCTAGATCCGGGCATCTGGCATCTATTCATTGGTGGAGGTCAGAATGACAGACCAACAAAAAAATTCCATTGGAAAAAAGTTATCCCAAAATAGATAAATACTATAGCTATATCCACCTTGGACTTCAATTGTGTCATAATCTGGTGTAGCCAGCTCTCCGTCTATTGGAAGGTCGATGCTACAGTGGTCGCGCCCGCCGAACGGTCGCCGATACCATACATTTAGGAACACTGCCAGACCACGGCCGATTTGTCAGCATTACAAGACGTGGACGATGGCGCCTTGCAATAGCGGACAAAAAAAAAACGGAACTGGATTATGAATTAGTTTTAAAATCAGAAAAGATCCTTTACGCACATCATATCTAGAAATATTTTATGTTTAGAAATAAGTAAAAGAAAAAGTAGAAAAATCCACTGCCTTAGGCGAGACGCGAACTCACGATTCTAGGTTACATGCCCATCGCTCTGACCAACCGATCTACTAAGACTTTACCTGATAGCTGTGAATTTATCCACCATATATCCTTTATTTTTATATGCGGGACGCGTGGCGACATCTGCCGTAGAAGTCTTCTTAACCGGTCATCGGAGTCCCAAGTTGCATTGAGAATTCACCGATAACTATGCGCTACGCATACTACAATCAATTTGATACTAAGCAGAACATCTGCTAACGATACCACAATATTTATAAATAAAGGAAAAGTTGAAAAATCCACTGCCTCGGGCGAGACTCGTATAAAAATAAAGGATATAGTGGATAAGTGGATAAGGGGGCAGTCATCTCGTGGTTTAACAGTGGTGACCCAGCTGTACAGAATGGGTCAGCTCAACAACCGAGGCTGCTTCGACAACATTCCAGCGCTCTTTAAATTCAAACTCAAACTCAAGTTCCATCAGGCGATGGGCATGTATCCCAGAGTCGCGAGTTCGAGTCTCGCTTGAGGCCGTTGATTTTTGTACTTTTCCCTTATTTCTAAACATTGTGGTATTGTTAGGAGACGTTCTGCTTAATATAAAATTATTTATTGCGTGTTTCAACTAAGTAATTAAATATTTATTAAGAGGGAATGCAGTTTTGACTAGTTTGCCTTAATTGGCCCAATGGCTTATTTTTAGGACGGCAAAATGTAGACATAACAGCCCAAAGGATTTTTTTTTGTCCTAATTTAGACTTTATTCCAGAGGTTGAGAATTCAATATTTAACGTCCTATTTTTAGGGCGCTGAGTCCTTGTTCTGTCTTTTCTAGTGTTGTTGTCTCTTCTCAAAATAGATTAAGCCTTAAGATTTGGCTATGAAAATTATATTAATAGAAAACGGGGGGATTCCGAAGGTGGATCCCCTTAAAACCCCCATAATACAATACGTCTCGGTTGAAACGGTGGCCGAAACACCCTTGTTCCGGATGGGTAACCGGGGTAACTCAACAATGACACGACTAAACATCGCTTCACGTGGTTACCCTTATAGAAGGAGAGCTAGCGACGTCAGATATGATACAATAATGAGAGCAACGAAACCCCTCTAATCAGTGCTATACTATGCTTATTTCTAGATCTGGACATCTTGCAGCTGTAAAGAGGTGGAGGTCAAAGAACTAAAAACTAATTCAAGAAAACAAATCCTAAAGTTCTGGGTTTGATGCAATATTATGAGAAATTATATAAATAATTAAATTATATCATTGCCAATAGTTTATGTTGGGGGAAAATAGTGCCCAACGACGTACAATGTAATTCATAGTTAGTCGCCTACTGTTTTTGTTTCCGTAGTAAATAGTAATAAATAATACGCAATGTTTTTTATTCTTATTTTAAAATTTAGACCCTGTCCTTTATAACTGAGATAACTTCGGCAGTTTATACCACGATGGTGGCAAACAAGCAAACGGCCCGCCTGATGGTAAACAGCTACCGTAACCTATGGACGCCTGCAACTCCAAAGGAGTCCCATGCGCGTTGCCGACCCTTTACAAAAAGGTGGATTCACTGTGTTGATGGCTAAAGGAACAAGAAGGTCCCTCATCGTCAACACACTGGGTCCTCTTAGAGCTCTTTGGCAACCTTACTCATCAGCAGGAACACAACACTATGAGTAGGGTCTAGTGCTATTTGGCTGTGGTTTTCTGTAAGGTGGAGTTTTTACCTATTTTGGTATTACTATTTTACAATTCGAAAATTTTACTAGTCTGTCACTTTGACCTCAATCAAAAGCTGCCAGATGCGCGGATCTACCAATAAGTATAGTATAGCCATCTAACCCACAAAACAGTCTGTTTTGTGTAGCGAATAATATGTGTAAGTTTAAAACATTCAACATTAAACATGTACTATCGGGTTCATAATTGCATACCCAATTTATGAATGAGTTCATTGATAAATTGGGTATGCAATTATGAACCCGATGGTACCTAATATGTGACTTAAATTATCATCCCAATTTACGTTCTAGACTTGCAGTAACACGAAGAATTATCTCCACTAATAACTAGAAATTATTTATCTTTTTTACTTCTATATTCTTGAATTTAAATGTATAAAATACGACTTTATTACCGCGCACTAAAGTTTATTTCTACAGCTCATCCTCATGCTCTGACCCATAAGAAATTAGCCTCGATATTACCATTTGCAGACTAATAATGTAAGCTACTTATGCTTTGGATTAAGTCGATGTCTGAATAAATTATGGCGGATTGAAGTGAATAATGCTCTTAGAATAAGTAGGTATAATAATGTTTGAGAATTTGCTGTTTTAAATTGCTATTTTCCATTAGGTATTAATCTAATAATTTTCATGAAGATAGAGTATACTATCTCTTTTAAGATTAAACTTCAGGAGCACAGACTTAAAAACCTTTAGTAAAGTTCAGTCATCCACACTTTTTTTCAGCGAGCCATGAGCCATTAATTTGCAGGCAATTTAATGTATGACGCGTGAATCCACAATTTAAAAAAAAATACCATTTTTCTTGTCATCCCACGGTCAAGGACGATGTAATGAATGACACCTCTTACGTTGTAATCCGTCAAACTAGGCTATAGGGACTGCCAAAGAAATAAACATACATACTTATACAGATAAATAAATAAATATTATGGGACAATCTTACACAAATCAACCTAGTCCCACAGTAAGCTCAATAAGGCTTGTCTTGTTGGTACTAGGCGACGATATACATAGATAAATACTTAAATACATAGAAAACATCCATAACTCAGGAACAAATATCCGTGATGAACACACAAATAAAAGCCCTGACCAGGATTCGAACCCGGGACCTCCTGCTTCATAGGCAGCGTCACTACCGACTGGGGTAGGAGGCCGTTAAACAACCCGACTCTCGAAAAACATAACTCTCTTTCGGCACTCGAGTATAACGCCGCATTTCGAGCAATCACAGTAGAGCGTCAAACAACCCGACTAAGTTTAATCACGTATTCCAGGTATTTCAGATTAATAGACTGGTCTGATTTAAAATCTAAATTTAGGTATTTTTCGGAACAAAATGAATCGATTTGTTCTGTAGCTTTTTTTTGTAAACTCCTTGTGTGATTTAGATCCGGCGAGTGAGCGAGACAGCGTAATAGCGGTGTCCTACTCGCACACCGGTGCGGCATGCTGACGACATGAATGTAGATGTACCCAACTTCCTACAAATAGCCAAGCCGGTAGGAAAAGAGTTCTACGGACCGCCACTGAAAGCAAATTCCATTTCAACCCGCTACTCACTATGCAAATTAGTTTCTTCCATTACTAAGTATTCCTTAACTATAAAAAGGTTCCAGTAAAAGTAGTCAAAATAACGTTTGTCAACTCACATTATCGAGTTCACGTAGATACGGAATCTAATTAGGTCCCATCGGTTAGGTACAGTACGGCTACTATACATATACCTGGACTTGATGGTTCCGTAGACATTTATTGTTACGTACCATCGCCCACATTATGCCTTTTGTAATAAGGTCCACCGATGTACATTGTTTGTTTAGAGTGTTGCTGTTTGTACCTAGTATTAGAACATCAATTTAAAATGAGTTTGTGCCGAAAAATATATGGCGGTAATCGGACAACTTTTTTTTTATTAAGTTTTCTTTATATTTCTATTGGTGTCTTTAAGTTTATTACTGCGGTCTTTTAGTGCCTTTTCAACCGACTTCAAGATTTCGAAGGAGGAGGTTATCAATTCATCGGAATCTTTGTTTTTGCTATTTTTTTTTTTTTTTTTTTTTTTATGTATGTTACCGATTATTTGAAGACGGCTGGACCGATTTGGAAAATTATTTTTTTTTTGAAAGCGTATACTTCACAGTTGGTCCCATTGTAACCATGTCAGGATCTGATGATGGGATCCTGGAGGAATCGAGGGAACTCTTCAACTATTATAGGCACACCTATGGTGATTTGAGTATTTTTTACAGCAGATCGAGCATTTCGTGTTGGAAAGGTGGATGCTTAGTAAAGTCGGTTCTTTTCTGTTTAAAATTATTTATTTTATCATATTCTGCGAGGCTAGCCCTTTCCGCACAGACTCTATAATATCTGTAATTTATTTTCTCTCTCTCTCTCATGTCTTTTCTCTCTCTCTCTCTCTCTCTCTCTCATGATATTTCTATTTCTATATGCAAGGTGTAACATAAATGCTGGTGATTATTTTAAAGGCATAATTGGTATTGTATTCTAATAATGAATGACTTAGAAAAAATATTTTAAATTTTTTTAAATTTTTTGAACAAAAAAGTCTTAGTCTCAATACGATACCAATTAGGTATGCTCTTAAACAGACCACCACCATTTTTGTTACACCTATGTGTGCCTGCTGGAGATCTGTCTACAGACACATCAGTGCCCAACTTAACCCGAGAGTGTCGGATTTATCCGCCGAAGACATGCACTGGACAGATGCGACGAACTGATCTCTACGTAGGCAGTAAATCAGTCATAACGTGTCACTGTCACTGTAGGCAACTTACAATCCGGAGTCCGAAAGTTGCGCGTTTGAACCCCAGTGCCTACCAATAAGTTTCTAGGAACGTACTTACAAACAGAAACACTCTTAACTGTACATCGGTGGACCTTATTACAAAAGGCATAAGGTCCACCGATGGGCAGTTAACAGTGTGGGCGATGGTACAATCGACGTCAAAGATATGATTACAAATTTTCACCCATGGAATAATCCTTTGTAATAAAGTAAGTTGCCAAAGTGTAAACATAACTTTGACATCGACTGTACAAATCAATTCGTACGATCTTGCAGTCTGAAGAGCGTACTTTGGCGAGGCAAATGGTTACAGACCGTCTTGGCCTCCTCGGTATCGCTGGAAAGACCTCACTGCGCTAGATGCCGCCATCTGGACGGTGACGGTGTCGAACAAAAGCCTCGCGGTAAGGAAACAAAAAAACGGTTTTTAACCGGTTAACCGGTTATTTTTCCTACAAAATAAAAACCGGTTGCATTCTCTACCTCGCAGTCCTTGGTGTCGGAGGCCGAAATCCACTTCAGGTCGTTGCGCAACTGCAGTAAGGACGTACAAATACAGAAGTACCTCTAGCCGCCCCATAAAAAAGCCACCCATTTCATCCCCGCTACGTGCGGAATATCAACATCCAGCGCGGACTCAAATGGCAGTGCCTGTGTAGGCACTTCGTGGGTTACCTTTCGATCACCATGTTCGCATGCGCCGACCACTCCAGATACCGACACCTACAGGGTATCGCGCCGCTCCACGCACGCCCGCCGGATAGCCGCAGAACACGCTCGCTCCCCAAGGAGCTCGTGCAGCAGCAGCAGCGAATCTGAAGAAGAAACCCCCCTGGTGGGTACCAGGGATCCCACACTGCCGCTGAAAGGCAGAAGAATCCTGTGCCTAATAAGGCAAAACAGCCCCGACCGTAGTCTCGAGCGACGAATAGAACCCGCCAAATATCCCAAAAGGATGGAAACGCTACTTATGCGTAAAAGGGGTAATGAAAGAAGCAGACTTCCTCTCCCATTTTAATATATTTAAAATCTTAAATTTGACAAATCTGAATTGCATTTTCCATGCAATTTTCGGACCGTTATTATTACCTTTATTTATATCTTATTGGAACAAAATCCAGTCTATAACACGCCACGGAACCCTGCCTGGAGCGCAACGATCCTAATTCCACACACACATGCACGACGTTGCCGTTGTGCAAATAAATGCAATTAGAAGGAGCGAGACATCTTTAACTGAGGACGGCGGCGATGGCACGAGGCTCTAACTCCCGGTATACATAATAAGATATATACCGGTATAAGGTACATACTCGTAGATACAAATGTGATGGTGTTCTCAATTCTGCGGGATATTTGTTTTTGCTCATTATTTTGACAAAAACGGGACCTAATCGCGTACACTTACTTTTATTTTCCTGACGTTTTGAGCACGTCGTAACGCTCGTGGTCGCAGGTAGACAGACTGGCGAGGAATTGTAGCATCATCTCCTAGCTGCGCTGGTTTTCCGTTTGTGTCAAAATAATTAGTGGAAATCATGTGAGTTAAAATCAGTACTTCGTTTTTGCTATTTTTTTATGGATGATCAGTATGATCACTATTCACTGATTATTTGAAGACAGCTGGACCGATTTGGAAAATTATTTTTTTGGTTTGAAAGGGTATATTTGACAGTTGGTTAGGTGTCAGGAACTGATGATGGGATCCTGGAAAAATCGAGGGAACTCTTCAAATATTACAGGCGGTGCTATAACGATTTAAGTATTTTTTACAGTAGCTCGAGTATTTGCTTATGGAAATGTAGAGTCTATGTGAAGTCGGTTCTTTTTTGTTCAAACTCAAACTCAAACATTTATTCAGTAAGTAGGCCACAAGGGCACTTTTACACGTCCAAGTAAAAGAGAGAAAAAAAAATCAAACTACACCGGTTCTAACCCTACACCTCTGACCCAAGAAGAATTATGTCCGGCAAGAAACTCGGCGGGACTTATTTTTTCAAAACAACAGTACATCAAAACTAAACAATACATATAAGTGCGTTGTTCTATAAGAAAACATATCAAACCAAGGTTAGATTAACCAACAATAGGTTATAGTTTAAGAAAAATACCAAAGAAAAAGATGCGTCCAAATCGGACTATTTGAAAATGAATTACATACAAGTTTGATATACTTTCTTACCTGAACTGTGTCTTCACAAAATTATATTCAATGGAATACAATATTGAATATGTACAACTTAAACGTAAGCGCTTGCCGCGAAATGGTTCCTTTTCATTTAGACTGTCATATTTGGTGGTTGAGTAGTTTTAGTGGTTGTTTCGTATTAAACAGGATTTCATCTTATCGAGGTTCCACTGTATTGACAACAAATTGAAAAAATAAATTGCAGGTTTGTGTCGTTCTATATTTATTTATATTTCCTTTGAAATGGAAAAATATAGAACTTACAAGCATACCTCCCTATCCGCTATGCATTGCCAAAACTTTCATATTTTTCTAAAGATCCTTATCAGACTATAAACAAGTAGGTTTATGCCTGTAGCGTGGAATCATAGACTTAGCCCCTAAACTCCGCAAAAGCGTTTATATAAAATTTACTACTCATGGACGGTATTATAATTATAAAACACGTTAAAACACCTAACGCCTAAACGTCTGAATCAGAAATAACTGAATTTGCTTAAAAATTATTCCGATGCAACTCCAATACAACTTCAATATTGGTTGATTATCTGTTGTGTTGGAGTTATCTTAGGAATATATTGTGTTTTTAATTATTTATGTATTTAACAATAAGAGTATGGCACATGGTCACCACACGTATAAATTCTCGATCGTTACGGCTCGGCTCTACGAAACATTTTCTCTCGCTACATAACGGTAAAAATATGCTACAGGCTAACGACGTAGCGGTTTAAGCGTACTTAGCATTAGCAGAAGTGATTTAAGTAAAAAACTACTTAGGTAGAAGTACTTTGCACACTCTGTTAGTTGCAGAACTATTATTTGTTCTGTGGTAGAGTTGGTTATAGAAAAAACCGGCCAAGTGCGACTCGGACTCGCGCACCGAGGGTTCCGTACAAAACCTGTATATAGGTATATAGGGGTAGTAACTCTAAAATTATTAAAAATATTTTTATTATATGGTGTTACTAAAAATTTACGGTTTTCGCAATCCCTTTATCTGTGCTATAAGACGTTGCTTCGTAGCAAATTTCAAGATTCTGAGTTCACTGGAAGTACCCAGTAGGTTTTGATTCCCTTGCGAGTTTTAAAAATTTGCGGCTGTATCTTTTGATTGCGTTGGCTTAGAAGATTTTTTCACAGCTCCAAGGTCTACTTTGACCTGAGTATTTGATATAAATTTCAGCTTGATACCTCCACGCGTTCCTGAGAAAAAGGGTCTTGACAGACGGACGGACGGACATCTAAGTAATCCTATAAGGGTTCCGTTTTTTCCTTTCGAGGTACGGAACCCTAAAAAGTAATATTAGTATATTAGTTTTAGTTTTAGCACCATTTAGTTAGTTACCTTTTGTATTTTAAATAACAATGGCCTATCTTAACTACTGAAACTCATCTGCGCATATAGGTCGTACTTTTGCGGTTTAATGCTATAAGAAAATTAATTGCGCGTATCTATTTTCATCGTGTTTGCAGAATTTTTTGTAGTCCAAAAAAATGACTTGCGATTTTCCCTCATGAATAATTTCTACGTAATACCTACATATATACCTCTTCCACCTTTTGTAGCACGTACTTTTTGAGTCGTCGCCAAAAGGTTGCAAATCACTGATATAGCAAGTGATCTGTGGCCCTGTCGTTCTAGACAAGCAATCTGCAGTAAACTTGAAACAATAGAGGTCTTCGTTCTGCTAAAAGGATTATTTTGAAATATTCGAAACAATGCTCTCACACCGGATCTATATTTTTAATGGTTTTTAAGATATGAAATATAATAAACATACAGGTTGATTTCTAGGTCGTGATCAGAACCACTTTTTCTGACTCTGTCATTCAAAATCAAATACAGGTTGTAACAAGACTAGTGGTGATCCGTTTAAGAACATAATTGGTACCGTATTCCGATTACGAAAAAAACAGAATAAAATTTTTGGATTGATTTTTTTTGTGTGAGACACGTCATCCCAGCCAACCGAATCTCCATACAAAACCCCTTTTTTTCGCGTGATTTTTTTTCCTTATTTTGTCTTAATTAGAATATCATACCAATTATGCCCTTAAACCGATCACCAGCATTTTTGCTACACCTTGCATGATAGTATTTTATCAAAACAGAATTAATATAATTTTCCTTATTTTCCAATATTTAGACTACTAAAAACGTATTTCAACACATTTAGGGCTTGTTTCACAATCTCCAGATAAACTTATCTGCCAGTTAAAATTATTGCTATCGTTTTCTCCAGTTATATAAAAGAAACGGACAGCAAACATTTATCTGATAGATATGCTTTCACTGGAGATTGTGAAACAGGCCATTAGACTAGTAAAATTGTAACTGTAAGTAACTTTATAAAATGCGCCCCAGAAGAACTTGTAAACCTCTCGGCGTTGGCTACTTGGAAATAATTGTACAATTTCCTAGCCGCCGCGCTAAACGAGGATAAAATTAGTTTCTATTGGCAATCGACAGCCCACTCTATTGCACTGGTATGAAACAGCACACAGAATATAGGCAATAGGGTGTTATTTTATACCGGCTAGGAAACATAATTATAACTAGTAATCCGCCTCGAACTCAGAACTCGCGATTTCCTTGCAAACGAGATGACCAGTATAACAAGACCCTTATGATGATTTTTTTCGCGCCTTCTAGCTCCATGACCTCTTGGTCGATCCTGCTCATATACAAACTCAAATTTCATGTATCTCTGCTACAACCCCAACAAATTTTATAAAGATCAGAAAAGCGTTACTAAAGTTAACACGGAACAAACTCTCAAAATCAAAAAGCTATCGATATGCCGAGACGCCCCACTAGCCAGATGTTTGTAAGAACTTGCTTCCCTTACGCTCCGCTCGTTCGATTAGTTCACCAGTTACATTGAATTACAATGAGCTCCCAATCCATTGTATTATCACAGAGTTCTATGACCATCCTCAGTCTCCATCATCAGACCAGCTTGATGATGATATCAGCATATTGTATTACCATCCAAGTTTAGCTGGTATGCTAAATTTCAGCTAAATCGGACATTAGGAACTGGAGTGCGATTTTTGAATCTCACCAAGTGACTAATTCTCACCGATGTGAGTGATTTCCGAAAGTAAATCACTCACATCGGTGAGAAGCATGTATGATTTTTCAGTTTGCCCATTAGATTTCGCAATATTTTTACCACCATCCTGATCTAGAAATTATGACGATTCTTTAAAGGTAAGAACCATTCCTAAACGGTCCTAAATAATCTGGGCCAGATCACCTAAGAAAAATTGACGGTCTCCTTTATAGTTACATCATATAATAAAAACATTTTTCATAATTTTAAAGTTACTACCCCTCATGAACGCGTAGAGGTATTAAATTGAAATTCATATCAAATACTCAGGTCTATAATACCTTTAAGCTGTAAAGGTTTGTACGGAACCCTCGGTGCGCGAGTCCGATTCGCACTTGGTCGGATTTTTATTTGCTAGTGAGTTTTGGTTAGGTTAGGTGACAACCGGACGAAATAAAAGCTTGTAAAATATTTTGTTAACTTGGATACGTCAACATCAGTTATCGGAAGTATTTTGTGGGTTCCAATCTTTACAGTGGTAAAGGATCTCGCATTACATAATATCCGTAAAGAAGTAATAGCTTTCATGCTGCGATTACTGTGTGATGCCTTCTACTGTGGTAAGCTGCTGCAAGAAATGCTCGATAAAAAGAGGCACTTACTTACCGCTAATCGTACGCATACAGAAAGAAATCAGCTCGTCTGATCTTTTGTATTTTAATTTTTTTTTACATTTTCAACCGACTTCAAAATTTCGAAGGAGGAGGTTCTGAATTCGTCAGGATCTTTGCTTTTGCTATTTTCTTTTTGTGTATGTTCACCGATTATTCGAAGACGGTTTAACCGATTTGGAAAATTCTTTTTTTTTTACATTTGGTCCCATTGTCATCAGGTCAAGATCTGATGTATGGATCCTGGGAAGTCGAGAGAACTCTTCAAATATTATAGGCACACCTAAAGCGATTTAAATAAGTATTGTTTACAGTAGCTCGGGCATTTGCGTTTAGAAATTTAATGTGGAGTCTAAGTGAAGTCGGTTTTTTGTTGTTTAAAATTATTCCTTCTACACTTCACCTTCGTATTCCATTCCCAAGTATCAGAACGAACAGGGAAGGGTCTCATATTTCTGTTAAATACCATCCATCGGCTTTCTCGATTCGTCTGAAGTAAGGCCGTGGTTATTGGCTGATGCTGGCCGCAGTGCAGTGTCCCACATTGTATTTTGTATTAGAAGATAACCAGGTTAGTATTAGTACTTTATAAGTCTAGTACTCTAGTAGTAGTAATATTTATTCTCGGCGTGAAGTGAAAATAATCTATGGCACACAAGGAAAACCTTGACGGCAAAATAAATGTCCTTAGCGGCTTTAATAGAAAGTGGCAGGAGCCGGGTTACACACGGTGACACGTGGAAGGGAAGAAGAAACCGTCGACAAGCGACCCTCTTCACTACTATAATATGAATAAATAAATAGTCAAACTTATTTTTACACATATCTATTTTTACAAACGGGACTTAACCGCGTATATAATTTTAAAATTACCTTCGACGTTTCGAAGGCGACATTGTCCCCGTGGTGCCGAAGGACAGTCAGTCTTAAAGTTAAGTTAAATTCAATATTTCATAAATAGAAATGTTATGTTTCCAAATGAAAATAAATACGAGTTTTGTAGTACATTGTTGTAGTTATAAATACAATTAGGTTATAATATTTAATTTTAATATTGGTTAATTTTTGTGATTGTTACACAGTAGTTAAGGAAGTGTGCTAAGTCCTGCTGTTCGCCAACAAACTGTTGTGCAGTTTGACGAAAATTTATGTTAGTAGATATATTATTTACTGTTTGATAAATAAATAAAAATTTTGGATTTTTAAATTATATTTACGCGGTTATGTCCCGTTTGTAGAAATAGTCATGTTCTAACAAGTAATGCAGGAGCAAACCAGAGTATAGCAATGGTGCAGCCGACACACTCACCTCGAACTCGATAATATGGATCTGTGGATTACAATTTACAGATAAATGGAGATAATTCTTGATTCCTGCTTTATAATGGCTTGAAAGGCATTTTGAACTGCTCTGCAATTTTCTGGTAACCAATTAGTTGCAAGATCCATGGATTACGAATAAAACTCCATATTAAATCTCTCATTATATTGCGCACTCGCGTGTTGAAGTCAATCGAAAAGAAGAGAAACAGAAATTTCCATCGGCAGCTGATCTTCACGAGGCTTTATTATACATTGCCCTTAACCACTTCACCAGGTATCGCCCTGGACGCCATGACCAACGAAATTTTCGCTGGTTCGGGCTCTATAAGTAAAATGTACCAGAACAATTGCCCCTTTTTAGGGTTCCGTAGTCAACTAGGAACCCTTATAGTTTCGCCATGTCTGCCCGTCCGTCCGTCCGTCCGTCCGTCCGTCCGTCCATCCGCGGATAATCTCAGTGACCGTTAGCACTAGAAAGCTGAAATTTGGTACTAATATGTATATCAATCACGCCGACAAAGTGGTAAAATAAAAAGTGGATTTTTTTATTTTATTAGGGTACCTCCCCTATACGTAAAGTGGGGAGTGATTTTTTTTTTCATTTCAACCCTAACGTGTGATATATTGTTGGATAGGTATTTAAAAATGAATAGGCGTTTACTAAAATAATTTTTCGATAATGTAAATATTTTCGGAAATAATCGCTCCAGAAGTAAAAAAATATGCGTTCCCCCCCCTCTAACTATTGAACCATAAGTTTTAAAAATATGAAAAAAATCTCAAAAGTAGAACTTTATAAAAACTTTCTAGGAAAATTATTTTGAACTTGATAGAATGAATAGTTTTTGAAAAAAAATTACAAAATAATTTCTGAACTAAGTTTGTAATTTAACCGTATAAGCAGGTGTTTATTGTACCTGTAATTTCTACAAAATTACAATGAAATGACGTGCTTTCAAATAAAGTAAAAACGGTGAAATCGGTTCACGCAATAAAGAATTATTCCATAAAAATCATCTTCCATACTTTAAGCTCGCGCGCAATAGTTTACATAATTTGCCGATAGATGTCGCTGTACGTCGAACTCTCATATCATATCCTACATGGCGGTGTTATTTTAACTCTTAAGTGGGGACACTTACTGTGACGGACGGAAAACTACGGAACCCTACACTGAGCGTGGCCCGACGCGCTCTTGGCCGGTTATTTTTTTTTCATTTCTGCATTTTGTACAAGCTACGTACTCTGACCAAAATTGACTAATAATAAACAATATATACATTTTAAGGTCAATACTCGTACGCTACGGATGTTCACGTTTCACATTGATCTTCGATCTTACTATGGAGAAAACATATACACCACGACGCGAATAATTTTTTTTCGCGTAGTTTTTGTACGATAAAAGCTTTAACATTTTATATATTTAAAAACTGCATTAAATATGCTTCCTAATGATATTTTTTTTAATTAAAAATAAATGACAATTATTAGTTATATAATGTTCCAGAAAATAATATTTTTTTGACTGTTGATTCTCTCCGCAGAACTTTTTTTTAATATGGATTTTTACTTTTTAAATATCAAAAACGAATTCTGCATGTCTGTTCTTCCATTCCTGAACGAAAATCTTTTGTTTCAATCTATTCCCAACATGTGGAATATTGTTATTGAATGCCCCACAACAATACATGTGCTTGATTCATCTTCCACGGTCCACGATTCTATAAATTGACAATCACTTTCGTGAGGGTTCCCTACTCAATACAATATATAGACCCCTTGGGACCATTTTACTTAAATCAATGTTGTCGTCTATAGTAGAGTAGTTTTCCCTTATTTAGGCTGTTGATAGTGAATTCTTATTACTAGCTTTATAGATAGAGAGACACGAACCTTTATGAAGAGTCCAGGGCCTTTATGAAGAGTCCAGGGCCTTTATGAAGAGTCCAGGGCCCGATTCGACATGCCAAACTGTGAAACGTGGATGTCACACTTGTATCGCTATGGATAGAGTGATATCCATCTGCCCACACGTGTCCACACCTAACTGTCAAGCTGTCAGTAGGTCTCGCTAGATCGTTTTGCCTATGGCTATGGCCACCATTTTAGATATCTCTCTTGCGTGATTCCACCCCGATTTCAACTGTCACAAAAGTGTGATATCATAGTTGTCTCGCAAGCGACTGTCAGTTATGCCATGTTGAATCGAGCCCAGGGAAAAATCGATGGGAGTTTTATATTTTTTTTGGTGCGATATTTTTGAAAAAAAAAATACCTTCACGAATTAAATAGATTAGTTTTTGGCAACAACGTTTTCTAATTTCTCTGTCACAAGCGTGAAGCAGGGGGACGTTCTTCAAAAACTTATTTTGTTTTGACTACGGTACCTACTTTAAAGTTCTTTTCAAAAACTAAGTAGGAACACATACCCTCTTCTAAATGAAATTCTTTAGTCCTTCCTCTACCTAAGTATGTTTTATTTAAAAAAAATATGGTTCAGTTCAGTGGTATCTCTCTATAGGATGTAACAAATATACTGGTGTTCCGTTTAAGGCCATAATTGGTATTGTATTGGGAATGAGAAAAAGTAGGAAATAGTTATTTGTGCAACAAGAGAGGAAAGTTGGTTTTTCTTGCGAGTGTTGATTTTGAGTCCCGAGTAAGCGAAAGGTTCTATAATTGAATCACGAGCGAAGCGAGTGATTCTAAGTTAGAATCTTGAGCGTATGGCAGTGGGCTGCCGCTCGGCTCGCACGATAGTAGTGTCACGTGGCGCTCGCGCAAAATTGAAAATACACAATGGCTTTGAAACCTAAATCTCGATCTAAGCCGTATAAAAGATGTCTTTACGGATGTCTGAATAAACGGAAGAACAAGGAAGCAGAAATAACATTTTTAAATTCCGGACGATATTGAAAGGTCCCGAAGTCCGTCCTTAGTAATAGTTCAAATAAACATCCATAATTTATTGAATATTGGTTGCCCAGAAACAAAATTAGGAACTGACCGACATATTTTCAAAGGAATACGGCTGTGGCATGTACCTACTTTCATGATAATCAGACATAATCTCTATAAAAAAATCTATCTCCGGATAAAAATTTCATGTTTACAGAATCAACGTTTGTAATTCCTACATATTTACCTTAAAAATAATAACTCAGTAGGTATAGGTACAAAAACTTGTCAAGTGACAGCCCCGTGCCGACGCTCACAGCTCGGTCATAAAACTGCGGCGCGCAAAGAAGATTCACGGTTCGTGCGCGGTTAAAAGTTTCAATTTTGCTTGCAGGCGACGAGTATAGGTATAATTTTATACTTAAATCCGACTTTTGTAAAGGAGTGAATTTTCTGTACGGTAGTACTATTAGTTATTCTGTGGCTATGGCCAACTCGATTGTGCCGGCGGCGGCGGTCGCGCGGGCGCGTGTCGTTGGTCGGGAAGGAGGACAGGATTTACATTATGTTATCAAATTCGATGTTCGGAATTTGAAACTCATAACGTATCAATATACATATGAGCATGTAAAGTTAAAATTACATTACTGCCACAGATAAAAAGCTTATCATAGTAAAATCGGTTGTGGTAATGCTAGCCGTTGCCTACCGTTTTTGAACACGTTTTAGAAGACTTACAACGTGAGTGTAGATAAATAAATAAGTTGCAACCACCAAGCAGTGAAAAATGTCTATTATGTCATAAAGTGGAGTCATTACATTTCAACATTTGCTCGTTATTATGTTTATGTTAATATTCTGTTCCGACCGAATAGTTAATGGAAGTCTGTTCGGATATCGAATATTTGCCGAATACTTTTAAGATATGTTTTAGGATTGATGATAGGATCTTTTTCGCTCTCCGCTATACTTAGACCAAATTTTATAGAAAACTTATCTTAGTGACGGTCCATACAGGATGTATGATGTAAAAATTAAGACTTAAAAAGCTGTAAAAAAATTGGGGACACTGTTTATTTTTTAAATCTATAGTCGTCGTGATTCTGAGCAGATAAAATCCAGTAGGATTTTTCAAAAAAATAAATATATTTTGCCGTATTTTTACCCTCAATTATTAATGGATTTTACAGTATGTAATGGGCATATTATATGGCCTGCAAATATATAATCATTCATTCATATATTCATGTTTGGAATGTACAGTCACCATCAGATATATCGGAGCGGCCAAGGTGGTCACAAATATCTGAACATCGCCTCTATTCTCAAGGCGATAAAGTGCATGTTCAGATATTTTGAGTACCTTGGCCGCTCCGATTTATTTGATGGCGATCGTATGTACCTACAGTCACCGGCAATAATTATCTTCCTATACGAAGGCCGCAAAAATATGTGACACGCTCTTATTTGTAGGTCCATAAGAGCGTGTCACATATTTTTGCGGCCTTCGTGTAGTAAGATACTATTGCCAGTGACTGTACTCACATAACCTTCACCTATCTGAGCCATGGCATTACCGACATCAAATCAGGCAAAGACCCCAAATCTCGTGCCTCCGCAGCGATCTCATTTCGATGAATGCCCCCTCTCATTAGTTCAATTTGATTGATGCGACCGATGGCGCGGGGTCCGACCCACAGGATCATGACACAGTATATAACCTTGCAGTACAAAGATTCCGAATAGCAAACTTGATATACCTGCCTAGAGTATGAAATTTTACGGTTTAACTTTTAGCGGCCACTGTAGCCTAGTCAGTAGTGACCCTGCCTACGAAGCTGGAGGTACCGGGTTCGAATCCTGGTAAGAGCATATATTTGTGTGTTTATCACGAATATTTGTTCCTAGACGTTTCAATGTATGTGTCTAACTTATATCGTCGCCGCCTAGCACCCAGTAGTAGGTGCCTACAAGCGTTACTTAGTTTGGCTCTAGTATATTACTATACTAGTAGAAGTAAAAGCAAAACATTTTATTTTACAAGAAAACACAACGAAAGTCAGTTTGTTATGTTAAAAGATTGTGTTTTTAATATATTGTTTATGTATTTCAAAATTAGAATACCACCACCACCAGGTGCCTCATTTAAATTTTAAAACACATAATATAACCAATACATTAAAAACACAAACTATATCAAACATAACTTCAACACAAAAATAATCAACCAATATTGAAATTGTATTGGAGTTGCATCGGAATATTCTGATTCAGACGTATTGAAGTAGGATCGCGTCTACACGTGTTTTAAAGTCAGAATGCGGTCCCAGGGGCCTAAACGTCTAAAATTATTCCGACGCAACTCCAATACAACTTCAATATTGGTTGATTATTTGTTGTGTGTTGGAGTTATGTTGAAGATAGATTGTGTTGTGTATGTATTTTTTTCATTCTCTCATTTATTTAATAATATAAGTGTTTTTAATGTTATGTTTATGTATTTTGAAATTAGAATACGGCACCTAGTTAAACTACGGTCATATAAACTATTCTTATACTGTGATGCAGACACCACATATTGCAATTTCATGTTTGTAATGTGCAGACTGAGCTGATGAATGACTTTGAAGTTCAAATAATACCTCTTAGTCATTACGTATTTCTATGTTGAATGCATTTCCTATCATTGTCAGTCATGCGAATATGAAGTTTGTTTTGTAACGTGTAAGTCGTATTTTTCAACGCCACGATTAACCAAGCATCATGTAAGCTTAGGGATGTCCATTTTTTGACAAAAGCCTTCCTCAATACTCATTTACTTATTTTTTCTACAAATTGTTACTTGTAACATCAGAATTAGGTACATAAACACTTATACAACTCCACACTCAAATACCCAAACTTTGGCTGAAAATACGAACTCTCTATAAAATATATGATGTATGAGAACATTTAATTTTCTTAAGAAGCCTTAGGCATACATTCAGTAAATTCTCTTTGGGCATAGGATACATTTTGGCGGATACAGTAAATACCTTAGATTAGCGCCATCTAGAAGGAAACCGTGGCAACCGAATGGCCTTCACAAAAGCTTACCCACGAAAGTTTCCTTGCGCTTTCTACAGTTACAGTTATTTCACATAGATGGCGCTTGCGTTGTTGTACAGTCGACGTCAAAGATATATTTACACTTTTGTACCTTACTCCTTTATAATAAGGTCAAAAAGTGTAAAAAGATCTTTGATGTCGACTGTACCTTCTTACATTTTACAACGCCGTGTGCCTCCTCAGTTGTAGGCGGCATTTTCTTTTTAGCTTTGTGCGTATATACCGGGTATATAAGAGCAAAAAATTAAAACGTAGATTCTACTCCTCAAACTAGACAACGTTTGTTCAACAACTTTTAAATATAACTAGTAGTTTGAATTTTATTACAGTTTAAAATTTATTCGAACACGCAATGTATTACGACATTGATTAATATCTGTAGGGTGACAAGACTGACAGGCGATGTCATTTAGGCGGAACTTGATCATTGAAAATACTATTTTTTTTTTTTTTTTTTTTTAATACCACGACGGTGGCAAACAAGCATACGGCCCGCCTGATGGTAAGCAGCTACCGTAACCTATGGACGCCTGCAACTCCAAAGGAGTCACATGCGCGTTGCCGACCCTTTACAAAAAGGAGGATTCACTGTGTTGACGACTAAAGGAACAAGAATGTCCCTCATCGTCAACACACTGGGTCCTCTTTGAGCTCTTTGGCAACCTTACTCACCAGCAGGAACACAACACTATGAGTAGGGTCTAGTGCTATTTGGCTGTGGTTTTCTGTAAGGTGGAGGTACTTCCCCAGTCGGGCTCTGCTCCAGATTTGAGCGATGACATTCGCTGAACGTGCCCTACCACACTTAGCGAGATGCCATTCGCAGTGCCCATACCTCTCTTAAAATTTAATTTGTTTGGAAAAGAAATAATCTAAAATCTACATAACTTTCAAAAGTCGTTGAACAAACATTGTCTAGTTTGAGGAGTAGAATCTACGTTTTAATTTTTTGCTCCTATTACAGGCCACACCCGGTATAATTTAACAGAACTATCACTTCGAAACATAATAATTAGACACCGTGATACAAACTACCTCGTCTGGCTTTACCTTAACCTTTAAAACATACGATGTTGAAAACAATATGAAGTTATACATTTTATTACAATCGTTCATTTAACTCATCGTGTTTGTTGGTCAGTTTTTTGTTTAAATATCTTGCACGCTGCACGCCAAATCTTAACTAGTAGATACCTCATGTCCGATTGGGCTGTAATTTAGCATACCTGCATAACTTGCATGACAATTCAATTTGGTTCAAGCTGGTCTCATGATAGTCATGATGAGACCGAATTTGGTCATATGAACTTTGTGATAAACCAATAGAAGCTCATTGTGGTAGTTAAAATCATCTCGTTGACCAGTTAGATGACATTAGCAACAAAAGTACAATATGCTTTACAAGCTTGTTTTAAGGCTTAATTACGTACAGTTGCATACACTGATTTATCTACACACAGGGTTGCCAGGTGTCCGGCTTTAGCCGGACATGTTTGGCTTTTTACGGGTGTGTCCGGCCAAATAATTCCTCGCCCGGCCTGTCCGGCTTTTGTGAGGCTTTTGTCTGACTTACGCTACGCGCCAGTCACGCCAGTGGCACGATTCGAAAGACCAGGGGGGCGATTTTAGAAATTCGAGCGCTCAAATATGACATTTAAAACTCCGAAAAAAAACGGACAAAATTATGTTCAAAAATAACAGCGATAGTCATTTAAAATCATGATTATTATACCTACTCTTAATTTCATTTGTAAATAATAGCGACAAACTTTTGTATGCGATTATATTCGAGGTTAAATTCTTTGAATTCGAGTGCTCGATTGTCAAAAATCGGCCCCCAGCGTAGCGTATGCAACACCGCAAATGACGCGCCGTCCGGCTTTTGGGATCAAATGTCCGGCTAAATTAAGCGCGGAGTCCGGCTTATTCATTTTTGGGCCTGGTAACCCTAACACACATATTGTAAATCCTAAATGAAGTGTTCGGAAACCATTAGAATGACCGCCATTGCGCCGCCCCATGACCAACTCGATTGTGCCGGCGGTCGGAGATGAGAGCAGATCTTCATTACGTTACCGTAGGTAATGAATTCTCATACGTTTTTACCACACTGTCACAGATAAAACACTGATGTTACGTTACTGGTTGCAATAATGGTGGTAATTACATACGGTTTCCGAACGCGGAATAGAGGATTTATGATATTGGTGTAGATAAAAATGAATATTTGACAAAAACTAGTAACTGAAAATAGATGTCATATACTTCAGAAAAAGTGACCAAACCCTCCGGTGTCCGAGGCCAGATTTGAACTGGCGTCTTCAGCTTTCGCGGCTGACCTGACCACTAGACCACCCGGTCACGGCGGAACTTGACAAATTTTCTCATGTATATGCAATCTCTGAATTTGAAACGGCTAGGCGCCGTTGACCATACTCTAAGGGCATGCGCAGTACGTGCTTGCACCTCCTATCCGAATCTCTTACGTGATTCTGGTATAGCGAGAGAGATGGTGCTGCCATCTATGAATTTTGAAGCAAATCAAATTATTTTGTTCAATATTTTTTGATTTGCAATTTTTAAGTAGTTACACTACTATATATAAACTGAAAATAGATGTCATATACTTCAGAAAAAGTGACCAAACCCTCCGGTGTCCGAGGCCAGATTTGAACTGGCGTCTTTTGGTCACTTTTTCTGAAGTATATGACATCTATTTTCAGTTTATATATAGTAGTGTAACTACTTAAAAATTGCAAATCAAAAAATATTGAACAAAATAATTTGATTTGCTTCAAAATTCATAGATGGCAGCACCATCTCTCTCGCTATACCAGAATCACGTAAGAGATTCGGATAGGAGGTGCAAGCACGTACTGCGCATGCCCTTAGAGTATGGTCAACGGCGCCTAGCCGTTTCAAATTCAGAGATTGCATATACATGAGAAAATTTGTCAAGTTCCGCCGTGACCGGGTGGTCTAGTGGTCAGGACGTCAGCCGCGAAAGCTGAAGACGCCAGTTCAAATCTGGCCTCGGACACCGGAGGGTTTGGTCACTTTTTCTGAAGTATATGACATCTATTTTCAGTTTATATATAGTAGTGTAACTACTTAAAAATTGCAAATCAAAAAATATTGAACAAAATAATTTGATTTGCTTCAAAATTCAAAAACTAGTAAGTTCTCAATTTCACCGTATTTATTTATTTGATGAATAAACCAGTAAAGGCAATCTCTTCCTTCACCTTGACAATATATTGAAATGGACGGTTGGCATTAAATATTAGAGGCTTTAATTTAAAGTTAAAAATTGTTTTCTTTCCAGAAACATGAACTGTAATAGTAATTTATGTAACTGTTACGTAATAAGGCCTAATTACGTATAGTTGCATACATTGCTTTATCTACACTCATATTATTTATACTAAATGCCGTGTTCGGAAACCATAGAATGGCCGCCATTGCACCGCCATGACCAACTCGATTGTGCCGGCGGTCGGGAGGGAGCGTGTCGGCGGCCGCGCGGGCGCGTGCAGGTGTATATTATGTTATCAAAACTCATAACGTATCAATATTTGAGCATGTAAAGTTAAAATTATGTTACTGTCACAGATAAAAAGCTTATCATAGTAAAATCGGTTGTGGTAATGCTAGCCATTGCCTACCGTTTTTGAACACGTTTTAGAGGACTTACAATGCGAGTGTAGATAAAAATATTCACAGAATAAAATATAGATAGGATATTGATTAAGATTATATCGTTGTATTATATTATACCTACCAAAACCATAAAGCTCTATAAATGGAGTACGCTTCGCCTCATCTTTCCAAACAAAAAAGTCTGCCAAAATCTGAGGGGGGCGAGGTAGCACGCATGTGAAGTTTTCTAGTCAAAGGTACATCATTGTCGGTTGTTAATACAGTTTATTTCTAAATGAATTTTTATGGCAGCAACGCTTTATTGACAACCGACAAAGATGTACCTTTAACTTGAAAACACCAAACATATTTGACATATTATTTTTATACTTCATAACACTAAATGGAGCAATAGATAGTCGACTGTACACGTGTTAACATATGGTTCATTATTGGATGCAGTCTTTGGAAATGTCAAACAAAAAAGCCAAGGATCATTTTTGATTGTATTTTCACACAAAATATAGAAGACAGCAATCCTTAAGCGCATTAAATATGGAGAAGTGTCAAACGTCAAATAGTTACTGCCCGTCAGAAAGAAAACGATTGTCTTTGAATCGATTCTGTAAACGAAGCTTGATTTTCGATTTAGGTTAAATCTTTTATTACGAAAGTAATGGTAAATAAAGTAAAACTGTACTTACATCTGAAATGGTATTTCATCTTTTTGTAAACTAGACGAAATATAACATTTTTTACATCCAAAAACAGCGCATAAGGGCATTTTCACGGAGCTTGTTATCCATCGACAGCGATGACGAAAATGGCGTGGCATCGATTATTGAAATAGTTTTTATAGATGTACTAGATTTTCCGCCAATACTTTTGACAGAGGGGAAATGATACTCAGGGCCTCTCCTGGTTTAGAACTCTCTGACCAAAACCTACTACTCTACTCATTGATTTATTATGTATTCTAGAACAAATTTTGTGCGCCATGATTGGCGGTTGACAGCTGTCAGTTGCTTGACATTGACATCATGTGAGTGGTCCAAGAGCGAATGTATGGACTTTAAGCAAGGATGTCCAACCTCCATCTCCACGAAGTGACAGCTGCAGCATTGGAACGTATCGGGTTTTCGGGGTTGTCAAAATCTCTTTCGTCTATTTGCGGCATGACAAGTTAAAATATTTAAGTAGTTCATAGTAGTAGTTTTGTACAAAAGTAATAATTAGATTGGGCAAATAAGGTAATAAATCTGACATTTATCTAGTTTTGAATTAAAATTACTGATAGATTAGGTTAGGCAGATTGCGGCAGGTCCAGCAATAATACTAATTGCGTACTTGTCAACCCTAGAACCTAGAACGATAAAATTGTATGGAGACGTTATGTGTCACCGTTCATCTGTTACTGATTTTGTAAGGAATATGACCTTATATATGAAATACTATTATATTATTCTGTGTTTTAAGTGCCGGTCACTTAAACCATTGCCTTTTATATATTTATTTCAATTACTAAAACTCATGGCGTAAAAAAATTCTGAGGCATGCTCCTGCACGGCTAGCACGTCTTACGCGCGACTGGCACGACAAGAGACAGGCCTAGCACATGAGTGTATCGACAGTATCTCGCGGTCGAGATAGACATCTGTCACTTTCTGATGAATACAGTTAGACAGTGACAGATGTCTATCTCGACCGCGAGATACTGTCGATACACTCATCTGCTAGGCCTACTGCGCGACTTCATGCGTTGTCGCTAGTTGGCAGCACAACTTGCGCGTGAAAGGAGCGACAGACTGGCGATCAAATGCCACTGTCATAAAATGACAGTGACTCGCGACTTTGAACTAAAATCCTTAGCACAACTTAGAGTTCTCTTCGCGTCAGTTATGCTACCGGAAAGCGAGATTTTTGACAGGCGCGAGAAGGTTTTCCCTACTCTCGGCTTTAGTCGCTCTTGCAAGACGTGCTAGCCGTGCTGTTACTCAATGACTTTACTAGTAAAATGGATACAAATCTCCACCACCATAAGCATCTACAAAAACTTACAATATTATAATATTTATAATGTATACATTTTGCACATGTTATTTCGTTTCGAGTAATAAAATACAAAATCAGCCTTCGGGATATTATTTAATACAAATAATTTTACTTAAATTGAGTTTTAAAGACAGGTTCAGGTTCATCTCAAAGTAAAAATCCTCTCACACGGTCATCGATGCTATTTATTAATTGTAAACACCTGTGAAGATCTTCTCCTTCTTAAATTTGATAAAATAATAAAAAGGTCTATTGGCATTGAACACTATTTGGCGTTTAATATGTGCTATTAATGCAATCTGCATCACTGAAACAGAATATTCAATCAAGTATTTTTTATGTTTATTTTTACAAAATATAATACGCTGTATTTAAAAGTACCTGCATTGAGAGTAACGCAGGAGACAGGGAGAGGTTGGTTTATTTTTTTATCTTATCGGTTACTATTTTAATTGTATACCTACGTAAACTACCTATGTTTCTTGCATCCCTCTACATTTTGTTACTAACGAATGATGATGTTGATGACGACAGAAATGTTACTATTTTCTTAGATACATTGAATATAGCAAAATTTACTGCATCATCTACAAGATTTTTGTGTGTTATATTTATAGCTGACATTTCAAGAAAACGTACATTTTATTTGATGATTTCACATCCTTTTCTCAATCGACGTAGGAACCGCTAAAGACTATCTCCTTCTTAAATATGACAAAATACAAAAATGGCCGGTTAGCGTTGAATATTATACGTCTCTCTATAGCTCCCCAAGCGCTACCAAGAATCTTCACAACTGAAAAAAAGGTTCACTAATCAATTTTTATTCAATTATTGATTAAACAAATATTGTGACACTTTTACCATTTAGTTATTTACATTTTATAGATATCCCAGTATAAAATAGGCTTAAAGTAGTTACCTCAGCTCGTTTGGTGAATTTTAATTATATTAAAGTATTAATAGTTAACACAGAAGACATGATCATAGCAACGAGTGACTATAACATATTTATTTACCAATTTATGATGGAAAATACTATATAAAAGGCCTTGTCTCTAAGTCGTAGGCAGATCACATTCAAGATGTTCTGTTGCTGAGCAATTTCTATCCGATATGTACAATAATCTTTATAATTCACTTTCACTTATAAGGAAAAGCTTCAAGCAATACACAAAAGTAGACAAAATGTAGTATCTTCCCTAAATATCTCTTCTAGACTACCTTTGGGTGGTGGAGACAACGCAAAAGACTCAACGAAGAATTAGTAATTAAACGAACTTACCTTAAGTGAAGTTCCATTACAATTATACGAGCTTTGTGATTCCGAATATTATAATAACTTGTAGTAGCTCGTCGCTTACGCCCTTTTTGTCACGATATGTTTAGAGCTGAAAAGACTCCTAAAAAAATAACACTTAGAAATACAACTCCAATACGTCAAGTGACACACGTCACTGTCAACTCCTACGCGCCAAACTCTCATTTAGTTCAGAGCACCGCTGAGATGTATAAAGAAATGTTTACCTCTCAATAGTCACTTGATTATTTTACAACATAGTACTGTAGTCTAGTATGGTACAGTACACTTATACTGGGTTTAGCTTATTGTAATCATTAAGCACGGATGGGAGGGTTACTAATATTCGGAATCACAAAGCTCGTATAATTGTAATGGAACTTCACTTTAGGTAAGTTCGTTTAATTACTAATTATACTTCGCTTTGTGATTCCTTCATATTATAATAACTTGTAGATGTTCAGAGACTCGTAAAATAATCAGAACTAGATCCGCATATAAAACAGCATAGTTAACTAGAGAACATCAGAGAGAGAGAGATCTATCTGGTCCAAGGTATGAAACAATGCCAGGTTTAGTTTTTTATTTCTGGTCAATCAACGTAAGTTAGCTTTGTAGCATTAAAGTGAATTATAATAATTATTTACATATGGATTAACACTACACAACCGTGATAGCGATTGGGTTAAATTATATAATTATATGTTTGGTTTCAAAACAAATGAAATTAACATAATAATCTGTGGATCTTGACCTGATTGTGGACAAGAAAGTTTATAAATATTATTTATGTATGTTCAATCACAAAAGAAAATGTGATTTGTAATATTTAAACAACGAAAATAATCATATATTATTAGTATCATGACTTTTACATCTGATGAAAGTATACCTGCTCGGCACATGGTATCACTACAGAGCCAAACAACCCAATACCTGTGACTGTGAAGATCCAATAATTAAAATATAAAATATTTTTAATAATATCGTATTTTAATAAGAATGATCTGTACAATTCTAAGTAATGAAACAAGAAAAAAAAAGTAGTCATGTAGTTTCATTACGTTTTAAGGAATTCTTTTTGAAGAGGACCACACCTGTTAAGTCAATTTAGAGAAACCCCCTAAATAATTAAATACTTATATCTGTTTATGTGTCATGAAAGTATTGACAGTATATAATCATTATAATGAACCAAATCTTAATAGGACACAATCTTATACGAGTAGATGTAATATGACAAATAACAAATATATTTATTTTTGTGACTATTACTATTATTATATTATGTTATGAAAACATAGTCAACATAGGTATAAATAGACATGCCTTTATACAATGCAGCCCAATGTAACAACCCAATGCGGAATGACCGCCAAGGGTTCAAAGCACTTCCTTGATCAGTATTCTACCAATATATATAAAACACCGGTTCACAATATTAATTAAAATTACAAAATTCATTGCATAACTCTGCTACCAGACCAGAGATATTTTGGCTACCACTATAGGTACCTATATGCTGACATAGTATTATTTCAGGTAGTGCTTGAAGCATTTTGCTTTAACGTGCTTATATAAATTATTGAATCAATAAAAGCATAAAATACAGCATTATTACATCATTAAAAAATCGTTTCTATGGCACGTCAGCTAGGAGGCTCAGAGAATCCCAACTGTTTAGAATCCATTCATTTACTTCCATATTTTTTGATACCAAATGGTGACAATGAGCTAAGTATGTCAAGTACCATCTTTCTTGAAACAGCATGACAATAGATGTCAAAAATAGGTAAGATAAAGCAGGCATGTACACAAAATTTGTAATAGGTGGCATAGCCTTCAAGTAAAATATTAATGATTTGTTAACTGCGTTATGTTATATTAATGATAATAAAATCAATAAGATGAGCAGGGAACTTATCTTACTGAGCAAAAATTTTGCTGTATAATTATACCTTTAATAATTATTAAAGGTTATAACTAGGTTTATAGACAATTAGACACCAAGTGCATCAATTTTGTGATAACCTTACTCATATAAAAGTGTGTGTTGAGTACACACAGAGTATATCAGGATCGAGCATTAATTTACGCTAGGTATATAAACAAGAAACATATTTTTCTCACAACGGTATGCACTGCTTTTTACATTTCAAATAAGCATTTGACACATCAGTTTGCAATTTACTAGAACAAAGGTAATCCTTTACCGAAAGAAAAGGTTTTTATCTTTAACAGTCTACATATACTTAAACCTTTAAAAGCGGGCCTAGTCCGCCTAGTGGTTACGATTAGGTTTAATATTTATTTCAGTTAAAGAGTTTAATTGACAAGTAGTTTAAACTAATAAGCGGTAAGCGTAATTTCCACTGAGTGTCATAATCCGTCAAAGATGTGCCACAACTGCCACAAGGGCATAGGCATATTAAACAAAACAAAAAATATATCATTGTAGTCGGGTATATAATGTTTCAAATTAAGCATGGCAATATTTTATTTTTCCCCCTTAGCTGATATGGAGTTCTGTTACATATCAAAATTTTAGCAAACAATGCCAAGTAGTTCAAGAGTAACAAAAAAAAACCATAAGCAGATTTAACAGAGAGTAACCATATGGTTACCTAATGATCATAGAGGGATTAAGTAACAGTTGCTTTTATCAAGCAGTTGTTATGGCTTATGCCAATAGGCAATTGTTTGTCTTTATAAGACAAAAAATTCGTTTTAAATGACTTTATATATTGTCAAATTTGATCCAATGTAAAATTATATTAAGTAGCTATGACCCACAAATACAGTGGTGTGGGCTCCATTACATATCAGCATGGTAAGGGAACCGAATAGTTATGCAATATACTTGCTAATATATGCAGCGCAGAATACTTTTATATTAGATCCATTTAATTTAAGTATTGTTGTAGACTTTCTTAACACTGGTAGTTGTGTCTATATCGAGTCCGACACACCAAACATTAATCAGGCTTTCTGCTGTTGTTGATAGGTACTGAAAATGATACAATTGTAATAACATATGCAGTGAAACACTTCTTACTTGCATTAATACGTTTAATTTTGACGACAAAGTAAAAATATTTAATATTAGCAAAAATTATCAATTATTTAAAATTTAGCATTTCACGTAAAAATCACAATAATGGCATCTAAATAAGGGTATTTCACATTCAATAAGTTCCCTAGTGGTCAGAATACAATTAAATTATAATAACAAAAATATTTAAATTTAGCACTTCACTTAAAAATGAAGAGAACTGTACCTATTTCACTTTCACATTCAACAACCTCCCTAGTGACCAGAATGTAATTAAATTACAATAATTAAAAATATTTAATATTAGCACTTCACTTAAAAATGAAGACGACTGTACCTAAACAAGGACATTACAAATTCAATAGTTAGCAAAACCGGTAAGTAAAAATAAAGACTCGGCTAGTAATAATTTGGCTGCAGGAAAATAATGGGTTAATGAGGCGGGTGATATGGATGGTGACAGATGATGCGCTGGCTGAACGTAGCCTAAATTAAAGAGCCAGGTCTTTATACGCCCGTCAAACGAGGCAATTGGAATTTGGGAAATTTAGCAAAACAACAAAAAAAACTATTATGGCACAAAAATACTGGATACAAAAAAGGAATCCGATTTGTAACGTTTTTTTAACAAAAATATAAATAATTTGATGTTCTCGAAAGCAGGATGCAAAAGCTGTTGCTTAAATTAAAAAAGAGTTCGTGGGCCAGTGTCCGCTTTGATACGGCGGACCCAATAGCTCGCTGAACTCCTTTTCTCACTTGCGAGAGCCCGCTGGATGCGGACTCTAACTCTCCGATGATGTGGCGAAGAAACCCGCGGAAATCGCGGCAGCTGCAGACTGTCCCGCCGGCCCGGCATCCACAAGGGCCTTCCGGAATCAGGCGGTTTCAGGGTATAGCACTTGCTAAATAATTTATATTGGGCCTCTTCGCCCGGCAAGGGTTTCGGTTTTATTTCTGCTCCAACAATGCAACAATAGCACTTGCCATACAATGTTTGAAATAAATCGCACTTTATCACGATGCAGCTAAGCAAATTATGGCAAAAAAGACCAGAACAAATCCAGATTATCTCTTTTTCTTTCAAAATCTCACGGCGCTCTGACAGACTCCATCAAAAATCAACTTTTTTCTTTTGACAATCTGGAATACCTCAAAATTCACATTCAAAATTAGCGCGAGTCTTATCTCAATTTTATAACTGCCAGACGTATTACAAAATACGGACTGATATAAGCGCCATCTACCTGTAATGCCGTGAATCACAATGTACGCTTTTTTATATATCAACCGTGACCTAGCCTTAGACACAGAAGTTCAGAAGTTCTAAAGAAAGTCGACAGATGTCGTACGATACGTAGCGTAATGCTACACATAATATTAGAGTAGTAGATAATAAATGCATCATGTTCTGTTTATTTTAACACAATTGCTGGATGTTGCTTTGAGTACTATCCAAATACGTGAACCAAGTTCTAACGTAACTCTAACAGTGATGCATTTTTCTCTGTTAATTAGGCTAAAACATAATAATAGCCAGCAGTGCAACAATTGGTAAAATTTAACAACAGCTGGAATAAAACCGAATGAATGTAATAATTATACAGCCTGGATTTTAAGTATGCCTGGAAATTAAGTAGTTGCAATAAACTCAAGTTTTTAGCATCATATAGAGCCAAAAATAGAGAATACATGGACGCATACAGTCAAATTATTACATCAGTAGAGTCTAGGAAAGCAGAACCACGCATGTTCCACTGCAATGCCATCATTGTTAATTTTTTGCTTTGAGTAGAGCCTAGAATAGCGATACCACAGAAGCATACAGTCTGAGTCTGACTCATAATCGATGGCAGCAATGTTTTCACTGTTAAATTTTTGCTTCGAGTAAAGCCTAGGAAAGCAGAACCACGCATATTCTACTGCAATACCATCATTGTTAATTTTTTGCTTTGAGTAGAGCCTAGAATAGCAATACCACAGAAGCATACAGTCTGAGTCTGACTCATAATCGATGGCAGCAATGTTTTCACTGTTAAATTTTTGCTTCGAGTAAAGCCTAGGAAAGCAGAACCACGCATATTCTACTGCAATACCATCATTGTTAATTTTTTGCTTTGAGTAGAGCCTAGAATAGCAATACCACAGAAGCATACAGTCTGACTCATAATCCTGGGCAGTAATGTCTTCACTGTTAAATTTTTGCTTCGAGTAGAGCCTAGGATAGAAATACCACAGAAGCATACAGTCTGACTCATAATCCAGGGCAGCAACATCCTCACTGTTAAATTTTTGCTTCGAGTAGAGCCTAGGATAGCAATACCACAGAAGCATACAGTCTGACTCATAATCCAGGGCAGCAACATCCTCACTGTTAAATTTTTGCTTCGAGTAGAGCCTAGGATAGCAATACCACAGAAGCATACAGTCTGACTCATAATCCAGGGCAGCAACGTCCTCACTGTTAAATTTTTGCTTCGAGTAGAGCCTAGGATAGCAATACCACAGGAGCATACAGTCATAATCCAGGGCAGCACGGCATAGCATGTACTGCCTTTATTTAAATTTTTTGACTGGTTTATAAACACAGATATAGACAATAATGCCATCATTGTAGATTTGTTTCAAGGGATAAGCTTAGCATAAATAAAAGTGCCATAAACTTTGTTGTTGTTGTGCTTAATACAGCAGGATGCAAAAAATTTTGCTAAGTGATTTGGTTAATATTGTGAGTACCGCCTTGTTCAAATAAATATCCAGCGAGACCACAGCTGTCATAGGTTACATCAAGCATTGTTTTGATCAGTATACCGTGGATGTAAAACTGAATTATGAATAATCAGCCCAGTAGGGTCTTGATATGCATCATGACGGTTCATGCTATAATGATTCCATGCATCTTCATCACAATGACAATTATATCTGTATTTCGTATCCCAAGTATGTAAATTTTGTCAATATAAATCTCAAGACGCTTTTTCTTAAATATGTACATATTTCTTGTATTTTCATCAAGTGAGACTTAATGATTTACATCATTTTATTAAATAAATTTCTAATTTGGTTGCTCAGTTACATCATAGTATGCCATTGTACACTATGTATATGTGTTAAGAAAATTAAATAATGTAATTGTGTAATACTTGTTCATGAATATAACATATTCTTACTGATTTATTGGACATTGATTTGGTTATTATTATCATTTAAAGTTCCAATTCTATCAGTTTAGTACAATATGGGACTTCTTATGCGTATTCTACATGCATGCCATTATTATTTTATTTTGCATTACTTACAAGAGACTAATCTAGGACTATTTAAGGGTTTATTACTCATTGAGCCTTTTAATGTTTTATTTGTACTTTTATATTATGTGACGGATATATGTACTACACGAAGATGTTGATGTTAACTCTTATAGAAAGTCACTTTCGTTTACGGTTCAACCAACATAACCTTAAAGTATAATCGACAAGAGAAGGTTACCTCTTTGACGTAATTTGTTTTACATAGTCCACCGTCTTGACATCATTCAAACCTTTAATAGTACATTCACAGTCGAAATTGCAGCTACTTTTGCTTATTTCGGCGTTTTCTTTCGTCCTTTGTCGGCATCTCCAATGTTTTCGTAATGCATTTTTCTTGCAATAAGTTAATTAGGAACCTGAAATACACTTTCCACCACTTCATATGCTATATTTAAGCAGCAATGCATTTTGATTTTCAACTTTCAATCGGAAATTCATTTAAAATATGAATAAAAGAAAGAACTATAGCGCGTGACGTTAGGGCGATAGCACGAAGATGAGAGTTTGGCGCGTAGGAGTTGACAGTGACGTGTGTCACTTGACGCATTGGAGTTGTATTTCTAAGTGTTATTTTTTTAGGAGTCTTTTCAGCTCTAAACATATCGTGACAAAAAGGGCGTAAGCGACGAGCTACTACAAGTTATTATAATATGAAGGAATCACAAAGCGAAGTATAATTAATGCAAGCAGGCATAGTTAGATTGAATATTGTACCGAAATTATTAAAATAATCAACTCGCAGGGGAGATCGATTGCAGCTTTTTTAGGGTTCCGTTGTCAACTAGGTTCCTTATAGTTTCGCCATGTCTGTCCGTCCGTCCGTCCGTCCGCGGATAATCTCAGTGACCGTTAGCACTAGAAAGCTAAAATTTGGTACTAATATCAATCACGCCGACAAAGTGGTAAAATAAAAAGTGGAAAAAAATGTTTTATTAGGGTACCTCCCCTATACATAACGTGGGGAGTAATTTTTTTTTTTTCATTTCAACCCTAACGTGTGATATATTTTTAAATGGGTATTTAAAAATGAATAGGGGTTTAGTAAAAACATTTTTTGATAATGTAAATATTTTCGGAAATAATCGCTCCAGAAGTAAAAAAAAATGTGTCCCTTCCCCTCTCTAACTTTTGAACCATAAGTTTTAAAAATATGAAATAAATCTCAAAAGTAGAACTTTATAAAACCTTTCTAGGAAAATTATTTTGAACTTGATAGGTTGAATAGTTTTTGAAAAAAATAATCAAAATAATTTCTGAACTAAGTTTATAATTTAACCGTATAAGCAGGTGTTTATTGTACCTGTAATTTCTACAAAATCACAATGAAATGACGTGCTTTCAAAAACTCTTAAGTGGGGACACTTACTGTGACGGACGGAAAACTACGGAACCCTACACTGAGCGTGGCCCGACACGCTCTTGGCCGGTTTTTTATATATAGCCGCATACTCTCAGAGTAGTCAGTATAGACCCTAATAAACATAGTTTCAAATGTGTTTAATAAATAAACCTTTACGGCATTTTTTCCAGATAAAATAATTCAGCACGCAATGTATCGCTACGTGATCGCTACCTACATGATTACTTTGGATCTAAAACGTCATCAAATGATGTGTCAAAATAGTGTAAGTAAACATTAATTACTTCTCGTTAGTTAACAGTTAACTAAATTATACCATTATTGCGATATTGATATATATATATACATATATATATATATATATATATATATATATATATAAGTACCTACATATAAATTAACATGTAAATAATTGTAAGTATAACGGCGAACATTCAGGTATCACTGAGATTATCCAATCACACATGAATTAATAACTTAATAACAGGCATTTACAAAATAGTATTTAAGACACGATTTTTTTAGATTATTCAAATTAACTTAAGAATATAGGCTAGTCAAGGTCTAAGTTCCATAAAAAGGGGTAGAATTGATAACACAAAAGTTTCAAAAAATACTTCAAATTAAACATTAAAAACTTTAACATTGTACTAATTAATTTTGCCCAAATAACTTTAAGTATCCTGAGAATAGTATTACATTATATAAAAATTTGGTAATTCCTTGTACTCGTACACTTTTCTTGGAATTAATTGGTTAATTGTAAATTCCTGTGAATATTTTCTCTTTCTTAAATTTGATAAAATAATAAAAAGGTCTATTGGCGTTGAATACTTTTTGGTTTAAAATCATTGACAGTAATGCAACTTCCACCACTGAAACAAAAAAAATCAATGTATTCCTTATTTATATTTTTAAGAAAGAATATACGTTGTGCCAGGAGTAACGCGGGAGACATGTAAAAGTTACGGTTAAATTATCCTAAGATGTTAAAAAAAGCCTGTGATAGCTCGGGGTACATTCTAGGGATATGATATCGATAAAAAGATGTCGATATACTTACAAAAATACTTGTGCTCATTGAAAATTCTCGGTTCGATATCACTCCTGATATCAAGCCCCTTAAGATAATAAATTTATGCGGATGTTATTTCAAACAAAACTACAATTTACTGTCAGTGCCATTAATATGTTATAGTAAGAATAACATATGATTTAATACAAATAACAATGATTTAAAAACATATTCACTTTATCTAACATCCATGCAATTATTTGTATAAAATTCAGGTACCAAAGAAGAGGTCTTAGATTTCGTTGGGAACCAACAACTCGATACATCGCTGTCACGTCATGATTCTGAGCCGTGATTGGCTGGAAAAGTAAAAGCACTAGTGCGAGAAATCAAACTTTCCGCACGCTAAACCACTACAAGAAAAGCACTTTTTAATCAACTGTATTAAGAAGTAAATAAGGTTGATCTCGAAATGGTTTATGTACCTAATGGTATTTTTATTATTTAAGGTAAATTTTACTTTTTATGTACTTTTAGCAATAAATGAAGATGGAGTAATGTTTATGATATAATAAATAACGATATAAAATGATTAGAATAAAACATTTAGTGCCAATGTGGGTGCAAATTTACTGACCTGGTTTTAAAAATAAAATTAATTCTCCGAAAAAACACCTGTTTAGAATTTAATAAGCAGTATACAAAGCGATTTTGTATAAATATATTTATTTTGTAGGACATTTAGATGTTGACAGTAACATCGATATATTTAATTGTCGATAAAATATTTTGCTACGTCACTTTAGTATAAGTGCCCGAGTTATCCCAGGTTTGGTTAAAAGATGACGTGCATTTGAGTAGGTGTATTTTATTATGTCAAAATAATTAAATAAATAAAAAATGAAACATTCATTGCATTCATTTTAGATATCGTGTTTCATAGTAACATATTTTTCAAAAACCGGCCCAGTGCGTGTCGCCCACGCATAATGGAGGGTTCCGTACCTTCAATGGAATAAGAACTATTAAGAACCAAACTAATACCAGAGGGGTGTCACTACGCAGTTTAGGTACATTTGGCCGGCGCGCCTCCCGGGCAGGCATATGGCAGTGGGCTGCCGCTCGGCTCGCATGATAGTTGTGTCACGTGGCGCTCGCGCAAAATTGAAAACACAATGGCTTCGAAACCTAAACCTCGATCTAATCGGTATCAAAGATATAATATTGGTTGCCTAGAAACAATTTTAGGAACTGACCGATATAGGATTTTCAAAGGAATACGGCTGCGGCATACCTACTTCCGTGAGAATCAGACATACTATTTCCGGATAAAAAAATTATGTTTACAGAATCAACGTTTGTAATTCCTACATAGGTACAAAAACTTGTCAAGTGACAATCCGTGCCGACACTCACAGCTCGGTAATGGCGCAAAGAAGATTCACGGTTCGTGCGCGGTTATAAGTTTCAATTTTGCTTGCAGGCGGCGAGTATCGGTATAATTTTATACCTAAATTTGACTTTTGTGAAGGAGTGAATTTTCTGTACGGTAGTATTATTAGTTATTCTGCGCTGATACCATCAGGTCGTATCTGATGCCTATGGAAGAAGTTTTTTGGAGATTACTCAAAAATGGCTAAACCGATAATGTTCAAAATAATTTTCATAGAAACTATGTGATAAGGCGCATTCACTTAAATTTTTTCATATTTTTTGGACTTACAGTTCAAAAGTTACAGGGAGGGTACACAATTTTTCTGATTTTCGAAGCGATTATTTCTGAAAATATTCACTTAATCACAAAATGTTGAAAGAAACCTCGATGTTATTTTTAAAAACCTATCGACTGATGTGCAACAAGTTCATATTTTGTTTAAAAATTTTTTTGAAATTTAGTTACATGCATGGAGCGGCCCCCCTAAAAAAATTGACTAAGTAGGTACATAACTAAATAGCGGCATGCAGAATACGCCTTATGTCTAAATTTTATTAAGATACGTTTTATAGTTTCCGAGTAAAGTGGCTGTGACATACGGACGGACGGAAGGACGGACGGACAGACGGACATGACGAACTATAAGGGTTCCGTTTTTGCCATTTTGGCTACGGAACCCTAAAAAGCACCGGGTTCGATTCCTGAACCGAATAGGTACAAGGTTTTTTTCATATATGTATGCAGTTTTTCTTGTCCCTAAAATCGATGACATGGTTCCTAAGAACGGGTCTTTGTGTGTGTCATATACGTGTGTCATAGACGTCACAGTTACAGACTTGCCCATACTGACCGATCTAAATGTACCATACTGTACCTATGAATACGAGCGTACAGTCGCCATCAAATATATCGGAGCGGCCGAGGTACTCAAAAATATCTGAACATGCACTTTATCGCCTTGACAATAGAGGCGTTGTTCAGATATTTGTGACCACCTTGGCCGCGCCGATATATCTGATGGCGACTGTACATGATGCGCCCTCAGCCAGGTTTTACAAGCACAACCAACTACACCATTTATGACGTAAGGCTAATAGATTTACACTTGTATGTTTTGCTAACGTAAGTATACAGGGTATATCAAAAATACTGGCGCTCCGTTTAAGGGGACAATTGGTATCGTATTGAGACTAAGAAAAATTAGGGGGAAAATTTTTTTTTCACTTCTCATGCTCAAAAAGTGTGTCATATTATGCTTACTAAGGCGGACTAAAGTAGTACATTTAGCCTCTAGGGCTACAATGTATACATATTTATGATTTACAAAACATTTTGAATTGGCCAATCGGAACACTTCACCATATTAAATCCACCAATCACAACACATATCGAACTTAATCGGAACGCTAGATACTTTTTTGGTGCGTAAACTGTGTAAATAATTAAAGTCCTTAAAAAAAACATGGTATTTAATATTGACCAATCAGAATACAGCAATGTTAAAATCGACCAATCAGGAAACGCAATCTATTTCTCAAAACATGAGGTGTTTTTAGTCCCTATTTCACAATCATTAATAATATTTTTATTTATTTTATGGAAGCGCTTTAAAGCGTGTTTAAACTGTTTAATTAAAGAGCTATAGTCTGGCCAGCCAACGAACGCAGTAGCAACAGCCGCAGTAGTAGCAGCAATACAGCGAACAAAAGTATGACAACATTGACAACACTAAGAATCAGTGAAAAAAGCAGCAATGATCATCAAATTTTATGTTTTTAATTGTAGTTGGTATTTCCGCCCCTTTCATTTGGTGACATTTACGGTGTGTAAAAAGGAGACGGATATATTTCGTCAGATCTGTCATCAACTGCAACAGATAATCTGGTTGAGGCAATTGACATATGCTTTAAAAGTGAATTTAAATTTAATTGGGAACGTTGCAGGAGTTCTATTTCACTCGCGCTTAAGATGAGAGAGTGAAATGCACTTGAAACAAATTCAATGTGAATTTAAATGTTCGTCATGAAATACGGTGTCTCATCACAAAGGGTTACCACATGTACGTATTTCGAATTTGCCGCGCGTTTCTACTGACAGAAATGGTTTGCCAGACTATAATTATACTGTCGTCTGTGGCATTTATTTGCGGTGTTTATATTTTGTATGTGTGTCAAAGCAGTTAAAAAATTATAAAAGACCGTCAAGTTAAACCATAATTTCACCTTAGTTTAGTTATTGTGCGTAAATAATAAGTATTTTTATCTTCTTTTCTCGCAATCGAAGTGAAAAATAGTATGCATTACTCTGGTCTAAAAGCCATATTACCACTCGAACAATTTTCCCTCACTTCGTTCGGGAAAATAACCACCTCGTGGTAATATGGCCTACTTTAGACCCTTGTCAAACAATCTAAATATATAAAAGAAGAAACTGACTGACTGACTGACTGACTGACTGACTGACTGACTGACATATCAACGCACAGCCCAAACCGCTGGTTCTAGAGATTCCAAATTTGGCATGTAGGTTCCTTATAAGGTCTAGGGGTGCACTAAGAAAGGATTTTTCAAAATTCACCCCCTAAGGGGGTAAAATGGGGGTCCAAAGTTTGTATGGCGAATCAAGATTTGTTAGACTATTTTAATTGAAACTTCACAGGAGTATTTCTAACGATAAATGAGTAAACACGTGTTTCAGGTTTTTTGAGAATTCAACCCCCAAAAGGGGCAAATGTGGTCACAAAGTCTGGAAATCAACTTGGGTGTCGTATCCTTTTTGATTACTTATAGTACGCGGGCGAAGCCGCGGGAAAAGGCTAGTCTACTATAACGCAAAAAAAATTTTTTTTTCAACCCAGACGGCCGACCCTCCATACAAAATATTTTTTTATTTCGCGTGCCAAAAATTTTTCTTACCTTTTCATAATTAAAATACGATCCATTTAAAGGCATAATCCTTTAAATGGATCACCAGCATTTTTGTTACATGTTGTAAATGGACGAAGTTATTAGCTAGAATTAATATGTCTATCTTAATCTTTAACTCTCATAATCTCTAGCGAAAAGGTACAGGAGGGCGATTTTTGAAATTCGAGCGCTTGAATCTGACATTTAAAACTCTCTCTAAATCCATGAAATGGTAGTGTAAAAATAACAGTAATAGGAATTTAAAATCAGGATTAATTAAACTATTAATTTCATGGGAAAATAATGGCGACAAACATTTGTGCGATTATTTTCGAGTTTAATTTCCTTGAATTCGAGCGCTCGAATCTCAAAAATCGCCACCGCTGCTACGGTACCCGCTAGTTGCTACGGTGATGTCTCCTGCGTTACTCTTAAACGTTCAATAAATCACGTTAGTGCATATTACGATGAAGACAAAACCAAACACAAAACCCTCACTTCGTTCGGGAAAATAACCACCTCGTGGTAATATGGCCTACTTTAGACCCTTGTCAAACAATCTAAATATATAAAAGAAGAAACTGACTGACTGACTGACTGACATATCAACGCACAGCCCAAACCGCTGGTTCTAGAGATTCCAAATTTGGCATGTAGGTTCCTTATAAGGTCTAGGGGTGCACTAAGAAAGGATTTTTCAAAATTAACCCCCTAAGGGGGTAAAATGGGGGTCCAAAGTTTGTATGGCGAATCAAGATTTGTTAGACTATTTTAATTGAAACTTCACAGGAGTATTTCTAACGATAAATGAGTAAACACGTGTTTCAGGTTTTTTGAGAATTCAACCCCCAAAAGGGGCAAATGTGGTCACAAAGTCTGGAAATCAACTTGGGTGTCGTATCCTTTTTGATTACTTATAGTACGCGGGCGAAGCCGCGGGAAAAGGCTAGTCTACTATAACGCAAAAAAAATTTTTTTTTTCAACCCAGACGGCCGACACTCCATACAAAATATTTTTTTATTTCGCGTGCCAAAAATTTTTCTTACCATTTCATAATTAAAATACGATCCATTTAAAGGCATAATCCTTTAAATGGATCACCAGCATTTTTGTTACATGTTGTAAATGGACGAAGTTATTAGCTAGAATTAATATGTCTATCTTAATATTTAACTCTCATAATCTCTAGCGAAAAGGTACAGGAGGGCGATTTTTGAAATTCGAGCGCTTGAATCTGACATTTAAAACTCTCTCTAAATCCATGAAATGGTAGTGTAAAAATAACAGTAATAGGAATTTAAAATCAGGATTAATTAAACTATTAATTTCATGGGAAAATAATGGCGACAAACGTTTGTGCGATTATTTTCGAGTTTAATTTCCTTGAATTCGAGCGCTCGAATCTCAAAAATCGCCCCCGCTGCTACGGTACCCGCTAGTTGCTACGGTGATGTCTCCTGCGTTACTCTTAAACGTTCAATAAATCACGTTAGTGCATATTACGATGAAGACAAAACCAAACACCTTTTAAGACTAAGTAGTTTTATAACCTTAAAATTATAGTAAGATTTTTCACTTAAGTTTCGAAACAGAAATAAATAATAATTGATTTATTATATTATATTTAGGTACCTACTTATTCTTTTCTCTTTTTAAATACGTTATTTTTGAACAAATGTCCTTACTGACATATATACTTATCTATAATTTCAAGATTTATAAGTACCGATTATACGACATGCATTCTGGCAATTTAATAGTAAAAATACCTAAATATATTTAAGTAGGTAATTTTAGGTAACTTCAGAGTTTCAGACATGTGCTACGGGGCAAATATCCATCGTTTTCTCTTTTTTTTGTGTCTAGTAAAAGGCCGGGCCGTCTCCGTAGAGGTACTTGCTGCAGTAACCTAAGACCATGTACACATTGCGGCCTTTTGCAATCAAACAGTCGTGTACTCAACTTGAATACATCGTGTACTTCATTTGAATATGTACTGCCGCTGTCACGATAAAACCGCGCGGTTATCAAACGCGTTTCTGTCGCTGCAAAACACCGCACTGTGTAAAGGCCCTCATATAAAAGACTTACCAGAAGCCGCAGCAGCTCTTGTGCCATTCTCGTTTACTTCAATAACGGCTTTTTGTATGGCCTCGGACACATACAAGTGCTTGTCTCCTTTCACTATTTTATTTAAACCAGAATCTGTGGTTTTTAATATCTGAATTAAGCCCAACTAAAACCAAAGTAGATTTTATAATACAGCCTTGGCCAGAAGTGTTGAGCATAGCTGTTTATTGTTTACAATTTTGATGTTAAGTATTAATTCCCTATCATAACAATGTTATATTTAATTTATATATCTAGAAAACTTCACTTAATCACACTTTCAAGATACCTATAGGTAAAATATTAAAACGTAGATAACAAAAATGTGAATTTAAGTCTGTGCGACAAATTGCAAATATTCAATGCAGTTACTACTAACTTCAACAAAATATGCCTGTTCACTTTGAATTAATTGATAAAATAACTTCAAAAAAGGTACAAACGCTGAACTTCACTTTCGAGTTTTGCATGAAAATCGCTAGGGTGCTTAATACTTCTGGCCAAGGCTGTATGTATATCCGATAAGAATATAAGGATTTAAACAATATAGGGTAGTTATGTCAGTGTCATATCCGGGTTCAGTTTGCCGTTACCCGGGCCGTTAAACTGGTACCTACAAATATATGGGAAATTATTGCAATGTATATTGACGAAAATAGACATACCTACCACTTTTGAAAAAAGTGTAGAAAAAGCTCGCAAGTAGGATTTATTATTGCGTAATATTACTAAATGGTGTCCTTATGTTCCACCTTAAAGAAGGCATGTAATGATAAGTAGAGCAAGCGGCAAGCAAGCAAGCAATTTATATACAATATGTCATGACAGTAGAATTATTATAGCACTAAGCTAGATATCAAAATTATTAAAAATGTCATATTACAAATTATTTTATCTTAGAATGTCAAGTTAATTTTTGTAGGATAGGTAAATTAGATAACAAACATGAATAAATAACATAATTTACACTATTACTAATTATATTATAATTACTAATTATCAACAAAATAATAAAAAATGGCTTAGTTACTGATTCCCGTCGGACAGAAATTCCTCAACAGAGTAATAACATTTTGATAATAGCCATTTACAGAGGGCACTTTTAAACAATCTCGGGTGGCTATTTGATATACATTTTGGTAATTTACGGTATATGAGGATTACCGTGTAAAAGGCATTGTTTTTAAATATATCTTTTCTTGCTCTAGGCAAGAATATTTGGTCTTCCCGTCTGGTGTTTCTAGGATAAAAGGTATTATTTGTATCAAAATATTCAGGATGCGCTCTTACAAAGAGCGATGCCTGTAATATGTACATGCATGGTAGGGGTAGAACTTTCATGGATTTGAATAGTGGTCTACATGGTTCTAGATAGTGGGCGTTGCAAACGGCGCGTATACATTTTCTCTGAATTAGGAATGCTTTGTGGATATCAACAGAGTTGCCCCAGATCAATAAGCCATAATTCAGAACGGAGGAGTCATGTCCGTGGTAAGCTGTTAAGGCTACGGCTTTAGATGTAATATTGTTTAGTCTCCTAGGAGCAAATACAAACTTGTCAAGCTTTTCACATACGTCAGTAACATGGTTTTTCCAGCTGCAGTATTTATCTATATGTATGCCTAAAAACTATTTTACTGTCTCATTTTCATATTGAATGTCCAAGTCGATATCTGTACCTCTATATGTCCTAAATTGCATTACACATGTTTTTTTTTTAATTAGTAAGTATTTATTGGCATACGAAAAAAAAAAAAAAAATTAAATATTAATATTTAATTTTAAATTATTATTGTCAATAATTTATAATACTTGTAAATAAAGTTACTTCAAGATAATATATTTTCAAAGCTGGCAAAATCGATAAGTATGGATACTGACATACCTACCCTATTATCTACGGTGTTATTCTTGTGTTATCTGGCTAATGAGAGCACATTTTGTATCTATGGATGTATTATGTCATTGGCCATACCGTTGTTAGGCACAATTTAAATTTGGAATAGAACAAAACCATAGTTGCGCCAACTCCGATATTAATGTTTAGAAATAATTAAAGGAAAAGCAGAAAAATCCAATGCCTCAAGCGAGACTCGAACTCTCTACTCTGGGATACATTCCCATCGCTCTGACCAACTGAGCTACTGACACTTACGGCTGCGAATTTTATATCCTTTATGCGTTTTAGGGGGACTTCTTGGGGTGTGTCCGAGTCTCGCCTGAGGCAGTGGATGATTCTACTTTTCCATTATTTATAAACATTGTGGTATCGTTAGCAGACGTTCTGCTTAATACAAAATTAATTCTCCGATATCAATGTTGTGTCACCATCAGGCACTGGTCCCACCAAGAGCGAGTAAGCGAGTAAAGTTAAGCGAGTAGCATTACATTGCGGTTTGTCGAGGTATAGAGTGATCGATCGACCTTTCAAGGCCCGCGATGTAATGTTACGCTTAACTTTACTCGTTTACTCGCCGCCTGTGGGACGAGTGCCTCAAAAGCATTAATTTACCTTTTCATAGGCAACTCTGAGGTCAATCTCCGTCTCCGTTTTAAACTTTGGTATGGACAATATTAATTGTTCCCTGCGCATCTTGGTCATGGCAGACTGCATCAAGTCTGGGGCTAGTTTTAGCTTGTAAAGCAGCAATGGCAAACCGTCCCTAGTGTTCGGTAGGAATATTACAAACGATGCTTGGCCTCCGACGTAGGGGATTTCTACAATCTGTAACAAAATAAAAGAAACTAAACGAAAATCGGTTCATCCGTTTGGAAGCTACGATACCACAGACAGATACACAGACAGACACGTTAAACACCCCTCACTTTTTGCGTCGGGGGTTAAAAAGCGCTTATTGCCGAAAAAAAGTATATACAAGATGTAATAAAAACACTGGTGATAGTTTTAAGGGCATAATTAGTAACGTATTATTGTTATGAAAAGTAAGAAAAAAAAATTTCTCGCGAAAAAAAATTGTTTTGTATGGAGGGTTGGCCTGTCTGACTGGGACGGTCTGTCCCATACAAAAAAAATATTTTTTGTGCGACAAAACATTTTTTTGTCCTACTTTTTCCTTACTCACAATACAATACCAATTATCCCCTTAAACGAATCACCAGTATTTTCAGTACAGCCTGTTTGTAATAACAGTAGGCGCTCGATAATCCGGCGCTCGCCAATCCGGCAGTTACGGGCTTAGGTTGGCCGCTCTATAGAAGTGGTTGCATTTGTTCGTGTAATTTCGCTCACGCTCGGCTTTTATTTCCCATACAAATCCAATAATCCGGCAGTTCTAACAATAGGTACAGCAGAGGGAGAAAATTTCTGGTGCCGGGTTACCAAGCGCTCCCTTCTTCCAGTCAGCTAAAACCTGACTAATATTCCATCACTGAAAAATGTTTTTGTATGACATAACACAAGTTAATACTCGTAGTTATTTTTCAGTTTTTTTTTTCTTCTTTTATTGGCAGAAAACAAGATACATAAGAAAATAAAACTAAGCTTTACCTATAAATTAAAACTAAAATCATTATATATAATAAAACTAAGTTGAGAAAATGTGCGTGCCGATAAAACTTAAAAAGGAGTCCCAGCACGATAAAGGGACTTATATAGTGTGATAGCCCTTTATTCCCCCTCGAACAAGAAAGTTCCCGTTTTAACCTAAAGGGTGTGTCTTTAAAGATATAAGGGCTTTTCCAACCCTTCAACTCGGAAAGTAAGTGTAGTGGCGCCATCTGTTGTCAAGTAGTTGAACTTCATTCATTGTCCAAAGTGGCGCCATCTGTTGTCGAATAGTTGAATTTCATTCATTGTACACAATATGGACTTAAACGAACGATTATTCCCAAACTTTCTCGAATATCCTAGCGCCAACTTTCTCGAATATCCTTGAGCCTAGCTTTCTGAATATATAAGAGCCCGGTGTCACCCGCCAGAGTTAGTTTGATTTGAACAGCGAAACAAGCGATTTCGAAACGAAAAAGAAAGAAATTATCTGTGTGTGAGCCTTTATTTTGAAGTATCACGTGTGAGTATTTTTAATAGTGTGTTTAATTAATTCTATAACGCCATAAACGAGGACTACTCGCGCCATCGTGTGCCGAGTAGTGCAACCGCCTATAGGACTAGCAATGCAGGCGACGCATCGATGCAGTTCATCAGTTACGCTGCCCGCCGCTAGATGGCTCCGTGGTCGAGATAGAACACGCCAACGGTAGCTCATCGTAGATTCTTGACCTCTGTCGCCTTGCCCAACATTATTTGTACTTCGCAGTAGGGATTACCTAAGGCACGCTTGGCGACTCAACCATTGTTTGGGCGTACAAGGGTCCTCCGGATAGCACGAACTCTCTGCATTATATATGCGCCTACCTCTGCTGGGTCATATATAGGCAGTGAGCCCGTCTAGAATTCTATCAATAAATATTATTGTACGTACTCTCGACTTTTCATCGTTGCCTCCGCCACCCCGCGCTATAGTGGCGCCCTCTGTGAGGCCCGTCTACGCGTGACGTCATCAACGCTACGAGACCCGTGACGTCATCGGCGTGCTACGACTGCTACGAAGTTCGTGACGTCACAGATCTGCTACGATCGGTGCTACGCTAGACGGAGCAACGACCTATTTTAATGAGCGGAAGATGCGGATCAGCGAAATTGAAAAGTCCGACTTTTGTTGTTACGCGCGCTGGACGTGTTACCACCTTCAAGAAACAAAACGCACGCGCCAAGATGCTGTCGCCAGAGCAATTTACGCAGCTGTTGGAAAGAATGCCTGTGGCAGCGCAACCTAGCAGGGGATCCTTTATCACCTGCAAGTACTCGTTTAACGGTGAAAAGGATGCCGAGGTGGTTGAAGCGTTCCTGTCAGCGATTAACATCTTTAAACGTTCTGCGGATATCGGCGATATGACTGCATTAAGCGAACTCCCTATTATTCTTAAAGGGGAAGCAGGAGTCTGGTGGTTGGGTGTGAAGGATGATATAACTACGTGGTCTGACTTTGAGTCTCAACTGCGGGAATACTTTGCGCCTGCCCGCGAACCCTACCAAATTTACCTGGACATAACACAGGTAAAGCAAGCCAAAGAAACTACTACTGATGATTTTGTCAGGCGTAAGAGGATGCTGTTTTCCCAGCTCCCTAGTCCAGGGCACAGCGAAACCCAGCAATTGGATCTGATCTACGGCTTGCTGCGCTTAGACATCCGAGATAAGGTTCCCCGTGCGGACGTAAAGAACTTCAAGGAACTGACGAAAGCGCTAAAGCGGCCGAGCTTGTTCTGCAGGAGAAGGATGCTATTGTTGTCACTCGGAGCGAAAGGAAATCATCAGAGCAGTGTTATAACGCTTCCAACCCTGCTAAACCAGACACGAGGAAAAGCAAATGTAGGTACTGCCGTAATTACGGTCTCTTAGCTGAAAACTGCAGGAAGCGTCTACGATTCAGTGAGTTGAAAGAAGGAAAAGTCACGGAAGCACCCACCTCTGTGGCGGTTACCCAAGCGCCGTCACCATCTGCACCAAAATTTAAATGTTATGGCTGCGGAGCCCCTGGTGTGGTGAGAGCCAACTGTTCAACGTGTCACGCGAATAAGAATCAGCGGCCTCAGCTGGACATCGGGTTTTGCTCGATAGATATTGTGATCGACGCCAGAGACAGACCGGTTATCTTTGTTGAGATCGGTGGAGTAACTGGAGCTGTATTCCTTGACAGCTGTGCTAAATCCAGCGTTGCGTCGTACTCATTGTATTGTCAGCTGAAGAAGAAGGGATTCACTTTCCGAGAGTATGATGTTGGTGTAACATTAGCTGTTGGCGACCCGAAACGTCGGAGGGTGCTGGTTACTCAGGCACCTGTGAAAGTCAACGACCGTACTGTCACGACAACCCTTCTGTTCTTCCCTGACTCCCGTAGTACCAGAACGCTCCTCGGGGTTGGGTTCATTCAGGATGCCCACATCGAGATAAGTCTACCACAAAGTACGTGGCATTTTACCGAAGACCCAACTCAAGTGTTCGAGCTATACGCGGAAAGCTTCGTCAACCACAGCAAGAAAACGTCACTAGCTGCGTTAACGTCAGACGACTATCCATCGCTGTCACCGTCGTTGCCGGAGGAAGCCAATACGTCACGATCATACGGTCCTCTGATCAGGATCGATGCTCCTTCGCCCCCTAAGAAAAGGCCTCATCTCGAATACCCAGCAAACTATTCCCCCATATTGGATGCCCTGTACGAGGATGCTAGAGCCAGTCTTCAGGATTACGACGTGGAGGGTGAGTTGGATGACGTCGATGACGCGCTCTTTCCGTCAACTTCAATCTCATCGGTCGATATCACTGTGTTAAACGATTTCTTAGGCAAAAACCAAGACGTCTTCAAGGCTAACGGAGAACCAGTGAAGGGCTTTGAGCACGCGATCGAGACGGGAGACCACAAGCCGATTTCAGTGCCACCTTACCGTCTGTCCCCGTTGAAGCTCGAGATACTTAAGAAAGAAGTAACGAAGATGCTTACAGAGAGAGTCATCGAACCTTGTTCATCTCCATGGGCTGCACCAGTAGTTATGGTCCCCAAGAAGAACGGAGGCACCCGGGTTTGCGTGGATTACCGGCAACTCAATGCGATAACGATACCCGACGCGTATCCGTTACCCAGAATCGATGACTTGCTCCACGATGCTAAACCGTCGCCTTACATGAGTACGTTGGACCTGCGCGCCGGATACTGGCAGATAAGCGTCAAGGAAGAGCACCGCGACAAAACTTGTTTCGTATGCCCCTTCGGCACGTATCGCTTTCTCCGCATGCCATTCGGTCTACGGAATGCGCCAGCCACGTTTCAGCGTATGATGGATCGGTTCCGAATCACGCTGAGCCATGTCAAGTTATTGGTATACTTGGACGACTTGATTGTTCTGTCGGCTACACTCGAAGATCACCTCAAAGATTTGCAGGACGTCTTCGACAAACTCAAGGAGTTTAACTTAACAGCGAACAGAGAGAAGTGCGAGTTCGGTTGTCAAAAGGTCAAATATTTGGGGCATTACATCACCGCTGATGGGTTACAACCTGACCCAGATAAAGTCAATGCCATACTGGAAATGATGCCCCCACGTAACCTCAAGCACTTGTTGTCGTTTGTACAAATGTGCTCCTGGTATAGGAGATTTGTACCCGGCTTTGCCAGAGTTGCTGAGCCACTCACACGCCTGACCAAGAAGAACGCTACCTGGGAATGGGAAGCGGAACAGGTTAATGCCTTCACCAAGATGCGCAAGCTCTTGGCGTCTTCTCCGGTATTGGCTCAAGCTGATCACACCAAACCGTATACGATTAAAACCGATGCAAGTAGCTACGCTCTTGGAGCAGTTCTCGTCCAGGGGGAGGGTGAAATGGAACATCCCGTTGAATACGCTAGTCGCCTCTTGACCAAGGCTGAGCGTAACTACTCCACGACCGAACGCGAGGCTCTGGGAGTGGTATGGGCCGTCGGCAAGTTCCGGGGCTATATAGAAGGCGCAAAGATCACCATCCTAACTGATCATCAAGCCCTACGATGGCTTATGTCCTTAAAGGCACCCACTGGCCGATTAGCTCGATGGGCTCTCTTGCTGCAGCCATACGACATAGAGATCAAATATATCCCGGGTAAAACGAATGTCGTTGCCGACACTTTGTCCCGTCCGAACTGTAAAGCGGAAACAGAAGAGGATTGTGGCGTTTGTACAGTAGTGGTAGACATGCCCGCCAAAAGTAAGGAAGTCATAAGAGACGAGCAGCATAAGGACGAGGACATCGTCAAGATAGTACGATGCTTGGAGGGTATCGATGAAGGGAATGCCAGATATTGGAGTGGAAAAGGGTACCATATGAATAACGGCCTGTTATATCGTTACGGCCCAGACTCGGAGGCACAGACTAATCAATTAGTCATACCTAAACATCGGTATCAACGTTCAAATTTCGTGGCAATGTACGGTTGGCAGAAAAATAAATACAAACAAATCACTTAGTATTTTTAACCTTTATTTTGTATATGTAAATAAAAAAGCCCCTAAATAGTACATTTCCTAATTAGGGTGGTAAAACAAAGAAAGGCCGCGCAATCGCAATTGTTGCGGCCCAAGCTGCAAGCGAGGGACGTAATTATGCGATCGAGGGCTTTCTTTATTACCTCCCGTGTTGGAAAAATATGTGCACATTTGGCCAGAAAGCGGCTCTATCCGTACGCGTAGCGTGCGGAAAAAGCCACTTTATGTCCAGGTGTGGCATACAATATTTTACGAGTTAGAATAGATCACTAAAATTTGTTCCATAGATTTTGCTGTCAATCTTTGACGTCTGTAAGAATATATCCATTTTAAATGACTAAAAGATCTTTCCACGCTGACTGAGGTAATAGGAAGGTATGTCAAGCATTGAAAATTTTGCACACAGTTTTTATTTACACTTTCTGGTATTTCAGCCTCGTTGTTTTTAGATAGTTGGTTAATTATTTGTACAGTCTTATAACCAGGATTTTTCTTTAATACACTTTTTAATTTAAAATAAACTTTTCTGGCATTTTGATGTAACCTTAACGTTGATATTTTTTTTTGCAAACCATGAACAATGTTTAATGATTCTGCTAGACTCAGTTTTGGATCCTCCAATAATTTTATTGACTTAGCAATTATACTAAAGTGTGTATCGACGAATAGTAACTCAGTTTTTAAATTCCGGTTACGGAAAATTTTTTTTGCTTTAGAAATTGCATTCGCTTCACGCGGATTTAAGGCATCGATGACAGATTTGATTTTATCATAATGCATGTGATAATATGAGGCAGCATTTAACCATGTTCCCCATCTTGTTATCACGGGTCGGGGTGGTAGAGGAATATTTACACACATTTGATGAAATAAATTTGTCCTTGAAGGAGCGTTACGAAATATTTTTTTGATACAGTCAATCAAACTGTTTATGGTCGGGTAAAGACTTCTAATTATCTCTGCGACTCGATTACATCCATGTGCTATGCATGTTACATGATTCATATTTTTATATTTCTGAACAAGGTTTTTAGCTGCTTTTACCATGTAGGAACCGGCATCCGTTATAAAAAATAATAATTTATCCATGTTTTTTTTGTATTCATCGCCCCAAAGATCTTCAAGGGTTTCCTCAACGAGTTTGGTTATTGTCGAATGGTTAGTCGCCTCCAATACCTTAGAAGCAAATAAATGTGGCTGGGTACTAGTTCCATCTAGAGCTCCAATCAAAATATTTGCCACTTTTTTTCCCACGGAATCTGATGTTTCATCAACACTGAGGTAAATCATTTTATTTTGTAATTTCTCTTTCAATTCATTTTTTTTCTTTTCATACAATTCAGGTAAGCATTTTACTCGTATTTTTGTTTCACTCGGCACAGTAATATCGTTTCCATATTTATGATTTAAAAGGTTTTCTACAAAATTTCTAAATTTAGGATTGTCTAATTTTGACCACGGTATATTCGAACAAATCATAAACTCTGTTAAATCTTTATAAAATTTTTCTTGTGCATTATTTTTATGAATTTTGTTGTGTAAATCTGTTTTTAAATGGCGGTCGATACTAGATTTAGAGGGAAATAATTTCGAATTACACAATTTGCAATATACGATATCGTCTTTAATTTCGAAATCAGCATTATCTCGTATTATATCCTGTAAATGGCAGCGTGAATCAGATAATTTATCTTGATGAGATTTTGATTTCAAATGTTTCTCTATATTGTACCTTTTCTTTTTTATATTCATTTCGCAAATAGTACAGCAAGCACCTTCGTTAGTGAATATAAAATCAGTATACTGCGTCAAATCCATTTTCTCAAGTCTGATAGGGAGTTGGGTAAAGATTTATCAATGCTAAAGTGTAAGTGTTTTTAAGAACTATTATCGTTGAAGATTTTACCACATATTATTTTGCATGACAATTAAATTGACATTTGTTGCCTATTTGGCATTTAGAATTTTTTTTACAAATGGATAATGAAATGAGTATTGAGGTTCTATGACGTATTAAGAATATAAACCTCTTTAAATATATGTACAGTTTACCAAAGTACGATTAAGAATAAAAATAAATTAAATGTTATTTATTACTAATAAATAAAACAATGATACCTATGTATTTCTTTTTTTGCGACCCTTACCAAGTGCCACGAAATTTGAACGTTGATACCGATGTTTAGTCATACCCATCCAGGAGCAAGAGCGCATTATCGCAGCATATCATAACGAAGCCATGGCTGGACATTATGGTGTTGACAAGACGTTAGATCGCCTAACGAAGCGGTACTACTGGAAAGGGATGAGGAAACATGTGGAAACCTACGTTCGCAACTGTATAGAGTGTCAACGGTACAAGTGCTCCAACCAAAAGCCTGCTGGCTTGCTCCAAACCACAGCCCATAACCAGCGCTTCGAAGTCGTAGCATTCGACCTGTTCGGGCCACTACCCCGAACCTCTGGCAACCATAACTGGATATTTATAATCGAGGATGTTGCCACGCGCTGGGTAGAAATGTTTGCATTGGAACGTGCCACAGCAGAGGAATGTGCCAAAATACTACTTGATGAGATTGTACTGAGGTATGGTACGCCCCGCCGATTTATTGGCGACAACGGCACGCAATTCGTGAGCAGCGTCATGCAGCAACTTACATTCTGCCTAAACATCAAACACGGGTTCACGCCCGTATACCACCCTGAGACCAACCCGGTCGAACGGAGAAACCGAGACTTGAAAACCCAGTTGGCCATCCTGGTGGCTGATAATCACGCGACATGGGCAGAGAAATTGCCCAGTATTCGTTTTGCCATGAATACTGCAAAATCGTGCTCAACTGGTCAAACACCCGCATACCTAACGTTCGGACGTGAACTAAGAACACCGGACGACGTACAACACGACCTCAGAGAGATACTGGAAAATGATAACTTCGTCAAAGAGATTACCCCCCGATTGCTCATGATGGCTGACGCTTTAGCTCGAGCTCGGGAGGTACAAGAAGGGAAAGAAGAGAGGAGAAAGGAGTATGTGGATCGAGGGCGGCAGGCCTGCCCTAATTATAAACCTGGAGACTTGGTGTTAGTTGCTACCCATGTGCTGAGTAAATCCAGTCAAGGTTTCAGCTCTAAACTGGCCCCACGACGGGATGGGCCCTATGTCATAACACGTCGGCATGGTGCCAGTTCGTTTGAAGTCGCTAACGTTGACTCGTCAACCCCTGTGGGCGTATATCATGCGTCAGCCCTTACTCCGTACCGAACCGGGGACGCTGTTGTTCCTGAACCAACTCTGCCAATCAGAAAGAGAGGCAGGCCGAAGAAGCAGCCTGCTAAGACTGGCGGCTCTCCACGAGCAACCAGAGCTCGTGGCCGGCCACGCAAGCAAAACTAAAGCTAGGAATCATGTCTCACTTGTCGGGACGACTGCATGGACATAGGGGGAGAGTTATAACGCCATAAACGAGGACTACTCGCGCCATCGTGTGCCGAGTAGTGCAACCGCCTATAGGACTAGCAATGCAGGCGACGCATCGATGCAGTTCATCAGTTACGCTGCCCGCCGCTAGATGACTCCGTGGTCGAGATAGAACACGCCAACGGTAGCTCATCGTAGATTCTTGACCTCTGTCGCCTTGCCCAACATTATTTGTACTTCGCAGTAGGGATTACCTAAGGCACGCTTGGCGACTCAACCATTGTTTGGGCGTACAAGGGTCCTCCGGATAGCACGAACTCTCTGCATTATATATGCGCCTACCTCTGCTGGGTCATATATAGGCAGTGAGCCCGTCTAGAATTCTATCAATAAATATTATTGTACGTACTCTCGACTTTTCATCGTTGCCTCCGCCAACCCGCGCTATAATTCTCGATTTCGAAGCGAAGAAGAAAAAAGTTATCTGTGAGCCTTTATTGTGAAATATCAAATGTGAGTATTTTTAATAGTGTATTTAATTAATTCTAATGGTTTTTTTTTATATTTTCTTTTAATTGTAATTTCCTTAACTTTCAAGTAGTCGCGCGGCGTTGAATCGATGCCTTCTATATACTTTGGCCGTAAACAAAATATCGCGCGACCGCTTGAAGATTAAATAATTTTTTTTTCTTTGTCTCAACGTGCTCCACGTTTACGTAACAATATATTTGTCTATAAAATGTTCATTTAATTTATATTTTACAGAATACAATGCCTAGACGTAAAAGAGGTGGAGATCTTGCCAGTTCTGCAGCGAAACGGCGGAAACAAAAAGAAAATCGAAGAAATGAAACGGAAGAAGAGCGCGAAGCACGTTTACAAAATCAACGAACCAGAATGAGCACCCTGAGAAGCGGAAAAAGCGAAGAAAGAAAAGAAAATAAAAGTATTGAAGAATCGAGCATTTTAAAAGATAATCTAACAAAGGAAGCATTCCACTACGAACCGACGAAGAAATATTGTGATCGGAAAAATGAATAACATTTGCCAATTTTGCCACGCGAAAAAATTCAGTAAAGAAACACCAGGTCTCTGTTGCATGAATGGAAAAATTCGATTACCACCACTGGAAGCACCTCCACAGGAATTTCTACATTACATGACCGGGGAAACACCAGAATCAAAACACTTTCTTCAAAATATAAGATCATACAACTCCTGCTTTCAAATGACTTCTTTCGGTGTTACTTTGACTGACACTAATAGAGACAAATTTGAATATTTATTTTCAATTCAAGGGCAAATTTATCACAAAATTGGATCGTTACTACCAATGCCTAACGATGACTATAAATTTCTGCAAGTATATTTCATCGGAAATGAAGAAAACGAAATTGATCAACGATGTACAAATTTTATTGGATTGAAACGCGAAATAATCCAAGATGTACAGAGGATCTTACACAAATACAATCAACTGATTTACATATTCAAAACAACACTAGACCGCATGATTTCTGATGACTATAAAATTGTAAGTCGAGCCGATAAAAGACCACGTGGAGAACACGAACGTAGATTTAATGCACCTCAGATAGATGAAGTCGCCATCGTAATTGTGGACAATGAAAATACAAGCCGTGACATAATTGTACAACGAAGAAGAAAAGGACTACAACGCATTGCAGAGACACATCGTTTATATGATGCTCTTCAATATCCGTTAATATTTCTGCACGGAGAGGATGGTTATCATTTCAATATAAAACAAATTCATCCTAAAACAGGCATAAAAACAAACAAAAAAGTCACTTCCAAGGAGTTCTATGCTTACCGCTTAATGATCAGAGACAATGAAATATACAATCACATTCTCAACACTCGCCGTTTATTCCAACAATTTCTGGTAGATATGTACGCAAAAATAGAAGCAGAACGGATGCTTTACATAAGACTGAATCAGAAGAAACTACGCACAGAAGAATACATCCACCTTCGAGATGCGATCATAAATGACGGCAATATTGACGATATTGGAACAATGGTAATCTTACCCTCATCATACATAGGAAGTCCAAGACATATGCACGAATATACTCAAGATGCCATGACCTACGTAAGAAAATATGGACGACCTGATCTCTTCATAACATTTACATGCAACTCATCATGGCCAGAAATCAAAGAACAACTAAAATACGGACAAACCTCCATGGATCGACACGACATGATAGCCCGAGTTTTTCGACAAAAACAAATAAGATTTATTGAAGTCATCACAAAATACCACATCTTTGGAACCGTTAGATGCTGGATGTATACAATCGAGTGGCAAAAACGAGGATTACCTCACTCACACAATCTCATATGGCTACACGATAAAATTTATCCCACGGATATCGACAAAATCATCCAAGCTGAATTTCCCAATCCACAAAATGATCCGGAACTATACAACATAGTAGTGATAAACATGATTCACGGACCATGTGGACCATTAAACTTCAATGCGCCATGCATGAGTGATGGAAAATGTACAAAAAATATCCAAAACCATACTTGGACGATACAAAAACTGAAGATGACGGCTATCCCAAATATAGAAGACGATCACCGAAAAACGGTGGCTTCACAGCAAAAATACGAATACAAGGCAGACACGAACTGGAAATAGATAATCAATGGGTAGTACCATATAACCCACTACTTTCCAAAATGTTCCAAGCACACATAAACGTTGAATATTGCAATTCAGTAAAATCTATTAAATATATATGTAAGTACGTAAACAAAGGTAGTGATATGGCAGTATTTCAAATAGTCCAAAATAGCGAACAAAATAATAGAAATGATGAAATCCTCATGTACCAAATGGGAAGATACATCAACAGTAACGAAGCAGCGTGGAGGATTTTTAGTTTTCCCATACACGAACGCGAACCAGCTGTGCAACATCTAGCAGTACATTTGGAGAATGGACAGAGAGTTTACTTCACAAAAGACTCGGCTAGAAAAATTGCAAGCGAACCACCTCAGAACACAACATTAACAGCTTTTTTCCAACTTTGCCAAACGGGTCCATTCGCAAAGACGTTACTGTATGTCGACGTCCCTATTTATTATACGTGGGACAAAACAAGGAAAATTTTTCAACGACGAAAACAAGGAATGCCAGAAGAGGGTCATCCAGAAATAATGAAAACTAACGCAATAGGTCGAGTATACACTGTACATCCAAACAATGCCGAATGTTTCTATCTCCGAATGTTGTTACACGAAATACGGGGACCAACAAGTTTCACAGATCTCAGGACTATTGACGGCTACATATGCCAGACTTACAGAGAAGCATGTCAACGTTTAGGATTATTGGAAAACGATAACCACTGGGAATTAACACTACAAGAAGCCACACTCACAGCTTCAGCTGAACAAATTCGAGAGTTATTCGCCATAATTCTAATAACATGTAACCCATCAAACCCAAAACAGCTATGGGACTCTTTCAAAAGGAATATGAGTGATGATATATTGTACCAAATCCGACAAGCTAATCCAGAACTGACTATAGAATTCAATGACGACATCTTCAATGAAACACTCATTCGCTTAGAAGATAAATGTTTAGCAATAAATAACTAGACCTTAGTAGAAATTGGAATGCCAGCACCACAAAGAAATACTTTCAGTGTGCTAAACTACGAAATTACAAAGGAAAAAAGCTACAACGTCAATGAACTACTTGAATACATTGCTCACAACAAACCACTCCTCAATGACAATCAAAAAAAAATTTACAACGTTATAATGAACCGAATAAATAACAACACTGGTGGAATTATTTACTTGGACGCACCAGGAGGCACCGGTAAAACGTTTCTAATAAATCTAATACTGGCGGAAATACGTGCTGAAAAACACATCGCACTGGCACTAGCATCATCCGGCATTGCAGCCACACTTATGGAAGGAGGACGAACTGCCCATTCTGCCTTACAACTACCGTTGAATATAGCCGAACCACAATTCCCGGTATGTAAAATCTCAGGAACATCTGGACGGGGTCAACTTCTAAAACATGCTAAAATTATCTTCTGGGATGAATGCACCATGGCCCATAAAAAATCACTAGAAGCCATGGACAGAACATTACAAGAATTGCGAAAAAACTCTGAAATGATGGGAGGAGCTCTACTCATACTCTCAGGAGATTTTCGACAAACACTTCCAGTTATTCCCAAATCAACACCAGCAGACGAGATCAATGCATGCTTAAAAAAGTCACATCTCTGGCCGCAAGTACAAATACTGCAATTAACAAAAAACATGAGGGTTGAATTATCAAAAGATGAAACAACATCACATTTTGCTAAAATACTTTTACAAATAGGCGAAGGTACATATCCTACTGACCAAACGACCGGCCTCATTGAACTCAATAGTGATTTCTGTAACATAGCCACTACTGAAAACGAACTAATCGACAAAATTTATCCAAATATTATTCAGAACTATACCAACGTAGAGTGGTTATTTCAAAGAGCAATTTTGGCCACTAAAAATAATATTGTTGACGATATCAATTTTAATATTCTAAAGAAAATACCTGGTGAAGAGAAAGTATATAAATCGATCGACACGATGGTATCCATTGAAGAAAGTGTCAACTTTCCTACTGAATTTCTAAACTCTTTACAAGTACCAGGAATGCCATTACACTGCCTTCGTCTGAAAATTGGATCTCCAATCATACTACTCAGAAATCTCAACTCCCCAAAACTATGTAATGGAACGAGGATGATCGTAAAACAGCTATCGAATAATGTCATTGAAGCTGAACTTATTTCTGGAAAGAACAAAGGACACACAGTATTTATACCTAGAATACCACTGATCTCTTCTGAATTGCCATTTCAATTTAAAAGATTGCAGTTTCCAATTAAATTAGCCTTTAGTTTTACAATTAACGAAGCGCAAGGGCAAACTTTGAAATATTGTGGCATCAACCTCAAAGAATCCTGCTTCTCTCACGGTCAGCTATATGTAGCTTGCTCAAGAGTAGGAAGTTCGAAAAATTTATATATATATACCCCGGACAATAAAATGAAAAATGTTGTTTATAAACAAGTAGTGTAAATAATGAGAAAATGTAAATACATGTAAATATAGAAAATGTTTTCAAAATATATTTTTTACTTTTTACGTCATAGTATGTTTTTTTATTTCATCTACCACGTAATCTCATATCAACTCCCGAGCGAAGCCGGGTATCATAGCTAGTTAAAAATAAATGCTAATATTTCTAATTAAAGTAAAACTTAACTAAAAACTAAAACTACATAAACCTAAAAAATATCAAAAAAATTAGGTGCCCGCGGCATGGTGCCAATTTCAGTTACATGCGGACAAAATCAACAGGTAAATATTGTGTTTAAAATTTCCGGGAAGACCCGAAATAAATGACATTTCGAGTGTCCTTTGTTGCTTGTTTTTCGTACTTCTTAGTGTTGTTTTACAAGTAATAGCAAAATTTGCCTAAGAATTTGTAAAACTTTGGTATTTCCATTTCCAGCTGTTACGGTTTTTACTTTTTATTAAGGTAGGTAGGCAAAATTGCAAAAACGGAACCCTTATAGTTTTATCATGTCCGTCAGTCCGTCCGTCCGTTCGTATGTCACAGCCATTTTACTCGGCAGCTATAAGACTTATCATAATAAAATATAGACATAAGGTGTATTTTGTATGCCACTATTTAGCAATTAAATTGCACACCAATCGATAGGTCTTTAAAAATAACATGGGAGGTTTCTTTGAACATTTTGTGATTAAATGGATATTTTCAGAAATAATCGATTCAAATGTCAGAAAAATTGTGTCTCCCCTAAACATCGGTATCAACGTTCAAATTTCGTGGCAATGTACGGTTGGCAGAAAAATAAATACAAACAAATCACTTAGTATTTTTAACCTTTATTTTGTATATGTAAATAAAAAAGCCCCTAAATAGTACATTTCCTAATTAGGGTGGTAAAACAAAGAAAGGCCGCGCAATCGCAATTGTTGCGGCCCAAGCTGCAAGCGAGGGACGTAATTATGCGATCGAGGGCTTTCTTTATTACCTCCCGTGTTGGAAAAATATGTGCACATTTGGCCAGAAAGCGGCTCTATCCGTACGCGTAGCGTGCGGAAAAAGCCACTTTATGTCCAGGTGTGGCATACAATATTTTACGAGTTAGAATAGATCACTAAAATTTGTTCCATAGATTTTGCTGTCAATCTTTGACGTCTGTAAGAATATATCCATTTTAAATGACTAAAAGATCTTTCCACGCTGACTGAGGTAATAGGAAGGTATGTCAAGCATTGAAAATTTTGCACACAGTTTTTATTTACACTTTCTGGTATTTCAGCCTCGTTGTTTTTAGATAGTTGGTTAATTATTTGTACAGTCTTATAACCAGGATTTTTCTTTAATACACTTTTTAATTTAAAATAAACTTTTCTGGCATTTTGATGTAACCTTAACGTTGATATTTTTTTTTGCAAACCATGAACAATGTTTAATGATTCTGCTAGACTCAGTTTTGGATCCTCCAATAATTTTATTGACTTAGCAATTATACTAAAGTGCGTATCGACGAATAGTAACTCAGTTTTTAAATTCCGGTTACGGAAAATTTTTTTTGCTTTAGAAATTGCACTCGCTTCACGCGGATTTAAGGCATCGATGACAGATTTGATTTTATCATAATGCATGTGATAATATGAGGCAGCATTTAACCATGTTCCCCATCTTGTTATCACGGGTCGGGGTGGTAGAGGAATATTTACACACATTTGATGAAATAAATTTGTCCTTGAAGGAGCGTTACGAAATATTTTTTTGATACAGTCAATCAAACTGTTTATGGTCGGGTAAAGACTTCTAATTATCTCTGCGACTCGATTACATCCATGTGCTATGCATGTTACATGAGTCATATTTTTATATTTCTGAACAAGGTTTTTAGCTGCTTTTACCATGTAGGAACCGGCATCCGTTATAAAAAATAATAATTTATCCATGTTTTTTTTGTATTCATCGCCCCAAAGATCTTCAAGGGTTTCCTCAACGAGTTTGGTTATTGTCGAATGGTTAGTCGCCTCCAATACCTTAGAAGCAAATAAATGTGGCTGGGTACTAGTTCCATCTAGAGCTCCGATCAAAATATTTGCCACTTTTTTTCCCACGGAATCTGATGTTTCATCAACACTGAGGTAAATCATTTTATTTTGTAATTTCTCTTTCAATTCATTTTTTTTCTTTTCATACAATTCAGGTAAGCATTTTACTCGTATTTTTGTTTCACTCGGCACAGTAATATCGTTTCCATATTTATGATTTAAAAGGTTTTCTACAAAATTTCTAAATTTAGGATTGTCTAATTTTGACCACGGTATATTCGAACAAATCATAAACTCTGTTAAATCTTTATTAAATTTTTCTTGTGCATTATTTTTATGAATTTTGTTGTGTAAATCTGTTTTTAAATGGCGGTCGATACTAGATTTAGAGGGAAATAATTTCGAATTACACAATTTGCAATATACGATATCGTCTTTAATTTCGAAATCAGCATTATCTCGTATTATATCCTGTAAATGGCAGCGTGAATCAGATAATTTATCTTGATGAGATTTTGATTTCAAATGTTTCTCTATATTGTACCTTTTCTTTTTTATATTCATTTCGCAAATAGTACAGCAAGCACCTTCGTTAGTGAATATAAAATCAGTATACTGCGTCAAATCCATTTTCTCAAGTCTGATAGGGAGTTGGGTAAAGATTTATCAATGCTAAATTGTAGTTGTAAGTGTTTTTAAGAACTATTATCGTTGAAGATTTTACCACATATTATTTTGCATGACAATTAAATTGACATTTGTTGCCTATTTGGCATTTAGAATTTTTTTTACAAATGGATAATGAAATGAGTATTGAGGTTCTATGACGTATTAAGAATATAAACCTCTTTAAATATATGTACAGTTTACCAAAGTACGATTAAGAATAAAAATAAATTAAATGTTATTTATTACTAATAAATAAAACAATGATACCTATGTATTTCTTTTTTTGCGACCCTTACCAAGTGCCACGAAATTTGAACGTTGATACCGATGTTTAGTCTCCCCCCTGTAACTTTTGAACCTTAAGTCCAAAAAATATGAAATAATTTGAGAAGATGCGCCTTATCTCATACTTTCTATGAAAACTATTTTGAACATTATCAGTTTAGCCAATTTTGAGTTATGTCCAGAAAACTTCTTTCATAGGTATGAGATACCTTTTGGTATTAGTTTGGTCCGACACGCACTTGGCCGGTTTTTTAAAGAATAAATGGCCTCTGTCCAATTCTTAGGATAATTTTGCCAGTATCATGGTAGCGTAACAATTAAAGAACGATTAAATGGAAAAAAAACTGCCCGTATAGAGTGCCCGTGACGCTGTTCGGTAGAGGCCTTTGCTTTTTACAAAATGATAGTCATATTTTACAAATAATCACGAGGTAGCCGCAACCCCGATGTAACGGTCTTTAACTAAAGAGTAGTTTTTATTTATTATTAATAACTAAAATATTTGAATTTGATTTATTCAATGACAACAGGTTCCACACATTACATAATAAAACACAATAATCTACTTAAAACCTACTATTAACCTAAATACAAAAGTCCTTATGACTTGACTTTAAGGATACTTTACCTTGGACGCAAGTAATATTTTACCGTCACGGTAATAGGGATGAAGACACATGTTGAATTATGCAATAAAATTTAGTTGATTGGATGCAGAATTACCAATATATCCAAAGAAATCGAAAATTAAAAAAATCTATTGAAATGGTTCAAATTTTTCAATTTTTTAAAGTACGAAATTTAAAAAATACAATTATACCATTCGTTTCTTTACATTTTACAGTTAAATAAATTGTATGGTAACCATATACATAAACGCAACATTTCACTGTGAAAATAGTAATTTCATAATTTTTCCATACTTTAAACAGGGCGACTATATGATCGTGACGTCACTTTTGCACATCATTTTGTTAGGAGCGTTTCGAGAAACAAATGCAAATCTCAGACTTTAAGTCTAATTTCTGACTTTTGTGTTGCTTTAACGCAATTGGCCCCATATAGACATTTGATCCTCACAACAAAACGAATCGATTGATACCATACATGAAAAAAATTCACCATGCCTATTGGAGGAGCTTGGTTATTCTTACCTGGCAATCCAGCGCATCGTTTTTAGTGTATTTGTATTTCCCCTCTCGTCCCATCATAGGCACCTTGCGGACGTCGGTAGCCGAAAAAAAGTCCTCCATTTCAGCTTCATTGAATTTTTTCTGCCAATTACCCTGAAATAGGACAGCGAACAAAAAATAAATAAAACACAGGTTTCCTAAAGCATTCACTGGACCTAAGGTACTCGGTAAGATAAATCGGAATTCAGCTCAGGTCTCAGCGGGATTCATCCAACAAGCTGTGCGTGCGAAAAATTGTGCGAAAAATTGTCTATGGGTTCTAGTGTTTTGTATGGAGCCCATGAATAAATTTGAGCTTAGGGCTGAATATCGTCTATGGCTGTCTTAATTCTGCTTAGTGTGTGTTGCGCCTAGCACGAAATTACAGGATGCCTTGAAACTCAAAAGTGTTTCTTTTTTTTTCAAATTATGCAAAGTTCTTTCATAGGTATATTGATTATTTTTTAATTTTTTTTAATTTATTCTTATTTACCTTCAGTCATGATTCTAGTATTTAGATTTGCTCAGCGAATTCACCGTTTATTAAGCGAAATTACCTAATATAACAAATCAACAATATATGGCTCATGTTTACTTACCTACGAAAATTTCTTCGTATATAAGAGAGAAATCTGTTGCTTATTTTATAGCATCAATCATAGTTACATGTAATTATCTCACTTTTTTCCTCAACTGGGAAGGTTTATTTTGTATCTCGTGGCAAAGTTATTTAGGTTGTCTTAATATCTATGATAACCAGATGCGATGGCATTTAGTGTACTTACCAAAATTGAATCACAATTTTAATTATAACATCCCCAACACTCCCCTCGACCTCACCTTCACTCGTACGCTAGTCTTACCGTCTCTTACCCCACTCCCATTCTTTTCCACCCCTGTCCCACTCTCATCCATCCCTCTCCTACTCTCATCCACCCCTCTCCTACTCTTCCACTCTTCTCAAACCAACTCCTACACCAGTCCTACCGTCTTCCGCCCCACTCCCCTTCCCCCCCCACTTCCCCCCACCTCTCCTCTTGACCTCCAACCTTCACCCAACGACCCTTACTTCCGAAAAAATCAAAGATCATGAAATCCGATTCAGCTTTTCTTGAGTTGTATTTAGGTAAGGGGTATAATTAACACGAAAAAAAGCGCTAGTGGCCTGGCGGTAGGACGTCAGACTTTCAATCCGAAGGTCGCGGGTTCAAACCCCGGCTAATGCCAATGAGTTTTTCGGAACTTATGTACGAAATATCATTTGATATTCACCAGTCGCTTTTCGGTGAAGGAAAACATCCTGAGGAAACCGGATCTAATCCCAACAAAGCCTAGTTTCCCCTCTTGGTTGAATGGTCAGGTGGCAGTCGCAGTCTCTTTCGTAAAAACTAGTACCTACGCTAATTCCTGGGATTACATTGCCGAGCGGACCCCAGGCTCAATAGAGCAAATAGCTGGAACAGACTCTAGGAGGAAGAAGAAGGTATAAATAACACGGCTTTGTTTAAGTTATAGGCTTACATTAGACGATTATCAAATTTGAATTTTATACAAACCGAAAAGTATACTGCGTTGACTAGTATCACTGAAGCTGACGGTGAAATGCTGTTTGGAGATATTATTTCTTTTATCATATCATTGGTTTTTTCCTTTACCTGGAATTTAAATGTAAATTCGATTCGATTCACTTTGGCCAATTGGTTTTCTATTGCACTTAAGTAATTATTTATCAAGGATGATTAAGACATGGATGGACAATGCCTATACAAAATCGCGTTCCTCGAACCTTCAGGCTATACGTCTGTTTTCGGTACTAAATGCCACAGCGCCATCTGTTGAGTCTGCAGTCGAGTTATTCTGTCAGCGTTAATCGCTGAACAAAATATTAGAAACTAGAATTTATTTATTTAATCTTAATTGCACAAAATAAGATGGTACAAATGGCGGACTTAATGCCATAAAGCATTCTCTACCAGTCAACCAACGGGCTTAACAGAAAGGTTAAGTAGGAATTTAGTGTTTGTGGTTGTGGTGACCGATAGATGACGCTAGTGCCTGAAATAAGGGAACGCGATTTCGTATAGGCATTGTCAATCCATGTCTTAATCATCCTTGTTATTTATACAGAGTTTATTTAATATACCCATTTATTAATTTTTCGGGCCACTTTGTCTGGCTTCTCCAGGTTAATTCTCTTAATGGAAGATTTGAAGATATCCTTAGCATCATTTTCGAATTCAGATATCAACTTTTCAGTTTTGGAGACGTATATCCTGCTGCATACTGTTAATTTCACACCTGCCAGTGATCTAAGTTGAGCCAGTAAAGATTTGAAGCTTTTTGTCAGCTGTGAAAATAAAAAGCAAACGACTTTTTCAAAAATATAAAACGTAGAGAGATAAAAATGAACTAACAAAATAATAATTAACTAATTCGGAGTCATCTATTGTACGCATTTATAGTCTGGCAAACCATTTCTGTCAGTAGAAACGCGCGGCAAATTCAAAATACGTACATGTGGCAACCCTTTGAAATGAGATACCGTATATCATGACGAACATTTCAATTCACATTGAATTTGTTTCTGGTGCATTTCACTCTCTCATCTTAAGCGCGAGTGAGATAGAACTCCTGCAACGTTCCCAATTAAATTTAAATACATTTTTAAGGCATATGTTAATTGCCTCAACCAGATTATCTGTTTCAGTTAATAACAGATCAGACGAAATATATCCGTCTCCTTTTTACACACCGTAAACGTCACCTGATGAAAGGGGCGGAAATACCAAATAAAATTAAAAACATAAAATTTGATGATCATTACTGCTTTTTTCACTGATTCTTAGTGTTTTCATACTTTTGTTCGCTGTACATTGCTACTGCGTTCGTTGGCTGGCCAGACTATAATTCGGAGTCATCTATTGTACGCATTTATCTTTACCACGAGCATGTCACCAGACTCCTTTTGAAGAAAAGTCACCGAGATCAAAAACGGAGGGTATAGGTTTTTAATGGGACGGCAACGTGCATAGTCTATGGTAAGAGGCTGACAACACCCGATGACCTTCAAATTGACTTTAATCAAAAAGTTTTTTAGCTATACCTATTTGTTTTGAGAGAGTAAAAAAAATGTTAATATTCGTTATACAGAACTTCGTTAATTCCGATAGACGATTGGACGAAATCGGCTCGATAGAAAATAATTCCAAAGTTACATCTTAAAATTCGCTTTAAACAGTTGTATGTCTTTAGTTTATTGACTTATACGTCTGTAACTAAGGAGAAAATTCCACCACACGATTACTAAAAAAATCGTTGTTTTATATTTCTCAATTAACGCTTAGTTTTTTTTAATTCATCATTTTTCTAAATTTGCAATGAGCTCCCATACTAATCGTAACACAGTGTTTCTCTTTCACTCGCGCTGAAAGAGATATAGAGGGAATTTAGCTGTTGTCAGCCCCTTAATTCAAAGTACATAGTTACCTCTGTCTTCGTATTTACACCAATAGCGTCATGCAACTCTTGTTTACAAGTTCCTGTTGCCCCTAAAGCTAACTTCCCCAGAGGCATCAACGCTGAAAGGGGCGAACAGACAAAACTCTTGCCCGGTTCAGCAATTACAGCATTCTGCAAAAAAATTTCAATTATGTATATACCTAACAACAACCTGCCACAAATTTCAGTTGGCCGTATATAATTATAACATTTTTTTTTTTCTGTAATCTGGGAGAAAATACCACATATTCTATTTATTACTAGCTGTACCCACGGCTCCGCTCGCGTACGTTTAGGAGGTTTGTCATATACATTACTAAATCCAGGCCATTATTGTAAAACTTACGCTTTTTACAAAGTCAATGTCCATCAAATTGGTAACTGAATCAAAATTGATTCGTTCAGCCGTGTAGATAACCGACTACAAGGCGAACGTCAAGACCTGCGAATTCTAATGGCCGAGTTCCTGCAGCAGTATACAGGGTGAATTTTAAGTCGTGAATCGTAATATGTTTTTCTAACTCCATAAACAACAAGCAATTTAATGCCCCAACTCTTACTAAAATCAGACAAAAAAATTATTGTTTTTTTATTATTATTTTTTCGTTTATTTTACTTTTAAAAGTGATCATGTGGAATTAAAACAGCTTTATGAGATATTTCAGATGAGAAATTAAGTAAATTTCATTTCTAACTAGGACAAATGACAAATTTGATGTCAATGACAGTTCCGATTCAAAGAGGCAATTCAATTTACTAATTTAAATATCCTAATAGGCCGTTGTAATATCCTAAATCCACTTTTAAAAGTAAAATAAACGAGAAAAAAATAAAAAAAAAACAAAAAAAATCTTGTCTGATTTTAGTAAGAGTTGGGGCATCAAATTGCTTGTTGTTTATGGAGTTAGAAAAACATATTACGATTCACGACTTAAAATTCACCCTGTATACTTCGAAAAGAGGGCCGAACGCCGCCGTAGCGTGTGAGCGCAACGTCCAAGCGGAAAGTACTTCTCCTGCAGCAGGACAAATCTACTAAGGCCGACGAGAATTGTTTCAGCAGCAGCATAACAGGGTCCAGACAAAACTTTCTTGAACCACTCTTTCCGGGAAAGCTAAAGGCCGAGTAAATCGTAGGACCCAGGCCCGGAGCGTCGCAGCGAAAATTGTTTCAGCAGCTGCTGCTGCATGACAGGGACCGGACAAAACTCAGTGATCAAGTTTCCTAGCAAACCTGAGGGCCGAAAGGCCAAAAGTGAGTGGCAATTTATTCGTAAACCAAAGGCCGAGTACCGCGTAGTGCTCAGGCCCGGAACGTCGCAGCAGGGATAGGTTCAGGAACAGCATGACAGGGACCAGAAGAAACTCAACGGTCACGGGTTCAAAAGCGAAACCGAGGGCCGAAGGCCCGTGTGAGCGGCAATGTCTGCGAAGGCCAAAGGCCGAGTACCTCGTAGGGCCCTGGCTCGGAACGTAGCTGCGAGAATTGCTTCAGGAGCAGCATGACAGGGACCGGAATAAACTTAACGGTCAAGTGTCTTAAAAACGTAACCGAATGCCGAAGGCCCGAGGGTTAGCGACAATGTCTGCAAAGACCAAAGGCCGAGTACCTAGTAGGGACCAGGATCGAAACCTAGCTGCAAAAATTGCTTCAGTAGCAGCATGACAGGGACTGGACAAAACTCAGTGATCCAGTGTCTTAGCGAATCCGAGGGCCGAAAGCCCGAGGGTGAGCGGAAGTGTATGCGAAGACCAAAGGCTGAATACCATAAAGGGTCTAGGCTCGGAACGTCGCAGCAGCAGCATGATAGGGACCGGACAAAACTTTAGGGCTAAATGGTTCATAAGTGAAGGGCCCGAGGGTGAGTGGCACTCAAGTGCGAAGTATCTTATCTCTATCCCCAATGTATGCAACGGTCCAAAACCGAATACCGCGTAGGGCCCACGGCCCGGAACGTCGTAGCGAGAATCGCTTCAGCAGTAACATTAGGTACAGGGACCAGACAAATCTCAAACGCCAAACGTCTTACAAAAAGGGTAAATTTTTTTAATACAACAACAACAATGAAAACATTGTATTCGGATGTTCAAGCAAGATAAAACACGTTGCTCTCGTGATCGGTAAAATTTCTACTCTCGGGTAAATCGGAATCGGTCAAACTTAACTACCTATATTATTTGTTTATACGTATACTTAAAATTTTCAAAACAAAAGTGATGTATAGAAGATAGCATGATTACGGGTTGTTGGGTACTTATACAGCGCCATCTGTGATCACTTTTAGAACTATAAATATGATTTTTTTTAAATAAATTAGTGGAATATAAACTACCCCAAATGTTGCTCCGGGGTATAAACTGTTACTATACCAAATTTCATGAAATTCTGTTCAGCAGTTTTTGTGTAGTGCGGTGATAAACTCACAGACAGACAGACAAAAATTCCAAAAATCACTGAAATGTATTCAGTCAACGTTTCTAAAACCCCCTGAATTCGTTTTTCTCAAATATCTTCAATGTACATTTTTTTTCTCCTTACGCGTTTATTATATGTAGGTTATTCAATTTTATTTGGGGCATCAACAGCAATACAACAAATAATACGAAACTTAAATAACAGAGAAAAAGCCAATATTCTGTTTATTTTTGTTGTTGTCTGTTTTGAAAAAATAAGTCCCGCCAAGTTTCTTGCCGGCCATAATTATTCTTGGGTCAGAGATGTGGGTTAGTATGTCTGATTATAATTTTAACATACCCAATATTTATTAAAATCTATTATATATGTATAGGTATATATTTCATATATTAAATATTTGTAAATCGTACATCCACCCAAATGTTTTAATCAGAATCCAACCCTGTTTTACCTGCCCGTTCGGGAAAATTACAATTGCCTCCTTATCGCTAACTAGCCGTGCGCTCGGAATACCAGTGCAAGCGCGATCACCAATTACGCACGTTTGTTTCGGATCTCGGTGTCGAGTTACGCTGGTGCTAGAGCATTTGAATCGCTTGTATTGGGTGCAACCGTATAGAACTTAGAGCTTTTTTCGTATTAGTTCATATTGAATCTTATTGCTTGGTCCATATAGTAGAAATTCAATAAACGCTAACACGTGGCTAAACCATTTTTTTCATAGTGGCACGCGCCCCTGCGGTTTACACACAAAAGATAAGACATTAAGTGGATGAGTTCAGTTCAAATTGTTCAGAGTTATAGAACATGTCGTAGGTAGTTTATTTCTGCCGTTCATAAGTCCATTGCAATGTAGCTAAATACAATCAATCAATCAATTCATTTATTTGCTTTAAATACATGTCAAGTGGATGTTCAAAAAATACATTTTAGGTGCAGTGTATTCAGCCTGCTGTTGGGCATGCAATATAATCTTAAAACTACGGCTAAAATTGACTATAAGCATGCAACATACGAGTACATGGACAGTTTAATATGCTTATAACTTAATAAAGAGACGGCGTAAATTCTAAATATTCTCTGAGTAAAATGCATGTCGTGCTAAATAGTCAAATAAAATATTTTTAAACTGAGGCATTTCGGATTCTCTTATGTCTTTGGGCAATTACAAGAATAAACATCTTTAATTTTTTTTTATTGCTGCGTAATGCTAGTGGATCAACGTGATTGTTACTCATTGTGTTGCCTACGCTATTGTTATTACTACACGGTAATCAATTTTTTTTTTATCAAACAGTAATTAATTACACAATATATTTATAAAATAAATAAATTAAAAAATAATTAAGTATTAATTTAATTGAAATGTATTTTGAGAAAGTGTAACTGGAATATAAAAACTTTTTAACAAAAAAATTGAACCGCCGAAAAGAAAAAAAAAGCCAATAAAAAACCGTTAAAACGAAACGAATCGACCAACAAAAAAAAACAATAGCGCACTGAAAAGAAAAAAATAATAATTTGGTCTTCAATAACGCAAGTGCATACCTACCCTACAATTACAATTATAATCTATTTCTATACACTTTCTATATACCTAAAACAATCGCTAGGCTTATATCAATTTAATTACATCTAGAAAGTATGAACTATATACATACTTCTGAAATCAATCACACAAATCTGCGTATTTATATATTTACAATCAGTTATTTTTGGAGTCGGTGGCAGCCTCAAACAATCTTGAGCACCTTAGTGAAGAGTTGAACGCAACACATTATGTGGTTAAAGGTGCTCAAGTTTGTTTGAGGCTGGCACCGACTCTAAAAATAACTGATTGTAAATATATAAATACGCAGATTTGTGTGATTGATTTCAGAAGTATGTATATAGTTCATACTTTCTAGATGTAATTAAATTGATATAAGCCTAGCGATTGTTTTAGGTATATAGAAAGTGTATAGAAATAGATTATAATTGTAATTGTAGGGTAGGTATGCACTTGCGTTATTGAAGACCAAATTATTATTTTTTTCTTTTCAGTGCGCTATTGTTTTTTTTTGTTGGTCGATTCGTTTCGTTTTAACGGTTTTTTATTGGCTTTTTTTTTCTTTTCGGCGGTTCAATTTTTTTGTTAAAAAGTTTTTATTTCATAATTTTCTGTGGCTATAATTTATAAAAATTATTACATGCTTAATTTTTTATTACTTTTAAAATAGCTACCTACCTTGCTTTAGCTATTAACTGTTATATTAATAAGCTTCTTTAACTATTATTTTGTTCTGTAATATAAATACTTAAAAAAGAACAGGCTTTATATACCAACATGGGTAGGCCTACAAAAAATTCTGCTCGAATGAGAAAAAGATATTTAGAAGAATCTAATAATGAGAAAAAAAAAGGATGGAAGCAAATAGAAAGAAGAGACTGGCAGGTCTAAAACTCATTGTCAAAACTCGTGAGGTTTTTTTTGTAAAAACTCTGCTTTAAAATCTGCGAGTGAACAATAAATTACCCCTATTTGCCCACCCTTAGGGTAAGATTTTTATCCAAAAAATCGGACTACTCTGTAAAAAGTTATGCGTGGCCATACGTTACAATCGGTGAGTGAAAAATCAATCATCCCCTTTTTTCCTACCCTTAAGGTTAGAATTTCCTTTTTCAAATTTATATGGGACCTATTTCGGGATATACCCTTTCCAATAAAAAAATTATTATCAAAATCGAACTACTCTGTAAAAAGTTATGCGTGGTCATACGTTACAATCGGTGAGTGAAAAATCAATCATCCCCTATTTTCCTACCCTTAAGGTTGGAATTTTCGTTTCAAATTTATATGGGACCAATTTCGGGGTATACCCTTTCCAATAAAAAAATAATTATCAAAATCGAACCACTCTGTAAAAAGTTATGCGTGATCATACATAAAAAAAAAAAAAAAAATATACGCGTCGACTTGAGAACCTCCTCCGTTTTTTTCGTCGGTTAATAAATGAAAACAAGGTCTAAATGGAAGTAGAAAAGCCCGAAAGATTTCAGCCACACTATTTCAACTCTCGGCGACTGATCAAACATAAAAAAACACAGGGGACAAAAAAAATGACAAAATACTTATAACGTTCTGAATAAAGTTAATATTTTTTCGGCTAGATTATTGGTTAAATTACTTCATATATAGACCTACAAATTAATAGTAGCTTATCTATGACATAAGTCCAGGAGGACTGAATAACTTACCAACGCCATGCGCTGCCTTAAAGATCCTTCCAAATTTAGAGGCCATTCTTGTACATCATACAAAGTATCCATGTAATCGTTTCCACCTTCTTCTGAATCACTCCCGTAATAATAATCTTCATCATCACATGCAACGCCATTAACTAATAGCAGCAAAGTACCTAAAACGGTTCTCAAGTGAAAATATTTATTTTTGAAGCCTATATTGCAGTTTTTTTTAATTTTCAGCAAGGGGTTGGGTATCTAAAGCAGAATATACAAGATACTGATGAAAAAGTACACGGTAATACAACCAAATCTCTAATAAGCTCAGGTTGTAAAAGTGCCTACGATACGAGAACTATGGATGCGCCGCCGTTGGTACCTGACCTAGTATAGGATAAATAAATAAAAGAAATAATAATAAAATAAATATTATACGACAATCTTACACAAACCGACCTAGGCCCACAGTAAGCTCAATAAGGCTTGTGTTATGGGTACTAGACGACGATATATATAATAGATAAATATGGATAAATACTTAATACATAGAAAACATCCATAACTCAGGAACAAATATCTGTGATAAACACACAAATAAATGCCCTGACCAGGATTCGAACCCGGGACCTCCTGCTTCGTAGGCAGGGTCACTACGGACTGGGCTAGGAGGCCGTTAAAGGATAGTTTAAGTGAAGCAAATCTTTTTCAGTTTTTGTAAAATTCTGTTTGTAAATTTCTTTTTTTTTTGTTATTGGTAATAAATATTTTTTTTAACTAGTTCAATAGGATGAATCAAAATAATTGTAAAAAAAAATACGTACTAGCAAGTAAAACATGTATCATGTTTATAATACAATCGACGTTTACCCTACTCGTATATTACAAAAATATAATAATAAAATTTGGAATATTCCTCAATATTTTTAAATCACAGAACTTTGTGCTACATAATCAATATAATCATGTAGGCCTTAAATTAATTTCGAAAACCATTTCATTATTCAATTAACTTTCCTGCTTAGAGATTTTACGCTAATAAAAATACATTCCCATTAACTTACATCATAGTGGTAGCCGTACAAGCCCAATTTCAAAGAAAAACCGCAAATCGATCTACAGTTTAGCCGTTTGGCACACGCATACTATAGGTCAAAACACATTTTTTGATCCGCAGTTCTTATAAAAAAATCCCTTAGGAGGGGAGTGCCGAGACATTTTTTTATTTGTATGGAAAAAAAATTTTTTTTTCAGAAACCTATCGTGTGTGGTATCTTATGAAAGGGCATTTTGAGGCGATTCTAAAAATACCACATCATTACATTTCAGCCATTTTTTTTAATTAACACAAAATTAATTTTTGAAACATATCAAGTTTGGGCTCCTCTAGATACGATATGGCTGGTTTTTTTTTTTACAATATACCACAAATGATACGTGATATCCTCATATCTAACCTCAAGAAAGCAATTTCGAAAATAATTTCATTAGGTATTTTTTTTTAAATTTTTCAATATTACAAAGTGGCGGAGTTCTACTTCAGTACCTATTTTACGAGACGTATAGAACTGTACTGCAGATACGGTACATATTAATCATAAAATGATACGTAGTATCCATATATCCAACGGGAATACCTCTTTAACCTGCGTCTTTTCATCAGTTGGTATAGTTTTTGTGGTAGATACTGACTTAAAAAGTGACTGAAAGTTGAATTAAAGATGTTTATTCCTGTTGTTTTTTATTTTATAATTATAATACATATACTATTAATCTTGCTTTTTACATTTCTAAAATATGTTTTTCTATCTTTATATTTCTTCCTCTCCGTCTTTTATATACGTTTTGCTGCAAATAAGAAAGCGGTTTGTATAAATGACTTCACTTATTTATGTAAAAGCACAGATTATATAATAGTTCTTACGAACAGATATGAATCACTCATAGAAAAAGCAAATACCTATGGTTTACGTACCTACGCAATAATACAATGGAGGAGCCTTCAACGCGCGGCACCCCGTACCCGCACAATCGCTAGGGTTGCATATGCTTGGAAATGTTTTATAGTTAAGGAAATCCCATCAAAAACATAAATGTGAAAGGCTGCCAAGTTCGATACTATGGGAATGCTTCGCCTATAAAAGAAGTGAGATCTGAATAAGTACCAAGTTCCATAAAAATACCTCAAATCATAAATAGTTATAGGAATGCACACTTGATTTCCAGCAGTTTTTAAGGTACATTTTGAATAAGTATCACGTTACATAGAAATACCTAAAATTATAATAGTCAGAGAAACGCACACCGGTTTTTTTAGCAGTTTCCTGATAACATTTATTATTTCCAGTACTTTTTAATGATGTTACTTGGCAAGTTTTCACACACCACACACCTTTTCAATGCAATGAATCGACACCTTTGGACTGCAATGTGTCAGGTATATAATTTTCTATTAAAACTTGCCAAGTTACATCATTAAAAAGTACTGAAAATAATAAATGTTATCAAGTGTGCATTCCTATAACTATTTATGATTTGAGGTATTTTTATGGAACTTGGTACTTATTCAGATCTCACTTCTTTTATAGGCGAAGCATTCCCATAGTATCGAACTTGGCAGCCTTTCACATTTATGTTTTTGATGGGATTTCATTTATTTTTGTTAGGTGTAGGTTCTTTATTATTTTTTTATCACGGACGGCGCGAGCGCGGCGGACGAGTGTAGGCAGCGACGGAGGGTGCGCGAGGCGGGGAACGGAATTTTTATCTAGTATCACTATACATACATATATCGGGATTTCGGGATCGATCGGGCATCGCGAGTACCTATAATCTATGATAAATCCTATTTTACTATTTATTTATAGGTGATTTTTACAAATAAACTGGCTCCCTACACCTATAAAATGTACCTACTTACATATAATTACATACATCAATAACGTACTTTATACTGTTTGTAAGTACGCTACCTACATAGATAATTAATAACTTGGTAATACCTACCTACCAGTAGGTATTATAATTGGTGGCCTATTATGTAGCCCTAGAAGTGCACCATCCCATCTCATCCCGTGGCGTATCGGAGGGTGAGATGGGTAGTAGTATATATAATTCCATCTTAGAGTATATATGATTTCCATGTTCTTGAATCTGCGATTTTATTAGTTGTAAAAATAGAAATTATTTTAGACTATGCGAGAAAAAATAGTCTTTTCATTTTTGTTTGACTGATTTAGCGCACCTAGTGTACCTAGCAGTGTTGGCCGAACGTTAGTGTGATTGAAAATTAAAAATTGAAGATTGAAACACGTTAGTTAAAATTGAACACTAATAGTTTAGTGCAAATTGATTTCAATTAGAATTGAAATTAATTGTAACTAACGTGTTAATCCTTTGCGAATAACTAATAATTGAAGATATTTAATTTTTAGTCTTTCTCAAAAATTTAAACATTTATTTAATTTTTAGTGTAGATTGAATTGGTAATTGACATGAATAATTTACCTAACTAAACGCGAATTTAGGTTAAGCTAAGAGGTTTTGATTACTTTTACTTTTACCTTGACCTTGACCTTGACCTTGACCTTGACTTTCACTTTTACTTTCACTTTCTTTAACTTTAACTTTCACTTTCACTTTCACTTTTACTTTCACTTTCACTTTCACTTTCAATTTGACTTTCACTTTCACTTTGACTTTGACTTTCACTTTCACTTTGACATTCACTTTGACTTTCACTTTGACTTTCACTTTGACTTTCACTTTGACTTTGACTTTAACTTTCACTTTGACTTTCACTTTCACTTTCACTTTGACTTTCACTTTAACTTTCACTTTGACTTTTACCTTTGACTTTCACTTTGACTTTCACTTTCACTTTGACTTTGACTTTGACTTTCACTTTGACTTTCACTTTGACTTTCACTTTGACTTTCACTTTGACTTTCACCTTCACTTTCACTTTGTCTTTAACTTTAACTTTCACTTTGACTTTCACTTTGACTTTGACTTTGACTTTCACTTTCACTTTGACTTTGACTTTGAATTTGACTTTGACTTTGACTTTGACTTTGACTTTGACTTTCACACAAAGAAAGTAAAAGTAAAAAGAAGCTCCAGATTTTGATACCGGTACCATCTGCTCATCAGTACAAGTCGAATGAGCCCAAACAGCAAGAGTCTATGATGCGCCAAACCCGAGATCCAGTAGGGATCCCCAGGGTCCAGCATGAGCTCCAGATTTTGATACCGGTACCATCTGCTCATCTGTACAAGTCGAATGAGCCCAAACAGCAAGAGTCTATGATGCGCCAAACCCGAGATCCAGTAGGGATCCCCAGGGTCCAGCATGAGCTCCAGATTTTGATACCGGTACCATCTGCTCATCAGTACAAGTCGAATGAGCCCAAACAGCATGAGTCTATGATGCGCCAAACCCGAGATCCAGTAGGGATCCCCAGGATCCAGCATGAGCTCCAGATTTTGATACCGGTACCATCTGCTCATCAGTACAAGTCGAATGAGCCCAAACTGCATGAGTCTATGATGCGCCAAACCAGAGATCCAGTAGGTAGCCCTAGGGTCCAGCATGAGCTCCATCTTGTGATATTGGTCCCGACTTCCGAACCCGAGATGCAGTTTTAAAATTAATTATTTGTGTAAGACAGGATTAATTTAGTTACACTAACGTTAATCTAATTAACTGTAATTCTTATTAAATTTTCGAGACGTTAGTGTAACTAATAGGTTAATTCTAATTGACGGTTAGTGTAATTAACGACGTCACAAAATCAATGCGAACTAACGTTAGTAAAAATTGATGTTAGTGTAATTGATTAGTAACGGAATTAATCTTCAATCTTATTGACCAATTTTCAATTCTAATTGAAATTATCGGCCAACACTGGTACCTAGTGACCTGCTTTGCACTTCGTAAATCGTGGGTTCGGTTCCCGCAACAGACACACACAGAGTGGTGAACAATTTTATTGTTCTTGTCTTTAAGACAAACATGTATTGTCTTAAATAGGTATGTATCTAAATTTAAATAAGTCTTATCTCATTTCCACTCCATACCTACTTATAGTAGGTCAAAATTACACATTCGTTGTTTTCGAAACTGACTCACACTTGGCCGTTTTCAGATTTTTACTTTATTTCGACCTAAAGACAAACCTTCGAGCCAAATTTCAGTTCGGTACGACCATTGGAAGATATACCCATTTAGTTCATTATGACTTCATAGTAGAACAAAGTTACACCTTCGCTATTTTTAAAACTGACTCACACTTGGCCGTTTTCAGATTTTTCCCTTTACTTTGACCTTAAGACCTATCTCCATGCCAAATTTCAAGTCAGTACGACCATTGGAAGTGGTCTAGGTTTTTGATGAGTCAGTGAATCAGTGAGTGAGTCAGTGAGTGAGTGTATAGTAAAAATAGCGATTTTCTGACGTCAATATCTCAAGAACTGCTATAGGTAGAATAATGAAATTTTGTATTCTAGACAATTAAGGGGATGTCAACAGACACTCGAAATTTCATATGCGTAGATAAAATATGTTTTGAGTTATAGGGGGATCGAAATTGGCCCGAAATGGTGTAATATAACCCACGGCCGGTGTGTCGCTTTTTTTTGCTCGAACTTGGCGGATACACTGCCGTGTGTCTAGATAGGTATTTTGCATTGATTCAGTGTTTAAGTGGTTCGCATGGGGCATAACAATTATAGTTACATGAGTAATATTGATTGATATTTTGTTGCCGCGATGAGAGTATGATTAATCTTGACAGATTTGCCACACACTGTCAAAATTAATATGGATTGACAGCTATCTCAATCTTATTCTAATCGCCTTTTAGCAATATCATCATAGTTATTTGAGAGATTTGTATTTCGTTAATAGTCTAAGATACGATAAGCTATTTGTATCTTCATCTGTTATTTTTATTAGCTTTGCTATTTTTTACATCCATACACATCGCTATAAATAAAATGTTTTCGTGATGACATTGTTCCGAGTTCCGAGTAGTGTCGCGCGCGGTACGACGTGCGTTCAGTGAGCGCGTTGGTAACCCACTGACTTTAGTTTCGCCGGCGGAGGCGCAAAACGTAGGTATATAACTCGCTCGCGCGGGCATGATTCATAGGCCTGGTAAAAGGCGTAAATTGAGAAAATAATAGCGCACCTCACGTTATGGCAATCACCGTGGCCAATTTTGCAGGCTGGCGTGCAAGGGAGGCTCCTTAACTGTATGCCATATACAGTCTAATTCAGTCCAATTAGGCTCTAATGAAAGGTCAGGTCTTCTCTTCCATCCCCACTGTTCTGGATATGGTCGGGTTGCTACGTGACTTTCTAGTGCACGCCCCCATATTTCTCCAGCCTGATATTTTGCCCTTTTTATATGCTGACGGAGGGCAGCGGCAGTAGGAGGTATTAAAGAGAGGGTCTTATCACCGGTCACAAACATTTGGCGTCGAGCTTCATTCACGTGTGTCAAATCGCACTGAGGATTGTACATTTTGTTGGTGAACATCTCCAGTGATATGATACGTTCGTCGGTAATCTCTTTAATACTGGGTGGGAGAGCTAAGCATGTAAACGCTGCAGTGAATGCAGGGTCCTTCCACGCAGACTTTGTCGTTTTTGATCGTTATTATCACTTAGATAACACTAATAATAAACAGGACAGCACAGTTCAATACAATTCCAGTAAAACTGTGTCATTTTGTAATATTGAAAAATTACACATAAGAAATAAAATAAAAAATACTAAATGAAATTATTTCGAGAATTGTTTTCTCGGGGTTAGATATCAAGATATAACGTATCATTTGTGATATACTGTACAAAAAAAAGTTGCGTATATCGTATCTGAAGGAGTCTAACCTTGATATTTTGTGTCAAAAACTATACCAGCTTATGAAAAGGCGCAGTTAAAGGGTTAAAGAGGTATTTTCCGTTGGATATATGGATACTACGTATCATTTTATGATTAATATGTACTGTATCTGTACTACAGTTCCATAAGTCACGCCAAATAGGTATTGAAGTAGAACTGTGTCACTTTGTAATATTGAAAAATTTAAAAAAAAACTTAATGAAGTTATTTTCAAAATTACTTCTTTGAGGTTAGATATGAGGATATTACGTATCATTTGTGGTATATTGTATTTTAAAAAAAATCAGCCATATCGTGTCTGGAGGAGCCCAAACTTGGTATGTTTCGAAAATTATTTTTGTGTTAATTTAAAAAAAATGGCTGAAATGTAATGATGTGGTATATTTTTAGAATCACCTCAAAATGACCTTTCAATAGATACCACACACGATAGGTTTCTGAAAAAAAAAATTTTTTTTCCATACAAATAAAAAAATGTCTCGGCACTCCCCTCCTAAGGGAATTTGTTTTTAAAACTGCAGGCCAAAAAATGTGTTTTGACCTCTAGTATGCGTGTGCCAAACGGCTAAACTGTAGATCGATTTGCGGTTTTTTTAATCGTACGGCTACCACTACCAACTGCGGCGTCGTTCGCTGTACGTACAGTACCTACTTTTTTTTTGCTGCCATATTCTAGCCTCAATATTCGTTAAGCGCTTCACATACTTGAGCCAAATTCAGAAAATCATAGACAAAATCAGCCGGAAATGCTTAAATTTATAGGCAAAATCAGCGGAAAATGCTTAAATTTGTGTATGGTAGCGGAAATTTGTCTGTGGCCTCTATACAAAAATTCAGCTACCATAGACACATTTCCGCTACCATAGACAAATTTAAGCATTTCCGGCTGATTTTGTCTATGAATTGCTGAATTCGAATCTGAATTCCGCTATGTGTGCGGAGCGGAGCGCCTTAGCCGTCCAGCTATCTGTGTACCTACTACTACTACTACTAGCTTCGTCTGATTTGTCATCAACTGCAACAGATAATCTGGTTGAGGCAATTGTCATATGCCTTAAAAACGATTTTAAATTCAATGTAGAGCGTTGCAGGAGTTCTATCTCACTCGCGCTTAAGATGAGAGAGTGAAATGCTCTAGAAACAAATTCAATGTAAAAGAAATCTGAAATTAAATGTTCGCCACATAGTTCGCCACGAAATACGGTGTCTCATCACAAAGGGTTGCCACATGTACGTATTTTGAATTTGCCACGCTTTTCTACTGACAGAAATGGTTTGCCAGACTATAGTTTCTGATTTATTTCTTTGTATTCACCCAAATACCTACCTGGAAGACCTGGATGCCAAATTTGAACTTTCTAGGTCATCTGGAACAGGGTTAGAGTTTTGGTCTATAGGTCAATACGTGATAAAAATGTCGATTTTTGGACGTTAATATCTAAATAACCGTTTGAGGTGTCTTTATGAAATTTGGAGAACAAATGTATCTCTCAAGTTTCAATATATGAGCCAAATTTGACATGTTTATGTGAAATAGTTTTTGAGTTATGAGGGGGTAAAAGTGGCTCCAAATGGTGCTCGCCAGTTCTGTTATACTTGAACTTGGCTTGACTCGCTACCGCGTGTCTAGATAAGTATCCAAGCCCAAAATGGGTAACTTGTAAAATTCACTAGTGGACATTAGATTTACCGGTTTACACGGTTTACATCACTATTCCCGTTGGAATTTGGTTGTAATGGTAACACTGCGGATATCCTATCCTGCAGCCTGTGCAGCCGCCATTATGCCGTCTCGGTCCCGAGTCCCGGTCAAGTCAATCAAATCAATGAAATGTCAATTGTCATTGTCAAGTTAAATTCTCGGACTAAAGTTAAATTCCTTCCAAATTCGTGCAATCCGTCCGCACGATACAAGAGAACAAGTAAAATTTGATTTGATTGTATTCAACTCTATAGGTTACAGAAATACAGCATCAATCGGCACACTGTGAAGTGCCTAAGATACTTTCGGATGTGTGAAGTTTTTTAATCGTTTCCAAGATGGGTATTGCATTAGTTCTGTTCAAGATGCTACCAGGCGAGATGTTTACGGAAGAAACGATCAGCACATACATAAAATATGGACTGTACTTTGGCGCGGCATTTCAATTAATGTTTCTACTGGGCTGTGCCACTTTAAATGAAGAGCAGTACGATCCGTATATTTATGACCAGGTATATTTATTTATCGTATGGCTACATGTCATAGGCATTTTTCCATGGGGTAGTATTGAGGGGGGGTACGGGGTCCAGATGGGACAGTGCAGCTGCCAAGTTTGTTACTCTTTTAGCGCCACCCAGGGATCACGTGTAGGGTTGTCTAAGGTGTTTCTTACGGACTACGCTCGTAGCCCGTAGCCACGTAGTCGTCGTATGTAGCGCGTTGTTGTTGTTGATCCTAGGGCACCCCGGAGGTGCATAGGGCCTCCACAAGATCCTTCCACGCCTTTCTATCCTGAGCAACCGTTTTGGCCTCTCTCCAGCTCAGTCCTATGGCTCGCAGCTCGCTCTCTATGCTCCGCCGCCAAGTGTGTACGGGGCGTCCGCCGGCTCGCTTTTTATCTTTAGGTAGCCACTCTAAAGCGATACTGGCATTGTTCGATGCTCCTCTTCGAAGGGTATGTCCGATCCATCTCCACTTCCGCCGCGCTACTTCCTGGGCGATAGGAGACTGACGACACATACTCCACAAATCCTCATTTCTGATAGTCTTCGGCCAGAAGATGCGGAGGATCGACCGAAGGGATACCAAATATGTACCAAAGGATAAATCTTGTTTGAAGTAAAGACATGATGATATTATAACGTTCATGTTTCTTTAATCTTTCATGTTTCATGTACAAATACGAAAAGCCTTTATTTGCGGTTTAATTTATTAATATAGTATTTAGTCGAAGCGAAGACATCTTCGCTACCCTGCGTCTCGCGCCCTGCGCTCGGCCTGTCTGGCCTGACCGGTTGCGCGCGGTCGGCGCACACGGCATGTAGGGATGCGCGTACACCACACACGAATTTCCGACTATATTGTGCCCATAAGTCTATTTTTTAATTTGCGTTAGTCTGGTTGTGGGTATTTCCAACAAAGGCCTCCTAAAATATTTTCCACTCTTGTGTTACAAGCTGTTCTAATCCACATCTTTTCAAACCATCATCTTGTGAATGCGGAGTAATTCAAATAAGTTGTAGTTAAGCCTTATACATATGGTGATGTCAATGGACATTAAGTTCCCAAAAGTTGAGCTCATAGAAGTATTTTAAAATTGGGCGCTCCAGGCCATAAAGGCCTCATGTGCCGGTACATAACTGACCGGCGCCCTGAACCCAGCGCATAGGGCCGCCAGGACCATGGCCCTCTTGGCCCTAGGGTAAATACACTCCAGGGCTAGCTAACCTAACACCTACATTTACTAATAAGATTATTAAATAGCTAGTTATTAACAAACAGAGGTAGCTAATATTATGTTAAAACCAGTTTTGGGCAAATAATGCATTTATTTGGATAGCTTAAAATAAATAATAGATAAATAAAATAAAAATATTTAATTCAGTAACTTAAAAACATAATTGGTACACAATATCTGCACTGGTGCCTCTTTTTAAGTGAGAAGACACTTGTGCTAAGAGAGCACCACTCCTCCACGCGGTTAGTTAACAGTATCTTAGAAGTATATTAAACTACAAACAAAACTTTTAATTATACATAATTTCAAAGTAAAAGTCGTATAGGGTACTTAAAAATATAAGTTATTCTAACACTTCCCATGCTTCATTCTCAGTATACTAGTGCTTTCCTGCATTGTAGAGTAAATTGACCATGAACAGAATCCTGCCCTGGTTCCTCTTACTCCATATGTTAAAGTAATTTCACTATATATTTGCAGCCATACACAGATAGCGATGAATGCAGCTCTGAACATTCATCTCCCGGGCACCAAGCCAATCACGCACGCCGCACTGACAAGAAGAAGCGACGCTAGCATAAGCATGGTGTAGTTTCATCTATCCCTGCTCCGGTTGAGTATGACGAAGATGAGGACAAATGGGAATGATTGAAATAGAAACTATTTCTCTCTCCCCGGAGACCACAGATGGGACTACACCGTAAATACTAGTAGTAAATTAAATAATTGTCTAATGTAGTTGTAGTGACCCTGCCTACGAAGCAGGAGGTCCCGGGTTCGAATCCTGGTCAGGGCATTTATTTGTGTGTTTATCACAGATATTTGTTCCTGAGTTATGGATGGTTTCTATGTATTTATCCATATTTATCTATTATATATATCGTCGTCTAGTACCCATAACACAAGCCTTATTGAGCTTACTGTGGGCCTAGGTCGATTTGTGTAAGGTTGTCCAATAATAATATTTATTTATTTATTTAGTTGTGTTCCTGCTGGTGAGTAAGGTTGCCAAAGAGCTCAAAGAGGACCCAGTGTGTTGACGATGAGGGACCTTCTTGTTCCTTTAGTCGTCAACACAGTGAATCCTCCTTTTTGTAAAGGGTCGGCAACGCGCATGTGACGCCTTTGGAGTTGCAGGCGTCCATAGGTTACGGTAGCTGCTTACCATCAGGCGGGCCGTATGCTTGTTTGCCACCGTCGTGGTATAAAAAAAAAAAAAAAATTTGTAGCTCAGTATAACCTTAATTATATGCTTTTAGTCATAGAAGATAAATAGACATGCTATACATTCCATTTTTGTATGAGAAAGATGTTGTTTAGTTTAATAAATATATAAAAGATGTCTCTGAGACTGAAATAATGTTTACGGGTTGTTTTTTGAAACTGATGACATTGTGAGCTGTTGCGGTCAGTTGTAATTTCTCTATTTTATCTTAATTATTAAACGGCCTCCTAGCCCAGTCGGTAGTGACGCTGCCTATGAAGCAGGAGGTCCTGGGTTCGAATCCTGGTCAGGGCATTTATTTGTGTGTTCATCACGGATATCTGTTCCAGAGTTATGGATGATTTCTATGTATTTAAGTATTTATCTATTATACATATCGTCGCCTAGTACCCACAACACAAGCCTTATTGAGCTTACTGTGGGACTAGGTTGATTTGAGTAAGATTGTCCCATAATATTTATGTATTTTTTTGATTCAAATGGTATACTGTTGTATTGTTTTATTTATCAGTGCTATTTATAACTCTTGACAAATATAAAAATGCATAAAGGACTATATTACAAAATGTTACTTAATAGTTAATCTTAATAATATGTCCTTTTTACTTCAGTATTTGCTAAAAATATTAGCTCTAGTCTAGTAGTTGGTATATCGCATGCATCATTACTTGTCATATCATATAAAGACATTTATTTTTCGGAATACTAGTTCGTTACTATGATTATTAAAGAAATAAATTTTATTAGAAATGATACTTTTTCGTGGTTATTTGGAGTAATTCACTTCTTTTTGAGTTTATTTTAGTATAAAACAACTTTTTAAGTGAGTATCGAAGAGAAATTGTGATAATTTCTTGGAGTAGTGTTTGTTTACATGATAAACCAAGTAAGGATGAATTTACTATAAGATGTATTTTGTTGAAAATGTTATTATAAGATAATCACTAGAAAAATGAAACTAATGAAAGATGTTGAGCTTCATTACATATTGCCTATTGGGCGTCCAGAAATATGTGCAATAACATAATATAAGTATTTTTTTTCTGATACCTAGTTGAAAGTTAATGCTCTTTCACATTTTTAAGATAAGATTTATATTGTAGTAGGTATTTACTGGTAATAGTGCAGCTAGACAGAGTTCTGAATTGAATCTCATATTTGTAATTTGTACTATAGTGTAATTTAATCTCCAAGTTATTATTATGATGTAGTTGTCACTTTATACACTTATAAATTCATAAATAAAACACGAAAATATTTAAAAAGCGTTTATTTGTTAGACAGACTAGAGTTATGGCATCATTCTTGCTTGTTATTGCTACACTTAAAATATTAAAATCTCGTAAATCCAACACCTTATATTTTTAACCACAACAATTAAGTACAACAACATTTTAAAAGGCACTGTTTTCCTGCATCATTTGAGTATATAGAAATATAATATCTGTATAAATCATTTTTTTAATAAACTACAAACATATTTTACAACAACGATAGTATATACTAGAAATTTGAACCATCAATAAGTTGATGGTACATATTTGGCATTTAATATACTTAAATAATATAAAATCTGACACGATATCTTTGGGTATATTGTACTTATATCACACAGTTTTTCTACACCTTTAACAGTTCATTTATTTGTGACTCGAATAATTCGACACCATAGACTAATTAACTCAAGACGCCGCATAGCCGGGCGACCCCCGCTGCCAAGCTCGAAGTAATTTCACTCTATAGTAAGACACTAATTATTGGAAGTGACAGTAAACTTAGTACGTCTCCATGGCAATCATTAATGTCTGACTCTCTCTTACGCCCCACGGGACAATCGCGCCTATGTCTAGCATTGCGTGTTCTCCTCCCGCACCCCTTCCTTTTGGCAGCTTAGGTTTCAAAGAAATAACGCGCTAAGCGGAGTATAGAGATATCTTGTATATGTTCGACACTAATAGGGTCAATACACATTGAAATACAAAAGAATCCACTCTTTCATCGTCAACGACCGCAGTAAGTGTCAACGCGTACAGTTTAAAATGCGCCTTCTCTCCTCCAGATAAGGTTTACTATGGTAAGTTTAACATTCTTGGCGGAGGGCTTAAAGATAAAAACAAACACCGCTCCTGGCGTAACTAATAGTAGATTGTGTAACAAGGGAGCAAAATGAAATATTTACGGCGAGGGCGTATATTGATTCCCAAACGAAGCGATGGAGTCTATAATAGAATCCCGAGCGTAGCGAGGTTGAAAATAGTTGAAAATAGTTTTGCTCCTATGTGACACATACTGCTTTTCACACCACCTTAGGGGAAAATATTTTTTTAATTGTTGAATCATATTTATTTTAACTTTATATGTGCTTAGTGTGCTTCTTGATTATAATGAATCTATTAATTTAATAAGAAATTTGATTGTGATGACGGACTGGCTGAAAAAAAAACCGAATGTCCTAGAATAGAAAAGTGCCACTTTGTTCCCTCCTAGCAGGGAAGAAAAAGCCCGTATACGACTAGGTGGTGTGAAAACCTATTTTTGTTGCTATTCTCCTAACACAAAATACCTAAATGTAGAAAAAAATGAGCATGACCCAATTTCGTGTCTTAAGTTAAAAAGCATGCATTAAATTCATGGTTTTTATCTAAAACCTATATTGCGTTGTTAAAAGCGAAAACGAATGTAAAATTAAATGCATCACATTGTAGTCAAATCCAAATTGTGCGCTTTCAATGCACCCAACAGTTCGTGGTCTGATAAAAACTGTTTGAATGCTGCCAGTTTGTTAACACAAATAGTTACACAGCACTTATCCGAAGAATTATTAGAGCAGCTTCCAGTATTTGAACATTGTTTGTTTTTGCAAATTGATTCCATTATTCCTTTGCTTGTAGACTGTTTTTTGTCTTGACAAGGAGACTGTTTTTTAGCTTCGCTTTCCTTCTTAGTTTGCTCATTCGACTTCTTGCCTTGACAAGTGGACTTTTTACTTTGGCAACAATTATTGCTTTGAGTCGCCGATTCTTTTTTTCCCTCGCAAGACTTTTTCTTCTGACAGACTCCGGTTTCGCTCTGAGCTTCATTCTTATTTTGACATGATTCCTTCTTGCCCTGATCATCGAAACTCTCGTTAACATCAGAGTAAGATGTATCTTCACAGGAGCAAGATAATTGTTCAACGAATGTGTCAGTTGATACATCTTCCTCTTGAACGGTGTATACTCCAAGCTCCTCCAAGCTGGTCAGTTTGTGTCTTCGATGATAATCTAAGAATGTATTGTGGTTTTTATCTGTAGCTTTTCCGCAGCCAACAGCACATTTCATAGCTGCATGATCACATTGGCAGTCTTCGTCGCAATCGCACATATCTACAGGACATTTCCCCTTTTCTGGTATCGGTTCTGGTTCTGGTATAGGTTCAGGTTCTCCGGGTTCACAATCACCCCTACATTCTCCTGATGTCGGATCGCATTCGCATGTCATGCAACTACATATACCTGCGTCTGCGGCTAGTTGAGCCAATGCATTTCTCTTTGCTATTTCTTTCCCGAAAATATTCTCCGTTCTTACAACATACATGTTCGATAAAGGTTCATTGTCAAAGAGCAATGTGTCTTCTAAATCTAAGTCAGAATTAAACAGTACTGAATTGGCCGGGTTTATTTCGATGTTTTGGTGAACTCTACAAGGCGGCGGAGTATTTAAAGATCTATCGTCAGGATCTTTTAAGAAATGTTCAATATCTTCCTCAATTTTAGTTGAAGACAAATTGGAAACCAGTTCGCTGTCATTAAACACTTTATCGGTAACGTCCAAAATGTTTGGAGAAGCCAAATCGAAGTCATTTTGGGTAATTACATTAGCTGTTTCAGGATTTAAGTCAATATAGCTCTGCATATGAGTGGGTACGAATGTCGCCATAGTGAATATGCTTTCTGGAGATTTCTCTTTGATGCTGACTGGGGTTTCTGAAATGGATGCGGCTAATGCGCTAACATCTACCCAAGGGGCTTGTACTTCAATTTCATTAGCGAGCGCTAGTTGCATTGCTTTTCTTTTGCCTTCAATTCTTCCGTCAACCGTTACTAATGGAAGAGGCTGTAGATTTGTCCAGGATTCTTTCTTTTTATCTGCAAAACTTTCTAGGTTAATATCATAGTCTAAGTTAGGGGGGTTATTAGCGTTATCGAAAAGCAGGTCAGTGATGTCGACACTCGTGTTGAGGGGGTCAACCCGGTGGATGTCCTCCAGGCTGCCGTCTGTGGAGTTGGATTCTGTAGTTATCCTGCCGAAGGACTCGAGCAGGCCCTCCCAGTTCATGGTGTCGGTTGGCGGCGGTTTTGCGGTAGGGAATTCCAGAAACGGCTCCGTTTCGATCTGTAAACGTTCATAAAAAAAACTTATAAATCAAAAATAATAAAACGCTGATCAACTGATCAGGTAATCGTATGGCGGGTACTTGGTCTTTGGAAAGTGTTGTTATATTATAGGGACCGAGAGAACAGTCGGAAGCTGATTTACCTTTTTTGACATTACTGTTTTTGTAATAGTAAAATTTTGCTGGCCTGTCACTCTTACCTCTTCACGTTTAAGGGTGCCTTTCCACCAGAGCTATGCTATGCAGCTATGCTGCGAGGATGTGTAAGCTACGCGTTTCCATTGGTTGGTGTTACGCGTTGATTGGTAGATTCAAACGCATCCATCCATAGCATAGCTACATAGCTTAGATAAAGGTACCCTAAAGCTGCCAGTGCCTGGATCTAGGAATAAGGATAGTATAGCCAACTAACTAGACGGGTTTCGTTGCTCTCATTATTGTGACCTATCTGACGTAGCCAGCTCTTAGTCCGAGTTGAATGGGAGCAGTTGTTATCGTAAGGGCTTGAATACTGTCAGTGGGTGTCAAGAAACCCTGATCCTACGGCCGTCGGATCGAGGGGAATGCACTGCGTAGGGAGGCAGTCACTCTTCACCGTTCTTTTTTTTTTTTTTAGTAAGTAGGCCACAAGGGCACTTTTACACGTCAAAGTAAAAGAGAGAAAAAAAAATCAAACTACACCGGTTCTAACCCTACACCTCTGACCCGAGAAGAATTATGTCCGGCAAGAAACAGTACATCAAAACTAAACAATACATATAAGTGCGTTGTTCTATAAGAAAACATATCAAACCAAGGTTAGATTAACCAACAATAGGTTATAGTTTAAGAAAAATACCAAAGAAAAAAGATGAGTCCAAATCTGACAATTGAAAATGAATTACATACAAGTTTGATATACTTTCTTACCTGAACTGTGTCTTCTACATAAATTTCCAAATTATAATAATCCATCATCAACAGTTAGAAACAAATTTTGAATTTAAATTAAAAAAAAGTAAGTGATTCTAGTATACAATAAACATACTATTTCTATTTCTATTTTCTATTTTTATTTCCTTAGAGATGTATAAGGTCTCCAAGTGTCTTGATCTATATATTCTATATAATAAAAAAATATATATGGATAATCAAGCACCGAATGTTGTGTCTAAAGCCAATTAAACTAAAATTAAATATGATTAATAAAAAGTTACGTAAATGTGTTGCCCCAGTTAGCCTAAACAGACCGGTCTCCACAAACAGCACCCGTTCACGAGTATGACGCATATCTCAGCCATCGCCTCCCTCAACCTTTCTTCGGGAAAGTGGCGACCCGATCAACGACGCCACCATAAGCAGAGCCTTTTAAGCGAGCATGAGATGTTCAAGCTGGCGGGCTTTATTAATGAATACAAACTAGCCATGTTTAGTCTGGTGAGAAACAATATTCTGTGCTCGTATTTTACATGCGTGAACTAAATTACAATATAAGAGTGACATAGAGATGTACATGTCTCTAAGCGTCAGGATCATTAAATATATATCTATACATATAAATATTTGCGAATGCAAGACTTAGAGATGTATAACGTCTCTAAGTGTCCAAATACTAAATAAAAACAAAATAAAATAAAAACGAAAAACAGGTAAGGTTCGCTGTTAACATGCGCACACATACTTAAGACCTTTCAGTAACTCAAAATCAGTGATTAAGTTTGTAGAAATAGTTATTAAGCTTGTCAGTCAGTACAAACTGCATGTATTCAAATTTATAGTAAAATCATTCATCTGTCTACGTTATTCAGTCATCCATTCATCAAAATCATCAACTAAGCATCACGCATTCAAAATCCAAGTGTAATAGGGATGACGAGATAACGACACATGTTAAATTATGAAATACAATTTAGTTGATAGGATGCAAAATGATCAATATATCCAAATAAAGTAAAAATTAAAAAAATCTATTGAAATGGTTCCAACTTTTCAAAATTTTACGATTTTTTAAAGTACGTTATTAAAGAACGACAATTAGATTTTTAACAGTATACTGTAAAATAAATTGTATGGCAACCATATACATGAACGCAAAATTTCACTGTAAAAATAGCAATTTCATAACTTTTCCATACTTTGAACAGGGCGACTATGTACAGTCAAGTGTAAAAATATGGGTGTACTCATCTTACTCAAAAATATGTCCCATAGTATCTTATTCCGTTGTAATAAGTGCGTAGTACCATATTTATGAGACGATTTTTTCGATACGTATTTTTGCACTTGACTGTAATCACGACGTCACTTTTACACATCATTTTGTTAGGAGTGTTTTGAGAAACAAATGCAAATCTCAGACTTTAACTCTCATTTCTGACTTTTTTGTTGCTTTAACGCAATTGGACCCATATAGACATGTGTTCCTCACAACAAAACGAATCGATTGATACCATGCATGAGAAAAAATCATCATGCGTATTGACATCATAGTGTAGTGTGCGGTACCTGGTGGCGGACGGTGGCGGCGGCGGGGGCGGGGGCGGGGGCGGCGGCGGCGGCGGGGGCGGCGGGGGCGGGGGCGGGGGCGGGGGCGCGGGGCCGCGCGTGCGTGCGCGCGTGCGCCTTGAGGTGGTGCGACGCCGTGAACGACTTGCCGCAGCCCTCGCGCAAGCATCTGGAATCCATACTAATATTATAAATGGGAAAGTGTGTGTGTTTGTTTGTCAGTCTTTCACGGCAAAACGGGGCGTCGAATTGACGTGATTTTTTAAGTGGATATAGTTGAAGGGATGGAGAGTGACATAGGCTACTTTTTGTCTCTTTCTAACCCCCCACTTCCCTAAAATGGGGGATGGAAGTTTGTATGGAGCATTCCGGGGGGCAAAGGGGAACCGTGTTACCCCGAATTTAACGCGAGCGAAGCCGCGGGCAAAAGCTAGTGGAAAAATAAATACCTAACTTTTACACCAATCCACATGTAAAACGAATAGAGATTTTTAAGATATAAGAGCAGACTTCACTTAGGCTACCCGACCTTATCAAGAGCAAATGCCCCAGCTACTGTAAAAAATACTCAATGCAGACCTACTACAAGGTGTGTCTATAATATTTGAAGAGTTCCCTCGATTGCTCCAGGATCCCATCATCAGATCCTGACCTGGTTACAATGGGACCAAGTGTCAAGTATATACCCTTTCAAACATAAAATAATTTTCCAAATAAACCCAACCATATACAAGATATCTCTATACTCCGCTTAGCGCGTTATTTCTTTGAAACCCAAGCTGCCAAAAAGAAGGGGTGCGGGAGGGGAACTTGCAATGCCAGACAGGGAATGCGCGATTCTTCCGTGGAGCGTAAGAGAGAGTCGCATATTAATAGTTGCCACGGATACGTACTATGTTTACTGTCACTTCCAATATTAGTATGTCACTATAGGGTAAAATTACTTCAAGCGTGGCAGCGGGGGGTCGCCCAACTATGCGGGGTTTTGGGTTAATTAGTCTGAGCCCAACCATCTTCGAATAATCGGTAAACAATAGAACATAAAAAGTAGCAAAAAAACAAAACCTCGAAGGATATTGAGAAACCTCGTCCTTTGAAATCTTGAAGGCGGTTGAAAATAAAAACAATAATTTTGGGAGAAGAGAAAAGAAACTTGCTTGTAAGGCCGCTCCTGCGTATGTGTCCGTATGTGTTTCTTCAGGTCGCTGTGTGTCGTGAAGAACTTCGCGCATCCCTCCGCCTGGCAATTGAAAGTGTCCCCGCTGTGCAGTCGCTGGTGAGCTCGTAATCTGCAAATTATAATGTTAAATAAACAAAAAAAAGCGACTTCAATTAGCCTCCACCTTTCAAAAGCAAATGCTCGAACTGACGTAAAAAATACTCAAATCACTATAGGTGTGCCGTGCCTATAATAATTGAACATTTCCCTCGACTTCTCCAGGATCCTATCAGCAGATCCTAACCTGGTTCCAATGGGACCAACTGTGAATTAGTTATACTCTTTCAAACAAAAAAAGGATTTTCCAAATCGGTATAGCCGTTTCGAATAATTGGTGAACCTACATAAAAAAAAATTGCAAAAACAAAGATCCCGACGAATTGATAACCTTCCTCCGTCGAAATCTTGAAGTCGGTTGAAAACAATAATTTTAGGGTATTTTTGCACCTCGTCTACTTAGCTCCTAGGGCGATTCTACTTTTCATTGTAGGTACCTATACAGTTTATGACACTCGTTCGTAAAATGCATATTTTAGAATACTTGGCCATTACTTTCATTATACTTGTGACAGAGAAAGAGGCTTAATTAGGCTATTCATCCCGATAGCTTAGTTTAATAATAACAACTGTAAAAATTCTTAATCATAGTAACTCAGTTGCATTTGATTGTCTCCCGGTTTGTATGAACATAAGGCATTTACCACTGCATTACCACCTTTTTAACCGACTTCAATTTCATAGAAGGAGGAGGTTCTGTATTCGGTTTGGGCTTTTTTTTTTATGTATGTTCACCGATTACTCTGAGACGCGTGGTCCGATTTGAATAGTTCTTTTTTTGTTTGAAAGGGTCTACTTCCAAGGTGATCCCATATTAATCTGGTGCTGTTCTGATGATGGAATCTATGAGGAATTGAGGGAACTCCTCAATTTTTAAAGGCATATGAATGGCGATTTGGGTGTTTTCTTAAGCAACTCGAGGGTTTTCTCTCGGAAACCACCAATTTGATGATGTGGACCAGATAATGATGATTGTTTTGATGATAATGATGATGATTTTTTTAAATGTAGGATGTTCAGCGATTACTCCGAGACCCGTGGTCCGATTTGAATAATTCTTTTTATGTTTGAAAGGATGTACTTCCAAGGTGGTGCCAAATTAATCTGGTGCTGTTCTGATGATGGGATCTATGAGGAATTGAGGGAACTCCTCAATTTATAAAGGTATATGTATGGTGATTTGGGTGTTTTCTTAAGCAACTCGAGGGTTTTCTCTCGGAAACCACCAATTTGATGATGTGAACGTCATGATGATAATTGTTTTGATGATAATGATGATGATTTTTTTAAATGTGGGATGTTCAGCGATTACTCCGAGACCCGTGATCCGATTACAGGAATTATTTTTTTGTCTGAAAGTAACTACCTCTGAGATGGTTCCACATTAATCTGGTGCTGTTCTGATGATGGGATCCATGACGAATTAAGGGAACTCCTCAATTTTTAAAGGCACATGTATGGTGATTTAGTTGTTTTTTAAGCAACTCAAGCATTTCCTCTCGAAAACCACTAATTTGATGGAGTGGACCTAATGATGAAGACCACATATGATAAGTGGAACTTTCCTTACATTGAGTTACGTATTATGAACTTTTTCTTATATATCTTCACCGATTATTGCGAGATCCGTTGTCCGATTATGATAATTATATAACCACTAAAAATGGAAAAATAAAAACTTTTTACAAAAAAAAGATAAACCGACTTCAAAAAGGATAAAATAAATTATTATATTATTTATATGCGTTACAAACTGATATGTTTGAAGTCGGTGCCAAGCCAAAAAGTTACAATACCGGTCAAATCAGCTTCAAGTCTGAAAATCACAAAACATATCGATACCTACTTATATTGAAAAGGTGAATGTGAATCTATCTGTTACATTTTCACGTCTAAACTACTAATACAATTTTGATGAAATGTGGTACCTATGTATATATTCTCTGATACACGTCTACTTTGTCAATGATTAGAAAAAGGCGGCAAATAAAAATAAAAAACACGTATGGTCAACAATAGAAAATTTAAATATCGTGCCTTTTTCTACTGAAAAGGTGTGACCCACACACCCAGTGTGTCTGACTATAGAAAAATCAATCTAGCCATTGAATTCTTTTACACTTCGATAAAACACCTTAGATGAAGTAGAATAAATAATTCAAACCAAAGCACGGGCTCCGTTCAAGATATGGTTAGTCCGACAACTAGTAAACAAGTTTATTAACAAACATCATAAGACGCATGATTACGAGTATATTTTCTTTCTGTACTAGAATGAAAACCTACGTACAGTCAATACCAGAATTAGTTCTATAGTATGAAGAACAATTCACTGAACACAAACGCCTCGTTCGTATTAACTGTTTTGTGATTTTCAGACTTGAAGCTGATTTGACCGGTATTGTAACTTTTTGGCTTGGCACCGACTTCAAACATATCAGTTTGTAACGCATATAAATAATATAATAATTTATTTTATCCTTTTTGAAGTCGGTTTATCTTTTTTTTGTAAAAAGTTTTTTTACATTAATCAATATTAATATATGCATTTTGGTTAACAAATTCCTATTATTTGGTTCAAGTACAATTTCGGAATACAAATTGAAAACGTAGAATGAGCCACTTACCGTTGCTTTTGCCCACCATACAAAAACTTTATTCGCGAATTTTCTAACAGATTATACTCTCTTGACAATGATAACATATTTAATAAGCTTTTGTAGAAAGTGACCATACGTAAAATTCAGCAATTTGAACGTAAACAAGTCCTTTCCTTGACATCTGAGTCACGTACGAATATAAGCATATGATTCAGTATAGGAATAAAATCGGAAAATAAGAAAACATACTCCAGATTTTCGCTACGTTACGTTATTGCAGCAGAATAAAATATTAGCGTCGTTAAGACGAAAGCAATTATTAACCTATCGTTCAGTAATCGGGACAACACAATTTTCGACCTTATCTCAAACGGATAGAGTATAAATATGAATATGTATTTGTTGCTGTGTCATTCGTCAAATCTAAATAAAGAGTTGACCATTCGTAGCCCGTATTACAAAGACGTAAGAGTCTACAATGGTTTAGAGATTTGCGGTTGCAACGAATCGTTGGCTAAGATCCAAAGGGGCGTAAATTATAGTGATTTGCGAGTTTAAATGTTTTTTCGTCACTAATGGAATTTTGTTGTGATACTTGTTGGGTAAGTGATTTAGGGTGGATGTTTTTAATTTTGTAATTGCTGTTTCTTTTGTGCAATATAACAGAGCGTAACTAAAATACTGGTGACTGGCGATCCGTAATAAGGGCATAATTAATATCGTAGTGTGACAGAACAAGTAGGAGAACATTTTTTTGGACACAATTTTTTTTGTATGTGGTATGTATGTCGTAATTTTTTTTTTGCTCGCTGATTTTTATAATTAGAATACGATACCAATTACGCCCTGAAAATGAACACCAGAATTTTTGTTACACCCTGTATAGAGGACCATTAAATAAAAATAAAAAAATTCTTTTGAATCACGAGACGTCATTTATAGATACATAGGTTGAAAATATGGATACCTTATTTTCAAATTGTACGCATCATGAACGGGTTCCTATGTCCTAATTCTCGTAATTCATTGTATCCCCACTTTCAATTAAATTCTCAGACTAAATAATACTCATTTTTTTATAACGCGTAAACGAACTAGTCACCCATTATCTGTCATATGCACCCATTGCAAAAGTTAAAAGCACTACGGCAGCACGCATAATCAAACTTTCCGTAGGTACGCTAAAAAACTACTTCTTGAGCAACTGTATTAAAATAGTACATTACGCACCCATAGCGGACATCGCGGTAAAGTAAAGAACATCGCGAGCATTTGTGGCCCAAACCGAAGGTGAGGGCCATAAACAATTAAACAAGCTATTGAGGCCTTGTTTATTACCGCCTAGAGTTGTACTTTCTCGAGAACGTTCTCCGCTTTGTATGAGGAATATTCTCGAGCGACAACGTTCTCCATACAAAGCGAAGAACATTCTCGAGAACGGCACAACTCTACTTATTACCGCCCGTAGTGCGTACACAATTTTACGTCTTCTCCTGGGTATGAAAATCTGAAGGGAGATTTGCAACTGCGCGCGCGGGTGGTAAATGTCACTTACCGCCCGGAGTTACGTAAAATGATATCACTCACCTGTAAAGAGTATTAAATGCTTTTCGACACCCCCCGATGGTGCACGCGAACGGCTTGGCTTTCGTGTGGGCTCGCACGTGGATTTTCAGACTGTATGACGTGAGGAACGCCTTGTTGCATGACGGCATGGAACATTTGAACCTATATTCACCTATAAATAACAATATATCATGTTAATATCATCGTGTTCCTAGCATTTGTTCCAGCTTTCTGTCACAGCACAAGGAAGCCTGGGGTTGTTCCTAATCCCAAGGTTTGGCGTAGGCTCAGTAATGGTTAGTACACTTAGTACTAGAAAAGTAAAATTTCGTATGAGTATGTGTTTTAATCACACCGACAAAGTTTAAAAACAAAATCTCAAAAATATTAATTTTTATGTACACATGAAGTGGGGGGGTAATTTTTTTTTCTCCAATCCTAATGTGTGGAGTATCGTTGGATAGGTCTTTTAAAAAAATAAGGGTATTATACCTTCGTAAATAATAGCTATCCGAAAGTTTAAAAAAGTGTTAATCGTATTTTCTCGATATCTCATTAAACATTGATCCCAGCAAAAAAGTGTACAGAATCTTTTTTGTAGAAAATTATATGTGTATGAATTAAGTAGAAAAACATTTTTTCGTATGAGCCACCGTTACTAAGTTATTTACGAAAAACCTAATAAAGGGACCTTGACCATATCATAATATGATAATGGTGATCAGTTACAGAATAAGAAAAAGTGGTTCAGGATCACGACCCAGATTTCACCATGTATATCATAATACGAGTGGGTATTGATATTCAGGTAACGTCCTTGATTTTATAGAAACATACACCGTGGGCCCATATAACTAGACAGATTTTAACAGTGTATTCCTGAATCTTGAAGCAAATCAAATTATTTTGTTCAATATTTTTTGATTTGCAATTTTTAAGTAGTTACACTACTATATATAAACTGAAAATAGATGTCATATACTTAAGAAAAAGTGACCAAACCCTCCGGTGTCCGAGGCCAGATTTGAACTGGCGTCTTCAGCCGCGAAAGCTGAAGACGCCAGTTCAAATCTGGCCTCGGACACCGGAGGGTTTGGTCACTTTTTCTTAAGTATATGACATCTATTTTCAGTGTATTCCTGATCATATTTAGATACTAAAATGTCCTATAAACTTTTCTGGAATACGCCTAGTTTCAGAGTTAATACCAAATTTAAAAAAATACACTTTTTATTATAACTCATCACAAAACGCCTTTCTAAAGGCGTTGTTGCCAGTATTGGACATAGTTTACACGTCCTTATTGACATGTGATTTGAGTAATTTTAAAGTTAAAAATAAGGTGTAAACAAACATTGTGATATTGAATTGCTTCGATTTTAGGTCTCAACTTTCATTTAAGCTGTTAGTTTCACTGTTCAAATGCAGTAAATCAGTAAGGCAATGATTAAAACGGTAGTTACGAAAAAAAAAAAGATACATTTATAAATAATATTGTAATTTATTTAGTTATGTGTAATGGCGTATTTTTTATACAGCGTCAGGAAGTCAGTACTGCACTTAAACGCCTTTCCGCTGTAAATAGGTGTTTAATTGTTCCATTATACAGCACATGCTATTATATCTGCTGTATTACAGTGTTGTAATATAGCAGTTTCAGCTTTAAACTGTATAAGTTCGTAATTCATTATCATTTAACAGCCAAAAGCTGCACTGGACACTTAAAGTAATATGCTACACAGTTAGTGTTATAATGGCCACAAGTAACACTTATATGCAGCATATATACCACAAAACACCATTATGCAGCTTAAAGCTGTATAAGAGATGTTAGAAAACACCTTTAAAAAGCTTAGTGTTTAATGCTACCTTTATACAGCCTACGTCGCTATAGGCTGTATATAAGCTGTATATCCACTTCACATGCAACCCTTTTCCAGCTAATTGCTAAGTGTTTTACTCTTAAACAGCTTAAAGTATTACGAAGTTGTTTTATACTGCATATGACGCTACAAGCTGCAAAACTGCTGTATAACTTACTCATTGGAACCCAATATCCAGCTTTTAACTAAATCTATGACCGTTAAACAGCTTAAAGCATTTCGAAGCCGCCTAGATTACTTTTATTCAGCTTTCACCTACAAGAACAGCTTTTATACAGACTTTTAACAGCTCAAGGCTGTAATTAAGTTCCAACGGCCTATGTAATACAGCGTTTGTGCTGCTTGGGATGTATAGGCACAATCGGTGCAATGGAACCATCGGCAGCTGTTTCATCATCGGTCATCGTTTAATCTCTACTGATCGACAAATTGACATACACAAACCTTTATGTGTTTTCATGTGTGTGCGCAGATTTCCGACGGTGCTGTACGTCCGTTCGCAGCCGTCATATTCGCACTTGTAACGCGCATTGTCCTCTGATTTCCTCTTCTTATCCGTGTCGATTTCAATTTTTTTCTCCGGTGTCTCGGCTTGCCTGGAAAATGGAATGTTTTTTTACCGTACTGATCTTGACCTTAAACCAGGGGTTCCCAAACTTTTTTTAGTCACGCCCCCCTGCTGCCTAAAATGGAATTCCCACGCCCCACTCGCTTCGATGCAAGGAAACGGAAGTAAATGGTTTAGCTAGCCCTGTTCAAATTTCCCGACGCGCCGCGCCCCCTTTAGAATGTGATGGCGCGCCCCGCACTTTGAAAACCCCTGCCTTAAACTATGGGTCCTTAAATCAAGTCCCCTCACAAGAGGTAGGACACGGAGCAATTTTAATGAGCTCGAATCTGGATAAGTGGAACTGGGGAGTGGGCTGCACGACATCATTCATCAAATAACACTCTTACTAACTCTATTGTATTCCTCAGATGACCAAATTACCCCCTCTAGACGTCCGCGGATGCATCCCGACATGACGTCCGCGGACGCATCTGCGGACCGGACGTGTAGTGGAGGCATGATAGTGTCTGTCTGGAAAGAGACCCGGATCCGGGTATGTCCTTAAACTACGTCCGGACACGAGTATGTCCTTAAACTACGTCCAAAAGAGAGGTATGGGTACTGCGAATGTCATCTCGCTATGTGTGTTAGGGCACAGGCGGCACAGCACAGCGAATGTCATCTCGCTCAAATCTGGAGCAGAGCCAGACTGGGGAAGTACCTCCACCTTACAGAAAACCACAGCCAAATAGCACTAGACCCTACTCATAGTGTTGTGTTCCTGCTGGTGAGTAAGGTTGCCAACGAGCTCAAATTGGACCCAGTGTGTTGACGATGAGGGACCCTCTTTATAATTCAGATTTCTATGCCGTCAACACAGTGATGCCTCCTTTTTGTAAAGGGTCGGCAACGCGCATGTGACATCTCTGGAGTTGCAGGCGTCCATATGCTACGGTAGCTGCTTACCAACAGGCGGGCCGTATGGTTGTTTGTCACTATAGTTGTAAACCTAAAAAAAAGAGAAGAGTCCTGGAATGTATGAGTTCTCATATCTATAAACCACGACACTTCTCTTTGAGCATATAAAATGTAGTAATGAGCTTCCAAAGATACACAGTATTGGCTCCGAAACAAGACGATGTAAGTGTTGGCAGGTTATGGGACTACAGGGCCTCGCAGGCAACTTACCTACACTTTACGGGTCGTCAATTCACGTGTGATTTCGTCAATCCAAGTTGCAACTACCCAGGTACCCAATACTTGCTAGTGCTCATAGTTAATTGCTATTACCGCTGAACATCAGGCTTGTTAACCACCGTCGTGGTTTACAAATCTTTTTTAATAAGTCTTATGGTACTTGATTTCTGGGGGATTTTTAGGGTCTGGAGCCAAAATGGCAAAAACGGAACCCTTATAGTTTCGTCATGTCCGTCTGTCCGTCCGTCCGTCTGTATGTCACAGCCATTTTACTCGGAAACTATAAAACGTACCTTCATAAAATTTAGACATGAGGTGTATTTTGTATCCCGTTATTTAGTTATTAGTGAAATTCTAGAAAAAAATACTTTCAGGGGGGGCGCTCGGCTACATACATGTAACTAAATTTCAATAAATGTTTTTTTACCTTATATCAACATGTGACACTTCAATCGATAGGTCTTTAAAAAAACCGGCCAAGTGCGTGTCGGACCACGCATAGGAGGGTTCCGTACCTTCAATGGAATAAGAACCAAACTAATACCAAAAGGTCGTATCTGATGCCTATGAAAGAAGTTTTTTGGAGATAACTCAAAAATGGCTGAACCGATAATGTTCAAAACAATTTTCGTAGAAAGTATATGATAAATCGCATCTCTTCAAATGTTTTCATATTTTTTAAACTTACGGTTCAAAAGTTACGGGGGGGATCTACACAACTTTTCTGACTTTCAAAGCGATTATTTCAGAAAATATTCACTTAATCACAAAATAGTCAAAGAAACCTCAATGTTATTTTGAAAGACCTATCGATTGTTGTATCACATGTTGATATTTGGTAATTTTTTTTTTAGTTACCTGTATGGAGCGCCCCCCTAAAAATATTTCTTTTTTCAATTTTAACTACATAACTAAGTAGCTGCATACAAAATACACCTTATGTGTAAATTTTATTCAGATACGTCGTATAGTTTCCGAGTAAAATGCCTGTGACATACGGACGGACAGACAGACAGACAGACATGACGAATCCATGAGGGTTCCGTTTTTTGCCATTTGGCTACAGAACCCTAATAACATTGAGGTTTATTTGACCATTTTGTGATTAAGTGAATATTTTCTGAAATAATCGCTTCGAAAATCAGAAAAATTGTGTCCCCCTCCCTGTAACATTTGAACCGTAAATACAAAAAATATTAAAAAACCGGCCAAGAGCGTGTCGGGCGACGCTCAGTGTAGGGTTCCGTAGTTTTCCGTCCGTCACAGTAAGTGTCTCCACTTAGAGTTAAAATAACACCACCATGTAGGATATGATATGAGCGTTCCACGTACAGCGACATCTATCGGCAAATTAATTAAACTATTGCGCGCGAGCTTAAAGTATGGAAGATGATTTTTATGGGATAATTCTTTATTGCGTGAACCGATTTTCACCGTTTTTACTTTATTTGAAAGCACGTCATTCCATTGTGATTATTTTGTATTTTTTTTTCAAAAACTATTCAACCTATCAAATTCAAAATATTTTTCGTAGAAAGTTTTTATAAAGTTCTACTTTTGAATTTTTTTTTTTATTTTTATAACTTATGGTTCAAAAGTTAGAGGGCCCCCCCTCTCACACACAGGGACACATTTATTTTTACTTCTGGAGCGATTATTTCTGAAAATATTTACATTATCAAAAAATGATTTTAGTAAACTCCTATTCATTTTTAAATACCTATCCAACAATGTATCACATGTTAGGGTTGAAATGAAAAAAAAAATCACTCCCCACTTTACGTATAGGGGAGGTACCCTAATAAAACTTTTTTTTCCACTTTTTATTTTACCACTTTGTCGGCGTGATTGATATACATATTAGTACCAAATTTCAGCTTTCTAGTGCTAACGGTCACTGAGATTATCCGCGGACGGACGGACGGACGGACGGACAGACATGGCGAAACTATAAGGGTTCCTAGTTGACTACGGAACCCTAAAAGTGAGGAGACGCGCCTTATCATATACTTTCTACGGAAATTGTTATGAACATTAACGGTTCCACTATTTTTGAGTTATCTCCAAAAAACTTCTTCCATAGGCATCAGATACGACCTTTTGGCATTAGTCTGGTTATTATTCCATTGAAGCTACGGAGCCTTCCATTATGCGTGGTCCGACACGCACTTGACCGGTTTTTTATTTTATTTTTTCCTTTCATCCTAAAATCTGCCGCTGTTGCACATCGTCGGCCAAGTCTGTTAGCCTAATATGGTCGGGATTTATCGCCTGTCGCCATAGCTGTCACGTGCTCACGTGTAAGTGCGAAAGCGATGCATAAGTCACATGTCGATATAGGCGATAAAATGGCAACCATGCTATCCGTTCTGATTCTGGTTTAGCAAACCGGTAGGTAATCCCACGACCTACGGATTGAAAGCCTCGTTATCGCTGGCCTAGCAACGCTTAGCGATAAGATATATGTATTTAGGTACTATCATGTTGACGCGTGACGTAACGATACACATATCAGGCTCAGACATGTCGCTCGCTTGCATCAGCATCAGAGTTTCAGAGGGCGCCGGTTGGAATGGTTGTTCCTTGGGTGTTGAGTTGTTCCAGTGTACGGTCTCAGTGGCGAGCGACCGTTGCGTAGAGCTTCCAAAAGATATGCAGCGGTTTAACAGCCTCCTAGCCTGGTCGGTAGTGACTCTGCCAATTAAGCAGGAGGAGGAGGTTCGAATCTTGGTCAGGGCATTTATTTGTATGTTTATCACGGATATTTGTATATGATTTCAAATTAACATGGTCATTAACATTAGTATAACTAAAGACCGTACCAGAAAGAAAGTGGACAACTTGTTGAATGCATAAGTTTGTCCACGTAAGTCAAAGAAAGAAACCGGTTTTATTAAATTACTAGCTTTTGCCCGCGGCTTCGCTCGCGTTAAATTCGGGGTAACAAACCATACAAACTTCCACCCCCCATTTTAGGGAAGTGGGGGGTTAGAAAGAGACATAAAGTAGCCTATGTCACTCTCCATCCCTTCAACTATCTCCATTTAAAAAATCACGTCAATTCGTCGCCCCGTTTTGCCGTGAAAGACGGACAAACAAACAAACAAACAAACAAACAAACAAACAAACAAACAAACACACACATACACTATATGCACCTTTTCTTAGCTATTGTTAAAATAGAAATACATTTTACATTCCATGATATCTGTTAAAATAGGGAGGATTGTTAAAAGTTACAAAATATGTTTTGGACGACAGGTGCAAAATTAAAGGCTTGGCCGTAAGAAAGCTTGCTAAAAAGTATAATATTAGCCCTGCAGGTAAACATAAATTAATAAATAAGTTTCGTAGTACTGTGTGTAGTGTGTACCTTACAATATCTGCCTAAATCTGAGCAACAACGAGGCCCTGGAGCAGAGCCCGGCTGGGGAAGTACCTCCACCTTACAGAAAACCACAGCCAAATAGCACTAGACCCTACTCATAGTGAAGTGAATTAAGGTACTACTCCGGCTGGTGAGTAAGGTTGCCAAAGAGCTCAAATTGGACCCAGTGTGTTGACGATGAGGGACCCTCTTGTGCCTTTAGCCATCAACACAGTGAATCCTCCTTTTTGTAATGGGTCGGCAACACGCATGTGACACCTCTGGAGTTGCAGGAGTCCATAGGCTACGGTAGCTGCTTACCATCAGGTGGCCCGTATGCTTGTTTGCCACCGTCGTGGTATAATTATACTAACTATATAAATTAAAATATGTTTTGCATTGGAACGACGTAACAGTACTTCATTTACTTTATTAATCAGTATATTTAATTAATATGTAGGTGTAGGTATGTATTTAACTACCTAATTGGCTACTTTCCTAAAAAAAAAAATTTAGTCCGTCAGTTAGATTATCAAAAAATATTGGACACGTATTTTTTATTTTGTCAATCAAACAAAAATTGGTGAAGATATAGCCCGTTAAAGTTCCGCGTGACGTCACATTTCAGTACAATTTTTAGTATAATGTGACGTCACGCGGAACTTTAACGGGCTATATCTTCACCAATTTTTGTTTGATTGACAAAATAAAAAATACGTGTCCAATATTTTTTGATAATCTAACTGACGGATTAAATATAATTATATATTTTTTACCCAGGAAAGTAGCCAATTAATGAATGGCCTATATACAGTAATTATTTCACAGCAATCAAATTAAACAAAATACACATAGTTTTGATATTTAATAAAGTCTAGCTGATTTGACTAGGTCAGGGGTCAAACTATGACCTGCGAGCATGTTAATTATTGGGCCAGAGAGATGAGTTAAATTCCATACAATCTGGCCTATAAAGATGAAGCGGTCTGCTGTGGCCCTCGGGTAAAAAATGTTGGAGACCCCTGGACTAGGTAGTAGTCTATCCTATTCTGAAGTTTTACCAATTACTTTCACACCCTCTCAATACTAAGACATTTTTTTGGCCCTATGTGACAATGGGTTGAACTTTTATGATCTTTGAGACATGCTCCACAGCACTATGGCAGCCAATTGATTAATTGATAAATTGATAATTTCAGCCCCAGGGCTCCAGTACTATAATAAATTATAATAGCATTAAATCTGGTTTTTGTGAGAACCAGTGTTATTTAAATATAAAAGTTTTCCAAGAGATTCTTGGACATTATATCCAATATTTCGTTTCATTTATTTAACACAACAGTTTACACAAGTTTACACCATTACTAGTCAGACTATCATTATAATTATTTATAATTGATGTTGTTATAAAAAGATAAGAGATATTTATTCGTCAATTAAGGCACAACACATTACAATGCACTTTTGAACAGGGAATGTTCGGTATTACTAAAAATCAAAATAGCGCCAGAGTTTCGCAATGTTTACGTGATATTCTGACATGTGTTTCAGGTAAACATAATAAATTATCAGATCATCCAAAAAATAACCATTAAAACTGAGATACTGAAATTGAATATTGGTTAATTTGTATGAAAACAATACCGGTATTTTATCCCTGCTTTTGAACGTCAGAGAGAGAAAAAACTACCACCGGTTCTGACCCGAGAAGTATTATGACCGGCAAAAAACTCGGCAGGACTTATTAAAGCTGTTTTTTTCTACGGCTATCAGCCACGAGTCATGTGATATAGGTTTGGTGCTGACTAGGGTTTGCTCCAGGAACTCGTTTTGAACCGGGAATTCCCGGTTCTCGCCATACAAAATCAAAACGGGGAGCATTCCCTAGTGCTGACTCATCACTCAGCATGCTTGCTTTGGACTTAAAGAGACCGCAGCGCTGATCTTCTATCAGAACTTTTTCACTCTATACCTCTATACACTAGTGTAAACAAGTAGTGCAGTGCGAGTCAAGTATATCATAAGCTACACAAGTTCAAGTTTATATCATTATAATTTATAACATTGTGGTATAAGTCATACCATTTTTACACTATGCCCCACTCTTATCAAGTTATCTAGACCCTAGAAATTACTTTATCCTTATGGTTATGTATTTAATTAAATAGTAAATAAAATATTAGACAAAAGTTTATGTTAACCCAATTCATATCAATCATATATAATAAGCTAAATGGGATGGCAACAAACTCAATATTACAAGTCTCTAACTCATTCAACTCACTTTAGGATATTAGTATCGAGTAGGAAGGTAATGGACCAAAATAGCATACCCAAAATTGAAAATGTCGAAAAAGGCCAGAGATACGCCAGCGTACGAGTGCGAGCGAGACAAGTATATATTGACAAACAGCTGATTGAATAATGAGACACTCAAACAAAAGGCGCCAAAGCACTAAGAAGCCAATCTTGTTATGGGAACAAGTTTTGAACGTCTGTGAAATGGTTTATAAAATAACTCACGATAACAAATCCTCATATTTCTCTGATCTCCCGTCCTTGGAAAGTATTCCGCTTTTTGATGTGACGTCGCAATGAATTAATTCCTTATCATATTTAAGCACTGGCACATCACAGACGTAGTTACCTTCAATATCGATTTTTAAATTAAATTCTGCGTTTAGGAAGCTAGATAATTTATTGCTTTGAGTGCGGTTATCGGATCCGCTACTGTCACCGGGCCATGCGGCCATGTTTGTTTCGAAAGTAGTGTTGTGTTTCGGCCAGAACAAAAACCGGAAAAAGTTTATCGGTAATTTGAGCCTGACGTATCATTTTCATGATACTTGGTAGATGTCGCTTTTATCAATTCGATCCGAAGAGAGAGCGACCGCTATGAAGGCGAAGTAGGCGCCCGCAGAAGACTCCTGCCTGGCCGAACTCCCGTTATAATGAACACCACACTTGTTGTCTTGTGCGGGCAGTGCGCCGACCGCACGCCCTACCATACGCGCGAATGTGTCATACCACATTCAAACAACATTTCGAATATAAGAAGTGTGCCACTCAATTTAATTATCATTATTACTGGTGCAATTGTTATTAATTAATATTGAAAATGTGTTTAAAGAATATATTAATATATTTGCAACTGGTAAGTTTCTTGTTTTCTTAGTTCACATTGATTTACTTTTATATAAGTTTAATTAAAGTAGGCTTTTATGTATAGGTATTTATTGATTCATCCTTATGAGGATATCCGATTTTTATCTAACTACACTAGTTTAACACAACAACTTCGAATTGTAAACAAACGTTTCACCTGACAGTTGAATGTGGGTAGACAAATAATATTATTGATTAAACAAAGTATTACAAACAATTATTTTATGGGAATTGCAGCTAAAAAATAAATATTATCTTTGAATGGGTACTTTGTTAACATATTGACCTGTGCAGAAATTTGCATTAATTGACGATAATAATATGTTGTTTAATTTTTAAGTCAAACAGTTAATGTGACCTATACGGCCTGAACTAACTAGGTATCTATAAATGATTATTTATATCTAGAGCATAGTTACTTAATATGTGATGCTAAAAAGTAAATCTCGATTTTACCACAAAAAGATACGAAAGAAAAAAGTTAAAATAAACTCAATGCAACGATCGTTCAAGATAAAATTATAGTTAATAAAGCACTGGTTGACTGACTCATTGCCTATGCATTCAGAGTAAACGGACCGTTCAGAGGAAAAAAGGCATGAAACGATAAACAGCGGGCAAAGTTTTATCTGTATTTTACTGTTACCCAAGACATCCGTTGGTCGTCTAAGCGCATTAACGTGTCATTAGATGAAGGTTGCTGACCGGCACATTCCATATTCATGCGAGAATAATCATACATACGGGGAGGTAGAAGCTATAAACATAACCGCACAATACGAATTCGCAAAGCTTCAGTTAGCACCTACATGTTTGCTAATTTCACCCGTTTTTATTCACCGTTACATTGCTTCAAATTTTAGGGTTCCGTATTTAATGTTAGGGACCAGTTACCTGAATGAGAAAGCAATAGAAATATTTAACAGGACATCATAGATCGCTTAAATCAGTGCCAATATAATTTACATTATTATGTTTATAAAAAGACTAAAGAAATTTGAGAAATTAATAAAGCATGCCCCCTAAACGTATTTGTTTTAACCCCAAAATATTCTACAAAAAAAATCAGGCCATTTCTGTAACTCTAACCAGACGACTTACATCGTAATTTCCCCATAGAAATTACTATGAAGAAATTTGGCAGAATAGCAGTCGCTACTCTTTTATCGGTTTTCGGTTCGCAGCGAGATTTTTTTCATAAAATAACGTTCAAACAGGAGTAGGATGCACTGATGATATGAAAAAAAGAAATAAAATAAAATATATTTTTTGGTCTTTTTCATACTTTGTATGGGAAAATCGGATAAAAGAGTATTTTGGGGTAACCGAAATATATTTAGGGGGTATGCGTTGTTAATTTCTCAAAATCACAATATAAGGGACACCCTACTAAATAAATATAAGTGTATCAACTCTTTCTAATAATACCTACTCGTACGTATCCCACAATACCTGATTACAAATTAGGTTCATATCAAAATTAGGCTATTGGAACAAGCCATCGTTTTAAACACCGACAGAATAAATAATTGGATGGTCGATCCTGTTGTGAACTTGTTACCCCCGCCTCACTGGCTGGTGCTTGAAAATGAAAACCCCAAACTGGTGTCACATGCGCGTTGTCTGTTCATTGTAGATGTACAAAATTTTCCTGCTAACAGTTTGATGAACAATCGCAGATATATCTCTGCCAACTTATTGTGTCCTTGTATTTTGGGAACTCTAGTAACTTACCTCTTAAATTTCATTCTCTCCTCTTGGTTGCCTATTTACCTATTGTTAGGGTTCCGTAGCCAAAATGGCAAAAACTGAACCCTTATAGTTTCGTCATTTCCGTCTGTCCGTCCGTATGTCACAGCCATTTTACTCAGAAACTATAAAATGTATATTAATGAAATTTTAAGATATATTTTGTCTGCCGCTACTTAGTTTTGTAGTCGAATTGATGAAAATAATATTTTTAGGGGTGGCACTCCATACTTATAACTAAATGTCAAATAAATGTTTTTTTTACCAAATATCAACGTTTTCCACATCAATCAATAGGTATTTGGAAATACAAACAAAAATCTACAATGGAGTCCTCATATAAGAAAACTCGCTCTTCGATTAGGCTCGGCCGCTCATGCCGTTAGGAGAATTAGACAATTAACGAATATTGACACAGCTCGCTTAGTTTATCACAGTTATTTTCATAGTGTAATGTCATATGGTATTCTGGTTTGGGGCAAAGCAGCTGACATACAGAATATATTTGTTTTACAAAAAAGAGCCATCCGCTTTCTGTATAACTTAAAGGCAGGTGCATCAGTTAGATAACTATTTAAAGAAATTAATATTTTAACTGTTGCTTCCCAATATATATATGACAATATTATTTTTGTTGTAAAGAATATACATACATTAAAAAAAAATTCTGACATCCACAGCTATAACACTAGAAATAAAAACAAGCTTGCTATCAGAAGTAGTCGTATCCGCAAAGCATATAAGTCATTTTTTGGTCAAGGTATTCACATTTATAACAAGTTACCCGTCGATGCTTTAAATTTATAATTTCCCGCTCTTAAGAAATATTTGAAAAAAAGTTTAATGTCAAAGGGTTATTACAGGGTCGAGGACTATATGACGGACAAAGATGCATGGCCCAAACCAGAAAATACTACAAAATCATCTAAATGTTAGAGGACACAGTTCAGATAGGAAAACATATCAAACGTTTTGTGAAGCAATCAGATTTGGATTTTATTATTATTATTTTATTTTAATTAAACAATACGTACATTGTATGTCTCTCAAGCTGTTTTGATATGCCTTCTTATAGAACTACGCATTATTGTGTATCTTTAAGTTGTAATATTACTGTTTTGAAAAAATAAGTTCCGCCGAGTTTCTTGCCGGTCATAAATAATTCTTCTTGGGTCAGAGGTGTAGGGTTAGAACCGGAGGTAGTTTTTTTTTCTCTCTCTGACGTTCATAAGTGCATTGTAATGTGCCTAAATTGAAGAATAAATATCTTTTATCTTTTTTATCTTTTTTACAATTGAACATTTTTTTATTCTTAAATATTTTCTGAAATAATCACCCTGAAACGATGTTTTGTTGATTAAATGTTGCTGGTTAAGGCTTACAAAATTTTAGCATGTTACTTCGAGGATTAGATCACTGGAATAAACAGATATTTACTGCACACAATTCCTTTATGTGTATTACGGTATAAAGAAGACTTATTATTCATAAATGTTACTGTTATTTCACCGGCTCTACTTAATTAGATGTTTTAAACAGCTCAACTCAACAGTGGTATTATGGTATATCTGTCAGTTTACTTCAAATAATTGACATCATTTCAAGGTTGCTATTAGCATTATTTTTTGAATATCTGTATAATTATACCTATATCAAATATACTAAAATACCTTGTCATTTCTTTAGCTGATTGTTTCATAGATCAAACAGACTAATATAGTGATGACAATGTTCTATTTTCAGAGAGCCCAGTTCTTTTTATTTGTAAAAAGTTTGATTGAAAACATGCTAGGACAATATGAGAAAAGAAAAGATATAATAAATTTATTGTTAATGCTCTAGTCTTACGTTTTTACAATTCTGTACCTACTCCTTTAACTTAATCAACAACACAAGTTTATTTTAAAGTAAATAAAGAGCGACAAACGTCTTATAATTTTCCACACCAGTAATAATCAGACATCGTTTTAAGTATTCAAGATAACAATCCAGCTCATGCTTTGTTGAAGTAACCACCATTAGATACATATATGGGATATCTACAATTAGGTACTTATTCCTCGTTTGGAAACGAAATGTGACTGAAGAAAATGTGCCAGATTTGCTGAAACCTACAATAATGAGCGAAACCGGATCGCAACCTCTGTCTCAAACACTACCCTAAATTTACACGAAGTTTTAGGCCAAAGCACTAGGCTAGCTATAGCGGTTCCCACAACAACCAGAACAAAGCAAACCGTGGCTCCAGATTATAACGATTTAAGCCTATTGCTAGGTGTCTGAATTCAATTTTTTCTCATAGCATTATACCTACTTTGAAAACCAAAACGCAAAAACAGGGTTTAATGATTGGGGCTTGGTTTCGGCCGCATAACACACTGTTTTGACTAAAGCAGATAATTGTTCTTGAATTCCTTTCATTTCACACACACACATCATACACAAGTATTTTTATATTGTATTAAGAAAAGTTTTATTAGTTACAAAGTATCTATCGTGAAATAAAACTACTTGCGTTTTATTTAAACGCGATCTTTCTCCGGCGTTTTTGTTGTAAACAACAGAAGTTTCTCTATTTACCTAAAATCACGTACTATGTGATCATTGTGCCTCGGAAATCCAGTATTAAAATGTCGTCCAAGAACGTGATGCCCATACAATGGACCTTTGAGACCACTAAACACTTTCGCTGCTTTTTCTTTATACAATTTCACTTTTGAATTATTTCCTAGATGCACCTTTGAGACCGGTACTGAACGATGTAATTATATAAATGTATCCCTTAAGACTTGTGTTGCATCAAATAACAATTGAATCTTGTTGGTAACACGTCCACATAGATCATTAATGAATAATTACTTTGTTGCAAGTGACAAGGTGTAGAGCCCCAAGATGAACGTCAAATTTAAATAAAAACATTGTTGCCGCTGCTAAGCCAGTGTCGTAGGTCTATTTTCAGGATTTAATTGCCAAAATTTAATATTTAATGTCCCTACGATATTTTTGTTTAGGCAATAAGACATTTTTTTATATGATTGCATTTGGAAAAGGAAAACGATTTTTCATACTTACATTTTCTGTTTGTAATAAAAATTTCTGTTAGTATATGAAATAAAATAAGTTCCGCCTTTTGCTTTAGTAGCTCTTTGTGTTGTCTTAACTAATGTATACTAGAAAAGCAAATGTTTTAGCTTAGTGGAAAGTAGCTTTCCCTCTATTAAGTCCGTATTGTGTATCCTATATTATAATAATAATAGAAAGCTTAAAACTGATGAAAATTACACTTGACACCCATCTGTTTAAAGGTTCCTACAAAGTTCATTGACAGTTATACGCGAATGACCCAGAAAGTTGATACTGACACTTTCTTATTGAGGTTGAGGATCTTTCCGATTCGCCACACATCAATAAATTAGCCTTCCTTTTGTTGTTAAAGACCGGAAACGGAATAAATTATAGAAGACAAGTGAATAACTTACTATTTAATTGTAATTAGTTAAAAAAACTAGTAACCTAATTTAAAATTCATGGCAATAATGTTAATTAGTTACGGGACCAAATCTTTGTCTAGTCACGCTTATCATTTTAAACTTAAACCGTTTCGTGACTAGGGTATACCGGATCACGGGGTTCTAGATTCGTGCAAGAAAGGGGACAGGTTTCGTTGTTGAAGATAGTGCCAGTGGCCACGGAAACTATGTCATTCGGCCACGGCGCGACACACATACCGCTGCGACTCACGCATTCTATGAAGTGACAATCGATCATTTTTGTCGGTTTATTGTCCTACATAAAATAGATTATATCAAATGCAATCATGATCGCTTGCTGTTGATCATTGATCTGCGTGAAATCCATATTCCATACTAATATTATAAATGCGAATGTGTCTGTCTATTTGTTACCTCTTCTAGCTCAAACCGATTAAGATAAAATTTGGTATGAAAAAAGTTTAAGTCGCAGGAAAGGACATCCCTTAAGGGGGTGAAAAGGAGGGTGGAATTTTGTATGGAAAATCAACAAGCGATGAACCGATTAAGAAGAAATTTGGTATGGAGATAGTTTGAGTTCTGAAAAAGGATATAAAAAAAATTGTATCCCCGAAATCATCCCTTAAGGAGGTAAAAAGGCGAATGGATTAATAATTCTACGAAGACGAAGTCAAAAGCTACCTAGATTTTTTTTCCTAGATTTAAACACACATGTTTTATTGTTTCAGGCTGTTTTAGCTGCGTTCGTGTCAGCTGATTGTGGTCCAAGATTAAAATATGCCTGGGGCGATGCTCTACTAGGCACAGAATGCCCCGGTCCAGACGGCTCGCCGTATCCCAGGTTAATTAGTTTCAAATTTATATCTTCTTTGTTTATACTGTGAGTGACTCGTGAGATGTAGGTGTCATAATATCTTTGGGAAGTCACTTTCTGTAAACGGAATCGTTCAATGTTTTGGTGAGGTTTTAACTCTTGATGAATACTTAAGCAACTCATTATTATTGTTTTGATTCTCACTAAAGTCACTCGGAGAATCCGTAAATGTGTGCTTATTTAGTTTAATCACAGTTACGGAAGAACTGTGAGTGTAATTATGGTAGGTAATGGATGCACCTATTATAATAGAATCGCCGTGATACTGTACAGACTACAGAGGTCATCTTACCGGTAAATGGATTCGTGCTCGCTTACTTAAACCCACCTATCTACTGCTTATTTAAGCTGTATACAACGGAAAGCTTTTAGCATTTTAGATACCTACCTACCTAATAATATTTTATATTTTTCAAGGATAGGAGGGTGAATATCAATTTTCATGTTTTGCACTTGTCTCGGCATGTTAACTTTTGAAATATGCAGTTAAAACAGTCAACTTTTTTTGTGGATAAAGATCAATCTAAAAAGCAATATATTCATCATTAAGAATGTCAGATTTTGGTACTTAAGGTATTAAAAAAAATTCAAACCTCAAAAACCTAAGCTCTTTGGCGCGTCCACCACCGTGTTTTTATTTTCCAACGATTAAAAATACCCAGTTTCGGGGGAAAATATACTTCCTAATAGTCTTACCATTTAGTCTGACTGTTATATTATTCATACATTTTACAATATATTTTTTCTGGCCTATTAATCGAAAGTTATCATCTGACATATTTTGTCTCACCAAAAAACACCTAATTTCTTTGGTGTACTTGTTTCGTCTTACATTATGTTATCTTGCTACCTAAGCAATCCCTTAATAATAACCCGGCACCTTTCCAGTTGCCTTATAACACCAAAGGAGTATAAACCTGGGTGAAGTTAAAGTTTATCGCAAAAAAAAATATTATATCGCCGTTTGAGGATTTTCTGCCTGTAAGTGCCTAATTTCTTCGGGACTGAAATTTCAAGTGAAATATGATTTGTATTTTTTTATATTTTTATAGCGCATGCATATTACGATTTACTATAACTGTATTTGTAATGCAAATCCATATGTTAAATAGTTAAACATTTAAAAAATATTTTGTGTGCGTTTCTAACTTCGTTGGCGCTAATTTTTTTCTTTGGCATTAGGCCCCAAAGAAATTAGAATTAGTCCATTGAAATTAGATACTTGTCTTTGATCTAATTTTAATGATGTCAAGTGTATATTAAGTTAACTTTTGCATAAATTATTTTTGTCATAATAAAAATACGCAAGTTTTCCTCAATTACATCGTAAATTTCGTCTTATTCATCGTATTTATGAAGATTTCTTTTAATATTCTAAGATATTGACAACAATGCACTATAATTAATGTGATCAGAGGCCGTCATTTGACCCTGATGAAGCCACGATGAATCGTTGAATGATTCTTTGGAAAATCGCCAAGACAGGCAAGTAGGTACGCATTGCAAATATTTTGAATGGTATAAATAATATTTTTTTACAATATTTATAATATAAATGTAGGATCATTTGAATCTCTAAAATAAAATAAAAAGGATTTTTTTTACAGAAATTTTATGACTGGTATTTGGGGCTAATGGTGCGGTTATGAATATACAAAACTAGCGCGTTACAGCTGGATCAGTAAAATATGGAGATTCTAGTCCTCCAGATCCCACGTCGATCTCGGTGGAACGTTTTAATCTCTTCAAAGAATGCATAATACTAAGCACAAGCATCATGTAAGCACGGGTTTCATTATCTTGGCGCGTTTCATGTAATCTGTTGTATCCTTTATACAACCTATCCGTTTTTTTGGTGGCCATCATTTTCCCACCGTCCCACGGCAAAAAAACACAATAAACCACCACCAGTATATAAAACTCGACCTAGCACTTCTTAATTATCTAATTTCTCTGGCATATTTTATAATTTCTTTGGTGCCATTCTAATTTCTTTGGAAATGTAATTTTTAAACTGCTAAAACATAATACTCCCAGGACAAAATTAAGGCAGAATTCGTTTTATTTATATGAATTAGAGTCCTTTATTAGGTATGTTGATCAATTTTGTAACATCGTGATAAATAAATTACGCCATAGAAATTAGAAAATTTCGAGCGAAAATTGATATTCACCCAGGACGGTGTTAACTAAACAATTAATGAAAATATATAAAAAAAACTGATTATGTGTGTCAAAGTTATGAATTATCTATCATAAAACGATTTAGCAAATAAAAATAAAAGGATATCAGGTTTATTCTTTTAAATTCTGTTAATTTTACACTAAACTGATAAAAGCTACCTACATTTATTTTTGCGAGTAATGCGATGTGTGTGAAATGACCTAGGTAGTTGTCAACTTATTATTAGTTGGGTTAGGTTCAGGCTAATCAATACGAGTACTCGTCTATTCATTGAGAGGACAGAAAGACTAATTCGCTTTCATCGAATCGGTAAATGCTACGACACAGCGACAGCGCGGTTCGACCGGTCCGCCGGCTCGGGCAAACTTCGCTTCGACTGGAGAGCGAGACGGTGATTATTCGGCTTTGTCCAACGCTGCTTCGGGCAGCGTTGCCAGGCGTACGATAATTGTCGTACATGTACGATAATTTGCACCTCCGTACGATGTACGTTCCAATGTTGATTATCGTACGCAAAAGTACGATAATTTTAAGGTAAATAGGCTAGTATTCAGTGTAGTACACTAAACTTTAAAAAAACTATCCTATTTATGGCATCGTGTACCAGGCTGATATGCTATTGGTCCTTTTTGACATTTAGCGTCAACTAAGAAATATGACCGACTAGAGTCATTATAGAAATGACATTTGCATGCCCCAACTGCCATCTCTTTTTTAGTGACTCTGAGGAAAGGGACAGCATGTGGCTTCAGGGCCTTAAGTCAAACTATAGGTAGTCTTGATGTCAAGTGTCAATTTAATTGTCATCAAAAAAATTAAAGTTAAAATAAATAACCTTGAAGCCTTAGTATGTAAAGTGCGTGTGTTCTTTTACACGTTTCATATTTCAGCTCATTTCCAAAAAAAAATATGCGATAGTGTCATTTTAGGGTTCCATAGCCAAAATGGCAAAAACGGAACCCTTATAATTTCGTCATGTCCGTCTGTCCGTCCGTCCGTATGTCACAGCCATTTTACTCGGAAACCAAAAGACATATCTTAATAAAAATTGGACATACGGTGTATTTTGTATGCCGTTATTTAGTTATGTAGTTAAATCGCAGAAAAAAATATTTTTAGGGAGGGCGCTCCATACATGTAACTAAATTTAATAAAAAAAAATACTAAATATCAACCTGTTGCACAGTATCAGTCGATAGATCTTTAAAAATAACATCGAGGTTTCTTTAAACATTTTGTGATTAAGTGAATAGTATCAGAAATAATCACTTCGAAGGTCAGAAAAATTGTGTCCCCCCCCCTGTAACTCAAAAAATATGAAAACATTTGAGAAGATGCGCTTATCACATACTTTCCACGAAAATTATTTTGAACATTATCGGTTCAGTAAATTTTTGAGTTATCTCCAAAAAACCTGTTCAAAAGGCATCAGATACGACCTTTTGGTATTAGTTTGGTTCATATTTCGTTGAAGGTACGGAACCCTCCATTATGCGTGGTCCGACACGCACTTGGCCGGTTTTATAGATGTACGATAATTTTACGTCTCGTACGATCATTTTTAATGGTTGGTACGATAATCCGCTTGGACGCACCTGGCAACACTGGCTTCGGGCAACATCGGACATTTCCGTTACGCCGTGGGTCCCGACCCAAGCCATATCTCCTGACGAGGCGAATTATGTTAGGATTTTTGATTATGAAGTGAAGCATGTATTAGTAGAACACTGTTAGTCTCAAATAATACGCTTATTGTGATTGTAAGTGTCTGGCGTGGGAGTTTAAAATGTCAGAAATCGAGGAAGATGTTAATAGAGAGGAATACAATCGAAAAATTGAAGAAATGTTTTATTCCAAGAAGGCAATTAATACATTTCTACTAACACGTTCCAAGTATAGGACGCTTGTTCAGCAAGTCAAAGCGGCAAAGTTAAGTTTAAAGAAGTCGTCGGCTGACTATCGGCGGATTAAAAGATACGACGTGATCCAAACGCCAGAAGGAGAAAGGCTCATAATGGCCCCTCAGCCCGGTCAAACTACGCAACAGGTGTTCGTGACAATCGACGAAATATACGACATTGTACGTGAACACCATTTGAAATTAATTCACGGCGGAAGGTCAAGAATGATGGTTGTGTTAAAACCCAAGTACAAAAATGTCACCGCTGAATGTGTATCAGTTTACTTGTCAATGTGCAAATCGTGTAAAAACAAAAGTTATAAAAAATTCAAACAGGAAGCTAAACAGGTACCTGATGTTAATTTGGAATTTCAAGTTCAGGAAGTTTCGCAACCTCCCGATGACGATGGTGATTCGTCAGAGATTGATCCATTTCGAACGGTTAATTCAAATAATCCATCTCTAGAAAAACCGTCAAATTCCGTTTCAAAAGAAACTTACCCAGAGCTTTATTCTAGAGGGCAGATAGATATACTCGCAGTAAGGACAGAAGAAACTGAAGAATATAAATATTTGCTGGTTTATAGAGACAACATAAACAGATTTATTCATCTGAGACCTGTAAAGACAACTTCTATTGAAGAGTCAGTTGATATTCTACTTGATATTTTCTTGGTATTTGGCGCACCAAATATTTTGCAATCCAAAAATGGCGCCGCCTTGACAGCCTCGATTTGCAAAGGAATAACGGTTTTGTGCCCCGATATTATAATTCTCAACTCTGAGTGTAATATTAGAGTTCGTGACTTGGAAGGAAAGACTAACGAAGACATTCTTAGAAAAATTAATTTGTGGTTGTCGAGAAATAAAAAAGAGAAATGGCAAAAGGGCTTGAAACATGTTCAGCATTCATTGAACACGAAATTTAACACTACATTATGTAGAACGCCTAGTGAATTAGTTTTTGGTGCGAATCCTAGAAAAGGCATAGCCTCAGTATTGCCAATGGAAGTATGCCAGGCACTGTCCACTGAAACTGATTTGATAAGCAGTTTGGCAAAAACGGGGGATGTTAAAATGGAACGCATACTGTCTGAAGAATCGTTAATATCGCCCTGTGATTTCATTAAGACTGAAGGAATAGAAGATGATGAAGATGAGGAACTTGAATAAGATTAAAGGGCCGGCAACGCGCATGTGACACCTTTGAGGTGGCAGGCGTTCATAAGCTAAGGTAGCTGCTTACCATCAGGCGGGCCGTATGGTTGTTTGTCACTATAGTGGTAAACCTGAAAAATTGTTTGACACATACCCATGTAGGTACCTATGTACCCTACCTAATTGAAATAATTTTGTTAAATAAAAACAATGGTTTAGACCCCACTTGTCTTTCAATTTATAACGACGGACATAATAAAATATTAACGACAGTATGTTTGTATGTTGTTATTTTACCTAAACTTATGTGAAAAAAGTAGACCCTTCTCTCATCTCTACCTATATGAAGAGAAGGATCTAAGTACTTTTTTCAAATAAGTTTAGGTAAAATAAACAATGTATTGTTTTTTACCCTTATTTAGTTATTATGATACTAGTGTGCTAAGTTGATCATTACATACGAAGCGATATTGTGCGCACGAACGCATGTGAGTGCGCATAAGGAAGCTGAGCTTATGTAATGATCAAGCACACGCGTTTCATACGACGTTTTTCAACACACTTGTGAGGAAATAACAGAAGTGTATAATTAATAACTTTTGATAAATACATTAATTGTCAGAATGTTTACAGGATAGAGGTACTTACGAACCTAAGATAATTAAATTTAACTAACCTTTTTTGTGATGTTATTGAGTATCTGGAACTCTTTTTCTAATCATTTCATAAAATTAAAGACTTCACATTTATTGTGCAATAAATTATAGTATTTTTTTCTTACGTATTACTCACTAGATTTTTATGATGACATTTTACTAGTATGTATCACAATTTTGTAATATATCCAGAGGTTAAATTAACGCTAAAGTTGTCTTCTTATTCATTGAAAATATAATTTGTTTAAATTAATAAAACACGACGATAATAATCTAACAAATAAACAATGATTTGAGGTTAACTTATAAATGGCGCGCAATTTTCTTTTTTGGATGTGCGTGCAGCTTGAGGCAAAGGCGCGGACGTATAATGCCAAACAGCCATTATTAAAACAGACAATTCGTGTTTTAAACACGAATTATTGTGTATTACGAGTAATACATATAATAAGTTGAAATGATTCTTATTCACAATCAGGATTGCATAATTTATATTCTATCGTAAATGTGTATGTTTTTAATATATTTACTTTTTTTTTTACTTTTTTAGAATGTTAACCACTAAAGAGTTAAAAAAAAGTAAAGGTAATACCCGACTAAATTACAACGATTCGTCTGCGTACGTACAACTTGGTACTAGAGTACAAACGTCACCTGATCGGATTATTAAATTATTCCACTAGTTGGATAATTATTGTGAAATGCACGCGTGTTTAATATCTAGGATCATGAGCATAAAGCGGTGGATTAAGAACCTCGTTACGAGCAGGTGTGTACTGTGTCTGTTATTAAACCTATCAAGTAAACTAAATTTCAATATACCGTCAACTATCTCCTTAAATTACGTCGGGACACGGATATGTCCTTAAACTACGTCCAAAAGAGAGCTTACATACTGCGAATGTCATCTCGCTATGTGTAGTAGGACTGGACACTGGTAGGGCACAGCACAGCGAATGTCATCTCGCTCAAATCTGGAGCAGAGGCCGACTGGGGAAGTACCTCCACCTTACAGAAAACCACAGCCAAATAGCACTAGACCCTACTATGTTGTGTTCCTGCTGGTGAGTAAGGTTGCCAAAGAGCTCAAAGAGGACCCATTGTGTTGATGTTGAGGGACCCCCTTGTTTCTTTAGCCGTCAACACAGTGAATCCTCCTTTTTGTAAAGGGTCGGCAACTCGCATGTGACTCCTCTGCAGTTGCAGGCGTCCATAGGCTACGCTGCTTACCATCAGGCGGGCCGTGTGTTTGTTTGCCACCGTCGTCGTATTAAAAAGAAACTGCTACTGCTACACTACTGCTATTTACATCATATTATTCCTGAGATGGGAGAAAGGCGGCCATCTCAGCAATAAGATATAAATAGCTGTTTGATGAAGAAAACCATGTTTTTCAAGCCAGGCAAAGTTGAGCATCGTAGGCAAAGTTGTAGGAGTTGACGGTGATAGGAAAATATTACCTTAACCCCTCGACACTTAGAGCATTGACCCGTAACTAATAAATAACCATAAACAACAGAAACAGATCCCGTTAATAATTCCACTTATAAGCACAAGGCGTTTATCTGTGGCACCCACCATGAGAATTTTCCCACCGCGCTGGGAGAGTATGCAAGCAATTTTCTTTACGCTTGCAATGTAATTTCAAAATGATCATTATTAGGTATCATTACAACGTACAACGGTATATGGGACTTTAATTTTATTTCACGCCATCTTTATTAATGTATTAAGGTAGAACAAATAAAGTAGTATTTTTAATAATCCAATTTTTCTTATAAGCATTTAATCCCAATTGTTCCAATTCAGATGTTTCCAATTGTCTTTTATTCTGGAACACTACAAAATTGAATAGACTTTTTTGTCTTGTTTTTTTTTTTTTTTTTTTATACCACGACGGTGGCAAACAAGCATACGGCCCGCCTGATGGTAAGCAGCTACCGTAACCTATGGACGCCTGCAACTCCAAAGGAGTCACATGCGCGTTGCCGACCCTTTACAAAAAGGAGGATTCACTGTGTTGACGACTAAAGGAACAAGAATGTCCCTCATCGTCAACACACTGGGTCCTCTTTGAGCTCTTTGGCAACCTTACTCACCAGCAGGAACACAACACTATGAGTAGGGTCTAGTGCTATTTGGCTGTGGTTTTCTGTAAGGTGGAGGTACTTCCCCAGTCGGGCTCTGCTCCAGATTTGAGCGATGACATTCGCTGAACGTGCCCTACCACACTTAGCGAGATGCCATTCGCAGTGCCCATACCTCTCTTTTTGGCGTAGTTTAAGGACATACCCAGGTCCGGACGTAGTTTAAGGACATACCCCGGATCCGGGTCCGGGTCGGGGGGTTGTAGGTACGGGTATTGATTTGAGACAGATTAGATATATCCAGAGATATAGTATTTTAAACGATTTATACCCATTGGATGGATCTATCTATGGACTTAACAGCGCCATCTTTCTTAGTTAAGTAAAGTTCTTCGTAAAGCCAAAGCCACTAGTAAAAGGGAAAGGCAAGCTTAGAAAATAATGGCCTAAATACGTAAAAGTACGTATAAAGACAATATTTCTCACCTTAGATTTACTAACTTGATGTTAATACAAGTTATGCTTAGATCATGTCGCCGCAATGCTAAACATTAAATAGGTACCTTTAAAAGGATATTTGTATGGGCTTTATAAATTTAAAACAGCCTTAATTAACTGTAATATTATCTCAATATTCCAGGCATTTAGTAAATCGGGCGTTAAAATCTGGAGCATGGGGGCAGTCTTCGCGGCAGGCGCGAAACTTGCGGACGGTGGATCCGGCGGTGATGAGACGCGCCCTCCTTGACGCTCACGTGGGCTACTCCGAGAGCGTGAGCAGGACACAGAATAGCAGTAGAACTGGTATGTATTTCATCATAGTAATACATCAGTAAATCGATTATTAAAATCCGGAACATGGGGGCAGTCTTCGCGACAGGTGCGCAACATGCGAACGGTGGATCTGGCGGTGATGCAGCGCGCCCTCCTTGACGCTCACGTGGGCTACTCGTGTGAGCAGGACACAGAATGGCATTAGAACTGGTATGTTTATAGTAGTTAAAGAAGAGAGAAATCGAAGTTTCTGCAATTAACACTTAATTTTATTGTTTTTTGCCTAGAGTTATCCAATAATGATAATCACGTCGTATTCCGTCATAGATGCTGTAAATATCACTAAAGGGGAAGGATGGGGTCAAATATTACCCTTAAAACATGACGTGATTGATTTAATGGATGAGCCCACTTATTAAATTACAGAATATTTTCCGTTTTAGTTAAAACTATTGTAACTGGTCCTGAGCCCACTCTTGCACAAGACCAACCAATCTAAATTACAGAATTTCATTGTATAATACGCTTTAATCTTTCCGATAAGTATTTATTCCGAATAACAATTAGGTGTAAATTGACATTATGAAAATAAATCCCACGCTTACAAGTCCCAGTTCTCAAGGCCACTGTGAACATCTCATGTACCATACCTTCTTGTACAAATGAATGCTGCAGAAATATATGATACGCTCTTATGGCTCTACAAATAGGATTGTTTCAGACATTTCTGCGCGGTTCAATGTGTAAGATATTAGTAGGTAACTGTACATACATACATAGTGCACATAATGTTATACGCTGTGTTTTTAGTCTATTGTATTTAAAGTTGACCGTGGAATGTGAGTATTTATCCGTAGTGGGTAAATAACCTCCATTATTAACCCATTAGGTAAGTACGTATGTCGTAAAATCCGTTAATACGCTGACAAATTTTCTTGAGAACGCAAAAAAAGGTTAAAGGCGAAGATATCATATGGTATTCTGGTTTGGGGCAAAGCAGCTGACATACAGACTATATTTGTTTAACAAAAAAGAGCCATCCGCTTTCTGTATAACTTAAAGGCAGGTGCATCAGTTAGAGTACTATTTAAAGAAATAAATATTTTAACTGTTGCTTCCCAATATATCTATGACAATATTATTCTTTTTGTAAAGAATATACATACATTGAAAAAAAAATCTGACATCCACAGCTATAACACTAGAAATAAAAACAAGCTCGCTATCAGAAGTAGTCGTATCCACAAAGCATATAAGTAATTTTTTGGTCAAGGTATTCACATTTATAACAAGTCGATGCTTTAAATTTATCATTTCCCGCTCTTAAGAAATATTTGAAAAAAAGTTTAATGTCAAAGGGTTATTACAGGGTCGAGGACTATATGACGGACAAAGATGCATGGCACAAACCAGAAACTACTACAGAATCATCTAACATTTAGAGGACACAGTTCAGATAGGAAAGCATATCAAACGTTTCGTACACAGTCACATTATGTACATTTTTGTCCTAAAACTATCTGTTTAAGCTTCCTAATTTGTAGTTTTTTAACTGTCACCCTTACGTTTTACTTATTTTAATTTATTTATGTTTTCCAAGATAAACTAACTCGAGTCAGTCAAAACATACATTTGGTCATTACCAATGCTGCAAAGATTTAAGTAAAAATGTTATTTATGTAATGCATTTAATGGTACCTTTGTCTAACTAAATAATAAGTTAAGTAGGTAGGCTTAAATTATTATTTAGTTAGACAAAGGTACCATTAAATGCATTACATAAATTACATTTTTTAGAAGTAAAACCAAATCTTTCTCTAATTATGAGCTTGTCATTTGAAAATCCGATAAATATTATTTTTAAAATATATAAGTAAACTTAGTAGAACAGAGACAAGAATTGGAGACTTCCTTGCGACACATTTTTTTTCTTGCATAGTGTATTTTAGTATGATGTATTTTCATGCCGATTTGATAAATTCCAGGTCGTGCCAGCAATCTCCCCGGATTATCCCCGATAAACTCCGCTAACTCCTGCGGCAGCGGCCGCCTGTGCCGGACGCGGTACAACACTACCGCGCCGATGTACGGGGTGTCTCTGACTTCCGGACAGCCCGTCACTATTGTGCAGAAATTCCCGGATTTACTGCAGCAAGTCGTGTTTGAAGTATGCGAGTGAGTATTGAAATAAAATATTTTTATTTCGAATATTAAGTCCATAGCGGGTTAGGAAATACAATCACTTAAATATCTAGAGTTAGTATTACAATTAATTAGACAAAAAAAAACAAACAAAACAAAACATTTATAATTTTCGTGGCGGTACAGCAACAGGTGAGTGTAGCTGCACGTACCGCTTGACAAAGGGTGAGTCCCAATGCTGCGCCAGCGTTCTTAGGATGCTGTTCGTGCAGCTTACCTTACCTTCTACCTTGCTTGTATTACCTTCTGCGTTTCAAACTTGGATGCAGCAACAACACTACTGCGTCGTCGTACGGCTTCTGCGCTACCTACCACGGACTAAAAATCTCCCTCTTTATCGCTCTTATACATATTACATATATTCTAGCGACAGAGTTGCAAGTAGAAGAACAAACGAAGTAGCTAGCGGCCTGGTCAGAAATTTCCGGATCTGCCAGTCGTGATGAATGAATTCATTCATAAATTGTGTATGCAGTTCTGCAGCTGATAATACAGTTAGTAAGTCACTGAGTTAAATTAAAATAAAGTTTTTATTTTTGCAGCGGGGGTAATAAAATAAAACAGTCGCTCTTTGTTATTGTACTTGTACTTGTCATGTGAAAATATAATTGGTCTGCCGAGGTCAGATATTTTCCTTTGAAGTTCAAAAAAACAATAGCGACTCAGTGTCAAATAATGTTCAATATTGTCAAAACAATGATGACGTAAATCGGAAAAAACCGGTAATATGATGACTTTTGTACATCTCTAGGTCCTGTCAATCAATGTCAAAAATTTCTTGCCGCAAATTTACCCGCCAAATAAGAAATCCACAATCGTAATATTCGAACGAGCGGAGCGTAAGCGAAGTGAAGTTCTTTCAAACAACTTCGGCTACCTAGACGTCTGTGCATTTCGATGGCTTTTTGATTTTGAATAGTTGTCGCGCGATAACTTTAGTAACGTTTATCTCATTTATATGATTTTTTTGGGGTTCTAGTAGAGCTCAATACAATTTGAGAGTTCGTTCATGAGCATGATCGATTAAGGCGTTATGGAGCTAGAAGGCTCGAAAAAAAATCATCATTAGGGTCTTTTTATATTGGTCACTCATTTAAAAAAAAATCGTGAGTTCTCATTCGAGGCGGACTAATAGTTTAATTAAATATTACATGAAAAGCCTCCGATCAAATAATACCAGGGATACACAATCAGCCCAAAAAATTGCCGGTAGGGTGATTGTGCTCGTTTCCCGTCCATGGTCAGTTTCCGTCCACCTGACGGTTCTGCTACAAATATATGGAGAAAACTTGAACGTAAATGAATTTTCCTGCGGAAGTTTGGTCTTGTTGCGATCCATAATATCGAAGAAACAATTCTACTATCATAAACAAGTAATTTGACAAATAGTGCCTTTAAAAATAAAACATTAATAGCCGCCTCGAATTCGGCCCTAGCAAATGTCATCGCAATGAAGAAAAAAACTTGTGGCGGGAAAAGATTATGATGAGTTTTATTAATGATTTAGGCAGTGCACTAAATATGTTTGGCATGAATTATCTATTTTAAAGTTAATTGTACAATATTTTAAGTGGAGATTAAAGTTTTAGAATATAATTAATATATAAACTTTGTGGACCAAAACTAGCAGAGCAATTTGGTATAAATTTCAGTTTTGCGACCACCTGATCCCGGAAATCTAGACAGCTAGGTAAATATTTCTAATGGTTATTTTACTTCAAAATACTTAATTAATACGTAATATTATAGTATATAGTAGTATGGTAATATTATATTTGATTACCTACACACTTTAGTTTCTGTCCATTCCTCATATAATGTTACGTAAATAAATGTAGGTAATAAATAAAACATTTAAATGACTTGAGCAAAGACTAAAACTAGCTCTTCTGTTGCATTGTTATCGTTAATATACGAGTTATTTGTGAGAAGACAAAACTATAATTAACATTAGAATGACCAAATGGTAGTAGAATAACAATTATAACCTCCATACTATGGCGTGCTCTGCTTATTTCACTTCAAAAGAAAGCTTTGTGGTCGTGCCATTAATTGCCATCGTCCGTACACACACACACGCACACACACCCGTACATCTTTCACAATGAATATTATCCGTTATTTTCACTAAGCACTATCACATCATCTTTATCTATTTACCGGCAATTAAAACCACACGAAAACAAACAAACAAAAACATGCGCTGTTAAATATTTGAACAAATATGGAAGTCTCGTGTTTTGATCTGATTACTATGAAAAAAGCTACTTTTTTAAATAGTCGCATAACCTTCGGATCTGATCGGAACCAATCGGAAACCTTTCCGGGTAATGCACGACCCTTAGAGAATTCAACCGACCGGAGTCGCCATTGACAGGCGTTCCCCCTTTGCCGAAAACATATGACCAGTGGTCATGCTTACACCTATTTGTACGTTACGTACGAATAGCCACAGAATACACTTGACGTTCCCCTCCCCCGCAAAAATCGGCAGACTTGCTTTGTGAAGAAAACGGCAGACATGGCTACTCCGGGTTGAATTCTCTAAGGAACGACCCAATAATGAACGATCCAATGCGCGGTTGACTACGCTAGTCGTGTCAATTGCATTAAGCCTTGGTCAAACAGCAAGCGTGGCGCAGCGCCACGGTCGCGCGGCGTGACCGCGGCACATGTTAACAGGTTAGCGACGTCAAACAGACTGCGTCCCGCCGGCGCCGCGCCCCGCTTCTGTCGCGCCCCGCGCCGCGCGGCCCCCCGCGTCCACGCGGCGCGGGCGTAGCGCTGCGCGGCGGCACGCTACGCCGCGCTGGGTCACATCAGTCGGACGTTAGGCAGCGCGGTGCGTCGTGCGAGCGTAGCAATATACTGTGATTGTGATTATGGATATAGAAAAAAATATCTTCTCTTCGAAAAAATAATCTTGGCTTCGGAAGGAATGAGCGAGTCACGCCCGCATCGCGCGCGGCCGCGCCGTGTTCACGCGCGCGCAATGAGGGCGTGTTGAGAGCGCGAGGCCGGCGCGATCCGCGCGCACCCTGTTTGAACAGTCATCGCTTCGGCGTCACGCGGCGCAGACGCGGCGCTGCGCCACGCTTGCTGTTTGGCCAAGGCTAAGGTACAAACAAGTTGGAACCCGACCGCAGGCCGCAGCAGTACGTTCGCGTATGAAGTTCTATTCAAAGTCAGTGACACGAAGTCAGGCGATATGTCGTCGCACGGCAGGTCGCGCCGCGCGACCGCGGCGCTGCGCCACGCTTGCTGTTTGGCCAAGGCTTTATAGTACAAGCAGTGACAGTGGTTAACATTAAAGGCCTACAATATCATTGTTTGGTGATAAAATGCCTTAGTTATAATATTCGATTGTTTGGTTGAGTTAAATATAATACCGTGATCGATTTAACAATACATACTTGTATGGAAAAAACAAATTTATAAAAACTAACTACGCCATTTCGTTTCCTTAATCGTACCTAACTGTATGCTAATATTAACGGAAATAAAGAAACACGGTGTTAATCCTTATTAACATTAGTTTTTAGGATTCCGTAGCCAAAATGGCAAAAACGGAAACCTTATAGTTTCGTCATGTCCGTAGTTCGTCCGTATGCCATGGCCATTTTTTATTTGGAGACTATAACTAATATTCATGAAATTATAACAGAAGGTGTATTTTGTATACCCCTACTTAGTATTGTAGTAAAATTGCTGAAAAGATTTTTTTAGGGGGGAGCCACAAGGGGTTTTCCATACATGTAACAATTTTTTTTTACCAAAAATCATCATGTTGCACATCAATCGATAGGACTTTAAAAATAACATTGAGGTTTGTTTCATCATTTTTTGATTAAGTGGATATTTTCAGAAATAATCATCCTACTCAGTGGACGAAAACTAGCAGAGCCCAGGACGGAAAACTGACATTTATGGACGAAAACTAACGAATACCCCACTTTTTCAAATAATATTTTTTATACAAAATCTCGCAAGTATGGATAATTATCGCGTAATATTAACATAAACTAGACTATATAAGCTATAAAATGAAATATAATACATTTAAGTAAGGGTACTTTAAGATATTCTTTTTGCATCACAAAGCTGGCAAAATCGATAAGTGGACGAAAAGGAGCACAATTACCCTACTTTCTTTGACAGTCTTATCGGTAAGGAGACTTGGCCGGTTACAAATTTTCAGTAAATCTTGTTTGTCTATACATTGTTGCTCGAAGCATCAAGCACGTATATTATATTGTTGCACACATTTCGTCAAAATTAAAGCTTAACTTAAAAATATATTAATATTATATTATAAACTAAACAGGGTCACAAAATAATTATAAATAATAAAAAAAATGCATATACAACTTCACTACACAATAACAACTAAATACAAACACTATATTATATTTATACTAACAAAAATGGGGCTTGCGTGGGTAATTGTGCTAGTTTCCCGTCCAGGTCCAGTTTACCGTCCACTTGATTAAAATGCTGCAAATAAATGGGAAAAACTTTTTAAGGTCAATATAGTTTATATTTATAGTTTATTACTTAGTAGATTTTTTAGTTTTAAGCTTCTATTTTGCGAAAAACTTGAAGATAAACATATAAATAAGTATGGACGGTAAACTGACAAGAGTGGACGAAAACTAGCACAATCACCCTATTATAATAAATAATCTTTCACAAGGTATTTTTAATCAACTCTAGCGCGAAATTCAAAACTTATTAGATCGCTTGTAAAATAGGAATGATGAATTGATGACACATGTTGAATTATGCAATACAATTTAGTTGATAGGATGCAGAATTACTAACATATCCAAATAAAGTGAAAATTTAAAAAATCTATTGAAATGGTTCAAAGAAATCAAGCTTAAAAATTTAATTTTTTTTTAATTTTTTAAAGTACGAAATTAAAAAAAAAGGATACCATTGGATTTTTAACATTTTACTGTTAAATAAATTGTATGGTAACCATATACATAAACGCAATATTTCACTGTAAAAATAGCAATTTCATAATTTATCCATACTTTAAACAGGGCGTATATATGATCGTGACGTCACTTTTGCACGTCATTTTGTTAGGAGCGTTTCGAGAAACAAATGCAAATCTCAGACTTTAAGTCTCATTTCTGACTTTTGTGTTGCTTTAACGCAATTGGCCGCATATAGACATTTATTTAATCTTCACAGCAAAACGAATCGATTGATACCATACATGAAAAAAATTCACCATACCTATTATGCCGTTATTGCCAACAATTAAATACTGCTGTAGAAACTCAAAAACAGCTGTACTGCCCCATCGCAATTTAGGTTTCCAATATTAAAAAAAAATCTAATTTCGCATATATGGTTTGGCAATTTTTCTTGAAAATGTAATGTAAGTTATGTGAGTTACGATTTCAATGAGTGTTATTTTTTCTGATTCAAATGAATTTAAGCTTTTATATAATACTACGACGGTGGCAAACAAGCATACGGCCCGCCTGATGGTAAGCAGCTACCGTAACCTATGGACGCCTGAACTCCAAAGGAGGCGCGTTGCCGACCCTTTAAAAAAAGGAGGATTCACTGTGTTGATGGCTAAAGAAACAAGAAGGTCCCTCAAGTCAACACACTGGGTCGAGATGACATTCGCTTAACGTGCCCTACCACACTTAGCGAGATGCCATTCGCAGTGCCCATACCTCTCTTTTTGGCGTAGTTTAAGGACATACCCCGGGTCCGCTCCGGGTCCAATCGGGTTTTATCCCTAGATATTACAATTAAATATGCACCATATACGGAGGAGCCCAAACTTGGTATGTTTTGAAAATAGTTTTTGTTTTAATTTAAAAAAAAATGGCTGGCACCATAGTGGAAGGTGTACGCAAAAAAAAACCGCAAATAGATTTACAGTTTAGCCGTTTGGCACACGTATACTAAAGGTCAAAACAAAAATTTAGATCCACAGCTCTTTCAGAGGGGAGTGCTGAGTCATTTTTTTTTTCAAATTTTTTTAGTAACATATCGTGTGCGGTATCATATGTAAGGGATTTTCAAGACGATTTTAAATATATACCAGATTGTTACATTTCAGCCATTTTTTTTAAATTAAAACAAAAACAATTTTAAAATACACCAAGGTTGGTCACCTCCAGATACGATTTGGCTGATTTTATTTTTGAACAATATACCACAAATGATACGTCAGATCCTCATATCTAACCCCATGAAAGTAATTTTAGAAACCCCTTATGACGTTTGTCCTAAATTTACTTGCCCTAATCATAAATTATCTTTATCGTTACTTGTCATAATGTAAAGCTCGTTCGTCCTAAACATTCTTACCACCATGTTCAAAATCCTAATTTTATTTGCCATAACATTCGAAATCCCCAATAACATTAACCCTAATGATCAATAATCCTAACAGTTACTTGTCATAATGTGATGATTGGCCTAGAGCTGATTTGTGTACGTTATTTTTTTAATTTTTATTTTACAACTTTGTAGGTTTGACTTACATGTATCACGTGTCAAGTATACTAACAATCAATGAAGCTAAGGTGCGGACGGACAGATGGACGGACATGGCGAAAATATAAGGGTTCCTAGAAAGGAACTTCCTTTCTAGGAACGAACCTCTGTCAGAAAAGAAGATTAGGTTAGGTTAATAAAAAAAAAAGATATACGATGTTATTAGGGCAAATGATCATTATGGCAAAAAGTATTCGGGAATACAAAAATATGGCATATGAGCATTAGGGCAAATGATCATTAGGATAATTGCATTTAGGAAAAAAGATCCTAAAGATATTAGGGTATAAAATAGTATGCGAAATAATATTAGTTCATATAAAATTGGGTGTATTGGTCATTAGAACAAATATATTAAGTTAAGTTAAGTAATAATTATGACAAATTATGTCTTAGTATTATGGAACGAAATATGAGGACAACTGATAAATAGGTCAAATGATATTAGGTAATAACATATTGGAACAAATAAAATCATCGATATAATGTTAGGGCTACCGTAATTAGGACAAATGAGCATTAGGGCAAATGCTTCTTATAATTATGGCATTAGGGAATACAAAAAAATGACAAAAAACTTTAGGGATTCAGATTACCCATTGCTTCGCCATCTTGCACTTTTTTAAGACCAACCATGGTTTCATTTTTAATGTATACACATAGTTGTTATTTACATTATTGTTTAGTACAAAAATATTTGTTAATTACTGATATTTCAGTGAAAACGAGGTAATAATATTTTGTCACGCGTGAGATGCTTTTTTTGCCTAGAAATGCAGTTGCTTTGCTACTCAGCCATATTCGTTTACCTTATTATACTTTTCTATAGACTCTGAATTTACCTGCTGTGATGCTGACCTGATGACGCTGTACAGTTTAAGGTTTTTTTTATCAATAACTCTTAAGGTTCGTAGGTAAAGCCTGACCAGAAATATATGATCATGCGCCATGTTGCGGAATTTCATTGGAACTAATTTCTTACACTAGCAATAATTTTAATGACAGAATGATATGCATGTGTGAGTGCATGTGATAGGCTGTCACTGTTGTCAACTGTCATTGAGGCTGTTTACTTGGATGAATAATAAATTGTTGAATATGAAATTATAAACCACAAAACAATCCCAAAATTATCCATATTCAAGAGCGAAACATTGTAAATAGTGTATATAATAAACTGCTGTAAATAATACGCTCGGAAAATTAAACTATTTCGCCGTGAAACATTTTCAAATTAACATCAGAGCCATTCAGAGCTGACATGTAAACAAATCAAGATGTCACTATACCATAGACAATACTACGCTCTATGACTGTTGCCATATAAATGAGAATAATAGCGCCCTCTTGACAATAATCATATATTTCTGGTCAGGCTTTACTTAAGTATAAAGTGACTTTATGTGAAATACGTTGTGGGGGACAAAAGCTAATCGGTGGCACAAATTCCAACTTTCAATTTTACCTTTTTACCTTCCTACCTTTTTGACAATAAACTTTGCAAGTCTGTCTCCAGCAGGGCCACGTATCACCCTGGTGACGATACTTAAAAAACCGATTAAAGGACTATAATGACTAGTTAACCAATCAATAATCCTTCTCATTACAGATCAAGCGAGTGCTCCGTCATTCGCGGCTCCTGTACGCAGACATATGTGCCCTATCTGTTCCTGGTTCTACCATTAGGACCCGTCACACTAACAGGACAGGACTACGTGTTAGTAGAGTCAGGCTGCGTCTGCCGCCCTGATCAATCTCCGTAATAATTGTATTAAGTGCTACGTTGAGGGTAACACTAAAAGTTTTTGGAATGACGAGAAAATGCCTATTATAAAATGTTACTGTTACACTCACATTTCAAGTTTCAAAATCAATACCATTCGTAAAAATAGATTAATATACGTCTTCAGAGTTAGCGGTAGTATAAAGTCTGAAGACGGACGGACAGATGCATTTTAAAAAATATCACCCTAAGGGCCTGTTTCACAATCTCCAGATAAATTTATCTGCGAGTTAAAATTATTGCTATCCTTTTCTCCAGTCATATAAAAGAAAAGGACAGCATACATTTATCTAACAGATACGCTTTAACTGGAGATTGTGAAACAGGCCATAATAGTGACTAAACAACGTGAGCTTAACCGTAATATTTTACTTTAAGGCCTTCAATACGTTAATTGCTTTTTTAAACTCTGACGATGCATAGGTACATATTTTTTTATTATGTGGGGATTTTACTCCGTTATATTCGCCTCCTGTACCAAGAGGTCTTTCCTCGTTTTTCTTCCTGGTGCTATCTCTAGGACCAGTCACGTTTAACAGGGTAGGACTATGTGGGTACTTAGAGGAAGAGTCTGGCTGCGTCTAACGGCCTGATCCTTCTTCGTAATAGCTTAAACGTCTGTGAGGGTAACACTGAAAGTTTTTGAAATGTAGAAAATAAGCCTTCAACGCATATACTTTTTATTATGTGAAAATTGGTTGGAAATGGAATGAATCCGGAATGCTCAGTCAATCCTTTACGCAAATCGCTACAAATATGGGTACGAGAATAAGTAACTAATAAGGTTCACAAATTTACATTATTGTAGGCGGATGATGTCGATAAATGATGTGCACGAAAAGTAGGCGTAATTATATAAAGCTGACCGAAGCCTATTGTAATGTTATTGTTCACTAAGTTTAAAGCGAAGCGAAAGGCAACAAAATAAAATCATAACACGAAAGTTTCCATCAGTTAGGAACCTAACAATATTAATGCTTCTTATTATTACACGATCTCTAAGTAGCCTATTCTAAGAACTTTCAGTGTTACCCTTTATTTTAATTCAAAAATGTATTGATCACTTGACGAATGACGACGTTCATGTTTTCGATGACGACAATACATCGTATCGCGTTGGAGGTTTCTGTTAGGACAATACGCTTAGCTCATTAATCTTTTATGTAGAAAATATTACTAGATAAAATAGCACAGGATAGCATGTAATAATATGTTCATTATTGATCAGTCTCGCTCACTTCACTAGATTTTGCAGTGGTTACGTGTGTTATTATTAGCCAAACCATATGGCCAAACCGGATTTAATGTTGTTCATGACATCATGAGTATCATGACCTATAGGAAAACTGTCTCAAAATTAGGCAAGCCGTTGGGAATCGAGTTCTATAGACGCCTCACCACTACTTCATATGGCGAAATGGCGAAAAAATGTAAATGCACTTTTGTTCCAGTAGTTTTTTAGGATTTTAATTTATAGGGGATTTCCATTCCGTTACTTTCCACTTGAAATGATATGAAAGTAACAGAATGGAAATGTATGAAACGGTATTTTTTTCTTATATTGCAATAAAATACGTACCCAAGTAACAAAAGGTTCTATAACTAAGGCCTTTTATTACCAAACAGTGACCAGGCCTGTTAGGGTAGGCCTGTTATGGTAACCATTGTGACTGCTTGTACTATAAACGTTTTTAATAGAGCGTTTTGGTTCTATAAATTTAAGAGCATTTTAGTTCTATAATTTAGCTCTTAGAACGCTTAAAGGACCATGAAGAAGAATCTTTAAAGTGTTGCACTGTAATAGATTCGCAAAAAGCGGTTATAGTACAATTTAATACTATAGGCACTTTACTGACACTTTTATGTACCTATTATGCACTAATTATGCGTCAGATTAACTTTTATAGTACTAGTATTGTAGCAGTATCGTAAACACTATTACAGGATCAATCTGCACTATAAAAGGAATTTGCATGACCATTACGTAACGTTTTAGCTTTTTAAATGCTCCCTCAACATCGCTATGGGGCTACCCAAATCCATTAAAATATGCATGGCTGCCGTTATCTGAAAGTGATAGCACATTAGCAGCACGACTGGAGCCCAAGTGTACTATAGAAGCCACAGTCGGGACAAGACCTAATTTTATTAATTTAATTTTAATTAAAACAGTAAAATTATAAGGGCGCATTGTTAAATTTGAAATCAGCATAATGATTTTATCAATACAATTATTTTCGCAAGTGCCAGTACCAGCAGAGTTACGATTCACGAATGTTTTTAGTGTGTGCCTTTATATGTCACTTTAAGGGACAATGGCGAATGACTTACAGATATTTGTTTAATTTCTTGTGAAATTAACCTCACGACGACGACAGCACACAACACGAGGCTTTTGGTGATGTAAAAGATCGCTGGAATCGTTTACGGTGCAAAATAGCACTATAAAAATGTTTTGGTTACTTTTATAGTTCCAAATTGTGACATAAACGTTGCAGATATTTCAATCATAGACCTGATTTATCACCGTGAGAGCCTTTATGTAATGTTTATAGAATAAATCAGTGATAAAACTAGGGCCTATTTGGGGTTAGATAAAGGTTTACAACACCATTATAGTGCTAATCATGAACATTAATTAGCACGTTCTAAAATGTTCTCAGGACTTTTATAGTGCCATATTTTGTTACTTGGGTAGTTATATATATCTATATTTGAAAATCATGAAAAAAGCCAGTGTATTGCTTAGAAAGCACCCTAAACATATTGTTATGTATTCATTATTGAGACATTCTAGATAATAACTTAAGCTCTTTTACTGTGATTGATTTCCAAGAAAGAAAGAAAAAGATCTGAGCAATATCTACAAAACACAAAAATAAGCCTTTAGTTTCGTAATATTTACGTATTTTAACGTAAGCAGGTACGTATTTATTTTTGGTTTCGTTCGGATTCAAATAAAAAATATACATATAATCATTCTGAGGTGACGTGTTAGGTAGGGTAGAATATTCTAGTTCAACTGTAATACACGTAACTAAATTGTTGAAATGGTTAAACTATTTTTTGCCATTTTGTATTGCATTTAATAAGGATTTGCATTTACGTAAGAATGAATTTGAGTTATTGTTGTAAAGTACTGTAAAATTGCCGACGAATTCATCTCAGTGGATTAGATTTTATTTCTCGGCCATTTTGCGGTTGTATGGTTGGATTTTATTTTTAATTGACTTTTTTATGTTGAATAGACTGAATTTATTAATGTTAATTAAAACAATGTATTTATTATTTTTATCTTTTGTTGTGGTGTAAATGTTGAAATTGAATGTAGTTTATGAGAAAAGAATGTTTAAGTCTTAAATTATTTTTGGTTTGTTACTATCTCTCAGAAATATTCTTTAATATACCTACTAAACGTACGAATGATAAATGAATCAAAGATGAATAAATCTAATTATAAAAATGCGATTTTTTTTGGGAAATTTTGTCCAAAATGCATGAAGTTACACAATTTGGTGAAAATTTGTAGTGACGAAGTAAACTATTGGTAGGAGTTTATTTATATTTAAATTAATACAACATGCATATCATGCTATTACTATTACGCCTTCAATAAATAGCTTCAAATTACTATTGTGTATAAGTAGGTAAATAAAATAAATACATTTTATTTTAAATATTTTATTAGGTAACAATTTATCACCTTCTACTTAACTATTTACATAATAGTTTATTAAAGTATAAAAATTAAATCTATTTAACTACATAAAAAAGTGTACTAAGAGAAAACTGTGTAAACTTAAATAAACAATAAAAATAACATTTTATGTAATATGTATTAATTTTGTATGTAAGGAACGTGATAAGAAGTAAATTATTGTAGTGAAGAATTTTTAACATTTTGGCACACTGTGTTTTACATCAGAACATTATGAATAGATATTACAGTAAATCACATTAAGTATCTATATTTAAATAATATGTGTAAAAATATTTTATCATATTTTAAGTTACTAAAGCTTTTACTTGCTGCAATACATTTTCAAACGTGCTTTTTTCGTTTAAAATGTTTGAACATGATTATTTCGTTCCTTTTACTACTAGTAAGTTGGTGTTTAGTAGGTGTAGGGACCTATAATGTTTTTTTATTTTATTTTATAAAAAAAAACAATTTGATAATAATACGCAGCACTAAATTCTGGGTTGATAAAAAACGGCCAAAAATAAACGAGTCAATCATGTACTTTTCAAAAGGCCTTCCATTACATGTAAGTACACCAGATTGACTTTTTTTTAAGCCTTTTCATGAATCGGTAGACATTTCATGGTCAATTTATTGGCACAAAGCCAATCTTATACCTTATTTCAAATAACATAAGGTCGGCTTCCTGCTTCATGTTTTGGTCAGTACATGTTTGGCCGTTTCCTATTGCAGTAATTACTGTTGATAACGGTAGTACTGCTGCGGTTGCTGCTGCGGCTGCTGCTGAGGATGCTGCTGAGGATGCTGTTGGTGCTGGTGAGCCTGCGGCTGGTGGGTCTGCAGCTGAGGCTTAGGTGTGGGGATCTTTACCACGATGTCGGTGGGTGTGCGGGACACCTGAGAAATTACGGAGTTTATTTAAATCGTAAAAATAAACACTGTTTAATTCGGAGACAAATAAAAGTTGTCTGTAATGATCCTGAAACCTAAAAACACAACCACAAGGACAAATTGTACGTTGTATAAAATTAATTGGCCAAAAATTGATACTTTTATATGAACATAAAATTAGTATACTTTAAGAGATTCTCTTGTGTTACTTTTATATCAAACGTATGAAAAGTTACAAAATGGAAACATTTTTTACATATTTATTTAAGTTAAATGTTTCATCTATATTTCTGTAGACTGTTGTAATGTATATGTAATGTAAAAGTATATGTATTTGAATAGTACCTTAAAAAGCTTTTTATCAATGATATTTAAGCACAAAAAGTGAAGTAGTGAATTTTTGTTGGCTTTGCCATCTACATTTAGGGTTTAGGAAATTTCTTACCTCAGCCTTAAATCCCTCCTTAGGATCAGCGGTATACGTGACGGTCCTGACGAACCCATCGCTGTCTACAACCGAGTACGATCCCTTGATGACGTCACCGTCCCTCTGTTCCTTGCGGTTCTGGTAGTTAGTGTATTGGTCGTCGTTCACGTCAAAACCGAACTGGTAGGATGGGTGAGGCTGAAACAAGTGAATGAAGGTTAGGCGAGGAATGATTTTCTTTGGGGGCCTAAAGGCTCTTACTAAAATTAAAGAAATAGGTGCATCGACTTTCCTATGGTATCCTAATTAGTAAGATTGTGAGGCTGCAAAACTAGGATAATCTTTTGGAAAGGGAACTTATTTATTGATCGTATGGCTAGATGTCACTGGATAAAGATAGGCATTTCCTCTCTCGGGTAGTAATAGTGGGAAAGTAGATGATGAAGAAAATCCAGCGAGTGCTTCGAGGTCCACATGGGACAGTGCAGCTGCCAAGTTTGTTACTCTTTTAGGACCACCCAGGGATCATGTGTAGGGTTGTCTAACTCAGGTGTTTCCTACGGACGCAGAGTAACATTGATCCCCGAAAGGGAACTGTTGTGGAATGATCAAATTTGTGGGCCTAGGGAGGCAATTAAATTGAAACTGGTCGGATGGCTAGAAATATATAGGTCCACGTTTTGACTTATCTAGATAATAATGATTACTACGATTATTTGTTCCACCAAAAATACCAATGAGCTATAGTTATACATGCTACTCATGCTAGGAATGAACCGACTTTGCAAGTAAGTAGCGAAGTGTGGAAAGCCGGCATAAAAATCAAATGTTATTTTAAAATTAATAAGTTTTAATAAGTCCATGCAGAGTCAGCGTGGTCGGACTCTAGGAAACTCTTAGTACCTTGCAACACCACGTAACTCAAGCCGAAGTTACACAAATCACGAGATCCGATTCCACGTATCAACCGCGGTCATTGCCTTCAGTTCAGCCTGTATCGAGTTGCTTGGCCAGTTGCGTTGTTACTATCGCTCGATGTGCGCAAGCGACTCCAATGCTCATACAAACCAATGCGTTCGTTCTTGAAATAGGTCTAGGGCAGTTTTGCATCTCTATTTTTTTTCCTATTTCGTTCATAAAATTTTCAATAGCTTATTTTAACAAATGTATAAATATTTCTGTATTTTTTTTAGTTTTAGTTTATAAATTTAATATATATTTCTGTTAATTAATTTTTTTATCTAGCTAAGTCTACTTTGAATTGTAAGATTTACTCATCTTAAGTTTAATTGATTGAATGAAAAAGAGAAATAAAACTGGTTAACCTACATACATCCAGTTGAAAACACTGAAAACTTCGGTAACAAAATAGAAAATTCATACAAATCTCAAAATGCCTTAAGACAACAATAAAAAACCTGTTAGTCTCATTTTTTCACAACCAAGAAACCTTAACAATTGCATTAGAATTTTTACTAAACATTTTGGTAACAGACTAGGAAAATATATTTCTTAACTTTTTTATACAAATAGTCACCTTTTACAAATCTGTACATTTCAAATTACCCTGGTTTGGCATGAGTCATTAAACCTCATGAATACACCAGTTAAGTCCAGTGAAAGTTGCCCGTGATATGATCCGCATTACGTCTACAAACTTGAAATAGAACTGTGGTTAGAAAATGGAGCGGAAGGGTCTTAGGGAGATTGACAATTATAGTTAAGTACTTGCGTGTTATTAAGTCAGTTTTGTAATAGCTTATTGACTGGCTTTCACGTGCGTCGGTTAGCGATATGTACCTCTAATGTTAGGGGTAAATAACCGTGTTTAATTGAATAATAACTATGTTACCCTATACAGCCCGTAAATTTTATACGGGCGTATACTTTATCCACCTATAGTATCCAGCAATAGGACTCATATAGTATAATCATTTTGTTAAATAGTGTTATTAATTATGCGTAACGATTTTTTAAAGTCCTACCGGGCACCAATGTACGCTATACACCTGATTTAAAACTGACATAACTGACATGACGTATCGGTAATTTAAATGTCATGGATGCAATACATTGCGGGCTGAATTATGGAAAAAAAATTCCTTATTTTCATAAAGAAATAAAATGTAAATAGGTTCTCTAGGTCCAATACTAATCGCCAGTACAATATACGCCCGTATAAAATTTACACACTGTATGTATTTCCCACTGCTAGACATGCGCGAGAGGGACTTTATAATTAAATTGTAAATAAGTAAATTAAGATTATTTTTTTCTTTAATGCCTTGCTGTAATTTTTTTACTTAAGTATATAGAAACAGTCTTGTTATTGTACACAAAATCATGAATCAGCTTATTCAATTTTAATTTAACTAAAAACTTTTCAGGAGTTGTGAGTAATGTTTATTCCCATTTCGTTACCGTTAAAAAAGCTTATAACGAAAAGATAACGTAATGTTCGTATTTTTTTTTCTACTTCACCGATATTAGGTAGTAGTTAGGATAGGTAGGTTGGGTTTTGCACTGGGGATGACGTAAACTCAAGTCAGTTTTATGCGACTTTTACAGAGTTACTGTAGATGATGTTAACACTTACGTCATAGTCTTCAGGCTGGCGTTCCTCCTGTTGCCTAGCTGGCTGGTACTGGGCAGGTTGAGGTCTGTACTGCGGTTGAGGTTGAGGTGCAGGTCTGTACTGCTGAGGCGCTGGCTGGTATTGCTGGTACTGAGGCTCAGCTTGTACTTGGTATGGCTGCAAGAAAAGTCGTATAGTATTAAATAAATTGGCAATGAAATGGTAGCAATAAGTATAACAATGTAATCTTCTGGCAAAAGGTATCACTTTCTACTGTAGTTTGTGATGGAAACTTCAAAAAATAACGACATTGACTAGCGAATAGCGTAGGATTTTCTGCACGCCTAGCATAACGTTTGACGCGACAGTTCATACTTCAAGCGCGACTCGAAGTATGGAATGACAGGCGACAACGTAAGATATGCTAGCCGGCCTGTATTGCTGTCTAAATACCTACACAAATAGCTTCAAATGACAAGCATGCATTTATAATATAAGCTACTTAACTATGATTTCCGACATTAGAACTAGGCACGAAAAGGTACAGGTTGAGAAAAAAATATGATCAATGATAGTCTCCAGTTTTTGTGCTGGTAAGTAATAAGACGATGACGTGAGGTCAGATGGCAGTCTCATACTAGTACCTACACCAATTCTTGGGATTAAGTTGCCGAGTGGACCCCAGGCTCCATTAAGATGATGATGGTATACATGGATGGTATGGTATTACTTACCAGTCTTGCGGGCGCTGATTGTGGGCGGGCGATGACTTGCGTCTGCGCAGGTGCCTGCTGGGCCAAGTACTGTCTTAGGAGGTGTGGCGGGATTTCTGGCTGTAAAACAGAAAATAAAAAAATAAATAATTTATAATAATATGATAAAGGAAGTCCGTTATGAAACCTAATATGCTCCCAGCGCTGTAACTGGGGGGGGCGGAGCGGGAGCATTATGGGTTAATTACGGTTCCTTAAGACGTTATTCTTCGCTGTTAAGTGACTGGTAAATATGAGTCTGAACCTGCGACTTCCCGGCTGAAAGTTGCATGTTTCTGATTAAATATTTACTTGAAATTGTTAAATATCACATAGGTAATCAAGTTTCGTGCACTTCTTCAAAGTTTTAAGAAATTTAAAGGGGAAATATGTGACTTCTTATTATGTTACGATTTTATATAATTAACTAATAAGATTAAAATAAATCTTTAAAGGTAATTCAATCATTATGAAAAAATGTGTAATAAATAGAAAATTCAAATCCATCACCTACAATTTGTAATAAGTTAATATGGGAAACTAAACATAATAAACATTCAAGTAGGAATATGCATCTTCATTTTGTAAAATCTTCTACTACAATGTTCTAAATGGATTCGTTAAAACTTAAAATCGCAGACAATTATAATCGTACAACAAGTATGCACTAGGTCACCTACATAAATTGAAACAAGAGCACAAAACGAGTTTCAAAAGTCATTATTTAAACCATAACCAGACCATATAAGCATAACCATGTATCAGCCAATTACGTTACGTAACGCAACATACAAAAAGCTCTTACAAAAGTAACACAGTAGACTCGCCCGATTTAACTGGTTTTTACCACGCGGTTGTGCAAATTAGGTTTTTGTTGCACATTTTCCGGTCTATTTTCTTGTGTCAATTGACGAGTGCTTTGAGGAAACTAATTAAGGTAATTTGTAGTCTGACAGACATTTCCAGTGTATTGTATTTACTAATCTACTGAAGGAAGGGTAGGGCTTTTTTGAGTGTAAATACTTATTGAAGTAATATGTTTATTTTCAGCACCGCTTTTGGAAGTGGTGTGCATTTGTAGAAAGAGTTCAGTCGCCATCAGCATCAGATATATTGGAGCAGCGAAGGTGGTCACAAATCTCGGATATGTTCCAATATTTTTCAGTACAGTGTATATCACTTCAAAAATATAGCGTTACTTAAGACATTATCAATATCCAATAATTTCCTACTTTGTCACCAAACTATTCAGTGTTACTTTTAAGAAAATATTCATATTCATTTAAATATTCCATTGTTATCATGTTCATCAGTACATAGTTGTGGTATTAAATTTACTTAGTCAGTACATGATACCCTGTTAGGGCGTACAATATTGGACTTAATAGCTATAATATATTTCTATAAGTAGCATGCAGCACCGAGCTAAAATTTGAAGTAAGACAATAGGTATCGCCAGATAGAAACATGAAAAATAGGAACATACTTTATATAATTAATAAAATGTCAGCATTTTATATTCAAAGCACCACAAATTATTGCAATGCATAAATATTAGTCATTATCAAATATATTAAATCTTTTAGGTGGAAGAATCTTTAAAAAAATCTTCGATTGTATAGTAACTTTTTTCAATGAGCATTTTCTTTAGTTTATTTTTAAATGAATTCTCGCTGTTTTCTTGTTTAATTGTTTCTGGGATTCTGTGCATTATTTGAACGCAACGGTAGAGGGGACCAGTTTTTACAATTTCTAGTTTGGAAGGTGGTAAATTAATTTAATTTTAGGTAAATTAATTTAAGGTATTTTAATTTTCCGCCTAGCCTCAGGGTTATAGACTACCGTTCCTTTAAAAATACTTGGGTTGATCTTAACAAAAAGTGCCGCTTTCATAATATACATGGAAGGTAAAGTTAAAATTTTAAGTCGTTAAAAATTAGGTAAGGTAGTATTTGGTATGCATGTATTGGTTAGGATATGGACACACTCTTTCTGCATGAGAAATAGCTTCTGAGCGTTAGTGCTGTCTCCCCATAAGACTAAATCATAACTCAGCCACGAATGGGCGAACGCATAATAAGCTGACATTGCAGCTTCCAAATTCGTATTCATTTTTAAGACACCGAGTGCGAAGGTAAATGAAGCGAGGGGTTTGAATTGTATGATTTTTGTTTTTGTTGAGTTCATATCTAAATTGTGTTCATTGAACCGTGACCGTGGTAAGTAGGAGGTTATTTGTGATAATAATGTACAATTAAAATATTTAAAATACAATTAAAAAGAATTGTTGATACATTTTTTGTGTTGGTTTACAAAATACAAATGAAAATGAAATAGAGCCGTGGCACAAAAGTGGAAAAAGATTAAGAGGATGTTGATGAAATTGATCAATGAAATGGGCCATTTCATTTAAAGTGCAACATCCCACTTTATTTTTTTGATTTGGATTTTTTTTTGTGATTTTCACTCAGAATCACGAGCTCTTTCGATCCTAGTAGGAGTAGTAGGACACAAAAAGTGTCCCAAAATTTTCATATATTTTTTGTTTTTTCCATTCCATTCCTTTACCGCCATAAGGCACTGGTCCCACCGCGAGCTAGTATGCTATGAGCTATCGGCTATTTTCTAGCCCAAGAAGCGAACAAAAGATAATCGCTTCCGTGTAAATAAAAGAGAGAGATATATATTTATAGTTCATCGCTGGCTGTTCACACTGCGATGAACTATAAATATACATCTCTCTCTTTTATTTACACGGGAACGATGATCTTTTGTTCGTTTCTTGGGCTAGAAAATAGCCGATAGCTCATAGTTACTCGCCCGCGGTGGACCAGTGCCTAAGAAGTGTATGGAAAAATAGTAACGGAATGGAAAAAAAAACTTGGAACAATTTTTTTGTCGTAACAAGATCGAAGGAGCTAGTCATTCTGAGTCGAAGTCACCAAAAATTTTACAAAAAAAAAAATGGCCCAAAGACGACCTCATTAAAATGATCTAAATGAGCGAAAGTACTTAAATTAATTTTTGAGTTTAAATTCCGTAGCTACATTCTAACAGTACTTCCTAACAAAGTTGCTATAATTTATAGGTTAACTTTTAATTAAAATCAACTAGTAGGTCAATGGAGAAAGTTGAAGATGTTCGAATGAAAAGAAGAGCTCTTTATAAACAATCGGACATCATAAAAAAAAATAAGTTCATTATCTTTCGTCATAAAAAAGTTGCATATGCGTTTAGTTAGGTACGAACCTGAGGTATGAACTGATCGAGTGCAGAAGATGCAAGTCTTTATTGAAAGTGAAAATGTTTATTTATAATTTGGAGTAGTAATATTGCATTGTACCTACTCTACAAAAACCGAAATTTTAGTCAATCTGGTTTTAGTTAAATGAGCATTAAATATTAATAACAAAATTGACAAAAACTATTTTATATACGAGTTTGATGCAACTGAATGCAACTTTTAACAAAAATTACGTTTAAACTCGCAATTATTCATTGGTAACTTCTCCCTAATTTTGTTTATACGAAAATTAAAATAAACACTTAAATTAATTTAATATTAGTACACACTAAAACAAACCTGTTCCTGTTGTTGCACTTGGTACTGATGTTGCGGCCTGGGAGCAGGTCCCGCCAAAACACACCCCAATGCCGCCAACGCCACGCACTTACGTAACATTTTCACACACTTTTTAAAAAAGTAAAAAAATAAGGCCACCACACACGCGCGGTTACGTCTCGTATGGTGCGTGTTAAGTCTCTTTCACCTTATATAGAGGCACCCCTTCTAGTCGCGGCTGGCGGGAGCGGTTTAATGAGGTTTCGGAACGGACTCAGATTTGAAATTGGAACAATTTGTGTTTGGAGTTTTAGGGAAGAGTTCTAACTGGTTAAAGTCGGTTTAAATAATTAAGTGGGTGTTTCAAATAAATAGTGAAATGAAAAGTTCATCAATAAAATTGGTAAGCATGGGATTTATGAATTCAAATAAAAGGTTTTTGGTGCCAGCAAATTGTGCTAGTTTCCCGTCCAGGTCCAGTTTACCGTCCACTTGATTAAACTGCTGCAAATAAATGGGAAAAAGTTTTTAAGTCCAATATAGATAGTTTATATTTATAGTTTAATAGATTTTTTATTTTTAAGCTTTTATTTTGGGAAGAACTTGAAGATAAACATATAAATAAGTATGGACGGAAAACTGACAAGAGTGGACGAAAACTAGCACAATCACCCTACAAAAATGTAGGGTGATTGTGCTAGTTTTCGTTAAATAAAAATTTAAGTATATTAATAATAAGATATAATGGTTTGGTGTGTAAATATAAAAAAAAAACATTGTTGTTTATAGGTCCTATATCGACTGCATTACTTACAGCAAATGCATCTGCAACTTTGGCCTTGCACCCAGAATGTCAGGTTGTTTCGCTTTGAAAGCGAAGATGCCCTTCTACTAACTGTCTATTTCCGAAATGAAATCTAATTAAAATTATTTTAAATCAATTTTTTGACTTCCCATTTGGTAACTATTTAATTGTGGAAAACCGTTACGTTATTTTACCAATGCTAAAAAACCAGGCAAATAGCCTTTCCGTAAAAATAGGAAAACCTGCAATAAAGCAAAAACATGTCAATCGTCACTTCTCGAGGTTCTTAAACCGTTACCGTTATTTATTACTGTGGTACAGGCCTAGGTCAAAGTTATATTATAATTTTAATTTTAATATATTTTTATTATTGCGTTATTTTAATTTAATTTTAATGACATTTTATTTACAAATGTCATTAAAATTAAATGGAATTTATTTTGGAATAAAAACATTTTAATTTCATTTAAAGGATCGGCAACGTACCGTAACACATGTAAGTTTCAGGTGTTCATAGGCTACGGTGACCTCCTTCCATCAGGCGCGCTGTATGTTAGTTTGCCACCGACATGGTATAAAGTTACTAATCTCTCCTTGTAGCTCATTGATCAACAGTATGTGAAGATTTAAGGCAGTTCACATTAGTGACGCCATGTGAAGCGTCGGCCGTGAGTTCTCACAGGTGCGCTAATAATTATCGATAGCCCAAGATAACCCCGCAGAGCCAAATGCTACGATCGTGCCATCATAGCTTGGCCAGGGCCGGATTAGCCTTTAAGGGGCTGACAACAGCTAAGTTCCTCCCTATCTTTTTCAGCGCGAGTGAAAGAGAAACACTGTGTTACGATTAGTATGGGAGCTCATTGCACATTTTGCAAAATGATGAATAAAAAAAACTTCGCATTAATTGAGAAATATAAAACAACGAAGCTTTTAGTATTAGTGTGGTGGAATTTTGTCCTTAGTTACAGACGTATAAGTCAAGAAACTAAAGACATACAACTGTTTAAAGCTAATTTTAAGATGTAACTTTGGCATTATTTTCTATCGAGCCGTTTTCGTCCAATCGTGTATCGGAATTAACGAAGTTCTTCCAAATATAACGAATACTAACATATATTTTTTTTTACTTTCTCAAAACAAGTAGTTATAGCTACAAAACTGTTTAAGTAAAGTCAATTTGAATGTCATCGGGTGTTGTCAGCCTCTTAGGCAACTGCCCGCATCGACCAGGGGCCCCATAGACGCTCAAACTCCCTTCATAAACTTGAAAAGAGCTGACGATCTTCAGCTGAAAAAAGGGCCTCGAGCATTGCATTGCCTAGGGATCCCGAGACAGTTATTCCGGCTCTGAGCTCGGCTAATACAAAACAAGTGATAATCCATATTGAAAGGGCCCTTATTACGTTACGGCCGGTGCTTACGCCTTTATTGCTTTACAATTATATTGAACCTGTATGTACAGTCACGAGCTTTAATTTGTGACCCATTTCCGTCAAATGTTGTTAGAACAATCATAATGCAATAAGGTCGAAACTTTAGTGCAATAATGTTGAATGTCAAGTTAAGACATAAAATGTCTTATCTAATCGACCTATGAAATGATAACCCCTTTGCAAAAAGCTATCATTACGATTTTCTAATTACGAACATGTGTCGTGTCAGTGTCAGTAAAGAAAATAGTTTAATGTGATATTTTCACAAAATATAATTTACCAATTAATAAAATGCTTGCGGCTAATCGTGACCAAATAAGGCTCCAAATTATTGATTTGCACGAACAAGGAGTAGGCATTCACGAGATATCGCGACGAATAAATGTGACAAGAAACACAGTTCGCCGCTGGGTTCGACGCCACGGGAACGAGGAAAATATTATTGACTATCGACGAAACAACCATCACCCGCAAGTTATAACACAAGAGCAGAGCCGCTTGATGCAAAGGCAATACCTGATGAATGGATTTACGCCAACGAGGCATTTTGCGGAAGCGTTTGAAGTCCACCCTTCAACAGTTAGAAGGCATCTTAAAGCTATGGGACTGCATCACAGGCGGCCTGCAAAAAAAATTGCGTTGACGGATGCCCATAAAGATGCTCGACGTATTTTCGCACGTCAATATCTAAATTTTGATTGGACGACGACGGCTTTCATCGATGAAAAGACTTTTCAATCTTCCGAAACGGGCAGACTACATTTGTGGCGAATTGACAGGACGCGATACACGGAAGACCACGTCATAGCTAACAACGCGTCTGGTCGCATTACAGTTAACATGTCTGGCTGGATTAGTTCAGCCGGCATTGGAGAACTAATAAATTTACCACCCAGGGCCACTGCTCAAGATTATGTCGCTTTATTAGACGAGAGTGTCCTTCCAACATTGCAACTATATTATCCACAAGAAGATGTTGCTCCAATAAACTTTGTTCAAGATAACGCAACAATTCATACGGCAAGAATCGTTAGAACTTGGTTCGACAATAATAGAGCAAATTTAAATCGTATTCCGTGGCCTGCAAAGTGTGCCGATTTAAATCCCATAGAAAATATATGGGGCTTAATGGTTCAAAAATGGTCAAATAGAAACGAAAGAACTAGAGAAGCACTTATGGATCACTGCTTCACAGTCTGGGAAAGTTTTAGGGGTACTGACATATGTGACAAATTGATTGGATCCATGCGTAACCGGCTCCAGGCTGTGATTGACAATGAAGGTGGATATACGCGGTTTTGAATATTTATGATAAAAAATTTACTGCAGAGATTTAAATTAATTTAGTCGTAGCCTTCGGTGATAAGTGTTTATTTTGTGCACCGCTAACCATGCTTTCTATATAATTGTGTTAAGATGGAGGTTTGTGTCATAAATGTCTTAATAAATATAAAGAATAAAAAACTTTGTTTTTCTAAAGATGTTTTTAATCAATATTTTAGCTGAAATCTTCTAAGCCCCCATAATCATTAACGTCCTTGAAACCTATTGTTTTGGTCCATCACTTTGATATTTATGTTTGAGAAAGAGACAAAATATTTTAACTAATATAGGTTTGAAGAATAAGCGGGTTAGTTGACTAGCTATCATATATTGACAATATAATTTTGTACTTTTTTATTTGTTTGTTTTTTTCTTATGGGACCACAGGACCAAAAAGTTATTAACCAAGTAATTATTACTCGGAAATCGGTAATGATCGTTTGCCCTCGCTCCAGTTGACGAACCCCTAGAAACGTAAAGTTGTCGATGGTAAACATTATGACGTTTATTGTTTATTTCAGTGACAGCGTTAACATAATAGCTCTAAATGGCGAAAGTTTGCTACAGGATATTCAACCTTGTGGGTCCCAAATTAAAGCTCGTGACTGTACAAGGATTACAATGTATGCGCCTGCCGCCATAAGGGCTCTTTCAATATGGATTATCACAATTAGTTACGATTATAAAACTCCCGTGATACTCAAAAAAAAACCGCCCAAGTGTGTGTCGGACCACGCATAATGGAGGGTTCCGTACCTTCAATGGAATACGAACCTAACTAATACCAAAAGGTCGTATCTGATGCCTATGGAAGAAGTTTTTTGGAAATAATTCAACAATGGCTGTAGCCATAAAAAATCAAAATAATTTTCGTAGAAAGTATGTGATGAGGCCCATCTTCTAAATTTTTTTCATATTTTTTGGAATTACGGTTCACGGACACACACAATTTTTCTGACTTTCGAAGCGATTATTTCAGAAAATATTAACTTAATCACAAAATGGTCACAGAAACCTCAATGTTATTTTTAAAGACCTATCGATTGATATGTCACATGTTGATATTTGGTTAAAAAAAATATTTAAAATGTAGTTAGGCACATGTCTGGGGCGCCCCACCTAAAAATATTTTTTTTCTGCAATTTAACAACATAACTAAGTAGCGGCATACAAAATACACCTGTAATTATGTTAAAATTGTATTAAGATACGTCTTATAGTTTCCGAATAAAATGGCTATGACATACTGACGGACGGACTTGTCCGTCTGACAAGACGAAATTGGCAACGGAACCCTAAAAAAGGCGTGTTCAGTTTTTAAAGAGTCGAGGTGACTATAGTACGAGTACCTAACCAATATGAGTTTATTTGGGACTACTCGTACAACTAACAAATGGAGCATAGATAATAGATAGCCTGGCGGTAATACGTTTGACTTTCAATCCAGATTTTCAATTTCGATTAGGTTTTCCGCGATCGAGATTTTCACAAGATCGCAACACCGTGACGAGAGGTCTTTTTGACAGCAGCTGTCAAAATCCACCAATAAAAAAAAAGATTAACCAGGATTGGTGAATTACATGGATGTACTAGGGGATCCGACATATGTAAATCAAAACACATAAAAATATATTCGCCTCGTTTTAACTCAGCGCCTTAGTCATAAGCAAAAAGAGATGACGAGTATATACGTAAAAACCCAATGCGGCCGAAAAATCCGCCATATTGAGAGAAACCTATACACTTTAACCGCCATATTAAGAGCTCCAGTACAACCAGCAACACGGTTAACTGTACATCGGTGGACCTCAGTTATTACAAAAGGCATAAGGTACACCGATCGGCAGTTAACAGTGTGGGCGATGGTACCTCAAAATCGACACTCGTTTTTCGTTGACGTGTCATTTCCCCTATATTTATTTCAATGGTGAATTATGAGAAAGCTAGACCGAGAGCCACGGCGCTGTCATCTAGTGAAAAACTCGATCGTGGAAACCCTCCTACAGATAAAACTGTCTCAGTGCATACAGGGCTCATGCTGACACAATCACAACCGGTCACAAATGTCGAGCAGTGACCTAACAATTTGGGACTTATGAAATAATGTCCTTTCACTGTATGAGGGTGGGCGTTAGGAGTGTAGGTACGTTCAAGGACGGTAGACATTGAACTTTCATTGCATTTTTTTCCTTTTTTTTTTGTAAAGCTAGGTGTCAATACTGTCAATGTCAAATCTTGGGATTAAGTTACCTAGGTAAGCCGACCCCAACAGGCTCAATGACTATCATTATCACATAGAAGGGAACTAAGAAAAGAACCTATCAGTCTTAATCTAAAGCTTGGTTAGTCTTAGTAGTAAACCTTAGTTTATGATTCGCGAACATAATGATGGATGCAATTATTAGTAATTATCTTATCACGCTATGATAAGTGTTGTGTTTAGGGAATGCAAACCGGTTATATTAACCGAAACCGAACTAATCTGTCCGGTTATAATAACCGGTTATTGAAAATTCTTATAACCGGGTACGGTTATTTTCGGTTATTCATTCAATGCTAATTTTACCTAAAATGTTATTATAAAACTTTGTAAAATAATTTATAATAATTTCAGGTTTCTCTCCTATTACTCTATTTTGGCGAGCAACTAGCAGCAAGTATGACCACCTAAGAAGTAATTCTGACAGCTGATCTCTAAGCACAAATTTTCCCCTTTCTTTCGAATTAAATACCCGTTCTAGCTCCTTATACAATTTTATCTTATTGATTTTTTTGACGTTTTGCCGGTTATTTTATAAAATTTTAACAAAAAAGAAACCGACCGATTATAACCGACTACTTTGATTAAAGTAAAAAGAGGAAGATACCTGACGTTCATAGCTGACAAAACTGAAATGTGTTCCGGCACCCACACACTTGTAAATACTCTCACACTGCTATAAATGCTATAATATACATGTACATCAGGGGTAAAAGAGATACACCAATATACTTAACACGGGCGTGTAAGCGAGATTTCCATATTCTGCGCATTGCACAAAGTGTGACAGAGACCAACTAATATAATTTACAGTAGTGTAAGCAAGATGGTCATATTTCTAACAATGACGTATAGAAGTAAAAAGAGAGCCATTTGGGTTTGAAAAAATTAAAGTACTGAATTGATATTAATCGTAGTAAGTCCTTGTCGCATCAATATGAAAGCGGGCAAGATGGACCGAGATAGAAAATTAAATGTCGAGTCAATAGCATACATATTTTTAAAATATGAATAAATCTCTAGTTCTAAACTTCTGGTGCTCTAGTCGAATATTCCAGTGTTCAACGAATAGGTAACGAACGATCGTCTCAAAAAACCAGTATAAAGGCATCTACTTTTACGCGTAAGTGTTACGGATCTAGAGGTTTCTCTTTTTAATGCAATAATGGTTTGCCAAAAGAGACGCGTATGGTAAGCGACGGTTATATTGCACTACGCAGAAACTGCGAATGATCCGTGTGGTCCTAGTACTTTAATTTCCATCGCCTACCTCGCGCACGACTCAAAAAAACCAATGTAAAGGTGTGACCACCGATTGTGCATAGTTATAATGGTAAAAAAGATTCACTTATCCTGAACTCGTTGTAAGTCTCGGGAATCAGCGCTAGGTGCCTAATTTCGTACGTAGCGTTAGCAAATAAAACTTTTTAATACCACGACGGTGGCAAACAAGCATACGGCTCACCTGATGGTAAGCAACTACCCGTAGCCTATGGACGCCTGCAACTCCAGAGGTGTCACATGCGCGTTGCCGACCCTTTAAAAAAAGGAGGATTCACTGTGTTCACGGCTAGAAGAGCAAGAGCAAATAAAACTGTTAGAAATTTAAGTAATATACTTTCTAGAAATGTTTTCATTATCTGGTAATTCGGGTATTAAAGATAATTGCTTACATTAATCGGGTAACACCCAAAACTTACTAATTACTACCACAAGTTTATAGCCGTAATGAACCATATTAGTAACAAAACAAGGTTGATTTTAGTTTAATAATTTTATTGCAATTACTGAGTTTTGGTTGTCACCTGACGAATTATATTTTCTAGAAACGTATTTATTCTCTGGTATTCAAGATAATTGCTTAAAAGGTTTTGACATGTAAATAGAAATTTATGTCTACACTAGAAAACTATAGGTATGCATGTTTTCTCATTGACAGATGTTTCAAGTAAAATAATAATTTATAATACCTATTATTAAGTAAGTAATAACTAGTAATAAGTCTCTATAGACCGTAAGCTAGGAACAAATTCTGTTCGTCATCGCGTCCCAGGCGGTAACTTGTCAAGTGGTTAAGCTGCCTCTCCGTTGGTGGGTTGAGGAACGGCAGCGATTTAATCAATTTAAAAAAATGGTCATCGCGTCCCGATTGAAACTTACGCGGATATAATGGCTCTAAAAATCCTTCTAACTTTTTAATATGAGAAAATTCAATGAAAACTATACTGAAAAACTATTGAGTTATTTGAGCGATTTCTGAGTTATTTCAAAAAGTTGTAATTTCATATTAAAAGGACGTAAAATATCCTAAAAAAATACATTTTGATTGGGTGTATTGTGACGGCAACTACGGAACCCTACATTCAGCAATCATTACAATTCACAAATTGTCATGCAACAGGCTCTAGTTTAGAAGTATAAATAATAAAAAAATGACAAAACCATAGCAATTCAATACATAAATAATTTGTACATACGTTAGCTTGGTAACGGTTTCAAGCACTAGGAGAACAGAATGAAATAAAAATGAATTTTTATCAGCATATTATTTGCTAACGCTACCCAAAGGGGCATGACACTCGGACATACGTGTTTCACGCGTGGGTACTGCCTATTTAACTGTCTCGCTTACTCAATAACAAAAATGTTTTTGATAAATTTTGATAAAAAAATATGTTTGCGTATTTAAAACAGTACTTACGAATGAAAAGTTATTCCGTGAGATTTGTTTTTATCTTTTGAGCTATTAAAGCATTCAAAAAAGGCACAATTTGGCATGATTTACGGGTATTTTAGTCGTTATTCTTGAAAGCACGCTCTGCGGCGGCCATGACATGACTGATTCAATATAGGCGCCGGAACCTATATTTGATGGCACACGATCGTGCGCCTGGTACCATATCTATTCCCTTTATATTTATCAAAGACCGACTATCGGTTATTTTTCGATCATAACCGATATCATAACCGGTTATGAAATTTCATCAGCTCGCTATTCCCTAGTTGTGTTCCTGTCGGTGAGTAATAAGGTTGCCAGAGGAAGCTCAAAGAGGATGCAGTGTGTTAACGACGGGGGAACCTCTTGTCCCTTCCGCCAGCACAGTGAATCTAGGCAACGCGTATGTGACATACATGTGACACCTCTGTAGTTGCAGGAGTCCACAGCTAAGTTAACTGCTTACCATCAGGCGGGTCGTATACTGGTTTGCCACGGTCGTGGTATAAAAAAATTACGCAGTGCACAGCCCCTCCATGCCCGGTCGATCGATAAAATTGATACTCTCAGTTTACACATGCTATACTTATTAGCGAACGTAGTAATGCAATATACGAGTCACTGGGCACATGTTTCATGTGTTGCAATTGAGGTGTCACACACGTGCATTGGCACGGAAAAACCGCACCCTTTCATGTTACACTTAGTACATTCCGTAAACGCCCTCGCGTTGTCGCACTCAGAATCATTGTACGTGTCGGACCACGCATAGGAGGGTTCCGTACATTCAATGGAATAAGAACCAAACTAATACCAAAAGGTCGTATCTGATGCCTATGGAAGAAGTTTTTTGGAGATAACTCAAAAATGGCTGAACCGATAATGTTTCAAACAATTTTTATTGAAAGTATATGATAAGGCGCATCTCTTCAAATTTTTTCATATTTTTTGAACTTACGGTTCAAAAGTTACGGGGGGGCTACACAAGTTTTCTGACTTTCGAAGCGATTATTTCAGAAAATATTCACTTAATCACAAAATAGTCAAAGAAACCTCAATGTTATTTTGAAAGACCTATCGATTGATGTGTCATATGTTGCCATTTGGTTAATTTAAAAAAAAATTTAGTTACCTGTATGGAGCGCCCCCTAAACATATTTTTTTTTTCAAATTGAACTACATAACTAAGTAGCTGCATACAAAATACACCTCATGTGTAAATTTTATTCAGATACGTGTCGTATAGTTTCCTAGTAAAATGCCTGTGACATACGGACGGACAGACAGACATGACGAATCCATAAGGGTTCCGTTTTTTGCCATTTGGCTACGGAACCCTAAAAAGGTAGAAGACAAACCTAGCTAGCTATAGCTAGCTACAAACAGTATAAGGCTGAAAATCAGCGCTGGATAATACCACCAATCCAGCATAGTCTGGCACTGGTACCCATTGCTAACACTACAAATGTGATTACGATTGTCTGTTTAGTTTTGTTTTTTGTATTTTCTTTTTATTACTAAGTAAGAATAGAAACAATGTACAAGTGATTCGGTCGTGGCAATAAACATTTTTTCTTTATTTCTTTCTTTCAGTAAAACTCACACATGGTATACATTGCCATTGACATGCCTGTGTACCTACACTTGTGTGCCTGTGACAGCTTGTGTACTAACAACAATATTAAAAGACTTTTCTGCTGTAATAGAAGTTATAAGTAAAGTAGTTCTTTAAGAGTTCGAAGTATTTACGTTTTCAGGAAAATGTGTCTAGACATATTCTTTTCTGTTTAGGTACCCGTCAATTGGAGCACCTTCTACCTGGTGATAATTAGAGTTAGTTTTAAATGTCAACTGATTTCTGAGTATCTTAGCGCTAGGATAAATAAAACACAACATCACTTAAATCACTCTTAATCCACAACCAAAACAACAATTAAATTAACCATAAACGCTAAATAAATACCAAAACAAAACTCTCCAATATTACGACGCGTACTTGTTCCCCACGTGGTGTCTAACCCCCCACTTGTAGTTGGCGTTTTTGTCCGTCTTCACGAAAGTGTGGACGGGGCCGGTCACACCGCGGGTCGAGCTGTGGTCGTGGTCATGGTCGTCGTAGAAGTCGTGACCACGCTTCGGTCTTTGGTATTCTTCGGGCTCGTGAACTGGAACTGAGGTTTGGTCACGTATAGAAATTGAGGGCGAGATTGATGAGAGAAAAAACTGTGTTAAAGTTGTGATGTTGGGGTTATTAGAGATTCATGACCGTTTTCCAGCGCATTTTGACCTCAGTGGGTACAGTAACCGGCAACAGTATATTCCTACATGAAGGCCGCAAAAATATGTGACTCGCTCTTATTTGTAGTGCCATAAAAGCGTGTCACATATTTTTGCGGCCTTCGTATAGGAAGATACTATTGCTGGTGACTATACAAAGCAATGAAAGTTAGCATGAAATACAAAAGTAGTAGGTAGGTATACATAGATACGGACAATTTTCCTTAAAAGCTGTGTAAGAACATTGTTACTAATTTCGCAATAAAAAAAACCGGTTGAACGGATTTGGTTAAAATTTGGCCACTGATAGTTCAGTATGCAGATGCATATTTGCATACTTTTTATTCCATACTTCACCCCATGAGGAAGAGAAAATGGGTTTTGTATGTAAATACTATGGCGGAAGCAGGGCTTGTAACCGGTATTTTGCTCCATACTAAAATACCGGTTTTATTTTCGTTCTTTTGTTTACTATTTCATATTTATCGAAAAATCTTACAATATAAAGTCATAACCTAAAAACAATACGAGTTCTACGTAAAAACCATAAAATATGTAAGCATATTGGGTTATTTCGGGGCTTTTTGCGAAAACCGGTTACAAAGCCCTGGGCGGAAGGGCAGTAATAACCCCTTTTACACAGGCGAAGTAGCTAGACAAAAAAACTACACTACTTAGTAATAAATAAACACATATAAACCTGAGTGCAGCTGTGTGTTCTGGATACGATCCATTAATTTTAAACTCAATATGCTACGCTCCATAACTCGGTAAGCATATTTTGCAAAACATACCAGTATCATTGGATTGCTAAGTTAGTTGTATCGTGCACTCTTTAGATTTTTTAATAGATATCTAAATAATATATTTAAGTAACATAATATCATGTAAAACCGTCTATCCTAATATTATACGGCATGTAAGGCACTTAACCAGGCTGCTAAATAATTGAATTTGGGGAGCTATAAAATATAATAATGGGTACCAAAATTAATAGGTTGGCGACTAATTTGGGGCCGTACATTATCTCGATATGGGCTGTTTTTTAATATCTTAATAGCCATTGTTTAACTATAGGTAGGAATCAAATATTGAAAACTGAATTTATAACTGGGAAGCATTTTAAGAAGCCTTTTTTTAATCGAAAACGATTACCTATTAAATTAAAAATAAGGTACTTTTAAAATATTTAGCAAGCAATTAAAGTGAATTACATATTCAATATTAGTACAACGGGCAACTTTACACGAGCTGTAATTATAAGATAAAATGGATTCTTAAAAAATATCTAGGGTCTATGAATATTGTAGGTAGGTACCTACATATAAGTAGGTAAATATCTATAGTCAGATATCTAGAACCAAAATTCATATGCCACATATGTATGATTTAGAAAAAATTAAAGGTGCCTTTTGTATAGTATTACCAAAATACCAACCTACCTAGTTAATAGAAAATATGAAGGGTGCGTTTTGTGTAGTGTAGCATGACGCTACGTTTATCGTACGACATCTGTCGACTTTCTTTAGAACTTCTGAACTTCTGTGTCTAAGGGAGGTCTAAGGCTAGGTCACGGTTGATATATAAAAAAGCGTACATTGTGATTCACGGCATTACGGGTAGATGGCGCTTATATCAGTCCGCATTTTGTGATACACGACTGGCAGTTATAAAATTGAGATAATATTCGCGCTAATTTTGAATATGAATTTTTGAGGTATTTCAGGTTGTCAAAAAAGGAAAAGTTGATTTTGATTGAGTGTGTCAGATGGACGAGGAGATTTTTAAAGAAATAGTAGTTTATGTAACTGTTACGTAATAAGGGTCCTTAAAACATGAGTGTGGTTATATGAAATGAGCCGCAGGCGAATTTCATAATAAGATCACACGAGTGTTTTAAGGCCTAATTACGTACAGTTGCATACACTGCTTTATCTACACTCATATTATGTATATTAAATTAAGTGTTCGGAAACCATAGAATGACCGCCAATGTACCGTCATGGCCAACTCGATTGTGCCGGCGCTCGCGCGGGACCAATCGAGTTGGCCATGGCGGTAACATTATGTTATCAAATTCGATGTTCCAAATTTGAAACTCATTGCTTAACAATAGTTGAGCTTGCAAAGTTAAAATTACGTTACTGCCGCAGATAAGAAACTTATCATAGTTAAATCGTTTGTTGTAATGCTTGTCATTGTCTACGGTTTTTGAACGTATTTTAGAGTACTTACAGTATAAGTGTAGATAAAAACATATTCTGGTTTAGTCTGAGGGTTTTGCTATAATTTGCTATAATTTGCTTAGTTGCATCGTGTTGAAGTGCGATCTATTTCTCTAGATCTTTGCGTTCAAACATTATATAGCAAGTGCTAATACATTATTGAATTAAATACAAATTCTTTTTAAACCAAATACGTTGCCGGACAAAAAGGCCACCAGTGGGACCGCCTGAGCCGGAAGGACTCCGGAAGGCGCTTGTGGGTGCCGGACCGGCGAGACGGTCTGCAACCGCCGCGTGTTCCGCGTGATTCTTCACCGTCGTCGGAGAATTAGAGCCCGCATCCAGCGGGCTCTCCAAGTGAGAAAGAGAGTTCAGCGAGCTGTTGGGTCCGCCTAAACCAAAGGGGACGCTTGCCCACGAACTCTATTCAAATTCAACTACAGTTTTAGCCATCCTGTCTTTCGAGAATATCATATTATTTACATTTTTTTAAAAACGTTGTAAATCCGATTCCTTTTTTTTGTATCCAGTGTTTTTGTGCCATAATAGCTTTTTTTTGTTGTTTTGCTAAAATATTCCCAAAATTCTAATTGCCTCGTTTGACGGGCGTACAAAGACCTGGCTCTTTAATTTAGGCTACGTTCAACCAGCGAATCATCTGTCACCATCCATATCACCCGCCTCATTAATCCATTATTTTCCTGCAGCCAAATTACCAGCCGAGTCTTTATTTGTACTTACCAGTTTTGCTAGTACTCCATCCTTTTTATTTTCCTTTTGTGCGGAAAGTAGACGTTTACGATACTAAGGTAACTATTGAATGTGAAATATCCTTATGTAGATACAGTTATCGTCATTTTTATGTGAAGTGCTAATATTAAATATTCTGATTATTGTAATTTAATTACATTCTAACCACTAAGGAAGTTATTGAATGTGAAATATCTTTATATAGATACCGTTATCGTCATTTTTATGTGAAGTGCTAATTTTAAATATTCTGATTATTGTAATTTAATTACATTCTAACCACTAAGGAAGTTATTGAATGCGAAATATCTTTATATAGATACCGTTATCGTCATTTTTATGTGAAATGCTAATTTTAAATATTCTGATTATTGGTGCTAATTTTAAATAATTTACTTTATCTTCAAAATTAAACGTGTTAATGCAATTATAGAAGTGTTTTACTGCAGTAGGTATTACCTAAATACCTACCTATACTTCCTTTTATTTAGATTAGACAAATCGTGCGATTGTCGTAGTTTTCCCTCATAGGGCTGAAAAAAAAAGATACACAGGCGCAATGGATCTACCCTATGGAAGAAGTTTTTTTGGAGATAACTCAAAAATGGCTGAATTGATTATGTTCAAAACAATTTTTGTAGAAAGTATCTAATAAGGCGCATCGTCTCAATTTTTTTCATATTTTTTGGACTTACGGTTCAAGAGTTACAGGGAGACACAATTTTTCTGACTTTCCTGCGAAAGATGCGATTATATCAGAAAATATTCACTTAATCACAAAATGTTCAAAGATATCTCGATGTTATTTTAAAAGAACCATTGATTGATGAGCAACATGTTGATATTCAGTAATAACTTTTTTTTTTGTTACATGTATGGAGCGCCCCACCCCTTAAAATATTTTCTTCTGCAATTTAACTACATAACTAAATAGCGGCAAATAGTTTCATCTATATAAATACGTCTTATAGTTTCCGAGTAAAATGGCTGTGACATACGGACGGACGGACGTACGGACAGACGGAAATGACAAAACTATTAGGGAGTCTTTGCCATTTTGGCTACGGAACCCTAAAAACCGGTCAAGTGCGAATCCGAGTCGCGCCCCGAGGGTTCCATACATCACACAATTTTAATAATATTCTTTCTTGAGTCCGATTCTTAACTTCACCTCAAGATATTTATGATAAAAAATAAAAATTTACATTCTCAAAACAAGCCCTTTAATTTACACACTACCAATAAAGTTAAAGCTATAACGGCCAGAAATGGCTTGGTATGCAGTAAAGGGTTATTAGGGTTCCGTACCTCGAAAGGAAAAAACGGAACCCTTATAGGATCACTTTGTTGTCCGTCTGTCTGTCTGTCTGTCAAGACCATTTTTCTCAAGAACGCGTGGAGGTATCAAGCTGAAATTTATATCAAATACTCAGGTCTATTGTCCCTTGGAGCTGTGAAAACTTAAAAGCCAACGCAATCAAAAGTTACAGTCGTTTATGCTGCATAGAGTTTCGGCACTCGCAAAACCTACGGGGTACTTCCCGTGAACTCAGGAACTTGAAATTTGGCACGAAGCAACGTCATATAGCATAGACAATGGAAAAATTACAAAAACTAGATTTTTTTTGTAAAAATCATACAAAAACATATTTTTAAAATTTTAAACATACTACCTTTTTCCTCGTAAACGCGTGGAGGTATTAAATTGAAATTCATGTCAAATACTCAGGGCTATAGGACCTTTCAGATGTAGCAAAACCAAACTTTTGTGTCAACGCAATCAAAAGAAATAGCAATTTAAGTCGCATATTTTGAAACTGAGTACTCGCAAGAAACTCAAAACCTAAAGGGTACTTCCCGTAAACTCAGAAACTTAAAACTTGGCACGAAGAAACTTCATATATCACAGACAAAGGAAAAATTACGAAAAGTAGACATTTTTAGTAAAATCATACAAAAAATATTTTTTTAAATTTTAAACTTACTACCTTTTTCCTCGTAAACGCGTAGAGGTATTAAATTGAAATTCATATCAAATACTCAGGTCTATAATACCTTTAAACTTAAAGGTATTATTACCTTTACAACTGTAAAGGTTTGTACGGAACCCTCGGTGCGCGAGTCCGACTCGCACTTGGCCGGTTTTTTTTTTAATAATGTGAAACACGAAGTGAAAAACAAAATTCTCTACAGGGTGTCAGTAAGCGGACATGTGTCCGCCAACCGGGTTACCTAACTAACATGCATACCGGTCGCGCAGACAATTTTTTTTATACCACGACGGTGGCAAACAAGCATGCGGCCCGCCTGATGGTAATTAATAATGACCCCCTTAACGCACCAGGGGACATACAACCTACAAAATTTCAGCTCAATCGATCTATCAATTTCGGAGCAAATAGACATTGTGACAAGACAGAGTAGCACATGCATCCTTTTAAACCATTTTGGTACGGAACCTTAAAAATATTCCAGTTTCCTGAAATTTTAGTGCTCCCGTAATTAAAATGATACCAGCAATTGATACCCAAAAAATGGTTAATTAGGTAGAAACAAATAGCTGGCAACAAATATTTAAACCAAGCCTGCTTTGAATAATAGATGCCAAGTTAATATTTTTGTTGCCAACCTATTATTTCAAGTTCCCGGTAAATTCTTTGGTCAGCTATATATTGCTGCCGTTTTTCAATTATATGATGCCACATGTTTGACGCTTATAAAAAAATATTGTCGCTAAAATATTAATTCACGGCCAATTTATATTATTATATGCCTTAGAAAAGTTGCCGACTCATGTTTTAGATACCCGGAAAATTATAAGCCATATTATAAATGCGAGAGTGAGTCTGCCTGTCTGTCTGTTACCTCTTCATGCTAATACTGCTAAACCGATTTAGATTAAACTTGGTATGAAGATAGTTTAAGTTCCGGGGAAGGACAATGGCCCCACAATAGTAGCCAGAACGACTCGTACGGTACTTTCTCTGACAGTCTTATTACGATATAAGACTGGCCAGTTACAAATTTTCATGAGCCATGTTTGTATCTGTACCTTTGACATTGTTGCTTGACTTAGAGAATTCAACCAACCGGAGTGGCCATGACAGGCGTTCCCCTCTGCCGAAAACATATGACCAGTGGTCATATTTATTGTATAGACTGACGTTTATCTGACGTGGCTGTTTGTACGTTACGTACGAATAGCGATGCATTGGACGTTCCCCTCCCCCGCAAAAATCGGCAGACTTTTTTTGTATAGAAAATGACAGACATGGCCGCTCCGATTGGTTTAATTCTCTAAGTTGCTTGAAGATAAAATGTATATGTATATAATATATGTATACAGGGTGAATTTTAAGTTGTGAATCGTAATATGTTTTTCTAACTCCATAAACAACAAGCAATTTGATGCCCCAACTATTACTAAAATCAGACAAGATTTTTTTGTTTTTTTTTTATTTTTTTCTCGTTTATTTTAGTTTTAAAAGTGGGTTTAGGATATATTACAACGGCCTATTAGGATATTTAAATTAGTTAATTTGAACTCCCTCTTTGAATCGGAACTGTCATTGACACCAAATTTGTCATTTGTCCTAGTTAGAAATGAAATTTACTTAATTTCTCATCTGAAATATCTCATAAAGCTGTTTTAATTCCACATGATCACTTTTAAAAGTAAAATAAACGACAAAAAAAGAATAAAAAAACAATATTTTTTTGTCTGATTTTAGTAAGAGTTGGGGCATCAAATTGCTTGTTGTTTATGGAGTTAGAAAAACATATTACGATTCACGACTTAAAATTCACCCTGTATATAAATTAATCTTGAAGCAAATCAAATAACTTTGTTGAATATTATTTGATTTGCAATTTTTTAAGTAGTTACACTTATCTACTGATGTACCGTTGGAAAGTTTCCAAAATTGCAAAATTTTCCACATATGAAAATTACGGAAGTTTCTCACTTTTTTGTACGGGAATTGAAACTTTCCATTTCTTAAATTTCCGGTTTCCTATACTTCTTACGAAAATGTCTAGAAATTTCTGAAAATATTTCCAATTATTGAGAAAGTTTCCGCAACTTGTACATCTGTAGTTATACTACTAATACTACTATACATAAATTATAGTAAATTAATGCAATCTCTGAATTTAAAACGGCTAGGCGCCTAGCCGCGAAAGCTGAAGACGCCAGTTCAAATCTGGCCTCGGACACCGGAGTAATTGGTCACTTTTTCTGAAGTATATGACATCTATTTCAGTTTATAATGTATATAAATAACTTACTAGGTATTCTATGTGGTTTCTGTGGTAGTTGTGACGGTGGGGGCGCGTATCTGGTGTACCTCATCCGCATAGGCGCCCTTTGCACGGGGTAGAAGGGCACTGACCATGCTTGACATGCTACTGCTAAGGACAGGAGAATCTAAAACCAAAATTAGATTTTAATACCAAGTGGCAAACTAAAATAAGCCAGCCTGATGTAAGCGGTCATATTGTGACCGTAATCAATATATTGTGATCGTAATGAAGTGTCGGAAGTGTCCTACACGACACTTCCGACACTTCATATTGTATAGAAAGCATCACGTATCCTCCGAGGATCACGGGACGCTTTCTATGCAAAATGGAGTGTCGGAAGTGCCGTGTAGGATGTGGAACGGAACAGCGTGAATCATCCTTAGGGCGTCCATACTTATAGGCCAGTCAACGAATGCTCAAACGGTATAGAGGGAAATGCTTGGAACATAATTTTTAACTCCGTAACTTTGTTTGGTCCGTAAGTCCCCGGCCGTAGCCCTTGAGCCGGGCGGGAGAGGAGGGTTTGAAGGTCCCATTTTTCGGTTTTTTGCTTAGATCTCGGAAACTATGCGTTTTAGCGAAATGACCTCTAAGACAAAATGAAACAGTTCTTCGGACCACAATCGATTGTCTAGCGGTACTTAGATAAGGAGGTAGTCTGTCCTTAAAGGTTCAATAACGCTTGTGAGTTTGCCAGATTGTGTGTCGGTATACTTATTTGCCATCGACTTGGTACAGGATACAAGAATAGACAATTTCGTAACACGAAAGCACTTAAATTACATTTTAAAATGCAACAATAAACTTTCTATGATACGAATCTGATTATTCTGATTGCATTGCGTCAATCAAAGCTTCATTTTTGGAGAAGTATATCAGGCCGTGTTATTCTCAATGCTTGCGCGACCGTTGACTTTTATTTTAACTTAATCGTCCAGTAGTTTCAGAGCTGATTCGCTGCGGCAGACGGACCGATAGGCAGACGGACAGGCAGACACAGGAGTGATCCTATAAGGGTTCCGGTTTTGCCTTTTCAGGAACGGAGCCCAAAAGGGCACATAGCTCATAAAACTGATGGCCTCAGTAGGAAGTTTCTTGAGTGGCGTGGCGACCGAGAAACGGAGAATGACCCAAGACTTTTCTCCCAGACTTTGACGTTTCACGATCTGATCTTGATTGTAGGGGACAGTTTGATAAAGGCAGCGTATGCCGGTTTAAAGAAGGCCGGTTATAAGATCCTTAGAAGAGGCTTATAATATAATAGGCAACGTCCATGCTGATGGTAATAATGATGATGGTAAAGTAGATAATAAATAAATAATAAATAAATAAATATTACGGGACAATCTTACACAAATCAACCTATTCCCACGGTAAGCTCAATATAAGGCTTGTGTTGTGGGTACTAGGCGACGATATATATAATAGATATATATAGATAAATACTTAAATACATAGAAAACATCCATAACTCAGGAACAGATATCCGTGACAAACACACAAATAAATGCCCTGACCAAGATTCGAACCGGGACCTCCTGCTTCATAGGCAGGGTCACTACCAAGCCAAACATGTCCGGCTAAAGCCGGACACCTGGGCTTTTTACGGGTGTGTCCGGCCAAATAATTCCTCGTCCGGCCTGTCCGGCTTTTGATAGGCTTTTGTCTGACTTACGCTACGCGCCAGTCACGCCAGTGGCACGATTCGAAAGACCAGCGTAGCGTATGCAACACCGCAAATGACGCGCCGTCCGGCTTTTGGGATCAAATGTCCGGCTAAATTAAGCGCGGAGTCCGGCTTTTTCATTTTTGGGCCTGGTTAACCTTAACCAACTAGGCAGGAGGCCGTTAAACAACCGACTAGAGAACAGTTTTATACTATTGTAACAACCAACCAAAGGGACGTTTCAGGACAAAAAGCTCGGAACATGGGCAATAAAGTCGGCGACCGATCGATATTATCATATTTTGTTAGGCATTTTTGAAGAGCAATCTGCAATGACCTAGGCTAGCGATAGTAACAATATCTTAAACTATGCCGCACAATATAAAAAGACGTAAGTGTTACAAAGCTCATCAAATGTTTAATACCTTTTTGATATGCTTGTGTTGTATTCGTATAAATTCTAATTTGACAAGTTACATCACTGATCGGACCACAAAATGAACTCATTACTCAGTTACATAACAATAGTAGCCATATTATACAGCTTAAATTACTATAATTAATACTAAACTGTGGGTTAATGGTGTTATAGTGCTGACTGGAAGGTAATTGAGCAGAGAAACCGTCAATTAATATGTATTTTTCGTAATGTTTATACATTCCAACTGTTTATGTAGCAAGCGGCGTCCCCACGAACCTTTTCCGAAAATATTATGGCCGAAAAATTATCCCCTATACCTACATACACCTATTTCCCAGAGGCCTAGTTTTAGTATCTAAAAAACGTAAATAGTACAACAACAAAGTAGATGGCATTTTTCTGCAATTAACAGCAATAATATTGCTTTGCTATTCCGCGTTATTTACGTGCTGTCAGAAATATATATATTACATGTTTTCCAGGACTACATATTAAGTATTCGTCCATTGCACTAAGTAAGTTTATGACAGATAAGATAAGGCATCAGTAGGGTAGTAAATTTATTGTTTTTAAGATCAATAACGTGCGTGTGAGTGAAACCTTTGAAGTTGCAAATAACCTAACTGACGATTCGATAGTGCTCGTTGCTATGCCTAGTTGAATAATAAACAAATTAGTGTCCGACCGAAATATGTTTTTTTGCCGAAACCGAAACCGAAACAGAAGGTTCGGCTCTGGGTCCAGTTTCAACCGAAACTGAAACCGAAACTGAAACTTTGATAGACGTGTTAAATAGTAGGTACATATTTATTTCAGTTACATGTCAGCCGTTGTCCAGCCATTATCAGATATATCGGAGCGGCTAAGGTGGTCACAAATATCTGAACAACGCCCCTATTGTCACGGTGATAAAGTGCATGTTCAGATATTTTTGAGTACCGTGGCCGCTCTGATATATGTGATGGTGACTGTACAACGGCGATTTTATCAGTTAAAAACGTTGCGAAAGAACTTATGGTCAGATTAAGTACAATGTTGAAAATTTCGCCGCGGCCGAAAGGTTCGGCCGTTTTTTGGCCGAAACCAAACCTTGGGCCACAACACGTTTTTTTGGCCGAAACTGGCCGAAACCGAAACTTCGGTCGGACACTAAAACAAATGACTTTGACTTGGAGGTATTGAGTAGTGGAGAAACAATAAACTAATTACAAAGAATAAAACATGGCGTAAGAATATGCCAATTACAAGTTATGTATCCCGTCATCAAGCCACCAGGACAACGCCAAAGGCCGTGCATAAAGAATCTACCAATCGTAACTCGTGCCGCAATTCCAATAAGAAAACTACTTACAATAACTGTTCTGCTCATTTCTTCTAAATTATGCTCTTACGGATGACTGTCGTTACACCAATGGCGACCCAACTGTCAATCGATCTCTTATAAGGGAAGAAAACGATTTTAAACACTTTCTATTGACGATTTCACGCTCTGATGCCTCCGTGGTCTATTCGCCAAGTATTTTGTTAGTATTTCTCTACCTTGAACTATGAATTTGTAAGAAACATGCGTAACTGGAAGTTAGAATTACATTAGTTTGTTAGTGTCGGTTGTGAATTTTGGCTTTGTAAGTATATAGCGGTCAAAATGTTTACTGAAGTGGTCTTCCGATTTTTGGACGCTGGTAGTTTAGGTTAGGTACCTACCATCTAGTACCTATGACAATAGTTTAAGTAGGTATGTATAAGATACTATTGTCCTTATTTTGTTTTGTTTTCTTTCAGTCCTTATCGTCGTTTTCTTCATTGCCTTAGTGATAAAGGTGTTACAGATATTCGTAGAAGAAAACACTAATTCTTGGGGTATGATTTAACAAATTTTCCAGACGTAGTGTTTCTTGTATCTACATGTTTTTTATTCTACCAGTAATTACGTTCTTTATTGGTATTTAAGCCTGTTTTGTACTCAGGAACACTAAATATGGTCTTATAAAAAAATCCATCGAGTTTTTGGAGTTGCGTCGATTGTAGTAGCGTTATTTTGACCGAGTGTTTTATAAGATAAATACCGGGTGTGGCCTGTAATAGGAGCAAAAAATTAAAACGTAGATTCTACTCCTCAAACTAGACAATGTTTGTTCAACGACTGGGGTTGGAGGTAATACTAAGTGGTCGTTAACGGGCGTCGCACAACTTACCACCACACCCCGGACCACTAGTAGCTAAGTATGAAGGCCCCACTCTGGTGTGAGCTACGCCAGGTGCCAAGTGCCCTGCGATGTGGCACTCCCATCCACCAGGTGATCCTATCCCAAACCCTACAATTCCCAGAAACATCCCGTGTTCCAACTAGTCATTTCCTACCTACAATCCCGTCAACTCACCCCTTACCTTACATCCCGAAGGGTACTTAGGCTGACGCTCTCCGCCGCCTCCATGTTCGGTCGCATCTCTGACGAACTCGGTTCAGCAGAGAGGTGACCCAGCAGGTGGCTCGGGGGGAGCGCCAGTTGAAAGGACCCATATCCCGTCCACTCCTTCCCCTCTTCCCGTTCCACTCCCCTAATCCAAGGTGTAACTTATCGTGCCGATGGATGCATGGCTGGGAGGGAGCTCAGTCACGAACGATAGACCCCCGAGCCTTCGGGCTCCGGCGTCTTCAGGAGGTGTGGGTACTCCTGAAGACCTATTTTTATCCACCTGTGCTAGGACCTGCACAGTTGAGCGCCGTAAGCAAGGATGACGGGATCCTGGGGATTGAGGCATTGCCAACCCGCGTGTCAACACGTCCCTTAGGCCCTAATTTCGGGCAAAACGGTGGCCCTACTGCTAGCCACAGTATGGGAAATGGCCATGTGAGGAACCGTAGGTGGGCTCACGGCGAGTAGTGTGGGGGCCGCGGAGACAGTTTCGGCTGTCAAAGCGGCGGTGAAAGGCCATGCTGACGGAGTGCGTGTAGGTGACTCTGGCGTAGGCATCTGACCTGGATGACCCTGCGTCCCATCTGCACAAGCCCCCGATGTCGCGCAACTAGCCAACCCCTCACTACTATACCCGAGTCGGTGTCCTAACGACCGAAAGCACCTTTTATATGTGTGTGTAGGCGTTCCCAAAGGTGTGGGCCCTTGTAGGGTGGGAGCCGATGAGGATGAAGAACAAAGTTTGCAAGCATGGATAACAGGTCTTCAAACTCAACTCAGGCTGTACCAGAGGCGTCTATCGCTGATGGTGGAGCCACACAGGCGACACAAGCTGTTCCCAGGACAGTGCGTCGGACCAACAACTTGCCGGTGGCAACCGGATCAAACACCGTGACCCAAGGTAAGGCTGCGGGTGCTATCCCAAAGCTGAACCGGAAGGTCGCTCCCCCACGGGGCAATGGCGCCAACCAGGGTAACCTCAAGGCCCAGACCCCCACTACACCAAGGTCGGTCGAAGTCAGGCAACCCCAAGCAAACAAACCCAGGGATTGTCCGCAAGCCCGAACATCAGGCGAGCAGGCTGAAGCTGACCCCTTTGCGGACTGGCAGGAGGTGGACTACAGGTCCAAAAAAAGACCCCCAGCCAGACCGGCAAAGTCTTTCTCTTCCAACCCACCCCCCCCTGTTAAAAGTCAAGGAGAGGTGGTGAAGAAGAAGAAGAAGAAGAAGAACAAGAACCAACGGCGTGCCGGCCGGCTACTGCGTGAACAGCAGCAGCTGGACGGCAATCCTGCTGCCGGTGAAGGTGCGCAGGCTCCCATGGGGCCGCCACCCAAACCGAAACCGCCACAGCATAGGGGCGCGGGCAGCGGTCCGTCAAAGGGGAAAGGTTCCACCCTACCCCCTAAGGCTGGAACGTCTGCTAGCGTCCCTACTGGGGCACCTGCAGGAGCGCCTAAAAAACAACGCCCAGGCAAGTACGAACGAGCCGCTGCTAAAAGGACACGGGATGAGTCCATCTCCTCGCAAGGAGATCAAAAAAAGCAGCGTCTCGTGAGTCCGAGCCAACCAGGCGTCTCCTACGCTCAGGCAGCTGCATCTGACCTGACTATTGTTATTACTGACGATAAGTCGGAGAAGATCACCGCCGAGCAGTCAAACGCCATTCTCCGCGGTTTCCACAAGGCAATCGTGGAGGAGGCCCGCAACACCCCGGGAGCCATGCCACCGAAATTTAAGGGCCGACCAATATACGCTGAGGGACAACTGAGGGTCTTTGCACAAGACGAACACTCGGTTGCCTGGTCTCAGCGGTGCGTCAAGGCCCTCTCCATACCGAATGTCTCCCTCACGGCTGTTCGCCAGTCGGAGATGGTAAGGAGAGTGAGGTGCGGGCTGTTCATCCCGAACATTGACAACTCGTCCTGGGAAAACGTCCGGCAGGCAGCTGACGGACTGAAGTACCAGAACGACTGGGCCAAAGTAGGCACGTGGGCCATCACGGCGATCCTACGACAGGATCAAGGATGGTTTGCCACCTTTACAATCCCCGAGGACCTGGTCCCTACCTTCATGGAAAGAGGCAGGACCATGAACTGTGGAGTAGGCCAGGTCTACCTTATGTTCAAAGGTCCCGGGGGTAAATACATCGACCAACCCCCCACGCCGCAGGAGTCGACTCTGAAGGTCACGGGGGCAGTGGTGCCAGTAACAGGCGAGGGGAGCACCGAGCGGAGCTCCCCCATGAACTTGGACGACGTATCGGCCAGCCAGCCGATATCCAGACCGGAACCTCCCGAGCCCTCTGAGGATGAGCTTCTTGGCATTGGTGTAGAACCAGCCAGATCAGACTCGGAGGGTGAGGAACTTTCGGACTGGATAGAGACTGGGCTCAACCTGGCCGGAAAGGAAGGGGACATCCCAGATGGCTCCCAGTCCAACAGCGCCGACTAAAATAATACAGGCCAACCTCCAGCACAGCGTGACCGCCACGGCCCAACTGAGACGCTGTCTGGAGGGCCTACCAACAGCCGTTGCCCTCCTACAAGAACCATGGGTGGGCGACGGGAGCATAAGAGGGCTCAGTAATATAAGTGGTAAGCTCTATTATTCTACAACACACGCAAACCCTCGAGCGTGTATCTTAACTACAAATAACGTAATATCACAACCGCTCACTGAATTCTGCTCTAAAGATTTGTGTGCAATTAAACTACAAGTTCCTATGACCACAGGCTGCCGAGAGCTAGTCCTTGCCTCGGCTTACATGCACGAGGAGGACGAGCCGCCACCACTGGAACTGCAACAGCTGGTCAACCACTGCGAAAGAGAGGGCCTCGCAATCATCATCGGGGCCGACTCCAACGCACACCATCCTCTGTGGGGGATGAAGACCAGCAACAACAGAGGTAAGACACTAGTGGAATACCTTGTTACAACTAACTTAAACATTCTAAATGTAGGTGCGGAACCAACATTTGTAAACAGAAGATGCAGTACGATTATAGACCTGACCCTGTCTTCAGAGAATGTAAGTGAACTCGTCGTGGACTGGCACGTCTCTCGCGAGGCCTCCTGCTCAGACCACAGGTGGATTCGCTTCAATCTACAGGCATCGTTCGATACACCAGCCCCCCGAAGGAAGCCTAGAAAAACAGACCGAAACGTCTTTAGGAAGACCTTGAGCAAGGGTCTAGAAAGACTCCCTCCCAAGGATGACATTCGGGGACCAGCACAGATAGAAGTACAGGTAAACACCCTAACTAACACCCTATTAGACAGCTACCATGTGGCCTGCCCCCTGAATCCACCAGCGAAAACTGCCATAGCAGGTCATCAATGGTGGGGTCCAGAACTGGAGAGACTCCGGAGCAAAACCAGGAGACTCTTTAATAGGGCAATGAACACCACGGCTGAGGCAGGCTGGGACAAATACTATGAAGCCAAAGCCAAGTACAAAAAAACCGGCCAAGTGCGAGTCGGACTCGCGCACCGAGGGTTCCGTAAAAACCTGTAGGCATATAGGGGTATTAACTTTAAAATTATTAAAAATATTTTTATTATATGATGTTACTAAAAATTTATAATACAGCTGAAAGGTATTATAAACCTTAGTGTTTGATATAAATTTCAATTTAATACCTTTCGTAATTTTTCCTTTGTCTGTGCTATATGAAGTTTCTTCGTGCCAAGTTTCAAGTTTCTGAGTTTACGGGAAGTACCCTTTAGGTTTTGAGTTTCTTGCGAGTACTCAGTTTCAAAATATACGACTTAAATTGCTATTTCTTTTGATTGCGTTGACATAAAAGTTTGGTTTTGCTACATCTGAAAGGTCCTATAGCCCTGAGTATTTGACATGAATTTCAATTAAATACGTCCACGCGTTTACGAGGAAAAAGGTAGTAAGTTTATAATATAAAAAAATATTTTTTTGTATGATTTTTGCCAAATTTCACGTTTCTAAGTTCACGGGAAGTACCCCGTAGGTTTTGCGAGTGCCGAAAAACTCTAAAATTTGCAGCATAAACGACTGTATCTTTTGATTGCGTTGGCCTTTAAGTTTGATTTTTTCACAGCTCCATGGGACAAGAGACTTGAGTATTTGATATAAATTTCAGCTTGATACCTCCACGCGTTCCTGAGACAAATGGTCTTGACAGACAGACAGACAGACAGACAGACAGACAGACAGACAGACAGACAGACAGACAGACAGACAGACGGACAACAAAGTGATCCTATAAGGGTTCCGTTTTTTCCTTTCGAGGTACGGAACCCTAAAAACGACTGCGGTACTGGAAGTCTCTGTCATGGAAGAACTTCTGTAGCAGCATCGAAACATTAGACCAAGCAAATCGGGTAAGGAAAGCATGACCCCCCAAATCCATGACTCAGCTGGGATCGCTGCGAAAACCCGATGGCACATACACAACCTCCCCTGCAGAGACTCAACACCTGTTAGTAACCCACTTCCCCGGATGTGTAAGTCTCACAGACCAGGAACGGCAGGACGAGGAGGTCTATAACACTACAGACGACAACAGGCAAATGGCGAACAGAATCGTCACCGCTGAAAAGCTCAGCTGGGCCATCAACAGTTTCCATTCCTTCAAGGCGGCTGGCCCGGACGGGATCTTCCCTGGTCTCTTACAGTGGGGCCTAGGACAAATCCTGGAAACCCTGATTGAGATCATGCACGCCTGTCTGACCTGGAGCTACGTGCCAAGGCTATGGAGGGATGTGAACGTGATATTCATACCTAAACCAGGTAAGAGTGACTATACAGATGCAAAATCCTACAGACCCATCAGTCTCACATCATTCCTGTTGAAGACACTGGAAAAACTGTGCGACAGGGACCTACGGGATCTAACGCTCAGTAACATACCGATGCACGACAACCAACACGCGTACAGCTCAGGTAAATCTACGGAATCGGCTCTTCACATGGTCATCAGCCGGATCGAGAAGGCCATCGGTGACAAAGAAATGTGCCTCGGCACGTTTATTGACATTGAAGGCGCTATCGATAAGACCCACTTTGCCAGTATAGGGAATGCCTTAACTAATCACGGCACGGAACCCGGACTGACCAAGTGGATCATGAACATGCTCAACAAAAGGACTATAAGGTATGCAGGTGAGCCGCAGGCCGTAGCGGCGGTGCGAGGATGCCCATAAGGGGGAGTCTTATCACCGCTGTTATGGAACCTAGTAGTTAACAACCTTATAACCAAACTAAACAAGGAACACTTTTATACAATAGGTTATGCTGATGATCTGGCAATATTGATTTCGGGTAAATTCGCCAGTACGGTATGTGACCTGACACAAGCCGCTCTCAGAATCGTGGAGCGCTGGTGTAAGGAATTTGACCTATCAGTAAACCCCACCAAGACAGAAATGGTAATGTTCACCAACAAAAGGGCACTTGGCAGCTTTACCAAACCAAAACTGTTCCAAACTGAGTTACATATGACCAACGAGGTAAAGTACTTAGGAATCACTCTTGACAGTAGACTCCATTGGACCAACCACATAAACAAACGCATAAACAAGGCCGAAGTCGTCTTCTGGCAGTGCAGAAGGATGATTGGCAACAGGTGGGGACTCAACCCAATAATCACTCTCTGGCTCTACAAGACGATAATTCGGCCTCTATTTTGCTACGGGGCGCTGGTCTGGTGGCCAAGGACGAACCTCGCCACCGTGGCTACCACAGGATGCTGGAGGAGCACTCCGACCGCAGCCTTGGAAGTCATGCTAAACCTTCCACCGCTACACCTCCACATACAGCAGGAGGCTGCCCTGTCAGCGGTAAGGTTGCGAACTCTCAACGTATGGTCTAACTTGAACACTCTGCACACAATATGCCTGGAGAGGGCATACGAAGAACTTCCAGTGCTCAGGGCAGGCACGGATCGGATTCACAAACGTGCTGTCTTTGACAAAAGGTTCAAAATACAGTTACATGAGGACGAAAATCAGGAAGGACTCAACCTCCGGGAATTGAGAATCTTCACTGATGGATCTAAAACAGACATGGGGTCAGGCTGCGGTACATTCTCAGAAGACCTGAACATGTCTATAATCACACCGCTGGGCGCTCACAACTCAGTATTCCAAGCTGAGTGCATGGGCATCATCAATGCGGCTGCCGCCATCACTGCAAGGAAAGTAACAGGAGCCTCCATCCGTATACTCTCTGACAGTAGGGCAGTACTGATGGCTCTAGGAAGTCACATCATTACATCTGGACTAATACATGAATGTCATGAACGACTAATGGAGGTAGGTCAAAATAACAACATTGTCCTTCAATGGTTAAAGGTCACAGCGGATCCCGGGGGAATGACGCAGCAGATGAGCTGGCCAGGCAGGGGTCAGGTGCTGGGTCGATTGGTCCGGAACCCATTCTTCTGACGCCCTTCAGCAAGGTACGCTCGACGTTGCTGGAACGAACCGGGAGACTGCACATAGCACTTTGGCAAAGTCAAGAGGGATGCAGACAGGCTAAACAAGCCATGCCTAGCATTAACAATAGACTCACCAAAACACTTCTCCGTCTCGGCAAAATCCGGTTAAGGATGGTAACTAGTGTGATAACAGGTCATGGACCATTTAACAAACATCTCTTTAACTTAGGTGTTACAGACAGTCCCCTGTGCCGTGGGTGCATGAAGACTGAAGAAACGGCCTCTCACGTGGTACTGGAGTGCAACGGAGTGGCCCCATACAGGGCAAAACACCTCGGATCCCCGGGTGATCTCCCCGAAGTCCTACTCAACACCAAAGGTTTGATAGGATTCCTCGAGGAGCTGGGCTGGCTGGACTAGCCGTCCTTCCTTCACGCAAAATAGGCGCCAGACGTCGAGTTGCGGAAACCTGCCCGTACTACAATACAATACAATGGCACATATGTGCCTTTAAAAAAAACTAAAAAAATATTAATATTTTACACGTAGACTGTTTTATTGCATTTGAAAATCGACCCACCCTTATTGGAAAACCGTCAACATACCCGTACCGGTAAGTTTTCCCGAGAAAACGGTAATCATCATTATTGTATAGCTATGCAGTTTACACCGATGCACTAACAAACGAATAATCGTGCAAACCTCAACATAATATAACATAAATGCAACCTTACCTAATAAACTTTATGTTAGGTTAGGTTTGATTTTGTTGATTGCCTGATAGGCAATCAACAAAATTGTTATTACGTTATACCTACGCTTCTACACTTTATCTGTATTTTTTAAATGGTAAGCAGCCACCGCCGCCCGTGAACACCTGCAACTCCAGAGGTGTCACAAGCGCGTTGCCGACCCTTTATAAAAAGGAGGATACACTGAGCTGAAGGCTAAATGAACAAGCGGGTCCCTCAACCAACACACTGGGTCCTCTTTGAGGTCTTTGGCAACCTTACTCACCAGCAGGAACACAACGCTATGAGGGTCTAGTGCTATTTGGCTGTGGTTTTCTGTAAGGTGGGCTTCCCAAGTCGGGCTCTGCTCCAGATTTGAGCGAGATGACATTCGCTGTGCTGTGCCCTACCACACATAGCGAGATGTCATTCGCAGTACCCATACCTCTCTTTTGGACGGGGATAATTGGAATACGTGTTTCAAATAGCACTAGATCCTACTTATCGTGTTGTGTTCCTGCCGGTGCACGGTGAGTAAGGTTGCCAGAGAGCTCAAAGAGGAAGCAGCGTGTTGACAACGGAAGGCCCTCTTATCCCTTTAGCCGTCAACACAGTGAATCCTTATTTATATTAAAGGGACGTCAACGCGCATGTGACTCCTCTAGAGTCGCAGGCATCAATAGGCTACGGTAGCTACGTGGGCTGTATGCTTGCCACCGTCGTAGTTATCACGTTCTTTCACTAACAATCTGGCAACAAAAGAGACATTTATTTACAATATTTACATAATACTAAGCACAACATGTTACTTTGTTTGTTATAACTATAACTCTAATGGTCCCAGTTAGACATACAAACAGACTGACATACTTTCTCGAGTACAATGGCGGGTTGCCCAACGCCTATTGTCCTCAAATATGGAGTTATCGTTAACTGATAGATGTGTCCATAATGATATAGTATGTGTTATGTCTTATTCGGGTGGCCTTAATTAAGTCATTTTGTTATTTATACCTTTTTTATTTAATAACCAAAGTGATCCAATAGATTTCATTTGTAAGTAGTTCGTCATAAGATAGGTAGGCTTTAGACTACCTAGTCTTCAGCCTTGGCCAGAAGTGTTGAGCACCCTTGCGATTTTCATTCACAACTCGAAACTTTCGTCCAGCGTTTCTATCTTTTTTAGGGTTCCGTAGTCAACTAGGAACCCTTATAGTTTCGCTATGTCGTCCGTCCGTACGCGGATAATCTCAGTGACCGTTAGCACTAGAAAGATGAAATTTGGTACTAATATGTATATCAATCACGCCGACAAAGTGGTAAAATAAAAAGTGGAAAAAAATGTTTTATTACGGTAGGTACCTCCCCTATACGTAAAGTGGGGTGTGATTTTTTTTTCAGTTCAACCCTAACGTGTGATATATTGTTGGATAGGTATTTAAAAATGAATAGGGGTTTAGTAAAATCATTTTTTGATAATGTAAATATTTTCGGCAATAATCCCCCCCCCCCCCCCCTCTAACTTGTGAACCATAAGTTTTAAAAATATGAAAAAAATCTCAAAAGTAGAACTTTATAAAAACTTTCTAGGAAAATTATTTTGAACTTGATAGGTTGAATAGTTTTTGAAAAAAAATTACAAAATAATTTCCTAACTAAGTTTGTAATTTAACCGTATAAGCAGGTGTTTACACGTGCAGGTACACGCTCTTGGCCGGTTTTATTTTTTTTAAAGTTATTTTATCTATTAATTCAAACTGAACAGGCATGTTTTGTTGAAGTTAGTACTTAACTGCAATTTGTCGCACCGACTTAAATTCGCATTTTTGTTACCTTAAGTTTTCATATTTTATAGGTACCTTGAATTTGTTATTAAGTGAAGTTTTCTAGATATATAAATTAAATATAACATTTTACGTCATCGTACATTGTTATGATAGGGAAATAATTACATCATAATTGTAAACAAAAAACTGCTATGCTCAACACTTCTGGCCAAGGCTGTAGGTAGGTCAGGTACTCGTATTCTCGTATCGTAAAAATCCCCGGGTATGTTACATTTTAGTGAGACCGACTTTATCCTTTTTTATGCTGCGTAATTGTCATAATGCCCTCGCCAGGCAGATGGGGAAAGTGGATATCCAGACACAATGGAATTCAGGGCACCACTCTCAAATGGTATTGTCCCAACGATTACTCAAGTCCTAGTCCAAACCAAATGGCAATTGCCATATTTTCTTCCTAACAATATCACTCCAAATTGAATTACCACCATCTCTAGATATAAGTAAATATACAAGGTGTATAATAAAAATGCTGGTGACCCGTTTAAGGATATAATTGGTATGGTATTCTAATTTCAAAAAACGGAAAAAAAAATTCACTCAAAGAACAGATTAGTTTTGTATGGAGGGTTGGCCAACTGGGTCAACAGCGACGGGTCTCATGCAATTTTTATTTTGCGTTTTTTTTTTCCTATTTTTCTTAACCGTAGTACGATACCCTTAACCGGATCGCCAGTATTTTGTTACACCCTATCCCTATGCTACCTAACAGGTGATGTGACTATACTATTCTATAGTTGGGCCAAAAGCAACGTTCCGATTGAGTCGAAACTCCTAAAGATAGACGTCTCGCTCACTCTCGCTGTCTGCAGTCGCTACGCGTCGCAGCGTTCTTCCTTTATTTTATTGCCGTAACGGCACGATGCTTTTGACAATACTATAGTGCTAATTTGCTTGGTTTTATTTTAATGCATTTTAAAGTCATGTCTCATCAACTTCAAGACTTGTTACCCACAATTCACTGTAATCGATATTATATCTAAATATATAAAAGAAGAAACTGACTGACTGACTGATTGACTGACTGATTGACTGACTGACTGACTGACTGACTGACATATCAACGCACAGCCCAAACCGCTGGTTCTAGAGATTCCAAATTTGGCACGTAGGTTCCTTATAAGGTCTAGGGGTGCACTAAGAAAGGATTTTTCAAAATTCACCCCCTAAGGGGGTAAAATGGGGGTCCAAAATTTGTATGGCGAATCAAGATTTGTTTGATTATTTTATTCGAAACTTCACAGGAGTATTCCTAACGATAAATGAGTAAATACGTGTTTCAGGTTTTTTGAAAATTCAACCCCTAAAAGAGGCAAATGTGGTCACAAAGTCTGAAAATCAACATGGGTATCGTATCCTTTTTGAGTACTTATAGTACGCAGGCAAAGCCACGGGAAAAGGCTAGTTGTCTTTTAAACGTTATGGGGCTTATCACTGGGGAATAAGAACCGAAATTGTATACATATTTTAGACATACTTTTGTATCCATAAACAAAGTCAGCTAGACTTCCTAGATCAGATTGTTAACAGCATAACACTTTCAATGAAAAGTGCCTCTACAATAAAACCAAGGTACTTAGAAACTTAGATAATCACCTGCCTAGATTAGATAATTATATCGGAACTTAGATTACAAAACAGGCTTAAGAAATTTCCGTTTCAGTTTCAATCACCTGCCAATTTGTGAGAGTAGACAAGAAAACAAGTCCGGAATACGAGATACCGGGCCTCCGCTCTACCAACTGAGCTACTGAGAGTTGGATGCGAATGTTGCCACCATATCCTTCATATGTGTCTTAGAAAGGAGATGCAGTATATCCTCTGTCCTATACGTCGATCAGGGCATCGATTCGACATGCCAAACTGTGAGTCGTGGATGTCACACTTGTATCGCTAGTGGATAGAGTGATATCCATCCTGTCCACACGTGTCCACACCTAACTGTCAAGCTGTCAGTAGGTCTCGCTAGAGCGTTTTGTCTATGGCTATGGCCACCATTTTAGATATCACTCTTGAGTGATTCCACCCAGATTTCAACTGTCACAAAAGTGTGATATCATATCATAGTTGTCTCGCAAGCGACTGTCAGTTATGCCATGTCAAATCGAGGCCCAGTTTGCTTTTCCGTAAAATAACCGTAATAACCGTTAATAACCCGTAGATCATTCTTACTCCCGGTGGAGTCGGTGTCGTGTGTGCATTTTGGGCTGTTTCAGCCTGCCGCCTTTTAATATAAGGTAGAATTCCGTTAATGGCTAAAATAGAAAGGGACAAGAGGTTTGTCGTCAACACTACCCAAATCGTCTTTGAGCTCTCTGGCGACCCTACTCACTAGCTTCCGTAGCTTCAAAGGAATAAGAATCAAACGAATGCCAAAAGGTCGTATCTGATGCCTATTGAAGAAGTTTTTTGGAAATACCTCAAAAATAGCTTAACCGATAATCTTCAAAACAATTTTCATAGAAAGTATATAATAACGCGCATCTTCTCAATTTTTTTTTTGTATTTTTTGGTCTTTCAGTTCAAAAGTTACAGGGGGAGGGGGATGCAATTTTTTTTACTTTAGAAGCGATTATTTCTGAAAATATTTACTTAATCACAAAATGTTCAAAGAAACCTCAATGTTATTTTTAAAGACCTATCGAATCATGTGCAACATGTTGATATTTGGTATTTTTTTATTTTTATTTAGTCACATGTATGGAGCGCCCCCCCTGAAAATATATTTTTCAGCAATTTCACTACATAACTAAATAGCGGCATACAAAATACACCTCGTGTCAAAATTTTATTAAGATACGTTTTATAGTTTCCGAGTAAAATGGCTCTGACATACGGACGGACGGACGTCCGTCTAGACATGACGAAACTATAAGGGTTCCGTTTTTGCCATTTTGGCTACGGCTAATCATTGAACTATTAAGGACATACCCGGATCCGGGTCTTTTCTACTACATATTTCAAATCCAAATTGGTACCCCTCGTGCGAAATCTGATTTGAATCTTCCACAAATTCGCAAAGCAGCTCACCGCTTAATACAGTGACACTGTCTCTGAACAGTCTGAAGATTATGTAAATCTGCGATCTTACCTAGATTTAATTAACATTACGTAACCGATAATTACACGGATTCTGACGATAGTCTCTTGTTTTCTCTGTCTCACACCACTGCGCCGCGATGCTCCATTTGCGATTGCGTCGTATTAATTGTTCCGTTATGAAATTCGCGTAATAGTTAATTGCTGTTATCCTGAGCGTTATCGGAGATTTTGGAATGTTTAAGTTTTGATCGGTAATGATCGCTGCCTTGGTCGTTTAGTAACAGATTACTAAATTAAACGCAGATTTTTTTAATGTAGTTTAGGATTGGGTTGTTTTAAATAAATAGTACCAATTTTTATTAAGTAAAGTATGGCATTACATTTAAGACGTATTTATAATAATAGCATGGAGATAAACTACATAGAATTTATATCTACACGCAGACTAGAACAAATTACGGAGATCATCATCATCCTCTTGACCTTGTATGTACTTGGGGTCGGCGTAGCATGTCTTTTTCTTCCACATATCTCTATCACCCGTCATCTCATCACTCACATCGTTTATTTTCATATCAGCTCTCACACAGTCCATCCACCTTTTCCTAGGTTTGCCTTTTCTCCTACATCCACATTCATTCTTAATACCTTTCTCGTAACATGACTTTCATCCCTCCGCATAACATGCCCGTACCACGCTAGATGGGTGCGACTTTCAGGCTTCCTCTTGTATATTCATTCCTTATCCGATCCATTCTCGTCAGTCCACACATCCATCTCAAGTATCTCAACATTCTCATATCCGTTGCATGCAATCTCTTTTCATCCGTCACCAAATTACGAAGATATTGTGTATTGTGTAAAAATTTCATAGAAAATATAATGACCAATTAATTTTAGGTACTTAATGCTAAGCTTTTACATGTACAAAATCATACAAAAAGGTTTGGGCTGTTTTTACCGAAGTGTGCTCAGTGGGTCCGGAGTGTGTGTGTTTGTTGAAAAACAAACATTTATTTGCGACAATCAGTATCAGTACCTCATGTACTTCGGAAGCTGACTGTACTGAAAGCCCACATGACCTTGGGCTTTGCGCATGGAAAGTAAGAAGCCGGTAATTGAAAAACCGGAATATAATGTGTGTATGACTTTACGAAATTATTTCTGTTAATGTCGGACGTGAGATTATTAAAATATTTAATTTATTCGCAGATAGTCAACCTTTTTCTCTAGAAATATAAATCGAATCCCAACCTTTTTTTTTACATCAAAATTTAAAGTAGGTACCTATACCATATTATCAGGAGATTATAACCACTGGAGTTTTCACTTATTAAAACAGTCATTTTACGGGCGGCTAGTATGGGGAATTGGAAATAATTAATAATAGCTAATATTTTTAGTGTAACGGATATATCATGAATATCATGATACAAGTACTATTTACGCAATGAAATCCTACAAAATATCGTTATTCGCTAACCGCCACAAACATGTACACACATATTACAAGCGTTTTTAGGGTTCCGTAGTCAACTAGGAACCCTTATAGTTTCGCCATGTCTGCCCGTCCGTCCGTCCGTCCGCGGATAATCTCAGTGACCGTTAGCACTAGAAAGCTGAAATTTGGTACTAATATGTATATCAATCACGCCAACAAAGAAGAAACAAGTGGTAAAATAAAAAGTGGAAAAAAATGTTTTATTAGGGTACCTCCCCTATACGTAAAGTGGGGAGTGATTTTTTTTTTTCATTTCAACCCTAACGTGTGATATATATTGTTGGATAGGTATTTAAAAATGAATAGGGGTTTAATAAAATCATTTTTTGATAATGTAAATATTTTCGGAAATAATCGCTCCAGAAGTAAAAAAAAATGTGTCCCCCCCCCCCTCTAACTTTTGAACCATAAGTTTTAAAAATATGAAAAAAATCTCAAAAGTAGAACTTTATAAAAACTTTCTAGGAAAATTATTTTGAACTTGATAGGTATAGGATAGGTATAGGTATAGAATAGTTTTTGAAAAAAAGTTACAAAATAATTTCTGAACTAAGTTTGTAATTTAACCGTATAAGCAGGTGTTTATTGTAGGTACCTGTAATTTCTACAAAATCACAATGAAATGACGTGCTTTCAAATAAAGTAAAAACGGTGAAAATCGGTTCACGCAATAAAGAATTATCCCATAAAAATCATCTTCCATACTTTAAGCTCGCGCGCAATAGTTTACTTAATTTGCCGATAGATGTCGCTGAACGTGGAACGCTCATATCATATCCTACATGGCGGTGTTATTTTAACTCTTAAGTGGGGACACTTACTGTGACGGACGGAAAACTACGGAACCCTACACTGAGCGTGGCCCGACACGCTCTTGGCCGGTTTTTCTTGTAGGATTTTAATGAATATATCATTTCTAAGTCATTTAAAATGTGTAAGAACAAATTACCAATTATTACTATTTGTTTCTAACGAATAAGGATATTTATCGCCCGCGCCGTACATTTTGTTATTTATGTGGTTTTACATGGACACGGTTTCTTGTTTTTCGCTTTAAACAGAAAGAAGACTTAAATATCGTCATATTTACACATAAAAATAATTGATATTATTGTAAATAAAAATATACAATTTTTTTATATATTTTTTTTTACCTATTTAACTACTTCCGGGTGAAAAGTTGGTAGGATTTTTGCATATATTATCTATAAATATTCCATAAGAATGAATAATAAAAAAATCAGACTATTATAAATTAATGTTTGACGCAACCGTATCTTTACTGTACTATTATATGCGAAATTAGAAGCGCGAAATACGGCCATTTCACAACGTCACATTGGAATTGCAGTTTCTTCTAGCAGGTTATTCTCTTGACAGTTACTATTTTAACAGCTGTTCTCGAGTAAGTTCAACGTTTCTACGCGAAACTTAATAGAATGAATCAACGATATAATACCCCTGACCTGAAGCCCTGAAGTCTTTACTGGCTTGGAAAGATGGTTGAAATTGCCATCTCTTTTTTTTGCAGGTGTGTTTGCTCTTCAAAGTGGCATGTTGTATTTGCAAACCTTTGACCGCCAAGCATCGGACAGAAAAATCGTGCCCTCAAACCGGTTATAATTTGGACGTGATATCACGTACTAGCGCTGAGGGCACGACTTTCCTTGCGCGTGATTTGACGTCTTTAGCGGTCAAAGGGTTAAAAGTTGCTTTTGTGCTACTTTCAAGAGAATCACTCTGCACAGAAAAAACCTTTATGCCAGTAAAGGAGATACAATATCCAACGGAAGTATAATATCCTTGTAATGAACCCGTAGAAAGAGAAAAAAGCAGGAATCACGGATCAATAAACGCTTTTTCAATCGGGTAAGGAAAACAAAAACTACATTGGTTTAATTTAAGGAAAAAGGATAATATATATCTTACCTATTCTAATAATAATATATAAATAATCTAAAAATACAGTCTTGATTCTGTGTTAATTTTAATTTAAGTTTATTTAGCTTAATAATTTCACATACTTTTAGTTCGAGCAAAAGCATATTAAATATGTACCTAATGTGAATTAACTTCTGCCCTCTGAACGAACTGTCGGGCATATAACCCAAATTGCCAAAACATACCGGTAGACGTAAAATAGCCGCTAGAACCGAAATTCAACACCTCTTCTCCTCTGATAATAAGGTCTATTTTTAACGATCAATTACAAGAAAACATCCGCCGATACAATTTATGTAGAGCGAACCATTTGGTTCCGGGCCACTGATAAAGTCCGCAAGTTGTGTTTTCTATAAAAGAAGTTACTCGACCCGTTCACTGACATCCATTGTCAATCACTCAAGATGCCACAACGTCCGGCTTTTACGGTACTAACCATTTACATTATCTACATTTAAAAAACGTAAAAACTGCTAAATTAAGCAATTAGAAAATCTAGTTTTGCAGTGATAAAAAGCGTGTCCAAATCTATGTTGCTTTTGCCATAAAATGATACTTAGTGATTGTGATGATTGAAGTTCAGTGATAGAGAAAGTGATGAAATTGTGATTTGTAAAAGTGATTTTAATTTTAGGATCCAATTGTTGGTGACGAATGAAATATGTACTCGATTATTTTACTTGGTAATAAATAAAAACAGTGGTTAATAATTTTAAAATTCGTTAGAAAATTTGTGTTTTTAATAACTGGGTTAAATTAAATGTGGTGGTGTGAAGTGCGTAATCACTATTCACCGAGTTTTGGGTGAAAAAAAAATATAACAAGAGGGTAATGATGACGAAGTTGATAATGATGATGATGGAGAATATTCGAATGATTTTGTGCAGATTACTTCAACTAATCAAATGACTGTTGATTATGCTCTGCATACTCGTAATAGTATACTTAAGTCAATAGTTATTGTAAAGCATTAATCAATGAAACAGAACTAAAAATACTGCATACAGACATAGCGGATTCTGTAATAGCCTAGATCTCAGTCAAGGTCCGTTATTAAAACAAAACAATCTTGCGGTTTTTCGGTTCCAAAAAAACCGATAAAACCCAAAAAACGCCAGCTTAATGAGAATTTGTGAAACTACGAGTACAGTGTGTCAAGGACAGTGTTCCGTCAGCTATTCGTTTTAAGTATCTTCATCAGTTTGTGTATTGTTTCTGTGAGAATTTTTGGCAGGTGTGTCTTGTTGAAATACGTCTGGTCGGGTACAGTCGACGTCAATGATTTATATTTCCTTATTATAATGGAGTACGGTGCTACAGTGTGAATATATTTTTTACGTTGACGGTACAGTGTAGTAATGAGAAATTTTCTTTGATGTACTATTGTTTTAGTGTGGGGCAAGTTTAGATTCCCGTAAAATAATGGCTTTATTACATTTTGTTATGGATATACGTACTTAAGCGCGAGTTATTTCGTGCTAATTGTAAATTAGCCTTTATGACAGTGCGGTGTGAATTTGTTAAATATCAATTCAACGTTATTATTAGTGTAATTTATGGGATGATGAAAATTATGACGCGTATAAATGTGATCACTGATCGGTGTTACTCTTTGATTTCACCAATGCAGTGCGTACTTATATCATTTCCATTTAATACCCCGCTCAGTTGGTGTTTCTTCGCTTCGCTCGTCGTCACATCTAGATCTTGACTCTGTCAAATGACAGTCTTTCGTGATAGTATTTTGTTGTTTCAATCCTAATTACCTAATTAGGTATATGTCTTGTAAATGAACAAGACTTGTATAGAGACTTAGACTTAAATAGCAAGTTCCATATGCGTATTTTTATGTAGGTAAATGATATTAACGTCTAAAAACTCGCATGAAATGACTAAATGTTGTTCTGTCATTTATTAATTGGTCAATTGAGTAATTCGGAAAATAAAAGGAATTCCAAATTTTATGTCATTAAAATAATCCACAACAATCTACTACCGAAGGTTATCACATGAACACAAGTTGTCAAAGTCAATCATCGGCTAGAAGTTCGTCGCTAAACGAAAATTCGGAAATAAACATTAGGCGACAAGGTAACCTTTTGCATACTGCTGGGCACTCCTCAGGTCTCCTCTCACGTTAGAGCGGACAGGGGACGCCGCGGACAGATAGGAATAAGTTTTATCTTCGGCATCATTCGTTTCTGCATGCGACCGAAGTGGTGACAGATGGGAAATATGGGAATGCACCCACAAGTTGCGCATGCTTTGAAGTTTTAAAAAAATATTTCAATTCTTTTAATTATTTCACACATTGATTTATTATGTAGGTATTCTACTAGATGTGACATCTAGAACAAAATTTTGTGCGCCATGTTTGGCGGTTAACAGCTATGACAGAATCAAAGAGTAGTATAGACTTGTAGTGATTTTCACTACAACTTTTGGGACAATTAATTTCTTAGGGATGTCATCTTTTGTTATTCAATGATTTTACATAGCATTTTTTTATTTTCTAGAAATGGCTTTGGTGCTTGTTTGCCGTGTACGCTGGCCCGGGCTGGAGCCGCGCCGTCTCCGCCCGGACTCCACCGAAGAATCCTACCACCATAGAGGCTCAGGCAAAATTCTTTCAGTACGTGTCTAACTTAAAACATTACCAGTCACCGACAAGGTGTAACAAAATACTGGTGAGCCGTTTAAGGGCATAATTAGTATCGTATTGCGAGTATGAAAAAGTAGGAGAAAAAATTATTTGAACGCGGAAAAAAAATTGTTTGTATAGGACATGTCGTCCCAGACGGCCAGGCCTCCATATAAAACCACTAGCTTTTGCCCGCGGCTTCGCTCGCGTTAAATTCGGGGTAACACGGTTCCCCTTTGCCCCCCGGAATGCTCCATACAAACTTCCACCCCCCATTTTAGGGAAGTGGGGGGTTAGAAAGAGACAAAAAGTAGCCTATGTCACTCTCCATCCCTTCAACTATCTCCACTTAAAAAATCACGTCAATTCGTCGCCCCGTTTTGCCGTGAAAGACGGACAAACAAACAAACACATACACTTTCCTATTTATAATATTAGTATGGATTTTTTTTTCGCGAGAGATTTTTTTTCTTTGTTTTTGATTATTAGAATACGATACCAATTATGCTTTTACACGGGTCACCAGCATTTTTGACACCTTGTATAAGTTCATCCAGGAAAAATGTCTTTTGAGGATAAAGCGTTTTGTCTATAAATACAAGATGACACACGAACGCAGTTGTATCTCAGATGTCGGCAATAAGATGGTCCAATACAATAAGATGGTAAAATTACATCTAACCTAATTCGCCCTTTGGTTATTCTAGAAAAATTTTATTTACCCCGATAATTTTATTTTTGACGGTTTACCTATATTCACTATTAAGAATTTGTTTTGAATGGGTCACTAACATATTAGGTTACTCCTGTCGACTGCCCTCAAATCGAAAAGATTGATTTTAGATCTGAACTACGTGATGGACCTTTTCTTATATAACTTTAAGACAGCGATGAATAAAACACCAAACGTTATACGACTAAAAAGAAACAACGAAGTTAATATGTTGCTTAAAGTTAAACCACAATGACATTGAACAAAAACTTATGTTTATAGGGATTTTTTCTCAGTACAGTTGAGTCCGTACAAGATAGAATTTGGTCACGTGTGTGAAGACCCCAACACATGGGAGCAGCGATACGAGAAGAAGGATTTTAAGAACCACAGGGACATGGGAAAAGTAACCAGACACCCTTTTTTGAGGGGAACGAGTTTAATGACCTTTTTTCGTATCCATATTCGTATCATGACACTTATTTTTTATTTATTTCTTTATTTACACATAAGTTAACAGTATTACACCAAAGCACTTACGTGGTTATATAAAACGCAAAAAGTAACGAAATAAAATATTAGAAAAAGTAAACTTAAAAGAAATAAATATTCAGCGGCACTCACAAGACGCAAAATTCGGTCGTCTGTAGCAAACAGCAGATATTGTTCGCTGAACGAAACTTACGCCTGGTCCGCACCTAATTCTATCGTCTGTTACGGCTTTATATACATCAGCATCACATATCGTCGAATGACATATTTCGCGAAGTCGTTCAACTCGTTTCCCAATCTTCTCCATCTATCTTTTTCTTGCTAATCTTCTGTTCTTCTAACTATCGTTTTTCTTTCTTTTTCTAACTCTCGCTTGCTTGCATGAAGGTATAGGCATCTTCCAACGCATGAGGACTACGAGCAGGGCCACAGGCAGGGCAGTGAACGCCACTTCACCGAGAGACATGAGCGCGCCAAGCCTTCTGATGGATTGTTCTCTGCTAAAGTATGCTTTGCTTCTAATATTCATGGTTATACAGAGATTTTGGTTCTAAGACGATTCTAATAAGAGAGCTTATTAATCCCGACAGTTGATGACGGATGATGAGGCTAGAACTACATCAGAAACAAGTTGATATGCCTAAGTATACCCTTTATATATAAAAGGTGTGTATAAAATTAAGCACAAGCAGTATCTTCTGAGGTATCTCAAAGATTAAGTTAAGGAGACGTTTTTTCATTATTTTCTTTAAGTGAGAATGCCTTAGTATTATAATAAGGTTCAAATTGGTTAGCAAAGTATTGTCTGTTTTTTTTCTTAAACATTTGCTAGGTTTATGCGGATCCAATCTTTAGAAATAAGTGTCTATTCCTAAAAGCTTGATATATTTGGACAAACACTTAAATCTCTGTACGACCGAGCTCAAGTAGAAAACATTTTATCCATAAATCGTTGAAATTATAGATTCTGTTATCGTTCATCATTTAGGTATCAAACGATTTTGCAAGTAATGGATGTAATGTATTCTAACAACTTTAATGTGTTTATGAAATACTAGCCTTTTCCCGCAGCTTCGCCCGCGTACTATAAGTACTCAAAAAGGATACGATACCCATGTTGATTTTCAGACTTTGTGACCACATTTGCCCCTTTTAGGGGTTAAATTTTCAAAAAACCTGAAACACGTGTTTACTCGTTTATCGTTAGGAATACTCCTGTGAAGTTTCGAATAAAATAGTCTAACAAATCTTGATTCGCGATACAAACTTTGGACCCCCATTTTACCCCCTTAGGGGGTGAATTTTGAAAAATCCTTTCTTAGTGCACCCCTAGATCTTATAAGGAACCTACGTACCAAATTTGGAATCTCTAGAACCAGCGGTTTGGGCTATGCGTTGATATGTCAGTCAGTCAGTCAGTCAGTTTCTTCTTTTATATATTTAGATGAAATATAATGGCGTTAATGAAACAACTACTTTTAATATACTTAATAACATCGCAGCGTCTTTAACCACTGCTACTACCACTTCTAATCTTCTATGTTGTTTCCGTGAGCGTTTGTAACTTTCTTATTTCTCTTAACTAACCTTTGTGTTTATTATTAATGTTTAACCAAACTCTTAACCTCATTGTTGAAATATCATCGTTCTGTGCCTAATCTTTTATTTAAAATCCAGGTACGTTGGGGTGACAAGCATGGGGGGTACGGCGAACATTACTGGGACTTAAACCATGCAGGACACGCTGGTAACCATGGTAACGACGAATATGACAGCGGTTCAGATGATGACGGTTCCTACAACCATGACTTGGACCATGCCCACGATGATGACACATATGATGAACCTAGCGAACAACAACCAACGTATGGCACAGAAGAATACGATCCAGAGCAAGCAGCAAAGTATGACGAGAGTGGCCGAGCAAAACGAGCTCATCCTAGAATCAAAACTGAAAGGAAACTCGTGCGACAGGAAGAATCTTATGAAGAACCGGTAAAACAAAAGAGCCATCGAAAAATCAAGGAACGCTTGCAAGCAGCTGCACCTACCCAAGAGGATAAAGTAAAGGAAGTTGAAGAAAATGAACAACCGAAACGTAAAAGAAGACGAAGAAAACCTGAGAACGACCAAGAAGAAAAGAACGCTGAAAAGCAGACTGATGTTAATCAAAAGGAAGAACCGAAACAAGAAAAAGAACCACAGTATTACGTGAAATATAATAAAAATCAGGAACAAAATCAACAACAGCCACAATATTTTGTGAAAAATAAAAATGAAGAACAGACTCAAGAACAACAATCTCAATATTACCCAAAAATGACAGAAAAACAGTTTGTTCCTTACGAACAAGGAGCAGGAGTGAGACAGCATGAGCATCCTGAGTTGACTCCAGCCGCATCAGCCCCAAGACTCTTCTTAGAGCCCACCACTGGGCATGTGGTAGACAGAGCCACAGGGCAGGCGTACGTGTTACAGCCAATAGCTATCAATAATTATAAATAGATTGTTTATTTAGTGTTAGTTACAATTAGGTAATTTATTTTGTTAATAAAATAATTGTTGAAGTAACTCGTCTATTTTTCTACTCGACTAATATTTCGTTTATGTAGAAGTCGTTACCAACTTTCAAATGGTTTTTTACACGCTTAGGTCATATTTCTTATTTCTTAGTAGATCTCCATCACATATGAAGCCTTTTGTCAAATAGCACCTTTCTAAAAAACGTCACAATTTAAGAAGAAACAACGACGGACTTACGGTTTGGTACCATAGAACGTAAAAAATTACAAATAGTTCTGTCATACGCTCTGCTTAATATTTTATAACGCAGTCAGCAGGGATAATAATGTCATTAATTAATCCCTTAATGAAGTAACGCTAAAATATTCCATCAATTTCCGAGAAAACGTCTAATAAAACGATAGAATTAGAAAATGATGGTCGTTAGCATAGTTGCATCCTTATAAGAAGGAAGTGCACGTTCTAGTAAAACCAGTCTAACGTGCATGGGTAATTTCAAATAGGATTAAATCTCTGCACAGTGAATCGCCGTGTAAAGTTCTGCTTACATTCCAACTATAGGTGACATAGGTTACAATATTTACATGTAATTGCCGTAATCTACTAGCATAATTTGACCGCAGATATCTTATCATTCAAATATAATTTGTTTCGTCGCTTAGCCATATTGTGCGACGTGATTATTAGGCACCCGACTTCCAAATATTTTTCGTTTCATACATAAATAGACATATAAATTAGCTGTGATTCCATACTAAAAGCCCTGTTACACTTTACTTTTTTAGTGTCCTAACTAGCGTCCTAATTAGGATCTTAACCTTTTTCAATAGTAAATTTACTTGCTAAATGCGGTTAGACTTGACTGAATTTAGAAACTAAATCATTTAGGAAGCTAACTAGGACAAGTGTAACAGGGCCCTATGCCGCGGTCCGTGCACACACACTCACTTTTGACGTTTGCAATCACTGCTCGTCCACGAGTTGTAAATGTGCGTGTGCGTGTCGCTCGTAAAGACGTGGAAATCGGCTTATTATGGAATCATAATGTTGTCTTCACTTCACTATAGTCTTCACGGCACCGCGTCTTCTTATTTTACGTCTATGGTTTAATACCTACCTTTTGACCGATGTCGATGTTTTCTATGTTTCCGGGGATGCCGAATTTTTTGGGATTTCGGGGATAGTCGCATGAAAAACGTGGTAAGTATGGCCTACCTAATCACCTTAATTGTATGGCTAAAAGTTGGAAAATACAGTTACACTGGTTATAAGTTATAGAGCTGGTTGATTATATCAAAAGTTGTGTTACAAACGGCAATCCAACTGAATTGATCATTGGTAGCCCGTATAACCATGCAATAAGGATTTCGAATGACAATTACGTCGACGAGATACACAGTGTCTAGATGAAAACAGATGTAGTGGCAATGCACTTGGCATATCGCTAGTTAGTTCCTTGAAACGATTTCGCTAAATTAGAACCAAAGGCATTGGCAACTTATTTCAGTCTGTTTTGAACTCTATGCCCTTCGCATACAGTTCAATCACTAGTAAATGCGTACTGCCCTTTAATATTTAGCAAAGATGTATGTATAAAATAGTCATAGGTCAGAGTGACAGACCAACAACATTTTTCAGTTAGAAAAAAATAACACAAAAATATATAAAAACTGCCTAGGTTGTGTCATTTATAGAAGGCAGGGCCTAAATTTTAAGATGAGAACAAAATCCATTGTTTATTATTGCCGAAACAAAAACAGTAGGCGACTAACTATAAATTGCATTAAACATCATTTAGTATTACTTTCCCCCAACAGAAACTTCTGGCTATGATAAATGATATAATTTAATTAATTACATAGTTACCCATAATATTGCATCAAACCCACAACTCTAAGATTTGTTTCTTCAAATTATTTGTATTCTTTGACCTCCACTACTTTACAGCTGCCAGATTTCATTATCTAGAAACAAGCCTAGTATAGCAAACTAACTAGAGGGGTTTCGTTTCTCTCATTATTGTGTTATATCTGACGTGGCCAACTCTCCGTTTATAATGCTAAAGGGCAGTACGGTAACTCTGGTTAAGATGGCGCTTGGCCATCTAGTAAAGCTATAAAACTTGGAGCAAAAAGTTCTTAATCATTTATACATAGAGGAGCACAGGCTACTCTATGTATAAATACCTCTTTGGTATTAGCATGTATTTATTATTTATACACCGTGGGCTGGAATAACCCGACAGATCTTAACCACGAATTTCTAAGACCAAAAGAAGGAAAAAATATTATGTGACTTTAGGACAATTTCGCCAAAAAAAAATTATTTTTTCGTTTTTTTTCCATTTTTTGAATGTTTATTGCACATGAAAAGCAAATGTTATAGTAATAAAATTATCGCCTAAAACGAATTGGTACATTTTTTTTTGTAAAAATTTTGTTTTTGCAAAGTTTTCCTTGTCACTTTGATATCTGTCAATAAGGACGTGTAAACTATGTCCAATAGTGGCAACAACGCCATTAGAAAGGCGTTTTGTGATGAGTTATAATAAAAAGTGTATTTTTTAAAATTTAAACTAGGCGTATTCCAGAAAAGTTTATAGGACATTTTAGTATCTAAATATGATCAGGAATACACTGTTAAAATCTATCTAGTTATATGGGCCCACGGTGTATAGACAGCAACATTCTAAGAACTTTTTGTGGCTCCAAGTCTGAGGCACCATCAGAACGAGACCAACCAAAGCTGCCGTATAACGGAAGGCAGAGTACTCTCTGCCCATCAGCGCCATCTAGTAATGAATAGCGTTACTAGTATTACGGTATTACTACGGAAACTTTGGGTTGGTCTCGTTCAGATGGCGCTTCAAACTTGGAGCCTCAAAAAGTCCTTAGACTGTAGACAGCCGTCTATATAAATAAATAATAAATAAATAATAACTATTTTACGGATGTAGTCCACCAGTTGATTTCTAATTAGCGGTAATAAGCTTTAACCTTTAAAAAAAATTACCTACAAATTGGGAACAGATGTCCATAACAATGAAAAATCAACTGCGAGGAACCTTGAATCATCACGGGTACCCTTTTAATGTTTTATACTAAATATTGGGATAATTTATGATTGCAGCTAATATCCGAGAAAGTTGGTATGTAATTACTGTGACAAAAAAAAAGTAAGTAAGTAAATCGTGTATATATAGAAAAGTTATCGATCTTCTTATTTTTTTATTCAGAATATCCAGGAATTTGTTATATTCCTTTTTTTGTTAAAGTTAAGAAATAAGAATAGTTTTGCTATACTATGCTTATTTATAGACGTGGACATCTGCCAGCTGTAAAGTGGTGGAGGTCAAAGAATGCAAACCACTTCAAGAAAACCAATCCTAGAGTTCTGGGTTTGATGCAATATTATGAGAAATTATATAAATAATTATATTATTGCCAAAAGTGACAAACGACGTATAATATGTAATTCATAGTTTGTCGCTTACTGTTTTTGTTTCCGTAATAAAACGGAATGTTTTTTGTTCTGTCTGGTGTTAAAATATAGGCCCTGTCCTTTATAACTGAGGCAACTGCGGCAGTTTTTACCTCTTTTGGTATTACTAATTTCCAATTCAAAAATTTTGCTTTACTCAAAAGCTGCCATATTCCCGAATCTAGCAATAAGTATAGTAAAGGAATGTAACCAGACGGGTTTTGTTGCTCTCATTATTATGTCATATTTGACGTGGCCAGCTCTTAGTCCATAATATACTTCGTATACATTCGGGTCGGGAGTAATTCTCATTACCAACCCTTGCTTTATCACTCGCCTAACACTCCGTTACAAACTTAACAGTTTTACCGACCACCGTTTCATAAAAATCATTCTAAAGGTCAACCCCTTTTCCCACGTCATCTCACTTTCCTATCGAGACAGGTTTTGGACAAGAGGGTGAGATCATCATTTGTCTATCTATAATTGTCATACAACAAAGAATTTACGTCAGGCATACGGGTAACATATCTGTGGATGAATCAGTAACCGTTACTGATTAAAGAGATATAAATTAGCGAAAAAAAGGGACAGAATTACTGTGTATCTTAAAATGAATGAACATGTAATGATACCTTTTAGAAGAGGTATACGAAGCCCACTCTGTATATACCAAAAGACCTACTGCTGATCTTAGGCTACCTCTTATACTAGCTCTTGCTCGCGACTTTGACCGCCTACATAGAAGATAATGGTAAACATTAAATAAGAGCACATAAAATTCCTCCCCTTTTCACCCCCTTAAGGCCTGATTTCCGTGATAAAAACCTATCTTTTGTCCTTCCCCGGAACCCAAACTATCCTCATAGGTACATATATACATAATTAAATTTATCTAAAACGGTTTAGCGGTATAATAGTTAGGAGATAACGTACAGACAGACGGTTGGTAGTCCCCACGTTTGGCCAATGGATCAACCCTCTTTGCAGATAAATATGTACAGATTGTTTTACGACGTTTTTCTGCACCGAAATGCAACAGTTTCTTCTTGCTCTTAGCGTTTGACCCAGCTTTTTGCTCTATTGAGCCTGGGGTCCGCTCGGCAACCTAATCCCAGGAATCGGCGTAGGTCCTAGTTTTTACGAAAGCGACTGCCATCTGACCTTCCAACCCAAAGGGGTAACCAGGCCTTGTTGGGATTAGATCCGGTTTCCTCAAGATGTTTTCCTTCACCGAAAAGCGACTGGTAAATATCAAATGATATTTCGAACATAAGTTCCGAAACACTCAGTGGTACGAGCCGGGATTTGAACCGGAGACCTTCAGATTGAAAGTCTGACCTCTAGGCTATACGGCCAGGCCACCAGCGCTCTCTAGAGAACTGAACCGGAATGAAACAGTTTCATAGTTAACAAAGTCTGAACAAAGTTGCTAATAAGGTCATAATGTATTTAATTACATACTTATGTAAATGAAGACAATGCAGCCAATAGCCGGCCTTATGTATCGGTTCAAATACATAAGAAGTGAAAGGAGGATCTGTTAGGTAAGCAGCTCCGATTCCCACAAAATTGTATGGTGCCGTATTCTAATTTAAAAATACAACCTATATCAAACATAACTCCAATACACAACAAACCAATATTTAAGTTGCATTGGAGTTGCGTTGTAATATTTCTCAAGCAAATTCTGATATTTCTGATTCAGTTCAGATGTTTATGCCGTAGCGGTATTGCGTTGTTAATGTATTGGAGTTGTATTGAAGTTGGATCGTGTCTGTACGTTTTTAAAGTTAGAATACGGCCCCTGGTGTGTTTATTTATACCTGCTGTTAAAGTGTATGAGCCTTTTAAGTCAGCATGGCCTCCTAAGGGCTTTGACCAAACATGCAAACATACTTAAAACGTATTATGAATTATTATACCATTTGGGAGACATATCTGCATCGTACCTGTAGCTAGGTATCTATAATTCTTCAGGATTAATGTAACGGAGGTGATATATGCATATATCTATTTTTCAGTTTCTGTAATTAAATTGCTATACCAATTTTAAACATGCAAATGATATTAATATAAAGGTTCAATATAAAGAAGTTTTTATTACATGTTCAAAAATACTAACACATGCTCTTATTCACTTAACAATATCTATTCATTTATTTAAACTTCATTGCACAAAATGTATGTACAAATGGCGAGCTTAATGCCAAATGGCATGCTCTGCCAGTCACCTATGGGGCTAAACAGATACGTAGGTACAACAGAGCTGTCATTTCGAACACCACACCTGCTTGGCTACTACTGCTGCTACCTTTTAGGGTCGGTCCAGAAAGAGAAGTGTTGTAGAATGTATGAGCTCCCGTATAATCCACGACACTTCTCTTTTCGGACGAACTCTAGGTAGTTTAATTTTCTCTCAGTACTTTCACTTAGATACCATCACGCTGCTAGACCAAGCAAGGCAATAAAACTAAAACTAGTTTGTTGAAGCTATGAATAAATGAACTACCTATATATAATGAAATAAAACAATTAAAAACGGATTTTATCGCGTGTATTGAGTTTAAATTACATCCCGACGTTTCAAACACTTTACATACCACTTTACCATAATGGTGGACAGTGTGGACACTAATAATAATTTAATACTAATTTAAAAAATTAAAAATAAAAATGAAAATAATAATTAATAATAATAAAATAATTTGTTTAATAATTTGTTTTGTGATAAAAAATTATTTGTTTTTATAAAGGCCCCTCCGGCATGTGCAAACACTAAATTTGTTTAATATTTAATATGTGGGTAGGTTTGCATATTGAGATAGTTTTTGAACGGAGGTAATTGTACATTTTTCCTCAGTCGACCCGTTGACCACGAACGCTGTAAAGTGTTTGAAACGTCGGGATGTAATTTAAACTCAATACACGCGATAAAATCCGTTTTTAATTGTTTTATTTCATGAATAACTATCGCGGCAACCGAAGACAATATTATACCTATATATAACATTGAAATGTTAAACTTCAGTCAAAGTAACACCCCTAACGGCAACTACACTTACTATGGGCCATTTTAAGTTGTAATTCCACTTGTATTTTATTTGGAAATTTTTTGGTGATTTCGACTCACAATCGCGAGCTCTATCGATCTTGTTAGGACAAAAAAAGTGTTACAATTTATTTTTTCCATTTCGTTACCATTTTTCCATACACTTCTTAGGGCGGTAACGGAATGGAAGAAACAAAAAAAAATTTTTTTTTTTTTAATATATGAAAATTTTGCAACACTTTTTGTGTCCTACTAAGATCGAAAGAGCTCGTGATTCTGAGAAATCACCAAAAATTTTCCAAAAAAAAAAGTGGAATGTACAACTTTAAATAAAATGGCCGCCCAGATGATTGTGTACAGAAAATAAGATCCGGGACAGACCCTGGCTAGAAAATATTCAATCTCTCACTTTCCTTTTTCTTTTCCGGGCAAAATGCATGGAAGGACTACTAAGTTCTAACCCTGTATAATATATGGTTGAAGTTATGATAATAAGACTAATAAGTATACTCGCCCCGAATATACATACCTACATAAAAAATATACCAGAAATAAAATCACGAAAAATAAATTATGATGCCAAAAATATTGCCAGAAGAATTTAGGTTTGCTTTCCTACGTGGCCTTTAGGAAATATGCACAACCTTTCTATCCTTTCGGCCCAGCCGGTGGGTTTAGAGTTATGTCATGGATAATTCACGACAGTTGACGAGTGCACTATTTAGATAGAAAAGAACCTAAATTGCAAGACGAAGTGTGAAAATTTTAAGACAATTTAAATAAACATTAAACAAACAGATATTCACACAGGTTCCAATTAAAAGGGAGATGACAAAAGAACCCAATGGACCCGTGGGGTCCATACGGGCTCCATAGAGATGCAAATACGGCACGCGTCAAGAGAAAAACAGATGATGCCGGTATTATTAATGTTTTCATCGGTGTATTGAGATGAAGCATGAATGCGGTTAGCGGAGGGTAAGCATAATGTTATTAAATGGTTTAACAAAAAAGTAAATGTAAAAATATCGAATTTCTACGATGCTATTCAATATGTGAATCTCGGGAATATTGAGTGAAGTATGTATGTAAACACCTTATTGTACATAAAAAAGTAACAAAACAAACATGATAAAAGAAAAATAAACAAAGTACAAAGGCGAACTTATCCCTATAAGGAATCTCTTCCAGTTAACCTGAAGTTTACTAGGAAAGGAAATTGTAAAATATTGAGGAGATAAATCAGATAAAGTACTGTTTTTCTTAAGTTTACAGTGTACTTATCACACGCTTTTTAAAAACTTACTTCATCTTACTTTGAATGGAACATTATACAAGGTGTTATAAAAATACTGGTGATCCGTTTAAGGGCATAATTGGTATCGTATTCTTATTACGAAAAAAAAATTGACCCGAAAAAAAAATTGACCCGAAAAACAATTGACCCGAAAAAAATTGTTTTGTATGGAGGGTTGGCTGGTTAGGACGACGGACCCCATACAAAAAATATTATTTTTTCGTCCAAAAAAATTTTCTCCTATTTTTCTTAGTCGCAATAATATACCAATTATGCCCTTAAACGGATCACCACTATTTTTGTTAAACCTGTAATTTGATCGTAAATAGCCAAGTAAATGTATGCCAATAAATAAAGCGCTTTTCTTTTCTACATAGATCAATAATTAGTGTCTAAGAACAGCTACAATAACTAGGTGTTGGGTTAAATTAAATAAAGACAGGTCGTTTATTATTATTTCGATCAAACATGACAAACGAAATAAAAACAGTTCCAATTTCAAATTGAGTTTCCAAATTTCCAACCATCCGTTATATTTTAATCCATTATTATCGCAAATTCCCACTAAATCTTTGCAAGACAACCATCCTCACGTTTCGCAATGCAGAAAGTGCAATAGCCACAAGGGTCACAGCCGTACACTCATATTGCAGAATGCAAGCGAGTACACCATTCAGAGAAGCCATTATAACATGGAACCCCCAAATATTCTGCCCAATATCGCAAGACAGCCATATCAGCTACTAACAAACTAGTTTGTTTCCGAAATTTTTCGCGAAATGACCTTTTTCAGAAACCTTTGTATTTAGTACTTAGGTGTTTTTCGGATTCAGAGTTATTTTTGATTGTTCCTACTTATAATCGTATGAATCCTACCTACTATTTCTTTACTGTTTTATAGTCCTAAGTTAGGTTAATTTATTTTGATGTAATTTAATTTATTCTTTATTCTGTAATGTAATGGGTGTATACCTGAATAAAAAACATTTTTTTTATTCTTTTTTTTTATTGGTTTTGAATCTTCTGGGGCCCAAAATCTATCCAAATGTCCGCTATTCACTATCTATATGAAAATGGAACTAGCCTTATATAAAGTCGAAAATAAATTGGGAATTTTTTGTACACGATTCTGAGTAGAAACTACCTAAAATATATCCTACAAACACTTGAACTTACATGTTAACACACTATGGTTAATCAACTGAATGATTATGCCAAAATCTGAGCGTTCTTACACTGGTTACCGCGACTCAGTGAGCCGTTGCAATAACTGGAAACCAGTTTGACCAGTTACCCCGTGGGAACCATTGTCCACTGTCAACCAAGGGTGCACTTGTCGAAAGGGTTGTACAAGGAAGTGTCCTGTTCTGTTCCGGGTGTCTTGAATTGCGAGCGTACGGTTTGTACGTCGAATTTATTATAAGGGATATAAGCGTTTTAAAAAAATACTAGTAGTTAGTCCACCTCGAACTGCGACCTTGCAATCGAATTGACCAATATAACAAGACCCTTATGATGATTGTTTCGCGCCTTCTAGCTCCATAACCCCTTGACTGATCCCGCTCAAATTGTATGTATCTTTGCTACGACCCCAAAAAATTTCAACAAGTTCAGAAAGACGTTACTGAAGATATCGCGTAACAACTATTCAAAATCAAAAAGTCATTCAAATCCAGGAACGCTTAGTTAGCCAGCTGACAGTTCTGTTGTGTCCGCGAAGTTGTCTGTAAGAACTTCACTTCGGTTACGCTCCGCTCGTTCGATAATTTTAGTTTGATTGCACAGAGTGAGCATTGATACGCAATATAAGAGGTCAGGGTAATTAAATCACATAGGGTCAGGGAGGGAACAGTCGCTCGGTGGGAACAGTGTCTCGAATGTGCTGTACGAGAAACGGAAAGAGCTGTATGTCTGTCCTCTACATCAATCGGAAGCGTTCCGTACCCGATCATGTGCGAACTAGTTAGTGAGGCGCTCCGGCGCTACGCGAATTTGTTATGGTGCATTTTTGTGTTTAATGCTATCAAAATTACATTTCCAGGTAATTTTCACTCCTCTTTTTTCTTAACTCGTACGAGATTTTTAATTTCTTATGATTTTGTCGACGAGTATGTCTAATCTACTCAGTATTGACTGATAATTCAAGGCCCTCGGTGTTGGTATTTGTTTTTAGTTTGATCTTAAATACAAAATGGCGCCAAGGTCAAAGTCGTTCGTTTAGGAAAAGTACACGGTGGCTCGTGAACCACTGTGCACCTTACAGAGTTGGGCTAAAATTTACTTGAATATGAATAAGATTAAAAATTCCGTTATATGAAATCTGATAGTGCGACGGGTATTGATGGCGTGCCTACAAAACTTCTGAAACTCTGTAAAAACATCGTCGCTCCCGTTATCAGCCATCTTACAAACTTATGTTTTGCCCAGGGTATTTTTCCTACACCTCTCAAGAAATCTCTAGTTACGCCTGTTTACAAGAGTGGAGGGAAAACCGAACCAAACAACTACAGGCCGATCTCGGTGCTTACAGCTATATCTAAAATAATAGAAAAATTGATTAATATAAGACTCATTAACTACCTTAATAAATTTCAACTCTTGTCCAAATATCAATTTGGCTTCAGACAGGGGAAATCAACAGAAGACGCGATCCTTAACCTTACATCTAGGGTGACTAGAGAGATGTTAATAGTGGAAAAAAATGCCTTGCTGTTTTTCTCGATCTTAAAAAAGCTTTCGACACGGTCTCTCTCCCCACTCTTGTTAGAAAGCTCGAACGCTGTGGCATTAGAGATAAACCGCTGGACCTACTCAGTGATTATCTTCGGAATCGAACGCAAAAGGTCAAAATTGGTAACCACTATAGTGATGAGGCTGAAGTGACCTTCGGCGTTCCACAGGGCAGTGTACTTGGGCCCACCTTGTTTCTCGTATATATAAATGATCTTACTGATATGTACATTCAAAATGGTTACGTCGTCTCATATGCCGATGACACTGTTGTGGTTTTTACAGGACAAAGTTGGGAATCAGTGTTTGAGGCTGCTGAAAGTGGTCTCCATAGGATTAACGTATGGCTAAAATCTAATCTTCTAACACTGAACACAACTAAAACCAACTAAATTTGCTTTACTAAAACTGACAACACCCAACCTGATCCAACACTTACTCTAAAAATTCATGTGTGTAACCCTCCATCTACATGTCAATGCACACCACTAGAAAAAGTGCGTACTACTAAGTATCTTGGTGTCATTATTGACCAGCGGCTCTCTTGGCACCAACATTTAGAATACGTTAACGGGAGAATCCGTAAACTTGTCTGGCTATTCAAAAATCTCCGTCATGTTACAAACAAAACACTTATATTACAGATTTACACAGCGCTTGCGCAGTCAATCATGACATATTGTATACCAGTATGGGGGAGTGCTAGTAAGACCAAATTTCTCGAAGTTGAAAGAGGGCAGAGGTGTCTCTTGAAAACAATGTTTTTCAAACCCTACAGGTACCCTACTTCAGATCTATATGCGGAATGCAAACTACTTAGCATACGTAAACTTTATATCACCTCCGCCATCTTACGACTTCATAGGACACTCAAATTTGATCCTAAGCTTTTGATTGGAAGACGAGCACATAGAGTAGCTCCAGTACCAAATGGTAAATCAGCTTACGCCAAGAGACAATTTGATATACAATCCGCAGTTTTATATAAGAAAATACATAAGGAACTTAATATTTATTCTAAAAATGTATACGAATGTAAAAAAATACTTAAGGATTGGTTGTATAAACTAGACTATAGTCAGACAGAAAAGATGATTCATAAATAAAATAAAAAGATTGGTACTTAATTTCATGTAAGTTAAAAAAAAAACCATTAGGTATAAAAAATCGTATGTATAACATAAAATTGTAACTTTAAGAAAACAATTACCATTGTGAGCACACGCTCCGTCATATACACACGCACACACACACACACAAACACACTCACACACACACACACACACACACACACACACACACACACACACACACACACACACACACACACACGCGCGCGCGCGCGCGCGCACACATACACACACACGCGCGCGCGCACACACACTCGCATACGTTCACTCTCACACACTTAGCTTGTATTTTAGTTAAGTTTAGATCTTAAGATACTCAATGTAAAAATACAAAATCTACATATTATACTGATAATAACGTTTTTAAATGTATGTACGATTAATCATTTGGAAGAGCGAGGCCTTCTGACACAGGTACACCATACCCACTAGAAGGTCTCAACCCCTCTACATGTTGTACATCATCAGGTTTAATGAAATAAACTTTTTTATTTATTTTTTTATTAAAAATACTTCTTGCACTATTTTTTATTTATAAAATGAAAGTAAATAAATCATGCGACATTTAAGTAGGTACCTATTTTAAATGAAGAATGAAACGGGAACAATTATTCCGGAATTGGGTTTACCTATTCTACAATGCTAAGAAAAAATGGAAAAGTAGAAAAATCCACTGCCTCAGGCGAGAAAAAATGGAAAAGTAGAAAAATCCACTGCCTCAGGCGAGACTCGAACTCGCGACTCTGGGATACATGCGCAAAAAAATTCGCAGCCATCAGGTGTGTCTCAGTAGCTCAGTTGGTCAGGGCGATGGGCATGTATCCCAGAGTCGCGAGTTCGAGTCTCGCCTGAGGCAGTGGATTTTTCTACTTTTCCATTTTTTCTTAGCATTGTGGTATCGTTAGCAGACGTTCTGCTTAATATAAAATTAATTACCTATTCTAATTACCGTTTTATTCAACAACAATGTTATTTGTTATAAAGTTAATTTAGGTTCGATTCCTACGTAGCCATTGTGTACTGTTAGAACTACTGTGTACAGGGCATAGTACACAGTGACTCGAACCACTGTGTACTAGGGGGTAGTCACAGTGTACAGCAACCGGTACACAGTGGCTCAATTCCCAATTTCTAAAAAATAACGGATATATCTTTTTTGGTGAAAGTAACAGCAAATATATTTGCTACTTATGGAAGCTTAATAATGCACTGTGCTCTGCGCTTGCAACAATTAGTCCAGGGATTTATATTTATCATGCAACAGCCTGTTGAAAAGATCCTAGCGACTGTTCCCTCCCTGACCCTACCCTAAACTTAAATTTGTTTTTGTGACGACAAGTTGATCCATTTAGGTATTTGCTTTGGACAGACACAAACCTTTAAGACACACAGACGACACAGGCATGAGTTTGAACATCTATCAAGGTGTAATCTAGAACTACTTTGCTAACCTGGACATTCAAAGAACAAAAACAGGTCTAGATTACCAGATAGTCATATGTAAAACTTTGTAGCATGAAAATCGCTTACTATTTTTATATGCATTAAAAAACCGGCCAAGAGCATGTCGGGCCATGCTCAGGGTTCCGTAGTTCTGCGAGGCTAGGAGCGAAAAAAAAATTCACCCCCCACTTCATGTGTACGGGACCGTAATAAAAAATATTTTTCCAGTTTTTATTCTACCACTTTGTCGGTGTGATTAATGCACATACTGATACCAAATTTCAGCTTGCTAGTGCGAACGGTCACTGAGCTAGACCGCGGACAGACGGACGGACGGACATGGCGAAACTATAAGAGTTCCTAGTTGACTATTACGGAACCCTAAAAAGGTAAATTCACAGACATTAATAATTTTGATGTACAAACCAAAGCGCCTAACGCACCTATTCATTTAATCTCTGACCGAACCGTTTCCGTGTCCCCTTTCTCCAGGCGTTCATGCAAATAACCACTCACATGCTTTGGGTAGCTTTAGCTACCAGCCGTCACCCTTATTACCTAGGCAATAGAGTCCACTACAAAATTTAAAGCAAGCGAGTGGAGGGTCATTCCTATTAATGTCCTTTCTCACGAGGAAGCGGTCAAACCTGTTTTTGGACGAACCCTTTTCGCAATCCACAGACAGGACAATGGTCTCAAAGTGTCTTCCTGGTCTTTTGTCCAAACTAGTCTGACCAGTTTTGGGTTATGGGAATTTTTGCATTTTAATTTTGGCATGGGATTTTTGGCGTTTTTGAAAGACAGCTCGATTGGGATTGGGACGTAGGTAGTCTCGTAAGTATAGTAACAAATGTTGTAAGTAACAATGTTTGGCTCAGAGTCAGTGGCCGAGCGTCTATGGAACTTGTTTTCCAGCGGATTACCTAATTTTAAGACAGAAGAGCACTTTTACATTTGAATTAATCATGTATTTTTTCGGTAGTTTGACGTCTTCGTAATTCTATTTTTCTTGCCTGAATTAGTTTTAACTAATTACCTAATTGATATGTAGGTACCTATGCAGATTTTAAATAAACATACGCCATACGTCTGTTAGGGGAGATGACAATAGAACTCAAAGACCCGTGGGGTCCATGGAGATGCAAAAACGGCACGCGACGATAGAAAAAACAGGTAGAGAATGTAGAGATGCTGGTACGAGTATTATAAATGTTTTCATCAGCTTACTGATGTGGGGCGTGAATGTGGAAATTAAGGTGCATGGTGCTATTTAACAATTTGGTTCAAAGTTAAATATTAAATTAATGAAAACATCAACTATTGTGTGGAACCAAGCGGTACTTGATATTGTGTGTTTGATACGAGTTGTTAGCTATGTATCGCCAATGAATAAATGCGAATAAATTGCACTTTAAACTTTTTTATGATTTTTTATCACAATAGCTTATTTTCAAATTATGAGTAGGTATAGGTTCTTACCTACCTTTCAAACGACGAAGGAATAGGAATAACTCACGACAAATAAATTAAATAAAAAAAATATACATAGAAAAACCTTTATAAAAATTAACTAAAAAATCATTATACAATCAAAATACATGTAGTATTTATTTTTTAACATAAACTATTTAAATATGATACAACTAACTACTAGATTAATTACCACCTAAAAATTGCCACCCAATATAAACGAAATAAAGTTTACAAAGGTAAGTTCATAAAAAAACCATCCATTTTAAAACTAACCGTCCGTTAGGTACTCTATTCTTATCTATGCCATTGCAAATTCCCACCAAAAATCCTTACAAGACATCCATCCTCACGTTTTGCAATGATTATTCAATAGCCGCAAGGGTCACAAGGTCACTGGAAACCAGTTTGACCAGTTCTTTCATGGGAACCATTGTCCACTGAGCCCTTTGGTTCGTTAGGGTTATGCAAATGTGCACTTGTCGAAGGGTTGAATAATTTGAATACAATGAATGTGTCCTTCCGGGTGTTATACTGATTGTATGGATGGCGAACGATTCGTGCAGTGTGTGTTGTTGGTCGCTTTTTTATGTTTTATAGTGAAAATTGAAGATTAGATGTTAACAGCTAAGTAAAGTAGTATTTTTAATTCAAGACAGTAACCTGAAAGCTGAGCGCTGGTAGCCTGGCGGTAAAACGTCCGACTTTCAATCTGAAGGTCTCGGGTTAAAACCCCGGCTCGTAACGCTGAGTTTTTCGGAACTTATGTACGGAATATCATTTGATATTTACCAGTCGCCTTTCGGTGACGGAAAACATCGTAAGGAAACCGGACCTAATCCCGATAAGGCGTCGTTTCTCCGCTGAGTTGGAAGGCCAGATGGCAGTCGCTTTCGTAAAAACGAATGCCTACCCCAATGCATGGGATTAAGTTGTCAAGCGGACCTCAAGCCGGGACAAAAGCTAAAGAAACGAGGAAGAAGAAGAAGAAGAGTAATCTGACAGCTCTTGCCATACAACGTGGCTTACAATATATGGCAGGAGCTGTCAGACTAATGTCGTGAATTAAAAATACTACTTTAAGTAATAATGTTTATTTAACAAGTATTAAAATATCCCAATGTTCTTAAAGAGATCCACTACCACACCATTCGGACAACTTAAAAAAAACAGTAGGTATTAATAATATAGTCGGTCACATGCAGGAGTCCATGGATTCCATGGAAGCATGTCATATTTTTCAGAAATGCCATATAAACGAGAAAACCCTACAGAGAGAGATGGTTTGTAATTTTTCAATTCTCATACTCTGAAAGTGGGTCATTGTTCATCTAAGTGGCCTGCTGAAAGTGACACATTTCTGCTTTAGAGCAGAAAAGTATTTAAAAAAAATTGTATGGTTAATCGAAGTTATATTGGGCAACGGCCTTAACATATACAGCCATAGTACGATTAATTTTAAATTTATTACTTTTTTATAGACGAAAATATTTGATAATTGTTATTGATATTATTACAAATAATGTTTAATATAATAAACATAAATTATTTATGACTCGCTTTCAAGACAAGAGGCAAAACTTTGAGAAAAAAGTAAAAATGTTGTTTAAGACACAGATTAAATTACCAGGAATTCGTGAAAAAAAAATGGCTGACATTATGGCGTAAAAAAAGTAAACTGGCGGGAAACCTAAAATAAATAAGTGCAAATCTTTCTTTGGAAGTTCTATTAGTTGTGTTAAATTTCGAAATTAATTTTAATAAGATGAGTTCTAGCGGTTTTTAAATGGATTTAACACGTAATTTTATAAAAGAAGAGGCTCAAGCTGTCGTGGAGAACCTTTTACCTACAGTGTCAAAGGAACGATATATGAAATCGTATAACAATTACATGAAGTGGCGGGGTGAAAAGCGAGTGAAATCCTTATCGGAAAGTGTGTTCCTTACTTATTTCAACGAATTATCAAAGAACCTTCAGCCTTCAACTCTATGGAGCATATTTTCAATGTTAAGAACTGTCATAAGTACAAAACACGACATCAATATAAAGAACTACACCAGGCTGATATCATTTTTGAAGAGGCAGTCAGATGGTTTTAAATGCAAAAAGTCGAAGGTTTTTACTGCGCAAGAAGTAGAAACCTTCTTGAATCAAGCCCCTGATGAAATATATTTGGCAACAAAGGTATGGGAAATCATTACAACTATTATTTAACTTAACGTACACTCAACATAATCTCATCGAGTTTAGGATCGTTATAATCGTCTTGGTGTAGGTATATTTAATGAACGACACAGTCTGTGAAAAAGCTTGTAGGTATCCACAATTTAAATTTAGACAGACATTTCTTAGTAGTTATAGGTGTTGTTCAAAAAAGTCTGCAACGGTAACAATGTGTGTTAATAAGATTATTATATTGCAGGTGGCACTTATTTTGGGGCATAAGCGGCGCATGTAAGTAGGAGCATTGAACTCACGAATCTCACTATGGAAAACATAGAAAAACACGGCCAATTACATGAAGAGCGAAATAATTCACTCCATACGTCTACGAACGAAAGTATTCCTTCTCCGACATTTACAGCCCTGCCTATAAATGATACTCAAATATCACAACAAGTATCGAATATTAATATCCCGGGAAAGAATCTTTCTCTAACGTTCAATAATTGTACGAACGTTACTATTAATTTTAAGTAGGGAACTTCATTGCACATTTTTTATTATACCTGGCTTATTGTGTTTACTTTCCTCATATTCGAAATGAAAAGTAGTGTTTAACTTGGGTGAAAGCACCCATTTCTGCCTCGAACTATTGGCGCTCTCACTTCGTTCGAGCGCCAAAATACCTCGACAGCAATGGGTGCCTTTCAGCCCTCGGTTAACAATCTACTAATGTAAGTATAAGTACCAATCGTAAGTAGTAATCGGGTTTGGTAGGTACTTTACCTAAAGTTAAAATTTAAATCAAGTTTTCCCAGATATATTGAAACAGATCCGTATACCCTTCCGCTTCCCTAGCATGCCTTAAATAATGCAGTCGCGCGCGAAAACCCAATCATGCTAAATGGTGTAATGTACGGTCACGTCTGAAAATATGGATACATTTTAATGCAACAAAAGCATGTATCCAAGACTTTACGCCTTGGAAATAGAGTCGTGGCTACATTTGTCACATTAAATGTACCTATCCATATTTTCAGACGCAACTGTACAAGGTAGGTACAGACCGTACAGGTAGGTACCTACATTTTGACCCCATTAATTTACTTTATTAAAATTAAGTCGCACATCATTTTCTGAACACAACAGCAATGTGTCACCCTTTTTGCACCGCAGATGAACATGCAAATAAAGGGTCATTCCTTACTTTACTGTCCTTTCTCACGAGGAAGCGGTCAAACCTGTTTTTGGACGAACCCTTTTGCAATGGCACCGATAGGACAATGTAGTGTCTTCCGTCCTTTGTCCAAACTAGTCTGGCCAGTTTTGAATCATGAGAATCTCGTTTTTTAAGGTTAAGATTTGGACGAAGTCTAATGGTTGTCTGTAACGAAACGTTTTGTTCAAGTTTGTGAGTGAACTAGAAAGTTTTCAAGTCCAATCATATCTATATTTATTTTTAGGGTACCGTACATCAAGAAAAAAAAAACGGAACGCATATATTATGATCTGGGTGCCTACCGCGAAGTTCGAAAATCGACAATTCGTTGTCCCCGTCTCTATCGCTCTTGCATATTCGAAATTGGGTGATGTAACTAGACATTCGACGAACGAAGGGGTTCGCGGTTATAGTTAGGCCAGTATTGATCAGTCCTGTCTCTGTCTGTCACAGCCAACTACTTACTGGGCCGATTGAGCTGAAACTTGGCTAATGCCAATCCCCCCTAATGGGGCTACAATAAAAAAAATACAGCATCTAGTTCCTTACCAGTAGATTACTTAAGCAATGTCCAAAATTTGGAGCCAAAAGATTAGACTACGAAATAATCAGCGAAAACTTGAAAATATACCCCTATATTACAAATGAAATAATAACGAAAGAGTCCTCCATAGAATTATTTAAGAAGATTATAAACAACATGATCAAGAACCTTACAAAATTAAATGGAACTTAATATCTGAACTACTTCTGTTTGAACTTAAATTATAAGTTTTAGCATAAATATATATAGGCTCTCTCTCTATCTCTCTCTTGGGAGATAGCTGGTCGCCCGTATTGATTCAGCGAGGACCAGCCGTCTCAATCACAACTAAATAACACTCCACCTGCACCCTACAGTTCCAGCACACACCTGTATATCACAGGAAAACCTGTATGAAGTCAAGGTCAAGCTCGAGTTAGTCTTGAAAAAAAAATTACCGAAATTATGTGATGTCCAGGTAGAAACCTCAGGGTGCGAGTCCAACACGCACATGGTGTTTTTTTTTAATTAGTGAAAAAATGGTAGATTTTTCCTACGGTTCTATATTTACTTGAATTAATCTCTATAATATATAGTAGTAGCAAGTTTTTTTTTATATACTACGACGGTGGCAAGCAAGTATACCCGCCCGCCTAATGGTAATCAGCTACCCCAGCCTATGGACGCCTGCAATTTCAGAGGTGTCACATGTCCGTTGCCGACCATTTAGAATCCTGTACACTCCTTTTTACTTGTTACCATTATATTCGTATGGTGTTACAATACAGAGTGTTTTTTCCAATAACTAGCCATTTTGTGAGAGGTGACTAGGTAAGGCAAGTCACACTGAACAACTGTTCTATGGGACCAACCCCGGAATCCCAAACGACGTCTGATGGGCTGAAGTGTATGAAACAGTCAAAAACTTTTTTGTGATTTCGGAATTGGGCCATATTGGGCATGGTAGACCATACTAAACAACTTTTACTATAGGTCTACCAAATCACCCGTATTTTAATTACCTTAGCATTGCTTAGGTACTTCCTGTTAATCTAATCTTTAGTGCATGTACCTGTCACTGACCCTTGTAGGTTGCTTTCCCTTTACCTACTATTTACAGGCTATTATAGGTACCTAGTTTCCAATTACTTTATCTTTTGTACCGGAAGCACTGCAGGTTGTAAGATAAACTACTCGGAAGCTGTAGGATTTGACTAGATTCGCCTGACCGACTTTCTAAGTTATCTGACAGTTTGTTGTATTGTAGCTGTGGTTGTAGTTTTGTAGGTACGACCCATGTTCCTGTGTGAAAACAAGAACGGGCCGCAGCTCAAAAATTAATAAATGGTCATCCGAATATGCTATGGCGCCAAACATCGTAGTTCATAACATTCTTCGAAGACATTGATGTATTATGTATTCTACTAGATGAGCCATCTAGAACAAATGTGCACCATGTTTGGCGGTTGACAGTTGTCACTGAATCAAAGAGTAGCTTTAACAAAACTGACGTAACACTGTTTTGAAAAAATTCATATTCTGCCTAAACCATTTTTGTAAGGAAACGTAATTAACTAAATTATTGTTTTATTTATAGGTAGGTACCTAATGTTTATTTTGCTCCTTACCCTAGAGTTTTAGGAACGAATGGAGTAAAATACTATTTTTGCCGAGAAGCGCCTTTCAATACGAACTTTGGGGGTTAATGATCCTTGATATTTACTTAAAATGACATTGATTTCTTGGCACGGATGAAAAATCGTCGTGTAAGTACGTATTACACGGGTGATATTTCGATATTTAAGTTTTAAATTCAAATCATAAAAACCTTTTCTATGTATTTTACTCGCATTAACAATTTTAGCAAAATCTCCCTTGTTGAACAATAAATGTATGTTTTATGAACTAAACATTACCTAACGTACTTATCTAAAACATGTTTATTACGTAAATATTTTTATGCTGAGTACTATTAAACAATATCAAGTGTAACAATGTCAAGGTATATCAAGTGTAGGCACATATGCTGTGTTACTTCTGCGACATTAATCTGTGCGCCAAGGAATATGGCGTCGCGCCGCCAACATTAATATTTTAAATTAATGTAACACCAAACTTTGCACTTACTTACCTATGGAATGCAATTCCGTGGCTTTTATTACTATTTTTAGAATTATTTTTACGGTTTATTATCATGCAAGAAGCTTTTACGTTTAGAATTTGATTTTTAAATTGTTTGACACTTGCGTGTAATCATGTCTGTGGTCCAACAGCCACTGTCAGACTTGTAGTGATTTTCACTAAAACTCACGGTACAAATAATTTCTTAGGGATGTCTTCTCCTGTTACTCAATGTTCGAAGATTATAACATCGGTCGTTACATTAGGGAGGTATTCCGGATTATTTAAACACTAGCTACTTGTCAATTATCAACAGTGTGAGCGATAAAGCTATTTTAAGTGGTTTTCGAATTTAGATATTCGCGGTAGCGCCTAACCAAGGCCTAGTAACTTCTTAACAAAAGTTTGTCCTTCTCAAATTGCATAGATAGTGAGTATTATATTCTTTGCGCAGGACGTAAACTGTCGTATCTGTGGGTCAGTGCGTTTCGTTCTTCACTTAGCCTTTTCATAATCAAACGCCTCCACCGTATGAAAGAACACAATTGAATAGGGCGGGGAAAAGTGCCCTTTCGTTACCTGTGTACCCTTATAATCGAATACAATAGAATATGCAAATTGCGACATGACTTATAGAGCATCTTTATTTTGATGTCAGTATAGCGCAGGTCCTTCCGCTGTGTACTTCAAATTACATTAAAATAAAGTTAAGTGAAATACAGTTTCTTCCTGGTGATGTTTATTTGTAAATAAAATAGAGGAACAATCAATTTTAGTAAAGGTAAGTGATTATAATTGTATCACAAAAGTTTTATAACTAAATAAATATTTTTACTAATGGTAGCAAATAATTTTAATATTTTTTCAAAAACGATTAGTTATTTTTTTATTTCTAATTTGCCTAAATATAATCTCAAAATGAAGTTACATTCAACATCGAGATGAATACCTAGCACATACATTTAGATACAGCAATTAGGATAATACTGTTAAATAAATTGGTTAAAAATTAAAAACAGCTAACTAGGTTCACATAAGGGTAGTTACATGGTCGACACTTGCTTAGTTGCGATATTTTTGTATTTTTAAAATGTATTTTGCTATTTTTTTGTTATTTTTTTTAATGTGTTTATTCCGGCTCGTTCATTCGGAGGCGAGCGAAGTCTTCGAAGACAATGTTATCCTCTTCCTCGTTGGTGTAGAGAGAGTTCTCGTAGCGGTGTCTCTCGATGCTCTGCATCTTCTTCATCGCATTGAAACGCTGACGTTCGACAGAGCCTGTGTATTTTAAAGAGATACGTATAAAATTCGGTGTAGTAATAATATATGACATTATAATAGCTCACTCCATTCATTCGGTACTTTTCACAAATAATTATCAAAATAACCATTTATGGATACCAACAATTCCTTCTGTACCTATGTACAGACTAACTATTTAAAAGAATTATATATTCCAAACTACCTACTCGTAAAAAACTTTATCTTGTTAAGTGAACTGTATATAACAAGAATCTCTAATGAACTAAAATCATCAAGAGTATTTTTTTAATGACTGCGTCAGTAATAATTATTTCCAAGAAGACTATGATACGATAATTAATAAGGTAGTTTTACCTTCAGCGGGATGCAATAGCTTGAAAGGTACATCAGTGACCAGCTCGCCACCGAGCGTTCCACAGTTCAGCTTGACACGCACGGAGTACGAAACCACGATACCAATTGCTTCAGTAGGGCACTTGCCGTCAGCGACCAGGGTCGAGCTAGCCAGATTCACATCATCTTCCTTCAGATGACCGTCCAAAGCCACACCTGTAAAATAGGAGTATTTAAGCTAATTTTGTTTCTTGTTTTTGACTTTATCAGCCGTATTTATTCATTTTTTAAATTAGAATGCTCCCTTACCACGGATGTCCTTGTTGGTGCGTGCCAGAGGCACCAGGTAGAATGTCTTAGACAGACTGGCACCAGGGGTGATAGGACATCCCTCACGGCTCTCCAGCGAGGCAACATGACGGCTGAACTGAGAGTTGATCATCGTAATCTCAACATGCTGAACGACCATGCAGCGGATGTTGCGGACCGACTTCCGGGAGTTGTTGGACACGATGACGTTGGCAGCTAGCTTCTCGCCATGGTAGTAGATCTCCTTGTCCAGGGTCACTTCGAGATTGATCTTTCCGTTGCTGAAAGTGAAGCCCTTGCTCACTAGAGAGCTAGGAAGACGACGGCCGCGGTTAGCAGGAGCGTGCTGCAGCTGTAAACCAAGAAGTTAGAATATTAATGGAAATACCTCTAGATAACTACTTATGTAGTGTAGGTTAGTACAATAGGTCTTTGTCTAGTAGCAGACTCACATAATTTACAACTGTTTTGGGAATCGATCTTCATATCAAGTATTTTTTCTTACCTTTTTAATAGCAAGAGTCACTGAGCTCCTCTTGTGGCTCTTCTGGTCTTCAGTCTCAGCCACGTAGGTCCTAACGCAGTAATCCACGCCCATTGGCTTGCCCTGATCTTCCTCAGACGGTTGCAGAGTGATCTGAATTATTAATAACATTGTAAACACTGTCAACACACACATAGTTACGTACATTTAGAAAATTACAGTGAAGTTTACCGAGCTAGGAGCCATATCAGGGAAGTTGAAGGTGAAGGGATAGGCATTAGGGCCCAGTTTCTTGATAAGTTTCTCCTGAACTGAAGTAAGTTCCATCTTTGAGTTAATCAGGGGCACAACTTGCTCTTGCCCGATCACCATTTCCTTGGAAAACTTCACTCCCATTACTTCATCTTCCTCCCTACCATAGCGGTATGTTGTCACGAGCTGAAGAAAAAATATTTAAATTATAAATCCGAAAATACGAAGCTTTCCAACGGCTACAAAGCACAAGGGAAATTATTTTGGTTATTGAGTGATTGAAACGCTAGCTCAAGTAAGTAGCCACCGAAACAATTACCAGTCTCGAACATAATGAATTCACGTTAGAATTTTTCATTGTACTTTGATTTGATCACTCTGCCAATTTACCGAATTGGGCTATAAATCCTTTTAACTTCACTACACTATTCACTGTAACACTTCACTTATGTACCTGAGAGTAGACCTTCCTTCCTTTCAGGTAATCATTGTCGACAACCACCACTCCATCGACGGGATCGCAATAATCCATATGATCAATGAAGTCCCGCTTGCCGAGGTAAACCGTAACTTTGCCATTTGGTGTTGTTTTCTTAAATACTTTAACAGCGACGACCATTATTAATAAGGTTTTCGGATTTAACGGACAAGGGTTGAATATATGAGAATCTGTCTCCAATAGGAGTTGTGATGTCTCAGTAAGGAGTTCACCAGAAATGATTAGTAGCGGAGAATTCTGCTTTTATATAGGAACATGTGAGGTTTCTTGCAGAACGTATTCTAATAAGATTATGTATGTAGGTGGACAAATTGGATTATAATCTTGTGACGCATCGCATGCATATCGATTTTGATGTCACACCACTATTTGAAAGCCGTACAAAATGTCGTAGCAAAACGAAACGTCACGCTGACGTTTTGTTATGACAGAAAAACTAGGTTAGGCTCCGATTTTATCGGATTCTTCTCATTGCTGTTGTTTCAAGGTTTATTTAAGCTGATAAACAATGAAATTAGTTTACAAGTATCTAATTAGCTCTAATACATTATGCACTGATAAGTTATCTATGTGTAATATGTAACGATGTGAGTTTATACTCAGATTTTGTTTTTCATTTTGGTATTAAGGATCGCAGTTGTATAAAATTGTTTTGTTTTAGCTATACGATCAGTATGCCGACATTCCTGACGCCGGGCCGGCACGGGTACGCCGTCCGGTTCTCCCGGACGCGGCCGGATGCGTTAGCGGTGGCTACTAGCCAATACTACGGCCTAGCTGGTGGAGGCACACTTTTTTTCTTGGAACTTGCTCCTGATGGGGCTACGATAGTAGAAGTACAGAAATTGGAATGGAGCGACGGGCTTTTTGATGTGGTAATGACTTATATATATTTATATGGCATGCTTCTTACTAATTTTTTAGTTACCATGTTTTATATGTAACATGTATTAAATCTTTCCGTTTAGTCCAATGCATAGAAGAATGCGTTAAAACAATGAAACGTAATGTTTTAAGTCACATTTGGCAACTCTAATAGAAATTTTCAACTACTAGAAACCAATTGGATTTTATTCTAATGAAAAATGCTTCACTATAAAAAGATCAAGATTAAAATTAGCTTTAACTAAGATCTATTCATAATTTGATATTGATTAATTATGACCTAATTCACTTGTGACATTCTGAAGTCAAAGGTACATCATTGTCGGTTGTCAATCGTCAACAAGGTGTTACTGCCGTAAACCAGAAACTACTACAAAATCGATCTAGCATGTACACTAGAGGACACACTTTAGGTAGGAGACCATATCAAACGTTTAGTAAAGCAGTCAGATTTGGATTTTATTATTTATTTTTTCTATATAATTACACAATAGCCACAATTTGATATGCCTTCTTGAAGAGCTATGCATTATTGTGTATTTTTAAGGTTTAGTGTATTACTGTTTAAAAAATAAGTCTCGCTGAGTTTCTTGCCGTTCATAATACTGCTCAGGTCAGGAGTGTAGGGTTAGAACCGGTGGCAGTATTCTTCTCTCCCTGATATTCATATGTGTAATGTGCCTAAATTGAAGAAAAAATATTTTTTTATCTATTTACTTTTTAAAAATTGATTTAAAAATAAACTCTGTTAACAGCCAACAATGATTTACCTTTGACATGAAACATCACATTTGATGGTAGTGTCAAGCAAATTATATTAATGCATGTGATCTATTCCAAAGCTGTAGCTGCCTGAAGACAATTAGTATTCGTTTCTCTGGATCTGGATAGCCAGTTCCAATGAAGGACTTTGGAACTGGCTATCCGGATCCAGAGAAACTCAAAGCACCATTATCCAACACATGGAGATGGTTTAGAAAGCTCTTGAGTAGGTGTTCTAGGGGGCAAAAGATTACACAAAAGATCCCTTTGGGTCGAAGTGTATCCATATGGGCCCCCAAATCAAATAAGATAAGATAAAAAGACTATTTGGCTGCATTAGACTGACTATTTGAACAAGCCGTAGGAAACTATTCTCATGCATGTTTGAATGCTTTGCATGGAAGAGTCACTGTTCATGCAATTATCATCTTTCTACTAATGGCATAAGATCCATTATTGCAAGTTTTCAGTATTACATTAAGTTGTACCATTTTCTCAAGCAGTAAAAGAAGTGTTTGAAAGGCTAGAGCTTCTTAGGCAGTTGTTTAGGTTATTCATAAATAGACCCCGTTATCAAAGGTGCAATTTGGTAGCTTGACATTCTTAGGGATGGGTAAAAAATATTTTGAAATACTAGCTGTATGTCGATATTTTTACTTTACCATAATGAGAGTCTAAGACTTTAATTAAACGTGTTTCTTTTGTAAAACATGACTATTAAAAAATGAATATTTATTAACATTTTTCATTTTTATAAATAACAATTTTCAATCTCTATTTTTTGGAGTACAGGGTATTCTGCGAAAAGCGACTGCATTTTCAATATTATGAATATGAATGATATACGAATAAAATATGCTCGTAAATACAGCTAAATAATCGGAATTATTGTTGTGAGATGACACATCGCTATTGTTCTACTGATAATGGTTTCTACTTCTGATGTATGATGATGATTATCATGGGTGATAAAAAAACATGTAAATTTTTTGTCTAAAAATGGTATATAAAACTAATTGCCAAGAAAAAGGAAGAGTATCGATATCAACATCATAGATATTTTTACCCATTCATAAGAATGTCGAGCTACCAAATTGCACCTCCGATAACGGGGTCTATTCATAAAGGAGTCAAAAGGCTTTTTTCTCAGATCCACAGCACTATAACAGTATAGTAGTATTTCTGAAAATCAATACAAATTCATTACAAAATATCTATAAGGTACAATGGGGCAATCACAACTACGGGAAAATTTCAACTGTCAAGTATCTTGTATAGTGCGGAAAAGTACTTTTCCGCTATCCAGACATCAATTGCACTGTAGTTAATCATGCAAAACAGGAAAGATATTTCGATTTCGTTGAAGTTCCCCACAAGTCAAGATTGTCCCTGCCAAATTTTATTTAAATTAATTTGTTAATTTAATTATTGGATAAAGTTAATGCTCTTTGTGCATTTCTGAACCACATGTAGTATATTTTGTTTCACTGTGAGTTATTAATTATTATGTAGCATTTCATTGAATTTTCATATCAGTCTTTTGTATATTGCTGAGATATCTCTAAGAATATTAACACATTGATTGCCACCCAGCCAAACAAAACATCCGCGCCAGGCCGCAAAAAATATATACGACCCCGATACTCGGGTACAGTTGCACACTTATCGAACGAATCGACACTACATGCCAGAACGAGTCGGGTAGACGATAGGGTTGCGCTAAAAAACATTTGTTGTTATGTTGGTTTGTTCACTTATTACGTTATACCGGAAAGTTAGGCCAACGTCTATCTCCGAAATCTGATAGACAATACACATCAATATCTAATCATTAGAAACAATTCTAGTTGAAAATTGAACGCGTGACGGGGATTCTCTAACGATTTTCGTTATGACTTATCATCTAATAGCCAAGCAGCATTTCGCATTTTTTCTCCGAGTATGTCTGTTACCAGTTACCACTAATATTTTAGCGACAACCCTGTTTGTCAAAAACAGTACCCGATATCGGGTCCTCCGGCGTGGCCTTTAGTCATGTATAGCTATAGTACCATGATCCCGACTATCGGGTAGTGCGGCCTGGGCACGAAATCATAAAATACCCGATAGTCGGGTTTCCGGCATTGAATGTGTTAATGAGCCACACCTTCGACCCTGAACCATGGCATTTACACTATATTCAAATATTATGTACGGAAGCCAGCCAAGTGCGCGACGTCAGTACTAACAAGCTTATATCTGACTAGTTGGATCTATTTATTTATAGACGATTGACTTAACAGACTTGGCGTGTTTACGTCCTGAGAATTTTACTGTGTTTATGTAACGGATATTGCAGTGGTAGGTCTTGGCTTGCATAATGTATTTATATGCCACTAGCTTTTAGCTGCTTCTTTGTCTGCATGGAATTAGCATTTTCATCCCCATTTTCATCCCCGTAAGGGATTAATACAATCATAACATCTATACTATGTCCTAAACTCAAATTCTCTCCTAATATAATTTCATCTTTTAGCATTTACATTTGTCATATTACAGAAATTTATTTGATATGATTTTAATGTCGTTCTGTTTGTTGGATACACATTATTGTGTATCTTTAAGATATAATATTACTGTATTACTGTTTGAAAAAATAAGTCCCGCCGAGTTTCTTGCCGGTCATAATACTTCTCGGGTCAGAGGTGTAGGGTTAGAACCGGTGGTAGTTTTTTTTTCTCTGACGTTCATAAGTGCATTGTAATGTGCCTAAATTGAAGAATAAATATCTTTTATCTTCACCAATATCATAAATCCTCTATTCCTATTCATCTACACCGCATGTAATTACCATCATTACTGCAACCAGTAACGTAATATCAGTGACAGTGTGGTTAAAACGTATGAAAATTCATTACCTACGGTAATATGCCCTCCTCTCAGCCTGCCGACATGCGCCCGCGCGACCGCCGGCACAATCGAGTTGGTCATGGCGGTGCAATGTCGGTCATTCTAATGGTTTCCGAACACTTCATTTAGGATTTATAAAATGTGTGTAGATAAAGCAGTGTATGCAACTGTACGTAATTAGTCGCGTTAAATTCGGGGTAACACGGTTCCCCTTTCCTGATTTAAAACACAGAAGAGAACTCGGAACAGAATATTATTTTAAGGCGACGATATATGCAAACACGTCAAATCGAGGTGTTTTCGTGCAAGGTTTTTGAAGAAAACAAACCACGTTGGAGCATGTATGTTACATTTTCTGTAGGGGCATATAGTTGGGTTCGGTCTACCGATACGTGCTTGGTCTTGTATAACATAATTAGGTATATATATCATCATTATGAAACTGTTTTGGAGAAAACTTGTCGCAAGTTTTATTTCGGTCAGAAATAATTCTATGTTGCGAAATTAAACATAATTACTTCTTAGCACATTACTAATGTTCTACCGATAACTAAATATAGTCGTATTAAGCGCTTAATAAAGGTTTTAGACGCAAAACCTTGTAGAGCCTGTAATAATCAGAACTATGCAATTGCTGCAATAAAACTTATAGGCGTTTATTCTATTGCAGCCAGAGACATGTTTCATGTGTCAAATTTGAGTAATATGATTAGTAATTTTGAGTGCGGAAATTCGTTCCACATAGCTTAGGTTATAGTACGCTTGCTTACTAAGTAGATATGTCCGAGTTCAAATCTAGGCTGATGTTAACTTTTTTGTTTATTTTTTTATCTCATTTCTCATTTATATTTTCAATCCTGATCCTAAGCGATTTATAGGTATTTTTGGACAAAAAAAAAGTCAAATCATACTATAGTCAAGTTAGTAGTTAGTTTAATCTTTTTATTTTGACTTTTTTACCCAATATATTTAAACTACCAACTTATTAAAGAGACTAATTCATTATTCAATTTTTACAGTGGGTATGGGTACTTTTTACCATAGACGGCTTCGTCCATGTTTTTACCATAATTTATATTACAAGAGTGCGTTTGTTCGAGCAGTTTCCATCCGAGGCGACGTTGCCAGCTTACTCTCATTTGCTCATTTCGCTTCTTGCTTTGCGCTGTTGCAAGCTAGATCTATATTATGATATGAATGACGGATACATTGAATACAATCAAATGCGCTTGAAGTTGAAACACATTCGTGCATTTGTCAGTGATTTGTCCACATCATCGTGTTAGGTTGTATATCTCTCTCTTTACTATGGAATAAGAAAGAAACAATCGGCTCGGCTGTCCCGGCACTCTGCGATGTCTGGTCGCGCCATTAGGTTTATATGGTTTATTGCATGTTCGTTTTCGTACGATTTAAAAGATATGGTGAATTATTAATATTATTATTAGGTAGGTAAGTAGATATGGAATTAATTTAATCGTATAAGTATATATACCAATATAATTTCTCACAATCCCTAAAATGAAAAAAACAATAAGTAAGGTACGATGGGGTAAGACCGGACCATTTTTGAACTAGTTGGTCAGCTTTCAGGGCTGACTTTTATGCTTTACCTTTGTAAAAATTTCTCGAAATATTAATCCTTGTTTCAAATCAGTATGAAGTGTACCTAAGCTGTTTTTCCTGTATAAATTTTCAAAATCTACTCCTTCTACTTAAGATTGGACTATTGAATAAAATGTACTCTTAGTAAGTTTTTAGGTGCTAGTTTTCTTCCACTTATCGATTTTGCCAGCTTTGTAATGCAATAATAAATTTTGAAGTGCCCTTACTTATCGTTCTAGAGCTTATATGGTCTTGTTTAGATTATTATTATACGAGAATAAATCATACTCGAAAGGTTTTTTTATAATAAAACATTTTTTGTAAAAGTGGAGTATGTGTCAGTTTTCCGTCCATACTTATTGATATATTGATATTCAAGTTTTTGAAATAAAAGCTTATAATTAAAATATCAATTAAAGAATAAATAATTATTATCAATGGCAAATTTGACCTCAAAAAGTTTTTTTCATGTAGACGGAGAGCTGGCCACGTCAGATATGACACAATAGTCAGGTTTCATTGCTCTCATTATTGTGTCATATCTGACGTGGCCAGCTCTTAGTCCAATAAATTTGTAGCAGTTTAATCAGGTGGACGGCAACCCGGACGGGAAACTAGCATAACCACCCTATGCACGGTTTCAAATAATAGATATAATTATAAACCGCCTTTATTATGTTAATGTCAACCTTTCAGCATTTTCTCAAACTTTTCAAAAACGAGTGAGTTAAAAATATTGAGAGTGGAAAGACAAGATGTTTCAAACCTTTGAAGTTTAAGTAAGTTCAAAATTTAAAAAATTTAAAAAACGCTTTTGGCTATAATTCTTTTTTTTTCCCCAGCCTACTTGAAGAGATATAATACGTATCCATACTAATATTATAGTGTGTCTGTCTGTTAACTCTTCACGCTTAAACCGCTAAACTGATTTAGATGAAATTTGGTATGTATAAGGGGATGAAAACGGAATGGAAGTTTATACGGAATTGTTGCTCCCTGTTGACTTGAAATAGCATACGTGCTAGTTTTATATTTGCTCTTAGATTTTACTAACTAGTAACTTTTATTTTGCGTTTTATTATGTAATTCCATATGGCTCATGTTAATTTCGCGCAGACGAAGTCGCGGGTAAAAGCTAGTATTTTAATATTATAATGGATTTTGATATGATAAAACTTTTGAAATAGATGGCAATTAACCAAAACTAACCCAAAAATGTACCCAAAAAACCGTGACGACCCTATACACGACACGATACAACTAATCTATACTAATATTATAAATGGGAAAGTGTATGTGTGTGTTTGTTTCTTTGCTTGTCCGTCTTTCACGGAAAAACGGGGCGACGAATTGAAGTGATTTTTTAAATGGAGATAGTTGAAGGGATGGAGAGTGACATAGGCTACTTTTTGTCTCTTTCTAACCCCCCACTTCCCTAAAATGGGGGGTGAAAGTTTGTATGGTTTGTTACCCCGAATTTAACGCGAGCGAAGCCGCGGGCAAAAGCTATTATATGTTATTAACTTACTCGTGCTGACTTTTCGTGTTTTTAATTCTTTTGTGTAATTTCAATTTATAATTCTTATGTGAGACGACAAACGCTTTTATATTTGTCAATTTTTTTAGTAAAAAACACTTATGGCATATAAATGAAAATGGTTAAAACATGTTAAAAAATTAATCTTAAACTTTAGGTTGAATTAAGTTATTTGCTTTTTAGCTATGGTTTTCTGTAAGGTACTTCCCCAGTCGAGCTCTGAGCCAGGTCCAGATTTGAGCGTGATAACATTCGCTGAACTGTGCCTTACCACAGTTAGCGAGATAACATTCGGAGTGCCCATACCTCCCTTTTGGACATAACATACCCGTGTCTAAACCTGTTCCTAGTAACCAACTAGGTACCAATTTAAAAAATGTTCACAGCAACAATTAACTGGATCCAGTCTTAAATGCCACGCAAAAACAAATCAAACCATTTTTTGTGACAAACAATTGAATTTATAGAACGAAACTTTTTTGTCTATAAAGATCACATGTATGCGCGACTTCGGCAGCAGATAGCATACATCCTCCATACTACCCTCTTGAACCTGATGTTTATTCAGTGTTGGGCGTAATTTATTAGATGGTACCTACTTTTGTAATGAATTAAATTGCTAATTAAATTACATGAAAATCAATTATATTAAGTGATTGAAATTGCTTGTAATTGATATTACATTTTTTTTTTTTTTTTTTTATACTACGACGGTGGCAAACAAGCATACGGCCTGCCTGATGGTAAGCAGCTACCGTAACCTATGGACGCCTGTAACTCCACAGGAGTCACATGCGCGTTGCCGACCCTTTACAAAAAGGAGGATTCACTGTGTTGACGGCTAAATGAACAAGAGGGTCCCTCATAGTCAACACACTGGGTCCTCTTTGAGCTCTTTGGCAACCTTACTCACCAGCAGGAACACAACACTATGAGTAGGGTCTAGTGCTATTTGGCTGTGGTTTTCTGTAAGGTGGAGGTACTTCCCCAGTCGGGCTCTGCTCCAGATTTGAGCGAGATGACATTCACTGAACGTGCCCTACCACACTAAGCGAGATGCCATTCGCAGTGCCCATACCTCTCTTTTTGGCATAGTTTAAGGACATACCCAAGTCCGGACGTAGTTTAAGGACATACCCCGGGTCCCAAAACACATACATGTCAGTAGTATTCCCGATTACATATAATTTGTAATTGCAATTACTTTTATCTTAACTACTTTTACTTGTAACTTCGATAATTTGAAATAATATACAAGTTCAATTTCTTTTTGGGTCAGTGGGGGCAGCTACCAGATCCCTCGCTGCAACGCGAAAATGGTCTTAGAAGACCTTCCCTCAATTTCAAATTAATCAATCTTCATTAATTTAATATTGAGGGAAGGTCTTCTACGGATTTTGGAAAAAAACATACAGGATGCGAGATGAGGTCACATTTGGTAAACTTCTTTTTGATGCCAATCGATCCCATTCTTGTATGGGATCAAAAATAATTTGCGGCTAGAAAAGCCACAAATTGAGAAAAACTTTTCCCATACTTTATGAAAATTGTTTTTTTTATTTTTCACATGCTGCTTTTTTATGCCAATCGATTCCATTCCTATCGTTTCTAATAGTTTCCTATTATTAGGTAATGTACTAAAAAGCCACAAATTAAATATTTTCCATACATTTACTATAAATAATAAATAAATATTATACGACAATCTTACACAAATCGACCTAGGCCCACAGTAAGCTCAATAAGGCTTGTGTTATGGGTATTAGACGACGATATATATAATAGATAAATATGGATAAATACTTAAATACAAAGAAAACATCCATAACTCAGGAACAAATATCTGCGATCAACACACAAATAAATGCCCTGACCAGGATTCGAACCCGGGACCTCCTGCTTCGTAGGCAGGGTCACTACCGACAGGGCTAGGAGATCGTCAAATGAGTGATTTTTAGGGTTCCGTAGCCAAATGGCAAAAAACGGAACCCTTATGGATTCGTCACGTCTGTCTGTATGTCTGCCCGTCCGTATGTCACAGCCATTTTACTCGGAAACTATACGACGTATCTGAATAAAATTTACACATAAGGTGTATTCTGTATGCCGCTACTTTAGTTATGTATTTAAATTTGAAAAAAAAATATTTTAAGGGGGGCGCTCCATACATGTATCTAAATTTCAAAAAAATTGTTTTTACCTAATATCAACATGTGATACATAAATCGATAGGTCTTTAAAAATAATATTGAAGTTTTTTTGATCATTTTGTGATCAGTAAATATTTTTTGATATAATCGCTTCGAAAGTCAGAAAAATGTTGTAGCCCCCCCTGTAACTTTTGAACCGTAAGTCCAAAAAATATGAAAAAATTTGAGGAGATGCGCCTTATTATATACTTGCTACGAAAATTGTTTTGAACATTATCGGTTTAGCCATTTTTGAGTTATTTCCAAAAAACTTCCTCCATAGGCATCAGATACGACCTTTTGCTATTAGTTTGGTTCTTATTCCATTGAAGGTACGGAACCCTCCTGTGCGTGGTCCGACACGCACTTGGCCGGTTTTTTAAACTTTTCACTTAACCAACAGTCGTTTTTATTAAGCATACCTACCGGAAGAAACATTTAAGTAAAATGTGAATGTACCTGAAAAAAGCGGCATCGCCATTATATCAAAATGCAACTAGGTACAGGTACATAATAGTGTTGGAGGATGTGTGGTTTGTATTTGCAACTAAAGGATAATTTTCCAGATAGGTAATTGAATTATCCGATGTTCTCCCGATGCGGTCTTATCCCAACGCACTTTACCGTCCTCATTGAAAGCGATTTTGACCATCTCTAATTTCGTTATAGATACTAAAAACCTGGATTTTTCAGAGCAGAAGAGGACATAAAACAAATTAGTTACAAATAATATTATCTTCAGTTAAGTACATTTTATTTGAACTTTTATTTTGAAAGACTTGACACGTACTTGACACATAGAAATATAACCGCCATGATGAATGCTTATTTTGGATATTTAGAATAAAACATTATAATTGTGCGATTATGATACTGTAGGTAATGGCGTGCGTTGGTCAAGTAGTTTTATATTATAGGTAACTTTAATTATTTCGTCATTGATTACCTACATACAATAGTAACTTTAATTAAGTAAGTACACATAAAATGGAATCATTATCAAAGCGCCATCTTACTGTAAAATACCGCGATTGCTTGACAATTTAAACATGTCAACATTGAATTGTCATAGTTCATCTCAAGTATACTAGATGGCAGAAGCGGAAGCTGCGATTATAAAAACGCAAAATGCAGTCGTCAACCGCGATACCCGTCACCTTAATACGCTACTGTAGACGATATATGTCTTTCCATTTGGGGATAATTCCAAAAAAAAGGCAGGTATTTTTCGTTGGTAACAGAGTCTGTGTACCAATTTTTAGCTTCCTACCTTGAAAACTGCGAAAAGTCCCATATAAAATTTCACCCCCTCTTTTAAGGAGTTGGGTGCAAAAAATGATGCACGATTTTTTTGTTAGTCACAAATAGTCCGCATACCAATTTTTAGCTTTCTACCTTGAAAATTGCGGAATGCTCCATACAAACTTCCACCCCCCATTTTAGGAAAGTGGGGGGTTAGAAAGAGACAAAAAGTAGCCTATGTCACTCTCCAGTCTCCATCCCTTCAACTATCTCCACTTAAAAAATCACGTCAATTCGTCGCCCCGTTTTGCCGTGAAAGACGGACAAACAAATAAACAAACAAACACACACACACACACACACACACACACACTTTCCCATTTATAATATTAGTATGGATTCATTCTCATCCAAGTTAAATCAAATCAATATTGCCAGCAAGACAGCAATATTTTTTTCTTATTATATGACATGTACGAGTATCTATCTATAATTTAATGTTTATGGATTTCCTTTGTTTCCAGACATGGTCGGGCGTGACGGACGGCGCGGCGGCCTGCGGTGCGGGGGACGGTGCCGTAATAGTATTCCGAGTGGGCTGTGCGGCGCCCTTGAGGGTCTTCCGGGCACACACTAGCGAAGTGTGCTCCGTAGACTGGCCTAGGGAACACCTACTCAGTGCTAGCTGGGATACTACAGTCAAACTTGTAAGTTTTGTACCCATAATGCTTTCATAAGTATCATATCCACCTAGTCCAATTTAAGGGGCACAACTATGTGGAAAGAGACATCGGTTGTTTTCTCAAACGCATGTTGTTATCAAGCTGTCAGAGTTCTGAGTGGGTTGTGCGGCTCCTTTGAGGGTCTTCCGGGACCACACTAGCGAAGTAGACTCTCCTCCGTAGACTCTGCTCCGTAGACTAGCCTAGGGAACACCTACTCAGTGCTAGCTGGGAGTACGTCAAACTTGTAAGTTTTGTACTTAAAATGCAATATTATGTAAAAATAGGACTATCTTAGGAAGTGGTGGAACAAGATATCGCTTAGCGTTATCATCATTAGTCGTTTCCGTAGAGCTGAGGATCGTGACATCATGTCCTTCTATTGAAGACCAGGTTCCTCCATAGGCTTCTATCCCTCGCTAGGCACATGGCTTCTTGCAGTTTTAATTGCATGGTTGCAGTGATTTGGGCACACCATCTTGCAGGGGGAGGGCCTCTTAGTCTTATGCCTTCAACTTTTCCCGTCATGACGATCCTCTCCCGGCTATCCGAAGAGCGTCGAGAGAGGTGTCCGAAGAATGTGAGTATGCTGAGTGTGTGAGTGAGTGTGCTGTATGTGTGTGTATCGCTTAGCGTTATATTGGAAATTTAATATGATAACTGTCAAAGCTTACTATGATGTCTGATATCACTGTATATTGTACAAAGCAATGCGTGAATATTGAGTTAGTTTAGTTCGGTATTCGCGTTGCGTTCTATATGGAACTGCTCGGCAACCTAATCCCAAGAATCGGCGTAGGCACTAGATACTTTTTACAAAAGTGATTTCCATGTGACCTTCAAATAAGAGGAAGATATAACTATGCAGTTTCCTTACTATGGTTTCCTTCACCGAAAAATGATTTTTCTTTGTTCTCAACTATAATAGTAAGCCTACTTAAACTTATATAGATGTCATATACAAAGGAAAAAGTAACCTAGGCCTCCGTTGCCCAGGGCTGGGATCGAACCAGCGTCTTCTGCATTCGCGGCAGACGCCCTTACCACCAGGTTACCCGGGTCACAGTGGCCCTGGGCAAATTTTCCCGTGTATATGCAATCTTTGTAAATGCGAAGGCGCATTTGGCCAGTCATCTAAAGAACAACATTATGAGTTCATACCTCCAATATCCGACCTACTTAGGAGTTCATAGAAAGCGGGAGGGATGTCATTACCGTCAATACAACTGAAGAACAAATTAATTGATTTTTAATAAATTTTGATTAGTTTATTTTTAAGTAGACACACTACTATGTCAACGATAAACTTATGTAGATGTCATATACAAAGGAAAAAGTGACTTAGGCCTCCGGCGCCCAGGGCTGGGATCGAACCAGCGTCTTCTGAATTCGCGGCAAACAAATCAAAATATTTATTAAAATTAATTTGATTTGTTCTTCAGTAGTAAGCCTACTTGGTTAAAGTAATAAAACCCTAACAACATGTATGGTATCAATCGATTCGTTTTGTTGCGAGGATCAAATGTCTATATGGGGTCAATTGCGTTAAAGCAACACCAAAGTCAGAAAGAGACTTAAAGTCCGAGATTTGCATTTGTTTCTCAAAACGCTTCTAACAAAATGACGTGCAAAAGTGACGTCACGATCACATAGTCGCCTTGTTTAAAGTATGGAAAAAATATGAAATTGCAATTTTTACAGTGAAATGTATATGGTTGCTATACAATTTATTTTACAGTAAAATGTTAAAAATCTAATGGTATCATTGTTTTTTTTAAATTTCGCACTTTAAAAAATCGTAAAATTTAGAAATTTTGCAGTTTGTTATCTTTGAGCCATTTCAATAGAATTTATAAATTTTTTACTTTGGTTGGATATATTGATCATTTTGCATCCTATCAACTAAATTTTATTGCATAATTCAACATGTCTCATCAATCATCATGCCTATTATACATATTCTTTGCCTAAGAACTATATCTTATCATAACGTAGGTATTTTAGGTGTATTTTCGCTTGACATGTTTCAAAATTATCATAATGAACATCCTAAATTTATCGAACCATGTCGACCGAAATACGACCTAAACTACGCGAGTAATTCTTTATAAATATTTTTAATATATTTAAATCTCATGACCCTAAGACATGACATTTAATGGACGCTCATTGTGTCGGACGATGTTTCACGAAGTCGCACGACTTCGCCTGACGTCGCTACCAATAGAAGTCGCGCGATGTCGCGAGAGATGTCAAGCGAAATGGCTCGACTTGACTTGTTTTTCCGTGACTTTATAGTTTAGAGATTTAGGGTCGGTTGCATCCAACTTCAAAGCGTGAATTTAACTAGAGACCGCACACGCGTACACCAGTAAGGGATATACAATGCATAAATGACGATAAAATCACTTCTACAGCACAAAACAGAATAATTTACCATTGTTTTCCTTAGCCGACACAACTTTCTAAGAAAAATATCAGGTTTTGTCGTAGGACACATAGAAATTATTGAAGAAATCGCGAATTATATCTGTTTGTGACCCTCCACTGCAATAATGGCGTGGAGGGTAATAAATAGTAGATTGTACACCAAGGGGATAAAGCATTGTTTTATGTCACGGGCGCAATATTGAATCCTGAACGTAACGAAGGACTCCAGATTTTAATCCCGAGCGCAGCGAGGGGTTTATGAGTTAATTCCCGAGCGAAGCGAGGGAATTAAGACTGAGTCCTGAGTGCAGTGAGGGGTTCAAGCGCGCCCTTGACAAAAACAGCTTTATTCCCGAGGAGTATACTCTACTTTTCTCACCTCTTGCGAGACAATAAAATAGCTAAGGCTACTAGAAACGGATTTTTATTAAAGTAAATCAAAAGTAAAAACCGGCCAAGTGCGTGTCGGACCACACATAGGAGGGTTCCGTACCTTCAATGGAACCAAACTAATACCAAAAGGTCGTATCTGGTGCCTATGGTTTTTTGGAGATAACTCAAAAATAGCTAAACCGATAATGTTCAAAAGAATTTGCGTAGAAAGTATATGGTAAGACGCATCTCCTCAATTTTTTTTCATATTTTTGGACTTACGGTTCAAAAGTTACAGGGGGGGGGGCACAATTTTTCTCACTTTCGAAGCGATTATTTCAGAAAATATTCACTTAATCACAAAATGGTCAAAGAAACCTCAATGTGTAAATTTTATTCAGATACGTCGTATAGTTTCCGAGTAAAATGGCTGTGACATACGGATGGACAGACATACAGACAGACATGACGAATCCATAAGGGTTCCGTTTTTTGCCATTTGGCTACGGAACCCTAAAAATTGATTCTTGATACATTAGTCCATTTTATTCAAATTTTATCTTCAATTTTTATAGAACCTGCAGTTTTACTCCGTATACTGCAGCGTCTTATGACACTCGCGGCATTTGTTTTAGGTATTTAAAAAAGGTGGCCAGCACGATTTTCCGAATAAATTCGATTTTCAAATCAGTTGGACGCGGCGGCGCGGGCCCCGGCTGGCGTCGCGGGGCTGTGCACCCTGCGGACTTTACCAAATTAGACTTTAAGCACATAACAATAAGAACTATGGGAAGTGAAATCACATTATTAACCAGCGGGTTATAATGAGATTTAGTACAACATTATAACCCGGCTAAAGCCAAGGGCTATAATGATTTGCTTTCGGTGAGGTTTGCATGATATATAATTTGGCATTGTCGAGCAGGTGGTGTGAAAAAAATGTTATACTATGACAAGGACCAACGATAATAACATCTTCTCTGTCGTACCTATTGAAAGTGTTATAAGACCATCCCGTTCGATCTTGGTATTGTTATTACCATGGCCCGTTTATACCTTTTATCCTATGGCAATGTACCGAACAGTCTGTCAGTGTTAAGTTAAGACGTTCGGTAAATTTTCATAGTACTCTGCCGGGTGACGGTGATGAGATGAGTCCGTCAAAAGAGGTTGGTGCAACTGGCCCTTATAGTCACAAATGCAGAAATGTTTTTTTTCTATTTGAGGAATTAGTAATCCTTAAGGGGTGATTTCCGGGATAACAATGCAAAAAAGACTGGCCAAGAGCATGTCGGGCGATGCTCAGTGTAGTTTCGTAAGTGCCGCCCTGTTACGAAACATCCGTTCAAACGGTCGTTTATTAAGGGATATTTAGCGGCGCTTACGTCAGTCTACTATCCGGCACATCCTTTCACTATGCGATTTTGACTGATAATTCAAAAACGGCTGAACCGATTTTATTCAATATAGTTTTTATTGAAAGTTCTTATCATTAAATTTCAGCTTTCTAGTGCGAACAGTAACTGAGCTAGACCGTGGACAGACGGACGGACATGGCGAAACTATAAGGGTTCCTAGTTGACTACGGAACCCTAAAAAGAGATAAATAGTAGTTTATGTAACTGTTACGTAAATAGGCCTAATTATGTACAGAAGCATACACTGCTTTACCTACACACATATTAAAAATCCACTGACACCATGCGTGCCGGGGGTCGGGGGGATTTTGATTACGTTACCGTAGGTAATGAATTTTCATACGTTTTTACCACACTGTCACAGATAATACACTGATGTTACGTTACTGGTTGCAATAATTGTGGTAATTACATACTTCAAGGTAAGCACATTACAATGCACTAATGAACGTCAGAGAAAAATAAAATACGTGAGTGTCGTGGAACACTCTGTTGGAACGAAGTTATGTTATTTAATTTTATTTCATTTTTGACTTTTTCGTAAATTTTGTGGTTTTAATTTTTTTTGTATTTTTATTAAATTTTTGAATTTTTTGAAATTTTTGAAATTTTCGAAATTTTTGAAATTTTTTAAATTTTTGAAATTTTTAAAATTTTTGAAATTTTTGAAACTTGAAATTTTAGAAATTTATGAAATTTAGAAATTTTGCCATTATTGACATTTTTTACTTTTAGGTTCTCGACTTTTTTCACTTTTATCACTTTGTCACTTCTCACTTTCACTACAATTCACTTCACTTCACTTTATTCTATTTTATATATTTTTTATTTCATTCCATTTTACATGTTTCTCAATTGTATGGGTGTCGCGTTTTCGTGACGTGACGCTTTTTCGTGACGGTCACGTGACTTTTTTCACCTAGCCCCCCATCCGCGAACCGTCCAATAAGGAACTTCGTTCCAAAACTACCACCGGTTCTAACCCTACACCTCTGGCCCAAGAAGTATTATGACCGAAAAGATACTCGACGGGACTTATTTTTTTCAAAACAGTAATACATTATTAGATCTTAAGGATACAATCTCAAAGATACAAAATAATCCGTAGTTCTTCAAGAAGACATATCAAAACAGCTTGAGAGACAGATAATGTACCTATTGTTTAATTATAAAGAAAAATAAATCCTAATCTGACTGCTTCACAAAACGTTTGATATGTTTTCCTACCTAAACGGTGTCCTATAATATAAATGTTTGGTTTGGGCCATGCATCTTTGTCCGTCATATATAATACTCGAACCTGCAATAACCCTTTGACATTCATGACATTTTCAAATATTTCTTAAGAGGGGGTAAAGGTAAAATAGGGGGTAAAATTTAAAGCATCGACGGGTAACATGTTATAAATATTTGACCTTGACCAAAAAATTACAAATTATTTGAATACCAAATTTCATCTAAATACGGACAGGGGTTATTGGTTGTTTCTTCCCCATGTAAACTTTCACCTCTTTTGTATCCGTCTAAAAGATAATTTCCGAGATAAAACTATTTTATTTCCTTTATTAATTAATTATCTCCATACCAAATTTTATCTAAATCGATTCTGCGGTTAATAATTCCCTATACAAATTTCCAACTCTCTTTTCACCCCTTTAGGGTTGATTTTCGGAGTGAAAACTATCATTTTGTCCTTTCTTGAGACCCATACTATACCAAATTTCATCTTTATCAGTTCAGCGGTTAAAAAATCGTCATACCAACTTCCAACACCCTTTTCCCTAAAGCGTGAAAGGGTTTATTTTCGGGATGAAAACTATTCTGTCGTTTCTCGGGACTCAAATTATCTGCATACTAATTTCTATTAAAAAATCTCCATACAAACTTTCAACCCCCTTTTCACCCCCTCCAGGGTTGATTTTCGGGATGAAAACTATTCTTTGTCCTTTCCCGGGACTCAAACTATCTCTACACAAAATTTCATCAAAATCCGTTCAGCCGTTTTCACGTGATAGATGTACAGATAGATAGTTTTTATTGAAAGTACCTTTCAGGCTTCACTTCCATTATTTTTTTCAAATTTTTTGGACCTACGGTTCTAAAGTAAGGTGGGGGGTGGGGTTCAAGATGAAACTATCCTTTGTCCTTTCTCGAGACCCGTACTATCTCTATACCAATTTTCATCTAAATCTGTTCAGCGGTAAAAAAATCCTCATACCAACTACCAACCCCCTTTTCACCCCCACAAGGGTTTGAAAACTATCCTATGACGTTTCTCGAGACTCAAATTATCTCCATACTCATTTCTATCTAAATCGTTTCAGCGGTTAAAAATTCTCCATACAAACTTTCAACCCCATTTTCACCCCCACCAGGGTTGATTTTCGGGATTAAAACTATATATTATCCTTTCCCGGGACTCAAACTATCTCTATACAAAATTTCATCGAAATCCGTTCAGCCGTTTTCACGTAATGCGCGGTCAAATAAACAGACAAACAGATAAACAGACAAAAATTCTAAAAATTGTTGGAACGTGTTCTGTTATCGATTCTAAGTATCCCCAGCCAACTTTTTTTCGATTATCTTCCATGTACAGACTTTCGACCCTCTTCAGCTTTATTATATGTATAGATTACAAGACCCATCATTGGCAAAACCTTAGAGAGGTTTGTGTGCCGATGGGGATTAGGATATATTTATCATTTTGCATCCATTCAACTTAGTTTAATTACAGTTATTTAAGTACAAAATTAAACATGTGTCATCATCCCTATTCTAGTGGGACCCTTCGTCAGAGGCATGCCTGAGCACGTTCTCGGGGCACTCGCAGCTGGTGTACACGGCGGTGTTCTCGCCGCACGCGCCGGGCACGTTCGCGTCGGTGTCGGGCGACGGCCACCTCAAGCTGTGGGCGTGCGCGGAGCCCGCGCGCCCCGCCGCGCAGGTCAAGGCGCACGAGGCCGAGGTAGCTATAACAAAGTGCATGATGGACTAATTGCAAGGGCTGAGTGGACGCTCGGGGCCGTGCGTGCAGCGTGGAGGGCGAGCGTGTATTCACTTTGTGCAGCGTCGACTCAGGACACCAGTTTGAGTTTCATTTGTTTACGTCACACCTGGCCATTATGTGCATTATAGCGGTGGAGACGTACAATTGTGTACTCACCACGGGCAGAAAAAAAGAAAGCCCTCTATCGCATATTTTCAAACCTCGCCTGCGGCTCGGGTTACAAATACCTGCCATGCCTGCCATTTCGGGCTTTCTTTCTTTTACAGTCCTTGGTAAGTAATGTACTATTTCTCAAACATGCAATGAAATATTCTCTTTACGTTCCTTATAAAAGACTCGGAATTAAGTATCCTTTTTCGGGCGCAGCATCTCGAGGCGGCCTGAAATGGGATTTCATAAAACTTTTCAGGCCTAGGCCTGCAAAGTAACTTTTTTTTTGTTTCAACATCCAACCTCATTCAGACAGCGTCAAAGATGGCGGCAGGTTTTACAAACAGCTGATTTTAACTTTTTATTTTTACTTCATGGTCGCTTTTTAGATTGAATAAAACATTGTCCTTTTGGGTTTTTATTTTATTTTATTTCATTGCATGTTTGAGAAAAGCACTATACATGCCTCGGCGTGAAAACGGATTCCCGGCCTCGTATCTATCCGGCCTCGCTACGCTCGGCCGTCTATGCCTGCTTGGCCGGAAATCCGTGTTTTCCCGGCCTCTGATGTAATGTACTATTAACATGCACGCCACTCTCCCCGGCCCGCTGCACGCCCAACTCGATCGTCCATGAGGGCCTTACACTAAGAGCTAGCCACGTCAGATATGACACAATAATGAGAGTAACCAAGTCCGTCTGGTTAGATACCTATACTATCCTTATTGTTAAATCCGGGAATCTGGCAGCTTTTAATGGGTGGAGATCAGAGTTACAGACTTTCGAGCAAAAATTTTCAGTTGGAAAAAGGTAATACCAAAATAGGAACAAACTGCCGAAGCTGTCCTATTTATAGAGGACGGGGCCTATATTTTAACATTAGAACAAAAAAAATGCGTATTATTTCGGAAACAGAAACAGTAGGTGACAAACTAAGAATTACATTAGACATCGTTTTGGACTACTTTCCCCCATCAGAAAGTTTTGGCAATGATATAATCTAATTATTTATATAATTTCTCATAATACTGCATCAAAACCAGAACTCTAGGATTCGTATTCTTAAAGTGGTTTGCATTCTTTGACCACCACTCTACAGCTACCAGATGAGATGTCCGGATCTAGAAATAAGCATAGTATAGCAAACTAACGAGAGGAGTTTCATCGCTCTCATTATTGTGTCATATCTGACGTGGCTAGCTCTTCGTCTATTAGCGAACGTGTTTTCTTTCAGCTTTGTAACAAAGTTCCGCAAATTATTATTAGGTACAAAATTGTGCAATCACATGATCATCACAACGACTGGTCGAGCGCTGCCCTAAAGCTTCGATTCCCTTTATCGACCAAATCAACTGGGAATGTCTAAACAGATTCGCGTGCCCAACAAAAATGCTAGTGATCCGTTTAAGGACGTATTTGGTATCGTTTTCTAATTATGAAAAACTAAAAAAAACGTAAAAAAAAAGATTTGTATGGACATTTGGCCGGCTAGGACGACGTGCCCCATACAAAAAAAAATCTCCTACTTTTAGGGTTCCGTAGTCAACTAGGAACCCTTATAGTTTCGCCATGTCTGTCCGTCCGCCCGCGGATAATCTCAGACGGACGCGGACAAAGTGGTAAAATAAAAAGTGGAATTTTTTTATTAGGGTACCTCCCCTATACGTAAAGTGGGGAGTGATTTTTTTTTCATTTCAACCCTAACGTGTGATATATTGTTGGATAGGTATTTAAAAATGAATAGGGGTTTAGTAAAATCGTTTTTTGATAATGTAAATATTTTCGGAAATAATCGCTCCAGAAGTAAAAAAAAATGTGTGTCCCCCCCTCTAACTTTTGAACCATAAGGTTTAAAAATATGAAAAAAATCTCAAAAGTAGAACTTTATAAAATCTTTCTAGGAAAATTATTTTGAACTTGATAGGTTGAATAGTTTTTGAAAAAAAATTACAAAATAATTTCTGAACTAAGTTTGTAATTTAACCGTATAAGCAGGTGTTTATTGTACCTGTAATTTCTACAAAATCAACAATGTAACAAATAGCCCATTTTTTTAACTCTTAAGTGGGGACACTTACTGTGACAGACGGAAAACTACGGAACCCTACACTGAGCGTGGCCCGACACGCTCTTGGCCGGTTTTTATTAGTCACAATACGATACCGATTGTAACCCTTAAACGGATCACCAGTATATTTATTACACCCTGTATTTAAAAACAAACGCATTAGCGACATCTACCGCGTTCCGCAACAGTCACAGTTCCATTACTAACGCTGTAGATGGCGTTGGCTTGAATAAAGAGAACGCTATTTTATACAGACATTTCTTGTTATCCTCCAAAGGTGACGTCATCTTTTTCATGCGAATTTTAACTTTAGCACTATGTGTATAAAGTCCAAACTCCATCTAATATATTTATCTACACCAATATCATAAATCCTCTATTCCGCGTTCGGAAACCGTATGTAAGTACCACCATGTAACCAGTAACGTAACATCTCTGACAGTGTGGTAAAAACGTATGAAAATCCATTACCCACGGTAACGTTACCAAGATCCGCGCTCTCCCGCCGCCATGTCCAACTCGACTGTGCCGGCGGTCGCGCGGGCGCGTGCCGTTGGTCAGGAAGGAGGACAGGATTTACATTATGTTATCAAATTCGATTTCGGAATTTTAAACTCATAACGTATCAATATATGAGCATGTAAAGTTAAAATTACGGTACTGCCACAGATAAAAAGCTTATCATAGTAACATCGGTTGTGGTAATGCTAGCCATTGCCTACCGTTTTTGAACACGTTTTAGAGGACTTACAGTGTGAGTGTAGATAAACTACTAGCTGTGTTTCTATAGTCCAGTTTCTGTATTCCTGGTTTACAGCTGATATTAATACGACAATGTATTGTTGTCTCAGGTGTTGTCCTGCGATTGGAGCAGGATAGAGACGCACGCCATCGCCACAGCGGGCTCGGACGGTCTGGTCAGAGGATGGGATCTGAGGAGGCTCACATCGCCCATGTTCACTTTAAAAGGTGACATACGCCAAGGGGCGACTTACATAATTAACTCTTAATGTTTATGAATGTGAATTACGTTCTACCATAGACTAATTAACCCAAGACCCCGCATAGCCGGGCGACCCCCGCTGCCAGGCTTGAGGTAATTTCACTCTACAGTGAGACACTAATTATTGGAAGTGACATTAAACTTAGTACGTCACCATGGCAACCATTAATGCCTGACTCACTCGTACGCCCCACGGAAGAATCGCGCGTGCCCTGTCTAGCATTGCGTGTTCCTGTCCCGCACCCCTTCTTTTTGGCAGCTTAGGTTTCAAATAAATAACGCGTTAAGCGGAGTATAGAGATATTTAGTATATGCGTACTACATACAAAACGGACAACGGCACAGCTATACGTAAGATACTTCATCTTTCCAAGAGAAAATTTCCGAGCTACAGCAAAAAATACTCAAATCACTAGGTATGTCCGTTATAATTTGAAGAGTTCCCACGGTTTCTCCAGGATCTTATCATGAAATAAATGAATTTCCAAATCGGTCCAGCCGTCTTCGAGTAATTGGTGAACATACCTACATTAAAAAAAGTGCAACAAAGATCCCGGCGAATTAAGAACCTTCTTTGAAATCCTGAAGTCGGTTGAAGCACAGGTTCGTTCGTGTATGGAATACTGTTGCCACCTATGGGACGGTTCCGCCAAGTATCAGCTGGCGGCTCTGGATGCGATAGAGCACCGGGCTCCATAGACTTATTGGCGATGACCCAGCTGTCAAGTCAAAATTACAGAGCCTGGAACATCGTCGAGTCGCTTGTCTATCGGTGTTCTATCGGATACATTTTGGGGAGTGCGCACAAGAGCTTCATGACCTGATTCCACCTTCCCCTTTCCATCATCGGACTTCCAGGCGCGGGAAGCAAATGTACCCGTTCGTTGTTAGCATTCCCTTTGTGCGCACGAAACGATTTGCTTCATCTTTTTTGGTGCGGACTGCCAAGGAATGGAATGCGCTCCCGCCATCTGTATTCCCTGACAAATACGATCTCGGTATTTTTAAGGCAAGAGTGAACAGGCTATTACTGAACCGGTGAGCTCCATCTTAGGCCCTGTCTTCACTTTCCATCAGGTGAGACTAGGGCAATCTCGCTAAGTGTGGCACGTTCAGCGAATGTCATCTGGCTCAAATCTGGAGCAGAGCCCGACTGGGGAAGTACCTCCACCTTACAGTAAACCACAGCCAAATAGCACTAGACCCTACTGTTGTGTTCCTGCTGGTGAGTAAGGTTGCCAAAGAGCTCAAAGAGGACCCAGTGTGTTGACGATGAGGGACCCTCTTGTTCCTTTAGCCATCAACACAGTGAATCCTCCTTTTTGTAAAGGGTCGGCAACGCGCATGTGACTCCTTTGTAGTGCAGGCGTCCATAGGTTACGGTAGCTGCTTACCATCAGGCGGGCCGTATGCTTGTTTGCCACCGAAAAAAAAAATTCAGTACATTATGCAATAATAAAGATAAGGGGCAAAAATGTTTATGAAAGTTTTTAATAACCCTAAAATTTGATGCCGGAGACCCTCTGCCTAAACGAAAACTAAAATGATAAACATTATGAATGTTCTAGGATGTGAGTGCGCAGTGAGGAGGGTGCAGTTCTCTCCACACGCGCCGTCGGTCATAGCGGGAGTCTCCTACGACTTTACTACGAGGTATGTTTAGGGTTCCGTATCTAAATGGTAAGAAAAGAACCCTTATAGTGCGACTTTGCCTGTTCGTCTGTCACAAAACCATTTTTTGAGAGCTCTACAACTGGGCTGTATGAAAAACGTATTTTTTTATTTGTGGCTATTCTATTCTATCTCTGAGAGACTTATGATTTTTTTAGAAACAGGACTGGCAAGAAATTATATTTTTCTGGCTGACTACATTTCAAAAATCCTTAAAATTCAATTGTTGCTACTTAAAAAGTTAAAAAAAGGTCCCCTAAGAGCATTTTCGCGTAGTATTATGGAATCTGTTAGACACCCTCACTGATCCATTTGGAAAATCCATTCTTTATAGGTATACCGGGTGTTTCCTGTAATACGAGCAATAAACTAAAACGTAGATACTACTCCTTAAATTAGACAATGTTTGTTTAGCGACTTTGAAAAATAAACTGCCGTTAGATTTTTACCGCACTTTAAAGTTTATTTGAACACGCAATATATTGCGAAATTGATTATGTCTGTACAAGTTGGTGACAATGACAAGCAATGTCAATTGGACGGATTTTAACACGTTAACAGTCCCCATACAATATGTATGCATCTCCTCGTACGTCCAAGCAAATTACTTCAATCACACGTCCATGCTCCACATATGGGTCACTAAGAAACGAACAAGCACGCTTTCGAATAAGTACAATATCTTTCTGTATGCTGTTGTCTAACTAGCCAAAAACATTATTAGGGTAAATCGCCAGTAACTGGCCACCTTTTAGTAACTGGCCACCTTATGATTTCTATTTATAGGTGAATAAAGTTCATTTTAGTACAAAGTATAAATTAAGTAAAAATTTCAATAGCTGGCCACATTTTAGTTACTGGCCACCTATACTAAAAATGAATTCTATTTAAAGGTGAAGATAACTCATTTTAGTATGAGGAAAATGGCCAGTAACTGGAGATTTGCCTACTAGCCACTCGTTCAATAACTGGCCGCCTCTTACAAAAATGAGTTCTATTCACCTATACACAGAATTCATTTTAGTATAGGTGGCCAGTAACTGAATGGTGGCCAGTTACTGGCGATTTACCCTATATCAGAATTATCCCTATATTATCATGCAGTATGAAGTGATACTAACTAATCTGAGTGCGGACACGGTCGTTAGTGGCCCAGCTGTGGGGCACGGACGTGTGGAGATAGTTCAGCGTGATCCATATATGGGGCACTGGACAGTGAACGTGTTAACGTACATTGAAACTGTTTAGTTTGTATGAAAAAGCGACAGTATAAAAATACATCTTTTTTTAAAGGTTTTGAACAAAAGTTTTATTATTTGAGGAGTCGAATCTACGTTTTAATTTATTGCTCGTATTACAGGAAACACTTGGTATAGTAAAAATAAATCGCTTTCCAAGTAAAACAATGTTTTTTTTCGACTTTGTTTCCATTCGGTATTACCTGAGTACACCATATAATCATAAAGACATACAAAGACATACCTTGTACATCTCTGAGGATAATTTGGAAATAGTATGTTTATTGTATACTAGAATCACTTACTCTTTTTTTAGGGTTCCGTAGTCAACTAGGAACCCTTATAGTTTCGCCATGTCTGCCCGTCCGTCCGTCCGCGGATAATCTCTGTGACCGTTAGCACTAGAAAGCTGAAATTTAGTACTAATATGTATATCAATCACGCCGACAAAGTGCTAAAATAAAAAGTGGAAAAAAATGTTTTATTAGGGTACCTCCCCTATACGTAAAGTGGGGAGTGATTTTTTTTTTCATTTCAACCCTAACGTGTGATATATTGTTGGATAGGTATTTAAAAATGAATAGGGGTTTAGTAAAATCGTTTTTTGATAATGTTAATATTTTCGGAAATAATCGCTCCAGAAGTAAAAAAAAATGTGTGTCCCCCCCCCTCTAACTTTTGAACCATAAGTTTTAAAAATATGAAAAAAATCTCATAAGTAGAACTTTATAAAAACTTTCTAGGAAAATTATTTTGAACTTGATAGGTTGAATAGTTTTTGAAAAAAAAATTACAATATAATTTCTGAACTAAGTTTGTAATTTAACCGTATAAAGCAGGTGTTTATTGTACCTGTAATTTCTACAAAATCACAATGAAATGACGTGCTTTCAAATAAAGTAAAAACGGTGAAAATCGGCTCACGCAATAAAGAATTATCCCATAAAAATCATCTTCCATACTTTAAGTTCGCGTGCAATAGTTTACTTAATTTGCCGATAGATGTCGATGTACGTGGAAGGCTCATATCATATCCTGATGGCGGTGTTATTTTAACTCTTAAGTGGGGACACTTACTGTGACGGACGGAAAACTACGGAACCCTACACTGAGCGTGGCCCGACACGCTCTTGGCCGGTTTTTTATTATTTAAATTCAAAATTTGTTTCTAACTGTTGATGATGGATTATTATAATTTGGAAATTTATGCAGAAGACACAGTTCAGGTAAGAAAGTATATCAAACTTGTATGTAATTCATTTCCAAATAGTTAGATTTGGACTCATCTTTTTTCTTTGGTATTTTTCTTAAACTATAACCTATTGTTGGTTAATCTAACCTTGGTTTGATATGTTTTCTTATAGAACAACGCACTTATATGTATTGTTTAGTTTTGATGTACTGTTGTTTTGAAAAAATAAGTCCCACCGAGTTTCTTACCGGACATAATTCTTCTCGGGTCGGAGGTGTAGGGTTAGAACCGTGTAAAAGTGCCCTTGTGGCCTACTTACTGAATAAATGTTTGAGTTTGAGTTAACATTTTCCAGGATCTGGGACCTGAAGAGAGGCTGCGAGCCGCTGGAGACGATCCGGCACCACTCGGAGTTCTCGTACGGGCTGGACTGGAGCGCGCTGCGGCCGCACCAGCTCGCCGACTGCGGCTGGGACTCGCTGGTGCACGTCTTCACTCCACGGTGCCTCAAGTGAGGTAACCACATCTCATCGTTTGTTATATAATTCTAAACAAAAAATCGGTTGTCTGTAAAGTCGGCTTACTGACGATAGTTGAACGTGACAACGTCATAAGAAAATACTGATGGAATGATTGCATTTTTCAAAAGAAAATTTTAATTTCACTGCACTTCATACTTGACGAAAACATGCGGACGCATCGCTCACTCAAGTAGGAGAGAGACAGATGTCGAACGCTGCCGAACGCGAAGGCCGATTGTGCCTCTTTGTCGCTCGTTCCGCGCTCTCGCTTGCACTTCAAGCCTTAAATGGAACGCCTCAGTGCGAGGTAACGCCGCATGAGTCATGTTTTTTCGTGCGTGCAGCCGGCTTCATCGAATTATAAGACGTTGTCACGTCAAAATAACCGACTTTACATAGCCTCGAGCTGCTGTAAAAAATTCTCAAATCAATATAGGCGTGCCTATAACAGTTGAAGAGTTCCCTCGATTTCTTCAGGATCCTGACCTGGTTACAATGGGACCAACTGTGAAGTATACTAAAATAGGGTTTTCAACGTACTTCATACATGCATGCAGGTTTGAGACATGCCATAAACACTGAAATGATAACACGTGACCTTTTCATTCAAAAGCACACGTCATAGTCGGTTGTCACTAAGAAGTTAACTACATAAAAAACAATTTAGAAATAAACTCTATTAACAACCGACAATGATGTACCTATGACTTGAAAACGTTATATATTCCTGAACGCACCCATAATGTGATAAGCGATGTGCCAACCCTTCCCTCATTAGCCCTCGCGGTGCGGTCAGCGCATCGGGAAAAACGGGTGCAATGAAGAGACATATAGTAACACGCCCCTGGCTTGGCGGGCAACAATGAAAACCCGACTAAACTACTATAGTACATTGTTGTAGAGGCTTGAAAGTAAGCTACAGGTGGATCGAGTTAGTTCGAGGGCCGACCCGCCAGGGGAGACCCTCGAAGATACGAGTCCACCTGTAGCGCTTTCGGCCGAGATATTACATAGTGCTTTTCACGACTACTGTGAGGAAATAAAAAAAACATTTGTCATAATAATATAAATGCTTTAATAGAATATCCAATTCAGTATTCCATTCCCGCCATTTTACTTTTTTTTCACTTTCAAGAAGCGTTTTTCTGTTGGTTGCTTCAAACCGACTCATTACTTAGAGGCGTTTTTGATAGAAACCCACAAACGGCTAAAAAAGTAAAAACGCCTTAAGGGTGAATAAATGGTTTTGACGTTTCTTTTTTTTTAAACAGGTAGTTGGCCCGATAAACAACCTTATTTTATTTTTGAAACATAAAGTTGTGCTAAAAAAGACCTTTTAATGTTTTTAATGCATGCAATGACATAACTGGACAATTTACTTTCCAACTAATGACATTTCATCGCTACAATAACATTGCTGTAGTGGTGGTTCAGGTGCTACAGCAAATGCTTACTTTCCAGTTTGGATTTTGACCATCTTTTGTCACATTTCCGAACAGTAGCATGAAATAGTACATTGTTGTAGAGGCTTGAAAGTAAGCTACAGGTGGATCGAGTTAGTTCGAGGGCCGACCCGCCAGGGGAGACCCTCGAAGATACGAGTCCACCTGTAGCGCTTTCGGCCGAGATATTACATAGTGCTTTTCACGACTACTGTGAGGAAATAAAAAAAACATTTGTCATAATAATATAAATGCTTTAATAGAATATCCAATTCAGTATTCCATTCCCGCCATTTTACTTTTTTTTCACTTTCAAGAAGCGTTTTTCTGTTGGTTGCTTCAAACCGACTCATTACTTAGAGGCGTTTTTGATAGAAACCCACAAACGGCTAAAAAAGTAAAAACGCCTTAAGGGTGAATAAATGGTTTTGACGTTTCTTTTTTTTTAAACAGGTAGTTGGCCCGATAAACAACCTTATTTTATTTTTGAAACATAAAGTTGTGCTAAAAAAAGACCTTTTAATGTTTTTAATGCATGCAATGACATAACTGGACAATTTACTTTCCAACTAATGACATTTCATCGCTACAATAACATTGCTGTAGTGGTGGTTCAGGTGCTACAGCAAATGCTTACTTTCCAGTTTGGATTTTGACCATCTTTTGTCACATTTCCGAACAGTAGCGTGAAATAGTACATTGTTGTAGAGGCTTGAAAGTAAGCTACAGGTGGATCGAGTTAGTTCGAGGGCCGACCCGCCAGGGGAGACCCTCGAAGATACGAGTCCACCTGTAGCGCTTTCGGCCGAGATATTACATAGTGCTTTTCACGACTACTGTGAGGAAATAAAAAAAACATTTGTCATAATAATATAAATGCTTTAATAGAATATCCAATTCAGTATTCCATTCCCGCCATTTTACTTTTTTTTCACTTTCAAGAAGCGTTTTTCTGTTGGTTGCTTCAAACCGACTCATTACTTAGAGGCGTTTTTGATAGAAACCCACAAACGGCTAAAAAAGTAAAAACGCCTTAAGGGTGAATAAATGGTTTTGACGTTTCTTTTTTTTTAAACAGGTAGTTGGCCCGATAAACAACCTTATTTTATTTTTGAAACATAAAGTTGTGCTAAAAAAAGACCTTTTAATGTTTTTAATGCATGCAATGACATAACTGGACAATTTACTTTCCAACTAATGACATTTCATCGCTACAATAACATTGCTGTAGTGGTGGTTCAGGTGCTACAGCAAATGCTTACTTTCCAGTTTGGATTTTGACCATCTTTTGTCACATTTCCGAACAGTAGCGTGAAATAGTACATTGTTGTAGAGGCTTGAAAGTAAGCTACAGGTGGATCGAGTTAGTTCGAGGGCCGACCCGCCAGGGGAGGCCCTCGAAGATACGAGTCCACCTGTAGCGCTTTCGGCCGAGATATTACATAGTGCTTTTCACGACTACTGTGAGGAAATAAAATAAAAATTTGTCATAATAATATAAATGCTTTAATAGAATATCCAATTCAGTATTCCATTCCCGCCTTTTTACTTTTTTTTTTTTCACTTTTAAGAAGCGTTTTTCTGTTGTTTGCTTCAAATCGACTCATTACTTAGGGGGCGTCCATTAATCGCGTCATACGTTTTTGGCTTGTTTTAGACCCCCCCCTCCTCCATGGTGATCTTTGGTGATATTTTCAGGACCCCTCCCGCCCTCGTCTAATATGACGTGTAATTTTTTGCTAACTAAAGTAAGTACAGTTTTCTAACACGTGAAAACGTAACGTACGTACACGTGAAGGGTAAAACAATGAAACTACATGTATGCACATCTCACTAATTTCATTAAAATAATATTTAATAGAAAAAAACCGGCCAAGTGCGTATCGGACCACGCATAATGGAGAGTTTCGTGCCTACTATCGAAAAAGTAATATCAAAAGGTCGTATCTGCCTATAAAAGACGTTTTGTGGAGTTTTTTGGACTTGATAATTCCTAAACCGATACATATTTTTTGGATCTCCGGTTCAAAAGTGACAGGGCACAATTTTTTTAGACTTACGGGGTCATTATTGATATTTGATTGTGATTTGAAATTGTTACATGAATGGAGTGCCCCCCCCCCCCCTAAATATATATTTTCAGCAATTTTACTACAAAACTAAATAAGTAGCGGCATACAACAATACACCTTTCATGTTCAAATATTTATTAAGATACGTTTTATAGTTTCCGAGTATAATGGCTGTGATATACGGACGGGAAAACGGACATACGGACGGACGGACAGACGGACATAACGAAACTATAAGGGTTAAGTTTTTGCCATTTTGGCTACGGAACCCTAAAAACATACTGTGAAGAAAATAATATTTCAAAAGCCACTAAAAATATTTACAATCATAGTGCATCTCATAACAGTCATAACAATTAGTCCCAAGACGTAAAAATCCTTGTCGTGGAGGAGTTCCATTGGTCTTCACAAGCAGTTTCAATTTCACTAAATAGCACTATTCAAATGCAGTTGTTTGGTTTTTAGATTTAAAAAAATCGCTATACGTCTCCTTATAAGGTTTCAGGAGTTCCCTTGATTTCTCGTGGATCCCGTCATTAGAATTTGATTTTGATAAAAATGAGATCAATCTAAGTGACCCCGTGCATAAAGCATAGCGACGCCTCGCCCGCTCAACTAAACGCAGAAGTCCAACTGCGAGGCAAATTTTTGTCTGGTTTTCACAGATTGGTTCATTTAAAAGTTCATAATTTTTATTTTATTGAAATATTTGAAATACGGTATAGCACGAAGGAACAAAAAAATTACACGTGATACGTGTCCAGACCCCCCTCCCCCCTGTGGTGATCATTGGTGATTTTTTCTTGACCCCCTCCCCCCCTATACAATATGACGCGATTAATGGACGCCCCCTTAGAGGCGTTTTTGATAGAAAACCACAAACGGCTAAAAAAGTAAAAACGCCTTAAGGGTGAATAAATGGTTTGACGTTTGTTATAAACAGGTAGTTGGCCCGATAAACAACCTTATTTTATTTTTGAAACATAAAGTTGGGCCAAAAAAAGACCTTTTAATATTTTTAATGAATGCAATGACATAACTGGACAATTTACTTTCCAACTAATGACATTTCATCAAATCATCACTACAATAACATTCTGTAGTGGTGGTTCAGGTGCTACAGCAAATGCTTACTTTCCAGCTTGGATTTTGACCATCTTTTGTCACATTTCCGAACAGTAGCGTGAAAAGATTGTTAGTGTTTTTCTCCAATGTGCTCAGAAATGTTCACCTTACTGTAGCAAAATTAGTACGTGAAGTTCTTCATTATTTACCAATACAAATAAAATAAAATAAAATCATTATTGTCCTGTTTTAGCGGACGAGAAAAATCTATTACTGTATTGTTTTTTACCTTTTAAACATTTCATTCGACTAAGAAATATCATTTCAAACAGCCAATTACTTAAGCCACATCTACACCGTCTGAACGGCAATCCCTTCAAGCTATAGAGAGCGAAATAGTGAGATCAGAAACCTTGGTTGTCTCCTTTTGTGTCATAGCTTGCAGGACCACCGCGTCTGATCGTGCGAATACGGCTTCATATAATCATAGACAAAACAACCTTTTTTTTAGGTTTTAACTTTTACAGTTGTGTGAAAGGAGCATATTTAATGCTGTCTTAAATAGTTTTTGACGAAAATTGTTTTCAACCGACTTCAAGATTTCGAAGGAGGAGGTTATCAATTCGTCGGGATCTTTGTTTTTGCTATTTTTTTTTTTTTTTTTTTTTTATGTATATTCACCGATTATTCGAAGACGGCTGGACCGATTTGGAAAATTCTTTTTTTGTTTGACAGCGTATACTTCACAGTTGGTCCCATTGTAACCATGTCAGGATCTGATGATGGGATCCTGGAGAAATCAAGGGAACTCTTCAACTATTATAGGCACACCTATGGTGATTTGAGAATATTTTTTACAGCAGATCGAGCATTTGGTGTTGGAAAGGTGGATGCTTAGGGAAGTCGGTTCTTTTTTGTTTAAAATTATTTAAATATTATTTGAATGAACATTGGCAGATGATTAGCAGTATAAGTAGTTGCTCTATACTCAAAAAATATATAAAGGGAAGCTAATTTATAAATCAATGATATTTAATGCTAACCTAAATATGGCATTTATTTATCGGCGGGAATATAAATTCGTAGACTCAGCTGCGCGTCGTCCGAAAAAATCGCTCGTCCACGTGTTTTTCTTTCCCGTCCTCTGCAATAATGTACTATTAAATCAGACGCGTTGCGTATGCTATATGCTTATTAGGCGCATGCATATGGCAACTCTATAGTTATACTTGCCTTTAACAGTAATTTAACAACCATTTATTTTAATTACAGATACAATGGATTAGTCAGCGAATGAAGACATCCTGCTTGATATTGGAACGACTTTTTGAAAACTATGACGGTGGTAAAAAGGGGTGCGGCTACCGCCCACCTTACTCTATGAAGTTATAATAACTTTCTAGCGATTTCATTAATTATCAGTATGGAAACAATTTACATACTTCATCATAAGTATGATGGGGACGGAGGTGTGCATAACTTTTAAGACCAGAATTTAACCATATTTAATATTGATATACATGACATTTTCCGTTGGACGTACCGTTTTCGAGCTAGAAGCAAAAAAACTGACAATGAGCAAAGATTTCGCTAAAAAGTTACGCACAGCTCCTGTGATTGGGCAAACTCGGATTACATGCATTTAGGACCACATGAAGGTATTAAAACGATTTCCAGCCTGCTGGGAATTAATTCTTCGAAAAAATCTAATTTGCTTAGCCTATTAATATCAATGTGTTTACATACATGTAGTGCGGAACTCGGAATACGACAGCACCCGAAGTGTCAATCAATTATTGTATTGAATGAGTGAAATTTTCATATCCATTAACCTTTTCGACTGATATATGATACGCATTCAACAAATTTCGTTCCAGTGATGTGGTCGGTTCAGCGGGCCTACCGCGAACATCGGGAATCGATATTTCGGTTTGTTCCTGATTCGCCGTATTCCTGTTTCGTCGGATTCCTGTTTCGTCGGATTCCTGATTCGTCGAATTGTCAATATGAAATGAAACTATGTAATTACCGTGTCTTCACTTTATTTACCTACAAACGAAAAATTACAAACAAAACTTAACAGAAGTCTGGAAAAATAAAATTATGATATATACACATGCAAATCAAATCAATGCACAGAGCCTATTTAAGCAATCTAAAATGGTAATTTTATTTTCAACTAAGTCGTTGACGATTGATCTTTCTTGCTTATACTTTTGCATGTCCATTGCTTTGCGTATTTTTGTAACATTTGAAGAATGTAGTTGCATTTTTCGAATGGTTATATCTTGAAACTGAGCTTCGATCCTCAGTAACTGAATGAATAAAAAAAGGGATGGCTTCTTGCGGATTCTGTGGTTTAATCGGTTATGCCATCCCTCGATAGCATTATTAGTCCGGTATTCGTCTTCGCTTACTGAAATCATTGAACCAGTAATTTGCCTCATCCAGAAATTCAAAAAATAGTTGTGGAATTGAATCATCGCTGGATCGTCAGGTAGCGTTTCGGAAATTTCTAAATATGCCGCTGGTATTTCTTCCCTAGGCAGTAAAGCCAGCCTAGTACATAATTTTGTGTAAATTCTACCTTCTTCAGTTTCAACCAAGCGTAACTTTTTCGACTTTTCCCATAAGGCTTTCTGGTAATGGAAGTAAACCAGTAACTACGACATTCGTATGTTCAGCTTTTAGACCGTTGATAGCAGCAATTTCGAAATCGCATTTATATTTTTTAATTTCTTGGCCGAATTCACTTTTCAATAATGAAAACATCCGTCTGTACGTATTTTCTTCCTTATTAGGCAAAAGGACGTAAACTACAGGAACAACACATGTGCTATCTGACGTTTCACTTAAGTTTACTTGCAGCGTATACAGTTGTAGAAACGGAGCCGGCGCCACCTTGAATGTGCCGTCACCAAAATATTCAGTATGTACCGATAAAATTTGCATAGCAGATGGTGTACTAAATATCAAAATTTTATCGACGCCTCCATCGTTACATATAAGAAAACTGTCAGACAACTTTTCAGGAATTACCACATCACTTAAATTATTAAATGTGCACTTTTCTACACCGAGACCCTTGTTTCGTGCACTATATAGAGCCGTTTTTTTGGTCTTCCAGTCCGGTATAAGCGAATAATCAAAATCTCCACCACACTTTTCAGCAAAATCTTGGACACAATTTTCAAAAATCGCTGGTATTGGTTTCATGCTGTCACATACTTTGCGTTTCAATACGTTTAGATGGGCCTCGACCTCTCTCTTCATGAATTCTGGTTTACACACGTGATTTGACTCCCTGATCACTTTCTCATCTTTGTTCAAAGAAATGGAAGTTGAGCAGATCGTTCTGTTAGAGCACCTCCAGTTAGTAGAACCACCTTTGTTTTGTTTTTCGAAATTATACTTGTAACCTCCCCGCAACAAGACTCTTCTGCTTCCTCTTTTACTGTCTATAAAAACTAGTTTTTCAGTTTCGTCAATATCCATTTTTATGAAATTAGATCAAAACACATTCGCACACTTCTCGCAATTAGTGTTATTGACAATCAAATGACATTATAAACAAAACAATTAATAGCTGATAAAATGTTCACAGCATACAAGTGGCCAGTATTAGATTATATTAATACCTAAATCTAGAATAAAACCTCCTTCTACGTGGTAAAATAGTAATTTATTTATTTTAACGTATTACTCTTACATACGGTGATGTTTAGATCTTATCAAGAATTTTAATCATACATGTATTTAGCTGTGACCGAGGCTTCGCCTGGTATGTACCCCTAATTTTTCTACCCACTATCTACCTGCCTGGAGGAAGAACTTGAAAGTATGGCAAATGGATATGAAACTAAAACTACTTTCCAAAATCAATAGTTTTTTCGCCCTTATTCCAATTTTGCTTCCGCCATAGGCATTTGAACTAACCTGTGCAGAGGCAAATAGTGTGACTGATCACTATTTGCGTCTGCACAGGTTAGTTCAAATTATTTTCTTATTACGGGAGCTTCGCCCTCCGGAGCCCCCTTTGTCCTCGGCTTCACGTGACACACTCTAACAAAACTATTTTTGCTTCCGCCATAGATATTTGAACTACTCTTTGCAGGGGCAAACAGTAATTAAAAATACTGATTATAAGTCCTTTACCCAAAGATTACAGGAAAAATAATGGAACTCTTCAGTCAAGCGTGAGTCGGAAATAAGAAAGAAAAACAGTCTGTACGGAAGAAGTGTCGTAGAATGTATGGGCTTCCATACATTACGACATTTCTTTTTCCGTACGGGCTCTATTTCTGTGAACTAAACTTTATGTTATGAACGGAACCCTCAGGGCGCGAGTCTAATTCGCACTTGGCCAGTTTTTATTTTTTTCAAGCTTGGAAACGATAATGGATAGTTTCTCTTACTAATTACAGGACAGGGGTATGAGGCAGTTTTATACTTACACAAATCGCACTACGACAATCGCACAATATGCTTTTATCTTAAACGCCGCCCGATAGCATGTCAGGCCATGCTCAATATAGGGTTCTGTAGTTTCCGGTTCGTAACAATAGGCCCACAAAAAACGTCAGTTATAAAAGCCAAAGTACTAAATAAATATTTTTCATTTAATTTATTTAATTACAGGACAGGGATATAATATAAGGCAGTTTTATAGTAGTTTTCTATAAATCGCACCCCGACAATCGCACGATTTTTCCAATCTTAATAGGCCATTCTCAATGTATTGTTATGGTTCTGCAGTTTTCGGCTCGTAAAAATACACCCACAAAAAAGGTCGGTTTTTATAAGATATTTTGCGTCACTTAAGTCCTTTTAATTTCAACCTGTTATTATAAATATTATAAAACATTACTTATTTCGAAAACTATTGCTTTTATTGAAAATTTGTTTTAGGAAACCCATTCATTTGTAAAGACCTTTCACCCCCTTAAAACCAAAAAGTTTGTATTTTTATTTCCGTACATGTTGACCAGAAATGAAATGAACCTGCTAGTGAAGTTTTTATCAAAATCTGTTCAGCCGTTTTCACGCGGCCAAATAAACAGACAAACAGACAAAAATTCTTAAAACTGTTCGATCGTGTTCTGTTATCGATTTTAAGTATCCCTAGTCACATTTTTTTTAATATCTTCCATGTACAGACTTTCGACCCTCTTCAGCTTTATTATGTATGTATGTATCACTTTATTGCACATAAACAAGTAGGTATAACATAAAAACAACAGTAACGTATATAAAATATATGCACAAAGGCGAGCTTATCCCTGCTAGGGATCTCTTCCAGCCAACCCATGAGAAAATGAGAAAGGATTAAATACAAATTTTTAACAGCCTCCTAGCCCAGTCGGTAGTGACCCTGCCTACGAAGTAGGTGGTCCCGGGTTCGAATCCTGGTCAGGGCATTTGTTTGTGTGTTTATCACAGATATTTGTTCCTGAGTTATGGATGTTTTCTATGTATTTAAGTATTTATCCATATTTATCTATTATATGTATATCGTCGTCTAGTACCCATAACACAAGCCTTATTGAGCTTACTGTGGGCCTAGGTCGATTTGTGTAAGATTGTCCTATAATATTTATTATTATAAATGGTGAAAGACAAACTATGCACAAAAGATACCAATAAAAAGTTCCATTATTATATGTATAGATGATGCCCACGAGCTACGTCTTGCTTGCTTGTCTAAAGTTGACATTTTGCAATAAGGTTCTACCACGACCCAATGAAACTATACATGTATGCGTGATTAGTTGATTACATTTAATACTGGTTTACTGCACGACATATTTAATTATATGTATATAATTCCGACGAAACAAGAATACGACGAATCAGGAATCCGACGAAACAGGAATCCGACGAAACAGGAATACGGCGAATCAGGAACAAACCGATATTTCGTTATCTCCTTCTCTATCGCTCTTGCGTATTCGAAAAATAGTGATGCAAATAGTTATAAGCCAGGATCCCGTACCCCCGCTCGACCACAATGGTATAGTTGCCACCAAATATATCGGAGCGGCCAGGGTACTCAAAAATATCTGAACATGCACTTTATCGCCTTGACAATAGAGGCGTTGTTCAGATATTTGTGACCACCTTGGCCGCTCCGATATATCTGATGGTGACTGTACCGCGGTAACTTCAAAACTATGCGTTACAGTTTAAAGAGATTAGTAGCACTAAATAGCACGTAAAAATGATGAATTTGTGTTACATTATAAATGAATTCCATTATTGTAAAAAGCGCTGGTGGCCTGTCGGTAATACGTCAGACTTTCAATCCGAAGGTCCCGGGTTCAAACCCCGGCTCGTACCACTGAGTTTTTCGAAACTTATGTACGAAATATAATTTGATAGTTACCAGTCGCTTTTCGGTGAAGGAAAACATCGTGAGGAAACCGGATCTAATCCTAACAAGGCCTAGGTTTCCCCTCTGGGTTGAAAGGTCAGATGGAAGTCGCTTTCGTAAAAACTAGTGCCTACGTCAATTCCCGGGATTAGGTTGCCGAGCGGATCCCAGGCTCAGGGCTCGGGACAGGATCCATGACACTTTGTGTACAGTCGAGGACAAAGAGATGTATACACTTTTGGACCTTATTACAACGCAATAAGGTCCAAAAGTGTATACATCTCTTTGTCCTCGACTGTACTATCCGTTTAAAGTAAGGTGATTGTTGCAACGCAATATGATACTTATATCTAGGAATTAAGTCTTCAATTTGTAATCTTCTTGTTATTTAAGAATATAGCATAAACCAACGACCATATAATATATCGACTGTTTATACAAAAACTCTTCAGTGATTCAGTCATTCATTTCGTTTTGAGATTTGGCGCTTAAGAACCTAATATGGAAAGCGCAGGTATAGCCTAAATTTTAGAGTAGTGTGATTTGTCAGTCCAGGTATAATATGGTCCTTGTTGTATAGTTTTGACTGACTTACTATTTATTTAAACATCCTTTAGAAAAAAATATGTTCTGTTATTTTAATTATAAGATGCAGTTTTTATTATTTTGTACATATATTTAGAGATGTTGTATTGTATGTTGTAATATATTTTAATCCTGCAATGTAAATACATATAACATTTATAACTTATTCAGTCATGTCGTATTTGGCAAATCGTATATTGTTTTTTTACGCTTCATCACGTAAATAATGTTAATAAAGAGTATAAAATTAAGAAACATATTTTTTATTTCTTTTTAAATCTACCTAACCTGTTTCTACCCACAATAAAGGTGTATCAGATCGGGTATATGATAGGGTTTTTTTGAATATAAGTTTTTGTTAAAAAAAATTAAAATGTTAAATTTCAGTTTAGTCGGACATCAGGAACTGTTTCAAATCTGACAATCATTAAGTTAAATAAAAGTTGTAAACACCATATCAATTTGGTAAACACATATTTGACTTTGCCGACATTGGTAGGTGCTTACCAGAAACCAAACCTCGAATAAGGTTTCCCTACGAAGTGCTTCTAGAATGCGACCAAAAGGACACCACACGACAAGATACCACATTGAATATGGTTAACCTTGTTCAAAACAGTTTCCATAACAATAGGGTAATCATATCATTGGGTAACCATTGAATAGGGTTACCCTATCGAAAATATTAATCAAATAGAGGTGTTTTCCGGTCCCTGTAGATGGCGCTTTAAAAGCTCCCCTGAAAACATCAGCGATACTGTCATTATTGTTATCAGATAAAATAATAACTCAAAAATGCAAATTATTTATTTATGTAGTAACCCTATCAATTTGGTATAGACCTATTTGGCTTACCGAAATTGGTAGGTAAGCGCTTATCGAAACCAGAAACCCCGAATAAGGTTCCCCTACCAAGTTCTTCTAGAATGGAACCTCAATAGCTAAGTCATTCGACAGGATACCACATTGAATATGGTTAACCTTGTTCAAAACGGTTTCCATAACGACAGGCTAACCCTAACGATAGGGTAATCATATCATTGGGTATGATTACCATTAAATAGGGTTACCCTATCGAAAATATTAATCAAATAGAGGTGTTTTCCGGTCCCTGTATATGGCGCTTTAATGGCTTACCTAAAAATATCAGCGATAGTGTTTGTGAATAATTATGTAACATGTTATTATAATTATTGTTATCACTATCAGATAAAAACAAAAACTCATAAAAATGCAAACTATTTATTTATGTATTATTTTCACAATTATAAATGAACTTTTATGCATATATACTAAGTAACAAGACATTTACGCAAAGACGGAATTGGACCTATTACAGAAAAAATACTATTTGAAAAACTTAATTAAGTACATTTTTTAACAAAAATCTACCAGTTATTTTGTACGAGCTTTCCGCTGGACTTTAAGGAAAGGACCAAAGGACCGCTTATTACTCGCGTGTACCATTTGCCAGATATGGATGCACCTTTAGGTGTAGACCATATGACAAGCTCCAAGATAAGCACATCAGTAGACCCAATTGTAAGTTCAAAATAAATCAAGAAAACTTTAAAACATTGCGCAATTTCAACCTCCTGACCCGACCTTCCAACGCCGATAACATAAAATACACTGATCTAAGATCCTCCTTCTCTGTCCCACTGCAAATATCCGTGACACTGAAGACGTGGTTGACTTTGCTCTGGCTCACTCTAACACACCAAGGGTAGGAGTCGGTGCTGCTCTCGCTGTCTCTCCCTTTGTGTATAGTGCAGAGTTCTGTGTGCCATATTGCTATTTGGGAGAGCGTTTTGAAAGAAGGCCTTGCGTCAGTTAAGCTCACTGAAACAAGATCAATGCATTAAGCGAATTAAGCTGTAAGTGAAACTCCATTAAAAAAAAGCGGGAACATGCAAAACATGACAAAATTAATAGTATGGTCACGGATTTTAATCAATAAATCGGGAGCGGGGAATCTAAATTCTTTTAGACCGTAAGCAGGATCAAATTTCGTTGGTCATCGCGTCCCAGGCGACAACTTGTGAAGTGGTTAAGAGCGATGTGTAATGAAGCCTCGTGAAGGTCAGCTGCCTCTCCGTTGGTGGGTTGAGGAACGGCAGCTATTTAGTCACTAAAAAAAACGGTCATCGCGTCCCGATTGAAACTTTGTCAGATGATAGTTTATACCTATCCTATTATAAATAGAAAAAAATCTCCAGTCAGCTGTATCGCAGTGAAAAGGCCGTCAACTGGTCACGTGAACATACGAACTTCGGGGCATCAGCTGACGGTCTTTCCACCTAGATACAGCCGGCTGACGATTTTTCATGTTTGTAAGAGCATATAAAATATTAAATATATATACTATATACAGGATGATTCATGAGACGTGAGCAGGCTTAACACTACGGATTCAGTTAAAAATAAGCTATTGTTTGATGTCAGTATTAGTGTGATAAGCGCAAAAAAAAATCTTTAAGTAAAAATAAAACGTTTGAAATTATTTACGACACGCATGGTCACTCTACAATTAGAATACTCCGTCGAGTACTGATATTCTCTTGTTTTTCTGTGATATGTGTCAAATTGATGTCTGGTTACTTTGGAAACATCGTATCTCACTTAATTTTTGTAAAATTTTTCATAATCAAAGTGCTGTCATGATTGTTAAAGAGGTTTTATCTTTATTGATTTGTTTATGTGGGGTGACCATGATTACAGAGAATAAAATTTCTACGAAACAAAAAGGTTAAAAAAAATTGAAGGGCGTTATTTTTTCACTTAAACATGATGGCGGTCGATTCATTATCGTTAACTAAGTGTGTAGGGTTGTTCCTGCTCACGTCTCATGAATCATCCTGTATATATTTATTATATTATTATTATATTAGTTCAAAGTCGCTCAGCGAGCTATGGAAAGAGCTATGCTCGGAAAAATAAAAAGTAAATAAATAAAATTCGTAACGAATACATCCGACAGAGAACCAAAGTTATCGACATAGCTCAAAGAATTAGCAAGCTGAAGTGGCAGTGGGCCGGCCATATCTCGCGAAGAACCGACAACCGCTGGAGTAAACATGTTCTTGAGTGGAGACCGCGACTCGGCAAACGTAGTGTAGGACGCCCTCTGGCAAGGTGGGATGACGATCTGCGAAAGACTGCAGGCAGATGCTGGATGCGGCAAGCTGAAGACAGGGCGCTATAGCGCTCATTAGGGGAGGCATATGTCCAGCATGGACTAATATAGGCTGATGATGATGATGATGATAAAATATTATCTGACCAATTTTTAATCTTGAAGCGATGAATGTCTTTTTTAAAGTGATTAAGCTATTTAATTTCGTTCCTCAACCCACCAACAGAGCGGCAGCTGACCTTCACGAGACTTCATTATACATCGCCCTTAACCACTTCACAACTTATCGCCTGGAACGCGATTAGTCATGCAATTTGTTCCTGGCTTATGGACCATTTCTTTGGACGTCAAGTTTTTGACCACCGGTATAATTTATATAGGTACTTAGTAGTGCATCTACTTAAAATAAACAAATCAAAATATTTAATAAAATAATTTTAAACAAAAAAGAACCGACTTCACTTAGCATCCAGCTTTCCAACAGCAAATGCTCGATCTGCTGTAAAAAATACTCAAATCACCATAGGTGTGCCTATAATAGTTGAAGAGTTCCCTCGATTTCTCCAGGATCCCATCATCAGATCCTAACATGGTTACAATGGGACTAACTGTGAAGTATACTATTTCAAACAAAAAAAGAATTTTCCAAATCGGTCCAGCCGTCTTCGAATAATCGGTGAACATACATAAAAAAAAAAAAAAAAAAAATAGCAAAAACAAAGATCCCGACAAATTGATAACCTCCTCCTTCGAAATCTTGAAGTCGGTTGATAATTTGATTCGTTCTCTAGTCATATTACGAGTTGCACTATTTTGACTTACGCAAAAGTTTTTCTAGAGGTATCGGCATCAGGGCACACTTGGTTCTGAAGTCCTCTTGACTTAGGAGTATGGAGCAGCATAGTGATTTAGACTCCATGTAAGCTGGTCTCGGGGCTACGGCCTCTTGCGAGGCGAATTTCCGCGCGGTCGCCCTACAACCCAAGCCATTCTTTGTCCAGTCTGTTTGATCTGACTTTAGGGTGTCGGCCTCTTGCGAGGCAAGGTCCAGCGTGGTCTCCCTACACTCCGAGGCATTCGTTGTCGATTCTGGTAGATCCTCCAGAGTTTCGGCCGCGTGTGAAGCAGGGTCCAGTGTGGTCTCCCTACACTCCGAGGCATTCGTTGTCCACTCTGCTAGATCCTCCAGGGTTTCGGCCTCGCGTGAAGTAAGATCTAGCGTGGCCATACACTCTGAGGCATTCGTAGTCCACTCTGCTGGATCCTCCAGGGTTTCGGCCTTGTGTGAAGTAGGATCCAGTGCGGCCTCGCTACACATCCTATACTCCAGGGTCTCGCCTTGAGCGTGCATCGGTGTCTGTTCCTGGTCGATATCTTCATGTGTACTTTCTAACTTGCGGGTATGATCCAGTAGAGCTTGTTTGATTTCTTCAATACCTGTCGTAACAAAAAATAAAAATAGACGGTTAGCTAGCCTATCCGAAAATAGGCACATAAAGCAACGAAACCCCTCTCTGATTTGCTAGGCTATCCTTATTTCTAGATCAAGGCATATGGCATCTGTTAATCGGTGGAGGTCAGATAATGCAAACCACTTGAAAAATACAATTCCTAGAGTTATGATTTTGATGTGGTACGGTCACGTCTGAAAATATGGATACATTTAATGTGACAAAAACATGTATCCAAGACTTTACGCCTTGGTAATAGGGTCGTTTAATTACATATTTTTGTCACATTAAATGTATCCATATTTTCAGACGTGACTGTACTATGGGAAATGATGTAATTAATTAGAATATTATCATTTTTTTCTACACAGAAATTTTTACTGGCCTGTCACTCTGACCCCCACCGAAGAATAGCTGCCAGATGCCCGGATTTAGTTCTAAGGATAGCATAGCAAACGTACTAACTATAGGGATTTCAAATTGTTCTCGTCACTTATTTGCCAGGTCTAATTTTTGGTACGTTTTCCATCGAAAAGTGTACAGTGTCCTGTTTAGAAAATGGCAAGAGGATTTCGTCTGTAGTTGAGATTAATGAATGACCCATTATTAGTAATTTCAAGTTAGTAAGTTGTAAGTAGTTTAGAAAACCGTGGTATTGGCTTACATTTGCACTTGACTTTTCCTAGTCTGCTCCAAATCTCGCCCATGCACTGAATCTCTGAAAAAATATGTATAGTCGACGTCAAAGATAAGTTTACACATTTATACTTTACTCCATTGTAATAAGGTGTTAAAAATATAAATGCATAATTGCTGCGCCTACACGGCCTACACCCAATCGGTAAAACGAATATGCGTCTTGATTGGTTAGAATTGCGCGCTTTATGCGCATATTACGGAAAATTACAAATAATTCAAAAAAGAATCACGGAAGTTTCCAGTAAAATTCTCAGAAATTGGTATTAGGTATTTATCCTTTTCTACTCTCACCTGTTGGCGTTTCGCTTCCAGACTTTTTTTGCATCAAAGCAGCTGGGTTTGTCATCCTATGTGAAGAGTGCGGCACCAAACGGAGACCAAAGTCTAAACAAGTGAGAAACGAATAGCACAGCGACCTTACAGAAGACCACAACCATAATACATCAGCAGCAGAACTAGCAGAAGTGGCTTAGCGGGCGAGGTGTCCAAAACGAGCTTGACATGCTCGTATGCCTTTAACCACAAAATCAAGCCAAGATCATCGAGTCTGCGAGCACAAGCGTTACGGCACGCTCAAAACGCCAGGAACATAATAAAAGTAAGTGTAAGCGATTAAGTCCCGTTGTAATCAATATAATGAGTGCCAGTCATGTTGGACATCTCACCCGCTTATCTACTTCTGCTGCTGACTGTTCTTAAACTTTAGGTATTAATGGTTGTTTGATTTCTGTATGCCACACAATTAAATTAATAAAGAACTCTCCTACGCGGTTTGGTTACTCAAACCTAGAGGAATAGAGATTGATTAGAATTAAATTTCTCCCTTGAACTCGAAAGTTCTGTATTGCAGACATGGTTAGATCCGAAAAATGATCTTTGTTCAAGAGGATTTGTGCCCATATTTTACTAAATTATACTTAATTTACCAATGGATCATCAATATTCCTGGTAATTTACGAAATGCCAAATTTTTGAGCACGATCGACCTCAAGCCACTATTTTAACAGATATGTATCCTATTGAGCAAAGTATTTTAGAGAAAATAGCTTTCGCTCTTATGGGGAGACGGTTATTTTACTTTAAAATTATGCCGTGTGGCCTTGTGTGTCACATCGCAAACCCAATATAGGCACAAGGAGGTCTTTCATGCAGAAGGTGGCATATTTTGACGCCATTCTACCTAACTTATTAGACCAGTTTTGACGATCATGTCATTTCCAAGGCTTAATCTGCAGTATCTTGGCCATATTGTTGATAAGGATGGCCTCAGAACAGATCCAGACAACCAATATGTGGATAAAGTTGTCGAATGGTTGTTTTCTTCTCCTTCCCCGACAAGTTATGTATGATAATGTAGACGTAGTTGCCATCTAGGTTTCAAATATCTACGCGATTTATTAGACATAATGTAACATGTCCATTACAAGTGTCATGTTTTCATCCGGGACTATTATAGACCCGGGTTATATAAAGAATGATAAAAAGAAGAACCACAAGGCTTACTACTTAGGTTAGCACATTTGCAATCCTTGCATTTACAAGAATAAACACTTGTTTTAGAGACGACATTTGCTGACATATTGTTCTCGTCTTGACAGCATGAGGGAGCAACAGGTGTGGCTGAAACAAGATTGATTATCTTTAGGTTCTTAGCAAAACTTAACCTTTTGGACGACAGTAATACCTAAATGTGTCATAAGTAGTCGCGCCCACAGCGCCAAGAACACCTATAAGCGTTATGGAGTACGCTGTCAAAGTAACCTTCATACTTTCAAGTAAGGTTTATATTGCCTCGCTTGTGTCCGGGATCCTAGCGTGTGAGTGGGGTTTCAAACCGACTTCAAGATTTCAATGGAAGAGGTTCTCAATTCGTCGTGATCTTTGTTTTAGCTATATTTTTTTATGTTTACCAAGTATTCGAAGACGGCTAGATCGATTTGAAGATTATTTTTTGTTTGCAAGGGAACTTGACAGTTGGTCCCATTGTCATCAGGTCAGGATCGGATGATGGCATCCTGGAGGAATCGAGGGAACTCTTCAAATATTATAGGCTATAGTTATTTGAGTATTTTTTACTGTAGCTCGGGCATTTGCTCTTGGAAAGGTGGAGTAGGATAAGTGAAGTCGGCTCTTTTTCGTTTAAAATTATTGGTCAATTTGCCGTTTGGCGTTCAAAGGGTTACTAAACTTTAAGTTTTTAGTACCTTCTGTATCGTCAGGAACTTCTGTAGTCTCCTCGATTGTTTCAAATGTTGGCAGTTCTGTTTCAGGGTTCACCGGTATGCAATCTAAATCTTGGTCTTCGGGCAATACTGCTCTCCTTGTTGACAGTTCCGTGGATTCACCATGGTGCGACAGATCTCCATCAGGGCCTGAGTTAACAAATAAACTACCTGAACATGATGTCACATACGAAAGAAAGTGACCATGGCCTCCGGTGGCCGGGAGTCGCACCAGCGTCTTCTGCATTCGCCTAAGATGAATTTAATCAATCAAAATAAAGCAGATGCGTTGCGAGGAATTTGTTTGTTAAGCAGTTAATAGACAAGCTCTCTTAAGGCTGCGTTTCCAGCCTTAAAGAGCTTGCCTATTCAGACGTCCGTTTTTTTGAGTCAATAAGGAATTATGACACTCCTTGTGTACTGAGTCATTGAAAATATATTACTATATATTTATTATTTACATGAATTTCCGCATTTAAGATTCTGACATTAGATCTTATTTATGAAATGTCAGAAAGGGGCCCAAGATCCAGTTTTGGCCACTTTTTTCCATGGCTCCTGACAACTGATACATGACAGATGACAGTGCCATCTGTGACGCCATAATTTACTCTTATATTAACTACTAGCTTTTGCCCGCGGCTTCGCTCGCGTTAAATTCGGGGTAACAAACCATACAAACTTCCACCCCCCATTTTAGGGAAGTGGGGGGTTAGAAAGAGACAAAAAGTAGCCTATGTCACTTTCCATCCCTTCAACTATCTCCACTTAAAAAATCACGTCAATTCGTCGCCCCGTTTTGCCGTGAAAGATGGACAAACAAACACACACATACACTTTCCCATTTATAATATTAGTATGGATAAACCAATAGACTTGTAAATTTGTCTATAGGTAAAGTACCTACCTTAGTAAAGTTTAAAATGGCCAAAACTGGCACAGTAGCTACAACCGGGGCATCTGCCCTATATTATTTGATTTATTGATTTGATCGAGTCCATGGACCCTGGTGCAATGAAGGCACGAGTTAAGGAACTGGCAGAATAAAATCCAAGATATTTTAGTACCTTCTGCACCGGGCTGTGTTTCATGTGTTGGCTTGTGGTATGAACATTTTCGTATAACATCTTCGGGTTTCTCTGATTTTATTGTTATGAGTTCCCTGTTTCCATCAGGGTATGTCAATTTTCCGTCAGGCCCTGAGCAAACGAATAAATTATCAGTCTTACGATCCCTACTAATATTAATAGTGCCAAAGCACCTCTTTTCAACCGACTTCAAAATTTTGAAGGAGGAGGTTATGAATTCGTCGGGATCTTTGTTTTTTTGCTATTTTTTTCATTATATATATATTCACCGATTATTCGAAGACGGCTGGACTGATTTGGAAAATCCTTTTTTTGTTTGAAAGAGTATATACTTCACAGTTAGTCCCATTGTAACCAGGTCAGGATCTGATCATGGGGCCCTGGAGAAATCGAGGGAACTCTTCAACTATGTATTATATGCACACCTATAGTGATTTGAGTATTTTTTACAGCAGCTCGAGCATTTGCTGTTGGAAAGGTGGATGCTAAGTGAAATCGGTTTTTTTTTGTTTAAAATTATTTGTAAGTCTGATACATCTTCACGCTTAAACCGTTGAACCGATTTAGATGGTATTATAAAGAAGATAATCTGATTTCTGGGGACTTAGGATTTTTTTATTATGGGAGGGTCTTTAATTAAACTTTAAAAGTAAGTCAATATAAGTATAATACCTGAGTAAATATTTTTAATCATTATTTCTCAAAAATACAATTACTACAATTAATATTACGTAAAAATAATAAGAATTAACATCTAACTAGTTAACCTACACCTAATAAATATGCATAAAAAAACCTCCCCCAAATCCCTCGCTCCCGCTATAAATAAACCCCAGAATGCTGGCTGCGTTACTCCTCTGCACCCCCCAGACTCAACTTCTGCGCAAGGAAGGACCGACCCTTTCTATGACCACCCGTGACACCAATGAGGCATTTCAAAACCCTAAGTAGTTTAGTCTAAAGGTTGACAAAGTCAAACAACGAGTACCTTGATTCAAACTTGATTGATAACAATGATCATCGTTCTTGTCTTGGGACTCAGGAGTAGATCTCCAAAATTTCCACATAGGAGAAAAATTTGAATCTGAAACATAATTATAATATCTGGTACACTTATAATCATAGCTCGGACACTTCATCGCAAAATAAATAGTGTATAGAACAAGATGCACACTTTATGGACACTTTTTGGGTTGTGGTTATGAATGTAATATAGAAAAGTAATATTAAAATACTGTACATAATACGAATTTAATATACCTATCCTGTTTTATTTCGGTTTTATATTCGTTTTGCGACGTTTTTGCTATGAAATGTCCGAGTCGTGCTCATATCATAATATTAGGTCAGGCGTCACAAGTAATTATGGGCACTAGCGTCACCCTTATACCAAAATATCCCGCGAATGTATTGTGTTGGCTGTGAATCTGTATTTTGTCGTTTACTATGTCACCGCTGTGCATTCTTTTATTCTTTAAATTATCACGCGTTGCTCTGAATATAAGAACAAGTACCTTGTTTCGAACTGGACTGATTATCATCCTTCTTATCTTGGTTTCCGGAAGAACATCTCCAAAATTTCCACATAGGAGAAAAAGTTGAATCTGAAAATTCATTCGCAAGAATAGGTAAAAGTATAAGTTTCTAAAAGAGAGGAAAAAATCACACAGAAACGTAATTAATTATACATTAAAAATTAAATACTTTCCCGGCAACATAACAACACTGTTCTGAAAATGCTATTAAAACTTAAAGAACAACCAATCTTTGAGGGTTTTAGCTTTGATAATAATTTAGTTCCATTCTGAAGTCGGTAACAGATGATTATTAAGCACCTTATATTTATATCCATCCAACATACCTAAGCACTGTTGCACTCAAATTAAATAACTTTCAAACTCAAACTCAAACTCAAACATTTATTCAGTAAGTAGGCCACAAGGGCACTTTTACACGTCAAAGTAAAAGAGAGAGAAAAAAAATCAAACTACACCGGTTCTAACCCTACACCTCTGACCCGAGAAGAATTATGTCCGGCAAGAAACTCGGCGGGACTTATTTTTTCAAAACAACAGTACATCAAAACTAAACAATACATATAGTGCGTTGTTCTATAAGAAAACATATCAAACCAAGGTTAGATTAACCAACAATAGGTTATAGTTTAAGAAAAATACCAAAGAAAAAAGATGAGTCCAAATCTGACTATTGAAAATAAATTACATACAAGTTTGATATACTTTCTTACCTGAACTGTGTCTTCTACATAAATTTCCAAATTATAATAATCCATCATCAACAGTTAGAAACAAACTTTGAATTTAAATAATATAAAAAAAAGTACTTAAGTGATTCTAGTATACAATAAACATACTATTTCTAAATTATACTTAGAGATGTATAAGGTCTCCAAGTGTCTTGAATAAAAAAATATGGATAATCAAGCACCGAATGTTGTGTCTAAAGCCAATTAAACTAAAATTAAATATGATTAATAAAAAGTTACGTAAATGTGTTGCCCCAGTTAGCCTAAACAGACCGGTCTCCACAAACAGCACCCGTTCACGAGTATGACGCATATCTCAGCCATCGCCTCCCTCAACCTTTCTTCGGGAAAGTGGCGACCCGATCAACGACGCCACCATAAGCAGAGCCTTTTAAGCGAGCATGACATGTTCAAGCTGGCGGGCTTTATTAATTAATAAAAACTAGCCATGTTTAGTCTGGTGAGAAACAATATTCTGTGCTCGTATTTTACATGCGTGAACTAAATTACAATATAAAGGTGACATAGAGATGTACATGTCTCTAAGCGTCAGGATCATTAAATATATATCTATACATATAAATATTTGCGAATGCAAGACTTAGAGATGTATAACGTCTCTAAGTGTCCAAATACTAAATAAAAACAAAATAAAATAAAAATGAAAAACAGGTAATACTGGACACTAGTAAAGCTGCTTCATAGAGTAATGTACCTAATAATTTCTCAATTTGTATTGTACTAACTATATCAAGCTACAGGCTTAAAGGCATCGTTATCCTCAATGAATTCCTTTAAAGTATAGTACTCTCTCCTCAACAAATGGCGCTTAACATAAGACTTGAATTTATTTAGTGGCAAATTCACTACATCAGCGGGGACTTTGTTATAAAAACGTGTACAGTTCCCAGCAAAAGACGTACGAACCTTACCGAGGCGGTGGCCAGGCTCAGCAATCTTATCTTTATTTCTAGTGTTATAGTTATGGATATCACTGTTGAGCTTGAATTTATGGATGTTTTTCCGCACATACATAATGTTTTCAAGTACGTATTGAGATGCTACGGTAAGAATATTTGCCTCTTCAAATTTTCCTCTTACGGATGCTCGACCGCGCATTTTATAAATGCCACGTACAGCTCGTTTTTGTAGCACAAATATGGTCCCAATATCAGCTGCTTTACCCCACAACAGAATTCCATACGACATAACACTGTGAAAGTAACTGAAGTATACCAGCCTGGCAGTTTCACTGTTTGTTAGATGGCTGATTCGCCTCACGGCATAGGCTGCAGAGCTAAGTTTCCCAGCTAGGGTAGCTATATGTGGATGCCATTGTAATTTCGAGTCTAAAGTGACTCCTAAGAAAACAGTTTGATTTTCGAATTCCATTATTTCATCATTTATTATAATCTTGCTGCTGTTAATCTGCTTGACGTTGGGAAGTGTAAATTTGATGCACTTCGTTTTCTTGGCGTTCAAAAGTAGGTTATTAGCCGTAAACCAATTTACTACTTTGGAGAGTGTACTGTTAATACTATCGAAGCTGTTTTCTTTTCTGTCCACTTTAAATATCAGAGATGTGTCATCAGCAAATAACACTATATCATGTTTATCTTGCACAATTTTAGGTAGGTCATTAATGTACACCAAAAACAGGAAAGGACCAAGTATTGAGCCTTGAGGCACTCCGAGTGCCACAGGGGACCCAGAAGATTGAGTTCCATTAATAACCACTCGTTGTGTTCTATCCGATAGGTATGATGAGACGAGGTTAAGGGCACCAGCTTTGATCCCGTAATGGCTTAGTTTTCTCTTTAGATTTTCGTGATCAACGCAATCAAATGCCTTCGATAGGTCACAGAATATTCCAACAGCATCTTGTTTTTTTTCCCAAGCGGCAAAGATGTGCTTAAGAAGAACAGCACCTGCGTCAGTAGTCGAGCGACCTCTGGTAAAACCAAATTGATTTCTGGCGAACAATTCGTTTCGGTTAAAATGTGACACAAGTTGATTTAGAATTAGTTTCTCGAAAACTTTGCTCAGTGCCGGCAGTATTGAAATTGGTCTGAAATTGCTTGGTTCTGTTCTCGATCCTGATTTGAACAAGGGGATGACTTTGCTGTGCTTCATTATGTCTGGAAATATTCCTGTATCAATACATTTGTTAAATATATCAGCTAAATGTGGTGCAATCGATTCAACAATGGAATGTAGAACTTTAACAGATAGGCCCCAAAGATCTTCAGTTTTCTTTAAATTTAGGGATTTAAATGTTTTAATAACTAAGTTCGGAGTAACATATGAAAATTTAAAGAAATCTGTACACTCTGCTATATTTGTTTTCAGTATTGCCTCAGCGACGTCAGGCGATAAATGAAGAGACTTTGTTGTTTCTACCGGTATATTAGAGAAGAACTGCTCAAAATGATCCGCAACTTCAAGGTCCGAACTCACTAAATTATTATTAATACGTAGGTTGTAGTGCGGATCTTTGATTTTACGTTTCCCAGTTTCATCGTTGATTACTTGCCAAACAGTTTTTACTTTATCCTTGGAATTTTGGATCTTTCTGGACAGATAATCAGCTTTAGCAGCGGCACACATCATCTTAAAAGATTTAGAAAAGTTCCTGACATAATCTAGGAATTCCGGACTTTTATTAATTCTTCTCAAGTCATATAAATCATAGAGCCGTCGTCTTTTCTCATGAATATCCGGCGTAGCCCAGTCGCTAAATTTCGTCTTGACCTTGCCTTGCACCTTCTTCGGAATGAAACAGGCATCAAATTCCCTTTTAATACAGTTAAACAACTCAATACTCATACGGTTAGGGTTTTCCTGGGTAAATGGAACATAACATAATTGTTTCGTGATATTCCGACTGAATAAATCTAATCGTCTTTCGGAAATTGGTCTGCACATAGTGACTTGTGGCATATCCTTAGTTTTTCCGCTAAAAGAGGCTTTTTGTCCACAGTGGTCAGAACTTAAGTTGTTTATTATAGATTTACTAGTCGCATCCTTGTTACTGAAAATGTTATCTATACATGTAGCACTGGTTGCTGTGATTCGTGTAGTGTATGTAGTTTTAGTAAATGTACAGTCACCGGCAATAGTATCTTCCTACACGAAAGCCGCAAACTATGTGACACGCTCCTATGGCCCTACAAATAAGAGCGTGTCACATATTTTTGCGGCCTCCGTGTAGGAAGATACTATTGCCGATGACTGCGTACCTGTGTCACCTGTGACAAAAGAATGCAGGTCAAACTGAAAGGTTTATAATTTATAAGACCATTAAAAGCCCGTTCTGATGTGCGGTAGCGAGACGTCGGCTGTTACACATAAGCACGTGCATACCATCCAAGTTGCCGAAATGAAAATGCTGAGATGAAGATGGTGGATGTGCGGTATTACTCGTACCAGGCTCGATAAAATCCGCAACGAGTACGTGTTACGAAGCCTGGGCGTGCGCATCATTGCTGACAAGGTGCAGGGAAGGCTACCATAGTATGGTCACGTGAAGAGGATACGTCGGAAATTTGGCGCTACGGCTTTCCATCCCCTATGAAAGAGGTAGAGGCAAACCCAAAACAAGATGGAGGGAGTTGATGCTAAAAGACATGAGTGAGTGTCAGGTGTCCGAAGAAGACGTCGAGGATAGGGCGAAGTGGAGACGAAAAGTGCGGAAAGCTGGTCAGCCAAGTGGGACACATAGGTTGGAAGAGAGAGAGAGAGAGTAAATGTACTATGTATGTATGAAGTAAATTTAACATTATCAATATTTGATGCTAAAATTAATTAGATGTCGAAACCTAGAGATTTTCCTAGCACGAACGCGAACAAGGCAACGTCCGTAATTACCACCGTGGTATTCAAGAACATTCCTACGACTCTCCTTATCCTATTTCTAAGAGGTGTTGGGTATGCTTTTACTAACAGCGTTACGTCTATTACGTTGGTTCAATCTAACCGACCGGAATAAAATGCTTAAATATTTTTAGTACCATCTGCCGACGCCTTGGTTTCCGATATTGACTTTTCTGTTCTTTCGGGCACCTGCATGTAGTCTGGAAACATTCTATTTTCACTTCCTGGATCACTGGGTTCATCGGAGTACGACAGATATCCATCCGGCCCTGAGCATAAAAATGAATTGACTAAGAATGCTAATATTATAAATGCCTGAGTAACTTTGTCAGCCTGTGTGCGGTGTTCGCTCGTCACGCTTAAGCCACTGGTCCAATTTAGATGAAATTATATATGAGAAAGTTAGAATCCCGGGGATATAGAATAAGAATAATCATTACTTGATAGTTTGCCATTACATTTTATTTAGCCGCCTGATAAATCATGGGCTAATTATTAATTTAAGAGTAAGTCGGTATAAGTTAATTCTTAAGAGTAAATTTTGACGAAGTCTGAGAATAAGTACCTTGTTTAAAATATTCGCATTTCACGGTTTGATTTTTACTCTTCTTGTATTGGGTCACAGAAGCTGAAACATAATTCACAAGTAAGTATAAGTTTCTCAAGGAGAAAGGCAAAATAGTGGAAAACAATCATTGAAAAATATAGGTAACAGAAATAACAAGTACACGTTAAAAAATCTCCGGTAACATTTTGAACTTGACGTGCAAATTTTAATCATTAACAAAGTCTAAAAAGAAGTACCTTGTTCCTCACATTCACATTTCACGGATTGATTTTTACTCTTCTTGTATTGGGTCACAGGAGTTGAAGCTGAAACATAATTCGCAAGTAAGTATAAGTTTCTAAAGGAGAAAGGCAAAATAGTGGAAAACAATCATTGAAAAATATAGGTAACAGAAATAACAAGTACACGTTAAAAAATCTCCTGTAATATTTTGAACTTGACGTGAAAATTTTAATCATTAATAAAGTCTAAAAAGAAGTACCTTGTTCCTCACATTCACATTTCACGGATTGATTTTTACTCTTCTTGTATTGGGTCACAGGAGTTGAAGCTGAAACATAATTCGGAAGTAAGTATAAATTTCTAAAGGAGAGAGACGACATAGTAGAAAACAACCATTGAAAAATAATAGGTAACAGAAATAATAAGTATACATTATAAAACCTCCGGTATCATTTTTGACTTGACGTGCAAACTTTAATCATTAACAAAGTCTAAAAAGAAGTACCTTGTTCCACACTTTCGCATTTCACGGATTGATTTTTACTCTTCTTGTATTGGATGGCAGGAGTTGAAGCTGAAACATAATTTGCAAGTAAGTATACGTTTCTAAAGGAGAAATGAAAAATAGTGGAAAACAATAATTGAAAAATATAGGTAACAAAAATAACAAGTATACATTAAGAAATCTGCGGTAACATTTTTAACTTGACGTGCAAAGTCTAAACATTAACAAAGTCTAAGAAGAAGTACCTTGTTGCTCACATTCACATTTCACGGATGGGTGATTGCACGGAGGGGTTGAAGCTGAAACGAAATTTACAAGATCTAGAGAAGAGGCGAATACAAAGAAAAAAAACATATGCAGGTAACAAGTGTAAATTTAAACTTAACAATGCGCAGCGGCACACCACACTCATGCATGCTATAAAGGCGAGTATTCAAAGCACGCATTATGCGCTCTTTCTTTATATATGAGCTACTGAGATGATCTTCCTCTGGATATCTGCTGTGCCCTATAAGGGCGTTCGCCCATTTAGACGGCACTACACGCGTTTTTGGTATTGGACGCCACGGGCACCCTGTTACTATAAAGTCGGGACTCGCACAAAGTCTTAGGGAGCGTCTGCTCCTTGTGTTAGCTTTATATTTAACGCTCACAACACGTTTTATGTTCTCCATTGCGGCTGCGTTTCTGATACAGCCTACCTAATTTATACTCATGATTTATAATATAATGCTTAAGTCTAAAGTTTGATACAGAAGAACAAGTACCTCGTAAACCAGGTAAACAACATGCGCATTTCCCGCACGTCTTCTCTTGGATCACAGGACCTGATCCATTCTGGGTAGAGTTACCTACACAAGAAAGTATAGGTTTCTAAAGAAGAGAGGCGAATGAAATGAAAAATCCCCGGTAATGTTATTATAACAGCGCCATTTAGAGAATGCTATTAAAACTTGCAGAAAAAAAATGTGAGTTCCATTTTAAAGTAACAGCCAAGTAATGTGCATGTCGCTAAGCTAAGGTATGGTACTAGTTTTGACCCACTTTTGCACCTAACTTTATAAAGTATTTGTGTTCGTGACAATGAAGCAAAAACTTGTTACCTGTCTGGATTTCACAATTTCGACATAAAATAAAACTAAATAAAAAACAAAATTATATTTATTTTTTATTTATAATTTTACGATTGCAGCGAGACAAGCATTATTTTACGCCTTTCACCTCATACATAATAAAAAATATCCTAGTCACTTGACACTTAAACAAACCGAAACTCAGCGATCACTCGCGGATTTCATTAGGTTCCCAAATTTTCTTACAAGCTTCCTACAAGTTGGCGAGGAAGTGCCACTTGTCCACACTAAGAGGCGGCGCTTGCGGCGGCGAACGAACAGGAGCCTTGGCGAGGACCGCGGCCGCCTCTGACCGCTCCACCCACCCCGGGGTGCCCCACACTGACACGTTTATCTTGTTGATATCGGCATCGTTGGCTATGCCGGCCATCAGCTCGCGCCAAAACTCGTGCACCTCTTCGATGACTCTGTAGGCGAACTCACGATCCTTCGCCTTAGCGTCGAAAGCGAACTGGTTCTGCGGCTTCCCGTCAGGGACCTTGTACAGGCGGAACCAGTTCACCGTGGCCTTCATCAGCCCGGGGAACACCTTCTCCACATCACCCACGTTCTGGAGTGACGTGGCCAGAGGGTCGCGCGAGTCAATAGCGATAAGCTTCCAATCGGTCTCGCCCTCGTCGATGAGCGCGAGCGTGCCGAGGATCTTCACAGGCACGACTTCACCACAGCCCGCCACGCGGGTGCCAATCTCGATCACGTCGATGGGATCATGGTCGCCGCGTGCCCGCATCACGGGGTACACGTGCGAAGGGTTCTCCCAAGTCTGAGGAAGCGCGCCGTAGTTCCAAATGTATCCGTGGTGCGGGAACACGTTAGCCACAAAGCGAAGCGCGCCGTTATGCACGTCCTGCTTGATGGGGTTCAGTGGTTCTCCCAGGGATATCTCCATCTTAGCGTTGCTCCAGCGAGGGATTTCTACAACCATGTTGACGAGCCGCTGCCTCGGGTTGGCCCACAACGGGATGTCGTGCAGCGGGGAGATGGGACCATTTGCATCACGGACAAAGACCCGGTAGTTGGGAGAGTACGCGGAGCCTCTCTCTTCGGCGGTGTACGTGGTGACAGTGCAGCAGAGCGGAGCGGGAGCAGACGCACTGATGCTGTGGTGAACCGCGGCGCCGACTCCCAGCGCAAGCAGCTGTGCTACGAGCAGAGTTAAGCACTCATGATTGAAATCGGTGATTTAATTAAACATCCTCATGATTAAATAATCTTCGTTTTAAACATAAGAAAATTAACTCAAGTAATTTCTTCAGGAATACTTATTAGTTATTACCGACGCGACGGTTCGTGATCGATATTAACATATCATATCACCAATCAACTAAATCCAAGCACGATTTGTTTAAAATTAAATTCGTTATCATGTTGATTTCATTAAGAGTAACGCTCCTTTTTTTTGCGTAGCACACAGGGGTATTGGACGCCGATAAGCAGTAATTAGGCATAAAACCCAAATTTGAAATAAACCTAGTGTTTGTAGTTTTTTTATACCTTAGGTTATAGTAATAAATAACAATTACAACATACAAGGTGTAACAAAAATAGTAGTGATCCGTTTAAGGGCATAATTTGTATCGAATCCCGATTACGAAAATGTAGGAGAAAATTTTTTTGGACGCGATTTTTTTTGTATGGGTATCCCATCCCAGCTGGCCAACCCTCCAAACAAAACCGTTTTTTTTTCGAGTGATAATTTTTTTTCTTAGTTTCACATATCGCTGGCCCAATATTACAGGGTTCTATGTTATATTTTCGGGGTAGTTAAATTTAGACTTAGTGTCACTATGACAATGTACAAATTTAAATTCAATAAAAGTGAAACATAGAACCCTGTAATATTGGGCCAGCGATATGTGGAATACGATACCAATTATGCCCTTGAACGGATCACCACTATTTTTGTTACAATGTAGCTTTTGCGCAACATAATGTATCAGAAAGCCATTTATTAAATTTATAAATACATACATCAATTCAATTTAACATACTAACTATTTATACAATAAAAAATAGCTTTAATGACATACGAGAAAAATAAAAACAAATACATTCTTTTTAAATCCACAACACAGGTTTCGTCCATACAATATAAAAATAATAAAGCATCCACAACAGGTTTCGTCATAATTACCTAAAAAAACACACAATGTCCAAAAAAAAGTAAACAAAAACTAGGAAAACACAAACATTAAACACTATCTCCACGCCTGGTAAGTACCCGGCGCAAACGTCCCAAATAATCATAATGTATTAACTATATGTATCAATTATGTATACAGGACGCAACAAAACTACTCGTGATCCTTTTAAGGGCATAACAGGTATCGTATTCTAATTGTGGAAACCTAAGAAAATACAATTCTATTTATTTGGAAGGATGGCTAGGGCGACTGGGACCATGACCAGTAAAAACAATGTTTTTCGCGTCCAAAAAAATTTTTCTGCTACTTTTACTTAGCCGCAATACGATACCAAAATTAATCCCTTAAACGGATCACCAGAATTTTTGTTACATCCTGTACGGTTACAAGGAACTATGATTATACCAATCAAAGTGGAACACGGTAACAGCCCGCGCTGGGACTTACTTACTATTGTTGATGTTCCTAAACCAGGATTCGGTAGCAGCAACGATGAAAATACGATCAGTAGATTTTTTTCTTAATCCAGACGTATCTGCTGAAATAACCGGCATCGATAAGGTTTAAATAATTCGATTTTCGGTTATTTTGGCAATAATTTCAAGTGGGCACGAAATTGACACAGAAAATGTTACATGCAAGGATTGTCTGCAACAATGCCAGGTAACAAGAATAATTACCATTTTATAAGTCGGTATAAGTATAATAAGTAAGTACTTCAGTACAGGGACCGTCTCCAGCATATACAAGATATCTCTATACTCCGTTTAGCGCGTTATTTCTTTGAAACCTAAGTTGCCAAAAAGAAGGGGTGCGGGAGGGGAGCTCGCAATGCTAAACAGGGAATGCGCGATTCTTCCGTGGGGCGTAAGAGAGAGTCAGACATTAATAGTTGCCATGGAGACGTACTATGTGTCATTTGCAATATTAGTGTCTTACTATATGAGTGAAATTGCTTCAAGCGTGGCAGCGGGGGTCGCTCGGCTATGCGGGGTCTTAGGTTAATTAGTCTATGGTCTCCAGTTACCAATAATGTGTGTAGCATGACGCTACGTTTATCGTACGACATCTGTCGACTTTCTTTAGAACTTCCGTGTCTAAGGAAGGTCTAAGGCTAGGTCGCGGTTGATATATAAAAAGCGTACATTGTGATTCACGGCATTACGGGTAGATGGCGCTTATATCAGTCCGCATTTTGTGATACACGACTGGCAGTTATAAAATTGAGATAATATGCGCGCTAATTTTGAATATGAATTTTTGAGGTATTCCAGATTGTCAAAGAAGAAAAAGTTGATTTTGATTGAGTGTGTCAGATCGACGGAGAGATTTTTAAAGAAAAACACAGAGATCATTTGCAAATTGTCCTGTGCAAATCTTGTTCAATTTTTGTTCCCGGAAAGTGTTTACCACAGTTGCTTAATTCTCTAGAAGAGGGTGGCCGTCGGTGTAGATTTTCCAATACCCAGTGCTCCCCTTCGGCCGTGTCTGAGGGTGCGGGTAGCGCCTGCCGAGGCCGCCAGTGGGACCGCCTGAGCCGGAAGGACTCCGGAAGGCGCTTGTGGGTGCCGGACCTGCGAGACGATCTGCAACCGCCGCGTGTTCCGCGTGGTTCTTCACCGTCGTCGGAGAATTAGAGCCCGCATCCAGCGGGCTCTCCAAGTGAGAAAGAGGGTTCACCAAGCTGTTGGGTCCGCCTAAACCAAAGGGGGCGCCTGCCCACGAACTCTATTCAAATTCAGCTACAGTTTTGACCATTTCCTGTCTTTCGAGAATATCATTTTATTTACATTTTTTTAAAACGTTATAAATCCGATTCCTTTTTTTTGTATCCAGTGTTTTTGTGCCATAATAGCTTTTTTTTGTTGTTTTGCTAAAATATTCCCAAAATTCTAATTGCCTCATTTGACGGGCGTACAAAGACCTGGCTCTTTAATTTAGGCTACGTTCAGCCAGCGAATCATCTGTCACCATCCATATCACCCGCCTCATTAATCCGTTTTTTTTTCGCAGGTAGGTGTCTAAATAACAACACCTGATTTCTGTCACTGAAATACATTTAATTATAATAAATAGTTATTATACATATTTTGTGGAATTTTCACCGTAAATCACTAAATTGCTAACTAATTGACCTCATATTGTGTGGATTGCTGTGATAAATGACTACAGGGTAAAATTTTTGCACTGACCTGCCATTCGACCTTTGCACCCTGACATTTTGAATTGACACTCACTAATCAACAACAAAAATTATGGACACTTTAACAACCATCCTGGAGACACAGAAGACCCTCGAGGCCTCCTTCAATAAGCGGTTCCTGGAGCTTGATGTAAAATTAAAAACTGCTTCGCCACAAAATCATCCCACAATAAGCAGCCTTAACAAAGAGGTAAGCAGCTTTAAGGAACAAATGTCCGCCATGCTTGAGCTCCTCCGGCAGCAAATTCTAAGCATACTCCGCACTTTAGACGCCGTGGAGACACGCCATCGCAGGAAGAACTTGCTGCTCACCGGGGTCCCAGAGGCTGCGAATGAGGATGTCGCAGGAACAGTTGCCTCTATTTGCCAGGATAATCTTCACTTGCCCGAAGTCACCCGCGCCTCAATTTCTGTGTGTCACAGGCTTGGATCTGGGACTAAAGGCAGACCCCGAGCCATCTTGGTCCGCTTCACTAGTTTAGCGACAAAAAATGCAGTCTGGGCGAAGAAAACGGCGCTCAAGGGAACACCTTTTGTTGTCTCGGAGTTTCTCACAAAGCAGCGTCAGACTGTGTTTGTGGATGCTCGCAAGCACTTCGGGATGCGTCGTGTCTGGACCAGAGATGGCACAATCCACATCAAGTTGGCCTGCGGAAAGAAGGAGCGGCTGTCTACTGCTGAGGAGCTTCAAGTATTGATTGATAAGCACCCCAGCAACTTGGACCGTGCAGCCGCCGCTGCCAACGAGCCTGCGCCTGCGCATCCCGGAGCCTCCGTGCCTGCGCCGATGTCCGGCGCACCTGCTACTGCTGCTACGGTGGACAAACGGGCGAAGCGTGGGTGCTAATGCAAGAGCTGAGTCTGCTCTCATTTTGTTTTCTCGCATCTCTTAGCTGTATTATCAAACGACATTACGCAATTTCCTTGTCTCGTTCAGAAACTTGCCCTCTTTTATTATCCACGGTACTTTTTTATTTTTGTGTAAAGTTTACTTATTTGTTTTTTTTTAGTCTACCGTCTTGTATTGTTCTGTAAGTATTTTTCACAATTTTTGACGTACGTATACGTAGATGAACAAGCGAGCGCGCAATTTGTTATCTGTCATCTGTCACTTCATTGACACTGACGTGACGTTAGTAATGTCAACTAGCTGTGCGTTTCGTTATTGCTCATTGTAATGTTAGCCTGACAACCTTTAATTTAGCAATTTCTTTTTTTATATAGTTTTATATTGTTCAAAAATTTTTTGTATACAAGGTTCTATACTTTTAATATGTTTTAACTGTTCTCTTTTTATCTTTTGTTTGTGTAAACGGTCGACTGGTGGGTTAAATTGAAAATAATTTAGTCGATTGCCATTTTTATATTTTATTTAGATATATAATATATATTTATCTTATATTTGTACCTTGTGAACTGTTATGTCCGATGATGGATCGTTTCATTCAGCTTGCGACTTGTCTGCTTCCTTTCACTCCTTCAATAGCTCAATGTCGGAGCCTGACACTCTCGGTAGTTGCCTAGGACGCACTTTTGAAACTGCTACGAAAGACTTTAACACTTGTCATATCAACGCACAAAGTATCCCTAGCCACTACAACGACTTTCTTGACTCTTTTTCTTCATGCAATGTCCACGCTATTTTCATTTCGGAAACCTGGCTCAAACCTACCCTCGATTCAACTTCTTTTAGCTTACCCGGCTTTGTATTAGTGCGGAATGACCGCATAGGTAAGCGAGGCGGTGGTGTTGCCATATACCTCCGCGGCAATATCCCTTTTAAAATTATCTCTTCTTCATCTCCGTATTCGGGAACTATGGAGTATTTAGTCATTGAGGTTAATATTGGAGGTACAAAGGCTGCACTCAGTGTAGTGTATTGTCCACCTAATGTTGACTACTTCAAGGATCTCGAAACTGTTCTCTCGCCTCTTAGCGCCGATTACGAACATCAAATAATCATGGGCGATTTTAACACTGACCTTTTAAAGAATAACATCAGGACGAAAAAACTTAATGTCGTTGTTGAGTCGGCCGATCTCTCTGTTCTTCCTCTTATGCCCACTCATCATAACATTGACTCGCCCGACTCCTGGTTGGACCTTATCGTTGTCTCCTCTGTGGATCGCGTAAACATGGTTGGCCAACTCCCCGCTCCTGGTTTTTCTCACCATGATCTCGTATTTTTAAGTTATCGTCTTCGCCCTCCAAAGCAGCAGCGTCTTACGATACAACTTCGCAGTTTCGTTCGGCTAGATATTCAGGCCTTACAAAGAGACGCGCGCGCTGTTGATTGGTCGTCGACATTGCAAGCTCTGACGGTGGATGAGGCAGTGGCGGCCCTTAACTCTTCGGTCCTTCAGCTCTTTGACAAGCATGCGCCTGTCCGCACAGTAAGGCTGAAGCGGCCTCCGGCGCCGTGGATCACGCGTGGAGTCCGTATGGCGATGACAAAGCGGGATCGAGCTTTTCGTAAATTTAAGCACGACCGTTGCGAGGAGAATTGGCGCCTCTTTAAGGCTGCCAGAAACAAGTGTAACCACATGGTAAGAGCTGCCAAACGTAAATACTTCCATGACAGCATCGCCGTGGCCTCTCCAGCTGAGACATGGAAGTTTCTCAAATCTATTGGTGTAGTTAAGTCTTCAATTAAGACAGCATCTTCCGTTTTTTCTGTAAATGACTTAAATTATCACTTTGCTAAGCCCTCTTCTTTAGATACCACCACTAAACTTCTCAGTATTGCTGAAATTTGTGCCATGCCTTGTTTATGCTCTAACTCCTTTTCTCTTACCCCAGCCACAGATGACGAGATAAGGAAAGCAATAACTTCTGTCAAATCTAATGCTGTTGGCCATGACGAGTTAAGTAGAACGATGATTATTTACATTTTAGATTGTATTCTCCCAGTTATAACACATGTTATTAACTTTTCAATGTCTTCTGGGGTTTTTCCGTCATTGTGGCGTCATGCCTATGTCATTCCACTACCTAAAGTTTCTAATCCCAGTGCACTTAAAGACTTTCGACCCATTTCTATCCTCCCCTTTCTTTCAAAAATACTAGAAGCAATAGTCCATAAACAATTATCTTCACACGTTTATTCCAATCAATTGCTTTCTCCTTATCAGTCTGGTTTCCGTCGTGGCCACAGCACGTCCACCGCTTTGCTAAAAGTGGTCGACGACGTAAGGCTCGGTATGGACTCGACGTTGTTGACGGTGTTGGTGCTCATCGATTTCTCGAATGCATTCAATGCTGTTAACCATGACTTGTTACTTGCCACTCTCAGACACTTCAATATCTCGGCATCTGCGGCTGGATGGTTTGCCTCCTATCTTCAGGACCGCCGTCAGTTGGTTCGTGCTGATCGTACTTCTTCTGACTGGTGCGATCTTACTTCTGGGGTCCCACAGGGCGGGATTCTCTCACCTCTTCTGTTCTCCCTTTTTATTAATCTTATCACCTCTAAACTAAAATGCTCCTACCATATGTATGCTGATGATTTACAGCTTTATACCCAAGCGAGTGCCAAGGATCTGGATCAGGCAATCGCTGAAATTAACTCAGACCTAAACCGTATTTCCACTTGGTCACGCTGCTTTGGTATCACGGTCAACCCTACGAAATGCCAGGCCATTTTGCTTGGTAGCACCCGTCTACTTTCTTTAATAGACACTGCTGAAGTGGCGCCAATCCTCTACGAACAGGAAGTGATACCTCTAGTATCGCAAGTGAAGAACCTGGGGCTAATTATTGACAGCGGGCTTACATGGGAACCTCAGGTGGCCGACGTTTCTCGTAGAGTAACTAATACTTTAAGAGCACTCTATCGTTTTAAACATTTTCTCCCAGTCAGCACTAAAATTCTCCTTGTCCAATCTCTTGTCCTGCCTGTCCTTGATTATGCTGATGTCTGTTACACCAATCTCACCCAAGACTCATTGAACAAGTTTGACCGGTTACTTAATAACTGCATACGCTTCGTGTTCGGTCTCCGTAAGTATGACCATGTTTCCAATTTCCGCAGAAAACTTAATTGGCTTCCGATCCGAGAACGTAGGTCACTTCGTATTCTCTGCACTCTGTATTCCATATTGTTTGACCCGTCCGCTCCAAATTATCTTCGATCGAAATTTAAATTTGTTTCCCCACGCCCCGGCACACATCTTCGTTCTTCTCGTTTTCTAAAGCTCATTGACAATGTGCCCCGACATGGTACTGGTTTTATGTCTAATTCTTTCACCATTCAGGCAATCCGACTTTGGAATGTTCTGCCGCTCTCTCTCAGGCAAGCTCAGACTAAATTCACTTTCAAGCGCTTGTTGCGCAAGCATTTCCTTGACAAGCTTTCTTCATCGTCCTCCTAATGGTTCACACAAGGTATATAAAATATATGTATGTATGTTTATTATTATATGTATTTGTGTAAGTTTATGAATATAGCTTATATGTATCTATTGTTAGTTTTTTTTTTTTTCTCTTTTAATTCTGTCATATTTAATGGACCCTGCACCTACTTAACCTTTCTGTTTAGCCCATTGGTTGACTGGTAGAGAATGCCTTATGGCATTAAGTCCGCCTTTTGTACCATCTTGTATTGTGCAATAAAGATTAAATAAATAAATAAATAAATAAATAATCCATTATTTTTCTGTAGCCGAATTACCAGCCGGGTCTTTATTTGTACTTACTAGTTTTGCTAGTACTCCTCCTTTTTATTTTCCTTTTGTGCGGAAAGTAGACGTTTACGATACTAAGGTAACTATTGAATGTGTATCCTTATATAGATACCGTTATCGTCATTTTTATGTGAAGTGCTAATATTAAATATTCTGATTATTGTAATTTAATTACATTCTAACCACTAAGGAAGTTATTGAATGTGAAATATCTTTATATAGATACCGTTATCTTAATTTTTATGTGAAGTGCTAATTTTAAATATTCTGATTATTGTAATTTAATTACATTCTAACCACTAAGGAAGTTATTGAATGTGAAATATCTTTATATAGATACCGTTATTGTCATTTTTACGTGAAGTGCTAATTTTAAATAATCTGATTATTGTTGCTAATTTTATATAATTTACTTTATCTTCAAAATTGAACGTGTTAATGCAAATATAGAAGTGTTTTACTGCAAATTCGCGCCCGATAAGGTAAAGAACTCTGGATTTACTTTTAATAATTGTAATTAAATATTTTTTTTTGGATTTGTGAGACGGTGACCGTAGACCGGTCGCGGTTCTATTAACCTTAATTTTGGTTTGTTTCAGCCTGCTGCCTCCTTACATCCCATCATTAACCCGAATTCCGTCATATTGAAATATTGCTGTTATTTATGTTAAAAAAAAAACGAATTAATCTGTTGACCTTTACTTATGCCTTTTTCTCAATTATCCGTAACATATCCCGAATACCTTATTTCATAGTTTGAGTCCTGTAGTTAGAGCCCGTAGACGTTAGGGGATTCGCAGGTAAGTCAGATATATAATGTATGATTTGCGTTTTGTTTTTTTTTAGAAACTGAACTTGTTTTTTTTTTAATTCGAACTCTAACTTAGCATTTAGACTTCGAGTGTTATTTCCTTTCTTTAACTTAAGCGCTTGGTTTAGACCACTGATATACTCGAACTTCGGATTTTAATTTTGAGGTCGATTAACTTTATTTTTTGTTTGAACTTGCAACGCAAGACAACAGTCGACTTTTCGCCATGTCGCACTTAAGTAATGAAGGATCAATTGCTGAGACGCCCCATGCGCACTTATCTTTAAACTCGCACGATCCGAGGATTTTAGATCCAATGGCAAACGATGAAGAACAGTTTTTTGATTCTGAACCACGACCCCAGGTGATGCATATGTCCGGACTTCCCCCGCCTTTTCCTTTCAAAGATTATTCACTTACGAAATGGAACTTGAACTTTTTCGGGGACACTTGTGTTCGCGAATTTTTCTTTCGAATCGAGGAAGAAGGTATGGCGCGTAACGTCAATCCTTCATATGTTGTCAGACGTTTCCATGAATTGTTGTCAGATAGTGCCTTGAAACATTTTACGGCAATCAGATATCCGGGTCTTACTTACGTGGAATCAAATTCTGAATTCGTTAAAACCTTCGACGTAGCCGATTTCGATTTCAAGCTTGAGAGCCAACTTCGCGCTTTATCACAGAAGGACAACCAGTCAGTGGTTGATTTTGTTATTCAGGCACGCGATCTGAACGCAAAGCTTCGTACACCGGTTTCCGAAGACAACCTGTTTAACATTATTAAATATGGAATGAATCCTAGATATCCTTGTCTTGCAACTAACGTGGTTAGGGATATTGATGGTTTGTTAGAAGTCGCGAAAACTTTTGAAGCCTTTCAAGGTTCACGTCCAGCACGTTTGGCTATTGCACCGATTAGTGCTCAAGTTGTAGGTCAACCCAGTTCTATAGTGTGTATGAAGTGTGATGCAACTGGTCACAACTATCGTAATTGTCCTTACGTTTCAGGGGCAGTGTGCTTCAAGTGTAAGCGTGTTGGTGCAATCACCCGCGATTGTCCTAGTTGTAATTCTGGTCCGTCAAAAAATGAATTAGTGGCGCACTGAGAGGTCCATCGGTGTCGCCCGTTTATATTAATAATTCCCCGGATAATAGACTTTTTATTGATGTTTTAGTTGCTGGCTCTTCGGTAAGAGCTCTTTTGGACTCTGGTGCTCAGGTTTCACTAATTGATATATCCCTCCTATCGGAGCTCGGTATAACATATCACGAGGATATCCGGCCTTATGTTGTCTCCGCCGACAATTCTCCTATTGAAATTCTAGGCGGTTTGGACGTCCCCATTCTTTTTAGTGGCATTCGCGTTCTGCACCCCTGTCTAGTGAGCAGTAATCTTCCTATTGCATTTATTTTAGGAATTGAGTTTTGGAATGCTGTTGGTCTCATTGACATTTTAAAGAAGGCATTCCGTGATGGTTTGTCAGGTAAGCTTTACGTCGCTTCACATCATGTTCCTGTCGCAGTCCCACGAGTAGGTGAGGTTCGCTATGTCCACCCTCGTACGGTGCTTGCACCACTGCAGGAATCAAAACTCCAATCTGTTATTGACGAGTTCGAGGAGATTTCTTCTGATAAAGCTGGATTAGGTTGTACTTCGTGGCTTTCGCATAAGATTGAGACTGTTGGTTCGCCCATCCGCCAACGTTACTATCCCTTATCTCCAGTCAAGCTCAAGATTCTCAACGAAGAGATCGACAAGATGTTAGAGTCAGGCGTCATTCGTCCCTCACGGTCACCCTGGGCTTCCCCAGTGGTGATGGTTACCAAGAAAGATGGTAGTGTCAGGTTTTGCGTGGACAGTAGGAAGTTGAACAGCGTTACCATCAGGGATTCATACCCTCTCCCGCGCGTCCAGGACATCCTTGATAACCTACGAGGTGCGAAATATCTAACTTCGTTGGATTTTAGGAGCGCCTTTTGGCAAATCCCCTTAGCTGATAAGGCCAGTTGTTAGAAAACGGCCTTTATTGTACCCCAAAGGGGCCTCTTTGAATTCGTTCGTCTCCCTTTTGGTTTAACCAACGCTGCGTCCGAGATGCAGAGGCTTACTGACATGATTGTCAATTTTGAATATACCCCTGAGTCTGAGGATTTTATCTTCGGCTATGTTGATGATTTGATTTTGGTGTCTCGTGATTTTGACAGTCATATGCGGCTTATTCGTAAGGTTCGTGATAGGTTGAAAGAAGCTGGTCTTACGGTTAATTTAGATAAGTGCGAGTTTTGTAAGTCTGAATTGAAGTACATCGTCAATGAGCGTGGTCTTCAAACTGATCCGAAGAAATTAGAAGCTATTAGGGATTACCCTACCCCTTCTTCTGCCAAGTCTCTACGTGCTTTCATTGGAATGTGTTCGTATTATCGCCGTTTCGTGGATGGTTTTTCTTCGATTATTGCTCCTCTGACGGCACTTATCGGTAAGAGAAAGGGACGTGATCCCATCGATTGGAACGATAGTGCTAGTGAAGCTTTATCTAAATTGAAGGATGCCTTGATGAGCGCTCCGTTGATGGCTTGCCCGGATTTTTCGAAACCTTTTATCCTTCAATGTGACGCTAGCCAGGTTGGCTTAGGCTCGGTCCTGGCTCAAGAGTTTGACGGCGTTGAACATCCAATTGCTTATTATTCTCGTTTATTCACTAAAGCTGAACGTGGATACGGGACAACCGAACATGAGCTTCTCGCTGTTGTTGATTCCATAAAGCATTTCCGCGGGTATCTCGATGGAATGAGGTTTAAGATCATTACTGATCATATTGCTCTTAAATGGTTGATCACCCTTGATAATCTTACCGGGCGCTTGGCTCGTTGGGCATCTTTGATTTCCCAATATAACTTTGAGATTGAACATAAAAAAGGTGTCCTTAATGTTGTTCCTGACGCCTTGTCCCGCGCTCAAGTTGGGCTTATCTCATTCGTGCGTGGCATGGATCCTTCTGGAGATCCTTGGTATGAACGAATTTACCAGGGGGTTTTGGACAATCCTCAAATGTTTACTGCATTTGCTCTTCGGGATGGTGTCTTAATGCGCAGGGTATCTATCGAAAACCCTTAAGCACCTAATCCGTGGCGTATAGTTCTTCCTGCTTCAAGGACTAGAGAGGCGGTTGCTGAAATTCATAATGGATTTCCCAACGTTCATCCTGGTGTTATGAAAACGTATTTAAAAGCTCGTGACTTATACTACTGGCCGAATATGTACCGTGATGTTACAAGGTTCTTTTCCGAATGACAGATTTGCAAGTCTTATAAAATTGCAAATTCACAACCTCGTGGACTTCGCTTATTTCCTCGTCGTGTTGCGGCTGCAATGGATCTTCTTTCCATTGACTTAATTGGTCCTTTACCGGTTAGCCGTAATGGTTGTCATTATATTTTGACTTTGGTTGACGTTTTTACCAAATTTGTTTGGTTGGTCCCTTTGAAGTTGGTGAATGCGAGGTCAATATCGATGGCATTAGAGTCGGAGGTTATTTTGCGGTACGGTGTTCCTACTAACATTCTCTGTGACAACGCTACGGTTTTTCATAGTCGTCAATTTCTGGATTTCTTGACGAGTTATAATATTCCGGGTCCGTGTTATACCCCATATTATTCGCCACAAGCGAATGTTGTAGAGAGATATAACCAAGTTGTGATCACTACGTTGAGCATTCTAGTTGAAAATGACCAGCGGAATTGGTCAGGTCATTTACATCGGGTCGCTCTTTATTTAAACTCTTGTATAAATTTGGCTACTGCTTATACACCGAATTTTTTGATGTACGGCCGCGAGTTGTCAATGATTCGTGAACGTGTTGAGAATCAGGTTGTGGACCAAGATGTGGGACTCAGCCGGATGGAACGCGCTTCGAATCTTCAGACGCTTCGTGAGGTGTACGATAAAGTTTCTGATTCGATGGCTTTGGCCTTTCATCGTATCGCCGCCAAGTTCAACACGAACCGTTCTTCGCCAAGAATCGTCGGTGACCAAATCGTTTGGCGCCGGAATTTCCAGCGTGGCTCCGCTGATCCTTTTCGAGGCGGTAAATTCGCTCCACGTTTCGTTCGGTGCCGTGTGGTTAGACGGGTGTCTCCACGGGTATATGTACTGGCTGAAACCGATTCCGAGCACGTCGGTACCTATCATATTAAAGATATCTTGAAATAGTTTCTTCTTTCGGCCCGTTCAGTTTTCTCAAAATTCTAAAATGTGCTTTAGTCCGCCCCTCCCTTATCGGTAATCCTTGCTTGATTCGTTTCTTATCGTTTTTTTGTTTTCGTTTGAGCGTTTCCTTGCTCCTTTTTCCAGATTTGACCTTTTTTTTTACTATTGGTGCTTAAGGCTTCATTTATCTTTCCCGGTCTATGATAGCCTGGTTGTATAATTTGATGACTCGATGTGAGGGATTAAGACCTGGGCCAGGTGCAGTTTCTGTCCTATGGCCGGCATCACATCTCACGTCTTGGACCGCGTGACGCGTTGGTTGGCGTTTTGTCATCTTGTTAATCTATTAGGTTAGTTTTTAGGGGTAATGTTAATAACTGGTTGGTTTTATTTTTTTGGAATTCGTTTAGGGTTCTCTTGTTGTACCTTTTTTGGGCTTAGCATTAAGTTGTGTTTTTTTTTTGTTCCTTGGGGTTAGTTTTCTTGTGTTGTTGTTTGTTTGTTTCTTTGTTTGGTAGGGAGATGCTGTAGCATGACGCTACGTTTATCGTACGACATCTGTCGACAACTTCCGTGTCTAAGGAAGGTCAAGGCTAGGTCGCGGTTGACATATAAAAAGCGTACATTGTGATTCACGGCATTACGGGTAGATAGCGCTTATATCAGTCCGCATTTTGTGATACACGACTGGCAGTTATAAAATTGAGATAAATTTCGCGCTAATTTTGAATATGAATTTTTGAGGTATTCCAGATTGACAAAGAAGAAAAAGTTGATTTTGATTGAGTGTGTCAGATCGACGGAGAGATTTTTAAAGAAAAACACAGAGATCATTTGCAAATTGTCCTGTGCAAATCTTGTTCAATTTTTGTTCCCGGAAAGTGTTTACCACAGTTGCTTAATTCTCTAGAAGAGGGTGGCCGTCGGTGTAGATTTTCCAATACCCAGTGCTCCCCTTCGGCCGTGTCTGAGGGTGCGGGTAGCGCCTGCCGAGGCCGCCAGTGGGACCGCCTGAGCCGGAAGGACTCCGGGAGGCGCTTGTGGGTGCCGGACCTGCGAGACGATCTGCAACCGCCGCGTGTTCCGCGTGGTTCTTCACCGTCGTCGGAGAATTAGAGCCCGCATCCAGCTGGCTCTCCAAGTGAGAAAGAGGGTTCAGCGAGCTGTTGGGTCCGCCTAAACCAAAGGGGGCGCCTGCCCACGAACTCTATTCAAATTCAGCTACAGTTTTGACCATTTCCTGTCTTTCGAGAATATCATTTTATTTACATTTTTTTAAAACGTTATAAATCCGATTCCTTTTTTTTTGTATCCAGTGTTTTTGTGCCATAATAGCCTTTTTTTGTTGTTTTGCTAAAATATTCCCAAAATTCTAATTGCCTCATTTGACGGGCGTACAAAGACCTGGCTCTTTAATTTAGGCTACGTTCAGCCAGCGAATCATCTGTCCCCATCCATATCACCCGCTTCATTAATCCATTATTTTCCTGTAGCCAAATTACCAGCAGAGTCTTTATTTGTACTTACTAGTTTTGCTAGTACTCCCTCCTTTTTATTTTCCTTTTGTGCGGAAAGTAGACGTTTACGATACTAAGGTAACTATTGAATGTGAAATATCCTTATATAGATACCGTTATCGTCATTTTTATGTGAAGTGCTAATATTAAATATTCTGATTATTGTAATTTAATTACATTCTAACCAGTAAGGAAGTTATTGAATGTGAAATATCTTTATATAGATACCGTTATTGTAATTTTTACGTGAAGTGCTAATTTTAAATAATCTGATTATTGTTGCTAATTTTAAATAATTTACTTTATCTTCAAAATTAAACGTGTTAATGCAAATATAGAAGTGTTTTACTGCATGTGGTATTAGATAGGGTATTTTCGTAGGGTTGTTTTTTAAAACCCTATCAATTTGGGAAGCACTTCGTTGACTTACCCAATGATAAGTATTAAACCTTTATGGTTGGCCAACATTAACATTCACATTGCACAAGATATTGATCCATACTCATCATCATCATATCAGCCGAAAGACGTCCACTGCTGAACATAGGCCTCCCCCAAAGAGTGCCACAATGACCGGTCCTGCGCCACCCGCATCCAGCGGACTCCCGCGACCTTCACCAGGTCATCAGTCCACCTTGCGGGGGGTCTACCCACGCTGCGCCTTCCGGTTCGTGGTCGCCACTCGAGAACCTTTCCGCCCCAACGGCCATCGGTTCTACGAGCAATGTGCCCCGCCCACTGCCACTTTAGTTTAGCGATTCGGAGGGCTATATCCGTTACTTTGGTTCTGCTGCGGATGGCCTCATTTCTGATGCGATCACGCAGAGAGACTCCAACCATAGCCCTCTCCATTGCCCTTTGGGTGACTTTGAGCCTTCTTATGAGGCCCATTGTAAGCGACCACGTTTCAGTTCCATATGTCATCACTGGCAACACACACTGGTCAAAGACTTTCGTCTTGAGACACTGCGGAATATTGGACAAAAAGATGTGCCGTAGCTTCCCGAACAATGCCCAACCGAGTCGAATTCGTCGATTGACCTCTTTCTCGAAGTTGGATCTACCTAACTGGACAGTCTGTCCTAAGTATATATAATCGTCCACAACTTCGAGTGTAAAGTCTCCGATTGTAACGGGAGTTGGTGCTACATGGGTATTTGACAAGATCTTCGTCTTATCCATGTTCATCTTTAGACCAACTCGCTCGGAGGCTTTACTGAGGTCATCGACCATCGCACTCAAATCCTCCATGGTCTCAGCCAAGACTATATCGTCAGCAAACCGAAGGTGAGTGATGTACTCGCCATTCATGTTGATGCCTAGCCTTCTCCAGTCCAGAATCTTGAAAACATCCTCCAGTGCAGCGGTAAACAGTGTAGGAGAAATAACATCTCCTTGCCTGACTCCCCGCTGCAACGGAATAGGCTTCGAGTTCTGGTCTTGGAGTCGGACTGACATAGTGGCGTTCTCGTACAAACACTTCAGCACTTCGATATAGCGATAGTCCACTTGGCACCTCTGGAGAGATTGTAGTATAGCTCAGGTTTCGATCGAGTCGAAGGCTTTCTCGTAGTCCACGAACGCTAAGCAGAGGGGCAGGTTATACTCCTCAGTCTTCTGTATAACCTGACGGAGCGTATGGATGTGGTCTACGGTACTAATGCCTCTTCGGAAACCGGCTTGTTCGGGAGACTGGAAGTCATCTAGCCTGCGTGCGAGACGGTTCGTAATGACTCTTGAAAACAGCTTATAGACATGGCTCAGAAGTGAAATGGGTCGGTAGTTCTTCAGTAACGCGTTATCACCCTTTTTGAAGAACAATACCACCACACCGCTGTTCCATGCCTTAGGCGTTCTCCCTTCTAATAAAACGGAGTCGAACAACTTCTGAAGGGCCATAAGAACCGGTTTACCACCCGCCTTCAGATGTTCGGCTGTAATTCCGTCTTCACCAGGTAGGTGCCTTATTGTTTTTGAGCTGTTTAAGAGCCATTCTAATCTCGTACAGGCTGATGTCCGGGATTTCTTCGGTATAATGTCGGGTCAGTCTAGCTTTAGGGTCTTTCGCCAGATCAACTTCAGGTCTGTTAGTTGATGTGTATAGCTGTCCATAAAAGGCCTCTATCTCCCCCAGAAGCTCGGGTCTGGATGAAACGATTCTACCATCCTCAGTTTTTAATTTGGCGAGCTGGCTCTGCCCAATAGACAGATCTCTTGCGAAAACTTTAGAGCCCTTATTCTGCTCAATGGCCTCTTCAATACGATTTGTATTGAATTGGCGCAAATCACGGGTAAGGGACTTAGAGATCCGTTTATTGAGCTGCCGGTATAATGACGCATCTGCTGAGGATTGCAGAACCATTTCTCTCCTTTCCTCGATGAGTTTCTGAGTGGAGTCAGAGAGCCTTTTGCTTCTATTGCTCCGCTGGGCCTTAAAAAACATAGACCCAGTGCCATGGACAGCTTCCACAAACTCGCCGTTGAATTCGTCCACATCGCCGCCTAGACAATCGAAACGGTTTTGAAGTTCCAGCTGGAAGCTCTCAGGGTTTTGGATTTGAAGTGCTGCTGGACGGAGGGTAGACTTCATCAGTCGAGAGCGCTCTAGCTTAACACATATATTCAATGTGTCTCTCACCAGACGGTGATCACTTCCGGTTTTAACCGTATTGATCACAGAGACATCATTAAATATATGCTTCTTCGTCGACATGATGAAGTCAATCTCGTTTTTAGTTGCACCGTCGGGACTCATCCAGGTCCACTTCCTGTGCTCACGTTTCTTGAAGAAGGAGTTCATCATGTAGAGTCCCTCCTTCTCCAAGAAGCCAGCCAGTAGTTGGCCCCGGTGGTTCCGACTTCCAAATCCAAATTGCCCCACTCTCAGCTCTTAACCATCTCTCTTGCCCAGTTTCGCGTTGAAGTCCCCCATAAAAACGGTGAAGTAGGTTTTGGAGCTATGCATGGCCTTCGATATATCCTCATACATAGCTTCCACCTCGTCATCGGAGTGTGCCGAAGTCGGCGCATACACCTGTATGACCTTCAACGAGTAGTCTTGGATACTCTGAGTATAAGGTACGCCACCCTAGTCGACACACTCTCGATCTTCACCACATTGTTCACGAGGGACTTATGGACGATGAACCCGACACCTCCCTGGGACTGTTGGTCGCCCTCCCGGAAATAAAGCAAGTGGTCGGACTTTAGGATTATCTTTTCCTCCCCCTCTCTTCGGACTTCAGATAACCCTATGACATCCCAACGCAACTTGCTCAATCCTTCCTCCAGTTCCACTATCTTTTCGTCGGTCCGCAGTGTACGCGTGTTACAAGTTGCCAGGTCCAGAAGTCGTCGGTGGTGGTAGCCGGATCTTTGCCGGAGATTCTTAGCACCCCTGACCCCGCTAGTACCCTGGCCGCTACCATACCATCCATAGATAATCATAGATGCCTTGTTGCCATATGTTTTTTTGGAGTTTTTAACATATTATTATTTAACCCTTTCTGTTAAATTTAATATATTAATAATATAACCAATTTTTTTTATTTTATATTTCCATAACTACTCCAATCATCCCTGCACACGAAAATATAGAAAAAGTTAATTGTCCTGCTTTTTGGGTCAAATACTCCTGTGTGCTTACTTTTAATCAAAATATTTTTTACCAAAGCTGCTTTTTGGCTTTGAGTGACTAATGGTTACTTGATTACGTAAACGCGATTTTGTACCGACATTATCAGTAATATTTGTTTTATTCATACATGCTAAATGTAAGACCTGGATTGACATCATCCACAAAAATGCTGGTGATCCTTTTAAAAAAATGTAAGAAAAAAAATATTTCTCGAGAAAAAAAAAATTGGTTTTATATGGAGGGTCGGGACAACCTGTCCCATAGAAAAAAATTTTTTTTTTCGTGTCCAAAAAATGTTTCTTCTACTTTTTCTTACTCGCGATACGCAATACCAATTATGCCTTTAAACGGATCAGCAGAATTTTTACTACATCCTGTATAAAAAAACGCGTTGCACGATCTTGAATTTTGTCAAGATACTTATTGGTACAGTGGGATTCAAAATTGAATGGACACATTATGACTGAATTCATTCATGAATTGTCCATGCAATTTTGATTGTGGGTTACGGACTTTAATTGTTGAGCCATTTAGGGTTCAGAATACACTGGTAATTTCATACAGTAACTACTATACAAAATAAAATAGCTTGATCTGTAAATAGCTCAACGATTAATGTGCGTGACTGTATTTCTATTCTATAGTGACCTACGAATCGAATTGGTCGACTGTACATAAAACTTCCGTCTTAAAACTTTTTTTTTCGGATAAGGTTTTAAGTTTGACAATGTCTAAAAACAAGTACCTGGATTTAAATTGTTACATTTCACGTATCGATTATAAACGTTGTTGTCTTGGGTCATAGGACCAGATCTTCTCGAAGGAGGAGGAGTTGGGGCTGAAACAAACGTTGCAAGGAAGTAGGCATACTCGTAGGTAGGTTTCTAAAGAAGAGAGGCGTATGAAAGGAATACATATCAGTCTAGACCCCGGACTTTTGTCGCAATAGGGTGATTTGGGGAGTAAACGGGACGGTGTTATGAAATACGGTTAAAAACTCGGTTGTTAACCGAATACATTTTAATTAGACATTTTCAACAAAATTATCTAGTAAGTTGATCAATATTATCTTTTAGTGCAAACCATACATTTGTACGTTAAACTAGATTGGTGACAGTTGTGACGAACAAAAAGTGAGTGGCCGACAAAATCAATGCCAGTTTAACGTACAAATGCATGGTTTGCAAGTAATATAGCAAACGATAATATTGATCTCGTTTACTCCCCAAATCACTCTATTGTGACGTCATTGCGGCAAAAGTTCGGGGTCTATACATCACTGAAACAGGTAACAAGTATAATAAGTAGTACAGGGACCGGATCCAGTTACCAATAATGGGGTTATAATATAAGATAGGGTATTTTCGTAGGGTTGTTTTATTAAAACACTATCAATTTGGTAAGCACTTCGTGGACTTACCCAAAGATAAGTACTTACCGAAATCAAAACCCCAAATGTCGTTTTCCTATCATGCTATTTAATCTCTATTGCTAAGACATTCGACGGGGAACCCACATTGAATATGGTTTACCTTGTTCAAAACGATTACCTTATCATTAGGGTTACCCATTGATAGGATAATCAATAATTATACAATTGGGTAAACTTTAATAGAGTTACCCTATCGAAAATATTAATCAACCCTATTTGATTAATATTTTCGATAGGGAAACCCCCCTGGGTTTCCCGGTCCTAGCTTAAGTGCAAAGTACCTATGACAAAGTATATATAAGTACCTGGTCTCACACTTCCGGTTTTCACACATTGATTATTAACGTTCCTGTCTTCGGTCCCAGGAGCATATCTTCTCATAGAAGGTGGGATCGGGGCTGAAACAAATTTTGCAAGAAAGTATAGGTAGGCTTCTAAAGAAGACAGGCGAATAAAAGTTAAAAGTTACTTACATTGGTAATAAGTAAGATAATATTTTTTTTTTATGAAACAAAATAACACAGCATTTACAAAGACTCTAGTTGAAATATATAACAAGCATAACTTCCATTTTAAAAGTAGTTCGGTAGAAGTAGTTTGTTTTTTAAATATTGGCTACTGGTTCATCAAATGGGTCAATTTTGCCAAAGTCATGGTAGCGTGAAATATTTTACGAATAACCATGAGACGGCTGCGACTCCAGAATTGCCGGCTATTAAATGAACTATAGAGTTGTGATACGCTTTTTGAGACTAGTTTTTCATTAGTTTCATAGTAAATTTGTTCGTTAGATCACTACATCTTATGAATCATGTTATGAATCTTTATTGAATAAGCTACCAATATAACTCACTGAACTACGTTAAGAAATAAAAAAAGTTTTCATTAGACGACTTCGCTATTTTGAGCATCAACCGGAAGTATAAGTACTTACACGTAGACTCAAGTTTGACAGTCTAAAAACAAGTAGGTACCTTGTTTCAAACGTCCTGAGTTCGCCGATTGATTATCAAAACAGGTCTTGACTTTGGTCATAGGAGCAGATCTTTTCGTAGATGCATGGATTGATGCTGAAACAAATTTCGCAAGAAAGTATAGGGTTTATCGGGGTATTTCTATAGGAAAAAAGTGGCGGGTAATTGCGAAAGTGTACTCTTATTACAATCGGATACGAGTGATATTGGAATTATTTTCGGAATTATCCGCCTTTTAAAATACATCCTAGTAAGTTATTAGAGAAGATAGGCGACTGAAAGGAAAAAGTACCATCGCGTCACCGGATATTCAATTTAAACTTTTCTAAGACTCACTCTGTTTATAAAACATCACCGGATGATCGTTACTAGGGTAGTTCACACATATATGAAGAAAAAGAAAAGTTTTAGCCGTCGGACACATTTTAGTTGCATAAATGTACGATAAGATATACCTTGGATTAATCTATACATATAATAAAGCTGAAGAGGGTCGAAAGTCTGTACATGGAAGATAATCGAAAAAAAGTTGGCTGGGGATACTTAGAATCGATAACAGAACACGTTCCAACAATTTTTAGAATTTTTGTCTGTTTATCTGTTTGTCTGTTTATTTGACCGCGCATCACGTGAAAACGGCTGAACGGATTTCGATGAAATTTTGTATAGAGATAGTTGGAGTCCCGGGAAAGGATAATATATAGTTTTAATCCCGAAAATCGACCCTGGTGGGGGTGAAAATGGGGTCGAAAGTTTGTATGGAGAATTTTTAACAGCTGAAACGATTTAGATAGAAATGAGTATGGAGATAATTTGAGTCTCGAGAAACGTCATACGATAGTTTTCAAACCCTTGTGGGGGTGAAAAGGGGGTTGGAAGTTGGTATGAGGATTTTTTTACCGCTGAACAGATTTAGATGAAAATTGGTATAGAGATAGTATGGGTCTCGAGAAAGGACAAAGGATAGTTTCATCTTGAACCCCCACCCCACCTTACTTTAGAACCGTGGGTCCATAAAATTTGAAAAAAATAATGGAAGTGAAGCCTGAAAGGTACTTTCAATAAAAACTATCTATCTATACATCTATCACGTGAAAACGGCAGAACGGATTTTGATGAAATTTTGTGTAGAGATAGTTTGAGTCCCGGGAAAGGACAATGAATAGAGTTTCCATCCCGAAAATCAACCCTGGAGGGGGTGAAAAGGGGGTTGAAAGTTTGTATGGAGATTTTTTAAATAGAAATTAGTATGCAGATAATTTGAGTCCCGAGAAACGACAGAATAGTTTTCATCCCGAAAATAAACCCTTTCACCCTGAAAAGGGGGTTGGAAGTTGGTATGACGATTTTTTAACCGCTGAACTGATACAGATGAAATTTGGTATAGTATGGGTCTCAAGAAAGGACAAATTATAGTTTTCACTCCGAAAATCAACCCTAAAGGGGTGAAAAGAGAGTTGGAAATTTGTATAGGGAATTATTAACCGCAGAATCGATTTAGATAAAATTTGGGGATTTACATGGGGAAGAAACAACCAATAACCGCTATCCGTATTTAGATGAAATTTGGTATTTAAATAATTTGTAATTTTTTGGTCAAGGTGTTCATATTTATAACATGTTACCCGTCGTGCTCTAAATTTAACTTTACCCGCTCTTAAGAAATATTTGAAAATGTCATGAATGTCAAAGGGTTATTGCAGGTTCGAGTATTATATATGACGGACAAAGATGCATGGACCAAACAAATAGGACACCGTTTAGGTAGGAAATAGTAGTTTATCTACACTCACATTGTAAGTCCTCTAAAACGTGTTCAAAAACGGTAGGCAATGGCTAGCCTTACCACAACCGATTTTACTATGATAAGCTTTTTATGTGTGGCAGTAACGTAATTTTAACTTTACATGCTCAAATATTGATGTGTTATGAGTTTTGATAACATAATGTACACCTGCACGCTCCCGCGCGGCCGCCGACACGCGCCCGCGCGACCGCCGGCACAATCGAGTTGGCCATGGCGGTGCAATGGCGGCCATTCTATGGTTTCGGAATACGGCATTACGAACACGTTTTAGAGAACTTACAATATGAGTGTAGATAAACATATCAAACGTTTTGTGAAGCAGTCAGATTAGGATTTATTTTTCTTTATAATTAAACAATAGGTACATTATCTGTCATAAGCTGTTTTGATATGTCTTCTTGAAGAACTACGCATTGTTTTGTATCTTTAAGATCTAATAATGTATTACTGTTTTGAAAAAAATAAGTCCCGTCGAGTATCTTTTCGGTCAAAAATTTCATAAAAATACAAAAAAAAATTAAAACCACAAAATTTACGAAATAGTCAAAAATGGAAAAAAAATTAAATAACATAACTTCGTTCCAACAGAGTGTTCCACGACACTCACGTATTTAATTTTTCTCTGACGTTCATTAGTGCATTGTAATGTGCTTACCTTGAAGTATGTAATTACCACAATTATTGCAACCAGTAACGTAACATCAGTGTATTATCTGTGACAGTGTGGTAAAAACGTATGAAAATTCATTACCTACGGTAACGTAATCAAAACCCCCACCCCCCGACCGCCGGCACGCATGGTTTCAGTGGATTTTTAATATGTGTGTAGGTAAAGCAGTGTATGCTTCTGTACATAATTAGGCCTTATTACGTAACAGTTACATAAACTACTATTTGTCTCTTTTTAGGGTTCCGTAGTCAATTAGGAACCCTTATAGTTTCGCCATGTCCGTCCGTCTGTCCACGGTCTAGCTCAGTTACTGTTCGCACTAAAAAGCTGAAATCTGGTGAGGCCTGATAAGAACTTTCAATAAATACTATATTGAATAAAATCGGTTCGGTGCCGGATAGTAGACTGACGTAAGCGCCGCCAAATATACCTTAATAAACGACCGTTTGAACGGATGTTTCGTAACAGGGCGGCATTACGAAACTACACTGAGCATCGCCCGACATGCTCTTGGCCGGTTTTTTTGCATTGTTATCCCGGAAATCACCCCTTAAGGATTACTAATTCCTCAGATAGAAAAAAACCTTTCTGCATTTGTGGCACCCCCCCCCCCCATTTCAACCGCGCCTGTTCTTACCTTTCATGCTTAGACTGATTTGACGGGAGGATCGATTTGGATGATATTTGCCGTGGACATGAACGTATAAATACAAAAGTGGTCCTGTATCGTCCGATATACACCTACTATTCTATGTCGTTTAAATCATGCCAATAAAAATTAATAGGATAAATCCATCTGTCAACTTTACTTCAAGTTCCGCCTCCAGGGTAGCGGGAGAGAAATTAGGGGTGAATTAGCCGCTTACTGACACAGACCGAATTCCACGCGGGCGGAGCCGCGGGCACAGCTAGTCTATATATATAAAAGAAGAAACTGACTGACTGACTGACTGACTGACTGATTGACTGACTGACTGACTAATTGACATATCAACGCACAGCCCAAACCGCTGGGTCTAGAGATTTCAAATTTGGCATGTACAAGGGCTGCTATTTATATATCCGGAAACCGGGATTACAATCTTCTTAAATAGCATATTTGACCTCCATGGTAAAATTTGAACTTTTTTAAGTACTGGCCGGTATATTTTTTCTTTCTTATTAACGCTCGTGTTTTGTTTTTGACGGGTTTTAAATGTCATCTCGCAGCAAGAATGGAACTCACTCGTGAAAATATTCGTGCTATGATTTATAATGATTTTCGGCGTGGTTTAACGCAACAACAGTGTATAGATCAACTAACTTCAACTTTTGGTGATGAAGCCCCATCTAAAACTACTGTGTATCACTGGTTTAGTGAGTTCAATCGTGGACGTAGTATGCTTACGGACGAAGTTAAGGCAGGTCGCCCGAAATCGGTCGTTGTACAACAAAATATCGAGGCTGTGCGAAAACTTATAATGGACGACCGACATGTTACGTACCGCGAGATAGAGGCGACTCTGGGTATTTCTATGACCAGCATTAATAGCATATTACATAATTATTTGGCTGTAAAAAAAATTTGTTCGCGTTGGATACCCCACAACTTAACAAAAGAGCAAAAAGATGCTCGCGTCGAATGGTGCAATAAAATGTTAAAAAAATATAACCGTGGTGACTCAAAAGCCGTTTATAACATCTATACAGGTGACGAATCCTGGATCTATGCATACGATCCCGAAACGAAGCAACAATCAACGGTATGGGTGTTTCAAAATGAGCCGAACCCTACGAAAGTTACTCGTGCAAAAAGTACATTGAAACAAATGGTGGCCTGCTTCTTCGGTATTAATGGCCATGTAGCTACAGTGCCACTAGAAAACCGTAGAACGGTTAATTCAGAGTGGTACACGACCATTTGCTTACCGGAAGTATTTGAACAAATTCGTAAAACTAACCAGCGACGAAGAATCATTCTTCATCATGACAATGCCAGCTGTCATACGTCACGCGAAACAACTCTATTTTTGGAGGGTCAAAATGTGGAATTAACGGGTCATCCGCCGTACAGCCCTGACTTGGCACCCAACGATTTTTATTTATTTCCAAATATAAAGAATAAATTACGCGGTCAACGATTTTCGACCGCTGAAGATGCTGTCGACGCATTCAAACAACACGTTATGGAGGTACCTCAGGCGGAGTGGCAGAAGTGCTTTAAAAATTGGTTCACGCGAATGCAAAAGTGCATAGATCATCAAGGGGAATACTTTGAAAAACAATAAAACCATTTTCAGCCGTGTACGTTTGTTTGTTTTTTTTGTTTCCGGATATATAAGTAGCAATCCTCGTAGGTTCTTTATAAGGTCTAGGGGTGCACTAAGAAAGGATTTTTCAAAATTCACCCCCTAAGGGGATGAAATGAGGGTCCAAAGTTTGTATGGCGAAACAAGATTAGTTAGACTATCTTATTCGAAACTTAACAGGAGTATTGAAAATTTAACCCTTTAGGGGGAAATGTGGTCAAAAAGTCTGAAAATCAACATGGGTATTGTTTCTATGGTTTATCGGGTCTTTGATTACGAAAACAACAACGGTTTTAAAATCCAACATGGCGGACGTGAAATACCATCTCCCCTGTTGGGGTACAATGGGGTTGAAATGTCTAAATATCAATATGGGTGTCGTTTTTGTGTATTGTTTTTTGGGACGTTAATTACGAAAATGGCATCGATTTTGAAATTTAATATTGTGGACATGAAAATTCTTGAAAGAATTAGTGCCACATTGCGATCTTCCTCTAAATTAATAACCGCTGAACCTATTTAGATGATTTGGTATAGAGATCGTTTGAGGAAGTCATTCCTTAAGCGGGTAAAAAGGAGGGCGGATTACTAATTCCACGCAAATGAAGACGCGGGGAAAAGCTTCTTTTCCAGAGTAGAAATCTGTATTAATCATAATCTCTCAGTAGTAGTAAGTCGTTGATAGCGTAACAATTAAACAATGATTGTAATAATTTCTTTAAAAAATGAGGGAACAGGCTTCACCAAAACGTGGTATACCGAAACCTCCAGAATGTAACGAATACTTTTCCGAAAACCGCATCTAAATCAGTTAAGCGAAACGCGAGATGATCGCAGACGAACATACATTCGTACATACAAACATACGAGTCTAACTGAGAACCTCCTTTTTTAGTACTTTTAGTACGCGGGCGAAGCTGCGGGAAAAAGCTAGTTAAGTAATAAATAAATCATCATTAAAATAAACCCTTTAATAATATTTTTTTAAAGTAATAATTTAAATATTTGCAAGCACGTACGACCTAGGTTATTTTTTTTATTAATTTTAAGCGAGAATTATTATTTCCAAGTTAGATGGCAATATGTTTCCCATTGTCGGTCAATTAATGTCATAAAGTTTCAATTTTCATAGTGCGACTGAAATGTAGTAGGAAAAAAAGTTATTTTAATGTTTAAAAGCATTAATTTGACGTTTTAAATATGAGAATTATGATTATCAACAATATCAAGCGTAACCAATTTTATTCATACATTTTTGTTCAAATGTGGGCAATATTAAAATATCTAAGATCTTGCCAAAGAATTAACACTTTTATCCAGAGAGTTCTAAACCAGGAGAGGCCTTAGGTATCATTTCCCCTCTGTCAAAAGTATTAGCAGGAAAATCTAGTACATCTATAAAAACTATTTCAATAATCGATGTCACGCACTTTCGTCATCGCTGTCGATGGATAACAAGCTCCGTGAAAATGCCCTTATGCGCTGTTTTTGGATGTAAAAAATGTTATATTTCGTCTAGTTTACAAAAAGATGAAATACCATTTCAGATGTAAGTAAAGTTTTACTTTATTTATCATTACTTTCGTAATAAAAGATTTAACCTAAATCGAAAATCAAGCTTCGTTTACAGAATCGATTCAAAGACAATCGTTTTCTTTCTGACGGGCAGTAACTATTTGACGTTTGACATTTCTCCATATTTAACGCGCTTAAGGATTGCTGTCTTCTATATTTTGTTTGAAAATACAATCAAAAATGATCCTTGGCTTTTTTGTTTGACATTTGCAAATACTGCATCCAATAATGAACCATATGTTAACGTATGTACAGTCGACTATCTATTGCTCCATTTAGTGTTATGAACTTATGAAGTATAAAAAGAATATGTCAAATATGTTTGGTGTTTTCAAGTCAAAGGTACATCTTTGTCAGTTGTCAATAAAGCGTTGCTGCCATAAAAATTCATTTAGAAATAAACTGTATTAACAACCGACAATGATGTACCTTTGACTTGAAAACATCACATGCGTGCTACGTCGCCCCCCTCAGATTTTGGCAGACTTTTTTGTTTGGAAAGATGAGGCGAAGCGTACTCCATTTATAGAGCTTTATGCTTTTATCAGCGTTCCTTTTTTTCGCAGATTGGTACGAGTATATTCTCTAATGAAAACTAAAATTTTTATTAATTAACAACGCGTTTATTGAGATTTTTTTTTTGTATGACGGAAAATATCTTGCCGTTACCCACTAAAGGGTTAATCACCCTTCTTATTACTGAGGCCGAGGCCGGACTGTATCTATACTACGCTGTTATAAACGTCCTACAAGCCTTAGTAGTTTAAGGTATATTTGTTCGTCTTTATCAGTTACTTCGATAGTTGTCTTTGTTAGAAACAGACGCAACATAAATGAACTCAATGAGGTCTGCAAAGTTTTATGAATAAGGAGGTAAGTATGTACAGTCACGTCTAAAAATATGGATACATGTGGTTTTTTTATTTATTTTATTTTATAGGTTGTTTTTATTAATAATCTTTATTGACTTATAAACCTAACAGACATATTTTAACATAAGATATGCTAATTTACAAAAGCTTACGTCAGGTTTGTAACAGTATAAGTGCTGAGATTGAGCCTCTGCCTCCCGAACTAGGACAAAGCCTGTGACTCGGGAGTCAGTGATTCCTCCGAGGATAGTTACACGGTGATAATGTAAACTTAAGAAAAAAAAAACATAAAAAAAAGAAAACACATTTTTAACAGCAAAGAGTAGTAGTAGTAGTATAAAGAAAACAAGTTATAATATGTACCCACGACTCTATTACCAAGACGTGAAGCCTTGGATGTTTTTGATTTACTAAATGTATACATATTTTCAGAAGTAACTACTTACGGTCGACTTTGAAGAATATACCAGGAAATTTTTTCATTTTATTGTCAGCCGTTGTTTTCTGGGTTTCTTCTGTGAAGAATTGTTCTGTGAAGCATTGCAACAAGATGATAACAAAAATGGGACATTAAATCATAACAGTATTTTCCCGGGTTCAAACAAATAAATGAATAACGCTAAATGTTCATAGAACTCATCCAGTCAGTTTCCAGTTAAACAACTTCCCGGGCCAGGGTTGCCAACCCAAGGTGCTAAGACGGGAAACCTCCTCGAGTGCCAGGGCCCTTTTCATTCTTTCTTGACCCGGTTGATCCGGGGGTTCCTGGACGGTGCATCCTGGGGGCAACGGTAAGCGATCTCTTGGTGGACCCTTAGGATTTCTTACCGGTGCTGCTAATATCCTTGGGGTGGGGGTTCTGCACAGGGAGTACTGTCATTTAGGGAGAGAACTCCTGAGTGTTGGCTGGAGGGGCCCTTTGGGCGAGGGACAGGAATGCCGCTGTCCTGTATAAACCCGTAACCTGTCTAGGCAGAGGGCCTATGATGACGGACCGGGGGTCAACACCAAGCCGCCACTTGGTGTTGGCTGCGAGGATGACAACCTCTATAAAAAACTGAGGGGCCTTCGGGCCGGGCGACTTCGGCCGTGGTGAGGGACAGGAATGCCGCTGTCCTGTATAAAACTGCGGCCCCGTAACCTGTCTAGGCAGAGGGCTCATGAAGACGGACCGGGGGTTAACACCAAGCCGTTGCTGGGTGTTGGTTGCGAGGATGACCACCTCTATAAAAAATCGCGAAAGCAACCTGAGTGGGTGGAACCCGGGGTTTTTCCACCTGCTCCTGGCGTGGAGGTAGTCATGAGGAAGCAGCGTGTGGTGTCGCCCTGCACCCTACCTTCGGGAGGGAGAGCTTCGGCTCCGGGGGCTTCGGCCCCAGTGAGGGGACAGCTTCGGCTGTCGCAGCAGGCGGTGTTCGCGGAATAATGTTCGCGCTACCGTGTCACCGTCTCCAATGCTGCACGACGGGCATACCGTGGATGGTTTAGTTGGTAGTGTTGGCCCTTGCTGACGAGTCCAACATATTCGTCCTAGTTCCCCGGGTAGGAGGGATGCCTAAATGTATTCCTCCACGTAAAAAAAAATCCCGGGCTGAGGAAACTCCATTCGAGATGGAGCGTGGCCATTCTCTTTGCGATAATATTACTTGTTTCATGATAGTGGCCCAAATCTTTTCATTGCCAAACAGAGGGAAGCCATATTTATACTTTACAGCACGTTTAGACGCCATCCAAGTCTAACACAACTCCAATGAATTAACTACGCAACATAGCTAACGCCTAAACGTCTGAATCAGAAATATCATGATTGGCTTGAAAATTGTACCAATACAACTCCAATATTGGTTTATTATTTGTTGTGCGTTGGAGTTATTTTTTGAAGATAGTTGTGTTTTAAGGTATTATTTATGTAGAGTAAACCTTTGACATAGTTTTACCTAGGTTAGTCGACTTTTTCTTTAAACACACTCGATCTTTTAAAATATTGCGTATGACACCTTTATTATTTCTTGAGAATGTAGTTATATTTTTTCATTCAAGATAAGGTTCCATAATAAGCGAAAAAACCGGAATTTGGCCCCTAAAAGTAAATAGTTTCGATTTTGGGTTTGGCCTATTGTTATTTCATCCAACTATATTTTAGCATTTTATGATATGTGGGCTATTTCTATCTAAATCAACTACAAAATGGTATATTATATTATATATATTTGTCTAATTTAGGTTTATACTGTAAATTTTAAACCGTAAATCCAAAAAATATTAAAAAATTTGAGAAGATGCGTCTTATAACATGCTTTCTACGAAATTTTTTATGAACATTAGCATTTCGGATCAGCCATTTTTGAGTTATCTTCAAAAAACTTCTTCTATAGAGATCAGATACGACCTTTTGGTATTAGTTTGGTTCTTGAAGGTACGGAACCCTCCATTATGCGTGGTCCGACACGCACTTGACTGGTTTTTTTTCTAACAGCCTTCCCTTACAAAACTTGCCAGTACTTTACATCTTAGGCAATATAAGTATATCTATATTATAGTATATTTGATCTATAGCTGATAGTGAGGCTGCGATCGCGTACATGGAGACCTGACCTGATATGGTGGTGCCACCGACAGTCGACTCCACCTCTGATTACGAGTAGACCAGATTATATTAATTTATTTCTAATTGAAAATCTCATATTATTTACACAGTCGTTGTCTTAAAATAGCATGAATTCCAAATAAAATTAATTCAATTGTATAAGAATAATAAAAGCAATAACAATAATTTATTATCTTAAATTAATAAATGACCTAGCCGAATAAAATTAAAGATACCGTAAAATGGGGTGAGTAGGGAGAAAACTGACATTCAAACCTCGTATATATAATCAACAGAGGGCGGAATTGCTCATGGCAAAAATCAAACGTCAATAGAGTTGGAACGTTGAATTTTATCGACTATCGAATAAACTGAAATTATATTTAGCATATCTTTATTTATTTATTTACAAAACTAAACCTCAAATCCATAAGCAAACAATAATAGACTTCATATGAACATTACGGAATAACATGTGGATTATTATTAATTATTTTTTTTCCATGGAATGTTGCAACAAACGATAAATATTATCAAATCTAGATAAAAACTATTATCGTTCTTTACCTCTTTAAACTGAGGTGAATGTGTTTTACTCGTTATATGAGTTTCAACTCAATATTTTCTTAGTTGCTTTAAGTGAACCTTACATGTAGAGCAGTATATTGTCGAGTTGTTTTTCATTGTAAGTAAGACAAGGGTACTTCTTTATCCATTTGTTAATTGTTTTTCGTTTTGGATTAACCAATTTTTACAAACGTGAATTAGTTACAAAAAGACTAGTGGCAGAAATGACAGTTAACTGCCATGCAATTTACTTTTAATCTAATCAAAGAGGTTAATGTTAAAGTCATAAATGTAAAAGGTGACTGAACTTATCGATAGCTGAAAAAGTCGATAAAATTCAACGTTCCAACTCTATTGACGAATCAATGTTCCGGACGTTTGTATTTTAGTTTTTTTATGATTTTGGGTAGTTCCATTTCATAACTTTACCGATAAACACAAAATCCCTCCTCATCCGTAGTACCTCGTAGTTGGAGTGAGATGGGATTTCATACAAAGATGATTTTGGAACATTGTTGGATCGATTTTTTTTCTTAGGAATATCACTATGGCTCCATTTGTAATACGAATACATTATTTAGGTAGCAGTAGCCTTTAAAACCATCTCACCCCCCTGGCATCCCTTCTCTCCCCATTCATAACCCAACTCTCCTCGCAATCCCTACTCACCCCATTTTACGGTATTCATAGTACCTTCTGTATCGCGCACTGGGCGCTCCACATCCAGCATCTTGTCTCCGCTTTGAAATGTTGGCATATCAATTGTGGAGGGCACTCTATGCAATCGGTGAAGTGGTTTTTCACAAAAAGTTGGCACTCTCATTCCTTCTCCGCACAATGTTTGTGCTTCTGGGCTCAAAGCAAAGAAAAAATTATGAGTCTTATATTTATCTATACAACTATAATAGCCTACTAGGTATAAATATCATAATAAAAGTACGGTACCTACCTAGTTCGTTTAAAATACAGCCTTGGCCAGAAGGAAAGTTTAGTCTGGCGTTTAAATCTTTTTTGAAGTTATTTTATCAATTAATTCAAACTGAACGGGCATGTTTTGTTAAAGTTAGTAGTAACTGCATACAATATTTGCAATTTGTCGCACCAACTTAAATTCGAATTTTTGTTACCTCCACTTTTCATATTTTATAGGTACCTTGAAAGTGTTATTAAGTGGAGTTTTCTAGATATATCAATAAAATGGGTCGTTGCCATAAAGCTCTATTTCTGGAGATAAGAGGCCTTGGGTCTATTTCCCCCCTATATTTGCCTAGTATTTGCAGAAAAATCATATCAGACTATGAAAACCTATTTCAAAAATCGATTACACGTGTTTCGTTTGTCGTTTTCAGTGGGTAAAGAGCTCCGTGAAAATGATTTTATGTATTGTTTTTAGGTGTGAAAAATGTTCTACTACGTCTAGTTTACAAAAAGATGGAATACAATTTCACATGTAAGTATAGTTTTACTTTATTTATCATTCATTTGATGAGAAAAGATTTAATCCAAATCGAAAATCTAGCTTCGTTTTCCGAATCGATTCACAATCGTTTTTTTCCGACGGGCGGTAACTATTTTGACGTTTGACACTTATTTAAAGCGTTTAAGAATTGCTCTCTTCTATATTTTGTTTGAAAATACAAGCAAAAATAATACTTGGCTTTTTTGTTTGACATTTGCAAGGACTGCATCCGATAATTAAACATATTTTAACATTTGTAAATTCGACTGTCTATTGCTCCACTTAGTATTAAGAAGTATAAAAATAATGTGTCAAATATGTGTGGTATTTTCAAGTCAAATGTACATCATTGTTGGTTATCAATACAGCATTGCAGTCATAAAAAATCATTTAGAAACAAACTTTATTAACAATCGACAATGATGTACATCAGTCACCGGCAATAGTATCTTCCTATATGAAGGCCGCAAAAATATTTTTTTTTTTTTTTTTTTTTTTTATACTACGACGGTGGCAAACAAGCATACGGCCTGCCTGATGGTAAGCAGCTACCGTAACCTATGGACACCTGTAACTCCACAGGAGTCACATGCGCGTTGCCGACCCTTTACAAAAAGGAGGATTCACTGTGTTGACGGCTAAAGGAACAAGAGGGTCCCTCATCGTCAACACACTGGGTCCTCTTTGAGCTCTTTGGCAACCTTACTCACCAGCAGGAACACAACACTATGAGTAGGGTCTAGTGCTATTTGGCTGTGGTTTTCTGTAAGGTGGAGGTACTTCCCCAGTCGGGCTGTGCTCCAGATTTGAGCGAGATGACATTCACTGAACGTGCCCTACCACACTAAGCGAGATGCCATTCGCAGTGCCCATACCTCTCTTTTTGGCATAGTTTAAGGACATACCCAAGTCCGGACGTAGTTTAAGGACATACCCCGGGTCCCGATATGTGACACGTTCTTATTTTTAGGGCCATAAGAGCGTGTCACATATTTTTGCGGCCTTTGTGTAGGAACATACTACTGCCGGTGACTGTACCTTTGAAATCACCACATGTGTGCTACCTCGCCCCCCTCAGATTTTGAAAGACTTTTTTGTTTGGAAAAATGAGGCGAAGCGTCCTCCAAGTATAGAGCTTTATGGTCCTTAGGTACTTAAAAGCAGACTTATGCCAGTTCCACGAAAAAACGCTCCGAGCGATATCGCCCGTATTTTGACGCTGATGGTGGTAAGCATGTGAAAGTTGTGAAACTAACGTATGAGCTTAGTCACTTTCACCAAACTGAGCGGCAAATTGGAGCTTTTTTTCGTGTCGTAGTTGCAATTAATGATTATAAATTTTTCGATATTAGAATTCAAAATTTGACGTTAAGAGTTTAAATGTACAACACTTACAACAGTTGATATTTATGCGACACAAGAACAATTATCATCTTGTTCGGGAATGCCGATAACATTTGCTTTAAAACAAATACGTATTATAAATATTAACGTACGCTTAATTACCTCGACAACAAGGCGGTCCTTCTTGATCTTGCATGCATAATCTTTCGTTAAACTTGCCAACTTGTACTGTTGAAGCACATGATCCTAGTAAAAACCGAACGACTAAAGTTCATACAAGTTATTGTTAAAACAATGATCGTGTGGCATATAGTTGTTTTCGTTTCTCTATATCAATTACTGGTTTAGTTTTTCGTTTCTTTTTCGATAGGGTAACCCTATTAAAAGGTTAGCCAGATGATAGGGTTACCTTTTCATATAAAATATCGTTATAAAAACTGTTTCAAGCTAGGTTAGCCATTTTTAAAGCCAACAAACTACTGTGCGGTTTGGCAGATAGGTGAAATTGATTAAATGTATCTCTTTTTGTAAGAATAAAGAAAAATGAAAAATATATATATGATTTCGGAGTCGTATAGGGTGTACAGTCACCTGCAATAATATCTTGCACAAAGAAGGCCACATAAATAGGTAACACGCTCTTATGGTCCTACAAATAAGATTGTGTCAGATATTTTTGCAGATGACTGTACATTCAACCGCTTTGATTCCAAGGCCACTATAGAAATTGAATCTTGACATGGTGGCAGTTATCCGTCGATACGTATAAACTTAACTATGCATTACTAAACCAGGCTGTATGCCATGGTTCTATAGTGGCCTAGGAATGAATTAGTTGACTGTACTGTACGTACCTGGTTTCGTAGATTCACTTGTCAAAAAGGTACCAGAGCTACTAGTCATAGGACTTAACGAAAAGTCGTATAATGGCTTATAGGTCTCTTTATGCACAGCAAGATGTTTTGCTGAAACCGTAAGAAGATAATATGTATATGATAGATCTCGAAAGGAAGGAAGTGAATAAAAGAAAAATATTTACTTATATTGTGTTACTACGAGCATAAAATATGATAATGATGATAAATATATAAAAGATGATAATGTCACTTACTAACCGAGAACGCAGAAATCAATCAAAGATGGTATCAATACTACCGGCATTTACTAAACCAAGAGTTTCCGAGCCAACCTTTGTCTTATAACCCAGAAACTTTAGGGTTAAGTGGTCCCCTAGATAACATCAACATGGAGGAAGTGAGGGCAGCCTTGAGAAAAATGAAGAACCATAAAGCAGTAGGGCCAGATAGCATTCCAGCAGATTTGTGGAAGCAACTTGGGTCAATCGCTATAGAGTGGCTTACTAAACTTTTCAACCTTATTCTCATAGACAAAAAAATCCCAGCGTGATGGCGGCATAGCTACCTAGTTCCTTTTAACAAAAACAAAGGAGCCGTTAGCGACTGTGGTAACTACATGTGGGGTGTTAAGCTCACACACTGAAGATCTGGGAACGTGTACTGAATAATCGCTGTAACAAGTTAGTATCCATATCCAATAACCAATCCGGTTTTTGTACCAGGAAAATCCACCACAGACGCTATCCAGACTGTCAGAGTACTTATAGAGAAACACAGGGCCAATAAGGAGGATTTACACCTTGTCTTTATAGATCTCGACAGGATACCGCGAAAGTTAGTATGGCAATCCATGAGAGCACAACGAATCCCAGAGCACTTCATAACTTTGGTAAAAGACCCCTGAGAAGCCCTGCCGGATTTAGCGACCCTTTTGAGGTCAAAGTAGGTGTGCATCAAGGTTCCGCCCTCAGCTCATTGTTATTCAACCTTTCAATGGACTTTCTAACAAATAACATCCAGTCTCCCCTTCCATGGTGCATACTCTATGCGGACGATGTTGTGCTCATAGACAAATGCGCGAATCAATTAAACTCCACCCTTCAGCAATGGAGTAAAGCGCTAGAGGACAATGGATTACGCATAAGCCGCAGCAAGACTGAATACCTCAGATGTGACTTTAGTGGCCAACCCTCTTCCAACACTGTGATACACATTAACGGCCAGCCATTACTAAAAGTAAACCAATTTAAATACCTTGGATCAATACTAACAGATGACGTAGACATTAACGCAGATGTGTCACACAGAGTAAACACAGCGTGGCTGAGGTGGAGAACGCTAACAGGAGTACTATGCGACAAGCGAATGCCCATACAACTGAAGGGTAAAGTCTACAAAACGGCAGTTAGACCCGCCATGATGTATGGTTCTGAGTCAGCACTCAGAACCATACATCATGGCGGGCCCAGCGGCCGTCAAGAAAATACACAAGCAAAAGATGAGCACAAACGAGATGAAGATGCTGCGATGGTCAGGTGGCGTGACCAGACTAGACAGAATACGCAATGAATACATCAGAGGCTCGTTCAAAGTAGCTCCTGTTGTTGAGAAAATGGCCGAAAGCCGATTGAGATGGTTCGGGCATGTGGTGAGGCGAGATGAGGAATACCCTGTGAAAAAAGCACTGGCTATACCAGATAAGAAAAGGGGCAGTGGAAAGCCGCCTGCCACGTTGTGGACAACCATTCACAAAGAAATGGAACGGGCACAGCTGAACACGCAGACAACCCAGGACAGGATGTCCTGGCGCCTACGAACGAGGAGGGCCGACCCCAAGTAATGGGAGCAGGCAAGGAAGAAGAAGTGTTACTACGAGATTATACGACGACGTAAATTGAGATATGCATAAATATAATACATAGAAATAGATTAGTACATAGAACAGCTAATATGGCCTGTCACTTTCGTTGAAACTAGTGCTTATGCTATTTTATGGGCTTAGGTTTTCGACTGGACTTTACCGGGACAAAAGCTATAAAAGATTATCATTATGGCTTAGACGGCTTTCACACTGCTACAGTTTCCGCATGCGGCGCCGGTGCGCGAAAGAGATAGCGCTCTGCATGTGTATAGCACTGTCACGCTACTTATAGTTCTTTGTGTTTTAATGTGAATTTTCAATAAAACTTGATTGAAGGTTACACGTTTTTTTAATTACTAAGAGTTACATAAATTGTCCCGACAATGGAGCGAGAGCGACCGAAGTTAGGTTCGAACTGCTTTGTCTTTTACTTAATGCTAGCACTTCACATTCGCCCACACACGCACATAACACCCCCCTTATCACTCAGAAGACCTTCCCGTGAAGAAGGGCTGAACAGTTGGGGCCAACTCGACGTCCTGGGTCCTTGGAATCGTGGTTAACCGGCGTAATTGAATCTTCCTCCACATCAGTATTCCGGCGGTTACAACAGCTAGCACGTATAAGGGTATGGTCCACAATAGGTGACTATTATCTTTAGAATCAAATGGTTGTATCTGTTGAAGTTCCTCCTTTTCTAATAGAGCAGTTTATACAATTGTTCTAATGGAATCTTTTCCAGTTTCAACGGTTGTGCAATATTTCGGATTGTTATATTCGACAATTAAAAGGATATCAGTTTGATTGCCTGTCCTTTAATATCATTTCTGTAGTTTTTAACAGATGAGCTTGCGGTGGTGAAACTACAGCCTTCCGGGACTTCGATCAGGTATGTTCCTTGGATAAATCTAATTTCTTAGTTGTCGCATAAGAGTTGTAATTTAGTTCGTTGCGGACACGTTATCGCGTAATGGTAGTCATCCAATTTCTGAAGCAACTCGAAATCACTTGTAAAGGCAGTATATTGGCAGCTAGTAGAAATTTCGTGTTTTAGCATCAACGAGTAGATGCAATCGTCAGACCTTGACGCGAGAGTAAAAGAGGTTTCTTCGCAGTAGTATGTTTCTTGAAATTGTTTGCATTCTTCCTCCATGTACTGGTGTTTTTCGCCGTTCATTGCCATATAGGGTTTAGGAGGGATCAGAATGGTTGAATTGTAAGTGGGAGTGGGGAATAGATGGTAGTAGGTGTATGTATTCTTGTACATTATCGGAAACTTTAAAGCGAATATAATTCTATTATCTGCATAAAAGGAGTCACAAGTAATAATATCATAGTAATCTCGTAACTCAGTATTTTCATTAATAAGCATTTCTTGTTTATGATAAAGCTTAGACAAAACATTTATCATGAACATAATATTTTCGGAACCTATTACACTATGGTGGGTAATTCCTAATTTAGAGAAAGCAATTGCATTTTCGAGCATGGTAACAAAGTCAAAAATATTCCGTAAATTACTTTTTATCATGTTACATAAACAGTTAATTTTGATGTAATCAGACAAGTGATAATTGGTCATATTAACATCAGTTATTATTTCGTTCAAAGTTGTATGGATTTTATATTCGTTGGAAATTATAGTGGACAGAGTGACATTGAATGATTCTAACATTTGTTTGTTAATGCTTATTCCAGAATTCAATTTATTTCCAATGATATTTTGATTTTTCTGTAAAGTTTGTATGGCTTGATTATAATGGTGTGCGTCGTCGTGATCCAAATTACCAGTGATACTTTTTATGATAGAGCCCAACCCATTAATTAGACCTCGTTTTTGTTTAGAGTGAACAGCGTACAAAGCATTGAATTTACCATAAATTGTGTTAAGGTCGTTTAGGAAAATTTGAGTGGTCATTACTGAGGTATCTCTAAAATAAAGGGGGTCCGCAGATTTAAGATAATCTAAGTAGATACCGATATAACTCTCTACATTATTAATACTATCCTTAATGCTACCTAATTCGTAATAATGTAAAAATACGTGTTCAGTCATCTGAATTTTAGCAGTGCCTAGTTTAAATGGCAGGACACCGGGGTTGTTATCCAGCTCCGTGAGGGTCACTTGACGCCCTTGGGTCACTCCTATCAGGAGGGTCCTGGAACAATGGTCTTTGTTGAGTTAATGGCACTCTTAACATCCTTTTATGATGACTGATATCCTTATCGTCTATAATTTTTAATTCTAAGTTTTTCTTAATTCTACGACAAACATCTTCAATATTTATGTCAAATAGATCGCGATCGTTAAAGTGCCCGTTAATAATTTCAATAGGTTTTTTCTTGGTTGTCGAATGGATACTGTTGTTGTAACCAATAATTGCATAAACCATGAGCTCATTAATTGTGAGCTCTGACTGTTTTTTGCTTATGATTCGAATATGTTCTAGAATGGTAGAATGGAACCTTTCTATGGCCCCATTTCGATTCAGGGTTGTTTACACTGATAAAATGAAGTTTAATTTTGTGTAGTTTAGCCAGTTCTTTTATTAACTGATTTTTGAACTCTGTACCTTGGTCAGCGGTGATACACAAAGGTAAGCCATGATGGGACATATATATTGAAAGAGCGTTTAATACACTCAGTCCGGTACAGGATTGTAAGGGATAAGCTTGTGCATATTTAGAAAATATGTCGATGATAGTAAGAAACTTTTGCCTGTTAACTGTGAATGTATCTATATGAAGTATTTCAAATGGTTTTGTGGCTACGGGTACAACTTGATATAATTGTTTATTTGGGTGTCTCTCATATTTGCTGGTTTGGCATATATCACAGTTGTTTATAAATTCAGTTACACTGTAATTTATATTTGGCCAATAGTATTGTAATTTTATTCTTTGTTCGGTTTCCTGAATTCCTCGATGGTTAGTTGGACCGTCATGAATGTGTTGTATGATTTCGATTTGTTTTTCACGATCAGTTACGTCCTGGACGTGGGTTTTGCAGAAAGTTAAGTTATATGCCGAATTTTTGAAGGTGCCTTGTAGTATTGAGGTAACAATTGGAATGAATTCGTTGGGCAAGAAGATGCCATATTTGATTTGAGGTTTTATAAATTATTGTTGAGCTAATATTCTATTTTTAGTTGGGAAAATTTTGATTAATTTCGGTTTCGTTGGAGAGTGATAGACAAAATTCAAGAAAAGCTGATTATTAAAAATATTTATTTGTTTGTCTGTAATGGGTATTTCTAGTACGGGATTTTCTAGTTGAGAATGCACAGTACTTTGCGGCTGAGCAGGTGCACGGTTAGTTGTTTCTCGATTTTTTAATTCTGCTAAAGGTAAGTCATCTTCATCCGATGAATCGCTTTCGGGGAGAGCCATATGACGTGCCAAGGTTGCTAAAGGTAAATTGTCTTCTTCGTCGCTTTCGGTTCCTGAATGATTTACAACCATGGACATCGGCACATCATCTGGGTCCTCATCAGGATTATTAGTGTTTGAAATAATCTCATTGTTTTGCAACTCTATTCGTGACAGCGCGTCGGCGTTCGAATTTAGTTTTCCTTTTACATAGGTGATAGTGTAATCGTATTCTTCTAGACGTAAGCGCCATCTTGTCAATCGGCTATTTGGTTCCTTTACGTTCATAAGGTATTGCAGGGGTTTGTGGTCAGTAATTATATTGAATGTCCTACCGTACAGGTAAGGGCGGAAGTATTTTGTAGCCCAAACTATTGATAATAACTCTTTCTCTATTGTGCTATATTTCGTTTCACTTTCGTTAAGCGTTCGAGAAGCATAGGCAATTGGAAGATCGGATCCTATTGGCCCTTGCGAAAGTACAGCACCTATAGCATGATTTGAGGCGTCAGTGCGCAAGTTAAAAGGTTTTTCAAAATCAGGGTATTGTAAAATTGGGTCATTTGTTAGCAAATTTTGACAGTGTTTAAAACAATTTATATACTCTGGGCTTAATTCAATTTTTGCACCTTTTTTTAGGCACGACGTCAATGGTTTGGTCAATTTCGCGAATTGTGGGATACATTTTCGATAATAGCCTAGTAATCCTAGAAATTATTTTATTTCTTTGGTTGTTTTTAGAATGGGGAATTGCTGAACTGCTTTGATTTTATTAGGGTCAGGTTTAATACCATCTGTAGTTACTACGTGTCCTAAGAAAGGGGTTTCGCGTTTCATAAACTCGGATTTATTTAGCTGTATCTTGAAATTCGATTCATGTGAATTTTCAATAAAACTTGATTGAAGGTTACACGTTTTTTAATTACTAAGAGTTACATAAATTGTCCCGACAATGGAGCGAGAGCGACCGAAGTTAGGTTCGAACTGCTTTGTCTTTTACTTAATGCTAGCACTTCACATTCGCCCACACACGCACATAACACGTGCACATAACACCCCCCTTATCACTCAGAAGACCTTCCCGTGAAGAAGGGCTGAACAGTTGGGGCCAACTCGACGTCCTGGGTCCTTGGAATCGTGGTTAACCGGCGTAATTGAATCTTCCTCCACATCAGTATTCCGGCGGTTACAACAGCCAGCACGTATAAGGGTATGGTCCACAATAGGTGACTATTATCTTTAGAATCAAATGGTTGTATCTGTTGAAGTTTCTCCTTTTCTAATAGAGCAGTTTATACAATTGTTCTAATGGAATCTTTTCCAGTTTCAACGGTTGTGCAATATTTCGGATTGTTATATTCGACAATTGAAAGGATATCAGTTTGATTGCCTGTCCTTTAATATCATTTCTGTAGTTTTTAACAGATGAGCTTGCGGTGGTGAAACTACAGCCTTCCGGGACTTCGATCAGGTATGTTCCTTGGATAAATCTAATTTCTTCGTTGTCGCATAAGAGTTGTGATTTAGTTCGTTGCGGACACGTTATCGCGTAATGGTAGTCATCCAATTTCTGAAGCAACTCGAAATCACTTGTAAAGGCAGTATATTGGCAGCTAGTAGAAATTTCGTGTTTTAGCATCAACGAGTAGATGCAATCGTCAGACCTTGACGCCAGAGTAAAAGAGGTTTCTTCGCAGTAGTATGTTTCTTGAAATTGTTTGCATTCTTCCTCCATGTACTGGTGTTTTTCGCCGTTCATTGCCATATAGGGTTTAGGAGGGATCAGAATGGTTGAATTGTAAGTGGGAGTGGGGAATAGATGGTAGTAGGTGTATGTATTCTTGTACATTATCGGAAACTTTAAAGCGAATATAATTCTATTATCTGCATAAAAGGAGTCACAAGTAATAATTCATAGTAATCTCGTAACTCAGTATTTTCATTAATAAGCATTTCTTGTTTATGATAAAGCTTAGACAAAACATTTATCATGAACATATACGGGATTTTCTAGTTGAGAATGCACAGTACTTTGCGGCTGAGCAGGTGCACGGTTAGTTGTTTCTCGATTTTTTAATTCTGCTAAAGGTAAGTCATCTTCATCCGATGAATCGCTTTCGGGGAGAGCCATATGACGTGCCAAGGTTGCTAAAGGTAAATTGTCTTCTTCGTCGCTTTCGGTTCCTGAATGATTTACAACCCTGGACATCGGCACATCATCTGGGTCCTCATCAGGATTATTAGTGTTTGAAATAATCTCATTGTTTTGCAACTCTATTCGTGACAGCGCGTCGGCGTTCGAATTTAGTTTTCCTTTTACATAGGTGATAGTGTAATCGTATTCTTCTAGACGTAAGCGCCATCTTGTCAATCGGCTATTTGGTTCCTTTACGTTCATAAGGTATTGCAGGGGTTTGTGGTCAGTAATTATATTGAATGTCCTACCGTACAGGTAAGGGCGGAAGTATTTTGTAGCCCAAACTATTGATAATAACTCTTTCTCTATTGTGCTATATTTCGTTTCACTTTCGTTAAGCGTTCGAGAAGCATAGGCAATTGGAAGATCGGATCCTATTGGCCCTTGCGAAAGTACAGCACCTATAGCATGATTTGAGGCGTCAGTGCGCAAGTTAAAAGGTTTTTCAAAATCAGGGTATTGTAAAATTGGGTCATTTGTTAGCAAATTTTGACAGTGTTTAAAACAATTTATATACTCTGGGCAATTCAATTTTTGCACCTTTTTTTAGGCACGACGTCAATGGTTTGGTCAATTTCGCGAATTGTGGGATACATTTTCGATAATATCCTAGTAATCCTAGAAATTATTTTATTTCTTTGGTTGTTTTTGGAATGGGGAATTGCTGAACTGCTTTGATTTTATTAGGGTCAGGTTTAATACCTTCTGTAGTTACTACGTGTCCTAAGAAAGGGGTTTCGCGTTTCATGAACTCGGATTTATTTAGCTGTATCTTGAAATTCGATTCCCGGAGTCTTTGGAAGACATCTTCTAAATTTTGAATGTGTTCTTGGAGGGAAGTGCTGTAAACGATTATATCATCCATGTATACCATTATGTTCTTCAAACGTTGTCCATAACCCGTTGAAACGTTGACGGCGCATTTTTCAAACCAAATGGCAATACGGAGATAGGCATAATGCCCTCGGTATCCTTCATTTGCCGTGTCTACACTAAATGCCGTTTTCTCTATGTCATCGGGATGCATTTCTATTTGGTGGAATCCGGACGCAAGGTCCAATATTGTGAAGTATTGGCATCTGCCTAATTTGTCTAAAATATCATTGATATTAAGAATTGGATACTTGTCACCGATTGTGACACCGATCATTTTAATGACCCAAATTTGATCAATGATAGATAGCTTCCTAAATGTACCAGGTAATAGTCATGTTTCGCTTTCTACCTTGTTGAATTTTGAACAGCATCGTTATGGTCAATCGTCGTTCAGCTTGAAGCCAGTCGACGAGCAAGAAGTAGGCAAATACTTATTATCTATTACTACTAATTCAGTTGGCGTAGATGGAATAAGTAGATATATGGTGCTGCTCACTCTTCCGCGTACCCTGGCAGTAATAACAGCCATCGTTAATAGATCAATTTTGACTGGTGAAGTGCCGTCATTGTGGAAATCTGCCGTAGTAACACCGTTGCCCAAGGTTGATAACCCACGTGAACTTAATGAGCTCAGGCCTATAAGTATTTTACCTTTTCTTTCAAAAATATTAGAAAAGGCTGTCTATGAACAATTATACAAATACGTAGATAACAACAGAATTCTGCCTCAATTACAGTCAGGTTTTCGTAGAGGTATGGGGACGACGACCGCCTTGATTGACGTTGTTGACAATATTATTTCTGAACAAGACTCAGGTAAAGGCACGTGTTTAGTGCTGTTGGATTTTTCTCGCGCATTTGACTGCATAAATACCGATTTGTTACTCTCCAAATTGATATATTATGGCGTAGAATCTAAGTCACTCGCGTGGTTTAAAAGTTATCTTGATAGACGTACGCAGTCAGTTAAAATATGTAAAGAAGATGGCACGTTTTTGGTATCTGATGCTAGGCCGGTAACTCGAGGTGTCCCTCAAGGTTCGATACTGGGTCCTTTACTTTTCATTATTTATAGTGCTGATATAACCAAGGCTATTCAGCACTGTAAATATCATTTGTATGCCGATGATGTTCAAATGTATTACTCAGCTCGCCCTAATGATTTTGCCGACTCAATCACAAAAATTAATGACGATCTTAATAACATCTCTTCCTGGGCTGAAGGAAACTGTCTGTTATTGAACCCTCTCAAATCAAAATACATGATTATGGGTACAAAATTACAGGTTTCACGAATCATAAGCTGTGACCCTCAAATAAATATAAAAGGATCACCAATTGAAAGGGTATCAGAGGCCAGAAACCTGGGTATAGTCATCGATAGTCAATTGAGGTTTGAGAAGCACGTTGGAGAATTATTAAAATCGTGTTTTTTCCGTTTAAAGATTTTGTACCGGATAAGAAATCTCTTATGTGAAAAGGTCCGCATAATCTTATGTGAATCGCTGGTTCTCTCAAAGCTTAATTACGGTGATGTTGTTTACGGTCCACGTCTGCAACAGAAAACTCGTCGCTTAATACAGAGAGTCCAAAACGCATGCTATAGGTTTTGTTATTCTATCCCTCCAAGAAGCCACATCACGCCATATTTAAACAAATCGTCCATGCTGAACATGTCTTCTTGTAGACATCTACACCTTGCATGTCTCCTCTTTGGCGTTCTAAACTCTAAAACACCCGAGTACCTCTATTCTAAAATAAATATATCTAAATTTCATAATCGTCACGGCACTAGGTCTACTCGGCGTTGTCTTTTAGAAATGCACCTTCATAGAACGGCTGCTTTCACAGGATGCTTCCGATATCTCGCAACCAAATGCTGGAATGACATCCCTCCACCTGTAAGGCGGTTGAAAACCAAACTATCTTTCAAACACCATTTCAAAATGATACTTTTGGAAAAACAAAAAACAGGGATACCTTACGGTTATTTGGTTGCGGATTTCAGAGTCTAAATTATGACTTGGTAAAGTTTCACACCATTTTCGTCCATTTTATATTTTTATTATTTGTTGATTGATATATTATGTATATGTATTACACTGTACTAATTTCAAGATAATTATTTTACACTATTGCACAACACACGCACTATCACACATTGCACATTATACACCACTTTGTATACCTACCTACAAGTATTAACGTAAATACATTTTGCGCCTTCGAGTACCTACCTTTTTATATAGTTTCAGTTGAAACTAATGTGGCCCGGGTTTCAGCAGAATTATCAGTGCTTTGCTCGAAAGAGTGAAGCGTAAAGCTGAGCTGTGAACCCTTTTGTTTTGCTGCAACGCACACTACCATTCTTACTACCTCATCTCATGTTTTGTTACATTTTATTTTTACTTTTTCAAATGATTCTTTGTGTTATTGTTGTACTTTGCTGTTGTGTGTTGCAGAATTCAAATAAATCTTTTATCTATCTATCTATCTATCTATTGTTTTTTCGTTTAGTTTTCTATAGTCGACTACTAATCTCCACTTAGTTTGACCTGTCGCGTCTTGTTTCTTTGGGACAATCCAGATGGGAGACGACCATGGGCTATTAGAGGGTCGAATAATGTTTTGTTCAAGCATTGATTGAATTTGCCTGTCCACTTCCGCCTTGTGTATTTGGGGATATCTATAAGAACGCGTATAGATCGGAATTTCATCCGTTGTATTTATTCGGTGTTTAATCTGATTTGTAAACGTAAGCGGTGTGTTTTCTGTATAAAAAACATCACTATAGGCTTCGCATAAGTTTAAAAGATTACATTTTTCTTCCATGTTAAGATGATCCGTTCTAAGAAATGAGAGCGCATTATCGTTTTTCTTGCAAGTCGTTTCTAAGTTATAAGTTTCATAATTATTATTTAACTCCTGCGCCTTAAGAGGAGATGATAAAAACACGATGATGTCATTATTAGTGGGATTTGTTATTTGCAGGTGGGCATAGCCTGACTCTGCTCGGGTTACAGTCCCGAGAATGTAACAATTGTTTACATCGGTGCGTGGGATGTAGATATCACCGTGGCGGATGTCAACTGGAACCTTTATATCTTTTGTTGAGTTTGATCTTATAAGGGCTTCAAATAAAGATTTTGATCCGGATGTCAAAACTTTTATTGGTATTTCAGCATTTCGTGTAATAAGTAATTTATTTTCCAGGTCAACTTTAGCTCCTAAATTCTCTAACATTTCGAAACCAATTAATCCGTCGAATACATCTCCTTCAGTTCGGGGAATGAAGGTATTTCCACAGCATAATTATTAACAGTGTATTCAGAATTCACAGTAAATGGTTCAAACAGTAGCGGGTGGTTCTTGAAATGAGTTTCGAAAACGTCCGGTGATAAAAAGGATTGATTAGCTCCGGTATCAATAAGTAGCTTCAGGGGAGGTTCTTTAATTTCGACATAGGGTAGCCGTTTTTTTAAGTGAGCATTAATCTCTAAGATCATGGGTTGTCGTTCGTATCCGAATCCTGGGGAAAATCCTGATTAATTTCATTTCCGGTAAAAGTAGGCTCATAGTTCTCATAGAACTGCTGGTGGGCTAAGTAGCCTGTGTATATATTGTTGCACTCGTACTGCACGTTCTCAGTACTGTGGCCACCGGCGATGGCCGCGTTATCGTAGTCAGCGTCAGCAATAAGTGCGTCGGGCGCCGGACACTGTTGTTGATACATATATAGTCTGGCAGGTATAATTATTTAAAGGGTTATTTACAGCTGGCCTGTATGGCCTGAGAGGTACCTGGGCTGATCTATATGAAATTCCGCTCATAGGTTTCGGTGGTTCTAATTTATTGCTAGATTGATATCCAGAAAATTCTTTTGATGGATTGTAAGGGAATTGGAGTCTGAATTGGGGTCCGTTCCACTGGTTATTTTTATACGGATTGGGGTAAAAAGGTCTGTTGTAGTTATTTCGATAGGGGGACATGTTTTGTCGTTGTGGAAACAGTGGTTTATTTAAATTTGCGAAGGGCACTGGTCGTGGGGGCAAGTTGTGCGGAGCAAACTTGTTGAGGTCTAACGGTTTTTGGAAATTAGTTTGGGGTACCTGTCTTTTTTGAAGATAATGTATGTTTTGTTCCTCTTTAATAAATTGTAAGGCTGTCGGCATGTCCGTAGGACGCATGGTTCTGATTGTTACACCCAGAGGGTCCTTAAGGCCAGTCAGGAAAGCTTTCAAGGTTTGAGTTGCAAAGAACTCTCGCTTGCAAGCTTTCTTGTTTGCGTCAATTTCGTGTAAATTCACGTAATTTATTATAGTACTGAGTAAATGCATGCAACGGTTATAAAATTCCTGGGGTGTCTCATTCTCTTGACGTAAATTAATTAAGTCCCTATTAAGGCAGTTTTCGTCCCGTTGGTCAGCGAAATTTTTTAATAAAACCTGTTTTATCTCAATCCATGATGTGACACCATTTATAGTAACGACCTCTTCAGCTTTCCCTTTCAATTTATTAAGGATACTATGCAGCAATATTTGATTATTGAAATTATTGGGTTGTGCTACGTCATAATATTGGGCCAAAACGGTTTCGCACGTTTGTTGTGAATCTGTGCAACTGATTTGGACTCCCATTGTATTCTGGTATAACATTAAGAGCTATCTTTAATTGGTTAATATTATTATTATCTTCTGCCATTATAAACAATCACAAAAAAATCGTACACAAAAAAATATTACAAATTCGCAAAAACTAGACAAAACTTGTACAATCAACGATTTGATACACAGAAATGCAGATTTTATGAATTTCTGCAATGTACAAAAATACACTGGAAAATGGAAAGGACTCACAGTATGGCCACGGCAAACAGCATTTTCGGCTCCGGAGGTCCGGTGACTAGGCTTTTGAAGTGGAAAAGCTCTAGTTATCCTTTATAAGACTGCGCCACTTATAGTTCTTTGTGTTTTAATGTGAATTTTCAATAAAACTTGATTGAAGGTTACACGTTTTTTAATTACTGAGAGTTACATAAATTGTCCCGACAATGGAGCGAGAGCGACCGAAGTTAGGTTCGAACTGCTTTGTCTTTTACTTAATGCTAGCACTTCACATTCGCCCACACACGCACATAACACGCTTGCACACCGTCGCCGCATTCGGTTACGGCGTCAGTTGTGTTAATCGCATAAAAACATCAATAAATATTATCATGATGAAAATACCTTGGAGTTAATGTTTTAGCTTTTAATTGAGTGTTATTATTTTCTTAGCATTCGCGAGCCCATGCAGGGTCCAATCGGAAACCTTATATCAAGAATGGGCGAATTGGAGAGTGTTTAAATTCCTTTGACTTTAGTAAGAGGCTGTAAATTTTTGCTAAATTGTAGGTGAACATGTATCGTGTACAATAAAGTGGTTTACTACTTCTACTAGATTTAGCACGACCCTCCTCCCTCCTTTTGGCTGCGTTTCCACAACAGATAAACGAGCATTAATTGCGAGTTGCGAGGAATATGTAAAATAGATTTTCTAACAACGAAAGAGACAAAGATGTTATGATTGTCAATATATGCTTAAACATAACAGAATACTTACTAGGTTATAAAATTTTGTGCTCATATAATATATATAGAAAAAAAAACCCGGCCAAGTGCGAGTCGAACTCGCGCACCGAGGGTTCCGTACAAATCTATAGGTATATAGGGGTAGTAACTTTAAAATTATTAAAAATAATTTTATTATATGATGTAACAAAAAAATTATGGTTTTCGCAATTTTTCCTGTATCCGTGCTATAAGACGTTGCTTCGTACCAAATTTCAAGATCCCGAGTTCACGGGAAGTACCCTGTAGGTTTTGATTCCCATGCGAGTTTCGAAAATTTGCGGAATTTTGCGGCATAAACGGCTGTATCTTTTGATTGCGTTGGCATAGAAGTTTGATTTTTTTCACAGCATCAAGGGACAGTAGACCTGAGTATTTGATATACATTTCAGCTTGATACCTCCACGCGTTCCTGAGAAAAAGGGTCTTGACAGACGGACGGACGGACGGACGGACGGACAACAAAGTGATCCTATAAGGGTTCCGTTTTTTTCTTTCGAGGTACGGAACCCTAAAAATCATAAAACACATCCCTCGGAAGCTCGGAACGCATTAGCCCTCATCTCTGGTGGAAACGCAACTTTATCGGATAAAATAAAGTGTTCGTATAGTACCTGTTGATCGTATTGTAATGACCTGTGTCGAGTTTGCCCTGGTTACAGGAATTTGCGTATCTTGCGACGACCTATCTTGCCCGGGTACTTTTCTCAATACGGATTTTGAATACTGTTTTGGGAAAGGTTTTGGCTTCTCTGATTTGGAAGGCACCGTGAAAACAAATAAATAATCAGTTTTATATTTAACACTTTGAACGCCATAGCCAATTACGTTACGTCTTATACAAAAACGCCACAACAACCCACGCCAAGATCCCTGACGCAAGCGAGCCAATATAAACTTTATTTGAAAGTATGAAGGTTACTTTGACAGCGCGCCAGTGTACCTACGCTATAGGTGTTCTTGGCGCTGTGGGAACGACTACTTATGACAGATACTTATGACTACTTAGTGGCGTTTAAAAGGTTAAAACGTGTCAATAACATTTCATACAGTTTTAGATATAGAAGGTTGTATTCGATTGAAAACGTAATTAAATAGTTCCGAAAAATTGGGAACAATTTTTTTCAAATATTGAATAAATATTGAAATTCAGCGCGGAAATTATAGCTATCATAGAAAAAAGTCGAAAATTCGGCTATGGTAGCTGAATTTTTATATGAAACCACAGACAATTTACAGCCGACCTTTTGCCTGATTTTTATCTATGTTAGTTGAATTCAGCGCGATATTGTTATTATCGTAAAACAGACTTCGCTTCAAGAGCATAGAGCCAACGTCAGGTGCCATTTTCAGGTATTTTTTAAATAATTAATACTTTAAAATAATTTCATTTGGCTTTCAGTTGAATAAATACTTTAAGTTTAAGAACAAGTACCGTGCTTCCTACATTCGCAAGACACTATTTGACGGTGAGAAGAAGAAGAACGGTTTGTTTTTATCGAAGTACATTCGCATGATCCTTTTCTGCACGTACTAGTTTGACCAGCGCAAGGCAGAATTGTGGCTGAAACAAAAATCGCAAAAATATAAGCACACGTAACAGATAAAGGCTACTGCGTACAGTGTATTCATCCTTACTTGTCCTTTCGTGGAAATGAATACTTTTCAAACACATTATCACAATTTTCGCTCAGATTATTACTTAAAATGTTGTTTACTATAAAAAAATCTCAAAGTATTCATTTCAACAAAGTAACAACTGCTAAATATCATCTATCTATCTATACACAAAACAAAGTCGTGTCGGTTACACCATTTATAACTCAAGAACGGCTGAACTAATTTCATATTCATATTCATTTATTCCATTGTTATCATGTTCATCAGTCCATACTTGTGGTATTACATTTACTTAGTCAGTACAATATACCCTGTTAGGGCGTACAATATTGGACTTAAAAGCTATAATATATTTCAATAAGTAGCATGCAGCACAGAGCTAAAATTTGAAGTAAAACAATAGGTAACGCCAGATAGAAACATGCAAAATAGGAACATACTTTATATAATTAATAAGATGTCAGCATTTTATATTCAAAGCACTACAAATTATTTCAATGCATAAATATTAGTCATTATCAAATATATTCAATCTTTTAGATGGATAAATTATCTTTAAAAAATTCTTCGACTGCATAGTAACTTTTTTCAATGAGCATTTTCTTTAGTTTATTTTTAAATGAATTCTCACCGTTTTCTTTTTTAATTGTTTCTGGGATTCTGTGAATTATTTGAACGCAACGGTACACCTTCCAAACTAGAAATTAAGGAGTGGTCCGGAAAAAAAGTAGCCGTGCCTTTTATGATTTATCTTTTTATTTTGTGCCGATTTAGAAGCAGTGTTTATCAATCATACAAAATATAAATACAATCATACTTAAATAAAACAGCGTTTGGAAGTTTTCGCCTTTTGTATTCCATCATACACATAGTTTTTTGAACAGCGTCTTCTGACAGAATTTATGAGGTGTTTCTCAAAAACATGTTTTTTCTTATAGTTTGATTTGATGAGCTATTTTATACCTTAATCAATTGTCTTTCTTCAATAGTAAACTTTTTTATCTGGCTTCATTTTAAGGTAGTTACAGTAATTTTTAATTAAATGTATTTGCCTTTTTTCATAGAAAATTATCTCCCATAGAAAAATCTTTGTCAGAGGTTAGATTAGAGAGTCTTCCTGACTATCCTAGCTAAAATACAGTTAATTAATGTTGCTTCTTGGTAAGATGAAATTCTGAAAAGCATAAAACGGGTTGTGAAAATGGAAATACAATTGTGGCATTGTAGCGGATGTCGATTGAAGATTGTCAAATTATGTTGTTCAAAAGGTTACAAAGTATGTTGAATTAAAAACGCGAAAACTTAAATATTATTATTATTTATTATTTATTTATTCATGAACAATTTTTAAATCGTGTTTGAATGGTACTTATTAAACATATGTACAATTAATACTAACTTAATAATCTAATAAAACTTAAGATAATAACAAGAAAACAATGCACACACAAGATTGGTCAAATAATAGGCGAACAAAACTAAATACATTAAGAGCAATTAAAAAATATACAATAAGGGAAATATTGATATAATAAAAATAAACAATTGAATACATGTCAACAATAACAAATTACGAGTACTAAAAATCACTAATATCATAACAGCATTTGTCTAATAAATATAATCTCAATTTTTCTCTAAAGGTTGCAGAGCATCTTATGACCTTAAACTCTTTAGGCAGTCTGTTAAACAGTCTAACCGCCTGAACCGTAGCGCTGTGTACTACAACCTCCAGGCGTGGTGCTACTTTAGATATTAAGTTCTTAGTCCTAGAAGCTTCCCGCAACACCATTTCTGAATCCGTTTCAAACCGATTGCGATGCTTGATTACATCCGTTAGCAGCACAAGGATGTAAAGACTGGGCACAGTAAGTATTCGAAGGCTTGAGAAATGTTCTCTACAACTTCCCCATGGAGGAAGCCCAACTATAGCACGAATAGCATCTCTTTGGGCTACGAATGCCCGGTTAATGTTATATTTATAACTATTGCCCCATAGTTTTATGCTATAGCGAAGTTTCGACTCTACAAGTGCATAATAAACCATTCTAAGTTGATCAACAGTCAAATCATTCCTAAGGCTGCGAATAGCGTAACACGCAGAACCAATTGAGTTTTCAATATTACTTAATTCATATTTCCAGTTTAATAGTGCGTCTAGGTTAATACCTAATATTTTTGTGCTATCTACAGGTTGAATGATGTCTCCATTTATATGAACACTTAGAGTGTCATTATTTCTAGATGTAGTTTTAAATAGCATAGCATATGTCTTTGAGCTGTTTAAAATCAAACTGTTTGCGCCATGCCATGTTTGACAGCTTTTCAACGCTAAATTGACCTTAACGTTGAGACCATCAAGAGTTGGACTCGACAAGACAGCAGTCGTGTCATCTGCAAAAATCACTAATTTTATGTCTGAAATTTCTTTACAAATATAAGAAATAAGGTCATTTAAATATAAAACAAAGAAAATTGGTCCCAGTACAGATCCTTGAGGGACCCCTCGCGTTATATTAATACATTTAGACCTATGTGTTACCTCAATGGCACTATCATTAACTTCTGTAACTTCTACGAACTGTTTCCGGTTCCGCAAATACAACATGCATAAATTTAATGCATTTCCCCTGATGCCATAAAATTCAAGTTTACACAGTAGGATGTCGTGATCAATAGTGTCAAAAGCGGATTTTAAATCAAGAAAGACGCCAGCCACCCTTAGCTTATTATTCAAGTTATTAGTAATGTCTTCTATCATTGTGTCTATGGCCTCAGAGGTACCAATACCTTTTTGATAGGCGAATTGTCTTTTATCAATTATATTATTATTGAATAGGTGAGCGGTAAGTCGATTTTTTATAACCTTTTCAAAAATTTCGGATAAGGTTGGCAATAGGGAAATAGGTCTATAGTTCAGAGGATCCGTTTGCGAACCTTTTTTATAAAGGGGAATAATTTTAGATACTTTCAGCTGGTCGGGAAAGATACCTTGATTAATACAATTATTATAAAAACGTGAAAGTGGTTGAGCTAATTGATCTATATTATTTTTAATTATAGTTATGGGTATATTGTCATAGCCAGCAGATTTTTTATTTTTCATGGCTTTAACAATTGACTTAATTTCAGAAAAAGAAGTTAGCCTCAGAACCATATTATTCTGTACCCTTTCGGAATGCGATTCGAGTAGAGAATAAGCTAGGGCAGGGTCGCCATTCACTTGAAGATTTGCAGAATCAAAAGTGCTGGAAAAAATATCGGCTATTTCCGCACCATTGCGTACTACTGACTGATCTATTTTTAGTAATAGTTTGCTGATACAAGGAATTTTATTCTTATTTGTACGCTTGTTAACTACTTCCCAGATACTTTTAGCAGAGTTTTCTGCCTGAGTAATTTGGTTTTGTACAGTTATCAGCCTTGCCTTCTTAAGAACCTGTTTAAAAATTTTGATATATGTTTTGCGATAACTAATTAAACTCTGGTCATTGTGAACGTTATCTATTGATAACAGCACACGTTTCATTTTGCTTGCTACCTTGATTCCTTTTGTTATTCATTTAATTTTATTATTTTTTTGTAAATTTATTTTTTTCTTTACTTTTTTAAAACTTTTATTAAAAATTGTGTTAAATGATTTAAGAAAGCCATTTATACCTAAAGTACTTAAGTCTTCTTTACTAATATAATCTTTGAAAAGTTCCTGATTCCGCCTATTAAAAACTCTACGGTGTACAAAAATAGCATTTTCTTTTTTACTTGTTTGCTTATTACTATTGACCAGAAATCCGGTTTCAATACCCGCATGCCCATCTGACAGACCATTATGGTCCACTAAGGTCCATAACACACACTCCTCAGGTAAATTCGTCAAAATATTGTCAATGCACGATTCAGACTTATTGCGCTTGAACGTCACTTCGTTGTATACAAGATGTCTAAAGTTATAAGATCTCAAAAGTTTAGTAAACATACTTTTCCTCTTGTCATCGTTTAACATGTTAACATTAAAATCTCCGCAGATTATACACTTTTTGTCAAGGAAATATTGTAGTAGCAGTTCTAACTTTTCCATGAAAATGTCGAATTTTTTATCATTTTGGTAACAGCAACATATACATACATTAGTATCCAAATCCCTTACCCCACAAATTTCAAAACACTCCACTTTTGACATTTTCTTACACACTAATAAAGTTTCAGTCTTCCTACCCTTTTCAGCTAGTATTAGAGTACCACCCCTTTTTTTACCTGTTCTAGAAAACATACTAACTATTTCGTAATTATTAAAAACAACACAATCAGCTGCACTATCGTTTAAAAAATGTTCACAAAAACATACAAAATGCGGTTTTTTTTCTAAACTTTCTTCTAAATACAACTCTACCGAATCTTGCTTTGATTTTATACCACATATGTTTTGTATAAATACATTTAAAGACGATGTTGTTAATTGATGACTATTGGAAAAAGAACTTATTTCATCAATACCTTTTCCTACGTTAACATTTTCTAGTTCACTATTCATGAGCGCAGATGAATCAGTAAGCAAAAATGGTACAGAAGTGTCACTATTTAAGAATGTATTGGCGAAAAAACAAGGCATCCCTCTGTCCTATGTTCTCACTTATTTTACTATTATTGATAGATGTTTCCAGAGTGGATACTGACACGTCGGTATTAAGTAGGCTTAAAATCCATTCAGCTAGTCCCCTTAGAATGGTTTGAACTCCATAGCTAATAACTTTCCCAGTTCCCGATGAAAACTGATATGTGGTTAGGTCTCGATTTGAGTCATATAGATAGCCATAACCATGACGATGCATGTCCTGTCCAAGTTTATTATTAAATGACTCCACTCGTGCATTATAAACAGGTGCACCACAAATATATGTAGGCAGAGCTACAATTATGTTGGTGTTATTTATGCACTTCAACTTATTTTGTATAGCATTAACCAACACATCATAATTTTTGGTCAATGCAAAAGTCTGTTTTAGAATAGCCGGCTAATTTCAAATCTAAGTCTTTTAATAGTATTTCTATGCCGACATTAGGAGTTAAATAGTGACAGTACTCAAAATTATCATTAAAGCCCACCGACTCCAGGTTGCGTAATATGCTCACATATTCTATTATGATTGTATTTTTATTTATAAGTATTGTATCTACGGATTAATAAAATAAATATACTGCTTCAAAATTAGCACTAAATTAAAAAATACACAAGATTGTACACTGCTACTTTATTTCAGGACCACTCCTTATAAAACGGGACCGGTTTTTACAATTTCTAGTTTGGAAGGTGGTAAAACTATTTTAATTTTCCGCCTAGCCTCAGGGTTGTAGACTACCGTTCCTTCAAAAATACTTGGGTTTCTCCTAACAAATTTAAATGATGTTTGATTTTTTTAATTTATCTCCACTCCATTTATCATATCAGAATAACTATTAAAATATTAGAGAAATTATTTAAAAAAAGTAGTTGGCGATACGAAGTTCGGTGGGTCAGCTAGTTTCTAATAACATTTTCTTCAATAATCTAAGTAAAGAACGAATAACCACGAAAAATTGTCATAACTATGTCTGGATTGACGCATTTTGTTTACACGATAAGACAAGTACAAGCGAATTCACTCTAGACTGCGTTATAAAACCCTTCGTTTAGGTATCTCAAACGTGTCTGAACGTGTCCGTCTCTCTCTATCGCATCGTATTTGTATAATTTCGGCGTGGATCTAGAACTAATGACGGAATCTGAACGGACATCATTTGTCAACAGCCTAAATCATGCATTTCAAAATTAGCAAATCAAAATTCGTATGAGATAAGCATCTTTTTAGTTTAAATTACGTTTATAAACGAATACAAGTATATTTTTAAACTGATAAAATGACATTAATGACATTATGTAAGTAAGTACGCACGTTTTAAATTGATTTGTACTGCCCGGGATCTGTTAGTTTGATCTCTTGGAGCACAGGAATCTAGAAAAAAAAAACGTTCCAAGATCAATCAAATTGCAGCCAAAACAAAGATTGTGAGTCATGTACATGTGACAGGAATCCGATACCGATAGGTTTAATGTCGATTACACACATTACGTACTGATTGCAAAAAAAGTGAATGAATGAGTGAAGTGAATGTAAATGTAACAAAAACACGATATTTTCGAAAAATAACGCAGAACAAACAAAATACCATACCTGTATTTATTCAGATAACTCTTCATTTAATTAAACTAATTGAATCAAAAAATATTGCGACTATCCTTGCGAACAAATAACACGAGTGATCTGTTTTATATAAGTTATTAAAAAAACCTAAAAGGAACTACGAGTATGTCAATCTTGCAGTTTACCGTTGAAATTGATATTGGTACGAAAAAAGAACAGTAATTTCAAAATTCCGCTGTTATTACATAACATGTTGTTGTGTTCATGACTTCAACTCTCGTGGCGATACCTATAACTCTAATTTAAGGGTTACCATAACATTAGGGTAACCATTTATAGGGTTACCCCATCGAAAAGATTAATGATCATGCAGTCACAAAAAAACAAATGGTATAATCTTTTATTCTCCCATGGCAAGAATCCATATGTTACCGCTGCAAATACAGTGGCTGTGGTCGAATTCAAGTACTCTGGTGTAATGAGTTAATTAACCTCACCAATACATGATACATAATTGACAGACAACTGAAGTTGTGACTAATATTGAAGTGCTTGGTCTTATTAGTGGCAGCAGCATCATAAGCAGGGCCCGTAATTTTCATGCCGATGACATCAATTTGACGTCACGCTCCATATAGGATGATCCCAAATAGTTTTATTGTAAATTATTAATCATTAGTCGTCAATCATTTTAATCATGTACAAATGACTTCAAGTACTCTATTTACACATGAAATAAATAATAACTACTCGATACGGGAGGCGTAAAAATCTATTTGATTTGTTTTTATACATACATTATTGTTGTTAACAACACATTAAAATTCATTAGAAAACAGAATTCCTCTCTAACGTAAAGCACGCCATCCTTCTTGCATTAACTCCCATGCAAAGAAAATCTTCGCGTTCATACGTAATGCAATATTCATAAAAATCGTTTTGTTTTGTAATCGTATTTTTGTTTGTTGTGTCACACATTTGGTTAATTATTCCAAATTCTCTGCTAAAAAGAAAATGTATAATTGATGGACACATTTTTTCTGATTTTAACAACTATAAAATTAGGAAATCAGTATTTTTATTTCTCAGTGGCACTTGTAACATTTTTGACAGAACGTTTTTTTAATGAGAACGAATAAAAAAGGTTACATTTAAAAAGGTTTTATTACATATTGATTTATAAACAGCCAAGGAAATTGATTTGTGTAACATTACGTACTTTGTCATAGTGACAATCAACATCTAGACGCTAGAGATTTCATATTATTGTCACTGTGACCAGGTTCTAAATGGTATGCAAATCAAAGTCCTGGGACTCCTGGGCCATACCTACACGAATAACCAGATACTTAATGATATTATTTACAAACGAGGTTTTGTACAGTATTATATACAAGTTAGTTTTGTACATAATTATTTACAAATTAATTTGAAACATATTTACATTTTTACTTTTTTTGCCCCTTATATTTTGATTCGAAATTAATAATTAGAATTTGCTCAAGGTTTTTAGGGGTCATACTGCATCGCCGGTTTGTAAAAATCCATTTTATTATTGAAAAGGACCTTTCAACTTCTACAGATGTAATAGGGGCATACTTAAAATAAGGCCATAAATCTATTTTCTCATTGCTTCCATCAAGACGAACTTCCTTATTGTCGCTTAAGTCAGCCATTATTTGCATGGTTGGTAATTCCTTGTTTTTGTGTAAGACTGTTTTATGCTTTTTATAAATAAATTTTCCTTTTTCATGCAGACTAGCCCTTGATAATATGCCTGTCACAGTTTTAACTACTTGTAGCGACTCACTCAATGTCAGCGTAGAACTCTCCATTTGCTTGGTAGCTTTTACTAAAACTGTGCAGCTTTCAGTTATGAATTTTAAATTTTTTTTCAGATGAGGTTTTCCAATTGCTAATTTAGCCCGTCTTACTTTTGCGGTATTCTGGTCATCCAGATTATTAAGAACGTTTTTGATTTCATCGAAGTAAGTCGTGTAGTAAATACAGGCCTCAATCCACGTATTCCATCTTGTTATAACTGGACGGGGAGGTTGTGGCATATTAGGATATAACTGTTTTTTGTTCGTGATGGGGTTTTTAAAAATGTCGTTTTCATACTACAAATCAACTCGTTTACATCTTCATACAAACCTCGAACTGTGTCAGCAACACGGTTGAAGCCATGGGCCAAGCATGTCACGTGTATCATATTTGGAAATGAATTCCGTAGAGTTTTTCCTGCTTTTACCATATAGGGAGCCCCGTCAGTCAAAAATAACACCACCCTTTCATTGTAATTGTCATTTCCATAAAGATTTTTCAACGATTCGATTACTAAATTGTTTACAGTGGCATGATTAGTCCTGTCAAGGACCTTGGAAGCTATTATGTGTGGTTTACTTGCGTTAGTCTTTCTGAGTGCTCCAACGATGACATTAGCCACATTTTGGTCCAATTAATCTTTCGTCTCGTCAACACTTACGTAAATATACGATTCCGCGATATCATTCCTGATAGAATCGAAAACCTTTTTGAACATTTTAGGTAAATACTGTACTCTTAAGTTTGACTCCGATGGAACTTTTGTTGTTTTTGCATACTTGCCATCAATGAATTTTTGAAGGAAGTTACGGGAATTCTCATTTTCTAATTGAAACCATGGTATGTTTGACGCTACCATAAAATTCGTAAGATCCAGGTTAAACTCATTTTGTGTTAATTTTCCTTCTTCTCTTTCAATATGTTTAGTTGTTTGCAAATGTGCTGTGACATTGCTGACTTTTGATGTTATATATTGATCACAACAGGAACAATAAACGTTTTTGTCGTATACGATTAAAACGGATATCTGTAGCAAAACTGGTGTAAAGATGACATTGTATAATGGAGTGGCGCAAGGGTAGCTAAGTAATACTACGATGCAGGTTTGATACTGAACATTTATTGTTAAAAGTACATGGTTTTTATAGTAGTATTATTACGTAGTTTAACCTTTAGGATGAGCTTGACATTTAGATAAAATAATAATGGAATAATTCATTTAACTGGGTACTGTAAACAATTTACATATTTGGGTTGTAACCAGATATCCTAGGTTTATAACAATAATATTTTCTATTTTCTAAATGTCACATGACGTGTGAATTTACACGTCATGTGCCTACACTACACCTTCCCCCTTTTTTTTTTTGAAGACAAAAATAATAACACATATTTTTGGCTTATTCAGTTATACAAAACTAAAGAAATACTTATCTATTGGTTATACAAAAAAAAAATGGTTATACAGACTAATATGTACTTAACTTATTTCAACTTTTCTATTAAGTGTAATTACATAACTAGGTACGATTACATGTTAGGACATTTATATCTATTGTATTATTACAATGAACACCTTGGTGTGGTCACTTAGTGTTTTGCTTACTCTGCTATAAAATAACTTAAAGGTTACATAGTTGACGTATCATTAAACAATCATACGATTACGATAATATCGAGAATAAAAAAATTTTTATTGAATAAGGTAATACTGTGTACTATCTATAATATAACTGTATCTAAACAAAAATAAAACTTAATCTTAAATAAAATTGTACATAATGTTTTACTTCCTATTTATAATTTCTAAAGTTGTTTGTTTAATATGTGGTCGAGTTTAAAATTACAATCTAGTGGTATGACGCTGCAAGCAATGTGACGCTATCTTATTATTAATGCTTATTCAATAATTTAGTACTTACTTAGGAAGATGGAGATCCTTTTTTGGATTCTGTTGTTTTGGTAAGTGTTATAGGTTTCTAATTGCATCTTTGTTGTAGTAATGTTATGTTTAAATTATTAGATCATTGTGGTTGCGTGTCTTCCCGAAGCTGTACTTTTCTTTTTTGCTGTTATTTTCCGTTTTCTTTTTTTTTGTTCAATTTTTTTTTTTATAATGGAGGTCGCGGACATTTAGGAGCACGTATTTATTAAGTGTGGATTTTGCGGCACGACATGGTGTTCATTATTTTAGAACATTGATTAATTTTGGTGGTGGTACGTGTTCCTTTAGTGTGCTGAAAAGGTGAGTTTTAATAATAGTACAGTTTTGTCCTATTTTTATGTACAATGTTTTCTTTTCCTGAAACTAATATTTTTCATTTTGACCTTGGTCTTGTATTACAGTATATGGTCCATCTTATCTCTATATTCCTTCTTTATTAATATTAAATCTCCTACGTTATAGATTCATGAATTTATTTTTTTGGTATATTTATCTTTTCTTATTTGTTTTGTCTTAACTAAATTATTTCTGGCATCCTCCTGGGATTATTGTAATATATACTTAAGTTCTAGGGAATGTGAGTTAAAATTATAAATTGGATCTATTTGACTTATTATATTACTTGGTAAACGACATGTTTTACCGAATACTAATTCATATGGTAAGCGGTTGACTGTAGTTGGTCTATAAGTGAAAATCATTTAATGTGACACGTCTGTCTTCTTTGTCTGTGATTTTCTTGATATTTTTTTAAAAATACTAATTAGTCGTGGTCCGGACCGTTTGTCATGTGTATTTATACACTTTGGTAGCTCTGTGTGGTGTATTTTCTATGTCGTCTGTTGTGCCTTTCAAATAAGACCTAGTTCTCTCGCGAGGAAAGCTCGTTTCGGACGCGATCGAGTACTTGGTTCGACATACAGTGTCGCCGTGGATGGCGAGTAAATAATTCAGAACAATAAATGAGCCATTTTGCAATGTCTGCATTGTGTCCTAAAGTAAGCTTCTTTGTGATACTTGTCACTTTCTTTTAATGAGTACACGGCGCATTTTAGCGCATCTGGTCGGCCGACCCTATTACAAACAATTAAGGATACAGAATAAATATTTATTATCGCGCGCTAGTACATATTAATATGTCCTATCAGACAGTGTTTTAACACATCGGAACACTACATCTTTCCGTGCGCCCAAGGACCTGGGCAATTGAGAACTCGCTCGAATTGTTTGGTTCCAAGGGTTAGCGTCTGCTTTGTATCCTGGTGTACTCAGCTTACTTTAAATTTTTCCACGGGCTACCTAGCAGTGCGTGAAGTAAAGAGGAATGCAAGGAAACCCTTTACTTTGTAAACTTAAAGCATATAAGGGGCACAACAACTTTCAGGTGATCAGGCTAATTGTTGGTTGCGACACTTGTCTGTTTTAGCTTTCTGCACGCTATAGTCACAGTCATAGTCATAGTCAGTTATAATTGTTATTAGGCCTGAATGGCCTCCTGTATGGGAATCCTTTATTGCGTATATGCAGCATCTGTTCGGAATGGGGTTATGATGACGAAGCCATGGATACTTCCGCATCTTTGGCACCCTGAATCGCGTCTTTGAGTGAGTCATAGCCCCGGGCTGTTAGTATAGTACTCAATTTTTCGTTACGTAAGCCTTCTGCAAACTTTTGTACTGCTGTTTTTTCATTTAGCGGTTTTAAGACCTTATACGCCTCTGTGTTACTACCTGCTTGCGTGACAGTTAGTTTAACAAAAAGCTCTTCTAACTCTTGACCGAACTTCTCAATGGTTTTATGTTCCTGTCTAACTGTCATTAATTTGCTCTGAATTGCGGTGGCTGACTTTTTGGTAAGAAGATGCGTTTTCATTTCATCCACTAAGTCTTTTACAGTTTCGTACGTATCTGCTAACCTAAGTTTGGCACTTTGTGTTAATCTAGTTTTTAGTACAAAATTTATCAATAGCTTAATATCAGTGTCCTTGATCATTGTGCAATATAATTCAATAGCATCAATCAACTGATTCGTGACGTCTTCTGTGCCGTCCATACTTGGCAACAAAGACACTGCGGCCTTGATCTCGAAATTATCCTTAGAAGACATATTTGTATTTTCCTGAGGCGGCTCCTCGTACGATGTTAATATTTTGTTATGTATTTCCTCTATTTTTTCGTAATATGACTGTATTAATTTGCTGTCTTCTAAAGATATTTCCGAATTTTCTACTTTTTCGCTTGTTTCCCGCACAAATTCTTCAAAATGGACATATATTTTCCGTACCTGCTCTAATTTATCCTGTCCTATCTTCTCCTTCCTACGTTTAGGACCTAACTTCCTAATATCCTCTTGCAATTTTGCTAACTGTTCGTATAAGTGCACAATCCTAGTCATAGCTTATCTTAGACACAAATAATATACTACTCCTAGAGCTGAGTAGCATAACGCAAAGACTTAATTAATACACGATAAACTATGTAAGTGCTAACTAAATGATAATTAAATTAATTTGTACCGTATTCCATACTCCTCTGCTAGGCTGATGTCGTCACTGCTGACCGCTTGGCTGGTCTCGTTCAGGTGGAGCTCGTTCCACGCATCGCAACTGCCACTGCTTGTCGTTCTATCTTCCTAGTCAGGCATTTATGCAGTTTCTTCCAGAGCGCGTAAATGAACACGATGATCATCAACGTCATTACCGTCGCTGTTATGTACGTTACCACGCTGATTTCGCTCTGCGCCGAGTTCGCGTTGTTGCCGGCTCCACTCTGGGCTATGATGATCTCGTCCTTTTGGTAGGTTTTAGCGGGCTGGCTGCCCATGGCCTGCTGTGGGTCGGTACTTTCTGGGCGGCGTGGGGTGATCCGGGCGGCGGTGCTGGACTCGGGGTCGTTGCTCTGGCTGGGCGGCGTGGCTTAGGTTCGGTTGGTAGTGATACCAGAACTGCTGAGCAGTTCCATTGTCACGGTCGCCATATAATGGTGTGGCGCAAGGGTAGCTAAGTAATACTACGATGCAGGTTTGATACTGAACATTTATTGTTAAAAGTACATGGTTTTTATAGTAGTATTATTACGTAGTTTAACCTTTAGGATGAGCTTGACATTTAGATAAAATAATACTGGAATAATTCATTTAACTGGGTACTGTAAACAATTTACATATTTGGGTTGTAACCTGATATCCTAGGTTTATAACAATAATATTTTCTATTTTCTAAATGTCACATGACGTGTGAATTTACACGTCATGTGCCTACACTACAATTGTGCCTATTTATATTTATCCAACAATACCTAACAAATAAATTAACAATAATTAAAACACAACAATATGTATTATTTTAAGCTGACAGCTATATAAGTCAATTAGACATGGTACTGATTATTTCAAGTATCGATATCGGTTACCTGCAGAGGTTGTTCAACATAGACATAAACAAAAAGGAAGATGAGTGACGTTCATAGTAAACAAAACTGAAATGTGGTCCAGCACCTACACACTTGTAAAATGCTACACACCGCTGTACTCAAACTCAAAGAGAGAAAAAAAAATCAAACTACACCGGTTCTAACCCTACACTTCTGACCCGAGAAGAATTATGTCCGGCAAGAAACTCGGCGGGACTTATTTTTTCAAAACAACAGTACATCAAAACTAAACAATACATAAGTGCGTGTTTCTATAAGAAAACATATCAAACCAAGGTTAGATTAACCAACAATAGGTTATAGTTTAAGAAAAATACCAAAGAAAAGAGATGAGTCCAAATCTGACTATTTGAAAATAAATTACATACAAGTTTGATATAGTTTCTTACCTGAACTGTGTCTTCTACATACATTTCCAAATTATAATAATCCATCATCAACAGTTAGAAACAAATTTTGAATTTAAATAAAAAAAAAGTATGTGATTCTAGTATACAATAAACATACTATTTCAAAATTATCCTTAGAGATGTATAAGGTCTCCAAGTGTCTTGATCTATATATTCTATATAATAATAAAATAAATATGGATAATCAAGCACCGAATGTTGTGTCTAAAGCCAATTAAACTAAAATTAATTATGACTTCTTTTATATATTTAGATTTTAAGTATGGCTATTACATCTGTAGAAGTTGAAAGGTCCTTTTCAATATTAAAATGGATTTTTACAAACCGGCGATGCAGTATGACCCCTAAAAACCTTGAGCAAATTCTAATTATCAATTTCGAATCAAAACATAAGGGGCAAAAAAAGTAGAAATGTAAATATGTTTTAAATCAATTTGTAAATAATTACGAGTATGTACAAAACTAACTTGTACAGCCTTGGCCAGAAGTGTTGAGCATAGCTCTTTTTTGCTTGCAATTTTGATGTTAAGTATTAATTCCCTATCATAACAATGTACAATGACGTAAAATGTTATATTTTATTGATATATCTAGAAAACTTCACTTAATAATACTTTCAAGGTACCTATAAAATATGAAAAGTGGAGGTCCCAAAAATGCGAATTTAGGTCGGTGCGAAAAATTGCAAATATTCGATGCAGTTACTACTCATTTCAACAAAACATGCCTGTTCAGTTTAAAAAGAAACACCGGTCTAAACTTTCGAGTTTTATATGAAAATCACAAGGGTGCTCAACACTTCTGGCCAAGGCTGTATATAATAATGTACAAAACCTCGTTTGTAGATAATATCATTAAGTATCTAGTTATTCGTGTAGGTATGGGCCAGGACTTTGATTTGCATACCATTTAGAACCTGGTCACAGTGACAATAATATGAAAGCTCTAGCGTCTAGATGTTGATTGTCACTATGACAAAGTACGTAATGTTACACAAATCAATTTCCTTGGCTGTTTATAAATCAATATGTAATAAAACCTTTTTAAATGTAACCTTTTTTATTCGTTCTCATTAAAAAAACGTTCTGTCAAAAATGTTACAAGTGCCACTGAGAAATAAAAATACTGATTTCCTAATTGTATTAGTTATTAAAATCAGAAAAAATGTGTCCATCAATTATACATTTTCTTTTTAGCAGAGAATTTGGAATAATTAACCAAATGTGTGACACAACAAACAAAAATACGATTACAAAACAAAATGATTTTTATGAATATTGCATTACGTATGAACGCGAAGATGACTTAGATTTTCTTTGCATGGGAATTAATGCAAGAAGGATGGCGTGCTTTACGTTAGAGAGGAATTCTGTTTTCTACGTAACAATTGTAATGTGTTGTTAACAATACCATTTAATAAAATGTATGTATAAAAACAAATCAAATAGTTTTATTTACGTTTCACGTATCAAGTAGGTATTATTTATTCCATGTGTAAATAGAGTACTTATAAAGTCATTTGTACATGATTAAAATGATTGACGACTAATGATTAATAATTTATAATAAAACTATATGGGATCACTCTATATGGAGCGTGACGTCAAATTGATGTCATCGGCATGAAAATTACGGGCCCTGATCATAAGATTGTAGATGTACGCCAAACCCTAGCTCCTATATTTTTATAATAGCAACGTCACGAAGCGTGCGAGTGATGTGCCTTCTGCAACAGGGGTATAACTTTATACTCTAGCACTATACTTACATCACGTTGCTATGATAAAAAAATAGGCGCTAGGTTTTGGCGTACATCTTATGATGCTGCTGCCACTGATAACTCTGGTAAGGCACTTGGCCTTGCGGCACTAAATTATCGTATAGCCCTACCTCTCCCCTGCTTCGACGAACAATGGAAACCTGGGAGTCTTATCATACTAGAACCCAGATTTTTTATTTCTTTTCCAGGCCAGGTTTTTTGCATTGCAGCATCGCCATTTCAGGTTCCTCCCTTAAAGACGTAACTAGTTATGTCATCTAGAAGTCTTATCGAACTAGGTTTAGTGTCGTCGGTTTTTCTACTAAATTTTTTGTATAAAATTTTGATCACCCTACTCAATGTGAAGTCTTGTCGCTTCCAATTGTCAAAAGTAACAGGATGACGATGATTTTAAGATTACGGAAACACAGAAACACACAGCCACAAACGCACAAACAGACATGAAGAGTGGATATGGATCACGACCCAGAAAACAACTGTATAAGTACTAGGGTGTCCCTTATATTGTGATTTTGAGAAATTAACAACGCATACCCCCTAAATATATTTCGTTTACCCCAAAATACTCTACAAAAAAATTTCAGGTCATTCCTGTAACCCGGCACGACTTTTATCCGATTTTCCCATACAAAGTATGAAAATGACCAAAAAAAAATTTTTATTTTATTTATTTTTTCACATCATCAGTGCATCCTATTCCTTGTATGAACGTTTTTTATAAAAAAAACTCGCTGCGAACCGAAAAATTATAAAAAAGTAGCGACTTATCTTCTGCTCAAAATTCTTCATAGTAGGTAATTTGCATGGGGAAATTACGATGCAAGTCGGCACAGGTTAGAGTTACAGGTCAATGTCCAATTATTTTTTGTAGATTATTTTGGGGTAAAACAAAGACATTTAGGGGGTATGCGTTATTAATTTCTCAAAATCGCAATATAAGGTACACCCTAATAAGTACGTACCTGATGCGTAAAGTGCGTAATCGGGCTGTGTTCTAACTGTTGTGGTTGCAATATTTTCCGTTTGCGTCTTTACGGTTTCAGCTGTTGTTATTTTGGCCCCTTCAAATAAATAAATCATCAGTCTTACTCTATGTACTAAAGTATAAATAGTATTTAAAAATCTACCCACTAAAAGGTACAAAATACTTTTTAAAATTTCTCTGTTTTTGTTGGTTTGGCACCGACTTCAAAAACTAAGTAAATACCCAGATAATTATTAAGTTTTCGGTATTAATCATATTTTGGAAGATTTTCTCTTTACGGCGTAGGTCTAGACAGGATAGGGACTGGATAAGGATAGGGGTGGTGTATATACAAATATTTTGTGCTTTTCAATGGGTTGGGTTTTTGAAGGCTGTTTTTTTCTTTTAAGAAATTATTTTTGTTATGGGTCAGATTTTCTTTATATACTCGTAAAAGGTGACTCAGAAGTAAATTTGTGAGCACGAATAACACTACAAACATGCTTATCCCGTAATCTAACCGCCGTTTTTTTCCCTTTCGAAAACATCAATTTTAAAGGAAAGGTTTATTTGGAATAATGGTCAGTCACCCTACAAAATAAATTTATTTATTTAGGATTACCAACAGATATCTTACATGCTCTAAAACCTATTCTACAATTGAATTAGATGCTTATCTAATTAAGGTACACACACCTTAAGAAAATACCTTTACGTACGAACAGCAGAACCTAAAATTTAAGTTTAGATACAATTAAAATTAAGATATTGTTAAATGAAGTATATATCATTTCAAACAATTATCACCAGAATATTCTGGTGATAATCTTTTCGACATTTTTGAGATGAAGCTAGTAGTATCGGTACTTATCGGAAGTATTCTAATTGTAGAGTGACCATGTATGTCGTAAATAATTTAAAACCCTTTGATTTTACCGTTAATCTACTTGTACAGTATTATGGTCCTACAAATAAGAGCGTGTCACATATTTTTGCAGCCTTCATGTAGGAAGATACTATTGCCGGTGACTGTACGTGAATTACGTGATAATAACTTCTAATTAAATAAACCCATAGGATTGTAATGTAATGTAAAAACTCTATATTGTACAAAAACCAGTCAAAAACAATACAATAATAGGAAAACGTAAGTACAAAGGCGAACTTAACCCTTTAAGGGATCTCTTCCAGTTAACCTTTGAGTAAGTAGATGAAAGAAGTGAAAAGAGGTAGACAAATGCGCCAACATGTACAACAAGGTACGAGAAAGGTAGATACTATAGATACATATATACAACATTTATAGGAAAAGGATATATTTAAACCAGAGAGGAGGATTGATACTGCTCACGTGTCCTGAATCATTCTGTGTTTAAAACATTGCCATACCTGAATTCGCCTTTATTATCAGTTTATTTGAGAGTCGTTTTCCAGCTCTGTCCATAAAATTTAGATCAGAGTCGTCGAATGTTGTCATGATTCGAAGTTCTATAGATTCGTCTGTGGAGTAACAATACGAGAAACCATGTATGTATGTTGTTGGTCATCATTATGGATACCGCGTCGCTAAGACAAAACTCTGACTCTATGACACACAGTGTCGCACGCACACATACTCACTTCGCGGGCTGGAGCCAATCGCCGCGCAGCGCTTAGTTGTGAGTGTAATGCGCGTGTATACAGGGGAAAAACGGCGTATGATTAAATTACAGTCTTGTAACAGTGGCGCGGTAGTTAATATAGAGTTAAGTATTGAAGGCGGATTTGTAAATAACACATCATACTTATAATTCTTGTTGTTTATAACGGTTTACTAATACGTGGCCGAAAATTGTGTGGCAAATTATCACTTCCTAAACTATTTTATCCGTAAGTACTTTCATTTGGCAGAATTATCCGATGGCATAATATCGTTTTGCAGACCTATTTTTAGCATATTTTAATTTGGCATACTAACCTAACCTAATTATGCCAAATGAAAATTCTCCCGAATAAAATTATGCGAAAAATTTTATTTTGTAAACGTCGGTATGTTAACTAAACGTTCTGAGATAAGTTGTTTGGGAAATGAAATTAGGCGAAAGGATTTTCGGCGAAACGGCAGTACACCATATGGTTTTAAAAACCTGACTTACCTTGCTTGTCCTGGTTTTCACAGCAACATGGGCTACTGCTACTACTATCTGAGTGTACTTGAGCGTCTGCATTGAGCTTTTTCATTTGATATATAATTTCCGAAGTTAAATGTTGTAGTATATCACCAAAATCTGGAACAAATACTCAGTAAGCACAATACGCGTATTAGTTTTCTTTTGCCTACATATACAACCTGGAGGCACGTGCCCCCTCTCAGACAACACAAACAACCATTTGTAATTGTACTTTCTTCTCTCTAAATACTTAGTTTCGATTTAGATAACGGTAAAAAGCAAACTTTTGACGACAAAAGATATAGATATTAGGTACTTTGGAATTTATGGCTACTTGAAAACGAAGATTTTGTTATTGAACGAGGTAGGATGATTGTGCTAGTTTTCGTCCACTCTTGTCAGTTTTCCGTCCATACTTATTTATATGTTTATCTTCAAGTTTTTCCCAAAATAAAAGCTTAAAATTAAAAAATCTACTAAAGAATAAATTATAAATATAAACTATGTTCACCTTAAAAAGTTTATTTGCAGCATTTTAATCAAATGGATGGTAAACTGGACTTGGACGGGAAACTAGCACAATTACCCTATATCAAGCGTGAAATTATACAAGATTTTTTTGGTGAGCTCATGATAGAAAACTCAAGGTATGGTAGAAGAAAATAAAACCGTTTAAAAATTTCATTTTTGTGACAAGCTTTTATTGCTAACTGTACTTTTCTGTTTACAATCCCTAACTGCTCACCAAGACGAATGCAACGAGCCCAAACACTACGGGAAATGTTGAGTAGTTCAGGAGTTCCTATGACCACCTTCCCGCTCCATCATCAGATCAGGTTATCATCAGATCTATGTCATCATAATATTGCATTGTCACGCGATATACATATGCGTGCAAAATTTCAGCTCAATTGGAAACCGGGAAGTGGGCAAGTAATTTGCAAGATTTGATTACAGATAACGGGACAGATGAAACTAAAAAATAAATAATTTTAAACAAAACAGAACCGACTTCACTTAGCATCCACCTGTCCAAAAGCCAATGCTCGAGCTGCTGTAAAAAATACTCAAATCACTATAGGTGTGCCTATAATAGTTGAAGAGTTCCCTCGATTTCTCCTGGATCCCATCATCAAATCCTGACCTAGTTACAATGAGACCAACTATGAAGTATACTCTTTCAAACAAAAAGAAATCGATAAAGAATTTTCCAAATCAGTCCAGCCGTATTCGAATAATCGGTTAACATACATAAAAAAATAGCAAAAAAAAACAAAGATCCCGACGAATTGATAACCTCCTCCTTCGAAATCTTGAAGTCGGTTGATAAGACACCACTTTGATTCTCAAACTAACTTTTGGGGTGATTTATTTAGTTTGAGAATCATAGTGTCTATGACGACTATGACGTAGTGATGGCGATACCTAGTTTTCTTCTACAATGGGTGGGATATAGTGTAGATCAGAGCTGTCCAAACTTTTTCGACCCGAAGGCGAAATTGTACCTTGGAAAAAGTCGTGTAAGCAAAAATTTGGCTTTCAAGGCGGATCAGGAAATTGGCTCTTCCGGTTTCTTGCCGCGTTCCGGATTGTAAAGGTTAAGGCCCACGAACCCGGTCCGGGTGTACCCTGCCTTTTCGATCCGAGGCCCGAGAGAGTTTGAAGTTTCCCTGTATACAAGATAAAACCAATCAAATGTACCATTTTTCCATCCTTGGTTCGTGTCGGTGCCGGCATTTCTACTTCCTCCGGTTCTTGGATATATAATCATGGATTTTATTGGTTTCTGTTGATACGAGCTGAAATCTGAGGAATTAGTAATGAGCAACTAGTTAAAAAATATGTCAGAAATCACCTAATAATCGCCTAATAGCAGTAGATGAGTGTAAAAATTTTTTTAGGCATGTAGGTTCCTGAGCAGTAAGAAACATGCTTAGCTGGTAACATAGACTAATTAACCCAAGACCCCGCATAGCCAGGCGACCTTCGCTGCCACGCTCGAAGTAATTCTACTCTATAGTGGGACACTAAATATTGGAAGTGACAGTAAACATAGTACGTCTCCATGGTAACCATTAATGTCTGACTCTCTCTTACGCCCCACGGAAGAATCGCGCGTTCCCTGTCTAGCATTGCAAGTTCCCCTCCCGCACCCCTTCTTTTTGGCAGCTTAGGTTTCAAAGGAATAACGTGCTAAGCGGGGTATACAGATATCTTGTATATGGCTGGTAATTTGACTCGGAAATGTATTAAGCTTATAAAGTGGAGTTAGTACACGACCAAAAAGTGAGACCGAAACAAAAGTCAAAGTAATATGACTGCATCTCGTTTTCTCTCCTTAAAGTGTTATGGTTTTTAGAAGAACCTAAGTTATAGTCGCACCACTAAGTTAGTCCTCGCCTGGCACAGAATAAACAATAGTAGGTATTATGCACTGTACTTTTGCTACAAAACCAATGTTTGACAGCCAACTGATGATTCATTAGGTTATCACACTTATCACTGTATACAATTTTCTTTTTCGATTTTCTAGTATTTTCATATAAGCAAGGCTCGGAAAAACTTCGGTCATTTTGAAAACTTCCCTGTTCCGAACAGCGGAGACTTCCATATATTAATAAAAATATTATTCGGTATTTTATAAATTTATTATAATAATTTACATGTTTACAGCGACAAATTTATTAATGAATGACATTCCAATATCCCTGTTCCGGTTATGGGGAAAATCACTGTCGCCAATAAAAATGAATGACCAAAATCTTTTCCAAATTTTCACTTGTGAGCCATAGCGACATGAATTTAGGACCCATTTATAAATCGAAAAAATTCGTTCACAGTCTACGGATGTCATTGGAGCATATGTTATCGTTGACATTGGTATATTATTCTTCCAATACGCTTGTGGCTCGGCAGTAATCTTCTTCTGTATTTCTACGGTAACATAATCAGGATTTCTATTTAAAATTGCTTGAAAGGGTCTAGCAGGCCAAGCTAACAAGAGTGGCCCCCGCAAGGGATTTGGTTGTAATTTGAGGTGCAGTAGTGACAGGACCTAAGAACACTGTATGCGTAATATTAGCCTTCGATCTTCTTTTGTTTCAGACTTATTCACTAAAATGTCAAAAAATCAAGGTAATTTTTAAACTGTTATTTTAGCTAAACCAAGCAAGCGAGAGTCACCAAATAAATTCATAATTAAGGAGCATAAAATGGGGTTCATAATTCATATTTTTACAGACATTCATATCCTTGAACTTGGATGAAAAACAATTAAAAAAAATTTCGCTTCATTTTTTTGCCACTTTTCGCGGAGACACAACTATCAAAAAAATTACTTGATAAGCCACAATTTTCAACTACGTATACATTTAAAAACATTTTGAAAAATCATGGTCCGTCATGTCAAAAAAGAACATTTACTAACGTATGTTTACTATAGTGTAGTGGCAAATGTATAGAGCCCTTCTAAGGTAAGTCTGTAGTTGTCACAGAAAAAGAGTTGATGGACACATTAATGAGGGTTTCCGCGATCGAGTTTTTCACTAGATGGCAGCACCGTGGCGACAGGTCTAGCTGTCACAATCCACCAATCATGTTTAACCATATATTTTTTGATTGGTGGATTTTGACAGCTACTGCCAAAAAGACCTGTCGTCACGGTGCTGCCATCTAGTGGAAATCTCAATCGCGGAAACCCTCATTAGGTCGTGATTGACGTATGCAGACTTAGCTTAATCGAACTATATCTGTAGAAGAAATCGTAACGTCAGATTGTAAGTTTTTTGATTTTGTCGTCAGCTGCAAATGAAATGGACATGCTATGCTACTTTGCTTTTGGTATAAATGTGTTTTTTTTTATTCTATGCAAATAAGGAAAAAAGTGGGTACATAATAAGAATTGGCTTTTTTTTTTTTTTATACCACGACGGTGGCAAACAAGCATACGGCCCGCCTGGTGGTAAGCAGTTACCGTAGCCTATGGACGCCTGCAACCCCAGAGGATTTACATGCGCGTTGCCTACCCTTTAGGAACCTATACACTCCTTTTTTGAAGAACCTCATACTGTAGCCCACTGGGAAAACCTCGGCAGGGAGTTCATTCCACAGCCGCAGCGTTCGTGGGAGGAAATTCCTCTTAAATCGTACTGTGCGCGACCCATTGGGCTCCAGGGTGTGGGGATGAACACCCTGCCGGCGGCGAGCGGTGCGGTGATAAAAAGCTGCCGTGGGCATCATATCAAACAGTTCTTCAGAGCACAACCCATTGTACAAGCGATAGAACACGCATAAGGAGGCAAAGTCCCTCCCTGGCTGTAGGCACATTGACAAAAACATTTTTTATTACCATTCCATATCAACAAATAACTCAGTAGAGCAAACAGAACAGTATTTACGTCATTGATCAATATCAATTAATTATTTCATAAGGAACGAAAGAGGATGTTATACCTATACAATACTACAGACTGATTTGCCACTACTATTCTATTGATATGATATGAAATTGTAAACATACGTTAGTAAATGTTATTTTTTGACATGACGCACCATGATTTTCAAAATGTTTTTAAATGTATACGTAGTTGACAATCGTGGCTTATCAAGTAATTTTTTTGATAGTTGTGTCTCCGCGAAAAGTGGCAAAAAAATGAAGCGAAATTTTTTATTTTATTGTTTTTATCCAAGTTCGAGGATATGAATATCTGTAAAAATATGCATTATGAACCCCATTTTATGCTCTGAATTTATTTGGTGACTTTCGCTTGCTTGGTTTAGCTAAAATAACAGTTTAAAAATTACCTCGATTTTTTGACATTTTAGTGAATAAGTCTGAAACAAAAGAAGATCGAAGGCTGATATTACGCATACAGTGTTCTTAGGTCCTGCCACTACTGCACCTCAAATTACAACCAATTCCCTTGCGGGGGCCACTCTTGTTAGCTTAGCCTGCTAGACCCTTTTGATGTACGTTAGTTTAGATCTTAGACTTCCAGGTATATCTTGTAAAACAGAATGTATGTCCTTTTAAATTTTAAACGCATATGTAACTTTGTGCTTTGTTGTTCAAGAATTTTTCGTGGGATGACTTGGAAATATCGTTTTATGTACAGAAAATCGTTTTTCAAATTTGGGATTTTAATTATTGAGACAGATTCGTTTTTTAAACCATGTATTTTGTACTGTGCAAGGTTTTCCGAGCCTTGCATATAAGTATTCGATTGATTGTATGACTGGAATCCCAATCATCCTCAATCTGCCTTATCAAGCATTCCTTTTAATATAAATCCAAAAGCGAATAGGTACTGAAGACGCCTTATCTGTTTTACTTTATCTGTGACCACCTCGCGATTAAGCGATTGGGGTTTTGACAACCACAAAAAATATCCCGCCACCCGCACCCTCCTCAGTCCCCTTAGTTGTCATGCCAGAGTACCGTGCAGGCGAGCACTCACTAAAGCGGGCGCTACAAAACTGGTGCAATAGGTACCTGGACATCCAGAATCAGATTCTGTGGATCCGGTGAACTCCGTTGAGATATCAGAGTCACCTGTCGTGTGATCACAGCGAAGAATCGCTTGCTTGACCATTCGGAACGGCTTGCGACGTAACCCTGATGGACAAATGAGTGAGGTTACGCGATTATCACATTGACGCCGATTCGAACGCGACTTTGGTGAAAGTGAGACAGCGCTATGCACACATGTAGCGTTTCGCTCACATACTAGAGTGGCTTGCGTTTCCGCAATCCATGTGTATCCTTAGAGAATTTAACCAACCGGAACATTTGATGTTTCTCTCCCCCGCAAAAATCGGCAGACTTTTTTTGTATAGAAAATGACAGACATGGCCGCTCCGATTGGTTGAATTCTCTGAGGATATATTACAGCTCTCATATCAGAGTCATAGAGTGCTCACTTTACAAGTGCTAAGAACCCTATTTATTCAGACGAGCAGCATGAACGATATTTTATGATATGAACCATGTTATACCTGTGTCCTTAGGACTCTTTTTTGTCTCGATCTTTATGGTCCATTTAAACAAAGGAGAATCCTTTCTCATGGGCTCTGCTGACTCATATTTCGGAAGATCTTGTTCGAATGTATCAAGAGCAGCAAGGCATTCTACGAAGAAAACAATTAGTTTTTAAAGTACAGGATGTTTTTCAAATCCTAGGCCGATATAGAAGTATATTTGCGATCTATGCGGCAAGGAGCGTCGTGCAGCGATAGGCTTGTATATCCATAAACACAGCTGCATCAGACGTTTAAAGTTAGGGCCAGACGGCAGATAGCCGCAGATTCTGCCACGTGAACTTGGTTCAAGCGAGTTGTTGAAGCTCTACATGGCTGACAACCAATCAACCCCTTCTGCCAATTGTTGGCAGAGCATGCCTTTAAAGGGCGTTTAAAGGTCATGTAGAAATTGGCATCAAATTGGCTACATGGTTTACATGGTTTAAAATCTCTTTTTTCTGGCAAGGTCTCGTGGCAGAGGGTTGTGGTTGCATGCCGTCTGACCCTAATTTTAACCGTACCTGACTTGACACAGCGTTGCAACAATCACCGTCAAGGATGTATTAGCCATTGATGAAGCCGATATAGCTCGAGGTGATAACTGATAAGATAGGTCATAGTAAAACTTGGACTCGCCATAGAAAACAAAATAGCTGCAGCCTAATATTTTCGCTATCGCTACTTATGAGTAGGTTCCATGGTAAAAGCTGTTCATTATGTCCTAGTTAATCACCTCGCTCATTTAATGCTTGAAAAACACCCCTGCACGGTTAGTAAGCAGCGACAGTGTCTCGGGGGCGAGATAGACATGTCACTTTCTGTCAAAATTTGAAAGCGACAAATATCTATCTCGCCCGCGAGATATTGTCGCTACACACTTGTGCTAACCGTGCTGGTAAATAGAGAATAGTAGTTTCGAGTAACATTTGTCCCTAAGTTGAGGTGCGTCCATTAATCACATGAGGTGATTGTTGGCGTCCATAGGCTACGGTAGCTGCTTACCATCAGGCGGGCCGTAGGCTTGTTTGCCACGGTCGTGACTCGTGGTATAAAAAAATAACGTAGGATGATTAGTTGATTACCTTTATCCTTCATCTCGGGATCAAAGGTGCAATGACAATTGCTGTCTAAGTCAGACACTGCAGTGGCTAAGACAGATTTGGATATATATTGTTGTGATAATTTGCAATCCCGACAATTGCATCCTGAGAAGAAAATGTCATTACATTATTAGATTACTCGTAAGTGAATAAGTGATACAAAACGAAACGGGCTTTTTCCTCCCGAGTCCTAATAGGGCCGTATTCTAACTTTGAAATACGTTTTGACGCGGTGCCGTATTCTAATTTTAAAAAACATTAAAAACTAAAACTATCTAAAACATAACTCAAACATACAACAAATATTCAAGGTGTACCCTTATTTTGTCGACAACCTTTTCATCGAATATTATTACATCGACAACGATTCATCGAAACTTTAGTACCAGTAATATTGTTTGGCGTTATTTTATTTCAACTACTATTTATTTTGATTTATTTTACTACGTAGAAATACTATTCAACGAATATTACTTAATTGCTAATTTGTTTCAAATTATCTTAATTGGCACAACTACAAAACATTGCAATTCATTTCTTCGACGTATTACTTTAATACAATTTTATATGTTCTACTGTACATTTATACTACTGCATATTTACTGTTGCCAGAAGTGGGTTAGGTTAGAACTGCGCCGCCCAAGAAAACGAACTGTTGCCGGAAGTGGGTTAGGTTAGGTTAGAACTGCGACCCCCAAGAAAACGAACTGTTGCCAGAAGTGGGTTAGGTTAGGTTAGAACTGCGATCCCCAAGAAAACGAACTGTTGCCAGAAGTGGGTTAGGTTAGGTTAGAACTCCGTCCCCTAAGAAAACGAACTGTTGCCAGAAGTGGGTTAGGTTAGGTTAGAACTGCGATCCCCAAGAAAACGAACTGTTGCCAGAAGCGGGTTAGGTTAGGTTAGAACTGCGATCCCCAAGAAAACGAACTGTTGCCAGAAGTGGGTTAGGTTAGGTTAGAACTGCGACCCCTAAGAAAACGAACTGTTGCCAGAAGTGGGCTAAGTTAGGTTAGAACTGCGATCCCCAAGAAAACGAACTATGACCAGAAAAGCCACACATGATCAGTTAAACAATTTCACATCTGAAACTACCCACATAGCTATAATCGCGCAGAGTGAGCCGACTGACGTGATTGCGTTTAGTTTCGATAACGAAATATTACCAATTGAAATAATTTTATGCGGAATAAATATTATTACATGTAAAAAAAATGAATTAAAAAAACCCGAAATGAAAAGCCATGAATTTTATTGAAATAAGTCAACTACCAATTAAAAGACCTCGGTTCAAATTACCTATTAACGAGTCCTCGACGCAATGACTTGTCGATGAAATGAAAATACTTGAAACGTTGTCTTTGAAATAATATTCGATTAAATGTCTGTCGGCAATTCAATGGTAAACCGTTTATTATTATTTAGGTTTACCATTGAATTGCCGACAGACATTCACAGACAGACTAAGAGCAGATTACTTATTCTGTGATACGGCGGCTTAACAATTATTGTAAATCACAACTTTTGCCATAGTTACAGCAATTTTTTTTTAACTGAACCTTAGGAATGTACACACACACAGATGCGATGGGCCAAATTGGCGACCGACTGGACCCCACAGGAAGGCCGAGGCAGAGGTAGGTCAAAACGGAGATGGCGAGATGATCTGGGGGGGCGATTTTTGAGATTCGGCGCTCGAATATGACATTTTAAACTCTGAAATTATGTTTTAAAAATAACAGCGATAGTAATTTAAAATCACGATTATTTATACTATTCATTTCTTGTGTAAATAAGGGCGACAAACTTTTGTGTGCGATTATATTCGAGATTAAATTCTTTGAATTCGAGCGCTCGCTTGTCAAAATTGGCCTCCTGAACTCGTTTTGTGGTGATTGCCGGGAGCGTGCACTGAGACGCGGGTGGCGCAAAATAGAGAAGGTACTTTGCCCAGCAGTGGGACACAAAATAGGCTATTTATTAAAAAAAATCGATGCGTGTTTTGGTGTGCCGTGCGTGCATGGACATTGAAATGACTTTTGTCATATTGTATGTTAGATTTCAGTGCTTCAGATAAACCTAGAAAATACCTTCGTAAGTGATTACGCCAAGTTTCATTTCGCTTAATTTTTGTGAATCTTCCTGGGCGTTCAGCTCTGGTTGGGGTGATTTTAAATCTAAGGAAAACAGAAATAATAATTCAAGGAGTGTTTACTCTATGATAGTAGTGCCTAAGTGCGTCCGCTAGATGGTGCGATTAAACGGAGCGAGCGCACGCATTGAAAATGTTGAAACCGGGTAAAGTAGTATGAGTGGCGCTTCCTTGATTAGATTAGTACCTACCCGCTCGCATGCGCCCGCTCCATGCAATCGCACCAGCTAGCGGATACCCTGACGGTGAACAAAAAATGATGACCAATTTAGCCGTAGCAGAAATGGAAAACAAACCGTCCGAGTTCGTAACAGTAGGTGCGTTGATACAGGAGCGAAAAGCATATCAATAATGATCCGAGGTAACTTGTCACGAGCTACAGGCGAATTCGGGACAAGTGACATGTGACGTTTTATAATATAGTTGCGAGAAAATGACAATTATAACAACATGGTTACATTAGTTGGGGAAGATTGGCACCATTGGCCATATCTCGATTTTAAAAAAACGCTGACACATTATTATTTATATATAAAAGACTCCCTCTCGTTATGGACACTTAGGATACTCACGAAGAATGGCAACAATAACACTGTTGGTTTACTTGAAAATAGAGTTTGTGGCTTTTTGTGTTTTTGATAACTCTAAGTATTTCTGGGGTGCATGTTGAAGTGCACTTATCTATACTATATTTGTAACAAGTGCAGAGCTGTTTTGCATAGTTTATGACAATAATGACCAAATACCAAACAATATAAAATGTACATTAATTTTCGGATATCCCTTATAATTATTTTTATTTATTTCCTGATTTTTTCGTTTGGGGTATACAGGCATTACAGGCATTTAAACGTATGAAAGTCTTGCTATATGAATGTGCCCCATTTAAGTTAAAATAGCTCGTTCACATCATAAATATTTCTTCAAAATTCATTGTAGTTTAAATACAAACTATATTAGATAAACATAACTTGCGATATTAGAGGCAGTTTTGTGAAGCCATAGTCATAGTCATTTATTTATAATATTTAAAATCTTACATGTCAAATTACAATATTATTACATTGGTACTTATTTATTAATACATTATTTATAGGTACTTAATTATTAAATTAGATTTTAAATTAAACGTTTTCCTAATTAGGTAGGTCATAAAACTCTGTGAGACTGTAAAAAGTATGGTTTAGTAGCTACCTTTTTAATTTATTCAAAAATACGTGGGTACTACCCCGCATGTGGGGTACATTCGTGCAATTACCATATTTTACGACAACCGTCATAGCTTGGCTTTGTTGCTTAGTATAAAGACTGAATGACACTATTATTAAAGCCAAATAAGTGGACTACTTAATAGTGTTTAATTTATTATGAATATTATGATTTTACTAATAGTTATTTTTTACAAAGGTTAAGAGTAAAAAGTGTACGAATGGTGCCAATCTTCAACTACTACTACGTCCCCAGTTACGAATTTTTCCATTAACTTCACCAAATTGCAGTTTTCCGCATTAACAAATTGATGTACAGTCAGCATCAAAAGTAACTACGCAATCGAAGACGTCAAAAGCTCTTATTCCCCTTTAAAAAGGACTTTTGACGTCTTCGTTTGCGTAGTTACTTTTGATGCTGACTGTACATTATGAATATGATTAAATTTGGTTCGTATTCCGAGAAATTTTACTTTATTTCTATCCTTACTTTAATATAATCGTGAGCTGAATTGATTCTAGGTATTAGGACACAAAATTTTAGTATTACAAACGAATTTGATTCCCACTATAGGACTGTGTCATATCATATCATAATAATAATAACTGGTTTAGTAGTGCATGATTTCATTTTTACGTACGTATCCACGGGTGATTATCATTATGACTAGACCCCGGATATTTGTCGCTCTGACGTCACTATAGGGTAGTATGGGGTGTGAATAGAACGGTGTTAATTATTACGAAAAATTTACGGTTTCTAACCTAATACACTTTAATAAATCACGATAAAAAATATCCAGTGAATTGATAAATATGATTTTTTGCTATATTACTGCAAAACATACGTTAACCTAGATTTTGATTAATAAAAAGTAAACAATCTAAATACCGGTCAAGAAATAGAAATGAATCCAAGCAACCGTTACAATTCCTACTTTGATAACCGCAAACTTTTCAAATATGCACCAAAAACATCGATCGAAGTGGAAAGAAGCTTTTCCTTTTTGAAGTGGATATATTCAAAAGGAAAGAACAATGTCGATAATTTAATCAATTGATCATTGATTTATAGGAGGGTGTAACGTTCGCAATAATATTAATATACACATATATAGAATATACATAATACATAATAAGTAAATTTTTCGTATTAATTGACACCGTTCCATTCACACCCCATACTACCCTATCGTGACCTCATCGCGACAAATGTCCGGGGTCTAATTATGACAATATAGGACTGTACCTAAGTTCCTACATACATTATGAATTAAGGCGGTTTCACACTGCTGCGACGGTGTACGAGCGAGATAGCGCTTTGCATGTGTATAGCGCTGTCTCCTTCATCGAAGCGGGACGCGGATTGTGAGAACCGCCTTAATAAATCGACAAAGTTTCCATCAAATTTTGTAGCTATACTCGAAACTGGAATTCAATAAAAAACTACGACAGTGTTGCCACTGCAATAAAATGTTTGTACAATAGTATATTCCATTTTGTATTAAAAAAACACGTAAGATATTTGATTTAAACTTTCACGGTTTTTACACATATCTATTTGTAATAACGGGACTTAACCGCGTATATATTTCTAAAAATTACCTTCGACGTTTCGAGGACGACATTGTCCCCGTGGTCCCGAAGAAAGACTGAGACTGACAATGTCGTCCTCAAAACGTCGAAGGTAATTTTTAGAAATATATACGCGGTTAAGTGCCGTTATTACAAATAGATACGTAAGATATTGTATTTATTTTTTAATTATTTATTTATCAAACAGATGTTTACATAAGAAAAAATACAATCGTACCCGCAAGCAAAGCTCTATGGCTTAACTGCCGTTGGGTTCGTTATTGGTAATAGGATTGAGCATAATTATAGACGGAGAGCTAGCCACGTCAGATATGACACAATAATGAGAGCGACGAAACCCCTCTACTTAGTTTGCTATACTATGCTTATTTCTAGATTATCTGGCAGCGGTAAAGTGGTGCAGGTCAAAGATTGCAAATAACATGAAGAACACAAATCCTAGAGTTCTGGGTTTGATGCAATATTATGGGAAATTAGTAATTAATTAGATTATATCATAGCCAGAAGTTTCTATTGGGGAAAAGTAGTGCCAAATGGTGTATAATGCAATTTATAGTTAGTCGCTGACTGCTTTTGTTTCCGCAATAATATACATTTTTTTAATTTCTAATGTAAAAATATAGGCTCTGTCCTCTATAAATGACATAACTTCGGCAGTTTTTTTCTATTTTGGTATTACTTTTTTCCAACTTAAAAACTTTGTCGATCTGTCAATCTAACCTCCACCCATTAAAAGCTGCCTAGATCTAGCAATAAGGATGGTAAAGCAATCCAACTAGACATGTTTCATTGCTCTCATTATTGTGTCATATCTGACGTGGCTAGCTCTTAGTCCATAGGTTTACCTGCATTGTCCTCAAGACCCATGACGCTTTTGGCGACCTTCGCCGATTCGCTTTGAGACAATATGTCTGTCCCGAATTGAGTGTAGCAATCTATGGGATACAGTATATTTAAATCGGGATGCAAAACATAATTGACGTACAGTTATTTTTGAATTTTATCTACATCCATATCATAAATTGTTCAGAAACGATAAGCTAATGTCCCATATAAAGAACCTGTCTGTATCTGGGGTGCATCGCAAACTTTACAGTATCGATGACCGATACATTAACTACATTCAAATTTTGAACATTACAATAAAGTATGAAAATTCATAACAGTTGGTCATGAATGTCAGTATGGTCGGGGAGAAGGACGTCCTACATCGATATCGGTAACGTCATGAAAATCTAGCCGTCCTCCCCGACCGTCGGCACAATCAGTTGCCACAGAAAACCACAGCCAAATAGCACTAGACCCTACTCATAGTGTTGTGTTCCCGCTGGTGAGTAAGGTTGCCAAAGAGCTCAAAGAGGACCCAGTGTGTTGACGATGAGGGACCTTCTTGTTCCTTTAGCCATCAACACAGTGAATCCTCCTTTTTGTAAAGGGTCGGCAACGTGCATGTGACTCCTTTGGAGTTGCAGGCGTCCATAAGTTACGGTAGCTGCTTACCATCAGGCGGGCCGTATGCTTGTTTGCCACCGTCGTGGTATAAAAAAAATGGCGGTCATTCTATTGGTTCCCAAACAATTCATTTAGAATTTATAATATGTCTGTAGATAAAGAAGTGTGTGTAACTATACATAATTAGGTATTAAAACACTCGTGTGATATTATTATGGAACTCACTTCGTTCGTGTCATAAAACCACTCGTATTTTAATGCCCTTCATTATGTAGGAGTCACATAAACTACTATTAGCTTACGTGAGACATACTAACCCTATTAAAATTTACGGATGTAAAATCACGTATCAATTACACGCGACATGTTTCGGAGAGCCTAGGTCTCCATCTTCAAGCACTAAAAGTGCAAGGGTATTCGAACATGTCTCGCGTAGTGAGTGAAACCATAAACTATTGAGGTCCCACTATTTCGTATAAACCATGACCGTGGCCGTACCAACACATGCAAAAAGATGTATTCATAGTATGTACAACTAAGAGGCTTTGCCCACTAGTCCATTCCGACATAGACCATCACCGTAACGTGCCATGACCCGTCCAGCATTCTTGTCGAGAATATTCTGCTGTTGTCTCTGCATGTTACGGAACGGTGTTGGAACGGTGTCTGGCCAGGGTGCAACTCTGTTGTAATCCCTCGAGCTACGTGTTTGCAACGGGTTCTAAGAGTTGAGTATGCTGCTTGCAGATTATTACTTTTTTAGGTTATTTTGAACGGCCGTGATACGGGCTGTGAACGGGCATCACACGCGTTGCATATGGGTATCTACAGGTTTAAAACGCTGTTGATACGTTGTAGTACGAAAGCTTAGCATACTAAGCTTTTTTCAGAGCATGGCACGGTCATGCTACTATCATGGTTTGGGCGGAATAGTGGGCACACCTTTATTCGCTATGTGCGAAGTGCATGGTGGGGATAACGTGAATGATCGCAGTGCATAATATGACAAGATATAAAACTGCTCGTGTCAATATCGAATTTCAAAATACACATCACCTATGTCACCTCAACTCGGTCAACCGTCAAAATAGTGAACCAGCCGGAGACATATAGGCAAGGAGTACAGGCCATTCATAAAAAAGAAATATTGTACCCCTGTCCAAGAGATGGCGCCACAGTCATGTACACAGCGAATAGTTACGCATATTTATAAATCTGGGCTTATAAAAAATGGTCGACTATTATTAAAGCACAATAAAAAAAAGATTACCTGTCTCCACATTGATGCTACGTTGATTAGTTGTACATCTGTGTATAGACGTCTGATTGATATGTGAAATAATTTTGAGAGCTACTTTTTCGGCTATTTCGGACGTACTAAATGGTATGCTGGGGTTATCTGAAAACAGTAAAAATCATTAAGGCCACCGATAACGCCGACGATCTTGACAACTCATTGAAAACCTTGAATGCGCGAGCTCCCGAGCCATGAGCGCATGTTACATGCGCGAGCAACGAGCATGTAACAGTCGTAGCTGCAGTGCATAGGCTACGGCGATTGCTTACCATAAAGCGTGCAGTATGCTGGTTTTCCACCAAGGTATAAAAATATATATTTTATAATTACTTGTGTCCATGTTCTGGGAAGTTTTATACCGGTCACTTTCAATCTTGTAATTTGCACTTGAGTGGCTCGTTAATAATTTAAGATGGTGATGTGACGTTATTGATCCCACAGGTTTCAATGCGTCGGTCGCGAAAGAGACAGCATGAACTGAAAAGGAAGGTAAAAAGAGTAATAATCTTATTTCAAAAATATATATTAAGGAATAATCTCAATCTTAGAAAAATATCACGAGTGATCACGAGGTCAGAAAAGATATCACGTGTCATTTTTATTCAACGTGGGAAAGCCAAAAACATAAATTTTACTAAAAACAAATTAATCAGATCAAATAATCCGCTCTATTTGTTTAATATTTAGCGATTAGCAGATTTTTACGATGTTGATAGCATCTTGAACATATACGCAATATAGTAGAAACGACATTATACTTGCTTATCGTCTAAGGGTTCTTATCACGTGATCTTGTGGCAGGGGGGGGGGGGGGGGAGGATGCGTTAAAATCACCAAGGGGGAGGGGTGTCAAAAATCGGCCAAATATGATCACAATGATTTCTGGACGACCCCAATCTACGATCACTCGACATTTTGGGCTTGAACAATATAAGTTGATAAATCCTAGGTTTTGCCGTAATTCGGGCCTTTAGAGTAACATATATCATAAATTATAATGTAGTAATATTAATACTTACTTGGAGTCATCGCTGTCTCACAAGATTCCACTTTCTTTTGAGATTTCGAAGGCATATTTTTGATTATTTTAGTTACGACGTCTTCCGCCCATTTCGATGGGCAGAAATGAGGTGGCAAAATGTTTCCTGAAAAAAGTTTTTATTTCATATAGTGCTCAAAAATAAAGTTTATGTGAAAAAAAAGTAGCGGAGGTCTACGGTGTCCAGGGCTTAAATTGAAACAGGGCCTTCTGCGTTCGCTACGGGTGCCATAAGCCCCTAGGCCATCCGGGTCACGGCAGTCCCGTCAAAATTTCTCTCGTAAGTACATATATACCTATATGCAATTTTTGAAAAGGCCTGACCCTTAAAGAAGTTATGGTAGGTAAAATTTGATTAGCTCTTAAGATATATTTCAAATTACGTCATACTTTAACGCATAACTACGGAATATTATGTTGATGCTCAAGCGATAGGTACAGTCACCGGCAATAGTATCTTCCTACACGAAAGTCACAAAAATATGTAACACGCTCTTATTGTGGGGCCATAAAAGCGTGTCACATATTTTTACGGCCTTCGTGTATGAAGTGCAGTAAAACATTCACTTTTGCAGAACACGTATTTTTTTTTTACTTCAACAAAAAAACAATTTTACTTCACACAAAAAATATTTTACTTCACACAAGAAATAATGAAGCACAATTTAAACAGAATATTTTTATCGAACAATGGTGGATGTCTGCCTTCCGCACGAATGGAAAAAATAGTAGGTACAAGAACAGAACTCGGCTGAAAATTTAGCTATAAAGAAATATGAAGTTGATGAGATGCGAGTGGTATGAACGATGATGGCTGATTCACTGGATGAAGGAAACCTAAATTTAAAACCGAATATTTATAACGCCCTTCAGATGTGGCTATTTGGAATTTTGAGAAGTTTTAAAAATGCGGATCAGAGATATTCAACCAAGGTTGGCAAAACAACAAAAAAATCTATTACGGCACAAAAACACAATAAGTAATTAACTGGTTACAAAAAGGGAATCGGATTTATAACGTTAAAAAAATCTAAATAAAATAATAATCTTGAATCTCAGGAAATGGTGGAACTATGAATTTAAATAAAATACGTTAGGCAGCAGCTCGCTGAAGCCTGTGTTTTACTTGGAGCACCACGCGTAATACGGGTTCTAGTCCTCCGACGACGGTTTTACTTGACGAACCACGCGAAACACGGGTTCTAGTCCTCCGACGACGGTTGCCCGTCGTTTCACAAGATCGGCACTCACGAGCGCCTTCCGGAGCCCTCTCGGCTCAAACGATCTCAGCAACAGCGACCACGGCAGGCAATATCCACCCTCAGACACGGCCAAAAAAGAGCACTGGGTACAGGAAAACCTGTATTGGCGATCACCCTCTTCTAAGGAACTAGATCACTGGTAAAAACTTCTAGGGAACAAAAATGGACCAAAATGAATAATTCTGACTTTTCCCTTCAAAACTACAAGACGATCTGTCTCTCTCCAAATAAACAAACTCAATCTTTTTACAATCTCGAGTACCTCATTAATTCAAATACAAAATTAGCGCGAATATTATCTCGATTTTATAACTGCCTGTTGTCTATAACAAAATGTGGACTGATATAAGCGCCATCAAACCGTAATGGCGTGAATCACAATGCACACTGTTTTTTTTTCATAATTCAACCACGACCTAGCGACCAGAGAAATTAAACACGGAAGTAGTTCCAAAGAACGTCGATAGATGTCGATAGACGTAGCGTCATGCTACAGAATATACTATTGCCGATGACTGTACCTACAGATTAATAAAAAAACCGCAAGTTATGTTTTAGGTATCACAATGTAGGCACCGTCACCATCAGATATATCGGAGCGGCCAAGGTGGTCACAAATATCTGAACAACGCATCTATTGTCAAGGCGATAAAGTGCATGTTCAGATATTTTTGAGTACCCTGGCCGCTCCGATATATTTTATGGCGACTGTACTGTACAACCTCTACCAGGTATACCAGATAAATATTTCCTAGCATAGGTCCTGGAGTTTTACGATACCGTCAATGGGAAGCAAGGATGATTAAGACATGGATGGACAATGCCTATACAAAATCGCGTTCCTCGAACTATAAGTCTGTTTTCGGTACTAAGTGCCACAGCGCCATCTGTTGAGTCTGGTTATTCTGTCAGCGTTAATCGCCGAACAAAATATTAGAAACTAGAATTTCTTTATTTAATCTTAATTGTACAAAATAGGATGGTACAAATGGCGGACTTAATGCCATAAGGCATTCTCTACCAGTCAACCAATGGGCTTAACAGAAAGGTTAAGTAGGAATTTAGTGTTTGTGGTGACCGATAGATGACGCTAGTGCTTTAGCCTCAAATAAGGGAACGCGATTTTGTAAAGGCATTTTCAATCCATGTCTTAATCATCCTTGATGGGAAGTAACTTAAACAAAATTACTCGTATTAAAATTGTTGATTATTCAATTGCCACACAATCGCTTTATGGCAAGGATGATATAAGACACGGATTGACAATGTCTATTCAAAATAGCGTTCCTCCAAACTTCAGATTGTACGTCTGTTTTCGGTACTGTGCTGCAGCGCCACCTGTTGAGTCTGGAGTCGAGTTTTTCTGCCGGCGTCAATCGTCGAACAAAAAGTATAAAACTGGGACTTAGTGTTTATGGTGACCGATAGATGGCGCTAGCACTATAACCTGAAATTTCCCGTATTTCAGGTCATAGTATAGACACTGCCAATCCATGTCTTATATCATCCTTGCTTTATGGTAACCATGTTCTTATAAACACTGAGCGCGTTGTAGTATTAGACGGAGAGCTGGCCACAGCAGGAATGACACAATAATGAGAGCAACGAAATTGATATAGTTAGACTGCTATTGTTATTACCTAATCTGGCAATCTGGCAGCTTGAAGCCGGGGGGTTCAGGAGTAGCAGACCAGAAAAGTTGTTTAAAAATCTTGGGAACGACGCAATACTGAGAGTTCTTGCTTTAGTACGATATCGTGGCATTTGATGTATATAATAGCCAATTAATAGGAATATAACGTGGAAGATGTCTCAGTGGGGGGGGGGAAGAGGCAGGTTGAAGTTAAATGCATTTATACCGGACGCCTGCGGTTTATTTTCTTCTGATTTGTGAAAACTGTTTGTAATTAATCAGGCGCTCGAATATAACTTATTTTATTAGTTGACAGATTTCCATGCCAAGACGATATTACCGATAGTTATTTCTAAATAGGAAATCGACTTTAACAGCCAGGATTCTCGGTTTAAATTGTTATGAAAAAATATGTGACATATTAGGTTTTGTTCTGATAATGAACTTAGCTTACAAAGCCACATCATAATACAGCTACTCGTCACTAGATTTCGCTAATATCTACTAAACATAGACAGGGTATGACATTTGAATTCCAACTGCTGACCCAGCACGGGTGAGCAATAGATAATTAACCAGTATAAGTGTGCCGCATTGCTACGAATCTCGCGGTCATTATACACTGGCAGTTAGAGAAGTTGGCTCGCCAAGGGGCGCACAACCATTAGGAAATTACGGATATATGGCTGCCTAATTTGTCGATAAAAATATTAACCCTTAGCCATGCCTGGCAATATTTTGACCATTGAATACTTAGAGAATTCAACCACCCGGAGTCGCCATTGACAGGCGTTCCCTTCTGCCGAAAACATATGATCAGTGGTCATACACATGTATGGGCCGACGTTTATCTAACGTAGCTATGTACGAAAAGCCATACATTTGACGTTCCCCTCCACCGCAAAAATCGGCAGACTTTTTTTGTATAGAAAATGACAGACATGGCTACTCCATCCGGGTTGAAGTCTGTGAGTTGAATACCGATTCTGATACCCATCAGCAGGGCCCGTAATTTTCATGCCGATGACATCAATTTGACGTCACGCTCCATATAGGATGATCCCAAATAGTTTTATTGTAAATTATTAATCATTAGTCGTCAATCATTTTAATCATGTACAAATGACTTCGAAAGTACTCTATAAATAATACCTACATGATACGTGAAACGTAACGTAAATAAAACTATTTGATTTGTTTTTATACATACATTTTATTAAGTGGTATTGTTAACAACACATTACAATTCATTTTAAAACAGAATTCCTCTCTAACGTAAAGCACGCCATCCTTCTTGCATTAATTCCCATGCAAAGAAAATCTAAGTCATCTTCGCTTTCATACGTAATGCAATATTCATAAAAATATTTTTTTTGTAATCGTATTTTTGTTTGTTGTGTCACACATTTGGTTAATTATTCCAACTTCTTTGCTAAAATGAAAATTATTTGCATGGTTGGTAATTTCTTGTTTTTGTTTAATAATGGCTGACTTAAACGACAATAAGGAAGTTCGTCTTGATGGAAGCAATGGAAAAATAGATTTATGTCCTTATTTTAAGTATTACATCTGTAGAAGTTGAAAGGTCCTTTTCAATATTAAAATGGATTTTTACAAACCGGCGATGCAGTTATGACCCTTAAAAACCTTGAGCAAATTCTAATTAAAAATTTCGAATCTAAATATAAGGGACAAAAAAGGAGAAATGTAAATATGTTTCAAATTAATTTGTAAATAATTATGTACAAAACTAACTTGTACAGCCTTGGCCAGGAGTGTTGAGCATAGCTCTTTTTTGCTTACAATTTTGATGTTAAGTATTAATTCCCTATCATAACAATGTACGATGACGTAAAATGTTATATTTTATTGATATATCTAGAAAACTTCACTTAATAACACTTTCAAGGTACCTATCAAATATGAAAAGTGGAGCTCACAAAAATGGGAATTTAGGTCGGTACGAAAAATTGCAAATATTCAATGCAGTTACTACTCATTTCAAAAAAACATGCCTGTTCAGTTTAAATTAATTGATAAAATAACTTCAAAAAAGATAGAAACGCTGGTCTAAATTTTCGAGTTTTGTATGAAAATCGCAAGGGTGCTCAACACTTCTGGCCAAGGCTGTATATATTACTGTACAAAACCTCGTTTGTAAATAATATCATTAAGTATCTAGTTATTCGTGTAGGTACGGCCCAGGACTTTGATTTGCATACCATTTAGAACCTTGTCACAGTGACAATAATATGAAATCTCTAGCGTCTAGATGTTGATTGTCACTATGACAAAGTATGTAATGTTACACAAATCAATTTCCTTGACTGTTTATAAATCAATATGTAATAAAACCTTTTTAAATGTAACCTTTTTTATTCGTTCTCATTAAAAAAACGTTCTGTCAAAAATGTTACAAGTGCCACTGAGAAATAAAAATACTGATTTCCTAATTGTATTAGTTGTTAAAATCATAAAAAATGTGTCCATCAATTATACATTTTCCTTTTAGCAGAGAATTTGGAATAATTAACCAAATGTGTGACACAACAAACAAAAAACGACTACAAAAAAAATATTTTTATGAATATTACATTACGTATGAAAGCGAAGATGACTTAGATTTTCTTTGCATGAGAATTAATGCAAGAAGGATGGCGTGCTTTACGTTAGAGAGGAATTCTGTTTTCGAATGAATTGTCATGTGTTGTTAACAATACCACTTAATAAAATGTATGTATAAAAACAAATCAAATAGTTTTATTTACGTTACGTTTCACGTATCATGTAGGTATTATTTATTCCATGTGTAAATTGAGTACTTTCGAAGTTTGTACATGATTAAAATGATTGACGACTAATGATTAATAATTTACAATAAAACTATTTGGGATCATCCTATATGGAGCGTGACGTCAAATTGATGTCATCGGCATGAAAATTACGGGCCCTGCCCATCAGCAATAAAAGAAAAGTGATTACTTATTTTATTATTATATTCTCTTTATTTTTCTTTCTTCTTAGGAGGTTTTTTTACAATATCAATATAAAAGTAATGTTGGAAATGTCATTGTGATAGTTGCCTTCCCCATTCATTTTAATTACATTAAGTAAGATTTAAACAAGGGTGTACATCTGAACGAAGTGACAGCTTACGTTTACGGGGTTGTCAAAATCCCCTTCGTATATTTGCTGCATAACCACAGGTAAGATAAAATAGTTATGTAGTTTATAGTAGTAGTTTAGTTAAAATAACGGTTAGATTGGGCAAATTAAGTAATAAATCTTACATTTATGTATTTTTGTATTAAAATTTCTGATGTATCAGGTAGATTAGAGCAGGTCCAGCAATCAAACTAATCGCGTACTTGTCAACCCTAGATAATCGACAAGAAAAATTGTATGTAGAATGTAGACGTAATGTGCCACCGTTCATATGTCAAAGTTCTGTCAAACACTGATTTTGTAGGAAAGATTGAAGAGAAATGGCATGAAATCTTTAAGGAATGAAGATTAACAAATAAATTACGTTTCGAAAATGGGTATTTTATTGGTGAACAAGACATGAGACGTTTTATTTTTGTAAACCTGAAAATGGGTTAAGTTTTCACATGAGCATTATTAAACTTTACTCGTTTTAATATTATATGTCGATGCTTATCCTTAATCATGAACTTTTATCGATATAAATATCGACTTTGCGCAGCATTTGAGTAGCGAGTATTTAAAGTGACAGAATGATAGAAAGTTCTAGATAAATAAATAGTACTAGTCATAGATTACATAATTCTTCAGATGGAGTACTGCTAACAAAATTTTGTGGTTCCATAATGAGCCAGTGTCCTCGTGGTTACGCACTACACACACATACGCACAATAATAATGAGCCGCTCCCCCGACAGTCGTGTCCAAACGTCTATGCAGTCAAGTGCTTTTAAAAAATAATTAAAATATGCCGTCGTGCGTTGTCAAATGAAATATATTTATATTTTATATAAATATATTTTATATATTTCTATAAAATATATTTCATCAAATTTATTAAAACAGGTGCTTATTCATTCTATTTAACCATATATATTATTATTATTATTTTTTAATTAAAAAATACTGTATTAATAATTGGGAAAATTTGTATTATATGGCAACACTCGTCTGGGCACATACATTCAAACCAGCCGCCATCATGCGTCACAGTTTGTTGTACAGGCATTCTCCATCCTTTTAATTTATTCATCCAAGGTACTATTATTTACTTGGTGGTACTACCAATGCGCAACATAGATTACCTCACTAAGATTCCGCATTATAGCGTTAATGAAGGTTAGCAGTCGTTATCTATATGCTGTTTTATTTATTAAATAGTGAGCCGCCTGTCGCACCAGTGGATTGTAGGTTATGTACAATATTTGAAACTACAAAACCTAACGCCTACTCAATGAACTCGATTCATTTCTCATTTTGTAAGAAAGATTGGCGCCATTCGTATGCGGGAACACTCATACTTTGCCCATATATCGATTTTAAAAACACGATGACATTATTTTTGTATGGAAGATTCCCTGTCATACGCTTACAATACTCTCGAAGAATGGTAACAATAACACTGTTAGTTTCCTTGAAAGGAGAGGTTTTGTGTTTTTGATAACTACGGACTCTGCATAGGTTTAAAAACTTCCTGCCTGTGAGTACCAAGAAGCTGCTTGTGCAGGTCTTAATTTTTCCTATTATAGACTAAGCTGATGTGTGCACTACCAACATTTACCAGGCTTCCCTAGACAGACTCGATCGTATATTAAATAATAGCAAACGCTTTATTTTCGGCTTGCGTAAATTCGATTACGTCTCAGGTTATCGTTACCAACTCCAATGACTGCCCGCACGTCAACGCAGGACTCTTAGAATTCTCTGTACTCTCTTCTCTATTTTGTTTGAGCTCTCTGCTCCAGACTACCCCCGTCCCGGGTGTGAACTTCGCTCCTCCCGGTCTCTTAAGCTTCTAGTACATCCTCCCCATAGCGGCCGGTTATCTCTTTTCTTATTTTACAGTCCAGGCTATTTGTCTCTGGAATGCACTTCCCCTGACAATAAGACAAGCCCCGAGCAAGTTCGTTTTCAAACGCTTGCTTCACAAGCACCTGCTGGATCATGACCAGCGTGAATGAGTTTTTTCCCCTTTGCGCATATGCATTAGTAGCTTTCCGCCCGGGACTTCGTCCGCTTATAATACGGTTCCTCATACAGAGTTACATATCCAATTTTATCTTCTTAACTAACTTTTGTTAATCCCCGAACCATCTTCTTAATCTATACTTATAGCTATTTTGGCAAAAAAACGGGTAACGTGGACATAGTTTCAGTTACAAATAAGTGTTAATAAGCAAATCATAACGTTAATGTATCATTTGCGTAACTTCTTTGTGTACTATATTGTGGTGGTTTTATTTGGATTGGTATTATTTTACGAAGTTTCAAATCTCTAACTACAAATTTTAAACCCTTTTACCCCCTTAGGGGTTGAATTTTTCAAAATTGCTTCTTATTAGTTGTACAAATAGTAAATTTAACTCGTCCTGCAAATTTTAACTTTCTAGCTTCAGTAGTTACGGCCTCCATTTAATACAAAATTTTCAACCTCATTTCAACCCCTCTGGGGTGAAATTTTGAAAAACGCTGAAATTAGTTTTTTTGCCTTGAAGTAAGTAGCTTACAAACGAACTTTCAAGTCTGTCACAAAAAAAAAAAATCTCTATACAAACTTTAAACCCCTTTTTTACCCTGTTAGAAGTTGAATTAAAAAGAAAACGCTGATTTTTTTTATTGTTTTTTAATTATTAGTAAACGTACGAAGTATCAAATCTCTAACTCTAAATTTTAAACCCCATCCATACACACTTTCAACCCCCTTTTTACCCCCTTAGGGGATGAATTTTGAAAAACCCCTTCTTAGTGGATACTAGCGTTATAAAAACTACCTATTGTGAAAAATTCAGCTCTCTAGGTCCAACGGTTCAGGCTGGGTGTTGATTTAAGTGAGTCAGTCAGGACTTTTACGTTTATATATATAGATAATATATATATATGTATGTTTATTAGTATGTATATATATATATATATATTGGTATTTGTGTAGTTTATGTAGTATGTATCGAAGTATATTTAAGTAGGTACAAATAAGTCACCCAAAGGGCAATGGAGAGGGCTATGATTGGAGTCTCTCTGCGTGATCGCATCAGAAATGAGGCCATCCGCAGCAGAACCAAAGTAACCGATATAGCCCTCCGAATCGCTAAACTAAAGTGGCAGTGGGCGGGGCACATTGCTCGTAGAACCGATTGCCGTTGGGGCGGAAAGGTTCTCGAGTGGCGACCACGAACCGGAAGGCGCAGCGTGGGTAGACCCCCCGCAAGGTGGACTGATGACCTGGTGAAGGTCGCGGGAGTCCGCTGGATGCGGGTGGCGCAGGACCGGTCATTGTGGCACTCTTTGGGGGAGGCCTATGTCCAGCAGTGGACGTCTTTCGGCTGATATGATGATGATGATGATGAAATAAGTTATAGGATAAATCAGCAAGTTTTCTCTTACAGCACCCACTTTAGCGAATTTCTGTTTGGACCTATGGTTGACTGGTAGAGAATGCCTTGAGGCATTAAGTCCGCCATTTGTACTTATTTTTACTATGCAATGAAGTTTAAATAAATAACTAAAATTCTTGGGTGCATATTTAAATGTACCTATCTGTAGTAATATTTGTTACGATTGCAGAGTTATTTTGCATAGTTTATGACCAAATACCAAACAATATAAAATGTACATTAGTTTTGGGATAACCCTTAGGATTTAGGATTTTTACTGTATAAGTTTCAAACAGCTGTACTTACTTGTGTTTAGTCACTACACAATATAATCAAAGACTAAATATTTTCATTATTCCTTATTGATACAAAATGGACGTCTGAATAAACAAACTCTCCTTAAAGTGGCCCAAACCGGGGCATCTGGCCTAATATTTTTAGATAATCGTTTTCAGAAAAAAAATAGCCATTTTAAAAATCGTTTTCCTACCTGCACTCAATTTTCTACTCTTTAAAACAATAAATTATTTTTAATTAGTAGGTACAGTCGCCATCAAATATATCGGAGCGGCCAAGGTACTCAAAACTATCTGAACTTACACTTTATCGCCTTGACAATGGAGGCGTTGTTCAGATATTTGTGACCACCTTGGCCGCTTCGATATATCTGATGGCGACTGTACTTAAATTATTAAGGCTAATATATGTAGTGATCACGCGAGTCGTTTTGTATGCTCAATCTAATGTGCAACATAAGTTGTGCCGTTATTACCACCAATAGTTGTGTGCACCTTGGCGAGCCAACTGCTCAAACTACCAGTGTAACATGATCGCGAGATTCGTAGCAATGCAGCACACTTATACTGGTTTATTTTCTACTGCTCACCCGTGATAGGTCAGCAAGTGGAATTCAAATGTCATACCCTGTCTATGTTTAGTAGATATTAGCGCAATCTATTGACGAGTAACTGTATTATGATGTGGCTTTGTAAGCTAAGTTCATTATCAGAACAAAACCTAATGTCACATATTTTTTCATAAGCATAACAATTTAAACCGAGAATCCTGGCTGTAAAAGTCGATTTCCTATTTAGAAATAACTATCGGTAATATCGTCTTGGCATGGAAAGCTGTCAACTAATAAGTTTTATTCGAGCGCCTGATTAATTACAAACAGTTTTCACAGATCAGAAGGAAATAAACCGCAGGCATCCGGTATAAATGCATCTAACTTCAACCTGCCTCTTTTCCCGCCCACTGAGGCATCTTCCACGTTATATTCCTATTAATTGGCTATTATATACATCAAATGCCACGATATCGTACTAAAGCAAGAACTCTCAGTATTGCGTCGTTCCCAAGATTTTTAAACAACTTTTCTGGTCTGCTACTCTTGAACCCCCCGGCTTAAAGCTTCCAGATTGCCAGATTAGGTAATAACAATAGTATAGCAGTCTAACTATATCAATTTCGTTGCTCTCATTATTGTGTCATTCCTGCCGTGGCCAGCTCTTAGTCCATATTGAAGTAAACAAACCCAGACTAGAAGATGCTATTATTGATTCTTCTTCTAGGGGCAACTCAGTCATCACTGTGCAGTCTTTCTTGGAGCTTATGTTGATAGGCGAAGTATCTATAACGGGAAATTATTATAAAATTAAGCAATGGCATAATACAAGGTTCTCGAGTGGCGACCACGAACCGGAAGGCGCAGCGTGGGTAGACCCCCGCAAGGTGGACTGTGATGACCTGGTGAAGGTCGCGGGAGTCCGCTGGATGCGGGTGGCGCAGGACCGGTCATTGTGGCACTCTTTGGGGGAGGCCTATGTTCAGCAGTGGACGTCTTTCGGCTGATATGATGATGATGATGATGATGATAATACAGGATGTGACAAAAATGCTGGTGATCCGTTTAAGGGCCTAATTGGTATCGTATTCTAATTACTAGTAGTCCGCCTCGAACTCTGAACTAGCGATTTCCTTGCAAACGAGATGACCAATATAACAAGACCCTTTTGATGATTTTTTCGCGCCTTCTAGCTCCATGACCCCTAGGTAGATCCTGCTCATATACGAACTCTCAAATGATATGTATCTCTGCTACAACCCCAACAAATATCATAAAGATCAGAAAAGCGTTACCGTAATTCGGGGTGAGTAGGTTTCGCGGGGGGAGTTGGCTTGCGAATCCAGAATTTCTTTTTTGAGTAGTTACTTAAATTTTTGGGCTTATGTTGCTCTCAAAGTAATTTGATTATATTTTTAGACATATTTTTTCTTCTTTTCGCAACACTAAGCTCCCAAATCATACAATTTTGAAACACAAATTCACTCTCAAAGTTGATGCTCGAAATCGGCGGATTTTTAGTTGATTTTAACTTTGATTTTAAGTGATGTTTACCAAAGTAAGTGTTCATATACTATTCGGATATCGTTTATATACTTACATGGCTTATTGGAAACAGAAAAACATATGTTATATTTTCTTTATTTATAATGGTTTTAACATAGAAAACAATCCCACCGCATTTGATGATTTTTATGGGGTGAGTAGGTTTGTACTGTGGGGTGAGTTGGCTCGACAACGGGGACAGTTGGCTCACGAATGGGGAGAGTTGGTGTTACGAACGGGGTGTACCGGCTTGGTAGAGGGGGGAGATGGCGTTCGTAGTTCAGGGTTGTCGATTTACATAAGTAGTCAAAAGTGTCTTACATTATAATGAAATGGTAAATATTATTTTAAAAATCATTGAAGTAGCAAAGAAATGAAATAAATTGCAAATTAAATCAATACGTTATATTAAAATTTGCAATTTATTTATTTCATACAGTAATACAGGCTATTACCTACTGAGTGGTTCATCATCATCATCATCATATCAGCCATAAGACGTCCACTGTTGAACATAGACCTTCCTTTTAGCATTTTTCCAATGCTAACTGGTAAATGCGTCGAATGTGGGACATTTAGAGACTTGTTTTGAAAAATCGGTAGATTTAGGTAATTGTTACTGCAAAAAGTGCACCGGGAAATGTTACCTATCGATTTAATTTGTAATAAGTTGAGTTAAAATATATGTTAGCAAGTTCTTTTTCACTCGTTTTATTTAAACCCATCTGAACGTCTATCGACGTAGATGTCCTGTCGTGTCGTATTGTCAAACTACATACGTATGAGAATATTTTTTTTTTTTTTTTTTTATACTACGACGGTGGCAAACAAGCATACGGCCTGCCTGATGGTAAGCAGCTACCGTAACCTATGGATGCCTGTCACTCGACAGGAGTCACATGCGCGTTGCCGACCCTTTACAAACGGCTAAAGGAACAAGAGGGTCCCTCATCGTCAACACACTGGGTCCTCTTTGAGCTCTTTGGCAACCTTACTCACCAGCAGGAACACAACACTATGAGTGTGTCCTATCTCATTGCTACCCTACGTCGACAGACGTGGAGTTTTATCAACGTATTTGAATATTCGATTACCGTAGGCTCAAAGAGGGCTAGGGCCTACGCTAAGTGACGCGGACGCCCGCCGCGTGCGTCCGCTCGCGGGTCTCCCTCCACACTCCCGCCATACTAAAATCATAAAATTTCTTATACTCGGGACCCGCGAGCGGGCGCACGCGGCGGGCGTCCGCGCGAGGTAGCGTAGGCCCTTAGGGACAAAATCATAGACTAGTATAAGGACGGGCCCAACTAAGTGAGTCAGTTTGTTGGTGTCAAAATGCGATTGATCTAAAAAACTATTTATCCTTACTAATATTATAAATGCGAAAGTGTGTGTGTGTGTGTCTGTCTGTCTGTCTGTTTGTCCTTCTTTCACCGATCAACGGAGCGACAGATTGACGTGATTTTTTAAGTGGAGATAGTTGAAGGGCTGGAGAGTGACATAGGCTACTTTTTGTCTCATTCTTACCCCCCACTTCCCTAAAAGGATGATGATGATTCCGCAATATCCAAGGTAGGAAGCTAAAAATTGGTATGCGGACTATTTGTGACTAACAAAAAAATCGGTTCAGTTTTGAAAACTGCCCCCAACCCTTAAAGGGGGGGGGGGGGGGGGGGGTGAAATTATAACGCGAGCGAAGCCGCGGGCAAAACCTAGCACTTCATAAAAATAAGGGTCACTACTTATCGAAAACATTAAGCCGGTTCAAATAGGAGCATAAATAAAACATAAATTTGCTACATTAATAAAAAAAATCTCTTGACAAGTCGAGCTATTGTCTTAATCCAAAAGTGGCAACCCTAGCAATTTTTCCAACTCACCCCTTTGGTAAGCCATCTCACCCCAACTACGAGGTGAGCTGGTTTTGCCTACTATTATGCATTTTTCGTAGAAACTATGCAATGTAGCAACAAACTATCATTGACAAAATAAAATTCATACCTCCGGAACACTTTTTTTGTATATAAATCAATGTGCCACATATAAAAATAAACTTTTATCTAGGTTTGAACTTCGATTTCGCGCCAACTCACCCCGAATTACGGTACTAAAGTTATCGCGGGACAAAGTTTCAAAACCTAAAAGCCATCGAAATGCCAAGACGTCCCGGTAGCCAGAAGTTGTTTGTACGAACTTGCTTCGCTTACGCTCCGCATACGGTCGATTAAATACTAAGAAAAAAAATTCACGCGAAAAAGAAATTTGGTTTTGTATGGAGGCTCGGCCGCCGGCTGGAATGACGTGTCCCATACAAAACAAAAAAATTTTTCGCGTCCGTAAAATTTTTCTTCTACTTTTTCTCTGTCGCAATACGATATCAATTATTATGCCCTTAAACCTGCCTTAAAGGAAAAAACATTTTTTTTCCTCAGTCGACCCGTTGACCACGAACGCTGTAAAGTGTTTGAAACGTCGGGATGTAATTTAAGCTCAGTACACGCGATAAAATCCGTTTTGAATTGTTTTATTTCATGAATAACTATCGCGGCAACCGAAGACAATATTATAAGAATACACTTTTTATTATAACTCAGCATAAAACACCTTTCTGATGGCGTTGTTGCCACTATTAGGCATGGTTTACACGTCCTTATTGACAGATATCAAAGTGACAAGAAAAAATGCAGAACCTAAATTAAAAAAAAAAAAAATAACCAATTTCTTTTAGGCGATAATTTTATTTTTGTCTGGCCAGCCAACGAACGCAGTAGTAATGTACAGCGAACAAAAGTATGACAACACAAAGAATCAGTGAAAAAAGCAGCAATGATCATCAAATATTATGTTTTTAATTTTAGGTGGTATTTCCGCCCCTTTCATTAGGTGACATTTACGGTGTGTAAAAAGGAGACGGAAATATTTCGTCTGATCTGTCATCAACTGCAACAGATAATCTGGTTGAGGCAATTGACATATGGCTTAAAAATGAATTTAAATTTAATTGGGAACGTTGCAGGAGTTCTATCTCACTCGCGCTTAAGATGAGAGAGTGAAATGCACTAGAAACAAATTCAACGTGAATTGAAATGTTCGTCATGTCATGAAATACGGTGTCTCATCACAAAGGGTTGCCACATGTACGTATTTTGAATTGGCCGCGCGTTTCTACTGACAGAAATGGTTTGCCAGGCTATAACATTTACTTTTTATAATCAATAAACATTTTTTACGAAATTGACCTAAAGTCACACATTATTTTTTCCTTCTTTTGGTCTCAGAAATTCGTGGTTAAGATCTGTCGGGTTATACGTGCCCACGTGTATAGCCAATTATATCTTCAGGAGAGAAAACCTGCTTTGAGGATCGCAAGTGAACCCCATGAAATTAATATGGACAGCTGAATGGGATCACTATTCACTACCAGAAGGGTTTGAGGAGGTTTGACGAATCTGGTGTCTTTTAAAACTGATCAGCCTGAAAAAGGACATGCGTATGTGACAAGACAAGACAAGAATTAGCGAATCTCTGCTATAGACGAGGATGGGGTGATTCTGTCACAGACTACAATTTAAAAACGGGCACCATTTGGGGCTAAATGGAGATAGTCTAAGTACTCGTAGTCGTCTGTTTAAATTTTTGCTCGTGTTTCAGGCCACACGCGGTATATGCAAATACTAAGACTCGCGCGGTTGATGAATTCATTCCTATTTCAATATTCTCCTATCTATCGTTGACAGTGTTTGCAAAATCGACTCTATGTTTAATATAGATAGGATAGGATACTCATCAACATCATTAAGCTTTTACATGGAGCACGAGGTCACCACACATAAGCTCAATTTTAACCATAGAAGATCCAATGAGTGAATGAGTGGGTGACATAACTGAACGGATGAGGTGTTCAAAATTAGTTTGTCACTGCTTAACCTCAGAGAGAACAAAAGTATGTTAACTCTTTAACAGCACTAGAGAACCTCCTTATCTGTGCACAGTGTGGGATTTTGCCTTAGTGGCGGACATCCTTATGTTTTGTGGTTTATGGATACCCGATAGCTAAAAACATCTGTGTGTTTGCTTCGGTGCGTTCTCTTAGTAGACTTCGCAACTTTTTGCCTATCGCCACAAAAATTGCGCTAGCTCAATCACTCCTTCTTCCCTTATTAGATTACGCTGACATAAGCTATCTTGACGTCTCTGAGGACCAGCTAAATAAACTCGAGCGACTTCAAAACCTGTGAATAAGGTTCATATTTGGTTTGCGCAAGTATGACCATGTCTCTCACTTTCGTTCCCAGCTCAAATGGCTTCCTATTCGTCTGCGCCGTGATTCTCACGTTCTTATCCTCCTCTATAGATTGCTCTTCAAGCCTGCAACACCTCAATATCTCAAAGAGCGTTTTAACCGACTCTCTTCTATCAGAGCGTCGCAAAAGCACATTCTTGCTACTCCATCATCTTCTACCAAATTTTACAGAAGCTCTTTTACCTTTCGGGCCGTTCGATTGTGGAATGCTTTGCCAGTAGATGTAAGATGTGCTAAGTCTCTTACCATTTTTAAGAATCTGTTGAAACAACATTACCTATCGCTCCCTTAGGTTGCCTTTTATATATATATATATATATAGTTATTTATTTATATGTGTATTATATGTATGTGGGTATATGTATGTATTTTTATTTAGTATCTATGTGTATTTAAGCTTGAAATTAAGATGTTTGTGTTATTTTTCTCCCTTTTGTTATTTGTGCACTACCATGTTCCTAACTCTATTTCTAAATCTCCTACTACCCAAAGGTTGTCTGGTAGAGATCGCTTTTTAGCGATAAGACCGCCTGTTGCTACCTAAGTTAAGTGTAAACTTTTTATTGTTGTAATTTGTTATTTGGTGCAATAAAGAATATATTATTATTATTATTATTAACATCTTCTATTACAACTCCCGTGGTTTTGACTATCATAGTTTTTAAAATATTGACAAAATCGAGAAAAGTCCTGAGAAACCATAGAAACGCATTTTTTGTTTTGTTTGAGCAGTTTTATTATTGAATGCTCCATGGTATGATAGACAATATATAATAGCACTAATATATGTATTTAAACATTAAAAAAATCTCTATAGGCGTCAATTTATTAATTTCCATGATATTGTAATTTTTTTTTCGGCAATTCTCTTTACGGTCGCATTTCTTTTATGTGCACACATGTTAAGTAAGATAATAACTATTGGCACAAAAAAAATCAAACGCGTCCGACACAGGAACACGGAGATATCATTTTTTTAAATATTGGTTAGGGTTGTCACATACCGACAATAACAATTAAACTATTTTTTTCTGAATCATTTCATCTTATTTCGTCCATACCATATACTGGTTATTTTATGAGTTTTGGAATTTTCACTCTAACCAATTGACATATGGTCGATTCTTCAATGATACTCATATAGCTACATATCTATTAGATAGCCACGGCGTTATTCGGCAACTCACTCTTGAGTGCATGAGGTCGGGCGTTCGATCCCAAGCTCCCGTAGTATGATTTTCCATTTATTTATTTTTATGTTGGTATTCCTAATTGCAGTTTCGTTTTAATAACAACCATATCAGGTCGAAGTAAGTGTGTTCATAACTTCACACCAATATAAAGACTCTGTGATGACATTTATTGAGTTTACCCTCCAAAATAAAGATGATATGCATTGGTGTAATCACATGCAAATTCTAATACAGTGAAACGTAGTATACATGCAGTACGAATCACGAAATAAATACTGGCCTTATGATCGAAAGCACCCTACCAATCATAAAACAACTAGTTTAGAGTTGTTCTATAGAGCACTAAATAAATAAATGAATATTATAAAGACTGTGTACGATAAAATCCGGACATGCATAATCTGGTATATCTTTTTTTCGGTACCACATATTCAAGCATTTCTTTTATTTTAATAATCTGGAATTAAAGTAATATATACTAAAAATAGAATCATATTACAATTGTATGGGCTTGTGTGAGTTTTTGCCAAATATATTCTATCATATCTTGAATTTTTTGTCCAGCATTTTTTGATAATCTTCACTCACTTCCTGCTGCAATGCCACAATTGTATTTATATTTTCAGAAGCTGTTTTATGTTCTTTAGAATGTTATCTTACAAAAAAAAAAGCGATTTGAAACTCTTTTCTACTTGAGGCAGTCAGGAAGACTTTCTACTCCAAGCACTAAAAGTAGTTTTTATATGGGAGATATATTTTTGTAAAAAAGTCAAGCTCACCAAAGCTAGAACACCTCAGAACTATTTACATCTAAGTACAATTAGAAAAATCGAAGCTGAAAAGAGAATGCAATAAGGTTTTGTCTAATAAAAAATAAAAAACTATTTTTCACAGGAAAATTTGGTAAACACTGTTAGAACACCGTGTACAAAAAAAAAATAGGCACTGTAGAATATATAGTGATCAAAGTCACAGATAACGTAACGTTATATTATGTTTGAAATTTTATTATGTAGCTTGATGACCACAAATTATTTAAAAGAAGTGTTGCTTGAATATGTGGTACCGAAAAAAAAACCAGATCATGCATGTCCGGATTTTATCCTACACAGTCTTTAGGACAATCTTACACAAATCGACCTAGTCCCACAGTAAGCTAAGTAAGTACTAGACGACGATATATGTATATAATAGATAAATATGGATATATACTTAAATACATAGAAAACATCCATAACTCAGGAACAAATATCTGTGATAAACACACAAATAAATGCCCTGACCAGGACTTGAACCCGGGACCTCCTGCTTCATAGGCAGTCACTACCGACTGGGCTAGAAGGCCGTTAAGCACTAGAATCGTCGACCCTTATCTGTCTTCCCGCATGCTACAAAACAAAAAACAAAATCGTTTACCTATACCAAAAAAAGTTCTTCCCCTTCTAAAAGTAACGTCAGATAACGTTTATGTGACAAGCCTATTTCCATAGAAATCAGAAAAAAACTTAGAAACGCAATTTCTCCGAGTTCTTGAGAGATAATTTAATACAATTTCCACGACGATTTCAGTTTACATATATTAAGTTAATTTTATGGGTAAAAAATAATGCGACCCTTTTATAGTTAATTAACTATTTACACTTTTCTGAAATATTTAAATTTATTGATATAACCTGTCCCTGTGTTTTCAGAGTCCTGCAACTTTCACAACTAGTATATTTTAAACGTGCAATCATTATGTATTTAATTCGAAATCGTAGTCTGACTTCTTTTAGGAAATTTCGATAAAAACGTTTTTTTATGAAGGTCGTTGACCTTTCAGAAAAAAAACTATAACTACGAAATTAAGTGACATATTCCAACGAGAGTTTCTTAGCATGCTTTATTACAGCAAAAGCCATCATAATATAAAATAAAATAAGGATGTCGGCAACTAAGGCAAAATCCCACACTGTGCTGTGTTAACACCCAATCAAGAACCTAACCCGTTAACGTCGCTATTATAAATTTCAACTCTAATTTAATTACTAATCATGATAGGGCAGTTGCCCTGGTTGTAGCCACTGTACCGGTTTTGGTCACTTTTGACTTTATTACGGTATAGACAAATTTTCAAGTCTATGGTTTATAGTTAATATAGGTAAGAGTAAATTATGGCAGCACAGGTGGCACTTATATATTTACAATTACTCAGAAGATAAAGGGTGTCATGATTCCTTATTGACACAAAATGACGGCCATTTGAACAGATAAACTCTCCTGAAAGTGGCCAAAACCGGGACATTTGCCCTATGTGTAAATGTAACGTATAATTTGATTATTAATGTATTTTATTTTATTTATGTCAATGTATTGTAATGTTCTATGAAGCCTAGTGCATATTAATTACATGCAGCATACCGATGTTGGAGCCTCTGACGTCAACTTTTTCTGTCAGAAATGTGGAAAATCGTGTCGTTCCCGTATCGGTCTTTATAGCCACCAAAGGCGTTGTCTCCACAGTGTTCCTGTTTAAATCGTCTGCAATAGACGCAAAGGCCGATGATGATGATGATGATGAAGCCTAGTGTTTCGGAATGAACATATTTTGATTTTATTTGATGAAGTTAAAATGCTGCAGAATATACTAAGTATGTTGTGGTTGTGGCGTTATATTAATGTATTTTTTTATTTACTCATTGCATTTGCTATCACATGATTTAAAACTAGGCGTGGCCGGACTCTATTTCATAATATTTCAAATAATAATTTCTAGCTTGTAAAATAAACGAAGAAGCACAGCAGCATGAGTGAGATAAATGAAAAATCACTTTTGAAACCCAGAGCGAGCGTATAATCTCCATCATTCCAAACCATTACGCGCAAATTGTAAAAAAGATACTGGGTGAAAAATCAGCAGCAAGCAAGTGTTGTGAAAGCAACCCTATCTATATTAAACATAGAGTCGATTTTGCAAACACTGTCAATGATAGATAGGAGGTTATTGAAATAGGAATGAATTCATCAACCGCGCGAGTCTTAGTATTTGCGTATACCGCGTGTGGCCTGAAACACGAGCAAAAATTTAAACAAGCGACTCCTTAGACTATCTCCAGTTAACCCCAAATTGTCCCCGTTTTTAAATTGTCTAATAGGAAAAAAGTCTTATCAAACGAGGAGCGTAAGCGAAGTGAAGTTCTTTCAAAAAACTTCGGCTACCTAGACGTCTGTGCATTTCGATGGCTTTTTTAATTTTGAATAGTTGTCGCGCGATAACTTTAGTAACGTTCTTCTGATCTATATGAAATTTGTTGGGGTTGCAGTAGAGCTCAATACATTTTGAGAGTTCGTATATGAGCAGGATCGATCAAGGGGTTGTTGAGCTAGACGGCGAAAAAAAATCTTCAGAAGGGTCTTGCTATATTGGTAATCTCGTTTGCAAGTAAGTCGAGAGTCCTCAGTTCGAGGCGGACTACTATTATTAAGTTACTATAAACGAGGAATAAATCTGGATATTACAATTACAATATCGTAGCTCATTAGTGATGAACACATTCAGTACCACCTAGTGCTACGCGCTACGCTCGTAGCCCGTAGCCACGTATTCATCGGATGTAACGCGTAGTAGCTACGAAGAGAGAACCCGACAGTCGGGTTCTCGACCCTGAATGTGTTAAGTTCATCGGGCACTAAATCATATCAGCTAAATACATGTTGTGTATCTATATTTTAAGGCGGCCATCTTGAGCATAAGTACTTATGGGTATTTGGCCATAACATAAGTCATCTGGCACACGACAATTTGCGACGCCCAATACTTGAGAGAGCGTTGCGAATACAGTTAAGAATTAAGTATTATGAGAGCGTTTTAAACTTTAAAAACAATATTTGCAATAGGTATATCGCAAATATTGTTTTTAAAGATAAAAAAACTTAAAGAAGTTAGTGCCCATACTCGTTTATGACACTCATCTTTAACCAGGGCTTGTAACCGGTATTTTGCTCCATGCTAAAATAGCGGTTTTTTTTTTCGTTCTTTCGTTTACTATTTCATATTTAATCGAAAAATCTTACAATATAAAGTAACCTAAAAACAATATTGAGTTCTATGTAAAAATCATAAAATATGTAAACATATTGGGTTATTTCGGGGCTTTTTGCAAAAACCGGTTACAAGCCCTGTCTTTAACAACACACGTATTAAACTCATTTTTTATTCATTATTTATGTAATTATCTGTTAGGAACAGTCATTATAAATATAGGTTGCATGTGTGTCCTTCACAAAACTGTGAATTATAGGTAAGTTTGCTGTGGAATCTCACATTTATGAAAATATATAGATACCTAGGTATTAACTTCTTCGGACCACGTATAATGGAGGGTTCCGTACCTTCAACGGAATAAGGAAAAATACGGTTTAACCGATATTGTTCAAAACAATATTTGTTGAAATAATATATAAGGATCAAAACTAACTTTAATTTTTTTTGGGGTCGCCGGTTCAAAAGATACAGGGGGGACACAATTTTTTAGAATTTCGAGGTGCTTATTTCTAAAAATTTCTAAATCAAAAAATATTCAAACAAACCTCAATGTTATTTAGAAATGCCTATCCACTGATGTGCAAAAAAAATATAAAAATATTTTTTTGGGGGGGCACTCCCATACATGTATACATGGAGTGCCCCACTAAAAATATTTATTTCAGCTGTTTTACTAGAAAACTAAGTAGCGGCATACAAAATACACCAGAATATGTTAAAGTTTTAAGATATGTATTATAGTTTCCGAGTAAAATGGCTGTGACATACGGACGGACAGACGGACGGTCGGACATACCGAAACTATAAGCGTTCAGATTTTGCCATTTTGACTACGGAACCCTAAAAATCACGCGACCTAAATTCCTAAAAATAGAGTAAAAGTAAAAAAAAAAATTCATACTTCAACATACCTGTAACCAAACACGATCCACCATTGAATGACAGTGTTTTTGTAAGTGAAGCTGAAATCAATAATAATTTACAACAATAAATTAAGAATAAAGTAAAACTTAGGTTAAAAGGATATGGGGCTTATTGTTAGATACACTAATTAACCTAAGACCCCGCATAGCCGGGCGACCCCCGCTGCCACACTCGAAGTAATTTCACTCTATAGTTAGATACTAATATTGGAAGTGACAGTAAACAAAGTACGTCTCCATGGCAACCATTACTGTCTGACTCTCTCTTACGCTCCACGGAAGAATCACGCGTTCCCTGTCTGGCATTGCGAGTTCCCCTCCCGCACCCCTTCTTTTTGGCAGCTTAGGTTTCAAAGAAATAACGCGCTAAGCGGAGTATAGAGATATCTTGTATATGTTAGATAACTACATACTTTAAGGCTCCTTATTCCCTAAAAGGTCGAAAAACTCTATTAATGAAAAAAGCCGCATAAAATGCTATTTATAAGATAGTTTGAAGTATTAGTAATACAAAAAAAAATTTTTTGAACCATGTTTATTATTATTAAGTACCCAAAAATACGATTCTTACAAAAAGTGTCCTGTGAAGTCTGATTTAAGTGTCATTTTCAAAAATTCATAGTAATTTGAAATTTACTGCTATAGAATAGTTTTTTTTTATCGTGATAGAAATATAGTTTAACTTTGCAATGGTAATATTTTTAGGGCAAAATATTCATAGGGTTTTCGTGGAAAAAATGAAATGTAACCGTGTTTTCATCAAAAAACTGGCATATAATCAGAAGGTATTTTGTCGATTATCCAAGATGAATCTTCGATTTTTATTTCCTTGGCCGTCTCATACATGATATACTCAATTGAATTTAATTCAAATTAAATAAGAATTTTTACCCTTTTTTGCGTAATCTGAAAATGAACGGTACACCTAACTGGAAAATCCGGAAAGGCCTTCCAAGACAACCAATTTTTTTCATATTTCACTCGTTAAAATGTAATATTTGCTCCAATGGCCGTCTAGATAAAGAAATGAACTATTATGTGCATCAATAGTTGATTTAAAAACTCTTAGTATTTTCGCCATAGCCTTCGAAGAAAATGAAGCATTTCGTGAAATTCGCGCGTTTTGTATTAACGTAATCGTATTTTTTTTCTTAATGTCCAAGGAACATTTTGGAAAATCACATTTTCGTTAGTTACATCGTGAATTCACTGTAGTTGCAAGCGTCCATAGGCTACGGTAACTGTTTACCATCAGGCATGCCGTATGCTTGTTTGTCAACGACGTGGTATATAACAAAAATTCAGGCAAACGCACATAGCCTCATCTATCTCCTTTCTAAATCAGCCGTAAAATATTAACTTCATTTGTCAAAACTTGTAAATCGTTACTACAATCAATCGCCTTTGTTTATAGACTAAGAGCTGGCTACGTCAGATATAACACAATAATGAGAGCAACAGAACCCGTATGGTTAGATTGCTATACTATTCTAATTATAACTTATATTATATTCAAATTTGCTGTATTTTCTGTACTGTTTTTAGGGTTCCGTAGTCAACTAGGAACCCTTATAGTTTCGCCATGTCTGCCCGTCCGTCCGTCCGTCCGCGGATAATCTCAGTAACCGTTAGCACTAGAAATCTGAAATTTGGTACTAATATGTATATCAATCACGCCGACAAAGTGGTAAAATAAAAAGTGGAAAAAAATGTTTTATTAGGGTACCTCCCTTATACGTAAAGTGGGGAGTGATTCTTTTTTAAATTTAAACCCTAACGTGTGATATATTGTTGGATAGGTATTTTAAAATGAATAGGGGTTTACTAAAATCATTTTTTGATAATGTAAATATTTTCGGAAATAATCGCTCCAGAAGTAAAAAAAAGATGTGTTCCCCCCCCTCTAACTTTTGAACCATAAGTTTTAAAAATGTGAAAAAAATCTCAAAAGTAGAACTTAATAAAAACTTTCTAGGAAAATTATTTTTGACTTGATAGGTTGAATAGTTTTTGAAAAAAAAAATACAAAATAATTTCTGAACTAAGTTTGTAATTTAACCGTATAAGCAGGTGTTTATTGTACCTGTAATTTCTACAAAATTACAATGAAAAGACGTGCTTTCAAATTAAGTAAAAACGGTGAAAATCGGTTCACGCAATAAAGAATTATCCCATAAAAATCATCTTCCATTCATTAAGCTCGCGCGCAACAGTTTACTTAATTTGCCGATAGATGTCGCTGTACGTGGAACGCTCATATCATATCCTACATGGCGGTGTTATTTTAACTCTTAAGTGGGGACACTTACTGTGACGGACGGAAAACTACGGAACCCTACACTGAGCGTGGCCCGACACGCTCTTGGCCGGTTTTTCTTTTTGAGGTGTTCAATAAACATTGCATTGTATATTCGCAACATTTTCTGTTGCAATTAGTTTAAGTTGAATAAAGAGGTATCTGAATATTTAATAAAGGTTTGGTATTTGTATATTAATATGCATATTCATTTATTTTGTATTAAACATACATTGTCAAATTACATGAGATCGATTTCAATATTTACATGGATAAAAATTCAATAATAATACTTACATTCAGCAAGTTATAGTGATTTTACAATAAACAAAATCAACACACGTACATTTTTAAAAGATATCAATAAGAAATTCAATTACAGAATAATAGGCCTTTTGGATTAAGAAAGATTTTATGTTCTGTCTTATATTGTTCGTTCTGCCTTATTTTTGAAACTATCTCATGCTTTTAATTCTCAGAGCATTCAACCCGGAGTAGCCATGTCTGTCATTTTCTATACAAAAAAAGTCTGCCGATTTTTGCGGGAGAGGGGAACGTCAAATGTATGGCTGTTCGTACGTAACGTACAAATAGCCAGGTCGGATAAACGTCAGTCCATACGACAAATGACGTAACGTTTGACCACCGGTCATATGTTTTCGGCACAGGGGAACGCCTGTGAATGGCGACTCTGAATTTTCACTCATTTATTCCATTATGATTCAATATTAAACAGGGACATTCAACAAGCTGTCCCGTACGAACGCGTGTTTATCTGTGTGTATAGTTGCAATTTCCATTGGAAGATTATAAATTTATAATTCTGACCATGTTTTGATTATTTTGTCTCAGAACTCGAAAGCGAACCAATTTTCATAAATTTCGCATTTGTACGGGAAAACGGTGGACTTTTCTGAGGAATGCCCCAAGTGATTCGTTCATCTATTGTTTTGCAAGTTACGAAGAGTGTAATAGCTTACCACCGGTATTCGTAAAACGTATCTTTTGACGGGGCTTTGGGGCGACTTCATTTCTTGACGTTACTGAAAAAAGTACCTAATTTATTGCGACATACTCATACTTATCATATTTCGAAACACTAAGTGTAAAGTGCTTCAAAAAACTCTAAAAAAAGTCTCGACTCACCACTGAATCTTACATAACGACTATAATTTGTTTTTTTTTTACGTGTACCGGAACCGGTTACCAATAAAGGGGTATTAGATCATATACAGGGTGTTTTTCCAATAACTAGCCAATTAATAGGGTAACCTCATTCAGGGTTTTTGATTTCGGTTAGCACTTAACGTTTGAGTAAGTCGACGATGTGCGATTAATATTATATTTTAATCTATGTAAAGCCTGACCAGAAATATATGATCATGCGCCATGTTGCGGAATTTCATTGGAACTATTTTTTTACACTGGCAATGATTTTAATGGCAGAATGATATGCATGTGTGAGTGCATGTGAAAGGCTGTCACTGTCATTGAGACGGTTTACTTAAATAATAATAGTGTTGAATATTAAATAATAAATGACAGAAAAATCCCAAAATTATCCATAATCAAGAGCGAAACATTGTAGATAGTGTATATAATAAACTGCTGTAAGTAATACTGTACAAACTAATCTTGATACCTAACCTAACCCTTGTGATCAGGTACAGTCACACACAGCATACAGCTACATAAACAAATGACACGATACCTTTGTTGCTAGCCGCTTTCTGATGCAGGACGAGGCAGGCCGGCTCCACCGTGGTCAGGGGCGTCAGCCCCGGCTGCTCCGATGTATGACAATTTCACTATAGGTTCTTCACACACGTTTAACATATAACAATGTCCCGAATCACAATTTACACATAAAAATAGTTTTTCTTCTCTAGACCGCACGCGTCGCCCGGCGTTCATTGGTTTTAACTGCTGGTTTCGGCCACGAAGGAAATACACCGGCTAGTGGCGCTAGTGTCGCGTGATCCTTGTGCGGCGCGGCATTCTATCGCGCTATTTGAATTATGTAGCCGATGACTGTGTTTTTTTTTATAATATGCCTGAACATACACTCCCCCCCCCCGAACCAAAAAAGAGGAGATTGATTCAACGATCAAGTGGAAGTCTAGCTAATTTAGAAACGGGCCTCATTAAGATCCCCTTTTTTGTACGAAGTTCTACAACTCTTACTATGTTATCATTTCCCGGCAATAATTTAGTTATTCGTCCACGTCTCCACTCCAACGGAGGATAATTATCTTCCTTAATAAGGACTAAATCGCCTATTTTAATAGGTTCTGTGATATCAGTCCATTTATGTCTTAACTGAAGGGTATGTAGGTATTCATTACGCCAGCGTAACCAGAAGTGTTGTGAAATGCGTTGTAACAATTGGAAACGATTAAGCCGATTAATATTTGTATCTTCAAAGTCATACTCAGGCAGGGCTACTAAGGGCTCACCTATTAAAAAATGTCCAGGTGTGAGAACTTCAAAGTCATTTGGATCTGAACTTAACGGGGTCAAAGGCCTAGAGTTCATAGCTGCTTCAGCTCGACAAAAAAAACTTGTAAGTTGTTCGTATGTCAGATTTTGTTCGCCGAGAACCCTACGCATAAGCGTTTTAGCTGTTTTAACTGCCGCCTCGAAGAGACCTCCCATATTGGGACTACTCGGGGGATTAAATAACCATGTTATTTCCGATTTAGCTAGTTCCCGACTAATCTCTGAATTGTGATTGCGCAGGTACACGTAAATGTCCTTTAAATATTTATCTGTGCCAGTGTAATTTGTGCCGCAATCAGATCGAACAAGAGATGGTAATCCGCGTCTTGAAACAAAGCGAGTAAAGGCGTTTACAAACGCTTCTACGGAAAGTCCTGTAACTACTTCTAGGTGTACGGCTTTTGTGACAAGACATACGAAAATGCAAAGATAACACTTTTCAACTCGAGCATTTCTTAGTGAGCTGCTTTTAATGTTAAAAGGCCCTGCAAAGTCGGTGCCTACGGCTTGAAAGGCACGCACAGATCTAACGCGATCTGGTGGCAGGTCGGCCATAAATGGCTGAGTGAGACGCGGGCGAACTCGGAAACACTGGACGCATTTGAACGTTACGTTACGTGTGAGTCGCCTGGCTGTCAAGATCCAGTACTTACGTGATAATATTGATTCGAGCGTATTGGATCCAACATGGCAATATGTAATGTGATAATCTTCAACTAATCGTTGAACAAACGAACCCTTCCCCGGGAGCAGTATGGGATGTTTTGCATCAAATGGTAAGGAAGAATGTTTAAGGCGGCCACCGACCCTGATAACACCACAACTATCCAAAAAGGGATTTAATTTTTTTAAAGGAGATTTTATCTTAGCTTGTAAGTTAAGTGAGTTTATTTCATCGCTAAATGCATATCTTTGAACCAAAACAATAAGTTTTTGAAGAGCATTCCTACGTTCATTAACTGTAAGATAAGTTTTCAAAATACGCGACTCAGGATTGCGAGTATTATGAAAGAAACGTAATATAAATCCCGTAACATTTACTAATTTTTTGAAGGAGCTGTATCGGTCAAAGATATCGAACTTTTCGTCCGCAGTAACTGCGACGTTTGTGACAAATTTAGATTTTAAGCCAGGAAGCAATATTTCAGGAAATTCTGGTCCTGTACATGGCCAAGTCCTAGGTTTATCAGTAAGCCACTCTGGGCTCCACCACAGCGGGTCGTTCAGCAGGTTAGCAGCAGACGTACCACGCGATGCCACATCTGCGCAATTTTTATCCGTTGGAACATGTCGCCAGGAAATCTTTACTTCTGACGTTACTATTTTTGCTACTCTGTTGCCTTCATAAACTTGCAACTTGTGGGGTTGCGTTCGTAACCATGAAAGGACTATGGTACTGTCACACCAACCAGTGACGTCATTAACCTCTATTGATAATTCATTAACCAAAATATTATATACATGATTTATTAGAACAGTCAAAAGCACAGTACCGTTCAATTCCGATTGAGGTATGGTTATCCTTTTTCTTAGTGGAGAAACGCGTGATTTTGCTAATAATAATCGAATCGAAACATCACCACTGTCGCTAACTGTACGTAAGTAAATTACAGCACCGTAACCTACAGCCGATCCGTCACTGAAGCCGTGCAGTGAGTAGGTATTATTTTTACTATTCGGTAATTTTAAACATCGAGGTATTGAAAGTCTCGTTATATTAGGTAAATCCAGTATAAGCTCGCGCCATTTTTGTACAAGGTTTTCAGGGGCAGGAGAATCCCAATCGACCGCCTTATTGTTATCTCCGCTACTAAGTAACTCCTGAAGTAATAATTTTGCCCGAAATATTACTGGACTGATCCATCCGAGAGGGTCGAATAATTTTGCAGTAGATGATAATATAGTACGCCGAGTTACCCTTTGAGTTTCGTCGGGCACATTGACCTTGTAAGTGAAACAGTCAGTTTTCGGATCCCACTGTACCCCTAGAACCTTAATACAACCGTATGTGTCGTCTTTATCAAATTTGTTAGGCATTTCACAATGATCTGAAGGAAAGTCTTGTATTAATCGAGAGTCGTTAGCTGCCCACTTACGCAGCTCATAACCTGCGGTTTCCATTAGAGCAATAAGTTCGTTGCGAACGCTTAATGCTTCCTCTACAGTATCTCCTCCACCGTTTAAATCATCTACAAAACTGTTGTGACGTAAAATTTTAGCCGCTCTAGGAAAATTGGCCTCTTCGTCATTCGCAAGTTGTTGCAAACAACGATTCGAGATATATGGACTTGACTTCAGGCCATACGTATTAGTGGTAAGCTCATATACAGTCAAAGGCTCAGAACTATTTTCTCTCCAAAGAATTAGTTGATATTTACGATCCTCTGGGTGAATCCATGTTTGTCTAAACATCATTTTTACGTCCGTAGTGAACACAAATTTATGGTATCTAAAATTCAAAATTATATTAATTATATCGTTCTGTAATTTTTCACCGGCATATAAACAGTCATTAAGAGAAACACCATTCGACGTTTTTCCAGATCCATTAAAGACTACTCGAATTTTTGAACTATCTCCAGATGACTTAAAAACACCGTGATGAGCAAGAAAATAATGTTCATCCGTATAGTCACAAAACTCTGACCTTTTCATATGTCCGAGTAGTATATATTCAGTCATAAATTCCACATATTTATCCCGGAACATAGGTTGAATCTTAAAGCGGCGCTCTAAAGCTTGGAATCGCCGATAAGCCATTTGTCTAGAATCACCCAACCGAGTATGTGTGGGTAGAAGTGGCAAACGTACCGTATATTTTCCATCTAAACCCCGAATGGTCGTTTCCATAAATAATTTTTCACATTCAATATTCATAGGATCCTTTATTTTAGCCATAGGTGGCTCTTCCGAAGACCAAAACCTTTCTACCGCTTCAACAAGTGCGTTTCCCGAAAACAAAATCTTATCCGCCGCCGCGAGTTTTTTAGACACAGTATCTGATTTATTATCTGAATCAGAACAGAGTAAAACCGAAATGTCATCTACAGAATTTGACATATTAACCGAGTCCGAACCGAATAGAACCGACTTATCATTAACCGAGTTAGAGGTACAAACCGAATATGAACCGAATAAAACCGAGTTGTCACTAACCAAGTTAAGTGAAACTGGATCATTAACCGAAATATTTCTACCATTAAGTGGACCAAAGACCGCATAATTAAAAATTGTATTTAACGCATATGGCCCGCCTGGCCCTAACGTCACTATATCGCCGGTTAAAACCTCGCCCAAAATATCACATCCGATAATAATATCAATCCTTGATAAATGTGCTAAATCTGTATCTGAAATCGGTACCTTACTTAGGAATCTTATGAGATTCGCTACTCTACAAATATAAGTTGTAGGAATTTTCATAACAATTGCCGTGCAAGAGAGAACCTTATCAGTATTAGATTTAGGTCTCAAATTTAATATAACCATTTTATCATTAAGCTTGCCTTTTCCGCCGACACCCGAAACAGAAGTTTGACAGTTATGTCGCTTTAACGAAAGTAAATCACTAAATGCGCTTCTAATTATCGTTAATTGTGATCCAATATCTAATAGTGCACGTGTAGGCACAAAGTTACCATAAGCAGACTCGGCGTAAACAATTACAGTTGGTAATAATATTTTATCCGGTAATCTGGGTTCAAACGAAGCGACATTACTATCAATTAATTGCTATGCTTTTCTACCTTGCCCAACAATGGGCGATGTCGAAAGCTGACCATCATTATCCTCGCGTAAATCTCGGGCCGCCTGTATCGGCGCAGTCATACGATTGCCGTTTGAGTCGAAACGACACGAGTACTCACGACTTGCCTCAGCTCGCCCGTAAGCCGAGTGCGGGGCGCTATTCTCAAAGTTATCGACCGACCGGGTGTCGAAACGATCGTAATCCTCGTTATATTCCGTGTTGCGTCCGAAGTTGTGATCAAATATACCTACAGACACGTGGCGCGTATTTTTATTTAATTTGTTATTATTTTTTTGTGACTTTTCGTTCTGAGTCATACAAATTAATTTATTGTGGCCAATGTTACCGCAGAAATTGCATGGTACATTACGCGTACATGAAATAGCCGAATGTCCACCGAAACATCTAAAACAATATCCTTTCGTCTTAACCCACGTACGCCGTTCATCAGGAGTTGAGTTCAAAAATTTAAAACAATCGAATACCTTGTGACTCGCGTTACTACAGAATAGGCACCCGACGGCTTGTTTACGCTGCTCGTAGGTATTTGTTTTTCGAGTCCGTTCATCAGATTTCACTGAAGCCGAATTGTAATCCGTGACTGTGTCAATAAAATGACATTCGTTTTCTATAAAAGTAATGAAGTTTTTGAATTCCGGCAATGCATTACTTAATTCGCCGTGTTTTTGTTCAAATCTGGTTCTCAACTCTGTGGGTAACTTACCCAGCATCATGAATAAAAGCATGTAATCTTCAATTGATAAACCTAAATTTTTTAGAGACCTGGTACATTCTAACAGGGGATTAAGCAGCCCTACCCGCAGATTTCGCGAATTCGTCAAGGTAGGTAAATTAAGCAAACGTCCTAGGTATCGGTCGATCATCATTCTCTTATTGTCATATCTACTTTTTAAAATTTCCAACGCAGTGTCCAATGACTCGTCGGTTATAGTCAAGTGCTGTATAAGCGTTCGGGGTTCATCATAGACATGACTAAACAAGTAGTGATACTTCTGCGTCTTTGAAAGATCGTTTCTAGATAATATTAACGAGTTAAATAAACTAATGAATCCAAACCATTCCAATGGATCTCCGTGATAGTTTTGGAGATCAATATTAGGCAGACGGCCATGTACTGAACTCTCCGTTGTCATATACGACCCGTCAGAACTGGGTAATTTTACGAAAAAGGCCTCAAGTTCGTTATAAGACAAATTAGCCTTTTTAAATTGTTCATCATACGCAGACACTCGTGTCTGGTCTTGTTCATCATCCAGTTTAGTCAACAATTTCTCATAAGACTCCGATAAGTTCTTATAATGATCTTCAAGTTTTCGAATACGAGCCGATAATACTCCCGATGAGTAATCCTTTGATTTAATCATAGCGGCTGTGTCCGTAAACCACTCATACTCAATTTTAAATTTTACTTCGTAACTTCTAAGCGCCATTTTGAATCTTACATGAAAAATTCGACAACACAACAGTCACGCCGCAGTAATAATACCTTATACGGAATAAACTTATTATTTTACTTATTAAATTACTACCGAATCCAAAATAGCTGTCGAAAAATGGAAATAAATGACTTTCCCAAGAATTTAGTAGTAAAATGTCCGATCCGACCCAACCGAAGCTAACTAGGTGCGCGTGCGTATACTCGTATAGGTTATAATTTTCAAATCCGAGCCCGATGGACCAAATTTTATGTACAAACTAATCTTGATACCTAACCTAACCCTTGTGATCAGGCACAGTCACACACAGCATACAGCTACATAAACAAATGACACGATACCTTTGTTGCTAGCCGCTTTCTGATGCAGTACGAGGCAGGCCGGCTCCACCGTGGTCAGGGGCGTCAGCCCCGGCTGCTCCGATGTATGACAATTTCACTATAGGTTCTTCACACACGTTTAACATATAACAATGTCCCGAATCACAATTTACACATAAAAATAGTTTTTCTTCTCTAGACCGCACGCGTCGCCCGGCGTTCATTGGTTTTAACTGCTGGTTTCGGCCACGAAGGAAATACACCGGCTAGTGGCGCTAGTGTCGCGTGATCCTTGTGCGGCGCGGCATTCTATCGCGCTATTTGAATTATGTAGCCGATGACTGTGTTTTTTTTTATAATATGCCTGAACAAATACGGTCGGGAAATGAAACTTTTTCGCTGTGAAACATTTTCAAATTAACATCAAACCTGACAGGTAAACAGATCAAGATGTCACCATACCATAGAGAACTGAACTGTTGCCATATAAATGTGAATAATAGCGCCCTCTTGACAATAATCATATTTTATTTATTTATTTTATTCATTAAGGTAATTAACAATAACAATAACATTTTGCTACAAGAGTATCGGTAAACCGGTGTGGTTTGTCTCGATACCGATCCTATATATTTCTGGTCAGGCTTTATATATATTTTAATCTCTATTTGTAAGACATTCGATAGTGAAACCACATTGAAAATGGTTAACTTTGTTCAAAACGGTTTCCATAACGTTTTAATAGGGACTTAACGGTAAGCATTTAATAGGGTCATCCTATATAAAAGATTTATCAAATGAAGGGATTTTCCGTTCCCTGATTACAAACCTTCAGCTGCATCCCGTAATGCCTTCAGGCGTGATGTCTTGAACAATTTCGATGTTGTTGTCGCCTTGGTTTTAGTATTGGTTGATATCTGCGTTCCTAAAATATTTTTTTTGACAGGTTATAGGCAGATAACCTAACACAATGAGCACAAAAAAAACGAAAAAACCTGGATGTTTTTTAAAGACCATGTTGATATTCGGTAATTTAAAAAAAGTTTAGTTACACGTATGGAGCGCCCCCCTAAAAATATTTTTTTTCTGTAATTTAACTATATAACTAAATAGTGGCTTACAAAATACACCTTATGTCTAAATTTTATTAAGATGCGTCCTATAGTTTATGAGTAAAATGGCTGTGACATTCGGACGGACGGACAGACGGACATGACGAAACTATAAGGGTTCCGTTTTAGCCATTTTGGCTACGGAACCCTAAAACTACTTCCAAATGTTGCATAAAAGCGGCGATGACTGGAACAGAGAGTGCATGTTTCCTCTCATCTTCGCCTCAGTGGAAAGGCAGCCTAACCTAGCAATGATTAGGGTCAGGGAGGGAACAGTCGCTAGGATTTTTTCAACAGGCTGTTGCATGAAAAATATAAATCCCTGAACCAATTGTTGCAAGCACAGAGCACCGTGCATTATTACACTTTCATATGTAGCAAATATATTTGCTGTTACTTTCACCAAAAAAGATATATCCATTCTTTTTTAGAAATTGGGAATCGAGCCGCTGTGTACCGGTTGCTGTACACAGTGACTAGGACCCGCTAGTACACAGTGGTTCTAACAGTACACAGTGGCTCGAGTCACTGTATACTACGCCCTGTAAACAGTAGTTCTAACAGTACACAATTGCTAGGTACGTAGGAATCGAACCTAAATTATATAACAAATAACATTTTTGTTGAATAAAACGGTAATTAGAATAGGTAAGCACAACCCCCGGAATAATCGTTCCTGATTTCATTCTTGATTTAAAATAGGTACCTACCTAAATGTCGCATGATTTAATTTTATTTAAAAAAAAGAGTGCATGAATTACTTTTAATAATCACAGAATTTTTATTCTTATTCATATTCAAGTAAATTTTAGTCCAACTCTGTAAGGTGCACAGTGGTTCGCGAGCCACCGTGTACTTTTCCAAAACGAACGTCTGTTGACCTTGGCGTCAATTTGTATTTTAGTTCAAATTAAAAACACAAACAAACACCTAGGGCCTTGAATTATCAGCCAATACTAAGTAGATTAGACACACTCTTCGATAATAACATAAGTAATTGAAAATCTCGTACGAGTTAAGAAAAAAGAGGAGTGAAACTGATCTGGAAATGTAATTTTGATAGCATTAAACACAAAAACGCACCATAACACATTCGCATGGTGCCGGAGCGCCTCACTAACTAGTTCGTACGTGGTCGGGTACGGAACGATTCCGATTGATGTAGAGGACAGACATAAAGCTCTTTCTGTTTCTCGCACAGCACATTCGAGTCACTGTTCCCACCGAGCGACTGTTCCCTCCCTGACCCTATGTTGTGTAATTATTAGGGCACGCGTGACTGGTATATGGTGTACCGGAATTTTGGTATTAACCATACAACAAATACTAAATTTGAATCGTAATGTAAGCTTGTGTTCTCACGCGGATGGCAGGAGCTCAACAGCACGTCTGTGTCTCTCGCTTGCTGGTGCGCGACTAGAGTGAGATGATCTTATTGTGTGAATGAAAGGGCTTTATGTTTTGAGCATGCATAACGTAGGTATCTATAGTTATTATATGTCCTGAGAGAGCATGCAAAATTAACATAGTTTTTTTCACTATAGTAGACTAGCGACCCGCCCCCGCTTCGCACGGGACTTTTTGTAGACCTAGGTGCACAATACTGTAGTACTTTTTTTGATCTATCTCATAGCGTTTGCAATGTAAGCACAAAAAAGTGTTTATTTACGACATCACATTATAAACCTCTAAAATTATCAGTGTTTCTCTACTATATTATGCATGTATTATACATATAAACCTTCCTCTTGAATCACTCTATCTATTTCAAACAAACCGCATCAAAATCTGTTGCGTAGTTTTAAAGATCTAAGCATACATTGGGACAGATAGCGGAAAGCGACTTTATTTTATACTATGTAGTGATAGTGAAGACGTGAAATTTCCAGATTCCCTTTTCACCTCGCCCCTTTCTTTTAGTAATCCCGTACTTTCAATACGCGACCATCGGATCGAAAGTTCCCAACTCAGCCCAAAAAATCTTTCAACCAATTTAATACTGTTTATCATTTATTTATGTAATTCTTTTGGATCTCGAAAGAAAACATTAGATACCCAATAAAAGAGAAAGTGCAACGCCAACAAACAAATAAATTAACCCTGACTTTCATTCGAAAGAAGAAACCGTTTCTTTTTCAGGAGGTAAAAAAGATAGAACAATGGCATAAAATGCTTCGTTAAATACTTTCTCCCTTTTTGTTCGTGTTGAGTAAAAAAAGCGTAAAAATCTTTGTGGTCAGTTGCAGCTGCTAATTCACCATAGAATAATAAACTTAGAAACATAGTTTAGTTAAAAACGCTGTGTGCAGGGCCTCTAAGATATTCATAAAGGAACATGCCCTATGTGCCCAACGACGTGCACCGAGGAAGATCTCCTCAGAACTACACCCCGAGGAATAGAAGTGGCAAAAAAGAAATTTGATCCCTTTACACGAATAAGAAGAAGAATAGAGAAACAGGAGCCACAATACGTTCAAAGTAAGTTGGAAATTTATAGCTGTTTAGACAAACAACTCTCCATCTACACAATCCAAAGAATCAACAAACTAAGTCTAGATCGGGTAAAAGAGCGATATCGATATGCTGCAATGTATGGAAACCTTGTCCGAATGGTATAATCAGTCTTTCTTCATTTGTTCTATTTTATTACTTACTTTCTAGGACTTATTATTCTGAGCTATTTGCATTTTATAAACTATGATGAAGTTGTGGAACGCTTTGTTTTACAAAATATGAGCGCTGATATTTCTATGAAAATTATATTAAAGTAAAAGTGCTGTTTCGAGTTTCATAACCACTTGAAAGTTGAACAATATTTTATATCTATATAATTTGTTTTATATCTGTCAAGGGTTTTATGCATAGACCGCAATGTCTATACAAAAACTTGACTGTTTTCCTTTTTCAGGTTGTACAAATAACTCAGATTACTTTCAATAGTTGGCGCTGCGGCACCCGATACCGAACACAGAGCTATGGCCTTAATTTCTGAGGTACGCGATTTTATGTAAACATTGGTAGTCCAGTATTATTAGGTCTATGATCCACGCGAAAGATTTACTAGAGGTAGATATTCTAGAAGCTTTATAAGTTAGTCTTGCGGGAATAAGGCCATGTGTCGCTTAAATTGTATTTTCTTAACTTACAGTAAAAGGGTCTACATAAAAGCTAAAGGTGTGAGCAATAGATATAGCTAAGCGGAAGATCCGTGAAAAATAACCTTTATCTACACTCATACTGTAAGTACTCTAAAATGCGTTCAAAAACCGTAGACAATGACAAGCATTACAACAAACGATTTAACTATGATAAGTTTCTTATCTGCGGCAGTAACGTAATTTTAACTATGCATGCTCAAATATTGTTAAGCAATGAGTTTCAAATTTGGAACATCGAATTTGATAACATAATGTTACCGCCATGGCCAACTCGATTGGTCCCGCGCGAGCGCCGGCACAATCGAGTAGGCCATGACGGTACAATGGCGGTCATTCTATGGTTTCCGAACAATTAATTTAATATATATAATATGAGTGTAGATAAAGCAGTGTATGCAACTGTACGTAATTAGGCCTTAAAACACTCGTGTGATCTTATTATGAAATTCGCCTGCGGCTCATTTCATAAAACCACACTCATGTTTTAAGGACCCTTATTACGTAACAGTTACATAAACTACTATAACATACTTTTGTTTTCTTAACAATAGCAGGAGAACTGCGTTGCGAGACTGGCATTTTTGTACATGTAATATTTTTGATGGGAATATTATAATAGTTAAGACCTTTCTTTCTTTAGCACTGATCTATTTAATTTATTTTTCTTGGATTTGTATTAATTTTATTTTTCTATTTTAGTTAATCGGTACTACTATATTGGTGTACTTGTGTTTATATATGCTGTCTTTCTTACACCCGATTGAACATGTGGCTTAATTTGTCTGATTTGGCTCTTAGTTCTCATCTCATCCATTCAAAGGTTAACTGGAAGAGATACCTTTAAGGGATAAAATATCACAACGAAATTGAAGATACAAAGGTGAACTACCTTTGTATCTTCAATTTCGTTGTGATATTTGTTTTTATCTACCAATAAAGTGTTTGCTACTACTAACAGTAATCTGAACAAGAGCACCGGTAAACTGCGCCTCTAAAATACAACATCAAAGAAAGGGGTGCCCTCCTACCATGATTCCATTTTTCTTAGTAAGAAAAGCGTTGAACATGACTGAACAGCCTTCAACCATTAACGGTTTTTCCTACAGTAGTAGTACGGGCGGGGACCGTATGACCTGCTACGTTACACGATACAAACATAAGCTCCATGGCACATGTTCATAAAAGTGTTGTCCAGTTCCGAAAAAATGAAAAAAAAATGGAACTGACCGAAAGCACAAAAAGTGCCACTTCCGGTGTAAAAAATGTCCGGCAGACTGGTTTAAAAGTAACGTAAATTTGGGGTAAATATCGTTACTTTTTAACCCGTCTGTCGGGCACTTCCGGCCATGCAGGAACTGGCAGACTGGGTTTTTCTGTACCTACATACAAATTTCTATTTGTTGCCACAAGTGTCATCTTTGTATCAAATTACGTAGGTAAATACCATCAATTTTTTTTACACCGGAAGTTGTATTTTTTTGTGCACTCGGCAAATTCAAATTGTATTCCGTATTGTTAACTATTTTTTCGGAACTCAGAATCACTTTTATGAACATGTGCCATGGAGCTTATCTTTGTATCACGTAAGAGCTGGTTCCCACTTGTCGGATGTCGGGCCCGGATTTTAATCGGATGTTCCAGTGGCAGAATATTTTATATGAAGCTGTTTACACTAAATCGGTGTCGGACGAGAGTGAACAACTTCATATAAAATGTTCTGCTACTGAAACGACCGATTAAAATCCGGATCCTATATCCGACAAGTGGGAACCAGCTCTAAGACCCCGTTCCCACTATGTCATCTGTCGGGACGATTTTTTGTCGTGTGTCGTAGCGGCAGAACATTTTATATGCAACTGTTCACACTTGTCAGACACCAATTTTCATATAAAATTTCCGATCCGATAAAAATCGTCCGGGCAGACGACATAGTGGGAACGGGGTCTAAAGTGGCAGATCATACGGTCCCCATGCGTATTATAGGAGCAGTTGCCTCCGAGTGCACTTGTCCCAACTGACTGTCCCATTTCAACTTTACTTACCAAGTTTTTTGTGTACTGGTTTTCGGTTGGTACATCCCCAAACGATATCGCTTTGTACCTGACTTTCTGAAATATAGAACACACACAAAACACGATATAAATAGATTCAATGTTCATCATATACTACTGTTTCTATTTAAAACAAACCAAGGTATAGGAAGTATTTTTAGGGTTCCGTACCTCGAAAGGAAAAAATGGAACCCTTATAGGATCACTTTGTTGTCCGTCTGTCTGTCTGTCTGTCTGTCTGTCTGTCTGTCTGTCAAGACCATTTTTCTCAGGTACGCGTGGAGGTATCAAGCTGAAATTTATATCAAATACTCAGGTCTATTGTCCCTTGGAGCTGTCAAAAAATCAAACTTAAAAGTCAACGCAATCAAAATATACAGTCGTTTATGCTGCAAATTTTAGAGTTTTACGGCACTCGCAAAACCTACGGGGTACTTCCCGTGAACTCAGAAACTTGAAATTTGGCACGAAGCAACGTCATATAGCATAGACAATGGAAAAATTACAAAAAGTAGACATTTTTAGTAACATCATACAAAAACACATTTTTTTAAATTTTAAACTTACTACCTTTTTCCTCGTAAACGCGTGGAGGTATTAAATTGAAATTCATATAAAATACTCAGGGCAATAGGACCTTTCAGATTTAGCAAAACCAAACTTACGAGTAAGTCGCATATTTTGAAACTGAGTACTCGCAAGAAACTCAAAACCTAAAGGGTACTTCCTGTAAACTCAGAAACTTGAAACTTGGCACGAAGAAACTTCATATAGCACAGACGAAGGAAAAATTACGAAAAGTAGATATTTGTAGTAAAATCAAACAAAAAATATTTTTTTAAATTTGAAACTTACTACCTTTTTCCTCGTAAACGCGTAGAGGTATTAAATTGAAATTCATATCAAATACTCAGGTCTATAATACCTTTAAGTTGTAAAGGTTTGTACGGAACCCTCGGTGTGCGAGTCCGACTCGCACTTGGCCGGTTTTTTATTATAATACATAGATCATAAAATTACTCGGAAAGAGCATGTCTAGTCACTTTACAAAAACCTTTCGAGTTATCGTGATTTTTAAATTTGGAGCTATGAAATTAACCTATTTTTTTTTGATGTTTTGTTGTGCGATAAAATGGATTTATGTCTATTTACAACTGAAAGCGCATGTTGTAAGCATCGACATATAATATCAAGACGAGTAAAGGCAAGCAAAGTTCATGTGAAAACACGACCCATTTTCACGTTTACAAAACTAAAATGTCTTATGTCTTATTAACCAATCAAGTACTCATTCTTTAAACATATTTTTTTGTGTTAACCTTAATTCCGCAAAGGTTTCATGCCATTTCACCAATAAGAAAAGTTGCCGTGTTGTGAGTGGTCAAAATCAATTTGACAATGAAGTTTAATTGGACAGGAGATACTCAAATGATATAACTGAAATGTCAAGTTAACGTGTAATAAATACGTCTAAGTTTGACGTGGATGGGTTCACGTAATAAATAATATTGCAATCAATTAACAATTTATTTTTTAGTGCATTTTTCATTACTTATGTAATATACGTAAATTTGATCGTTCTTGGAATAAGGAATAACATGAAAGCCATGAGTCATCTTTCATTTTCCCTCTTGGTCTCTTATAACATAATGTTAAGCAATTAAGGTTGATTATGGCAAAAAAAAACGATTATTTTTTAACTTTATTTATGACCAGACTAGAAAATAATAGCATACCTTTAATATAAATAGTTAAAATTCTCTTTGCTTCCTCGTTTTTAGGGTTCCGTAGTCAACTACTAGAACCCTTATAGTTTCGCCATGTCTGCCCGTCCGTCCGTCCGTCCGCGGATAATCTCAATGACCGTTAGCACTAGAAAGCTGAAATTTGCTACTAATATGTATATCAATCACGCCGACAAAGTGATAAAATAAAAAGTGGAAAAAAATGTTTTATTAGAGTACCTCTCCTATACGTAAAGTGGGGAGTGATTTTTTTTTCGTTTCAACCCTAACGTGTGATATATTGTTGGATAGGTATTTAAAAATGAATAGGGGTTTACTAAAATCTTTTTTTGATAATGTAAATATTTTTGGAAATAATCGCTCCAGAAGTAAAAAAAAATGTGCCCCCCCCCCCCCTCTAACTTTTGAACCATAAGTTTTAAAAATATGAAAATAATCTCAAAAGCAGAACTTTATAAAAACTTTCTAGGAAAATTATTTTGAACTTGATAGGTTGAATAGTTTTTGAAAAAAAATTGCAAAATAATTTCTGAACTAAGTTTGTAATTTAACCGTATAAGCAGGTGTTTATTGTACCTGTAATTTCTACAGAATCACAATAAAATGACGTGCTTTCAAATAAAGTAAAAACGGTGAAAATCGGTTCACGCAATAAAGAATTATCCCATAAAAATCATCTTCCATACTTTAAGCTCACGCGCAATAGTTTACTTAATTTGCCGATAGATGTCGCTGTACGTGGAACGCTCATATCATATTCTACATGGCGGTGTTATTTTAACTCTTAAGTGGACACTTACTGTGACGGACGCAAAACTACGGAACCCTACACTGAGCGTGGCCCGACACGCTCTTCGCCGGTTTTTTAGAACTAAAAAAATAACGGACGAGTTCGTTTATGTATACTATTTATTTTAGCAGGCTTAGGGAAATACAAAGATAAATTTACATTTTGTATCCATTTTTTTATACTACAACGGTAGCAAACAGGCATACGGCTCACCTGATGGTAAGCGCTACCGTAGCCTATGGACGCCTGTAACTCCAGAGGTGTCTCATGTGCGTTGCCGACGCTTTCGCCTTTCATATAAAAGAGGATTCACTGTATTGACAGCTAAAGGGACAAGAGGATCCCCCGTCGTCAACACACTGCATCTTCTGAGCTCTCTGGCAACCTTACTCACCGGCAGGAACACAACACTATGAGTAGGGTCTAGTGCTAATTGGCTGTGGTTTTCTGTAAGGTAGAGGTAGTTCCCCAGTCGGGCTCTGCTCTAGGTTTGATAATTAAAGACTATGCTATGAAGTTATAGCATTCATTATTAATGAAAAATAAGAGTCATGCCTATTAGTCAGTTGTACTAGAAATGGCACGGCCAGAATGGTATGATTTTACCAGAGTAATGGCCTGTTTCACAATCTCCACATAAACTTATCTGCCAGTTAAAATTATTGCTATCCTTTTCTCCAGTCATATAAAAGAAAAGGACAGCAAACATTTATCTGACAGATATGCTTTAACTGGAGATTGTGAAACAGGCCATAAGTATAGTAGGTACTCATTCGAAGGGTTTTGTATAATCGATTTATTACTACTAGGTAATACTTATAAATGAACATTCATTATACTTTTCCTCAAATGAGTTATGTTTACTTTTCCAAAACTTATATTGCATAACATCTACCAAGTCCGTAATGTATGAGAATATCTATGCGTGATTTACTTACCGATGAAAAGAAATATCACCATCTTTGGCGCCTGTGTGGCTCCTGCACCAATGCACGGCACAAGCCGGCATTTTAATACCGATTTATTACCGAAATTTCATGGACCGAAAAAACTAATATTTTGACGACATGACAATTTCAAAATGTTTGACATGACATTAGGGCACCGCTGTCACAAGCTCCGCCCACTTTGGCACCAGGAAAGTGGAACAGATTTTGAGCGTTGATTACGCTTCCTTACTTATTATTCTTCCAAGGTTGTAAGTAGATAATTAAAAGAGAACCATACGAATTAAGATGAAAATCGAATAAAAAAGTGGCTTATCATGTTCCTTCCTAATAGTATTATTTAGTTGTCTTATAGTAATTTTAAGGTAGTTTCCCTCCAGGGCCCGACTTATCTTTCCACCGTATACAGGGTGGAAAGATAAGTCGGGCCCTGGAGGGAAACTACCTTAAAACCTTGAGATAGCTCAATTCGCTCAAAGGAAACATTCTTTTATTTTTCCTAAAAACTAAAACTGCATTCACAGTTTTTTTCTTAATTTTCACTTTTTTCCATACTAATTGTATGAAAAATATTATTTATTTATGGGTTCTCTTGTACCCTAAACTTGGTTGGTATTTAGAAGTTTTTATCCTCGTTGGAAACAGGATCGATTGGCATCAATTGTCATAAAAATTATTTATGGCAAAAATTACAAAATAAATATTTTTTTTGAAAATGCAATTATGTCCCTTTAAAGAAATTAAAGAATGTTTCCTTTCAGTGAATTGAGCTATCTCAACGTTTTAAGGTAGTTACCCTCCAGGGCCCGACTTGTCTTTCCACCCTGTCTACTCGTACACCTAATGCAATCACGTATCAACGTATTGCAAAATTCCAGCCGTGTCCGAAAAGGTAAATAGAATTATACTCTTTTAGAAATGTGCTTGGGCTCAACATGAACAAAATCGACCAATTTCATGACATGAATAAAGATAGAGAAGGTCGGTAAACTTTTGATAGTATACCTACCATACCGCTATACTTATGTATAGTTAGTTTTTTTTTCAATATTTGTATGGTAATTCGGTTCGTATGTTAGTTTGTTAGGAGTTTCGAGGTCTGTAATCAAAACCACAAGGCGTTATTAAATGGTATGAATACATCTTTTGCAGGAAATTGTGTACACACAGTCGCTATTACCATACTATTTATATAACTGTAATGTTTTAGTATGGGTGCGTATGTATTAATAACAGAACGTTTTGCATTTGTGTGTAGTTTTTAAATGAATGTGATGAACTTCCTCGTCCTTCTCGGAAAACGGCAGAATTTATTGTCCGAAAAGGCGTAGTGAAGGTTACGTTAAACAACAATGATAACACTTTTGTACCCTAATCTTTTGTAATAAAAAAGCTTCCAAAAAGTACCTTTGACTTCGACACTAATCCTAAAAAAGTTACCAGCAAGGGCAGTAACCCATTACCAATAAAAAGGTATTGGAACGGGTATTTGATTGGGTTGTTTTTAGAAACTCAATTTGACAAGCACATAGTTGACTTATCCGAATGATAGTTTAACCAAATGAATCAATTCTGTCAATTGTTTTCAGAATACGATGAAGCTATTTTACTTTCTATTGCTAAGCCGTTTGCACGAAAAAGAGATGCAGACGGGAAAAGGGTAATTCCATCAAATCCTAAGTGGTAAAATATTGACATTTCGACAGGGAATTCACATTGAACATGATAAACCTTATTAAAAACGGTTTACTTAACAATAAGCTTACCCCAATGATAGGGTTACCATATCATCGAATAACCATTTAATAGGGTTACCCTAACGAAACGATTAAAGAAGTGAAAGGGTTTTACGCTCCCTAGTTACCAGTAACGTACCCTGTGTGGCTGTAGAACACTTCTGGATGTGCTTCCACTTCTGGCAGAGGAACAGGCGGTTCAACGCCGCGCGCGCTCGACTTGATTTTTTTACTGGAATTATAGATATAAGAATATTCAGTGAAGATTTTTTGTCACTTATTTTGATTTGGAAAATCTCGATTGATCCTATTTTCTTTCGGCTCTTTCGATCCTATTAGGACAAAAAAAGGGTTCCAAGTTTTTATCTTACTAGGAGCGAAAGCGCTCATGATTTCATGTTAAAATAAAGTGGAGCGCTTAATTACTTATACAACTTTAAATAAAATGGTCCAACCGCTACTTATCTAAATGTGATCGTTATCGATAACTGAATTAGAATAAAAACGGGCAAGTGCGTGTTGGTTCACGCATTATGGAGGGTTCCGTACCGTCAATGGAATAATACGAAAAGGTCGTATCTGATGCCTATGGAATAAATTTTGTTGGATAAAACTCAAAACCGGCTGAACCGATAATGTTCAAAACAATTTTCGTAGAAAGTATGTGATAAGGCGCATCTTTTCATTTTTTTTTATGTTTTTTGGACGGACGGACGAACGGTTCCGGTTTTGTCATTTTTACTACGGAACCCTAAAAACTGGTTCCTGATCACCAATAAAAATTTACCGAGTTTATTTAAGTAATATATTATGACCAGGTTTTTCAGCTAAGGGGAAAAGAGCCAGGTGAAGAGAAAGGTTCTGACGGAAGATCAGCGCTGCGGGCTCCACCAAGTCCGTGGCAAGCATGCCGAGTCAGCGCCAATTCTATACCACAACACATGACCCCTAACACAGTTAGCTATGCATATACAATATGTAGCTACGAGTATAAATAGTTCATCCAAATTTAATGTAATTTTATTTGATCTGACCCGGGGTATGTCCTTAAACTACGTCCGGACCTGGGTATGTCCTTAAACTACGCCAAAAAGAGAGGTATGGGCACTGCGAATGGCATCTCGCTAAGTGTGGTAGGGCACGTTCAGCGAATGTCATCGCTCAAATCTGGAGCAGAGCCCGACTGGGGAAGTACCTCCACCTTACAGAAAACCACAGCCAAATAGCACTAGACCCTACTCATAGTGTTGTGTTCCTGCTGGTGAGTAAGGTTGCCAAAGAGCTCAAAGAGGACCCAGTGTGTTGACGATGAGGGACCTTCTTGTTCCTTTAGTCGTCAACACAGTGAATCCTCCTTTTTGTAAAGGGTCGGCAACGCGCATGTGACTCCTTTGGAGTTGCAGGCGTCCATAGGTTACGGTAGCTGCTTACCATCAGGCGGGCCGTATGCTTGTTTGCCACCGTCGTGGTATAAAAAAAAAAAAAAAAAAAAAAAAAATCTGATATGTATGAATATTTTTCGCTATGCATGTAAGTTGTGGTTGAATAAAGATTTTATCTATCTATCTATCTAGATGACGTTAAAGAAGTTATTATCTTGTTACCTTTATAAATAATTTTGCTGCTAGAGTAGGAGCTCTTACTGCTTGGTGATCTTGGTGCTTGGTAAGGCGTCACTGTTCCTTCAGATATGTATGTTTCTGTAGATTTGTTTGTATCTATAATGAAAACATGTAAAATAAATATAATCGCTATGCAACGGATTCGTAGATGCAAAATAATTATTCAAGAGTTTGACGTGCCGTAAAACTATATAATATTTATCACCATTCACGCACACAACACCATGGCATGTAATGACAGCGAAGTTTTGACTTTTTAATTAATAATAAATAGTATTTTTAACTGAAATCAAAATTACAAAGGCAGATTCTTAAGTTGGCGATGTTTTTTCTGTATTTTGTTACGAGATTACTTTGTCAATTATAAATAGATTTGAATGATTATTTCTTGGTTGAATAAAGATATCTCAAAAGTGGTCTCGTTTTTTGCTTCTGATTTGACGATGGAATCCACCAGAAACAGAGGATCTCCTCTATCTTCAAATATATGCATGATGGCTTTGATATTTTTTTTTAAGTAATTCAAACATTTGCATTAGAAAGCCGCGAATTTAGAATTTGAAGTCCGTTTTGAGAAGTTTTTTTTAACTTAAAAAAATCAACTTACCACATTCATGGTCACCTGCAGAGATGGCCAAATTGCAAGTGACATCATTTCTCGTGTCATTTTCCTCCCATTCTGTACGCCAAATACTGTCATCGTTGATTCGCGAGGGACAGTTTTGCCCCGTGGAGCTGCTTAGTTTTTGATATGATTTGGGCACGTTCTGCAAATTACTAACTCGGGATCGCTTTGACAAGGAAGATCGAACTGTAGAAGAAATAGTAGTTTATCTACACTCATACTGTAAGTACTCTAAAAACCGTAGACAATGACAAGCATTACAACAAACGATTTAACTATGATAAGTTTCTTATCTGCGGCAGTAACGTAATTTTAACTTTGCATGCTCAAATATTGTTAAGCAATGAGTTTCAAATTTGGAACATCGAATTTGATAACATAATGTTACCGCCATGGCCAACTCGATTGGTCCCTCGCGAGCCCCGACACAATCGAGTTGGCCACGCCGACACAATCGAGATGGCCGCGGCGATGCAATGGCGGCCATTCTATGATTTCCGAATACGGCATTTATAATAAATAATATGAGTGTAGATAAAGCAGTGTATGCAACTGTACGTAATTAGGCCTTAAAACACTCGTGTGATCTTATTATGAAATTCACTGCTTACACTGCTTTACACTGCTTTATCTACACTCATATTATATATATTAAATTAAGTGTTCGGAAACCATAGAATGACCGCCATTGTACCGTCATGGCCAACTCGATTGTGCCGGCGCTCGCGCGGGACCAATCGAGTTGGCCATGGCGGTAACATTATGTTATCAAATTCGATGTTCCAAATTTGAAACTCATTGCTTAACAATATTTGAGCATGCAACGTTAAAATTACGTTACTGCCGCAGATAAGAAACTTATCATAGTTAAATCGTTTGTTGTAATGCTTGTCATTGTCTACGGTTTTTGAACGCATTTTAGAGTATTTATTTACGCAGTACGAGTGTAGATAAAGTAGGTTTACGAGGAGTTAAATAAGAGGAGGCAATAAAAACGAATTTGAAATAACACTGCCTGTATGTACTCCTAACTTTCAAAAAGGGCGCTCTTTACTTGTGAAGGAATGCATAAATGAAAACCAACAAATCACAAATAAAGCCAATATATTAAAATAAATCCCCAACCCTTATTAAGACAATCAAAATACGACAAAACTCGAAATCTGCCGGACAGTTTTGAAATTTGGTGTGTATGTTGATTAGAGGTCCCGTTTTACTGTCCACGACATTTGAGGACCTCGAGGAACCGCCAGCACCTTGGAAAATGTCCTCCATCCCGAAGAAATTCGCTTTTCCTTCCGAATCTACGCTCTCTATGAAAATATGATCTAGGACAATATTAAAGCTCATTCAATTCTTCATAGAAACATGCGTACTCTTTTGCTGAAAAATGCACCTCCTTAGAGATATCACTTGAGGAAGTGAAGTGTATCGTCAATGCCTTTCCAGGGGATATTCTCATGATATGAAACTTGTGAGAATACAAAGTTAACGTTTATTTATAGTTTTGTATGTCAGCTGCACCAATATCAACATTTTAACCGACTGCGACAAAAACAGTATTGGTTTCAAAACTGAAAACTGAATACACCCTGTAGCCTAAGATGCTAAGCGGATTTCTACAAGTGACATATCCCTTAATTCCACTTGATCTGAACAATGAATCCACACGTATATATCTAAAAAAAACAATATGGCCGCCGCAAGAGGTCACCAAATATGAAATCAAGTTTTTTCCTTGGTGCCTAAACTATTGCGCGGATTTCAATGAACTTCGAGGACCACCAGAGTTGGTTGCCATCATGCAAAGTATATCCATTTTGAGTTTTTTTGCACGCTTACAAAAAAGGAGGTGCTTGGAGGTGATTTTTCAGCAAAAGAGTACGCATGTTTCTATGTAGAATTGAATGAGCTTTAATATTGTCCTAGACCATATTTTCATAGAGTGCGTAGATTCGGAGGGAAAAGTGAATTTCTTCGGGATGGAGGACATTTTCTAGGGTGCTGGCGGTTCCTCGAGGTCCTCAAATGTCGTAGACAATAAAACGGGACCTCTAATCAACATACACACCCAATTTTAGAACTGTCCGGCGGATTTCGAGTTTTGTTGTTTTTTTTTGATATGTAACAACAGCATTCCGATGAATTTAGCTGAGGTCTTTCTTGGCTTGCCGTGGGAGGGCTCCTTTTAGGGCCTCCCGAGGGTAGTTTTGTCGTAATTTGATTGTGTTATATATACAATCCCAATAAACATTTCAACAGTGCGATGTAGAAATACATCTTTTTGGTACAGCGCCATCTACCGTGACATTTGCGTAACTTATTTACATGAAGTATTGGTATCGGCGCGAACACTGCCAATTTTGTTTGTTGTGAGTCTAGACTGAGTTTTCCAACATAACTATTCTAGTAACTGGAAAGGTTTTTATTAGTTTTAGTTTTTGCACATTAATATTTATTCTAGGTAATACGGCTTTGCGCCTCTCTTGATATTTTATTCTAGGGTTCGAGATGCAATTTGAATATTTCGGCAAATACAAGAAGGTAAAAAGTTTTTGTCTAATATGACGTTGTTTAATACAAGTTTGAAACGCTGACTGTAATTTTCTTGCATCTGGCTGCTCAGCGACATGATTCTAATTCTAACAAACAGGAATTCCATAGGAATTCTAACAAATAGGAAGATTACACTGTAGAAAAAAATGGGCCCTGGAGGGAAACTACATAAAACGTTGAGATAGCTCAATTGACTGAAAGGAAACATTTATTTATTTTAAAAAAGGGACACGACTGCATTTACGAATGTTCAGGAAAATGTACAGTTCACAGAAAACTACTTGTTTTGCCATTTTTGCCAAAAACAATTTTCATCACAAATTGATGCCAATCGATCCTATATCCTACAAGGAAAAAAACTTCTTAATAACCAAGTTTATGGCACAAGAGAAACCATAAATAATGAAAAATAGAAAATAAGATTTTTCATACAATTTGTATAAAAAAAGGGAAAATAATAAAATAATCTGTGACGCAGTTTTACGCAGAGAGTTCTAAACCAGGAGAGGCCTTAGGTATCATTTCCCCTCTGGCAAAAGTATTGGCAGGAAAATCTAGTACATCTATAAAAACTATTTCAATAATCGATGTCACGCACTTTCGTCATCGCTGTCGATGGATGACAAGCTCCGTGAAAATGCCCTTATGCGCTGTTTTTGGATGTAAAAAATGTTATATTTCGTCTAGTTTACAAAAAGATGAAACACCATTTCAGATGTAAGTAAAGTTTTACTTTATTTATCATTACTTTCGTAATAAAAGATTTAACCTAAATCGAAAATCAAGCTTCGTTTACAGAATCGATTCAAAGACAATCGTTTTCTTTCTGACGGGCAGTAAATATTTGACGTTTGACACTTTTCCATATTTAACGCGCTTAAGGATTGCTGTCTTCTATATTTTGTTTGAAAATACAATCAAAAATGATCCTTGGCTTTTTTGTTTGACATTTGCAAAGACTGCATCCAATAATGAACCATATGTTAACGTTTGTACAGTCGACTATCTATTGCTCCATGTAGTGTTATGAAGTATAAAAGGAATAGGTATGTCAAATATGTTTGGTGTTTTCAACTGAAAGGTACATCTTTGTCGGTTGTCAATAAAGCGTTGCTGCCATAAAAATTCATTTAGAAATAAACTGTATTAACAACCGACAACGATGTACCTTTGACTAGAAAACATCACATGCGTGCTACCTCGCCCCCCTCAGATTTTGGCAGACTTTTTTGTTTGGAAAGATGAGGCGAAGCGTACTCCATTTATAGAGCATTATGGTTTTACGTTTTAGAAAAAATAAAAGAATGTTCCCTGTCAGTGAACTGAGCTATCTCAACGTATTAAGGCCCATGTTTTTTTTCCACCCTGCATGTATCTCACCAGCTGTTCCATAGTCGATAGTCTGCTGTACGATTTCGGACGAGCAATAATCGTTAGCATTTGAATATGACATAGACCTGAAGTTACAGCTCAATGGATACAGGAACGACTTTTTTTCTGAAATCATAAAAACTGTAAACTGAAATGGATATCATATACTTCAGAAAAACTGACCAAGTCCGAGGCCGGATTTAAACCGGTGACTTAAGCTTTCACGGCTGACGCTCTGACCACTAGACCACCCGGTCACACCGGAGGACTTGGTAATTTTTTCTGAAGTACCTATACAGGATGTGACAAAAATACTGGTGATCCGTTTAAGGGCATAATTAATTGGTATCGTATTGCGACTAAGAAAATGTAGGAAAAATTATTTTCAATGCGAAAAAAAATATTTTTTTAATACAATTGCTCAAAAAGTTTACTTTATGTAGCTGCAAATCGTGCGTAAAGTTTGATTTTATGCACTAGTGCTAAAAAGTAATCTGATCTGCAAATCGTGCGTAAAGTTTGATTTTACGCACGATTTGCAGATATATTGCATTTTAAATTGACCAATCAGAACACTTCCCTATATTAAATCCACCAATCACAACACATATCGGAGTTAATCGGAACGCTAGATACTTTTTTGGTGCGTATACTGTGTAAATAATTTAAGTCCTTAAAAAAAACATTGTATTTAATATCAACCAATCAGAATACCGCAATGTTAAAATTGACCAATCAGGAAACGCAATTTATTTCTCAAAACATGAGGTGTTTTTTTGTTCCTACTTCACAAACATTAAAAAAGATTAAATTTTTTGGGAAACGCTTTAAAGTGTGTTTAAACTGTTAAAACAGCTATTAGACATGGCAATTTGTAGGGCCCAACCTGTTCTGTTGGGAGGTGTAATAGGAGGTTGGGCCCGTAGGGAGCTGAAGGAGGGTGTGGGAGAGGCAGGGTACACAACAGGTTGGGCCCTACAAATTGCCATGTCTAATAGCTGTTTTAAAGAGCTAATTATACCGTCATCTGTGGTATTTATTCGCGGTATTGATATTTTGTATCTATGTCAAAGAAGTTAAAAAAATTAAAAGACCGTCAAGTTATACCATAATTTCACCTTAGTTTAGTTATTGTGCGTAAATAATAAGTATTTTTATGATATTTTCTCGCAATCGAAGTGAAACATTGTATGCATTACTCTGGTCTAAAAGTTATATTACCACTCGAACAATTTTCCCTCACTTCAGTCGGGAATATAACCACCTGGTGGTAATATGGCCTACTTTAGACCCTTGTCAAACAATCTACTATTATTTCATTGTAGTTTTTTCGCAATTGCATTAAAAAACGTTGTTCGACACACGTGCAGAAGTGTCATTTACACTCGTCCCGAGTCTTGACCCTCGCCTCTCGGCTCGGGCCAAGTAACCTCGGTACTCGTGCAAAATGACATACTTCTCGCACTTGTATCGAAAACTATTATTTTGTATGGGACATGTCATCCCAGCCGGTCAACCCTAAAAAAAAAAACAAAAAAAAAAAAATTTTTGTGCGATTTTTTTTCTTACTTTTGCACCCATACTAATATTATAAATGGGAAAGTGTGTGTGTTTGTTTGTTTGTCCGTCTTTCACGGCAAAACGGGGCGACGAATTGACGTGATTTTTTAAGTGGAGATAGTTGAAGGGATGGAGAGTGACATAGGCTACTTTTTGTCTCTTTCTAACCCCCCACTTCCCTAAAATGGGGGGTGGAAGTTTGTATGGAGCATTACGGAGGGCAAAGGGGAACCGTGTTACCCCGAATTTAACGCGAGCGAAGCCGCGGGCAAAAGCTAGTACTTAATAAAAATACGATACCAATTATGCCCTTAAACGGATCAGCAGTATTTTTGTTACACTTGTATGACCTACTAAAAAAAATGTAAATAAAAAAATATTCATCAAAATAATTTCATTTCCTTCAAGATTAATTAAGAATGCTTATCTTCTTCATGGCTCTTGACCATTGTAATGACTACATTCGCTGTGATAGGCAGACGGCGGTTTGGTGTAAAGGTAGCACGTTGGACCGGCAAACCAGATGTTGCGGGTTCAAGTCCCACAGTCGCTAGTCGTTCACAGTATTTTTTATTATTATAATGGACATCTATATAATTTGTGGTAAAATGACGCTTATTCGGTTAACAATAATCTTAGCCTGATTTGTTGTTTATACTCGCAGTATTTTTCACGTCCACCATATCTCGTCAATCAAAAACTGATTTGCTATATCAATTTGATTTTGAATTAGTAACCATTATAGTTTCGCGCCCATTTCCGTCTGTATGTCTGTCCGCGGCTTAGCGCAGTGATTGTAAGTATAACTAGAATTCTGAAATTTGATAGTAATCCCCTTTAACTTTTGAATGAAATGGATTTTTATACAATATTATATACCTATATATCGCAGGGAAATGATTAAAAGAGAGATTTGAACAAATCTCTAAGGGATATGATCAAATCACGCAGGATGCTAAAATGGAGAATGTATATTATCATCATTTCCCTAGAAAAATTCAGTCATTTCACCAAATCACTGACTCTGTTTAGTGGAAAGACAAAATCGGCCAATAAACGCGACACCCTTTTTCATTTCACTAGATTTGTTCAGGAATTTGTCTAAATCCCTAACCACGACAGTAAGTTGACGAAACGAACTCAAAAAGTCAACTAATTTTATCATTTCGCTAAACAAGTTTAGTGAATCAGTGCTAAATTATTGTGGGCTGACTATACTATTATTTTCCTTTGTAAGGTATCTAAGATAAAGATGAATCTTATCTTAGATACCATATCTTAGATATCTTATTTCAAATAAACCTTTAATTTCGATTGCAAAAGGCCAATCCACTTTCTAAATGTTTGGATTTAATCGACGCATGGAATCCTAAAATAATAAACTGAATCAAACTTTTTGCCCTCTCTCTCCAATAGGATCCGTACAAATTAAATATAATTTCATTTTGGTGGAAAGAATAATGTTGTTATTGACACTACCAGGTCGGTGAACATTTTGCGTAGATGAACAAAAAAATCTCAGGTACTGGTAGCCTGGCGGTAAGACGTCCGACTTTCAATCCGGAGGTCACTGGTGGTCACCGAGTTTTTCGGAACTTAACTACGAAATATAATTTGATATTTACCAGTTGCTTTTCGGTGAAGGAAGACAATGCAATGAAGCCGGTCCTTAATCCCAATAGTTTCCCCTCTGGTTTAGAAGGTCGGGGCAGTAGGTTTAGTACCTACGCCAATTCATGGGATTAGATTGCCAAGTGAACCCCAGACTCAATTGGGCTCAACTGTACAATGTGTATCAAAGTTCCATATAAAATCCCGATTTTACACCGCCATGACACAATATTTTGCGTTTCGTTAAACGTGTTGAGAAAAACTAAAACGTGATGATTTGTTTTATGTTCAGTTTTTACATAAATACAGTTTTTTCGACTTATTTGTGTATAATAATAGTTACATGATATTTATTCAATGATTCTTTTAATTTATAAGCATTATTTTGTGGAAAATTGTTGATTAATAATTATCAAAAATGGTACGATTTTATTAAAACGCGTAAAACAAAACGCAAATAGAATTGGCGGGGTCTGTGGGCGGGGGATACGACATGACACTTTGTAGGAACTTTTTAGGTTAGTTCAAAGTAGTTTCAGACAGACTCTAAGGCAGGTCGGTGTAGGTACGACGACGAGCGTAGCGAGGAGGAGTGTTAGGTAGAACTGCGACCCTACAGCGCGCGAGCCGAGCGAGCGAAGCGAGCGTGCCGCGGCAGCGGCCGGCGAAGCGCCAGAACCTAACACTATCACACTCCCCCCCTCTCGTCTGCAAAATATTGTGTCATGGCGGTGTAAAATCGGGATTTTATATGGAACTTTGATTATTTTTTATCTCGCAAACCAAGCGTTTCCGCAACTTAAAATTTGGTGAAGAGTTGTCTTTTGGCGAGTAGAAGCTACAAAAAAAATATGAAGCCTGAACTCGATGTCACATATTGTACAGTCCTTCCCTCAATTGAGCCGTGACAAAAAGCCGGCATAAAAACGAGGTTGACTAGGAGTGTAGAAGCATTGGCACTGGAATGGTTCGAATCATGGAGTCTGTCTCTAAGTCTGTGTGCTGGTCTATATTCCAAGGAATCTCTTCGCTGCTCCTATCCTACTGGCAAACCGCTCAAATTATTTATTGGACATGTAATTACACTACTTTAATACTTACTGTTGTGTGGAGTAAGAGAATGGTTTCTCACTCACTAAGCATAACGCCAGGAAAACATTTAGAAGGCAATATAAAATTAGCACTTGTCTGCAGTTTTTACTTTTTTTTGTATTTTTGTTGCCTTATTTCATTTTATTGTAATGAAATAAAACGATTTATTTTAATCGTATTATTTAATGTGTTACATGTTGACACTTAAATTTTGACAGTGAAGTTTTTGTCAAAGAATATTCTTTTTAAAAGGTACCAGCATGTTCGATGTCTTCTTGAACAACCTGCAAAGGTTGGTCTACTTGTATACGTTTTTCCTCGTTTACAAGTTCATCTAGCTTCTGTTGTAGGTCTTCTTGCACACTGTCTACGATTTCCTTGAGATTTTTAGCTGCAAAAATGAACACGAAATTATTTATTGATTAGTGATTTTCAATTAGATTTATTAGTGAGAGAGTGAGATATTAGTGGAATTAAAGGGAGTAAGTAATTAAAGGATTACTATGAAAGGAAGCATTTTTTTTTATTGTTTTAACACCACCAAGCACCAGATCCGCACCTCTTGACTCGACCTTTTACCACGAGTTCCACACCGCCAGAGACAGAAACAGGTGGAGAAACATCGCACGAGAAAAAGTGTTGCAGAAGGGAGGTCACGACCCCCAGTACTGAGGAATACCACACAAGGGGGAGGGAGAGGTGTTTAACCTTTCCAACACCAAGAACGCTTAAAGGCGTCACGACCTGTCGTGCCCTCTGCGCCAATAAAACCTATAAGGGTTATGGCGTACCCTGTCAAAGTAACCTTCATACTTTCAAGTACAGTTTATATTGGTTCGATTGCGTCCGTGATCTTGGCGCGTGAGTGACGTTTTCAACCATCACCGATTATTCGAAGAAAACTGGACCGATTTGGAAAATCCTTTTTTTGTTTGAAAGTGTTGGTCAAATTGTAATCAGGTCAGGATCTGATGACGGGATCCTAGAGAAATCGAGGGAACTCTTCAACTATTATAGGCACACCTATAGTGATTTGAGTATTTTTTTTACAGCAGCTCGAGCATTTGCTTTTGGAAAGGTGGAGGCTAAGTGAAGTCGGTTCTATTTTGTTTAAAATTATTGTATATGACGTATGAAAGGTAAAAGGATTAATTGCAGTATGTAACCTTTGAATAATTGTTGTCGTTGTCGAATAAATCTGAACCGCTACATCAGGTAGGTACCTATAAAATATAACGGTTACATGCACTCACGTCACTTTAGTCACTTCGCGCGACACGTTTCGGAGAGCTTAGGTCTCCATCTTCAAGTACTAAGAGTGCTATTTGAACCGGCCCGTAGCGCACTGTTGCACGTCGCGTTGCGGCCGATATTTTATACAGCCTTGGCCAGAAGTGTTGAGCACTCTTGCGATTTTCATACAAAACTCGAAAGTTTAGACCGGCGTTTCTATCTTTTTTGAAGTTATTTTATCAATTAATTCAAACTGAACAGGCATGTTTTGGTGAAGTAAGTAGTAACTGCGTAGAATATTTGCAATTTGTCGCACCGACTTAAATTCGCATTTTTGGGATCTCCACTTTTCATATTTTATAGGTAAGTACCTTGAAAGTGTTATTACGTGAAGTTTTCTAGATATATCAATAAATTATAACATTTTACGTCATCGTACATTGTTATGATAGGGAATTAATACTTAGCATCAAAATTGTAAACGAAAGAGCCATGCTCAACACTTCTGGCCAAGGCTGTAGTGTTAGTATGTCTCACGAAAGTTTCAATTTAATAGGTAGGTACCTGTTTTTTGGTTAAACTCTTCAGCAATAAGCGAAATCTTCTTCAGCGTATCAACGTATTTCGCTAAATTGGACGCCATATCATGGTTACTACTGGTATTGCAGGCAACGTCGTGTGTTTCCACTTGTATCTTCTGCTTAAACACCTCACTGGTAGTTACGGGCATTTTCGGTATCTTGAACTTCTTTTTGACTTCTTGAATAGGCACAGTGGGTACATCGCTCTTTACCACCTCAGTATGGACTATTTCTATAACATCGCTCAATTGAAGTTCCGGAGCGATTGATTGAAGAGTCTCGATTTGAACCGGTGACTCGATCCTTACCGGCGAAGCTTTGGTGAATACGACCGGCAAGGAGTTGGTTAAACTGTCAAGAATAGTACCTGGAAAAAACGGTACCTATAGGTTTATTGAACAAAAACTGTAAGAAAAACTGGACCTTCAATCATTGTCCGCGGCTAGGGTTGTCATACGGAATATGAAATGTCCTGATAAAAGTCCTGACATCCCCCTTAAAGTTCTGACATCCCCCTTAAAGTTCTGACATCCCCCTTAAAGTTCTGACATTTTTTATAACAGAGATTTGGCGTAACTTAAATTTGTTTTCGTTGAGTTTTTAGTAAATACACTTATATTTATCATTTAATTCATTAAAACTATGTAATCTTTGTTTACGTATCATAGGAACTATATATGTATATTATTTTAAGATTATTTATGAGGTAATTTGTAAAAATCTGGACACCTGCTACGTCCGACCGCAATCCGGATAAACAATCAAAAATCCGGACATGTCCGAACAAATCCTGACATACAGAAATCCTATCCGCGGCAAAAGTTTGTGTGAGCTTCCGAACGACAGGTGATCAACAAATATAATAGAATAGAATGTATCTTATTAAACATAGTTTTTTTTTTCACTGGCACACATTGACAGTAAGTTATATCTACTCGTAAATATATAAAAGAAGAAACTGACTGACTGACTGACATCAACGCACAGCCCAAACTGCTGGTTCTAGAGATTCCAAATTTGGCACGTAGGTTCCTTATAAGGTCTAGGGATGCACTAAGAAAGGATTTTTCAAAATTAACTCCCTAAAGGGGTAAAATGGGGGTCCAAAGTTTGTATGGTGAATCAAGATTTATTAGACTTTTTTATTCGAAACTTCACAGGAGTATTCCTAACAATAAATGAGTAAACACGTGTTTCAGGTTTTATGAAAATTCAACCCCTAAAGGGGGCAAATGTGGTCACAAAGTCTGAAAATCAACATGGGTATCGTATCCTTTTTGAGCACTTATAGTACGCGGGCGAAGCCGCGGGAAAAGGCTAGTATAACATATAACCATTCCTGATGTATTATAGTGAAACTATGTTAGAAGTTTTCCTCTTACCCACGATGTTTGTGGGTGCTTCTTGTTCTTCTTCCTTCTTTTTTGCCAACTTTCTGGACAGTTCGACGAGGAACATTGAGCATGATGGACCTGGTGGGTAAGATGGACAAGGGGCTGGTCAACTACTGAGTAAATACAATAGTTGAACAGTACAATCGAGGTACAGTCAGCCACAGAAGTAGCTATGCGATGAATTAAAACGGTTGTAACAAAAGGTTGTTGTGACAATACCTAAGGTAAATTAAATACAATGCATTTGTTATGTTCTTCGAGTGTTTGTCTTTAACTCTGCGATGTATTTCTTGACATACCAAAGATCAAATAAATATTTCTCTTTAGTATGTGGCCCTTATGGCATTGGTTTCAATCCCGAGTTTGGGATCTTATCTATCGGTCAAAAAAAGTGCGCCATTATTGTTTTTTCAATTAACCACTAAGAAGCCTATGTGTTATATTATAATTATAATAATTAGGTAGTGATATCTGACATTACAAAAATAAATGAACGTTTCCGCGATCGAGATTTTCACTAGATGGCAGCACCGTACCGAGACGTCTTTTTGACAGCAGCTGTCAAAATCCACCAATCACCAATCAATCTTTTTTGATTGGTGGATTTTGTATACTTCTGGCCAAGACTGTAGTTTGCTCCCCCCATATACAAGATATCTCTATACTCCGCTTAGCGCATTATTTCTTTGAAACCTAAGCTGCCAAAAAGAAGGGGTGCGGGAAGGGGAACACGCAATGCTAGACAGGGAACGCGCGATTGTCCCGTGGGGCGTAAGAGAGAGTCAGACATTTATGGTTGCCATGGAGACGTACTAAGTTGACTGTCACTTCCAATAATTAGTGTCTTACTATAGAGTGAAATTACTTCGAGCGTGGCAGCGGGGCCGCCCGGCTATGCGGGGTCTTGGGTTAATTAGTCTATGGCTCCCCCTAATAGATAGCTGCGTCCCCATGATGGCCCATGGTGTGCCTTTAGGGTCAAGTCAGGTTACAGCTGATTCTGTAGCTGACTGTACTTTAGCATGTTTTCACCTTGCTTGAGGTTTTCAGATTTCAGGTAAGTGTACTTTGAAAGCTTAATCTGGGCATCAGACATGCTTCGTTTAGTCTATATTACCAATTTGTTCTAACCTTCAGTGTTCCTCTTTTTACCAGATCTTGGTTTTGTTGGTGTCTTTCGGATTTTGGTCTTTTTGCTTTCCTTGTTATCCATGCCTGTAAACACAATATATTAATAGTAGTTTATGTAACTGTTACGTAATAAGGCCTAATTACGTACAGCTGCATACACTGCTTTATCTACACTCATATTATTTATCCTAAATACCGTGTTCGGAAACCATAGAATGGCCGCCATTGCACCGCCATGGCCAACTCGATTGTGCCGGCGGTCGCGCGGGCGCGTGCCGGTGTACATTATGTTATCATATCTCATAACGTATCAATATTTGAGCATGTAAAGTTAAAATTACGTTACTGCCACAGATAAAAAGCTTATCATAGTAAAATCGGTAGTAGTAAGCTAGCCATTGCCTACCGTTTTTGAACACGTTTTAGAGGACTTACAATGTGAGTGTAGATAAACTATAAAACTTTCGTGAGACTTGTATTAAAACACGCCGCCTCCCGCCGCCAGCAGTGGGGCAAATCGCCCGCTGCCGTCGCGGAAGGCCTCTCGTGAGAATGATCATCGTAAATTGATGGAACATGTCGAGCAAAAATCGACTTAAATTACGTTAGTAACCGGTTATAAATATTTTATAGCCGGTAGCCGCAGAAACGTTTCTTAAATACACGCGGATCTGGAAACGTCATTGACGAGTGGCTGGAGGTACGGGCCGAAACGTGTCGAGTAGTTTAAAAGCTACGAATGAGAAACGAAAAAATATAAAAATAAACCTGATTTGAATTGGCTTTAACTACTTTGGGTCGGTATTAACTACCCGTGTACCCGTGGAAACGTGTCTGAGAAACGTTTCCTGGAGACGATTCCAAGTGACGGCGGTTCGTGTAAACCGGTTCCTTAGCACCGCCGGTCTTAAGTACACGGGTATCCGTCTCCGCGTGAAACACGTGTAGCGGGAGCTCCGTACCCTCCTATATGCTTGTAAAGAAAACTTACCTTCGTATTGGTATATCAATCCAAGCTAGTAGCGTGGTTGACATTATAGTTGTGTGAAACTAGATAACTTAGCATTAGTAATTTAATTAGAAATATTAATAAATCATACACGATAAAACACTCTCATAATTTAAACGTCAGTGACAGACATGACTGAAATTATGACCTTATTCATATTGCACAGGAGTTGCACAGCCATATTGTGACAGTGATATGACAGCTACAGGTACTTGACAATCCCCACAGACTTAACCCCATAGATTCAAACCTTTTTACAAATTGTTAAAGTTTATTTGTTTCGCCCTTAGAAAATTCAACCCCATTTCAACCCGGATGGAGTAGACATGTCTGTCATTTTCTATACAAAAAAAGTCTGCTGATTTTTGCGGGGGAGGGGAACGTCAAATGCATGGCTATTCGTACGTAACGTACAAATAGCTACGCCAGATAAACGTCAGTCCATACACGTGTATGACCACTGGTCATATGTTTTCAGCAGAGGGAAACGCCTGTCAATGGCTACTCGGGTTGGTTGAATTCTCAAAGGTTTTGCCTATGGTAAATATCGACTAATGCACGCTCGATATTTATCTCGAGCTCGATATTGTTCGGGTAGAATCGTGGGTAGTGAGTATTATATTTATGGATGGTATAGGATGGATGGTATAGTATTATGGATTGTATTGTACCATCCATAATTATATTCTTTGCTTTGGGTCTGTAAACATATTTTTTTTTATCAGGAGATAGGTATATACGGAAGTAGGTGTGCCACAGCCGTATTCCTTTGAAAATATGTCGGTCAGTTCCTAATTTTTTTTTCTGGGCAACCAATATCATATCTTTTATATGGATTAGATCGAGGTTTAGGTGTCGAAGCCATTGTGTATTTTCAATTTTGCGCGAGCGCCACGTGATACGACTATCGTGCGAGCCGAGCGGCAGCCCACAGCCATACGCCTGCTCGGGAGGCGCGCCGGCCAAATGTACAATTCTTTTTTTTTTTTTTATACCACGACGGTGGCAAACAAGCATACGGCCTGCCTGATGGTAAGCAGCTACCGTAACCTATGGACTCCTGTAACTCCACAGGAGTCACATGCGCGTTGCCGACCCTTTACAAAAAGGAGGATTCACTGTGTTGATGGCTAAAGGAACAAGAGGGTCCCTCATCGTCAACACACTGGGTCCTCTTTGAGCTCTTTGGCAACCTTACTCACCAGCAGGAACACAACACTATGAGTAGGGTCTAGTGCTATTTGGCTGTGGTTTTCTGTAAGGTGGAGGTACTTCCCCAGTCGGGCTCTGCTCCAGATTTGAGCGAGATGACATTCACTGAACGTGCCCTACCACACTAAGCGAGATGCAATGCCATTCGCAGTGCCCATACCTCTCTTTTTGGCATATTTTAAGGACATACCCAAGTCCGGACGTAGTTTAAGGACATACCCCGGGTCCAATGGCGACAATGGCGTTCATAATTGCATGGACACCACTAGGTCGACTTTCGTATGCGGCCGCTTGCGCTCCGATTGTATGGGTTGTTCAAATACCAAACTAGATGGCGCTGCTAGCGAAATGCATTAAATAAAAAAAAAATATTAATATTATTGACAAAATAATATTACTTCATAAATCATTAAGAGGAAATCTGTAGTAACTTGATGTAATTTTATGTAGTGTCGACCAGTCGCACAACTTTTATAATTACCTAGTTTAAGGTAGTTTTGACTTCTTAGCTTAGCATTCGGCAGCAGCGGCAGTTAGCTTAGTGTAGTGCTACCTACCCTTTTTAACCGGAGATTTAATCTCGCACAATATGGCGATTCAGTTGAATGCCTATGCTTGTGTAATTTTCTTGAAAAAGCATATGCGAAGCTTAAATTGGCAAAGGCCTGTTGTGCCGGTTGGCAATAATGACGATTGCCTTGTCGACAACCTGCATAATGGGCCCCTTCTAGATTTACTTCCACATTTAATTAGATTGTGTTTATTAAGGAATGAACGTTAAAGGAATTGAAACATTTAAAAAATAAAAAATTGGTTGTTTGTAAAGTAGGTTTACGATCGAGATGCTTACGTGATAACGTCTTATTGGTGATATAAGTTTTTGGGAAGTAAGGAATTAATGAAGATAACAATTTTTTCAAATTTTAAATTACATCTATTTTCCATCTTTCATTACTTTTACAAGTTTATTCAAGAATGTTAATTGTTAGTAAGTAGGCTATTTTATTCACCTTTTTTTGTTGCAATTGTTGTAACACTTCACTTGCACTTCACATTTTGTTTCACTGTTAAACATTCAACGAAAACTTAACCGCACGAGAAAATCTCCATTCGTTTGTATGCCGCTAGAGTGAGAGAGACGGAAGATCGGTCCACTCACTCGAACGCTATGCCAGCCTCCGCTCGTGAGGATTCCGCGTGACAAGTTTCACGGAATGACTGGCAGCGCTCGAGATGAGACGGGAGATCGGTCCGTCTCTCTCTCGTTATACCTGCGATCGCGCTCGTGAGGTTTTGGTGTGACACAAGTTTCTGAACATGTCACCCGACTAAAACGATTTTAAAGACGTTATCACGTCAAAAAAAACTTGTTTTTCTTTTTCCTTTATTTATATATTACTTACAGCCAATCTTAATCTTAATGAAATAATAATAAATGTATCGTTGAAATATTGAATTAAGCAAAATGGGCAAACAAAGTTTGTAAATATAAACTGGACAATATTTTTTTTTAACTGCATTCAACGCCATCTAGTAACAGCTTACTGTACTAGTAAGATTTACAGATAGGTGAAATAGCCTTATTACACAAAGAACGCATAAATGGCGTCTAATTTAGCTTCAAACGATTCTGTTGCTGAATTGGGTATGCACTTTTGAACGCGAGTGTACCTAAACTGCGTAGAGACACCCCCCTGCTATTATTCTCATTTATATGGCAACAGTTCAGTATAGCCATTGCATTTCACTCTCTCATCTTAAGCGCGAGTGAGATAGAACTCCTGCAACGTTCCCAATTAAATTTAAATTCACTTTTAAGGCATATGTCAACTGCCTCAACCAGATTATCTGTTGCAGTTGATGACAGATCAGACGAAATATATCCGTCTCCTTTTTACACACCGTAAATGTCACCGAATGAAAGGGGCGGAAATACCAACTAAAATTAAAAACATAAAATTTGTTGATCATTGCTGCTTTTTTCACAGATTCTTAGTGTTGCCATACTTTTGTTCGCTGTACATTGCTACTGCGTTCGTTGGCTGGCCAGACTATAGTTCCAATGAAATTCCGCAACATGGCGCATGATCATATATTTCTGGTCAGGCTTTACATAATACTATTATATTATTATGTGGCTCTGGTTAGTTATTTATTATGAAAGATTCGCCTTCAGGTGCCGTGCCTGATTCGGTAACACAAACAACATTTGCCTCCAGCTTAGATATTAGCATGATATTAAATATTAATTCAAAGTTTTTTGATATCTATTGTATTTACAGAATAATCATTTGTAAACACTTAATGATTGGCACGCTTGTTGAAACGTGGGCCAAGTTCGCCGCCTCATTGTCCTCTAAAAACTTCTAACGCAGAAACAGCTGAAACTATTATGGCGAAACATGTCTAAGAACCATTGTTCACCCTTCCTTTTGAACGCTTATCCTCTCGCGTCAAGACGTGGCCTAGACGCCAATATCTCGACCAGTAAATAACGAATATAAACCTTATATGTCAGCAGGACAATTGCTTTGACAGCGTCCGCTATGACCACTTTAGTGGTCGCTGGCGTGGCAGGCACGACAGTACACGACCCATTTAGTGGCTCTTGGCGTTCAAAGGAATAAAAGTTACGACGCTACAGTCAAACACACAATACACACGCGCACACACGCACACACAAACATAGCGGTTAAACCACAGAATAACTAATAGTACGTACAGAAAATTTACTCCTTCACAAGTCAGATTTAGGCATAAAATTATACCTATACTCGCCGCCTGCAAGCAAAATTGAAACTTATAACCGCGCACGAACCGTGAATCTTCTTTGCGCGCCGCAGTTTTATGACCGAGCTGTCGGGGTTGTCACTTGACAAGTTTTTGTACCTATACCTACTGATTTATTAATAAGATAAATATGTAGGAATTACAAACGTTGATTCTGTAAACATATTTTTTTTATCCGGAGATAGTATGTCTGATTCTCACGGAAGTAGGTATGCCACAACCGTATTCCTTTGGATATATATCGGCCAGTTCCTTATATTGTATTTTGGCAACCAATATTATATATTATATCTTTTATACGGATTATAATCGAGGTTTAGGTTTCGAAGCCATTGTGTATGTTCAATTTTGCGCGAGCGCCACTTGACACGAGTATCGTGAGAGCCTAGCGGCAGCCCACGGCCATACGCCTGCTCGGGAGGCGCGCCTGCCAAATGTACCTAAACTGCGTAGTGACACCCTCCTGGTTAAACTAATATTATAACGCCCCTCTTTTGTTTGTGTCAGGGGTTGCAAGTAAAGAACGATAACAAATGCTTAGATTTTTATTGATGCCATAATGTAATGCCTGTCAATGTTAATAAGAGGTATTTTTTTTAAATTTCTCAGCTTCAAATAGGAGTTCTGGACCGAATAGGATTCTGTAACAAAAATAATACATACATACAATGATATTAAAACCATGGATTTATATGAAGTGGATCTAATTCTTCGGTCACAAAGTGAGGCCGAATGAGAAGGTTATCTAGGGGACTGTGTCTCGTTTTGACTAAGGAGGTAATGACGTCATCAGACAATCAAAATGTTTTTTTTTTTAATCAATCAAAATGTCAATATGTGTCAAATGTGACAATTTTGTAACGAGTGCGAGTGGGACACCGCCCCCTACTATTATGCTCTCTATCGGACCGTTTTTACTACTTTTTATTAGTCACTTATGAACGACTGTTTTACTCGGTAATAAATAAGGTTCAACTTTGGTTAAGGAAAAAGTGTAAGAATTAGATCCACTTCATATAAATCCATGATTAAAACATGCTTTGGAAAAGTTATTTATTAGATACCGTAAAATCGACAAATTTTTCCCTTGATGGATTAGTGTGCTTGCTCGGTGAGGCAAATATAAACTAAAATTTAAATAAATACAGTATTTTAGTACAGTCGAGTTACAAAATTTCTATCCGTTTAATTAGACAAAAAGATGTGTACGAGACCTTAAACCTATATAAATCAGGTTGTGTTCATATATTTTTGTACAATTCATCGTAGGAGAACTCGACTGTACAATCACCGGCAATGTTATGGTAGCTTGCTACACGAAGGCCGCAAAAATATGTGGCACGCTCTTATTTGTAGGGTCGTAAGAACGTGTCATAAATTAAAAAAAAAAACGTGCAAAAACAAAGATCTCGAGGAATTGATAACCTTCTCCTTCAAAATCTTTAAGTCAGTTGAAGAACGGTCCGATAGAGAGCATAATGTAGGGGGCGGTGTCCCACTTAATTGCTCTTGTTGCAAAATTGACTTAATTGGCACATATTGACGTTTTGATTGTTTGATGACGCCATTAGCTCCTTGGTCAAAACGAGACATAGTCCCCTACTTAACCCTCTCTGTCGGCCTCACTTTGTGGCCGAAGAGTATACTCCAGTTTAAAATAATAACATCATGGTTTAACTGAAAAATAGATGTCATATACTTCAGAAAAAATGACCAAACCCTCGGGTGTCCGAGGCCAGATTTGAACTGGCGTCTTCAGCTTTCGCGGCTCACCATCATGGTTTAACCTTAACTACTTGATATTATTAAGCTTTATTTTATAATGCTTTCCATCATACGTTAAAAATGAAGAATTATGTTATATTCACTACCCATTTTCATCAATTTAGTTCGTTCTATAAATGCATTATAAAGGTCAACATTAAGCCGGAATGTTGTAATCAATCATGACCCTGAATTTATTGGGCAAATAGGATAGAATAAATTACGTTACTTGTTACTTATATAGCTTTCAGTGAGCGCATCTTCTGTAATACTGAATATGAATTTGCTACTTTCATAAAGATAGTATTTTTTCGGAGCAGTCATGAAATCAAATTACGGAAATCGCGGAAAGTATGTTTTTGACAAAATTTTAATTTTTAGGGTTCCGTAAACAACTAGGAATCCTTATAGTTTCGCCATGTCCGTCCTTCGGTCCATCCGTCCGTCCGTCCGTCTGTCCGTCCATCTGTCCGCGGGCTAGCTCAGTGACCGTCAGTACTAGAGAACTGAAATTAGGTACGAGTATAACTATGTGTATTAATCGCGATGACAAAGTGGTAAAATAAAAATTTAAATATATTTGTTTTTAGGGTACTTCCCGTACGCATGAAGTGGGGGGTGATTTTTCTTTAAAATTCATTAAAGTGAAGTGTAATAGGTACTTTCAATGAAAACTATATTGAATAAAATCGGTTGAATCGTTTTTGAGTTATAACGCCTATAGTAGAAAGGACGTGAGTGCCGCATAGTAAAATGAGTGCCGCAAAATCTAAATATATAAAAGAAGAAACTGACTGACTGACTGACTGACTGACTGACTGACATATCAACACACAGCCCAAACCGCTGGTTCTAGAGATTCCAAATTTGGCACGTTATAAGATCTAGAGATGCACTAAGAAATAATTTTTCAAAATTCACCCCCTAAGGGGGTGACTCCTGGACCTTATAAGGAACCTACGTGCCAAATTTGGAATCTCTAAAACCAGCAGTTTGAGCTGTGCGTTGATATGTCAGTCAGGCAGGCAGTCAGTCAGTCAGTCAGTCAGTCAGTCAATCAGTCAGTCAGTCAGTCAGTCAGTCAGTTTCTTCTTTTATATATTTAGATTTAAATAAGTAAATTGAATTACCTCTTTGAAATGGAACTGTCGTTAATAACAATTTTGTCATTTATTCCGGATAAAATGTATTTTAATAAAAAAATACCTTAACTATCTTATAAAACTGTTTTACACTAATATTATCACTTTTTAGAGAAAAATAAATGTCAAAAAATAAATAAAAATGCCTGATTCTAGTAGGACTCAGGGAAATCAATTGGTAGTTGTTTATTGAGTTAGAAAAACATATAACTGATCACGTCTCAGATGTCACCCTATATTGTGAAGTCATCCAAGTTACGCAGGTATGATACCTAAATGTCAGCTCAATCGGACATAAGAGCATGGAACTGATGCTCTTTTGAATTGGAAATTTGGGTTGGAAGATTTTAATCTAAAGCTCATTTCCACCAGAGATGTGCGAGGATTCGTTGCGAGGAATCCTAGAGCTGCATTGTGCGAGAATAGGTAAATAAAGTGATTCACATACCTCGCAAAGGCATCCTCGCTGATCTCTGGTGGAAACGCGGCCTACAACAAACTAGGGGTCAAAGCAATCGTCCGGTAGACGGCACGGCTGCCTGATTCGGTGACCCCACCGAACCACACACGCACACGTCTGGTTGACGTATTTTGACATGACATTAAGTTTTTAAACCGTAGGTACGGTGGCGAACCGTGTGTGCTCTGGTATTTAGTATGAGAAATGCGCCTTCAGGCAACTGATTCTGTGACTGTGTACGACGACCTGATATGCAAACCGAACGTTTGCTTTGGCCCTAACTGACAAACATTATTAAATAAAATCTGGTAATAACTTACGGCGCTTGTCAATGGCGTTGGTCCGGTTGCTGTGTCTTGCGTGACAGGACTGACAGGACCGGTAGTGGCATCTGTTATCGCCGGAATTTCCGGCTTGGCTAAATTTTCTGGTGTTGCTGGGCTGACTTCAGACAATTGTTTAGACGTGATAGTGAGAGCTGTGATGGCGGAGCCACTTATTTGATTCTCTGGAGTTCAATAGATAAACAAATTGTTGTTAGGAGTACAATTTTGTGCCAATAGGCATGATGATTTTATTATTGTGCTATCTATCGATTCATTTTGTTGTGAGGGCCAAAATTAAATGTCTAGATGGGGCCAATTGCGTTAAAGCATTACAAAAGTTAGAAATGTGACTCAAAATCTGACATTCGCCCTTGCCGCACAAAATGATACGAATGCTTTCGTTAGTAGTCGCCCTTCTTTAAGTATGAGAAAATAATAAAATTGCGATTTTGACCGTGAAATATTGCGTTTATGTATATAGTTGCCATACATAATAGTTTACGGTAAAATGTGAGAAATCGAGGAGTACGATTTTTATTAAATTTCGTACTTAAAAAATCGTACATAATTAAATTATGAGACCCTTGAATCTTTAGAACATTTCAATGGATTTTTATAATTTTCGCATCATTATGACATATTGCTCAATTTGTAAGTATTAAACAAAATTTTATTACAAAATTTACATGTGTCATCATCCCAATTAAGATACGTTTACAGACAGACAGCACAAGACCTTCCTGTCTTACCTGGAAAATCGTAATAGCTTTCATGGGCATCAAAGAACTCCTCCTGTTTCTCAGGGCCCGGGGGCACCACAGAGCCCTCGGAGCTGCTGGTCAGGCTCCCTGCACTCTGTTCTAGGCGATCTTGGGTTGCCTTTGGTCGCTTCTTCTTTAAGAGCTTCCGTGTTTTCACCTGGTCATTAGTAAGAAGATTCAAGATTGATAAACTGATTTTGATAAAACATGTCATGTCAATCGCTAGAGAACCTTTAAAAAAAACTGTATTTAAATCTGTTCAACCATTTTAACGCTATAACGTTAAAGCGGTTTTAGCTTAAACTTAAAACACCCCTCTTTTTGCGGTGGGGGGTAAAAATAAAGTATGTATCTTATTTAATTGTTATAGTTGTTACAATTGAACGGATTAATCGCGTGTTGGCACAGATTTTTAGTTTTTAAAGTCTCCCAACGTTTCGAGCTCTTTACAGCGCCCGTGGTTACTGGATAGACATTTATATATTTGGTTCAGACTAAGATGTTTTGTGTAAATGGCATTATATGTTGATGGTTTAAGAATACGAAATGACAAAAAAACGTAACTTGCTAAGTTTAATAAGTCAGATACGTTAACATAGCGAAAAGGCCGGAATCGGCGTCTTCAACATTCGTCATATTGGCACTCGTCCCCATTTTACCTCTAATTGTGTATTTTTTACGGAAAAACAACCCAGAAAACCGAAATAGGTGTGAAACTAAAGAATAAGTGCCCTAGCCTTCCGTGGCCCAGCGCTGGAATCGAACATCTGCATTCGCCTTCGCCTTGGCATTCGCGGTAAACTATTTAAAAATAGCAAATCAAAATATTTTATATAATAATTTTTTTTCTCCTCTAGTTAAAATCAAAATATTTTTTTTTTCAATTGACTTCAGGTTTTCGAAGGAGGTTCTCAGTTCGTCGGTATATTTGTTGTAACTTTTTTATGCTAGCTATTTTTTAATTGTATGTTCATCGATTATTCGAAGACAGCTGGACCGATAAAAAAAAAGTGTTTGAAATATATAAAAACGCAACAGTTAGTCCCATTGTCATCAGGTCAGAATCAGGATATTATGATGGGATCCTGGAGAAATCAAGAGAACTCTTTAAATATTGTAGGTAGGTACACTATAGTGATTCCTGTATTTTTTACTGTATAGCTCGGGCATTTGCTTTTGAAATGATGAAGTAGCCTAAGAAAAGTCGGTGATTTTTTCTTTAGAATTATTTATTGTTAGTTTTGAAACTTGCCTCAGGAAGAGGATTGTCCGGCAACTCATCTCGCTTCATTTCATGTAGATCCATCACCAGAGTCTGGTTTTTTTCGGGCAACTGCTCATTGGACGAGGTTGAAGAGTTTGCCGAGTCAGTTTGGCTAAACAGATCATCGTCTTCGGCAGCGACGACTGAGATTATATTAAAAAATATATATTAAATGTAATTTCGAAAACCATCAGATCTTATTCCCTGGGACTCAAACTATCTCCATACCAAATTCTATCTAAATCGATTCAGAGGTTATTGATTTCACATACAAATTTCCACCCCCCCTTTTCACCCCCTTAAAGGATTTCTGGTATAAAAACTATCCTATGTTCTTCACCAAATTTCATCCAAAATCATATTAAAAGGTCGGCAACGCGCATATAAGACCTCTGGTGTTACAGGCTTCCATAGACTACGGTATTTGTTTACCATCAGGCAGACCGTATGCTTGTTTGCCACCGTCGTGGTATAAAAAATGTCAATAGGTACAGTCATTACATTATATTAACGTTGTAATG